>CM061546.1:180078764-182578764 GCA_030864215.1 Capsicum pubescens | reverse complement strand
CAACATGACAATGATGATGTATCATAAATATGATTGGTATGTGTATAAGTAACATAAGATAAACATTTTGATAAATAACATATGTCAGTTTTTTGTTATATACATAAGTCTTATGTATCTGTAACATAGAAATCATTCTAATACAACACCTTTATCAAATTTTTGGGTAGATACATAAGTCTTATATATTAGTAACATAAAAATCATTTTGATACATTAATTTTTGTACCTTCTTCACTTCTATTACAATATCTATATATCAGTAACTTAAATCTCACTCAAATACATAACTTTTGTACCTTGTAGATTCAAAAAAAATTGATAAAACCCTATCTTTCTTCTACAGCAACACCATCCCGTTATTAATGGTTGATACCTTATGAAACTCGCGACACACTACTCTTTTTCAGCTCCATTGAATTTTCCATTAATGGAGAAATTAAATATGAAAGGACGAGTAGTAAATAAAGGAGCAATCAGTAGTCTAATGGAAAAACATAATTTCTCCTTTATTTTGATATATATTTTCTTTTTATGTGTATTTCAGAGACCGTGAAGAGATTGTTACCGGTGGAAAAATTATCATCATTCACCGAAATTCAAGCTTGAATTTCATGAAATTCTAAAAAGAGAAATTATATGTAAAGATAGAGCGATGGAGAGAGAGGGGGGGAGAGAAAGATAAGGGAAAGATGGAGTAGCAAATAAGGGAGGTGGATCCTCAGTCGAGGAAGGAGCCTTTTATGATGTATCTGGTATTTTAAGAGAGAGAAAGTAAATGAAGATTTAAGTAATTATTTAAAATTGTTGAATTTAAGTAGTTAAGGTAAGCTATGTTGTGGTATTGAGTATTTTTTTCTAAATATATTTATAGGTATTGAATAAATTTTTCAAAGAAAAATCATTAATATTTTTAAATAAACACTATAGGAAATGATAATAGAGATCACACTTTATAATAAATTATATTTTTTATTTTTATAAAATCAAATAATAACTTACAACTTATTTAAATTACAGTAATTAACATTAAAATATAATATGCCTCAATGCTTATTATAAAACATTAAAAATCAATGCTTATTTTTACAGCAAGTCAAACATATTCTCTTGAATTAAATAACTAATTTTGATGTTTATTCTCTTGAATTAAATAACTAATTTTGATGTTTTCATTTTTTTTCTATTTGAACAATATCCAAAATGATAATTCTACTACTAATATATAAGTGGGAATAACCAGACAAGTGATGGACGACATGTCTGTTTCACCACTTAGGGGTATTTTCGTCCTTTCACCTGGCTGCACTTTGTGGCCTCCTTTCAGCTGTACACGTGCATTACAGTTTGCTACTCAACTGTTCTTCCTCTTGGATCTTACTTCACCCATATTTCTCTTCATTCATCCGCTCAGCTATCTTCTTATGTAAGTTCTTTGTTCTCAGTTTTTGCTCTACTTTGGGTTGCATAGTTTGATTTGTAATTTCCTTTGTGTTTTATTGATTTATAATTTAACTTCTTCATCAAATTTAGTTCTGATGATGTATTTTATTCTATGTGATTTAGACTTGAGGGGTGTTTGAATTGAATTTCAAGAAATTCAGTGCCACGTTTGTTGCTTTGCGTAGGTCGTGGGTCTTTTTTCTTTGTGTTTTAGGAGAAAAGTTTGAATATGGTCTTTCAATTTTTCTGATTTTGTACATGTAATTTAACGGAAACTAAACCTTGAGTTTTTATGTGAGTCATATTTGGAAATTGATACTGGTAGTTCTCTGTGTGTTTTGCTTTGCATTTTTCACACCAAATTACCTAAAATGTGGTTCTGTAGATACAGGGTTGGTATAAAGTGCCTTGCTGGGCTTATCTGAACCCAGTATTTTCGATACAATCTTAAAAACCTTAAAAATTGTATCCATAAAACTTAAATTTAAGTTTGTCGTATGTGATGATTGCACTTGAGTAGAGCATGTTTATGGAATCATGGTTTTGGACAGAGTAAACAAGTTTGATTTTGCAATCTCTTATTGACAAATAAACACTATATTAATGTGTTGAGGGGTGTGTTATCAATTTTTCGATACTGATGTCGCTGCATATGGTTTTTTATCAGTAAATAAGTCTAAGTTGTTACTGAATATCGCAAGAAAGTGAGACACTAAAACTTATGTCAAATTGATGCTTAACATGAGGAACTAGAATAGTCCTTGATGAATTC
This sequence comes from Capsicum pubescens, assembly GCA_030864215.1. Lineage (NCBI taxonomy): Eukaryota > Viridiplantae > Streptophyta > Magnoliopsida > Solanales > Solanaceae > Capsicum > Capsicum pubescens. The sequence goes on along the minus strand of CM061546.1, from coordinate 182,576,549 downwards.
AAGATTGATTGAAGAGAAAGGGTTTGCCATCTGCTAATGTCGAGGTATATGCTCTGTTTGAGTTTGGTATAACGAACTGCTTCATCAAATTATGGGAAATTACAGTTGTTTATCTTCTACACCATACTTTGATAAGTTAAATTTTCATGTATAGTATTAGATGTTTTCACTCAATAGTAGTACCTGATTCTTTCTTATACCTGCTATTTTTTATTGTGATTGAAGCCACTTTTCCTATTATTTTGGGATACTGCTACAATTAATTTGGATGCTATGATGTACTGTTTCAGCGGATACTGACGCATAGTTGTGTCACTTTCAGTATAGCCATTTGAACAATGTACCGGTCAATAACCAGTACAGGAGCAATGCAACTGCTACTAACTCGATTGTTACTAGAAGCAGTGTGGAGGCAGAAAGATGATGGATAGGTGGTTGAAGGATAAAAAGGAGAAGAATAATTTTATGTTACTGTGTCGGTTGCAGAAGAACAATTTCATGTTACTGTGTCGGTTGCAGAAGTTGTTGCTGCTGTTGCTGCTATTGCAGTAACTTAATAGCAGCTACAATAGTGATCTGATAACAGAAAGGAGGATGAGTACATGGCCAAAACAATTCAATAACTTGTATTTGTGATCATAAGCTACGATTTTTATTGTTGCAGCAATAAAAGCTTTGCCCTATGGACAAGAAAAAGAGAGAAAACATTTCAACAATCTATGATTGTTGTATACCCTGTAAATGGCCATCACACATAACTTGTAACTATCGTGTTATGTGTTGCTTCAGCTGAGGATCTCTCACAAATGAACTATCTCTACGAGGTAAGGGTAAGCTCTGCATACACTCTTTTCTCTCGAGACCTCACTTGTGGGATTACTCTGACTATGTTGTTGTTATTGTACACAATTTGTTGCAGGAGTCCATCCTGCATACTTTCTTGCTCTTTCGTATCTATACGTATTAGTCATAATGTATCAGCAGTACCTAATATTGCTTTCGGAACTAATGCACTAAGTTTTGGCACTAACTTAGCTGTTATATTAGTATTCCTCTGGACTATTCTTATCTTCATTACTTTCATGTTTTACGATTTTTAGTAGGTAGTTAATGGACTGCTTGAAAATTGATGCTTCCTTCAGATAGTTCAACAAGAGTTTGTTCAAGTGATACCAATCAGGTTTGAATTTTCCTATACACGATATAATATCTAATAGCTTCATATTCATGGATTGCCTTGCTCATAATTGGATTTGCATATAATTAATTGTTGATATGAGATCTTTAATAGTAGTGTTTGGTTAGTGAAATGTTTTATTACCACATTTAGACATCAAATCAATTTCTGCACTGATTATCTTCATAAAAATTACTCATCTTGATTCGGATCATTTGATAAATGTATCCATCTCTGAGGGTCTACATGTAATAACCTGTCTACCCTACAAAGGTAGGGGTAAGGTCTGTGTACATCCTACCCTCCTCAAACCTCATTTGTGGGTTATAAGTTTAGTTATTTCCGTTTTGCTATCAGTTTAATTCTACATATATAGATTTTGGGGGTTATAAGTGAATGATGGGAATGAGTTAAACTTGCACAATCTTGATGTCGTGTATCGAATTGCATTCCCCTACCATTTCCAATTCAAATAGAAGTTCTTGTTAATAGTTTGAAGAAATGTCTATTAACAAAACTTTGCAAACGAGTGAAGATAATCATCGTCCTGATTATGTAATGAGCATGAGTCGCCCAAACTAGCACACTTTAAATAATGTAATCCTGCAGACCTTTTATGAGTTGTCTGTCGACTTGGTTAGTACAAAAGCTAATCTTATAGTCTAATATGCCCAGAAAAGGAATTGCGAATCGCTGAGATTACAACAATTACAACCCAACCATTAACATCAGAATTTACGATTACAGTAATTTAGTACTTTATTTTAATGAATACATTGGCTGCAGATATCTGAATATAGGTACTTATTACTTTTGGCAGATACTGATGAAAAATTTGGATCCAGCCTACACTACAAACTGTTCACCAGCTCGGCTCCTACAACAAACAACTGGAGTAAAAAAAGTAAAATTTCTTCCTTGGCTATATTTTGTTGAAGATGAATTTACCCTTCATCACTATGTATTAGGTTTTGATCCAAATGAACAGAAATGGATTTGTGGATGTTAGAGAGATCTAAAGGCAGTGAAGATTTTTGTCGACATCTCTTATGTCTTTCATTTGTTATAGTTATACTCCTGATGAAGAGATCATATTGACAACTGACGCCTCCAACATACAAAATTGGATTGTCTTTTTTGATCTAAAAAAGAAGAGTTGGAGAGAAATTTGATGTCATTGGTGTTTATAATCCTGTAGATAACCTCTTATCATGTATTTATTGTTAGTACTGAAATCTATTTAAGCTTGAATTTGTTCGTGTACTGGCTTCATTTGTTTGCTCGTGAATGCTCATGCTTCAATTTGCTCATTCGGTTTGCATTGGCAATCTCTTTTGGCTGAGTGTTTCAGCCTTAAATTGCCCATATTAAAGGAAAGAGTTTGTGATATTACTTTACTGAGGTCTCTGGACCGCTGTCTAAAGTATTGTTGATATTGGTAAGTAGAAAGTCTTGGAGTCATTTAAAGGTTTATACTCTTGAACTTGATACAAAATGGAGAAATCGATAGACCCTCGGCTCAAAAGAGAAGTTTCCAAATGAGAGTAATACGCTTCAACAAAGAATTTTTTTCATATTTCCTTTGTCAACACATGTTGGGCCCGTGCAAAGCACGAGCGCATCCCCACTAGTAAAGTTATAAGTGTCAATATACAAACAATTTTTCTCCTATATTAGAAGTCATGGTGTGACAATTGAAGCAAACAGGATACCGTCGACATGCCTGCTTGCTTCAGGGTTATTTTCATCATTTTTCTAAAACTTATTTGATGTCATCGCTAGAGGCGGAGCCAGCCCTCTTTAAGGATTCGTTCGAACCCCCTTCGACGAAAAAATATACTATTTATACATGATTAAAATGATTTTTTATGTGGTTATAGCAGGTGTTGAACCCGCTTACTTGAAATCCTGGCTCCGCTTCTAGACTCACCACCTAATGTCTTCTTTATCCATTTGTTTTGTTTCTCTCTATTTTCATGTTTCTCCTGTGTTTCCTCGGTTTCTCTCCTTTGATTTCTACAATGTCTCAAACAAATTAAAAGAGGTTTAATTACTATTGAATTTCACTAGATATGTCATTGTTGTGTCTTGCCTCTGCCAAGCACTTACTTTTTCATCTATGGTGTTTTGTGAGATTTCATTGAATGATTCAACCGCTGCATGACATATGCATAATACCCACATAAAAAAAGAAACGAAAGTGGAAGGAACAAATAAAAGTAGTCTGTAACTATGGAAAGACAGAGAAGAGGAGCAAAAAAAAATAGTAACAACATCCAACTCAGTGTGGCAACATTACTCCAACCCAAACACAAAAACTTGAAGAGAAAATCATATCATATTTGAGTGAAAAATCGATTACAAAAAGTACTAAGATTGAAAAAAAGACGAAGGAGGAGAAGTGTGCAAAGCAGAGCATGCGTGTACCCATAAAAAGAGAAAAGTAAACACTTACCTAGACGTGTTAAAAATATGACAAAGAAACATAGGAGATCATTTATGATTTTTTTTAAAAACATAAAATAATTAAATATTATATTAATTAGTACTTACGGTTTAAGTGGAGAATATTAAATACAAAATCTTGTAATATTATTAATACTTTAAATATTGATATATTTGAAATTATAGTTAAAATTATTATAATAACAATAATTAATAATTTAAAAAAAATTTATATCAAAAAAATTTTGTGCTACTCTATTTTAATTTATTTGTATTACTTTCCTTTTTAATTCACTATTATATTTAAAAATTATATTAAACGAATTAAAAATCACAATATTTAACAACTTCAAGATTTCTTATATGAATTTCATTGATCCGAGTTTAAAATGTATGCATATCTAACAATTTATAAATAAAGAGATGAAGATTCTCAATTATAAATGATAAAATTTATACATATATTAAAATTTTTAAGTATTAACATTGGGCCGTGCGTAGCACGAATAGACCAACTAGTTTTAATAGAATCTTAGGAAGCACTATTTTCTTAATATAGAGTTTTTTTTTTTTACCTAATATAGCATATAAACAAAAGTAAATAGCATATTTATATTAAGGAGATAAGAGAATTGTTATTATCCATCTAAATCTATCATATGAGCATTTTCATAATGAAACAATTTAAAATTACTAAAGATAAATTTAAGATATTTTATTGATAGTTGAAAATTATCCATGAAAAAACTGAGCATAAATCAAATTAATAGTGGTGGAGTTGAGTTCAAAATATATATAAAGAAGTAATATATGAGAAGTCAAATATATATATATATCTATTAAATATACATAAACGATAATTTTAATCCTATAGCGATGTGGTTCCGCCCTCAGCCATATATATTTAATGAGTTTATACTATTTACATGTTAGTTTAAAGAAATTTTACATGCAAGTTAATTTATCTATTATAAAATACTAGGTAACTGATCCGCGCTTCGCGCGATCAAACAAATCATTTTGTAAGTTTTATCTAATATGTAATGAATGAAATAAATAAGGTGCCAAAATAAAAAATGTAAGACATATATATGGAAAAATAAAGATCAAATTTTAAAATTAGATATCCAAAAAAATATGAAAAAAAATTTCAATAATTCTTGTCGGAACTTAGTCAAAAATGGACATAATATTTGACAAATATGATGGCTATTCTACATGATCATATCAGAAGTTTATAAATTATGGGCCTATTACAACACTCAAAAGATACACTAACTAATCTAAAACATTTTGTATATTGTGGTTTAATAGTACAAAAAATAATAAATTCGAAAGAAGAATTAGATACAAAAAAGAAATTACAATCATTTTTAGGATTAGTAAACCAAGTAAGAGAATATATACCAAAATTACAATCATTCAAACATGTATGCTACTTCTGTATTTTTTAAATAACTGGGCTCTGATACCATTTGTAAAGGGTAACGATTAGGTACGATAATTTAACTAGATAATAAATACGTAGATATTTATTTTTATAATGACTATTATTGATTGGAATAATTTTCATTTTTATCTTCTTGACTTAAGATGTTTTATTAATTCATATTCTAGATTAGATATTATCGTAATTAAATTATCTAGTGTTTTAGGATCCTCGTTAGTATTATGTAACCTTTCGTATTCTAGGTATAAACTATATAGTTGAGTTTCTATTTCTTTTAATGAGTTATTCTTTTCATAAGATGTATTCATTAATTTGTGTAGTTTATTATTTTATCCTATTGAAATTTTAGCAATTTCTGTGTAGTATTTTATTCTAACTTTGCTATATTCAATGCGTAGGTTTATGTTCTTTATCTGATTTACTAGTATTTGTTGTTCATGTATAGGTAATTTTCCATCTATATTAAATAATTTTTCGTATGTATTAAATAAATTATTACCTGTATCTTCTTTTTCTAAGGTTAATTTTATTTTAAGTAATTTTTCTTCTAGTTGTCTTTTTTCTATTTCAAGCTGATTTCTGTAATTAACTTCTTCATATATCTAATTTTTCCTTTCTCTAATTTTTTTTTATATATTCTAACATTTATTTATTCTGAATAATATTCATCTGAATCTAAATAATATTGATGTTCATGATATATGCGTAAGTTTTCTATACTGTTTAATAATTCTTCTTCTTCATAATCTTCTAATTTTTTCCATATTATTTTCTTTATGTCTATAATTTCTATATCTCTAAGTATATATAAAACAAGTATTTTAATATCATCTATCATGCTTTTTCATAATATTTTCTAGTTTTTTGTTTTAGTCTAAGTAATTCTTGCATATTTTCATTAAGAAATTCTATATATTTTATATCTTTAGTTTCCATGTATTTGTCTAGATTTGTTTTCATTTGTTTTTCTATTAATTGTATGTTTCTCATATCTTTTTCCAAAAATTCTAGATATATGTAATTTATCATGGTAAGTATTTGTAAGAGTAGTTAGGTAGGTATGGTATGTAATTTATTCTAGTCATATAATATTTACCAAATGCTTTTTCTAATATAATTTTTCTTATATCTACTACTTTTATATCCTTAAGTGCATACAAAATGAGTATTTTAAATTTATCTACCATTGTATCAGATAAATAATTATTTATTTTCATAAAATTGCTTTTTTCAAAATATTTCCTTCAACCATGTACATAACAAAATATGGTCATTTTAGATTATTATATACTAGATTATTCTTAAATAACATGTTCTTCGGTCACTATTAGCATGGTAATCTGGATGTTTTCCCTTAAACAACGCCTCTACTCTGGTTACTCCCCCACCACGGCTTCTTGCCTTATTGGTTTCACCTTTAGGATGGCATAGTTCTTAGGGATTTTTCTCCGTTTCTACTTTGCTAATAAACTTCTTAACATATTATTCTTCGGATAATTCTACTATAAAGTAACTAACATGAATTTATTTTATCATACCATGATTGTTGGGAATTATGAATTTAGCTATTCATAATCATAAATAGATATACCTGTTCGGGTAGGTTTGATATTTCTAAACTTTGTTCCTCCATAGATTTTTCCATTGAAATATACCTGTTTTTAATAACTAAGCAAAAATATTTGTTGTAGACAAGAGAGAGTTTTTGTGCTTCAACGCATGAAGGCTTGCCCTCTTTGCTGCCTTCTATGCCTCTATTTATAATGAGAGTATTTACAAAATTTTACACGTTTCTCTACCTTTCTTAAGCTAATAAATGAAAAGAAAAAGTTAAAAAAGACTTACAAAAGTCAAAAAAGGTAGGCTACCTAACATATACATATGGCTACCTAACATATACATATCTTTTCTGAAAGTTAATAATTTTCTACATGTTTCTTTCTTCCTTTATTGCTTTGTCTACTTTTGCTGCTCCGTCTTCTTTTATCTTTTTATCGTATCTGTTGATTTTTTTATCTTCTTTCCAGCTGACATGCTTATCTTCTTGGTTCTTTTATTCTAGGTGGACTTCTGGGATAATATTATCTTCTCCATTACATCTCGAACATTGATGGTCTGGATATTTGTGTCCAATTAGCTTGCAATATCTTGTCAATAACCCGTCTGAAATAAATCCTCTCTTAATGGCTCTTGCAGTAGATTGTTTTTCTGGGTTAAGTAATGTCATTATCCATTGTCTAACATCTTCCATATCTGCTTGTCGTAGTTCTTTTGAATTTGAATAAATTATCTAATGATCTCTTGAATAATAGCTCCATATTGGGTTTCCATTGGTATAATTATTTGCTAATTCTTGAATAATTGTAGCTAGCCCAATAAGTCATTTATTTGCGTAGAAATCAGGTATTTCATTTCTGGATATCTCTGGCTGCTGCATAATATCTTCTGGTATAATCATATCTCTGGTTAATCCTATTTTTACAACTTGTATAACTGGTTTTATTTCGTCGTATAATATCTCTGCTGGTGCAGTATAACATTTTATATAAAATAGATTTCCTTTGGTTATTCTTTTATAGGTGGTGAATATTTTATGTAATTCTTCCATAGCTGTCAGCTCTTCTCCGTCTTGGGTATATATGGTATTTAATAATCCATAGCTAAAATAAGTTTTTATTAAGCTTGAGTTGGTTTTGGGTAGTGCAATTAGCTTGTTGTAACCTTGTAATTTTTGGGTTATATAGTTTGTGTTTGGCTCTTTGATATCTGTGGCTCTGGGGTTAAGGTTTAGGAAAGTTTGAACTCTGTAGATATTTTCTATCTATTTTTGGGTCGTATAGTTGTAAACTTTTTTATCTTGGTTTAGACTATCTCGGTATGTGGTAATTTGTGGGGGTATAAACAAGGGGTCTTTTTGTGTTTTTGGTATAAATGGTTTTTCAAATATCTTATTCATATTCATATTCTGATATCTTTGTCTACTAACTCCTCTGCTTGTACCTGCAATTGTAGATTGATTAACATTATGGGTTTTATAGAGTGTCCCAACGTCTCCTTCTAGATCTGGAATTGTAATGTCTTCCGATCGACATAGCTCTGCACACTGCTGAGTTAGCTGATTTGTAGCTTTAGACTTCAGTTTATCTTCATTAGTCTTTAGCTTTTCTATTTCATTACCCATACTGTCCACTTTCATTGAAAGCGTAGTTAGGGTTTTGAGTATCTTTTCTAATGCATTGTCTTCTATTATATCAGTCTGTGTAGCTTTGTCTTGATATGTAATCTGCAATAACATTTTTGTTAGTACTAATTACTTCAATTGTAAATGTAAAATTTAATATATTCAATACTAGTCTCCGAATTTCTTTTGTTGTAACTGAATTTTGTATTTTCTTTGTTAGCCACCAACGTACCTGTGTATTATCTGTTCGTACAATAAACTTGTTATATACAATATATGGCTCAAATGCTAATAAACATTTATATAATAAGCATAATTCTTTTCTATTTATTTCCCATTTTATTTCTGTTTCATTAAATGTACCTGAGTAGTATCTACAGTGGTGTTCTAATTTTTCTTCTTTATATTTATATTTAAGTACTCCTCCGTAACTACATTCACTAGCATCTGCTTCTACTATATATATGAATTTTCTATTTTCATCTGGAAATTGTAATTTTTGTAATTCTTTACAAAGTATTTTTATTTTCTGAACTTGTTTTTTATCTTCTTCGTTATAATTATATTCTACATCCTTTTTTAATTTTTTCTGTAAGGGCTTTAGATTTTCTGCTAATTTTGGTATATATTCTCTTACTTGGTTTACTAATCCTAAAAATGATTGTAATTTCTTTTTTGTATCTAATTCTTCTTTCGAATTTATTATTTTTTGTACTATATGTTGTTGCATTTTTACTCCACTTTTATCTATTTGTATTCCTAAAAATTCTATCTGATTTTTCATAATTTCGGCTTTCTTTTTACTTAAACTTATTCCCGATTTTTCTATTATATCCGTAAATTATTCCAATAATTTTAAATGTTCTTCTTTGGTCTTTGTATATAATAGTATATCGTCTATGTATACTATACAATTAGGGAGTTGTTTAAAATAACTATCCATAAAATGTTGATATCTACCTGGTGCATTTTTATATCCAAATGGTAATACATTCCATTCATAAAATCCTTGTGGTACCGTAAATGCGGTTAATTCCTTAGATTCTTCTTCTAACTTTAGATGGTAAAATCCTGATTTACAATCAAATTTACTAAAATAATTATATCCTTGTATTTGTCTTATTTTTAATATTTTATTTGGTATTGGGTAATTATAAGTCATTGTTTTTGCATTTAAATTTCTATAATCCATAACCATTCTACTTTTTCCTTTTTTTTGTTCACTATGTTTATTTACTATAAATGCTGGGCTATTATGTTTACTATTACTTTTTTGTATATATTGTTTTTCTAATAATTCTTCTATATGCATTTTAAATTCTTTTAAATCATCAAAATTATATGTTAATGGTTTCTGGGTTATTATGCTATCTTTATCTATTAATTCAATTTTTATAATGGTTTTATGTTTTTCCCATCCTTTTAATGGATCTTCACTATATAATTGTCCTAATTTTTTCTTAATTTTTTCTATCTTATTTATTGAAAATATAGTTATCTCCTTTTTATTTATTGAAAATACGACCAGTTCTATTGTATCTTCAGTATTTTTTATATTTTCTAATTTTTGTGTAATTTTTTCACTTCCTTTGATCCAATCGGTTTTCTTTCTTATTTTATTAATAACTCTTTTTGCTCTTACTTTCTGTTTACATGGTGTTGTAAACCACCAATCTGTCCTAGTTATTATATGTGGGTATAATTTATCTAAAAACGGCATTCCTAAAAGTATATCTTTTGATGTTAGCTCATAATTATAGATTTCTTCTATTGTTAATATTTTATCTCATACTTGTGTTTTTACATTCTTAGCTTTATAAGTAATTAAGCTTCCTTCGTTATTAAATCCTTTAACTATTATTGGTGTTTTTAATTTATCCCATTTACTTTCTGGTAAACAATTATATCTACATAAATTAGCTTCTACTCCTGTTCTATCATAGACGTATAATATCTACTGTAATATCCTTCTACTACTATCTTCATTAATACATATATTTTCATTTTATGTTAAAACTCTTCTTAAGAATAATTTCTCTCTGTTATATGTTATAGTTAATTGTGTATGTTCTATATTATATGGTTTTACTTGTTCTAACCATTTTATTCCTAATATTATGTCTGTTTTTTTGCATTTCTTCTTTTACTTCAAATTCTATTTTTATTTTTCTTATTCCTATTATTATTTCTTTTTCTGCTATATTTTTAGTATTTATTAAACTTCTTGGTAGATCTGGGCATATATTATTGTCAGTTTTTATTTCCTCATTTTTTACTAGATATTTCGCTATATAATTTTCTTCTTGTCCTGTATTTAAGAGTATTAAATATTCTTTTTCATTTACCTTTCCTGTTATGTAATATTGGTTTGAATTATCCATTGAACTTGTTTCATAACTTGTTCTTTTTGATGTGCTTGATGATTCCGGTTTATCATAAGCTATTCTTTTTGTTGTACTTATTCTATCATTTATTATTTCTAGATCTTCTTCTATGTCTATATTTCTGTAACTATAATCATTATTATCAATTGTTTTTACAAATTGTTCAAAAGGGTTTTCTATTTGTATTTTATTAATTTTATTTTTTCCCGTTATTTTATGTTTTGTTGTTAATACATATAGATTTTTACATCTTGCTGTAAATATTTTACTTCCTGGGGTTAATTCTATTCTTGATATTTTCCAATATAATACTAATGATTTTTCTATATTTTTATCCGTTACTGCTACTGAATAATTCGCACTTATTATAAATTTAAATTTTTGGTATATTAAATTTCCTTTTATGGCAGTTATTATACTTTTTTCTATAGGTTTTATAATTTTATCATCTGCTAAATATAATTCTATTGGTGTATCTATTCCTTCTCTAAAACATGCTTTTATTAATATTTTTGTACCTCCAAGGTGTACATATTTTATTGGGTCTCTACTTTTTATATCGTTTATCTCTTTATTAATTATTCTTTTTGTTACTAGTGGTATACTAGCTTTACCTTTTGCATATCTACAGTCTATTACATGTTCCTTTTGGCTTACTACATAATATTCTTCCTTTTTCCTAGTAAATATATTTTTTATTGTTGGTATTTTAAATATTTTTTCTACACTTAAGTCTAACTCTTTTCCTTTTATTTCATCAAATACATTGTTATCAAATATTATTTTTTGATCTGTTCCTTCATCATTTAAATATTCTTCTTTTGTTATTATTTTTATATCTTCCTCAGTCATTTAATTCGTCTAATTCACTATCTATTTCGTTATCTGTTTCATTCTCTGAAATTTTATATATACTGTCTTCACTTTCTAATTCATAATCTATGTAATCTATCTGCATATATTCTATATTTTCTATTTTTATTTCTGATATTTGTTTATTTTTTGGGTTTTTAGGTAATTTACAATCTCTAGCTAAATGTTTTATTTTTCCGCAATTATAACAAGTACATTCCTTTATAGATTTCTTTTTCCTATATGGTCTTTTATGTTTATAATTTTTTACATAATATCTTTTTCTTGGTTTCTTATACTTATATTTTGATTTTTTTGTATTTCTTATATTTCTTATGTCTTTTTCTTTTCTTATAATATCTATCTTCGCATCCAAATTGAGGTGCTATTTTATCTTTGCAACATGCTAAATTTCTTATTAATGTTTTTTTCATTTTTATTTCTTCTCTGTATTTTTCACATAGGTTTCTATACCATTGTTGTAAAAATTTTATTCTTGCTCCTAGAGTATCTACTGTTTTTGTTTCATCCCAACTTTTTATTACTTTTGAACTAAATGGTTCAGGTAATTTATTAAAATATAATTTTCTTATTTCTTTACTTTCTTCTATATTATATGCTCCTTTATAATAATATTCTTTAAATGCGCAAGTATATTCATCTATGTAGCACATATTACATATTGTTAATTTTAACATTAAATTTCTATTTATATCTTTCTCTTCATTTTGTTCTTCTTCTTTTGTTGTCATGCTACTAAATTCGTCTTTTATAGCTGTTTCATATTTTTTTAATAATTCTATAGGTGTTAATTTTGTTGATGATGTTCCTTCTGTGGGTTTGTCGGTTCTTAATATTCTTTTACTATTTTCAGTTAGATTTAAAAACCATAATTTCACTGTTCCTATTAGTATTTTTTCTATATATTCTGGTGCATCTATTACACTTATATTATTATCTAATAATTGTTTTGTCATATATCCTATCCATAATTGTATTGTTTTTTCTGTATCTATTACACAATCTAAGTCTAAAAAGTTATAATTTTTATTAACTATTTGTTTTGGTGTCCATTTGTCATATTCATTCTTTAGATTATATCTTTTAAACTTATTCTTATAATATGTAGGTTTTCTTATTTCTGATGTACTAGGTATTATATTTTGATCTTCTTTTTTATCAAGAGTATTTATTTCTGTGTTGATATTTTCTAAATTTTCTTCATTAATTACTTCTTTTTTTTTCATTGATTTCTAAATTTTTTGTATTTGTTAATATTTCTGTATATGTTTCACTATCTTCTGAATCATAATTATCTGTCTCTTCAACATCTATATTATTTATTTCCAATTCCTTGTCTTTTATTTCTTTATTGTCTATTTCTAATTTTTCTTTAAATTGATTTATCTCGTTTAATAATTTTTGTTCTTTATCTTTTTCTTCTTTTTCTTTCTGTCTTTTTTCATACAGATCTTTTAACATTTGTAATTCTTTTTCTAATTCAGCAATCCTACTATTTTTAGTTTCTTCTATTTTTCGTATTTCTTCTGTAGTTTGTTGTTTTATTTTTTCTATCTATTTCTTCGTTTTCCCTTTCTATTCTTACCATAACTGTCAATTTATCTTCTAATTTTAATTCTTCTTTTTCTAACATTAAATATAAATGTTCACCTATTTTCTTATATCTTCTCCCTAGATTAGAAAATACTATTCTTATTTTTAGTCCTTCGTGATTTTCATATATTTTTTCGTCTATTATAAATTCTTCTTTGTTCATTTAATTGTAAATAGTTCATGTTGATATATATATTCTAAACTATCTATTTGTGATTCTAAATTTGATATTTCATCTTTTTGTGCATTTATTGAGTTTTTACTAACTCCGGCAAATATATTATAACTTAATCTTTTTATTCTTATTTTTAATTCTTTACGTTTTTCAGAAATAATTTATTTTAGTTCTTTGTATTTTTGTATTTTATTCATTTAAACCGTATTTATAGTATTTTGGCGGATACCTAAATCTGATTTTATCATAATTAGGTGGTATGTGTCTCATTCTCCTAGATTTTAAGTGGATTATTAATTTTGCTTCAATACTAGATACTAAGGTAATTAGGTAGGCTAGTCTTTGTGAGTTTTTTTTTGTTTTATTTAGACTTATATATTCTGAATAATTACTAATTAAAGATTCTTTAATTTTTCTAAAAGCTTCTCTGTTTTTAAATGGTCTTCTCATAATTAATCAATATTAATTATTGTCAAGTAAATCCAATCTAAATTCATAAATTCAAACATGTATGCTACTTTTGTATTTTTTAAATAACTGGACTTTGATACCATTTGTAGGGGGTAACAATTAGGTACGATAATTTAACTAGATAATAAATACGTGGCCTTTTTAATTATTTTTTCTTAAAAAGGAAAATTGACTTATTTTTATGGAAAAATTACAAAAACTAACATACTTAAGACCTTAATTACAATAAATAGCAAAACTTTCTCAAAATTACAAGCTATAGCAAAAGTAGTACTATTTTAATCATTATATTGAAAAGCGCATGGGTTTCACCCACTTTTACCTTTTCCTATTTTCACTCCACTTTTTTCAATTTCCTCTCATATTTCACTCCACTTTTTTTAATTCATTTTTTTTTTCAAAATTGTGATCCATCAAATAAGGTAAGTTGATATTTACAGTATTTACATGCTATCTTTTCATATAATTTATATTTTTTTATTTCTTTATTTTTATTTTTTTTTGGAGGGGGGGAGGGGGGTTGTGTTTTTTTTTTGTTGAAAAATTGTGGAGGTCTACTATAATGAAGGAATACATTATTTGATGGAGGTCTACTATAACTTTTCCAATGTTATTTGATGTTTTTTTGTGATTTTTTTTTTGTTGAAAGATTGTGGAGTTTTGTGTTAAGTTGATTTCTACTCCTATTCAATTGAATAGAGATGTTGGCATAGAAGAGGTGAGATTAAAGCATAGTGACGAGCCGAAAAATATTGGGAAAATCATGAAACAGAAAATATTGAGAAAACTTTCATCTCCAAAATTCCCAAAAGTGCAAAAATATGTGAAAAAGAGGAAGTCAAATGAAAAGAAAGAATATGTATTTTTTCAGTTGTGCATATGTATTTATGAGTAATGCATATGTATTTTTTCAGTTATGCATATATATTTATGAATAATACATATGTATTTTACCAGATTGTATATGTATTTATGACTAATGCATATGTATTTTTCCCGATATGCATATGTATTTTTGAATAATACATATGTATTTTCTAGTTATTCATACTGCATGATATATTTATTGATTTGGAAATATATTTTAGTTTTGCTTAGGTTTTTATAGATACATACATATTTATGAATAATACATATGTACTTTTTCAGTGTGCATATGTATTTATGACTAATGCATATGTATTTTTCCAGAAATGCATATGTATTTTTTTCAGTTATGCATATCTATTTATGAATAACGCATATGTATTTATGATTAATGCATATGTATTTATGGGTGATGCATATTTTTCGTCATAATAATATTTTTGATGTCTACATCATGAAGAAGAAATGTGTAGTTCAAGCGCAATTAGACAAATGTATTATGTCACTTTTTATTATAGAGATTTTGTATCCTATAAATTTATAAATACATATGAGTCAGATATGTATTTCTATAAATAAATATGAAGATATATATGTATGTTTTGTACTATAAATACATACATAAATCTGTAAATCTATATATTTTATATATTTTTTTAAATATGTATATGTGATATAGATATGCATCTTTTAAAAATAAAAGCAAGAGATAAAAGAGTAAAAAAAAATAAAAAAAATAGAAAAATAAAAAAACAAAAAAGAAAAATCCAAAGAAAAAGAAGTGAAAACCGAAAAAAATTTAGAAATATAAGTGTAAAAATAAACCAAAAATAAAAGAAATAAAAAATAAAAATAGAAAAAAAGAAGAAGAAAACGAAAATAGAAAAAGAAAGAAAAATGTGAGAAAGAAAAAAAATGGAAAAGAAAAAAAACGAAAAAGAATAAAAAAAGAAGAGAAATAGAAGAGTAATAAAGTGGAATGAAAAAAAAAAGAAAAAGAAAAAGAAAAAGAAATCAAAATAAAAAAAATAAAACGATAAAAAAAGAAATGAAAATAGGAAAAGAAAAAAGAAAAATATGAGAAAGGAAAAAAAAATAAGAAAAAAAATGAAAAAGAATAAAAAAAGAAGAGAAATAAAAGTCATATTAGGAAAATGAATCTTTATAATTAAATGTAGCATGAATAAAGGACGGTTACTTCCCTTATTTAACTCTAACTGATGAGAGTTAAAATAGGAATTACTATTTAATTTGTATATGCATTTATATAGAAACATTTTACTTAAATACAAAATACAATTAGAACTTTTATAAAATAGCAAGTTATATTTTGTACAAAACATATCTATATCACATATACATATTCAAAAAACATATCTATATCATATATACATATTCAACACTTTTAACAATTAGAATTTTTATAAATCTAACAAGTTATATTTTGTATTTTATAAAAGTGTTGCTACTAAAATACATATACAACAAGATTTACTGTCCTTCTTTTACTCAAATCAATTGAGTTAAATAAGGAAACAATAAATTCTTTTTTCATAACTCAAATCAATTAAGTTAAATAAGGAAACAGTAAATTCTTTTTTCATAAATTACTGCAATAGATTTCTTTTTCATAAATTACTCTTATTTCAATTAGTAGATTCCTTTTTCGAATCAAACTCAAATATGAAAGAATATTATATTCACGATCTTCAAAAATTCAAAATAAAGCATCATTACTGTTTTCTCTCTCTCTTTCACTCTCTTATATCTCTAACTTTTTTTCTTGTTAGTTTTTTTTCATCTTTTTTTATTGTTTTACTTTTTTATTTTGATTTCTTTTTTATTTTCATTTTATTTTCTCTCTTTTATTTCTCTTGTTTTTCTTTTCCTTTTCATTTTTTTTCTTTATTTTTTTCTTTTTCATTTTCTTTTTTTTTTCTCATATTTTTTTTCTTTTCCTATTTTCATTTTCTTCTTCTTTTTTCTATTTTTTTTTTATTTTTTTCGCTTTTATTTTTACACTTCTATATCTAACTTCTATTTGTCTTTCTTTTTTCCGCTTTTTCACTTCTTTTTTTCAGATTTTTTTTCATTTTTGTCTTTTTCTATTTATATATTTTTTGTTTTTTTTACTCTTCTATCTCCATCTTTTATTTTTGAAAGACAAATATTTATATCACATATACATATTCAAAAAATATACAAAATAAATTGACATACAAATCTGCATATGTATTTACATTACAAAACATACATATATAGCTGTATATGTATTTACAGAAGGAATAACTACATAACTTAATAAACATAGACTCCTAATTACCTTATTTAGCCTAAGTTTCAATTAATTACAATTCATCCTCTTGCCAATTAATTATCCCTAATTACAATTCATAGTATCTCTAATGTATTCTCTTTTTCTCTATTTTCTATTACTCTCCTTTTTTTTTCTTTTCATTTTTTCTTTTCTTTTTTTTTTCTCTTTCTTTTTTATTTTTTCACTTTTTCCTTTTTCATTACTTTTTTCCATTTTTTTGTTTTTTTTGTTTTTTCTCCTTTTTTTTTTGTTTTTTTCTCTATTTTCTATTACTCTCATTTTTTGTATTTTTTTCTCCTTCTTTTTTTTTCTTTTCATTTTTTCTCCTTTTCATTTGTGTGAACTAGCAAACACAAATACAAGTGCGAACTATATAATACAAATACAAGTGCGAACTATATAATATAGATACAAGTGAAAACTATAACATATAGATACAAGTGCGAACTATAACATACAGATACAAGTGTGAACTATAACATACAGATACAAGTGTGAACTATCATTTGTATTTTTAATTATTAAAAAGGAACGATTGATTTTCTTTCTACGAATACTTATTTGTATTTATTGGTACGAGTTGTATTTATTGATACAAATAAATATAATTCAAATTTTTTATACAAATACAATATATACAAATACATATTGTATTTGTATTTATAAAATCATTTATTTCATTTGTTTGTAATTGTATTTGTATCAAGTGATATTTGTTTATTTACAAATACGAATGATAGTTTTAACATACAAATAGAAAACGGTACATTTGTATCAAATGATACATTACATATTTACATATTTTAGAATCAACAAAATACAATTAATGCATTTACTTGCTTGTACATTTACTTGCTTGTACACAAATACAAATGATAAATTGTACATAATCACGGCTAAATAAAATATGCAATCAACTTACAAATACAAATAATTTTTTAAAAATAAAAAAGCATCGAGGAAAATAGAATACAAATACAAATATAATTTAAATATACAAACACAATAAAATTACAATACAAATATAATCTAATATGATATACAGTCAATTATAAAATACAAATACAAAACAGTTCTTTAAAATATAAGTGCGAATTATATAAAATATAAATGATGGTGCGAATTAACAAATACAAATATAAGTGCGAACTATAAAATATAAATATAAATGCGAACTACAAAATACAAATACAAACGCGAACTTTAAAATACAAATACAGTTGTATCAGTGAATACAAAAATATAAATGACAGTGTGACTACAAATGCGATAAATAGTTGTGGTATTTATGTTATCATTCATGACTTGTGCTCGAGTAGTCATATTTTTTAAAAATTCAAAAAATATAAAATAGAACAAAAAAATGATAAAGAAAATAAGTACAAAAAAGAAAACAAAAATAATCAAAGAAGAAAAGAAAAGAAGAAAGAGAAATAGAAGTTAGAGATAGAAGAGAGAAAAAAATAAAAAGAAAAAGAATAAAAATAGGAAAAAATAGAAAAAAGAAGGAAAAACGAGGAAAACACGAAAAAAATATAAAACAATGAAAAAAAAACGGTAGTATTTTTTGTGAGACTAAATATGTAGTGTATTTATATTTTTTTATTAATCAACCACTGAGTAAAAGTGAGTACAACGGTTGTGAATCAGATACAACGGCTAAATAAATACTGTATTTATATTTTATATGAATACAGATTATTGATAAAACCGAATACAACAGATGTAAATTAAATATAGCAGCTATAAATGGTAATTATGTAAAATATGGCTATGGAAGTTGAGTTTTACAACAAAGTGTAGCTATTTCTGAAAGATTCCCTTTACAGAAGTACATATCTGACTCATATGTATATATAAGCATATAAGACACAAAATCTCTATAACAAAAAGGACAACTACATACATATACATATAGGAATCACAAAATAGATGATACATATTTTAAATAATAAAAAATACAAATAAGTATATATGTTACCCTCTAAAATGACATAGAACAATTCAAAGACAAATTCAATACTGTATAAAAATACATATGAATATGCATTTGAATATACAAAAAGGACAACTAAATACATATACATATAGGTAATCAAAAGATACATGATACATATCTTAAACAGTAAAATATTACAAATAAGTACATATGTTACCCTCTTAAATAGCATAGAACGGTTCAAAGATAAATCCAACACCATACAAAATACATATAGCTATATACATGTATTCGGGGGTATATTTATCTTATTTTATTTTATTTTTTTTATCTCAAATAATTAAATCAAACCCACTACCCGACCCAATAAACCCATTGAACCCTTTCAAACCAACTCGATTCGATCTCTATTTTTTTATTTCAAACCTGATACTCCCTTTATTTTTCTCTTAAATGAAAAATCTAATCAAATTGCAGTGATTGGTCGCTGTCACTAGTTGGTGTTTACTGGTTAGAGGAAGTGGAGATTAGGCCGAAAATGGTCAGAGCTAGGGGTGCGGCGATGGTTCGCCGGTTGGGTGTTTTCAGTTCGACGAAGACGATGACTATGTGGTGTTGACCGGTGATGGATAGTAATTTTCAGATGAAATTTCACTGAAAATTAAAACGTGAGGGGTTCAATTTATTTAGTGTTATTTTTGGGTGTTATGGGTTAATAATTTTTTTTTAAATTGATAGTAGCGAGTGTTACTATATTGTGTGTGTGTGTGTGTATGTGTGTGTGTGTATATATATATATGTATGTATATTGTTATAGAGGTGGAAAAACCACGTTTGTAAGATAGGCGTCTCTTGAATTTTAATTGGGATCGGGTTGGGTTGTGAATTTATTGGGTCGGATAGTGATTTTGGGTTAATTATCTGGGATAAAAAAATTAAAATGAAAACGAAACACATACATTCCAAATTATGATAAATGATACGTATATACTCTCTGTTATACTTTGGGTACACATATGCCCCTACCGTTAGTGTGAGGGGCATATACGCATTATTTCATTAGCGGTAGGAAATATATGTACCTAAAGTGTGACAAAGGATATATACGTACCATTTAGCAATTCAAGGGTATATTTGTCTCTTTTTCGATATTAAAAAAATACATGAAGGAAAAAAAATTCAACATCTACTATATAAAAATAAAAATAATATTAATTCTATAGAAACAATCTAATATTTTGTGGAAGGATATTTGAATGAACGCTATTAACCCTATCTGACTCCAACCTTAATAGAAAATACATACGATTACAAGAGATTTTTGCATAAATTTAAATTTATTTAAAATATTAATACTTCATAAAAAATGCAATTGAATAAAGGGACGTTTGGATGAACTTTTTTAAGTGACTTATAAGCCAAAAGCCAACAATAGGTAGCACCAACTTTTGACCTTTTTTTTTCTACTTTTAAAGCCTAAAGTAAAGTGCTTTTAATCACTTCAAGTCTTTGCCAAACACCTTCAAATACTAAAACGTTCAGCCAAAAAGACCTAAAAATAAGCCAATTCAAACACCCTTTAAGTTGGGACTTAGCAATAAAAAAGTTGTTAGCCACACAATGGACCCACTGAGAAACTGTAGACACGTAAGCTAGGAAAAAAGAAATGGCCAATGGAATTCTCTGATGATATGACTGATTGTAACAATTGGATATGAACTTACTTTAATGTCCTTGGTTGTCTCTAAAGTCACTCTTCTATAGAGTAGTAAATATGGGTGTGTTTGGTATGATGAAAAATATTTTTCATGGAAAATGTTTTCTTGGAAAATATTTTCTGGAAAATAAGTTGGTTTTCTACTTATTTTCTCATGTTTGGTTGGTGAGTGAAAAATATTTTCCGAAAAATATTTTATGGTGTTTGGTTGGTGAGTAGGGAATATTTTTTAGAAAAATATTTTTTAGTGTTTGATTGGTGAGTGAAAAAATATTTTTTAGAAAATACTACTAACTGTTAACTAGTATATCAGTGCCTCTAACAACTCAACAATTTGTAAGAAATAATTTAAGCATAACAAATAATATAAATATCGAATTCTAAAATACTACAATCACTAAATTTAAGCAACTATTAATTAGCAAATATAGGAGACACTTTTCAACATTTTATCAGGACAATCTCAAAATACTACAATCGATAGAAATATAACGGAACGACAAACTTATTCAAGCTCATGAAATAAGTTTCATCGATGAAAAGATGAAATATGCCATTAACAAAAGTAACATAGATAAGTCTTTTTCTATGAATATAAAAATAACAATACATTCAACGAACATTGGAAATACAAAAAAATTTGGGTTTCACTTTTTTTTTATTTCAAGTAGTGAAAAATTGAGGCAAAGCATAGTGAAAAATATTTCCGAGTAATGTAAATTTTTGAGAAATGTAAATTTTTGAGAAATGTAAATTTTTTTAGTCATGTGAATATACGTGTTGTTGGGGTGGGAAAAAAGAATGGAGGTGGGGTCATAAGTCTCATTTATCATTTTCTGAAAAATGACTTCCCTTGACCCATGAGGGAAGTCATTTTCCATCAAATGAAGGAAAATGAGTTGTTGTGGAAAATATTTTCCCAACATTTCATTACAACCAGACAAGGAAAAATTGGAAAACATTTTTCATCATACCAAACACACCCTATGTGTAAGGTATATAACATTTTAAAAGAGTGTATATATATACCTCTTATACACTGCTGTCTATAAAACTACTATTATGATTTACTCAACTACATTTTAAGAAAGTTTTAAAAAAATACTGCATGATTTTTAAATATGTCTATTTATTGCTTTTCCTTCATTGATTTGATTCTTTCAATAGATATCGAGATTCAAATTGAAAATAAAAAAAGAGAGAATTACTGAAATCCCCCAAACTTGGAGAGGAATATTAGTCCTCGAATTATATCTAGTATTAAAAATATCCCTACACTTGACTAAATAAATTTAAGGATGTTTTGAATAAATTTCGATCAGTTTACCCATAATTACATCCCATTTCATTTTTTTTAAAATTTTTGTAAAATCTCGATTTTTAGTTTTTCAAATACATAATATTAAAAGAGATACATGACCGATGTTACATTTTAAGAACACAACTAATTCGCTGTAATTATAGAAAGTAACGGTAATTAACTCATTTCAGGAGTAATTTGCTTTGCAGATCTTCTAATTAACATTTAAATACCCAAAAAGGGCATTTAGTTAATAATACAATTTTTTTGAAATATTCTTCTCCATATTCAACTTCCAGATTCATTCTTCTTTAGCTTTTCTCTTTTTTTTTTTCTTAGTGTTATTTTCCCTTTTCAACCTTTTTGCAATAAATTTCAAACCCTGAAAAAAGATATACAAGTATTGGTTAAAAACGTATCATGATAAGACATGATGTATTAGTATAAAAAATGAGATTTGAACTATAAAGGTTTAAGAGATACACAATATAAAAAATATATCAGGTGCAAAGATATATATTTTCGAAGAGATATATAAAGAAACCTTCTAACTATATATATGTATATGAAGGAGATACATATAAAGAAAATGTATCAGGTGTACAGATACAAGAATATGCACCCGAAACATGCATATAGAACTAAGCTAAATTATGTATCTTCAGCTAATAAAAAATGTATCTCGAATTAAAATGCTTAGATAAAAAAATTGCTAAACCTTTGGTAAGATGTCTCTCATTGTGACTTCAACAGTTTTTCTTTTCAAAACAACATTTTTCTTTTAGAAGTGCCAGATTCTCTTTTCTTCAACGAAATGGGTTAATAGAGTTCATGGAGTTTCATCCTTAGCCGTCTATTAAATCATTGTTTGCTGGGTTAAGAATTGGATTAAGAGTTTCATCCTCATCAATTGGTTTATGCCAAGAACTTGCAGTTCAACCTCAACAACTACTTTGCACCCTTAATTGAAATCTGCAGGCATCATAAGCCCTTAATTGGTTTATGTCAATAACGCAGTTTCACGTTAAGTCCAGGGACTAGGCAAGGAAAATAGGTAAAATAATTTTTTTAGGGAAATACTAATGGTATTAAATTGGTGAAGAGAACACATTAAGAAATTTTTTTAGGGGGCAATAAATATATCCTAATTTTTAGGATAAAAGTTATGCATTTGAAAATTTAAAGAGAGAATGTGAATAAGGGATATTTATAGTTTTTATTAAGTGAAGACATTTTTAGTAATTTAGATGTCTTAAGTTGTGGTTTTTTTATACTAATCCTAAATTTAAAAATGTCCTCATTTTGCAATATCTAACCAACGTATGTTAACTCGCGGTCCAAGTACACTTTTTTGCTGATGTGTTATTTATGTACATTCACTTAGACACTTAAAGCTAAAAAAGAAAAAAAAAAGGGACACTCAAAACATAAATCCGCTAAAACAGCACTACCATAATCACCCTACAAACTCTCTAACATCTCTAAAACTTTTCCATTTTCCCTCATAATTCTCTCAGAATTCCCCAATATTACTCTTTGATTTTCATTTCCATTGAACAAGGGTTTTAGCCTAATTTTTCTTGATAAAAGTATAATTCATTTTAATCATTGTTCATTTAAATTTGTGATTTATTTAGTGTGGATATAGTTTGGGGATTAACTAATTCTAGGTAGAGTTTCTATCTTAGGGGTATTTTAAAATTTCTTTAGTTAAGTATAGGGGTGTTTTTAATATAAGGTATAGTTGGGAGACTAAATTAATAATTCATGTCAAGTTTAGAGGTGTTTTCAACCCTTTTCTCAATAAAAAATATAATAGTTCAAACTATAATAATTCAGTTTATTAAAACAAAATAGATAAATTTATTTTATTAAAAGACGAAGAAAGAAACAAACAAGGACATATATTTCATTTTACCCATAATTTATTAAAACTTTATACATTTTGTTATTGTGCTTGTCCACTAAATCTATGTCATGTGATTAAATATCTTACATAAATATCATATACTATCTTTCTCTAGAAAGCTTACTAAGATTAATAAGTAAAGGGATAACTACATGATTTAACAAATATAAGTTTTTAATTATCCTATTTAGCCTATGCTTCAATTAATTATAATCATAATCTCTATTGCTAATTAAATACAATCTATAGCATCTCTCATTTATTTTTTTCTCTTTCTCTATTTTTTTTTCCTTTTCAGTTTTCTTCTTCTTATTTTTCATTTTTCTTTATTTTTCCCTTTTCCTTTTTTTCCTTTTTTCCTTTTTTATCGTTTTTTATATTTTCTTTTTTCTTTTCATCATTTTTTCATCTTTTTTTCCTTTCTCGTTTTTATTTCTTTTTCCTTTGCAGTCTTTTTTTTTGTTCTTGCTTCATTTTTCCTTTTTTGTCATTTTCTTTTTTCTTTTTTTTTGTTATTTTTTCCCTCTTATTTTTATTGTTGTATTATATATTTTATAGATTTTTTTATATTTTATACTTATTTGTATAATACTATATATTTTAAATAAATTTATTATTTATATTTGAATAGTTTAACTGTGAATATGTACAATTTATCATTGGTATAAGTATACAAATAAGTCTATGAATTAATTATATTTGCTTGAGTCTAAAATATATAAATATGCAATATGTCATTCAATGCAAATGTATCGTTGATCTGCCATGGTTTCATGACACTTTCGATGCTTAAAATAAGAAAATTATGCAAGTACTTAGGTATTTTTGTTAGACGTGATGTGTCTTTATGTTGGTTTTGCAGGAAAACAAAGTTCAGAGCAGAGAAGGAGAAAAAGGTGATGAAGCATAGCAGGAAGGCTACCTACGAGCCCTACCTACAGGCCCATAGATAAGGTTCTTAAGATTCTAAAAGTTGGTTGTTTCTTCTAATTTCTACGAAGACTACCTACGAGGCGTAGGTAGTACTCACAACCTCGTAGGTACCCCTCATAGGTAGGGTTCTGAAGACATGAAGACTCGTATGATTTCTACGAACCTACCTACGGCCTGTAAGTGGGGTCGTAGGTTGGTGCAGACGCAAATTTCCTACTTTATTTAGGATAGATTTTTTGATGTATCTATAAATACCCATTGGATGTTTCATTATTAGGTTAGATAGTTTATGTATTTTATACACTTACTACATTGTTTTGAGTTCTGAGATACACTTTTGATCTTGAAATTCTTATTCTTGATTTTTAGGGTTTGATATTAATTTGAGATTTCAATTTTCATTCTTAATTATTTTGTGAGATCATTCATATGCTTTTAATTATGAATTCTACAATCACGAGCTACTAAACTCCATAACTAGGGTTATGGAAACTCTGATGGATAACAAGGTAGAGGAAGTGCAAAATCATTCTTGATTGATGTTCTTGCATGTATTATGGTTTTCTTTGCTTTGCTTGCTTTCTTAACTGTTGCAAATGTTAGAAACCCGCCTGTATTCGATACTAACTCAAGATTGAGGTAGATATTAGGAAAAAGAGATCACAATAGTAATTTAAAGTTACTTAATTTAAGATCGAGAGGAGATAGTTAACCTAAGATCTAGTATAAGGGTTAGTAATGCGATACTCTGAAATCGAGAAGAGATGTGTGAGATTTACCCGTATCAAGGTTGAGAGATAGTTAGGTGATATATAACTTGTTATTCTATATGCAAGGTATCAAGATAGTTTGACAAGCTCGATAGTCTGCTGAGTTAAGAAGTCAGGGGAAACACAATCCTAGTGATCGTCTCATATTGATAACAACCCTATTTGCCAGCATTGTTACTATTACTACTGTTCATACAAAACCCCCTATTTACTTTTTGCACGTTCCAAATACATCAACAAGTTTGTGATAAATTTTCATCCCATTCCCTTCGGGATTGCCCCAACCTTACTGGGTTCTATCGCATTATACTTTTTAGGAGGTATAATTTGGGTAAGATTAAATTTTGGCGCCGTTGTCGAGGACTATGGTTATGAATTGATAGATTAAGTTTGTTGATTTTTGGTTTTCTACTATTTCTTTGGTGTACACCAGTGTATGCCTAGTACTCAGAGTCAAGGAGATCCCCTAATTCTACTTGATACTGAGCTTGAATGGACCTTACAATAGAATCATAGGATGGAAGAGTATAAACATAAAGCTCGTCATAAAGGGGTTCATGATGACCCAATCACATTGAAATGGCCACCTCCGCATAGTATTCAAGAGACTATCGAGAAAACCACTGCCCGATTAATAGTTAAAGAAAATACGAGGTTAGCATTAGCCCGACGTGCTGAGGAAAGGGCTAGACATTAGGAGGAAGAAAATCATTAAGCAGCACTCGATAGGGATAGATCTAGAAGGAAAAGAGTTCAACCATAACTAGTTCATTAGTATTTGCTAGTTTATGATGATCTAGAAGAAGATCTGAGGTATGTTAAACCAGTTGAGTCATGTGTTATTATTCCTCTAGATTTTCCCCAAGGAACAAAATTTGACATTATGAGTGCAATGATTCAGTTGCTTAATCTAAAAGGTGTGTTTGCTGGTCTGCCTACTGATGACGCAAACATGCACATTATGAACTTCATAGGATTTGCACTTTGTATAATCTATTGGGGGTGAGTCAGGAAGCTTTGAGATTCAAGTTATTCCCATTCATTCTTACAGGTGAAGCGACGTTATGGTTAGAAGAGCTTCCTCATGGGTCTATTACGAATGAGTTGAGGATACAGTTCTTGGACCAATTTTTCCTACTTTATAGGATATTATAGTTGAAGGATGAGATTTATAATTTAAGTAAATTATATTTAGAGGCACTATATGAGACATGGTTGAGGCAAGAAGAAGTTGATGAATATTTTAAATCATAAAATCACAAGCAGGACTGGAGATATTCTACAAAGCCTTGAATGCTAATACTAAGGCTGTGGCTGACACCATTATAGGAAAAGATTTCATGAATCTGTGATGGGATCAGGCCACATAGATCTTAGACCAAATCACTAAACCAACGAAGATGGATGATGTTCCGGCATTCGATGGAACATTTTGCACCTTTTATGAGGGATAATGTAACGCCCCAAAATCAGATCTCGAGACGTCACACGGTGCTTAGGGTCACAAGTGACCCCAAGCTAACCCTTCTACTGGCATAACTCATAAGCAACTGAATAAAAATACAAATCCATACAAATCAGCAGAAATTAACTCTTTTCTGAATCTGATCGATACAAAAATGGAATTTTACAGGATTACAATTCTGCCTTTACAACCAAAATTGAAACAAAATACACCAACTTCTACTGACTGTCTATGAAGCCTCTACTAGTACTGACTGTAGGTAGCCGGGTCATGACTCCCGACTACCCCAACTCAATATGACTGAATAAAGAAAATACAACACTATAAACTCTGCATAACTATCCCAAGCCCTTGAATCAAAAGGACTCATCACCTGCTGACTGGATACCACGAACTGACTGGATCCGAAGGTGCAACTATACCTTGTACCTATATTCCGAGAAAATATAGCCCACATACGAATATGTGGGTCAGTACCATGGAAAGATACCGAGCATATGGGGGGTGCAATGCATATATAAAATAATATCTTAATATCATCACAGTTTATAGAATTATGCATGCTGATATAGATGACTCACTTAGCTCAAATTAAATCATCAAAATCATGGATGAATAATACATGTAAAGTAAAACAAGTGAGTCATTACAGTACGTTCTCAATTCACTTTCATCTCAATTTCAAATCATCAAAACAATCAAATCTCATGTCAATTCTCATTAGAATATATTCCTTAAATCTTTTAAGAATAATGACTTTCTCAAACTCAGCCTTTTAAGCAAATATGTTTTCATCTCAGATAAAAGAGTACACACACACACATTGGGAGATCCTATAACCGACATAAACCATGTGAGCCACACGGAGTCCAACGTACAACCCATATTGGGAAGAGCCGTCCTACCCTTGCCATCGGAGTAGGACTTCTAGTATCAATTCAAAAACACTAGTGATCACTATATAAATCAGCCTCAGGCTCACATCCTATGGGGGTACGTAGTTCTAGGGACGTAAGGTCACTTTATACCTCCCACTTGGTGCTAAAGATTACTCCCGGACTTATCTCAGAAATTTAAATCAGCCTCAGACTCACATTAAAGAAAATCCATAATAAATACTTCAACAATTTTCATCGGGAGTCAATTTGCTACCCCTTTATCATAATCAATAAAAACGTGGATTTCTTTCACAGTCGAGTTCAAAATAACTCATTCACGACCAAAAGGTCAAATCATTCAAAACATCTCAAATTATTTAAACTCAAGGTGTTTATAACATATGATTTTCTCGAAATAATAATCTCAGATAGGGTTCCAAACACCCATACATCAATATCACCATAAAACCTTCCAAAGTTTCATACTTTATGACATAAGCACAAAAATAATCACTTAAAACTTAAAATTTCAGCTTTATAATCATACATCTTGGTAAAGAAAATTAGCTTTGGGATTCAAATCTCATTGTGCTTATAGCACATAATATCTCAAAGTACAATTCCAATTAGGACTCAAGGTCTCATACATCAAAATCATATTAAATTTTCTCAAGATTCATGCTTTTCATCATAAATATATATAACTTACTTTAAAATCTAGAAAATTCAGCTTTATGTACAAAAATGTCATCATTCTCATTCAATTCAACTTTCAAAACATAGAGATAATCTCATGTAAAATCATATAGGGTATAAATTCATGCTTCAAATTCATATCAAAACATGTAAAATCATGTATATTAATAAAAGAAAAATCAATTTGGGCACAAGAACGAAAGAGAGTTCTTGTTGAAAACCCCCACATACCTTGACTGATGAACTTTAGATTGATACTCGTTTTTGAGATATTAATCGTGCCTTTGAATGATGGTTCTTGGAGTTCTTGAACTAGGAACTTGGAATCTTGAATAAATTTGCAGAATTAATGGTGAATCTTTGGAGGTTCTTGAAGTTGGATGTAGGAGCTTAGGGTTTTCTTTTAGAGGAAATTTGATGAAATATAACATATAATACTTCTAATAGGCTTTAATATAGGGTTTGGACGGATTTTGGGTGAGGGGGAATGACCAAAACGCCCCTAAAAAATCAAATAATTCTCGAATCTGTCCTTTTGGTGGACTGTTTTGATAGTCTGAAGTAGATCAACCATAACATTTTACTCCGATATCCAAATTGGATGAAACCAATTTCATTAGAAAGAGGACTCTCATATCTTTCTGTTGATATATATTATCTCACCTAGATCATTGTGTATGAGGAGTTATGATCGTTTGAAGTTGACCCAAAAATTCACTTTTGATAGTCTGAAGTAGATCGACCATAACTTTTTGCTCTGATAGAACCCAAATGTTTACGCACAAAATTTCAATGAAAATTTTTCCGGGGTATTACATTATCTCCCCCTTGGAAACATTCGTCCTCGAATGTCGATGAATAAGTATAGGATACCATGGAAATGAGGACAAAAGGCTGGGATAACGAAATCAATCCACTTACTTCTCTCCAAACTTTTGAATACTTCATAGAACATGCGATTCATAATGAGAATGGTCACATAGTTGGATCTTAAACAAAGGAGACTGATTTTAAGGAATCGATATCTTTGGTTTATTCAGAGACTGAGAATTAAAGGTCTCGAAGGGGATCTCATCAAAAGAAGGACCACTTGCGCCCAAATAAAACGTCCCTCAACACTCCCTCCAAAAGATTCAAATGACATTGTTCGGGGAGAAAATGAACCATAATTTGATACAATCCTATCGTATGGGAACAAGGACCCATATGGCATAAATTAAGATAGGAATTTCTAGGTCTTGGGAAACATAACTCCTTGCTTTCAAACTTAGCAACACTTCCCAACTACTCCCTCGACTATGTTCAAGCCTAACTCCAAGTACCCATGAGATACGCCACATAACACTATAATATTAATCTATATCATGAACCTCAATACACACTGAGCCTCACAACTCCTCACTTCAAACATAACTCTTATTGCTACTCCAACAACCACATACAATCTTATACTAGGGATCCGCTTACTTGCGGTGCATTCTTTTAGATATACAACCATAACATTCAAGCCTATACTCATAACCACATATGTACTTCGCACATGCACCTCTAAACGAACACTCATAAAGCATCTTCCTCGCTTTCTCTAAGATTCCATCAGCTACATCATTCACACATACTGGTCAATTCTTTAAACGGCACACATAACATTTTCTCAACCAATTGAACTATACACAAAAACTCTGTATTACTATTCCTACAACCTCATAGAAGTGCATAAAACCAACACACAACAATCTTTCCAAATAAACATTTAAAACTTCAACTAACCACGACATGTATCAAGGACTTAGCCTCAATCTAACTTCACTTCACCGCCATGAGCACACCACCTTCTATCATAGATAAGGAAGTATCTTCTCTTCCTTCTAGACAACTGCTCAACACCATTAGCTTGACTTAATGAAAAGGTCACAAAATTTTAAAACTTGAAGACCTGAAACATGAAGGGATAATGTAAATAACTTGACTCTCTCTATTGAGGACTTAGGAATAAAATATCAAATACAATGGGTTCATTAAGGTATCAAAACTGAAGACACCCATAACGGAAACTGAATCTCACTGATCAATAAGAGTATTGCCTGAGTACTGGAACTGAACATACTGTAAAACTTGAGTATATGAGTCATGGGCGGCATGCCCTGAATTTAGAGCTCATAACTTATGGAATGTGATTCCAACTGCTAGAAGAACTGGAATTTCTCATTTTTGGAAACTAGAAGAGTATGTAATTCTCCATCACGTGTATGAACATGAATTAAGATCATAAAATTGAAATGTAAAGCATGAGTAGGTTTTGGGACATCTGAAAATACTGAAATAACATTGGGTCAAGCACCGATCTTTCTCACAACAAATTTACAACTTACTGGTACTTCTACTAAAATGTAAAAGCTTGACTTGACTACTTGTTCTATCATCTCCCCCTTAGCTTTAAGCCACCACTCAAATTCTCAAATGCTTACTAGTTTTGAATCTCTACGAACATCTCTATCGCCGGAATGTACACCATCTAGTGCTTCAACTCTTATTTCTATTAGCTCAACTTGAATACTTTCTAACCTTTTGATAGACTATGCTACTTTTGTCTTCTCCCTCTAATACCATGCCTATGAACTTATGTTTCTAACCCATAAGAATCAAAATCACACTTAAGAGGCTCAACATTTCCAATCATACGCCTCGCCTTAACTTAGCCATCAAAACATCATCCATCGTCTAACTAGTATTTATCCATCTAACAATCCCATGGCACGACTCACTACACCACATACACTAATCCTCAAAATTAAAGCAGTCCCATAATATCTTGGGTGAACTTTCTCATCATAATATACTATTAAACTTAATTACAAGTCAACTACACTTAAACTCTTATGTACACTGTTCAAGCCTATTAAGTCACTTCCGGCAACTAATACCATTAATCCGGAAACCGTCACATTCGGCTTCATGATCACCAATCGTTCAAACTTAAGGTCTCACACTTCACATAATTTACAACTCCATCTCACGCATAACTTCCACGTGAAGATTATAAAACAACACATCCATGAACACTAGACCACTTAAACTTCATAACAATAATAATTGGTCCTAATCATATAGCCTATCTTATTCACAATCTATTAACACATCCTTTTTTCACCCGTCACTACTATTTATCCTTCATACACAACTTAACATAGTTCATAGCTCTCTACATCTTAACTTAACTTCCTCTTGCAATCTAGAGAGCGCCTAGATTAACAACACTTACCCACCGAGTACTTCCATCACTAACCTATACTTTCTGTCATACAAATACCACCAACACCCATTTCATACCTCAAACAAACTATATCACTTCCTATTAACCCAATTGCATGCAAAAAGGGATTTCTCTATACTTATGCTCAACAAATCACACTTACCATCCTCTTACTACTACACCTCCACATCCCACATTTTCAGCCAGCACAAGGAACAAGATGAACTACAAGTTGCTAGTGGATCGAAATAGGCCTCACACGGCTTCACTACACTTTGGTTTTGTATTTTGAACAAGAAAATAAGATGAATAACAAAGAAGCTATGCTAGTGAATCGAAAGAGCCCCACACGGC
The DNA here is from genome assembly GCA_030864215.1 of Capsicum pubescens. Classification (NCBI taxonomy): domain Eukaryota; kingdom Viridiplantae; phylum Streptophyta; class Magnoliopsida; order Solanales; family Solanaceae; genus Capsicum; species Capsicum pubescens. The sequence goes on along the minus strand of CM061546.1, from coordinate 182,544,402 downwards.
TTCACTAGACTTTGATTTTTCACAAACATAATGATAACAAGATTACATAATACAAAAGATAGAAACTTTACACACAACATTCAACGATCTAAGAATACACCTTACTCTGTCTTAATTAAATAACTCATAAGAATGAGGGCATAACTTTCAACTTAAGGAACTTAACACACTAGAGAGCTCCTCTCAAGACCTTTGTGTAACTTTTGAAATTTCTTCTAGAAAATATAGAAGCATTACCTGGAGAAGAACTGGAGCTTGCGAATCATGTTATCTCAAAAATAATACATAGAGGGAGAAGTATAGATTAACATTATAGATTCTGAGGAGGAATCTGAAAGCACACCTAACCTAGGCTTAGTTCACGACTTTTATGAACTTGAATAAAGTACTTTAATCTTTGGAACTCAAAAGCACTAACAGGATACTTTCTAGCTCTCTTACAATCCCATAACTATCTACGATGAATTTTGCTTAACTATTTCTGATACCTTGAAAATGAGGCAGAGTTGGCCAGAATTGAGTAAGATGAGAATCTATGTTAGCTTTTCGGAGAACCTTTTTATAGCACGATCTTAGACTTGATAGAAGGGAAACATTTCCTAAATGCCCTATAGCCTCTCGAAAAAAAGTACAGACGTCTCCGTACCGTTCCACTAGAATCTACTAGATAAGACTTCATAGACACCCTAGGACACTTGAACTCTGTGCTCTGATACCAAGTTCGTAACGCTCCAAAATTGGGTCCTGAGACGTCACACGGTGCTTAGGGTCACAAGTGACCCCAAGATAACCCTTCTACTGGCATAACTCATAAGCAACTGAATAAAAATACAAGTCTATACAAATCAGCAGAAATTAACTCTTTTCTGAATCTGATCGATACAAAAATGGAATTTTACAGGATTACAATTCTGCCTTTACAACCAAAATTGAAAAAAAATACATCAACTTCTACTGACTGTTTATGAAGCCTCTACTAGTATTGACTGTAGGTGGACGGGTCATGACTCCCGACTACCCCAACTCAATACGACTGAATAAAGAAAATACAACACTATAAACTCTGCATAACTATCCCAAGCCCTTGAATCAAAAGGACTTATCACTTGCTAACTGGATACCATGAACTGACTAGATCCAAAGGTGCAACTATACCTTGTACCTACATTCCAAGAAAATGTATCCCACATACGAATATGTGGGTCAGTACCGTGGAAAGATACCGAGCATATGGGGGTGCAATGCATATATAAAATAATATCTTAATATCATCACAGTTTATAAAATTATGCATGCTGATATAGATGACTCACTTAGCTCGAATTAAATCATCAAAATCATGGATGAATAATACATGTAAAGTAAAACAAGTGAGTCATTACAATACGTTCTCAATTCACTTTTATCTCAATTTCAAATCATCAAAACAATCAAATCTCATGTCAATTCTCATTAGAATATATTCCTTAAATCTTTTAAGAATAATGACTTTCTCAAACTCAGTCTTTTAAGTAAATATGTTTTCATCTCAGATAGAAGATTACACACACATTGGGAGATCCTATAACCGACATAAACCATGTGAGCCATATGGAGTCCAACGTACAATCCACGTTGGGGAGAGCCGTCCTATCCTTGCCATCGGAGTAGGACTTCCAGTATCAATTCAAAAACACTAGTGATCACTATATAAATCAGCCTCAGGCTCACATCCTAGGGGGGCACGTAGTTCTAGGGAAGTAAGGTCACTTTATACCTCCCACTCGATGCTAAAGATTACTCCCGGACTTAGCTCAGAAATTTAAATCAGCCTCAGGTTCACATTAAAGAAAATCCACAATAAATATTTCAACAATTTTCATCGAGAGCCAATTTGCTATCCCTTTATCATAATCAATAAAAACGTGGATTTCTTTCACAGTCGAGTTCAAAATAACTCATTCACGACCAAAAGGTCAAATCATTCAAAACATCTCAAATTATTTAACCTCAAGGTGTTTATAACATATGATTTTCTCGAAATAATAATCTCAAATAGGGTTCCAAAAACCCATACATCAATATCACCATAAAACCTTCCAAAGTTTCATACTTTATGACATAAGCACAAAAATAATCACTTAAAACTTAAAATTTCAGCTTTATAATCATACATCTTGGTAAAGAAAATTAGCTTTGGGATTCAAATCTCATTGTGCTTATAGCACATAATATCTCAAAGTACAATTCCAATTAGGACTCAAGGTCTCATACATCAAAATCATATTAAATTTTCTCAAGATTCATGCTTTTCATCATAAATATATATAACTTACTTTAAAATCTAGAAAATTCAGCTTTATGTACAAAAATGTCATCATTCTCATTCAATTCAACTTTCAAAACATAGAGATAATCTCATGTAAAATCATATAGGGTATAAATTCATGCTTCAAATTCATATCAAAACATGTAAAATCATGTATATTAATAAAAGAAAAATCAATTTGGGCACAAGAACGAAAGAGAGTTCTTGTTGAAAACCCCCACATACCTTGACTGATGAACTTTAGATTGATACTCGTTTTTGAGATATTAATCGTGCCTTTGAATGATGGTTCTTGGAGTTCTTGAACTAGGAACTTGGAATCTTGAATAAATTTGCAGAATTAATGGTGAATCTTTGGAGGTTCTTGAAGTTGGATGTAGGAGCTTAGGGTTTTCTTTTAGAGGAAATTTGATGAAATATAACATATAATACTTCTAATAGGCTTTAATATAGGGTTTGGACGGATTTTGGGTGAGGGGGAATGACCAAAACGCCCCTAAAAAATCAAATAATTCTCGAATCTGTCCTTTTGGTGGACTGTTTTGATAGTCTGAAGTAGATCAACCATAACGTTTTACTCCGATATCCAAATTAGATGAAACTAATTTCATTAGAAAGAGGATTCTCATATCTATCCGTTGATATATAGTATATCACCCAGATCATTGTGTACGTGGAGTTATGATCGTTTGAAGTTGATCCAAAAATTCACTTTTGATAGTCTGAAGTAGATCGACCATAACTTTTTTCTCCGATAGACAAATTGGATGAAACCAATTTCATCGGAAAGAGGACTCGCATAGATTTCCGTTGATATATAGTAGATTACCCAGATCATTATGTACAAGGATTTATGATCGTTGAAAGTTGGAGCAAAAATACGCCAGGCCTCAGTACTTTTTTTTCCTGCACGTTTTACTGTTCACTACTATTCACGGTTCGATCGGAATGTTCATAACTCGTCGCTCGGGTGTCCATTTTGGATGATCCACATATCTTTGGAAATATTATTCGATACTCTACGCAATGGTGGGTCATAATCTAAGACATTCCTCATGAAAAATTTATAATTCATTCTAGAAGATAGAACTCAACACGTTTACGCACAAAATTTCAACGAAAAATTTCCCGGGGTATTACAGATAATTGTTTGTTTTCTAGAAACTAGTGGTGTATTTGATGCCCATTTTTCTTGTTACCAAAAATCAAACTCAAAAGTAAGAATAAGTCAGAAAAGTGGATTTTGACAGACTACGATGGTCCAAGTGAATGGTTGTCGGACTTGCGATAGGCCGTCGTCCTGGCCATCACAACTTAAGTAGAATATTAGGAAGTCAGAACAATGGGCGGCGAACCAAGCGACTGACCGTTGGACCTGCGATGAGTTATCATCTTAAGTAGAATAAAGTAAAATTTAGGTTATAAGGATAAAAGGCACGATGGACCGCCAGTGCCCTGATGGACCATCGCACGGTTCATCGCCATTAGCGATAGGGAAGCATTACATTAGATAAACACCAACGGTCCAACCGACAAACCATCGCAAACCTGACGACCTATTAGGCGAACCATTGGTGGTGATACGATAACCCAAATTTGAATTTCAAATCCCAAATCTTTGGAAGCCTATAAATACATAACTTAGGGTTAGAATTGGTATCTTATGACTATTTGCTAAATTTATAACGTAAAAAGTGTCTGAGAAATAAGTAGAGAGCTAAAGTTTACACTATTGCCTTCTTGTGAATTGAGATTCGAGAAAAATCTTTGGATTTGTAAGTTAATTCTGAATTATTTATAAAATATAATTTGTTAATCTTATTCTTAATTATGTGTGGCTAAAGTTCCTATAACTAGGGTTATGGGAGCCTTGGTGTAATTCAATATTAGGGTTGTGGGATTGATTAATTCTTGAAAATAATTTCAGTTACATCACCTTCTCTTCAGTTTCATGATTTCTCTTTGTTACAAACTTGAGGAATGTGCTCATGAATATAGCTTGATTGAACAAAGAAGTTAGTGTTTGGAAAAGAGAATGGTGACAAGATGATTAGAGCCTTTACCCTTTAATTTTGTAATTGATGCCTTAACCGGATCAATTTCTTAGGGAATTATTTGTTGGAATAATCTATCGCTTTAAGTTTGAAAAAATTAAAGTGAATTCATCCTTGAAGGTTGAAAAGCAATTGGATGGGAGTAATTACGCAAAGCTCTTTGTAATTGCAATCATTGATTCATGAATTTTTAAAACCCACACCCCTTAGAATTGAAACACCTTGGTGATCATGACCCTAGTTTCATAATTTTCATTTGCTTACACATTACAACAAACACATCGGTCTTTAATGACCTACAAATATTTAAAGAAATATTTTTAACAACAAAACCCCCTTTTTGTTACCGAAAACTTATGACTAATAGTCTATTAATAATCATACGACTTAGTTAAAACCTTATTCCTTGTGGGATTCGACACTAACCTTAGTTAGGCTATATGTTTGACAATGACTTCTTACACTCTTTTAGGAGAGTTGTAATTTGGGTGTATTAAATTATGGTGCCATTGCCGAGAAATACAGTTGTCAATTAAGTTTATGTGCATTAATTGACTCTTAGTCAAGTTTCCAAATTTTACTTTTACTTGTTGTTTTTGATACTTACAGGCTATCTATTGTGCATGCCATGAATCTGTAGGTCAGAAGATCCATTATTACCTTATAATCCTGAACCTCAAAGAACTCTAAGAAGAAACATAGCTAACCAACAAGAAACTGCAAGACTGGATGCTTTGGCTAATGCACAGGTTAACCAATAAAATACTAACATACTCGGGTGTGTGCCTAATGTGGATGATGAGGACCTGGGAGATGATGGGTTAGTTGATCCAATGAATAGACGACATACTGAAAATGTTGCACTGATAAATAGGAATCAGCAAGCAAGAGGGAGAGTGCACCAATAACCTGCAGTGCAATTTGACCTAGATGCTGCTACTGATTTGGATGGAGATGGAGCAACAAGAACAATCATCCCACCACCATTATCTCATGGGGTGAAATTTAACATCACTATCATGATGATTCAACTGCTCAACTTAAAGGGGTTATTTGGTGGACTACCTAAAGATGATCCTAACACGCATTTTATGAACTTTATCAACATCTGCAAGTCATTTGACAATCCTGGAGTGGGGAAAAATTTCATTTGCCTGAGGCTGTTTCTTTTGTTTCTTTCTGGGGAGGTAACTCTGTGGCTAAATGAGCTAGCACCCAATTCTATAACAAACTGGAGGCAACTAAAATGAGCTTTCCTAGAAAGGTTCTTTTCGCCTTCCATGGTGTTACGGTTGAGGGATGAGATCAACAACTTTAGGCAACTGCCTAATGAAGCTCTTCACGTAACATGGATGAGATTTAAGAAAAGGTTGATGCAATTTTCAAACCATAATTTGACTGATGAATATTTAATGGAGAAATTTTGTAGGGATTTGAACTTAAACACAAAGCCAACTGTGGACAATGCTGCAGGAAGAGAATTCATGGATTGCACGTTTACTGAGGCTACAAAAATATTGGATAAGCTGACAAAGACAAGTAGAGCTTGGCATACCAGAGATTCTGAGGTAGCAAGAAACACTTACTCAAGCGGGATGTCGGTGGAACAATGCCGAAGAGAAGAAGAACGTGATCAAGACATGTCTTACATAAGGACATAGATGGATTTGCTCACAAAACATTTCCTCTTGGGAATGATAAAAAAGGTTAAAGCTGTGGGATCGCATTATAGGGTAGCTGAATTTGATTCTGAGGAGGAGACAAATTATTTGAATAACCAGGGGGTTCTGGGCTAGTGTCCAAGGAAACCAAGGTCAAAACTATCATCGGAAGAATTAATATGATAAATCTGGTTATAGAGATCGTGACCAAGGGACCTGGAAGAATAAGGGTGATAGAAGTGGATTGTATGTACAACCCGAGAGGCATGACAACACAACAAATGATTTTGGGAAGATATCCATGGAAACCATGATGGCTAAACTGCTAAAAGGGGTAGAGTTAACTGACGCAGGTGTTAAAGAAATGAGGAGCGATTTATTGACTATGAGGCATTTAGTTAATTCTCACTCAATATCTATTAAACATTTAGAGAAATAAATGAACAAACTATCGGCAACGTTCAATCAAAGGAAATATGGAACTTTGCCGAATGACATAGTTTAAAAAATCGAGGAATGACAGTTCTTGTATGGACATTACCACTAGGGGTGGTAAATTATTACTAGACCTATATCCGAGAGAACCCTCCCAAGTTGATGATATTGAGTTGGAGGATGCAGTGAATGATAATACACTGGCTGAGTTTGAGAAGCTGAGGGATTTAAAGGAGAAGAGTGTAGAAGGAACAACTATCTACATCAATGAATGATACTAATGTGGAGCATGGCAAAGAAAAGGAGGTAGAGGCCATCCCAATAAAAATTCTAAGGCCATTGGTGAATGCCAAACTATACCTCCTTATGAGGATGAAGTGATTGCTATCAAAATATAGTAACCCAACTAGGTTGGAGCCAAACCCATAAAGAATACGTGGAACTATCTCCTAAACTTGCTGAAATCACTGGGTAGTGCAGAAAGTAAATGGGCTGATTTTACTGTGAACAGTAAGAAGTAACAAAACTCGAATGCCTTTGGTTGTAAATAATTTGAAACAAATACTAGGACTGTGTTCCCCCTTGCTTATCGTGCTCCGTTGAACCATCCCAATATCTTGCAAGCAGAATTTGATAAGTTATGTATCACTAACTGTCTTGTGAATGACTTAATGAATTTCACTCTTTAACTTTTGAATCTCAGAGTATTTCCTTACTAACCGTTATTCTAGATCCCAGATTAACTTTTACCTTTTAAGTCTCTAGTTAATTAGATGAAGATAATTAACTTAAGTAGATGATGCTGATTAGCTTATATCGATAATTAACTCCAAATGATTATTTTGATCTTCTTTCCCTATTCTCTACCTCTCTTTTGAAGTAAGTAGTGAATATAGGTGGGATTCTAACCTTTGAAATCGCTAAGAAATCTATTAAACTGAAGATGATCACAATACATGCAAGAATATTAGTTAGGAACAACGTTACACTTCCCCTACCTTGTTATTTATCTAGGGTTCCCACAACCATAGCTAAGGCATTTAGCCGCTCATCGCTGTGAAACAATCGATGGAATTCATAATTGAAAGCATTAAATCAATCTCACAATAATTTATGAAGAAAATCGAAAGTCTCAGATTAATAATTCAATAAAAAACAAGAATGCAAGAATTCCAAGATCAAAATTGAATCTCAAAATCAAAATATATTTTTGTGAATGATAAGAGTATGTAAACTTGCCCCCAAGGGCATCCACTAGCCTCAAAAGGATAAACTAACTAAAAAGGTCAAAGATTATTTATAAATTACTTGGAAACCCGAGGAATCAAACCCTACATAAAAGAGGAAAACTTGAGTCGGTGGCCATCTACGGTGCCACTTACAGGCCGTAAGTGGCCCCACGTAGGTAGCAAACAACTTTTGCAACTTCAAACTCTTTGAAACTTCAGCTTTTGGCACCTACGATCTATCCCCTACAACTAGTAGGTGGTACCTACGGCCAGTAGGTGCCAAAGTAGGTAGCTGAAAATTTCAGCTTTTAACTTTTTCTCCCGGTTAGCTCCCAGATTCTAGTTTCCTACAAAATCAACTTAAAAACACATCACATCCCCCAAAATACGTCTAAGTACTTCATATTTATTGCTTTTAAGTATTGCAAGTGCTATAAAATAATGTCACATCAATACCCTCTACTTAGACATTTGCATAGCCTTAGGTAATAAAACATAATAAAATAACACAACGATGCTTAACCAAGAGAAACCTAAGACACCTACGACAGTCAATTCCAATTAAAGCTCAAAATATATTACCATCTCCAAATCTAACACTTTAAAATCAACTATGTGAATATCAATATAGCACAACAATGTGACATAAGAGAATTAAGCTATGGCATTACATTAGCAACAAACAATCATGCATATGTACAAGTTACACTTACCCAAACAAATAAGCAGTTAACAACACAACCCATGGACCTTTACGCCAAATAAGTCTCTCTCACTTAGATAGATCACATATATTAATACTGGGACAATCACAAGAAACTCACACTCATAAAGAAGTTCCAATAATATGCGCAGAATACCATAGGATTGCCCTTATTTTCTTTACCTTAGTTTTTAGACAGCCGGGTTAGGATCACTATAGAAATTTTCTTGGCTTGTAACGTAGGCATGGGGGCTAGTATGGTACATTTTCGAATTTAGTGACTAAGCCTCATTGGCGCTACAATTACATGAGGGATCCACTTATCAACCAATTTTCTTGTATTCCACCCTTATTTCTTCCTTTTTATTCTTTTATTGCTCATTCAGGTTGGTGCATTTCTTTTTCTTTTTCTCTCTTTTATTTTTATATTTTATTTTATTTTTCTCACATCTAACCCTACTTTCTTTTCTCTTATTTACACCTTTCTTCATACCCACTTCAAATCATACACCCCTATGACAGCCACCCCCAACTTAGAAAATTTGCCTGAGTTGAGGCACATAATATCTAAGGAGGAACAGGGCAAAAATAGGTTCATTGTAACAAAACTAGGAAGATGAAAGATGAAACAACAAAAATAGCCAATACATGCTCAAAATAGGGATCAAGGGATACTTATTCATATTTAGAAAGTCATTTAGGTTTAAAGTGGACTAATTTCAAGAACGACCTATGATCCTTTCCTAACCGACTATCCTACAACCTAGGCAAGACTAACCTGGAAAGTTCTGGATTCAACACATAAATAAAATAGAGTAAACATCTCACACACACATGGAACAGGGGTGCATCACTGATGAGGGGTAATTTTTCAACTCATTCCCACTAAATATTTGTGAACATTACCTTGTTTTGAATAAATAAATGAGACATATTAGTGATAAAGTGTACTAATATCCAATAATTGTAGGAATAGAGTTGAGGAGATAAAAAAATATAGATTGGAGCTAAAAATTATAAAAAGGGAGAAAAGAAAAATGCAACTAAAGACCTGGACTACATCAGCCTCAGTTATCACGACCGTGGTCCTCAATCCGTGATCATGGTCAGTCAAGATAGTTAGCACAATGTGATTGGGTATACAATTGCAGTCGCATAGAGGCGATGCCGGATAATCATGCACAATTGCAGTTCAGCGGAAATATGCCCAGGGGCAGATCTGTAAAAGCACTTAGACGAATCTCAAATTATATATAAGAAAAAAATCTTTCTTCTTTGAGTATTGCTTACCTCATAAATAATTTTGATTTGAGAAGAAGAAACCCTAATTGTTCATTTGTGTAACTACTCTTGGAGGCTTAATTTCTTAGTGATTTTGTAAAGAATGAATGTTTTGGATAATCCTCATGGTATATTTCTCTTTACTTTCTTCATGAGTCGATAAGTAATTTAGTCTTGGGATTATGTTGAATTAAAGTATAATTGTGTATGGGTGTTGCATGATTTTTAGTTGTTAACTATGGATTCCACCATTGCTTGAGCTTATTATTTGGAATTTGATGGGTGAAAACCCCAAATCTCCAAATGGATTTGATGGGTGAAAACCCCAAACTCTAGAAACCCTTTGTCATCCTTGAAAGAGGGACTAAGATGAACTTACGGTAACCCATAACATCCTTGAAAGAGGGTGATAAGGGGATAAAGTAGTAGTGGACAATTGAGTATATGGTTTACTACCTTTTGTAGTCTTAGAAATAAGTGTGATAACAGTGTAAACCATGTCGAGAGCATCATCCTAGAAATAGGGATGCTTGATTGAGGTGTTGGGAGATTACAAATTGCACACTTGTTAGGTGATCGAAAGAGTCAATGGGTGAAATCATTGTAGTTTTATTAAAAGATTGACCATAATGACTTTCGACCTAGCCTATACTTTGATCAATAACTAAAACTCATGTCAAACCATCATTTACCTACACACATTACCTTTAGGTAAACATAATCCCAAGACCTTCTCTATTCTCAATCTTAAATCGAAAGTGTTATATCCGTGCTTTGTTAGTTGATGAACTATCTCCAAATCAACCCCCCCCCCATTTTATTTTACATGCCTTGTTTATTATTATTCCAGGTAAATTTGTAGTAACTAGGACACCCATAAGATTTGAATCCTATAATTCCCTCCTTGTAGATTCGACCCCAACTCTAGTTGGGTTGTTTGACAATGACCGCCTTACCCCTTAATCTTGGGAGTGAGTTGAGAGTTATCAATCACAAACTACAAACTATTCGGTTCATGCAAATGTTAGCTATGATTATTATGTACCTAATCCCAATGCCATAACAAGATTCAAAATGGTCACATATGTATACATCACACAGTTCAAAAATAATTTTTTTGAAGGGGTATCATTTTTCTCAAAAATATTTAAGCACAAAGAAAACCCATCAACTACCTGAAGTATTTATTTTTCTCCTAGTTAAACATAAACAACACAATACAAAACAAAACACAATATATCCTAAACATGACAATTCTACTTAGAACAAACTCCAGGGAAAAGAGACACGACAACAAAAACCCTAAGAGGACATCTAGACCCATAAGTGGTCCCACCCCTATCAAATAGACATGTATTGTCCCTAATGTATTGGGACGCTACAAAGCAAGAGAGTTAGAACCATAACTGTGGCACCTTAAGTGCGCGGATATGATGTCAATTACACTAACATGAATGAATGCAAAAATAAATAGATACCTTGGGTTGCCTCCCAAGCAGCGCCTGGCTATATTGGTTACTAACACTTCACCAATATGCCTATGGTTTGCCTCCCATGCAGTGCCTGATTTAATTTCGTGGCATAGCGCGGGTACCTTGATTACTCAAACTTCATCAAGGTAGCCAAAAGGGGTGGCCTCCAACTTTTCTCTCCACTTTGAACTTATGAATTGCACCCCTAAGTTTTTCTCTAATTTTCTACTATGCTTAAGGGGCGGTGGTATGAAAATAAAGGAACCAAGCAATAGTTAGGGCATGCTGCAACTTTTGGACCTTAAGTGCAAAATTTAATTTCTTGATTTTGATACAACAAATTCAATAATATATACATACTTTTTCTCTTTTCACCTTTCTATAGGCTCGGATGACTCAATTAAGATCTTACTATCCAAACATAATGTGAAAAAATGATTAGAATACGGTCCCACATGTCCCAAATCATGAATTACATTCTTATTTACATCCTCACAACTCTAGTACACTCTTCTAAATAGTGACAACATCCATAAGAGTATGATCAAGTATTGACTCCTCCAATTTTAGCTCCTCAATTTGGCTTATAAGAATTTTTTCAGCCTCACACAACTCATAACTAAATTGTTGGGTGTTACACACATCAACCTTTACATCCAAGTTGCTTTTAAGTTGTGAATATCAAATCCAAACCTTTAAACCTTTTGACTAAACTCCTCTTTTTCTTTTGCCGGGAGAGTCAATGTCTCTAGCATGCTCTCAGTATGATCCTACAATATATCGATTACACTCTTGCAATAATGCACTATATCAAAAGGGATAAGGTGCAATAAATAAGGAGTCATCATCACTACACCATTTCTTTTGTAAATATGTCATATCCAAAAGAGTAGCAAAATATAAGAAAATAAAACCCAAAAACTTTAACAACTTCAATCAACAACTCACAATCGTATTCCCCAGCAACGGTACCAAAATTTTAATGTACGCCTAAAATAAACCTCTTTATGAGGATAAAGCGGTCACTTTCAAAATATAGGAATCCAACTAGGTTGGGGTCGAATCCATAGGGTATACGTGGAACTATCTCTCAAACTTGCTAAAATCACCCGGTCGTGCAGAATGTAAATAGAGGGATTTAGCTGTGAACAGTAAGAAGTAACAAAAATCAAATCTTTTTGGTTGTAAATAATCTAAAAAAAATACTAGGATTGTGTTCCCCATGGATTTCTAACTCAGTAGGGTTATTGTGATCCATTGAACCATCCTAATATCTTGTATCTAGAATCGGATAAGTTATGTATCACTAACCATCTTGTGAATCCCATAGTAAATTTCACTCTTTATATTTTGAGTCTCAGAGTGTCGCCTTACTAACCATTATCCAAGATACCAGATTAGCTATTACCTTTTGAGTATCTAGTTAATTAGATGAAGATAATTAACTTATATAGATGAGGCTGATTAGCTTATATCGATAATTAACTCTAAATTACTATTGTGATCTTCTTTTCCTACTCCCTACCTCTCTTTTGAAGTAAGTAGTGAATATAGGCGGGATCCTAACATTTACAACTGCTAATAAATCTAGTAAACTGAAGATGATAATAATACATGCAGGAATATTGGTTGGGAACAACATTGCACTTCCCCTAACTTATTATTTAGCCACGGTTCCCACAACCCTAGCTAAGGCATTTAGCTGCTTATCATTGTGAAACAATTAATAGAATTCATAATTAAAATTATTAAATCAATCTCACAATAATTTATGATAAAAACCCAAATTATCAGATTAATAATTCAACCAAAAATAAGAACACAAGAATCCTAAGATCAAAATTGAATCTCGAAATCCAAATATATGTTTGTGAATGATAAGAGTGCATAAACTTACCCCAAGGGAATCCACTAGCCTTAAAAGGCATAAAATAACTAAAAAAGGTCAAGGAGTATTTATAGATTATATGGAAACACTAGGAACCAAACCCTAAATAGAAGAGGAAAACTTGAGTCAGTGGCCATCTATGGTGCTACGTATGGGCCGTAGGAGTCACCTACGAGTTGTAGGTGGCCCCATATAGGTAGTAGACAATTTAATGCAACTTTAATCTCACTGAAACTTTAGCTTCTATCACATGTGGTCTGTCACCTACGACCAATAGGTGCCAAAGTAGCAGAAAGTTTCAGCTTTCAACTTTTTCTTTTGGTTGGCTCCCAGAACCAAGTTTTCTCCAAAATCAACTCAAAAAAACATTATATCCCCCAAAATACACCTATGTACTCACATATTTCTTAGTTTTAATCATATAAAGTACTATGAAATTATGGCACATCAACCACCACCTCCTTTTCCAAATAGGTTGAAGAAGAAAACAAATGAAAGAAAGTTTAGCAAATTCATGGCTATGCTGAAACAGTTGTTAGTGAATGTTCCTTTGGTGGAGGTGTTAAAGCAGATGTCGCTATACGCTAAATTCATGAAGGACCTTGTGACAAATAAAGATACAGTTATCTATGAGCCTATGGACAATCTTCATCATTATAGTGCCATTGTTACTCGATCATTAATACAGAAGAAAGATAATCCAGGAGCATTCACTATCCCCTGTATGATTGGAGAATTTATCTTTGCTAAAGCACTTTGTGATCTAGGAGTAAGTTTTAACCTTATGTCATTATAAATCTTCAAATAGTTGGGTTTAGGGACTCCTAAACCAATGACTATGCATTTATTAATGGCAGACCAGTCAGTGAAGAGACCGGTGGTTATTCTCTATGATGTGCTTATTAAAGAATCCAACTTTATATTCTCTACAGACTTCATAATTCTCAATTGTGAAGTGTAATTTAAAGTTCCCATAATCTTGGGTAGGCTATTTTTAGCAATTGAAATAGTATTGATTTATATAGAGCGAAACGAGCTGATATTTAGGCTCAATAATGACAAAGTTTGTTTGATGTTTGCCAATATATGAAGCAACCAAATGAGTTGAGTGTAGTCTTGGTTATTGATTTTATTAATGAAGTTGATCTAGTTTTACCAATTGAAGAAAGTTTTGTTGTGGAGACCTTAGCCGCAATCTTAATTAATTTTGATAGTGAAGAAAATGATGAATATAATGAGACCGTATGTGCATTGACTGGAATGAGGTCATATTCATATGATCCTAAGAATCTTGATTTGGATTTGAAAATTTGACCAACACCACCTGCAAATCCTTCTATTGAATAACCACCGGTTTTGGAGTTGAAGAAGTTACTGGGCTATCTTCGGTATGCGTTTTTAGGTGAAGGTAATACTTTACCGGTGATCATTGCAGCTGATTTCATAGATTATCAGGTTGATGCTCTTATTTAGGTATTTAGGCGATACAAAAGGTCCATTGGGTGGACGATTTTCGACAACTTAGGCATTCTACTAGGAATATATACTCATAAGATCCAATTAGATAAACATTGCACTTCCACTATTGAACATAAACATAGACTAGACCCACCAATACAAGAAGTGGTAATGAAGGAAATAATAAAGTGGTTAGATACATGAGTGGTTTACCCAATTCTTGATAGAAAATTGGTAAGCCTAGTCTAGTGTGTTTCGAAAAAAGAAGGTATAAAGGTGGTGGCCTACTAGAAAAATGAGCTAATTCCACTCAGGACAGTGATCGGGTGAAGGGTTTGCATGGACTATAGGAAGTTAAATTCTTAGACTCTGAAGGAGTTGGTATTTCTTTTTAGATGGATACTCAGGTTATAATCAAATATCGACTGCACCTAAAGATCAAGAGAAAATGACATTCACTTATCTATATGGAACCTTTTCTTTCAAGAGAATGCCGTTTGAGTTGTACAATGCCCCTGCCACTTTCCAAAGGTGTATGATGTCTATTTTTTCAAACATGGTGGAAGATACTATAAAAGTGTTTATGGATGATTTCTCAGTGGTTGGTGATTTGTTCTATAGATGGATGTTCTCAGTGATTGGTGATTTGTTCGATAATTTCTTGGTGAACTTAGGAAATACATTGCAACATTGTGAGGAGTTCAATCTTGTCCTTAACTAGGAAAATTCCACTTTATGGTGAAGGAGGGCATAGTATTGGTGCATAAAATCTCAGCCAAAGGAATTGAGGTGGATCGAGCCAAGATAGAAGTTATTGAAGAACTACCTCCTCCTATCTCGGTAAAAGGAGTGTGTAGTTTCCTTGGCCATGTTGGTTTCTACTAGAGGTTTATAAAATACTTTTCCAAAATCGCCATTCCACTTTGCAAGTTGTTAGAGAAGGAAACCAAATTTGCATTTGATGATAATTGTTTGAAGGCCTTCTAATGACTTAAGGAAAAATTAGTTGCTGCACCCATAATTATTGCTCCAGATTGGTCCAAACCATTTGAAGTGATGTGTGATGCAAGCGGGGTTGCACTCGAGGATGTTCTGAGGCAAAAGAAGGAAAAGATTTTCCATACCATTTATTATGCCAGTAAAGTTTTGAATGTAAAGAACTACATGGTTACCGAGTAGGATCTCCTAGCCATAGTTTATGCTTTTGAAAAATTTTGGGTGTATTTATTGGGAACAAAAGTGGTAGTGCATACCATTCACACAACGCTAAGATACTTAATGGAAAAAAAGAATGCCAGACTAAGGCTTATAAGATAGTTTCTTCTACTTCAGGAGTTTGTCTTTGAAGTCAAAGATAAGAAAGAGTGTGAAAATCAAGTAGTGGACCATCTGTATCGATTGGAGAATGAAAGAAAAAGCTTAGAAGAATTGGAAATTGATGATTCTTTTTAGATGAGAAGGTTCTTGCTGCAACGCTTGATTTGGTACCATGGTATACAGATTTTGTAAATTATGTTGTCAATGCAATCATTCCAGATAATCTCAGCTTTCATCAAAAGAAGAAGTTTCTACATATAGTGACAAGGTATTTCTGGGATAAGCCTTGTTTTTTCAAACGTCAGAAGATGCATACCAGAGGTGGAAATGTTAAATATTTTGGAGGTGTATCATTCCTCCCCGATTGGGGGACATCACTGATCAACACCCAAACTACACCTCTAATTGAAGATAAATCGGTCGCTGTCAAGTAAAGTAATCCAACTTAGGTTGAGGTCGAACCTATAGGTAATACGTGGACTTATCTATCTAATTTACTAGAATCCACGGGAAGTACTGAAAGTAAATGGGGGAGGGGGGAGTTTGTAATTGTAAACAATCACCAAACTCAAAATCTTTGGTTGTACTCTGTCAAAAATGAAAACTAGGCTTGCGTTTCCCCTGGATTCTAACTCAGTAGGATTTTTGTGCTTAATCCAACTATCAAACTACTACGCATGTAGAATTTGGTAAGTTTGGTATCACCAATTGCCTCTCAGCATACTTTGTTGAGTTTCACTTATCTCTTCTCAGAATCAGAGCATCGCCTTATAACTCTTACCTTGGACCCCACTTTCAACTATCTCCTCTCAGTCTCAAGTTGATTAGGTGTAAGTTAACCATCTTAAGTAAATAATATATGTAAGCTTATTTTGGTAGTTAACCCCAAATCACTGTTGTGATCTATTTTTCCATATCTCTACCTCTCTCTTAGGTTCGTAGTGAATACAATCTGGATCCTAATGTTTACAACCATTAAGAAAGCAATAAGTACTTTGAAAACCATAATGTATGCAACAACAACAATTTAGAAGGATTGAACACCTCCCCTATTACGTTAGCCAGGGTTCCCAAAACTTTAGCTAAGGGAATTAGACTATAATGTTTGGAATATAATTAAAGGAATTCATAATTGAAAACATTCAAACAATATCACAGTTAATGGATAAAACCCAAAGTTTTTAACTGAATTAACAACCAAAATCAATACAAAGCAATCCCATGATCAAATTCAAATCCTGGAATCAAATATATGTTTGTAAGTGGCAAGAGTGTGTAAACTAACTAAAAACCATACAAAGAGTATATACAGGTTACAAAGAAACCCTAGCAAACACCTCCTAAATGAAGAAGGAAAATCAAGGTTAGTGGCCATTTACTAGGCCACCTACGGGCCATAGGTGGCACTTACTGTTCGTAGGTGGTCCGCATAGGTGGATCCACTTTTTCCTGTAGCTCCTAACTCTCTGTACTTTTGACTCTCTTGAACCTACTCTGTACATATGGACCGTAGGTGGCCCCTACGAACCATAGGCGCCTCTGCATAAGTGACAAATTCTTTTTACTACACTTTTGAGTCTTTTGATCTCCCAATTTTGAAACCTACTTAGGCACATATGAACCGTAGGTAGCATATATTGGCCCGTAGGTGACCACTTTTGTGGACAAAAACTTAACTTTCACTTCTTTCTTCCAGAATAGTCCCAAAACTTGGTTTTCTGTAAAAACCTAACAAAACCACATCTACCTAACAAAACAATCTAAGTAACTTGCATATTTTCATTGTTTTAAGAATTGAAAGTTCTATGAATCCATAGAGCATTAACATCCCAAACTTAGAACGTTTGCATGTCCTCATACAACACAATAAGACAAAACAAAATAATGACGCTTAACTAGGAGAACTCTAAACTATCTAAGGCAGTCAATCACCACTTTAAGCTCAAAAGTATTACCCCCTCCTATTTCAACAATCCAAAACCAACTGTGTGTATACTTGAACCATAAAAATGTGACTCAAGGAATCAAGGTATGATATTACATTAACAACAGACAACCATGCATATATAAAGTTACAATACCCAGACAAGTTAGAAGCTAGCAATACAACCCATATGCACTCACAACAAAGAAGTCCCATTTACTCATATGGAATACTACATATTAATGCAGGGATGGTCAAGAGACACTCACTCTAAAAAGAGAAGTCCCACCAATGAGTATCAAATAACATAGGCTTGCCCTTATTTTCTTTACCTTAGTTTTAAGATAGTCAAGTTAGGATCATTATAGGACTTTATTCGGCTTGTAATGTAGGCTAAGAGGGCTTGTATGGTACATATGGACATATAAAGTGACAATCCTCCTTGGAACTATACTTACTTTGGGGTCAACTCAACCAACTTCCTTTTTATTCCACCCTTATTTCTCCCTTTTATTTCTTTTATTGCACATTCAGGTTGGGTATAGTTTCTTTTATTATTTTTTTTTTCATTTTTTTGTTATTTTTCTTTTATTTTCTTTTTCTTTTTCTACCACACCCAACCTTACTATCTTTTTCTCTTATTCTACCCTTCTTCATACCCACTTTACATTACGCACCCCTATGATTGCCACCCTCAACTTAGGCGATTTGCCTGAGTTGAGGTACATAATATCCAAGGAGGACCAGTGCTAAAATAGGTTTATTGTAACAAAAATGGAAGGGTGAAAGGTGTATCAAGAAAAATAGGCTATAGGGTTTAAAAATTGAGATCAAGGTATACTTATTCACACATGAAAGGTAATTTAGGCTAAAATGGACTAATATAAAAAATTATCGATGATCCTTTCCTAACCGACTATCCTACAACCTAGGCAAAACTAACCAGACAAGTTCTGGATTCAACACATAAAGGAAACTAAGTAGCATCTCGCACACACATGACATAGGGTCATATTATAAAGTACTACCTATCTGGTTCCTGCTCAAGTTAGATATCATTATCATGTCCCTAATCCTAATGCCATAACAAGATCCACAATGGTCACAAATATATACATTCACACAATTAAAAAAACAAAATTTTTGGAGGGATATCATTTTTCTCAAAAGTCAACAAAAACATGTCAATTGCCCTAGATACTCAAAAATCTCCTAATTACACAAAAAAACATCACAACAGAAAATTATCCTAAACATGCCTATTCTTAAACCATACCGTGATCGACAGGAAAAGAAGCACGACAACAAAAACGTACAACATCTATGGTATACCCCACCCCAACTAAAAGATTGCGCACTGTCCCTAGTGCGTGTAAATAATGTCAAGCAAGGGAATGAGGACATATTTAGGATGCATTAGGCGTTTGTGTCTAGATCGTCAAAATCACCATATACCTTGGTTTGCCTCCCAAGCAGTGCCTAATTTAGCTTTGCAGCATGACTAAGTTACCTTGGCTACTCAAACTTCGCTAAGTCTGACCTCATTAATTAACTTCACCTCTTCAAGATTACTCAAATAATGCTTCACACGTTGACCATTCACTTTGAACGGGGCCTCACCATCTCTTTTTATCGCTATAGAACCATGAGGGAATAACCTAACCACGGTGAATGGTCCAGACCACCTAGACTTCAACTTGCCAGGAAACAAACAATGTATTGAATTATATAACAAAACCAAATCACTGAGTTTAAACACCTTTTTATTGATCTTCTTTTCATGATATAACTTCATTCTCTCTTTGTAAATAATAGATCCATTATAAGTACAGAGCCAGAATATATCCAAATCATTCACCTTGCTCAACCCCATCTTAGCTGCATCATGCCACTCGAAATTTAAAATTTTTAATGCTTATAGTGCTTTATGCTCAAGTTTAAGCAACAAGTGGCATGCCTTACCGTATACAAGATGATATGGAAAAGCACCTATGAGGGTCTTAAAAGCTATCCATTAGGCACACAAAGCATCGTCCAACCTTTTTTACCAGTCAGTCCTATTGGAACTCACAGTCTACGCCAATATGGATTTGATCTCTCTATTGGAGACCTCAACCTGACCGTTTGTCTGAGGATTATAAGGTGTTGCCACTCTAAAATGCCCCGAGAGTAAACCTTGGATGCCACATGATGTTTGGAACCATAAGTGATCCCAAGCTAACTCCTGAACTGGAATACTGTTAAGCAACTGAATTATAACATAATAAATAGCTGTTCTACTGTGCGGAAACATAATCATACTGAAAATCTAAAATAGATACAATACTGATAAAGCTTTAAAATCTGATAAATCTGAAAGATGGAAACTAAAATTACATGACTGACTTTGATTGACATCTATGAAGCATCTACTATACTATTTATAGATAGTTGGGATATGCCTCCAACTACCACTAATCAATACACATGGAAAATAAATAAACTGTACATGAACTAAAACTGTCTCGAGTTTCTGAAGTAGGAGAACTCATCACCTACTGGATGGAATCTACAACTGTCTGATCATGATGCATAGTCAGTAATTTTAGAATATACTAAGTATGCAGGGGTGAATGCAATACGTAAAACTGATTTCATACGTAATCGTAAAACATGCATGCTAAGTGTAAGTAGACTCACCAATAGATTGGAATAAACTAAAGACTGAAATATCTTAATGCATGAGTGACAAACATTCTCTGATAAGATGGTGAATCTCTACACTTAGTTTTTGTAAACATGCTTTAATGATATAAGTATAACTAAAGCTGGAATATGATAAGACATGGATACTGTATGAATACTGGGCATGTAAAACTGAACTGTACTTAGTCTGAATAACGAGACTAAAACTATAGAGTATTATGTATATGATGAAGGGACTGACTAAGTAGCATGAGATAACTGAGCATGAATTCATGAAAACTGTATTATCTGAGAATGCAAGACCAAGCGTATAACATGATTCTAAAATAGTTAGTAATCTGATGTACTAAAATACTGATAACTGAAAAACTGATAACTGTATGCTATGGTCAAGCAAACCTGAAATTGAACTGAGTTACTGATCTGATTACTCGACTGAGACTATGACTGAGATTGTAACTTAGACTGTAACCGAGACTGTAACTGATCTCATAATGGAACTGAATACTGAGTTTTGATAACTGAGTAACTGATAATTACAATTACTGATAACTGAGTTACTGATAACTAGGTGACTGTTTCTGACAGTCTTGATTCTATAGTACTGAACTGAGTTCTATACTGAGATTGAAGCTGAAACTAAAACTGTGGGAGTGTTCATCTAACCGACATACCCAAATCTGAGCTAATAGGGGTCCAACTTGTAACCCAGTTGGAAGGGTGTCGATATCATTCCATGAGTACTAACACTGTCTATGTAGATCCACTATACTGATGTACTGTTTTGTCTTGAAGGACTAAGGGTATCAAGCCTAAACTGACGGGTGAACCCTGGGAGGTAGTCAATCCAGAACTAATGGGTGACTCCTCAAATCCTATACTGGCTACGTAGTTCTGGAGTACAGGGACTACTACTAACAACTCTGCCTATCTGACAGGGAAGCCGCCATCCCTACACTCGCTCGGTGCTAAATCCTACTCCCAACTAAATGGAACTGGAATACTAGCTGGTGAATAAACTGATAACTGATAACTGATAAGCTCAGGTTATGGTATTCTGAAAATAACAGTGCATACAGATTCTGAGGTAATTATTAATGTATAAATAATGCTGGGACTAAAGTTGGACTGTACTAGGCTTGAATGAACCATTACTGATAGTGTTAAACTTGACTGAGTTCACTGAGTTCTATAACTGACTGAGTACTACTAATCGTGACATTACTGAGACTATTCTGTAACTACTGTAGCTCTAGGTAAACAACTAATTTTTTGGGTATTGAATACCCCCAGAACTCAATAGCATGGAAAGTAAAGCATAACATGTTCTTGAAAAGCATAGCCATAGTCAATTGTTCACAATTCATTCACTGAGGCATTTTATCAAACACTTGGAGGTTATGGATTTGTACATGAATGAGAACACATGGTAACGTGTCAGATTACCATATTCAATTCACCTGGAAATTCTATCAAGCGCTTAGAGATTAATACTTTAATATAGGGCAATTCGCCAAACACATGGGGATCATGAACTTGGACATGGAAATGTCCTAAACATGGGAGCATAGCATGATTACATAACTAAGATCATGAATTGGGGGTAATTCACATATAATTTGCTTGAAATAGGATATGAGCGTTTCATCAAAATATGTATAGTTCATAACATGAACATAAGAATGTCTTAAACATAAGGGAAGAATAGAGTTACATGGCAAAATTCATAACTTGGGGATTCATCTTGAAATTTTCTTAACATGATATGGGAATTTCATCAAAATGTGAAAGGCATGAATTTAAAACATGAGAATATTGCTAAACATCATGAATTTAGGTTCCATCATGGAATTTACTTGAATAAAGCATGGGAAATTCAAATTCATAGCATGAGGAATTTAAAATCTTGCATGGAATTACACATGGGCTGATTTGAATTAAAACCACCATGAAAACATGAAATTCAATCTTCCTTGAACATATAAAATACCATAATAATGGAAAATTCATTCTTTAATTAAAAGAAAAGAGTTTTCGGTCTCCATGGATGAACTCCCACATACCTTAAAGCTTTAATCTTGAAGGGGAAACACAATCTTGAAGGCATTCTTGAATTAGGAAACTTGAGTTCTTGCTTTTCTTGAAGAAAGATAGATGAACTTCTTGGTGTTCTTTTGGAGGCTGAAATTAAGTGTTATGGGCGGATTTGGGTGAGGGGAAGTGACCAAAGTGACCCTAGACCCTTTAGAAACTGAATTAGCATGTGAAATAGTTCCGTAATGAGTATACCGATGCATCGCGTCGCTATCGCGTTGGCTTACTTCCTCACACGGAAAATGCCATAAATTTTTGCTCGGGTATCAGATTTTGGCGAAATTGGTATCATTGGAAAGATAATTCAATTATATACAATTTTGTGTGTCTTGAGCTGTAAAATTATATGTATATAAAAAGTTATACACGTTTAAAGTAGACTCTTGTAGAATTGAATACCAAACTTTGGACGAATCAAAGGCTCTAAGCTCAACTTTGTTCTAATTGATTTTTATGAACATTTTTCACCTCAAAAGCAAACCAAACATGAGAATAAAGATCATGAAACTTAAATTCACATGGGAATCATTTGGGTTATAGCTTTTATATATAGGAACAATGATGCAAGGTATTACACACTCTATGCCTTATACCATATTTGTCAAGTAGGGCCTTGAATAAACGGTTGAAGAAGTGGGACCCACCATCACTGACAATTGCATATGGAGTGACAAATCAAGAAAATATGTTTTATTTAGAAAGGTGGTGACATTTTGACCTTCATTGTTTGGAAGCACAACTGCCTCTACCCATTTTGAAACATAGTCAACCTCCACTAAAATATACTTCATACCATAAGAGCTTATGAACGAGCCTATAAAATTAATCCTCCATACATCAAACAACTCTAACTCTAATAAAGTGTCGTAGAGATTTCATGGCATTGTGAAATATTGCCTTGACACTGACACTGGTCACAGGCTTGTGCAAATTATGAGCATCCTTGTATATTGTTGGCCAATAAAACCCACACTGTAGAATTTTGTGAGCTGTGTAGGTACCACCATCATGACCCCCAACTCGTGATGGATGACAAGCCTAAAAAATTCTTATCATCTCCACCTTAGGGATACATTTATGAATCACACTATCTACATAAATTCAAAAAAGGTAAGTCTTATTCCAGAAAAACTTCCTTACCTCATGCATAAACCTCTTGCACTGCTGGAAGAATAGGTCTTCTGAGACAAAATCACTTGCCAAATAGTTGGCAAAATCAGCAAACCAAGGGATTAAGTCTTGAGATGTGGCCAAGACCCGCTCATTTGGAAAAGTATCACCTATTTTAATCTCATCCCTAACTTTTTGAATTGCCACCTCCTCAAGCCTAGACAAGTAATTTTCAACGTGGTTTTCAGTGCCTTTTCAGTCCTTCACCTCAACGTCAAATTCTTCCAGCAAGAGAACCCAACAAATCAATCTTGGTTTGGTATTTATTTTGGAATTAGATACCTCAAGGCTTTATGGTCTGTGTGAATTATGACTTTGGTTCTAATCAAATAGGATTAAAATTTTTTGAAGGCAAAAACCACCACAAGCAACTCTTGCTCTGTAACTGTATAGTTCTTCTGTGAGGGGTTTAATGACTTAGTAGCATAATAAATTGGATGAAGGATTTTCTCTCTTCTTTGTCCTAGGACTACACCTAAGGCCACTCCACTCACATCACACATGACCTCAAATGGTGTAGACCAATCAGGGGACATAATGATAGAAACCAAAATCAACTGCTCCTTAAGGAACTTGAAGGCTTTCAGATATGCATCATCAAATATAAATTCATCTCTTTCTCTAAAAGCTTGCATAAAGAATTTTTAGTTTTAGAGAAGTCTTTGATGAACCTTCTATGAAAACCCACATAGCCCAAAAAGCTCTGTATACCTTTATCTGATACTGGTTGCAGAAAATTTTCAATTGCCTCAATCTTAGCTTTATCCATCTCAATACCCTATTTGGAGATCTTATGGCCGAGAATACTACCTTCTTTTAGCATAAAATAGCATTTCTCCTAATTCAGCACCAAGTTATACTCTTCATATCTCTGCAGTACACTGGCCAGATGGGACAAACAATCATCAAAAGAGTCCCCAACTATTGAAAAATCATCCATGAAAACTTCAATCGTGTCTTCCACTATATCAGAAAATATAGACATCATGCATTGCTGAAAAGTGGCAGGAGCGTTGCATAACCCGAATGGCCTTCTCTTGAATACAAAAGTCCCATAGGGGCAAGTAAATACCATCTTTTCTTGGTCCCTGGGAGCAATAGTGATTGAATTTCAACCCAAGTACCCATCAAGAAAACAATACCAACCCCAACCTGCTAGTCTATTAAGTATCTGATCTATAAAAGGCATATGAAAGTGGTCCTTCTATGTCTAAGTATTCAACTTCTTATAATCCATGTGAACTCTCCAACCGATCATTAGTCTCATGGGCACAAGTTCATTCTTCTTATTGCTAACTATAATTCCACCCTTATTTGTCACATATTGAACCGGGCTAATCAACCTGCTGTCTGTAATGGGGTAAACTACTCCAACTTCTAACCACTTGATAATTTCTTTCTTTACAACCTCCTGCATATGAGGGTTCAATCTTTGTTAATGATCAATGCTGGGAACATATTTTGTCTCAAATTATATTTTGTGAGTACAAATACCTAGTGGAATTCCTTTAATATCTACTATGGTATATCCAATGGCTCTTTTAAACCTCTGAAATATAGATATCAATGCTTCCACATGTGAATCTTCCAAATTTACAATAATGATCACTGGTAAGGTATTGTTAGCCCCCAAGAATACATACTGCAAGTGAGATGGGAGGGCCTTACATTCCAAGACCAGTGTCTCCTCAATGGATGGTTTTGTAAGAGGCGTGGTTCTATTTTTGAGATCAAGACCCAACTTTTTCAAAGCATAATTGTAAGAACCTATACCATGAAATACTGAACCATCTCAACATATTTTTTGATGCCATCACTCTTGAAATTCAAGAATACAGCTGCCAACGCTTCGACCCCAAGTCTCTCTTTAATGGGCACATCCTCTACATCAACATCATCGTTGTTAGTGTGTATCACCACCACTACATCCATATCATATGGATGCTGAACTGACTGACACACATCAAAAACCACTTGCTCATCATTCAGTATGGATGTCATATGCTCCAACTCCATATCAATCAGTGCCCTGCCCATGGCTAGAAAGGGTCTACCTAATATAATAGGGACTTGAAAGTCCATCTCACAGTCAATAATCATGAAGTTAGCAGGGAACATAAAGGATGCCACCCTTACTACTATATCAAACAAAATACCCACCAGTTTCTTCACAAAAGAGTTGGCTATCAACAGCTTCATGGATGTAGGTTTGAGTGTCCCCATCCCAAACAACTTGTATATAACTAGTGGCATTTAATTGATGCCGGTTCCCAGGTCACATAAAGCCTGTCTAACATTAAAAGGCCCAATAGAACATAGAATAGTAAATGCTCCAGGTTCTTGCTTCTTCTCTACTAACGGTAAGAAAGGAATCACCCTACAATGGTGCATATTATTATTTGGCTCAGTGATCCAATCCTCACCGTTATCACTCACAGAATCACCGTTAATCCATGTCAACTTCTCAGGCTCTGCTTTAGGTATCTAATCTATCACAATACTATCATTCTTCAAATCCTCATTGGTAGGAACAAGGAGATCAACAGTAGAAACACCACTCCTAGTGGTGATGACTATACAATAACCTATATTTGGATTCTTAGCTGTTTTTCTCAGAAGGTCACCCGACTGCCTTTGATTTAAAGTAGTAAAAATCTACCTAAACTGCATCTCTAACTGCTTAATTACAGTCATATGTGACTAAACCTTTTGTGTCAGACCTTGGATATCAACCTTAATCTCCTTAAGGAATGTCTTCTAATTTTCTTGAACCTTCACCAGTTTGGACAATAAAGCCTCCATTCTCAGTTCAGTATCTCGGTTGTCCTATGGGACATACCTGTCTCCCTTCTTATTATAGTCATCTTTTTGTCACCAATCACCATCACACTCACTATTGCAATCTCAACATATATCTCTATAATATTTCCAACCTTGGATTCCTTACCGTTTGGCTCGAAAACTCGCCAGTTTGCAGTCAAGATACTTAACCTTCTCTTTCTAGTTAGACTTATGTATTCTAGAGGCTGAACCCTATGCACTTACTGTATTTACCTTATTAGAATTCACTATTGTGAACTTCTAAGTTAGCAACCTAATATTAGTCCTCAACTGCACAATCTCTTGTGCCACAGAATCATCCACTACTCAGCGATCACCAAAAGCTCTAATGGAATAAGTGACAGCACCCCTCTCAGCCTCCTGAGTATGCCACCCTATATTGGTGAGAGAGATCTGGTCTAGAACCTCAGATAATGCTTCCTAACGTAATCTCATGAAAGTTCCTCCAGTGATTGTATCAGTCGTAGCTTAGGAACTGATGTTCTAGGCTCTATAGAATATCTCCAGTAAGTTTGTCCCTAAAATATGATGATTGGGTACCATGCTCAACTTCTTATTAAATTGGAACCAAGACTCACATATTGACTCCAAATGTAGCTACCTGAAGTTGTATAGCTCTTATTTGACTTACACTCCAATTGAAGGGTTTGCCTATAAGAGTTAATGACTTACACCCAACTAACAACAAAAAATGAAAACCCAAAAACTTTAGCAAGTTCAAGCAATAACTCAACACCGTATTTCCCAGCAATTGCGCCAAAATTTTAATCAACGCCCAAACTAAACCTATAATTAAATATAAAGCGGTCGCTGTCAAGTAAAGTAGCCCAAATAAGGTTGGGGTCAAATCCATAGGTAATACGTAGACTTGTCTCTCTAGTTTGCTGGAATCCATGAGAAGTATTGAAAGTAAATAAGGGGTTTGTAATTGTAAATAGCCACCAAACTCAAAATCTTTGGTTGTACTCAGTTAGAAACAAACACTAGGCTTGTGTTCCCCTTGGATTCTAATTCAATAGGCTTCTCGTGCTTAATCTAACTATCAAACTGCCACGCATATAAAATCTGGTAAGTTAGGTTTCACCAACTGCCTCTCAGCATATTTTGGTGAATTTAACTTATCTCCTCTCATTTTTAGAGCGTCGCCTTACAAAACCTTAACTTGGACCCCACTTTTAATGATCTACTCTCAGTCAGTTGATTATATGTAAGTTAATTATCTTAAGTAGATAACACATGTAAGCTTATTTCGGCAGTTAACCCTAAATCACTATTGTGATCTCCTTTTCCCAATCTCTACCTCCCTCTCGAGTTTATAGTGAATACAGGCTGGATCCTAATGTATTTAACCATTAAGAAAGCAATAATTACAAAGAAAACCACAATGCATGCAACAACAACTATCTAGAAGGATTGGATACTTCCCCAACTTTGTTATTTAGCCAGAGATCCCATAACCCTAGCTAAGGGAATTAGATGCTCATCTTTGCAATATGATGAAAGGAATTCATAATTGAAGACCGTCAAATAATATCACAATAATCGATGGATAAAACTAAAGTCCTTAATTGAATAAACAACCAAAATCAGTATAAAGAAATTACAAGATCAAATATAAATCCTGGAATCAAATATATGTCTGTAAGTGGTAAGAGTGCATAAAACAACTATAAAATGCCAAAAGAGTATATATAGGTTAAAAGGAAACCCTAGGAAAAAATCTGGAATGAATAAGGAAAATCAAGGTCAGTGCCACTTACTAGGCCACCTATGGGCCATAGGTGGACCCTATAGTCCAGGTGGTCCACGTAGGTGGCCCCACTTTTTCCTGTAATTCCCGACTCTCTAGAATTTGCCTCTCTTGCACCTACTCTATTACCTATAGAGTGTAGGTGACCCTCCATAAGTGACAAGGTATTTTTCCTACACTTCTCTCTGGATCTCCAAGTTTTGACACCTACTTAGGTACCTATGGATTGTAGGTAACATATACAGGCCATAGTTTTCTACTTCTGTGGACAAAAACTTCAAATCTCACTTCTTTCTTCTAGAATTGTCCCAAAACCTAGATTACTACAAAAACATAACAAAAACACATCATATCTAACTAAACAACCTAAGTAACTTGCATATTTCATCATTTTAAGCATCGAAAGTGCTATGATTCTATATCACAAAAATTACGTAGATGATCGGTCTGCTAGAAATATTTTACAGACTGGGTACTATTGGCCTACAATCCATAAAGATGCTTATGAGTTTGTGAGAGCTTGTGATCAATGTTATAGATAAAGGTCTATTTCTAGACACCATGAGATGTCAATGGCTAAGATATTGGAGGTAGAGCTGTTTGATGTATGAGGCATAGATTTCATAGGCCCCTTTGTGAGCTCTTATAGTCTCAAATACATCTTGGTTGTTATGGACTACGTGTCTAAGAGGGTAAAAGGTGTATCTCTAGTAGATAATGAAGTCAAAAGAGTGGTTACATTCTTGAGAAAGAACATTTTCTCTCATTTTGGTATTCCAAGAACCATTATAAGTGATGGAGGGTTACACTTTGGAAATAAAAGTTTCTCGGCTACTTTGCTAAGTATAACATGAAACAACATAAGGTTGCCACACCTTGTCACTTGCAAATAATTTTACAAGTGGAAGTGTCAAACAGGGAAATAAAGTCTATTCTAGCCAAGACCATTAATGCTAACAGAAGCGATTGGTCGAGAAAACTTGATGATGCTCTTTGGGCGTATCAAACTGCTTTCAAGACGCCCATCGAAATGTGTCCTTGTCAACTGGTTATGGTAAATCTTGTTATTTTCCAGTGGAACTTTATTCCAAGGCATTGTGGGTAATCAAGAAGTTAAACATGAGTTAGAGAAAAGCAAGGCATATGAGGCTAAATAAACTTAATAAGATGGATGAATTTTGCCTCTGAGCTTATGAACGAGATGATCTTTACAAGGAAAAGATGAAGCCCTATCATGATCAGATAATTGAAAGTAAAGAGTTATAAGTAGATGATTGGGTGGTGCTGTTCAACTTGAGATTTAAGCTTTTTCCTGGGAAATTATTATCGAAGTGATTAGGACCGTTCAAAATAACTTAAGTTTTTCCATCCGGTGTGGTTGAGTTGGAGAAAAAATATGAAAGTGTGTTCAAGGTCAATGGACAAAGGATCAAATAATACATTGGTCCAATGGATGAGGTAAAAGTATTGTCTACGGTTTATCTTGATAAAGTCTGAGTAATCAAGATAACCGAGTCGTGCCATAACGTTAAATCAGGCGCTAGTGGGAGGCAACCCATAATGTGTTGTAAAATCATGTAGGTAGTTATTTTTGATTCATTTGTAGGATTAATCGGTGTGTTAAGTGTGTAGGAGTTAGATTTGCAAGAAAATGAGAGTTAGGAGTTTTTTTGGATAAGCAAGGACGGGACACCCGATGGACCGTCAGCCTAGGGATGGACCGTCGCTGCATCTATCACAAGAGGATAACCTAACTATATAAACTAGATATGGTGTGAAATTTAGTAAGATGGACCATCAGAATAGAGATGAACCAACGCTCTGCCCATCAACCTTTGGCAGATCAACTTTAATTTGGGTAAGTCATGACGATCGCCGTGATGCTTGGGAGGCAACCCAAAGTGTCTTGTTATTTATGCATTTGTGATAATTCATGTTATTTGTGATTAACATTAGATCTATGTACCCAAGGTGACACATGTATGTTTCTAACTCTATTTCTTTATAGTGGCCTAATGTATTGGGGACAATGCAAGCTTATTTGATGGGGGTAGGGCTACTTGTGGGTCTAGATGTCCTCTTAGAATTTTTGTTGCCGTGTCTATTTTCCTTGAAGTATGTTATCATTATAGATACAATATTTTTAGGATATAGTATTGTTCGTTATGTGTGTTATGTGTTTGTTTTTGCTTAATTAGAAGAAAAATAAGGAACCTAAGCGCAGTTGACATATTTTGTGTGTGGTTTAAGTTTTTGAAAAATATGATACCCATCCAAAATTTTTTATGAACTCTGTATTTAAATATATGTGTGACCATTGTGTGATTCTTGTTATGTCATTAGTATTAGGAAAAAATAATCAATGCTTAGCATTGTGTGAACTAGATAGGTAGTAGCTGATAATATAACCCTATACCATTTGTGTGTGAGTCACTTACCTAGTTCTCTTTGTGCATTTAATTTAGAACTTGCCCGATTAGTCTTGCCTAGGTTGTAGGATAGTTATTAGGACATGATCATAATCCATGTTTACATAAGTCCACTCTTAGCCTAAAAGACCGATCAAATGACAATAAGTGTACCTTGATCCCTGATTTGAGCCTAAGTTAACCTATTTTCTTGTTTTCACCTTGTAACCTTCCCGTTTACCTTGATCCCTGATTTGAGCCAAAGTTCACCTAAGTTTACCTATTTCCAGTATTCAAACAATCGAACCATAAGCATCAATATATCTAAGAACTACAACCACGTCCTTTACAAGGATAAACACTTCCCGAATGTCCAATTGATATCGTAACACAACTTTGGGCCAAATAAAGTGTCCAAAATAATTACAACATCCTAATCATGACCTTAGGCCAACCTACATATCCAGAACCTATATCAATAATAATATTTGTAAATCATCTTATATCTATAAGCCATAACATATCTATAAAGCATATCATATCTATAAGCCATATCGTATCCATAAGGCATATCATAACTAGATACCATAAATCACATCTTTGAGGCATATCACATCTATACGCCATATTATATCTATAAGGCATATCACATCTATAGACAACATTATCTATATAAGACATATCAAATCTATAGGCCACATTATATCAATAAGCCACATTATATCCATGAGTTATATCATGTCTACAAGGCATCTCATATCTATAGGCCATATATAAAAATTATGTCTATGCCTATATTATTAAGCATGTCGGTAGACCGTATCATAAATAGAATTGAAAAGCCCTATCATAGCTGCAAGCCATTAATCATAATCCGAGAAAACATCATCATTCACCAAGTCACAAAGCAACCTTATACTAATGCCTCAATAGTCTCAACTATGTATAATATGTGTAATTAAGTTCACAAAGTCTAACACAAGTCTTGGACTAACCCATTTTTAATCCTCGAATTCCATATTTAGTGAATTTCTACCCCGAACTAGGCTGAGGTATCTAAATTGACTTCTTGAGGGTACATAAGCCATAATAAAACCTAAGGTAGGAATTTCACCTAGGACATAAAAAATTAAGTCAACTCCATAAAAATTATAGTTTCAAGATTACTGAATACTCCACATAATGGTACTCATACTAAACACACTTCCAATACTTAAGATACATCGCAAATATAGCATTATACTAAAATCAAAATATGGATCCTATATGTAACCAAGAAGAAGGCAATAGGTCTATAAGAGTGTAGTAAGTATTTCACCTTATGTGTCAATTCATCCATCTAATACCCAAACTTCAATAATCAAGACTAAGTCACGGTGTTTTACCCATAATCAATCTTAACATTCTCATTCATATGCAATACATAAAACATTATCTTGTGAAGAAAAGTAGATAGAATCCAACCTCGAAACCGAACCGCAAACCATTGAATTATCCACCAAACGTCCATCTTCATTCCACAATCTCAAAATGCCACTACGCTATCAAAATTGTAATCTATGTGTCATTAAGGGTCAAATGAGTCCTTGCCATATAATCTGTCAGGTCAAATTTTGAGTCAAGAATGGGCCCGCAGAGTTCTTAAATGAAATCCAAAATTGAAACTGTCACGAGGTCCCTCGAAGGAAAATAAAGTTATGCACAAAAGTTGAGAACAAACAAAACACATATCGAGTCTCAAATCAACCCTTAAAGTTTAGGAATTCAAAGCCCTAATTTCTAAGAACTTATTAAGAAATCAAAGGAATCTTACCATGAATTCAAAGGGAAATCATGGAATAGTCATTTACTAAGCTCCCTAAATCATCTGCAAGCTTTAATCTAACTTTATCTCGTATATAGGGTTGTAAGCTCTAAAGAAATGGGTGTAAAATAGGAAAAAATGAATTGAAAATAGGGTATCTATACCCACTACATGTTCTTGGGAGTCACTTTCGTGACTCAACAGTCGCGATTTCCATATCTTGTGTATGAACATGATAACCACAATTGTGATCACAACATATGGGGCCTGATTAGACTTGTCATAATTGTAACATATATATCGTGATTAAGGTATCTTAGTGACTACCAAAGGTATCGCGATCGCAACCCTTGGTACCACGATGGTGATGCAGCAGATACAACAATTGGCTTGGAAAATCTCCATGTCTTCTCTAAGCCCTCGGGATTCATACGGAATCCCGTATATGCAAGCGGAATATGAAATCATAAGAAATTTGACATTCCAGACTCAATGGTGATATCAAAATTTCTATCTGAGTTTGTTTTAACAAAATATGGGTCCCATACCCATATTTCATTTTCGTAACTTTTTGACCAATTGCTCAAAATGAGCTCGCGTGTCTCAAGACCCAAGCAAATAGTATACCTAGCCTAAAATCAATATTCTAGGGCTGCTGGTGTAGTCAAAATTTGTATCCGAGGTCATCTACTAGGAGTTTTAGTCCTAGACCAAAACCTAAATAGTAAAAGCTCTAAAATAGGGAAATGATCCTAAAATCCAGACAAACTGTTTGATCACCGAACCAAAAATTTCTATAAGTCACAAATAACCTGTAGCCACTGCAAGAAAAATCAAAACACCAAAAATACATGCAAACCAAGGAATTGACCTGGAGGGTCATTAAAATATCCATAACTAAAAGGACTTTCATCCACAAAAGTCAATGGATAAAAAGATTACAAAGGATCGAAAGGATGAGGTACTAGGCCCACTTGCTACAAGAATAACTTCCTAGATAACCTCTAAGAGGAGAGAACACTTCCAAGGGATTTTGCCACAATTTATCTCTTTTTTCAACCAACTCTCTCACTTTACTTCAAAATATACAAAACTCAACTTCAACCACCAACTACCTACCAATTGAACCGAGGAAGGATGATCAATGCAAATCTGAGCCACAACACACTGATACCATCTTGATACATTCACAAATCAATAAAGGCTCATCCAAGCCAAAAGAAAATCAAGGTATGTGTTATAAACCTGACTTCAAGTCCAAATATAACCTTTCATTACCATTCAATACCTACTATCCACTCCTAACCTAGAGAGAAATCACCTGAGTCCTTTTTATGCAATCTCATCATAGAAAACTCGAAGAACTAAGGTTGATCTATTGAAAGTCCCTATGGCAAACATAAGAATGTAACACCCTGGATTTCGGTCCTGGAAAAAATTCTAACCTTTGAGCTCACTGCTCAGACGATGACTCTTTTAATGAGTCATAATGTGACATTACGGGTCGTATGACTCAAAACATAGCTTGACTAAAGAAGGTTGTCTTTGTTTCTTCCTTGATCATGACTAGACTCGACTAGTCGTAATGACTCTAAATAAGTCATAAGGTACCAATCATAGGGTGACAGGTGTGTTACCCAAATATTTTTGTCTTGAATATGATTAGGCCCCTATGAGTAGTAGGGTCCCTTGATGAGTCATACTTGTGACTTATAGGGTTACCAGTGTAGGTCCCTTAAGATACTGCTTCGACTATGAGTTAAGGAGACAACTCGTAGCCAGATGTTATGAGTTATCAGGTGACTCGTGATGACTGAGCGTCTTTTTTTGGACTTTTAAGTGGGGGCATTCTTGTGATTTACCCCCCACTTAAGACCCATGACCATAAAAAATATTTGGGGCATTATTTTTATCCTTTATCAAATCAAAAGACTCTCTCTTCTATCTTAAATATTTAAGATAAGAACAAGCTAGGGTTTCTTAAAGTTAAGCATCTAGGGGTCAATTCATGATTTTTTCTACATAATTGTGACACTTTTAGGCATGTTACTCTTTTCCAAGTCATTCTTTTTCAAAAACATATGTTTATAATATGACCCATGAAATTAAATTGATGATTTTAGATGTGGGTTGAGGGTTACTGAACATTATTGAATTGATTGCTTTTCCCATGGATTTTATGAATCATGTATGGTTTGAATTGATGGTTTTAAATATATAGGGTGCCTGGGCATGGTGAATGAACTAGGGGGGGTCATGTTTTCCCCTAATTTTGTGAGTTTGGATAACTAAATTGGTGTAACCCAAACCTAATTTTATTAAATTGGCTTTTTATATGAGTATAGATGCCTATTGAACTTCTTTTGAAACCATTGCATGATATAAAGAGTTTGTTGAAACATAATGGTTTTGATTGAATGAACAAAGAAGGTTATGACATTCCCCCATAATGATTTAATAAACAAAAGGATTTGTTTCCCCAAGTTAAGAGAATTGTAATGGCATGATGATATTAACTTACAAGTGTAGTCGGTATGACGATACAAACAATGTTTTCCTTATGGTGTATTATGGTTCAATTAATGGAAATGTGTAAAAAATGTTTTAACTGGGCTTAAAGAGGATTTTGTAGATAGTCCATGAAGGTGGAGGTTTAGAGGGACTAATACTGGAAACTATATTTTCTGGGGTGAGGGTCTAAATAGCCTAGGGTTTGAGTCCCCTTGCTTATGACCAGGTAGTTTGAGTCCCCTTGTTAACTGATCGGCTATTCATATCATCCTTGATATATGACC
Source organism: Capsicum pubescens (assembly GCA_030864215.1). Taxonomy (NCBI): domain Eukaryota; kingdom Viridiplantae; phylum Streptophyta; class Magnoliopsida; order Solanales; family Solanaceae; genus Capsicum; species Capsicum pubescens. Next base: position 182,509,125 of record CM061546.1, on the reverse strand, counting down.
GGGTGGTTTCAGTCCACCATGGAACATATGTATATATAATTATTCTTTGGTTCGTACAACTATATACACTAGAGCCCTTTTAATGGGGAGAACTGAGCCCATATAAACCGTGGATGCCGTTTTATGACGATTGAGATACACATTCCAGGATAATATTTTAAAGGTCATGCTAAGCCTCATTCCCTATCCTGATATGTTATATTTATGTATATGTATATACACATGATTGTGTTAATTAGATTTGGTTGATTTTAAACTGTTGACCATGGCATTATTTTATCCCTTCCTAGAGTTACATGCTAGCGCTCAACACGCTAATCATCCTCGAATGCTGTATTCCCATATGATACAGAAGATGGAGACACTTTTTCTTTTATTGTACAGTGATAGGATTTTAGGATTATCAACAGTCATCTTGAAGTGGTGAGCTTCCATTTTCTAGAAGAGCTTTTTTTTTTCCCTATAGTCATAGAATTTTCTTTGGACTTGTTTTGGGTATCATCGGGGGCATGTCCTAACTGAGATTGATTTTTGATTCATCTTAGAAGCTTTGTAGATTATTATGGACTGGGTATTAGTTGTTGATGCATCTTAGAGTTCTTGAGCTTATCCTTATCTATCTTGTTATATGTTTAAAATTCAGCCACTGTTAGTGTACTGTATTCTATTTGATCAGGGAAAAGGGGTGGTCTTTGATCAACTACAAACTTGAGATACCCTCATGACCAGGTCATGGATTGGGTCATTACATGGTCAATTGGGTATCTACAAAGCCCTGTCAAGTAGAGCCTCTTTTAAGAGTGTGTAGTACACCATAATTATGAGGGAGAGGCTATAAGGCATTTAGGAATATTTCCCTTTCTTGTGTTCTACTTTTGGGCCATAGAGTCTAGGATGTTGAAATATCCTTTAATTTCTATTTGTTCACATTTTAGATCATGCCTCCTAGAAGATCTGATGCTCGTGGAAACTCCTCCATCACACCTAAGGACAACATAGATAGCACTCATCCTGCTTATAGGGTACAAATACTATATAGGGTTCTTGCTTCTGATTATTCCTGTAGAGTTCCACCAGTTCCCTCTAGTCCTCTTTAGGCTCCTCAGGCTGATCGTGCTCTTGCCCCAATTCCTCAAGATAACATGTCTAATGTTGAGTTTTGCTAGTCAATTTATTTTCTTAATCTATTAGTGGCCTCTTAGTCATGCTAATCTGAGCGTGTCACTCCTATCACTCCTTCATCTGGGGCTACAAGGATGTCCAATTCATAAGGTTAAGTCCTCCAACTTCCACTAGTTCCAAGGTTGAGGAAGATCCTTAAGGGTTCATAGATAAGATGGAAAAGATTTTCAGAGTGTAGCATGCTTCTGACTCTAAGGGTGTGGAGTTTGCTCTAAATCAGCTATAGGATAAGACATATAAATGGTATAAGGAGTGGAAGCAGTCGAGGGGTGAAAATATTGAGCCATCTGTGTGGGATGACTTCTCTAGTTCCTTTCTTGATTTTTTCTTTATTTAGGAGTTGAGGGAGGCAAAAGATCAAGAGTTTGTTAATTTAAAACAAGGCAGGATGACTGTGAAAATATATATCTTGAATTTTAATAATTTATCCCACTATGCTCTGAAGTTGGTGTCTTCTATAAGGGATAAGATGAGAAAGTTTTCTTCGAGCTTGTATCGAGACTGGGTGTCGGAGTGTAAGTCTTCTTTGCTAAATAATGACATGGATATCTCTAGGCTTGTGGTATATATACAATAGGTTAAGAAGAAAATAAGAAGAAAGAGGAGAGAAGGGAAGGTAGAGTAAGAAATTCAGGTATTGTGAGAAGGGTGGAGGTCAGCAAAATAGTGGTTGAGACGACATGCAGTGGTCTAAGAAGAAATGGGGAAATTTTGGTTCTTATTCTACGACTATTTCTCCATTTACTAATCCATCAGGCGATTATCACTTACAGATATATAGTGGATTTAGGGCATAAGGTGCCCAATCTTAGGCCAGTAGAGCTCAATCAGCCCCACCTTATCCCCCTTGTTATTTTATGGGTAGATCTAAGTTTAAAGAAGCTACTTTGGAAGCTGTAGAGGACATGAGGTCCAAATATCCATTCTTATTCTCCGTTCTAGATAATCGTTCTTAAGGTATGTGTATTCCTTAATACTTTTGTTTTCTATCTTTGTTAAAGGAAAGAGTGGTTGTATTCTATGTTAAATCATGCTAATGGATTCTTTGTCCCATCATTCGACGATGAATGATCCTGGGGGAGAGGGGAGAGTGTAACACCTTAAATTTTGGTCCTTGAAATATTTCTGACCTTTGAGCTCATTGTTTAGAAAATGACTCTCTTAATGAGTCATAACGTTACATTATGAGTCGTATGACTCAAACTGTAGCCTGACCAGAGGAGATTGTCTTTTTTCCTACCATGATCATGACTCGACTTGACGAGTCATAATGACTTTACACTAGTCGTAAGGTACCAATCTTAGGGTGAACAGTGTGTTACCCAAACATTTTTGTCTTGACTACGACTTGGACCCTACGAGTCATAGGTCACTTGACAAGTTATAGTGTGTGACTCATAGGTCTACCGGTGGAGGTCCCTTGTGCTACTACCCAGACTACGAGTTATGGAGATGACTCGTAGCTAGATGTCACAAGTCGTAAGGTGAACAGTGACAACTGGGCATCTTTTTCTGCACTTTTAAGTGGGGGCATTCTTGTCATCTCCCTCTTATCCTATTTTATACCCGTGACCATAAAACAGCTTTGGGGAATTATTTTCCTTTATCAAATCAAAACACTCTATACCCTCTCAAATCCCTAAGACAAGAACAAGCTAGGGTTTCTCAAGGTTGAGTGTCTAGGGGTCAATTCATGGTTTCTTCTCCATAATTGTGACACTTTTAGGCATGTTACTCTTTCCCAAGTATTAAGTTATCAAAATCATAAGTTTATAATTGTACCCATGAAATTAAATTAATGATTTTAGATGTGGGTTAAGGGTTATTGAACATTATTAAATTAATTGCTTTTCCCATGGCTTTTATGAATCATGCATGGTTTAAATAGATAGTTTTGAACATGTGGTGTTCATGGGAATGGTGAATGAACTAGGGGTTATGGTTTCCCCCAATTTTGTGAGTGTGGATAACTAAATTGGTGTAACCCCAACTCAATTTTCTGAAATTTGCTTTGAATATGAGTATAGATGCACATTGAACTACTTTTGGAACCATTGCATGATATAAATAATTTATTGAAACATAGTGGTTTTGATTTAATAAACAAAGGGGGTCGTGACATTCCCCCACATTGATTTAATGAACAAAGGGGTTGTTTCTGCATGTTAAGGGAATTGTAATATCCTGATAATATTACCTTGAAAGTGCAGTTGGTATGACGATACCAACAATGTATGCCTTAAGGCGTATTATGGTTCAATTGATGGGAATGTGGAAAAAAATGTTTTAACTGGGATTCAAGAGGATTTTGTATATAGTCCATGAAGGTGGAGGTTCGGAGGGACCAATATTGGAAATTGCATTCATCGAGGCGGGGTCTAAATGGCATGGGGTTCGAGTCCCAGTGCTTATAACCGGGCGGTTCGAGTCCCCTTTCTTTACAGACCAATTATTCATGTCACCCTTGATATATGACCGAGTAGTTTGAGTCCCCATTGGTACATATGTACATATGATTATTCTTTGGTTCGTGTGACTACACGCACTGGAGCCCATTTAGTGAGGAGAGCTGAGACCACATAGCCCGTTAGTGCTTTTTTAGGATGGTTGAGTTACACAGTCCATGCTAATGTTTTAAAATTCTTGCTAAGTCTTTTCCCCTATCCCGACATGTTATTTTTATATATATGTATATGCATATGATTGTGTGCATTAGATTTGGATGATTGTAAACAATTGACCATGGCATTATTTTATCCCTTTCCTGAGTTACATACTAGCGCTCAACCCGTTAATCATCCCCAGACATTTTATCCCCACATGATACATGAGCCAGAGACTCTTCTGCATTTCCTGCTAAGTGACAGGATGTCAAGATTATTAGCAGTTAGCTTTATGTGGTGAGCTTCCATTCTCTGAAAGAGCTTCATTTTATGGTTTTGTTTCCTTTGGTCATAAACTATTCTCTGGAATTGTTTTGGCTATTGACGGGGGCATGTCCCGACTTAGATTGATTTTTGGTTTGGCATAGAGGCTTTGTGGATTATAGTGTACTTGGTATTGGTTGTTGATGTATCTTAGATTTATTAAGCTTATCCTTATCTATCGTTTTATATGTTCAGAATTCAGCCGCTGTTAGTGTATTTTGTTCTATTTGATTAGGCAAAAGGGTGGTCTCCAGTCCACAACAGACTTGAGATACCCAATATAGCCAGGCCCTGGTTTGGGCCGTGACAGAGAATAAGCCCATAAGGCTCAATCTGGGCACACAAATGGAGATAACCAAGGAATGCAATCTCTGCCAATGCTACAACTGGTCTGGATGATCCTCAAAAATAAAATCTAGGAGTCCAAGGCTCATTTACTTACCACTGAACAATCCGTTCCTGGATGTCATCAATAGATATGAAGCCAAGATGAATCCAGCTTAATTATATTACTCCCGTTGAGTAAATCATACAAAAATCCCAAAGAAAACTTAAGACCCGACATTAAAGATTAAGTAACCAATACCGTGTCATCTGGACACCTATAAGCCATAATCCACCTGAACTCAACATAACCTAACAGATACCATGAAGTAGGATCAAACATACTATAGATTAAATCCAAACTGAGATAAATCTAAAACGAAGGTTGCACTCAAGGTCTACAACTCCCAGCTAAAATTTCAACACCCAGGCTGAATTGCTCAATCTCAACTACCCAAATCTAATCTAAAGGAGGGAAGACATTCATACTCCAAATCTATCATAACTTCCAAATCGCAATTCCAAGGTATTAAATTTGAATAAGCCATCAAATCCAAGCTAAAGTCAAATGCACACATCGACCACACTTCCCGAATCAGAAACATCTGTACTTATTCATGCCGAGTCAAAATCAAAATATAGTTGGAGAATAAAATCACAAGATAAATCACTGGGTGAAATCATAAAGAATAAACTCCATATCCATTGGAATCATAAACTGTCAAAACATACTCAAGAACTCCCCAAGGGTGCAACTCATGCTAGTAATAGAAAAAACTTAAGCAACTCGAAGATAAACAACTTTAGCCATAATCTAACTAGTCCATACGCCATTTTGGTAAAGAATAACCATAGTCACATATCATCAAGGAGAAGCACTCCACCAATTCTTATTAGGCTGAACATACTCTGAAATGGGGATTTCCAGAATCCACCCAAGTAGGACAATTATAACTCAATCAAACCATGAACCACCTCGCCGAGGAAGAAAGTACTAAGCCTGACACTTATGTTGTGGTCAAGATCACCACCCAAAAATGAACCAACAAATCTTAATAAAGAATTTTTGATTTGCCAACTCAATAAATGATCCAGGAAAGACCACCTTCCTCTAACTCTCTAGCTTTACTTTAGACAAAAACTATATCTCAACAAAAAAGAGCATCCAATCTCCACAATAGTACCAAGAGCAAACCATCACTAGGCGATAAATACAACAAATCTAAGAGATGAATTTAGGATACCTCGACATCAATACAAAAGCCACCATGTGATTCCCCAAAAAAAATTTTCCATTAAGATCTCGGACGAAAATGTGTTGAATTCTGTTCTTTATCGTGATTAATAATTTTTCTGTATGGAATTTCTGGATATGCGACCTGCCATCGCGTAGAGCATAGAATAATGTTCCAACGATATGTGGATCATCCAAAATGGACACTCGAGTGATGAGTTATGATCATTCCGATCTAACCGTGAATAGTGGTGAACAGTAAGTGTGCAGGAAAAAAATACTGAGGCTAGGTAAATTTTAGGGTAAACTTCAAACGATCATAACTCTTTTAACATATTGATCTGGGTGAGCTACTATATATCAACAGAAAGCTCTGAAATTCCTCTTTCCAATGAAATTGGTTTCATCCAATTTGTCCATTGGACCAAAAGGTTATGGTCGATCTACATCAGCCTATCAAAACAGTCCACCAAAGGACAGATTTGACATTATTTGATTTTTAAGGGTATTTTGGTCATTCCTACTCCAATACATCTAGATAAACCATGGATTTAAGTCCATTAAGAGCATTCAATAGCTCATTTTTCTCCAAAATTTCCTAAGACTCAAACCCCAACCCTACTACTCCAAATTTCATCCTTCTATGTCTCTTGATTGAACCGTAGAAATTTTAAATTGATTTGGAATTCGAGTTGATCATGTTAAGGGCTTTGAGAAGCACCCTTTATTTTCGTGAATAAAGTTCCAGAGTTGGAAGTTCATATTCATCTTCCATTTTTAGATATGTGGGGCTTTGAACAAGATTATCCTTTTGATCTTGTGCCCGGAATTTTTGTTGAATTACATTGACATGAGATTTTACATGTTTTACCATGAATTAGAAATATGGTTTTATATCTTATATTATTTTCCATGAGCTATGGGATTATGTCATCCGATATGTGTATGATGTTGAGATGGAATTATGTCCAAAAAGTATTTGATTATGAGAGTATGATGATTTAATTTGTTAAGCCTTAACTTATACTATCATTCCACTATTTCCTTATTATGAATTTATAATTGATATTGGAAATTCTATATCCCTACTATGGGTTGATGTCTCAAGTACCTTTAAATAAGAGTTGGATGGCAAATTGAGAAATATTGATATTGAAGTTGCAATGAGTCTTGGTATTTTCCGGATGGTTTTGATGAGTTAAATTATTGAAAATATTATGTATTGAGTCTTCATATCCTTGTCTAAATGTCGAGTCGATTATGGTTCAATGTATTGATACCTTGTTGATGTTGAGGAAGATTAAAATATTTTAAGCTAATAAAATGTGTTGAGTTAGGAATCCACAAATTGATATGATTTGATAAATGAGAAAGAGATTTGATTTAGTCTTTATGATAGACCCTTGTGATGTTGTGGTGGATTTCCTAACGCGTTCTGAGCTTGTCGGGGAGTAGTACTTAGCACTGAGAGGGAAATTTGGTATTTCCCTAAACCTATGTGCCACCATAGGATTGTTTGATGATGTTATTATTGGCCAGAGAGCCCGATTGTGATTATTGCAGTTTTAAGGTCGTACTCCCTGGAAAAGAGTATGACGCCCCCGCCAATGGGGGTTTCAAACATTGGTATTCCACGTAGCTCACGCGGGGTTGTCAGTTATAGGAAACTCCCCTGTCCATAAGATTCATGTTTATTGAAATACGAGTCACTCCGAGTTTTGATGTGGTAAGTCAAGTTGCCTATGATAATCTATAATGATTTATGAGGTTTTTCTCCTACATTTCCTATCTAAGATGTTATGAGTTTCATGATTCAATGTCACTCAATCCAGGTGTGTCATTATGGTCTGTATGTACATTTTTACGAAATTTATGATATTATTTATAGTTTGCATGTGCCCCCACATACTCAGTACGTATCTTATATTGACCCACATATTTCTCTATGGGCTACATTCTTACCATGATGTAGGTTCAGGCACTCAGCTGTAGTCGCGACAGTGATATCCGAGTGCCACATCTACGTTCCTTCAGTGGTGAGTCCTCATGGTTCGAGGACCAAGTTGCTAGTTTTGGTGCTGTTGTTTTGTGATCCCTTTGGTCTAATGAGTCAGTTGGGTGTTTATCCCAATGGCTAGTTGATTTTTCTGTATAGAGGCTTTGTCAGACTAGTGTATTGTTGGGTTGGTTTGTGTATAGACATTCCATATATGTACAGTCTAGCGATATTTCATGCCATGTGCGATGTGATATGATATGTACTTATATATATATCCTTAGCGTAGCGTGTATGTTGTTGTGTCGGAACCCAAGGGTAGTGTTTTAGATTAAAGGGTTAGCTTGAGGCTACGTGTAGCCTTGGGCATCGTGTGGCATCTTAGGATGATATTTTGGGGTGTTACACACCATCAGGCAATGAAATAGCCATAAGTGGGGAACGGACCCCAAACTGGTCAATCTTAAAAATGGGCTACATAGAGAAGGTCATCTAATGTAAAAACTTAAAAATCTAGGAGGCAAGTGTAAGGATCCAAAACTCAAGAATGGACAATATAATTAAATTACTAACTCTAGCATCATAACAGAGCCACAAAGGGTCAACATACCTTTAATACCTTAGACTAATCAATCTAGCATAGCCAATAGAAGGGAAAAATAACCAACCTCACTTCACTATAGAAAAGTAATCATTAAATTGAGCTATAGCTGCTCGGACCAACAAATAAGAACTATAAGAAATAGACTTCTTATTAGATAACTAGTATAAACAGCTACCCAGTGAGGATCAATTACATCATACAATGACAATAATAACAACAAGAATATAAATATCAATATGATGAATGGGCGGTTCAAAAATAAAATTCAATAACAAATATCACTCAAGGGACACAATTAGGCCAATATGCCAAGGTAAATGGGACTTAAACCTAAATGATACACTCATAGGAAGAAATTAGGAATACAGATCTACTCCATTCAGTACTAAAAAAATTAACCATGGGAGCATTTATATAATCATGGATTGAATAACATGGCACACACCAACCAATATGAACTCATCAAGGCATATAACCCATCAATGGGTATGAATACCTCAATACACATAATGAAAAAGGTAAATGTAGGGAAATTAAAGCACACCTATAAGGTGAAATCTGCAACCACATGCTTGAAAGATCTAAGGGAGAATAAATTTGAATGGGTCTAAATAAATTTGAATGGGTCCAAACTCAAAATGATCGACTGAGTTATCAACTCAGGCTAGAGAGTACTATCTCTGACTGAAGGTGTCACCACATCACTAGGCTGATTTTAATGAGCTGAATGACTAGTAATGAAATACCCTAGGATTTGGATACTTGCAAAATTTCTTAAGTTTTGGACCTTTTGGCTTGGTACCACTCAAGGATACCAATCGTACCCTTGAAAATAACTTGTGGGGGTGTCTTAATGGTTCTTTCATACCCTAGAAAGCATGGTTGGCTTGGATTCTACCCAAAATATAAATCACTAGGGTATGAGTCATATAGGAGCATACGAGTGGTGTAGGGCAAGTCGTATGGTGAAAGATTGTATTGGTCTAATGGAGTCTGCCCTAGATACGATTGGTGGGTACGATTGAGGGTGTCACTTGAAAGGGCTCAAAGGTTGAGTTTTATTTCATTAATATTCATGTATAAGGCATGCTCTCTTCCCTCATTTCTAATTTTACTTAAAGGCATGGTTTATATAAATTTTTTCATGGTTTTACTATTACATAATTTTGGCTTTCAATTATGATTTTAGGGTTTTGATGTTAAATGGTTGGTTATGGTTTACCATGGTTTTAATTATGATTTTATATGCATTAATAGTGGTTTTGAATAATTGGATCGAATGAGAATGGGTTAATGGTAATTGGAATTAGTTTTGGTCAATTATGCCCCCAATGTATTTGATAAAATGCTTATAAAGATATGTTAATTTCATTGACTTCTTTAAAATGTAACTCTTGCATGTTTTAAAATTGGTAAAGGAATTATGCATGGTTTAAATAATTTGTAAAGGCTAAAGGATAACTGGTTATGCTTGTGGGGAACATGGAAGTTTCCTAAGTGGTCTAATATGATAAATGGAAGGGCACTTGAAAGTCCCCTTAAGCCTATAAATGGTTGTCTATGGATGATACTTGCAAGTAAGGGTTGGTATGATGATACCAATATAAATGGACTTGTTTAATAAATAGATAATGGTTAGGTTATTTAGAAATTAGTTTAATTGGCAACAATGGAGGGAGGTGTAGCTAAGCCATGGAAAGAGGAGGTCCCGGAGGGATAAAAATTGGAAACTCATATTTGCCGATATGAGGTTGGTATTGGTGATCGTGTGCATGATGTCACACTTTATTTTAGGGATGTACTACTTATCCCATGGGATATTTCCTTGGTAGTGTGGCTACATACACAGGGGCCCTTTCAGTAGGGGAAGTTGAACCCATATAGCCCTTGGGTGGTTTAGGATGACAAAGCTACACAACCCAGGTAAAGGTTTTCTAGGCATCCTAAATTTTGTCCCTTTTCACATCATGGTTATAAATATATATATATATATATATATAGTTGTTTGCATTATGGATAGTTTTATTTGGCTTTGTAAATTGCATTATTTTATCCTTATCCTGAGTACATGCTAGTGTTCACCCACTGATCCATCTACTAGCGGTTGTATACCCACGCAATTCTAGAATCGACCCACTAATCTATCTGACTCATGGTATGCATTTTGTGGTTGGGTTGGGAAATTTGGGTGGTTCTCGATCTTGGTTGGGCTTGGGATTGCCTATTATGATAAGGCCCTGGTTTGGGTTATGTCAAGTTGGTATCAGAGCTTTAGGTTTTGGTGTCATGGGGTGTCCATAAATCCTTGTCGTGTAGAGTCTTGCTTATGGGTGTGTTGTGCACCATACGTATAATCAGAAGGCTACAAGGTATTTAGGATGTTTTACTTTCTTTGTTTGGGATATGATGTCTAAGGTCTAGAACTCTTCTCAAAATCTTCTTTGGTTTACTCTTAGATCATGTCTTATTAATGATCTAAAGTCCATGATAAATTTACCTATCTTACTCGATAACAACATGGATGGACCTAGTACAACTTATGGGGCATAGACCTTGTCAAGGGTCGCAACTTCTAGTTTTCTCGGTGGAGTCCCATCGGTCTCCAGTAATCCTATTCGGGAGATGAAACTCATTTTAGTAATCTCAAGGAAAGGTTACCAATTCTTAGTTTAGGCATTCTAATAATTTATTATCCTAGATATTGGTATAAGGAGGAATGAGGTGAGCTTGTAAATATTTAAGGTAAGGATTCATGGTTTCCTGAATAAATGAGAGTGTCCCACAAGGGTTGCCGTTGGGGAAAATGGGATGTCGGTTACTACTTCTCTAGATCTTGCACTAAGGGATGCTACTTTAGGTTTTGATATTGGTTGGGATCGTCTCAATGTTCTTACTATCCCTCGGGAGTCTAAGGCATCAATTGATGCCAACACTGGTGCGTTGAAAACTCATTTCTTTGTGGTTTTTATGGTTTACTTGGTTTGGGGTCCCCTCTCTTTTGTGACCTCATCTGTTTTTTTGTATTTTGGTCTAAAGATTACTTCAGACTCTTTTTTTCTTCTTCTATTTCAACCGCGATAGGTGACTTTGCTCTTGCCAAAAGAGTCTATAAGGGGTGTGTAGTATTTGTTGATAGTAAAGGGGTCTTGGTGGATTTGTTTAACTCGTATGTGATGGATTTTGATGTCATTCAGAAATGGATTAGTTTCACTCGTGCTTTTCATTATTAGATAGTCAGACTTATTAGGCTCCCTAGTAAGTCGGTTATTGAATGGGAGAATGGTTTCGTTCGGGTCCCTAGTTCTTATGGGAAAGGTTATGTTCTATCTTTGTGCTCAGAGATTGGTCTTAATAGGGGTGTTTCTATTATTGATTGGTCTAGGTTAAAGATTCTAACTCGGAAAGTCTTTCTTTGGCTTGGTTTTGGTGGTGTATGAATTTCCTGGGGTCTTTTCTAATGACCCTCATGGTGTCTTTCTAAAGGGGAGGTTGGTTTGGGAATAGTCTTGTTTCGGACACTTGTCCAAATCTCTATTCTTTATTTATTGAATGGTTTTGGTGGAGTTAAAGAGCTTGAGAACAAATTAAAGGATCCTTTAGATAGAGGTTCCATCTGTTCTACTGTGTCTTTGTGGAGTGTTTTATTCTTGCATGCCTAAGGGGAATGGTTCCCTAAAAGTGAATAGGTTATCGGTAGGTGAATAAGGTACTTGGAGAGTTGCAATGCCCCAAAAATGAGTCCCGAGACGTCACACGGTGCTCAAAACTTTGAGTAGCCTTAAGCTAACCCTATAATCCATCTACTAAATCCGAAACTCATAATAGGGAAGTATACCTTTAGTTGGAACTAACATTGTGGGAAAAGTATCTTGCCTTAGATTGAGTAGATAATGGAGAGAAATCACCAACACAAGCCCCAAGTTGATTGCCTTAGGGAAACGCTAGCCTTCCTTTACCCAAAAGCCTTAGAGAGGATTAGAGAGTGTTTTTTAAGTATTAATTAATAGAATGATAAGGAAAATAACCTCCCAAGTATGATATAAGTTATGGGGTCATAGTAGTTTAAGAGGGGAAATGTCCAAATTACCCTCAACTTAATTGCATAAAATCCCCACTGGTGGCTATGACTCCACCATACTAGTCGTACCCTCCAATATGAGTGGTACCCGCCACTCGTATCCTAGACCTTATTTAGACCCCACACTGGCCAACATACAACCATACAAGACAAATCGTATCTAAGGATACGACTAGTACCCTCAACCCGTATCCATAACTGGACCAAGAGGAGTTGAGAATGTCCAACATACGAGTGGGATAATACGACTCGTACCCTATCTCATGACCCATGGTGAGACTCTCATACTCAGATTAAAGATAATTTACTAATTCTTAGATTAAGTGAAGAAAAACCAACCATACGACCCATATCTGACCATACGACTTGTACCAACCCAAGTTGTACCCATTCCAGAAGCCAATCCAACCCACCAACCAATACTGGTCAGTGTACGACCAAGACTTATTAATCTTACCCAGCATATAACCTGTATCCTATAGTTATATCTTTTCCAAAACCCAGAAATCTAGGAAATTTTCTAACGGTCCTAAATCCAGGGTGTTTCAATGTTGATGATGCACCCAAAGCTGAAACTGAGAAGTTGGTGACTAATAGTGAGACGTCATAGAAATTGATGGGTATTGAGAAACTCGTTGATAATGATTAGGTAATGGGTAAGGAATTTGATCTAATATTGAAGCCTATTCCACAACCTCCCCTACCTTTTCCCTAAAGGTTGACGTAAAAGGCTAAAGAAGGGAAGTATAAGAAGTTTATTGTTATGATGAATGAGTTGAGTGTGAACATCCCTCTTGTTGAAGCTCTAGATCAGATGCCTGGCTATGTGAAATTTATGAAGGATTTGGTGACAAATAAGAGAACTATAAATTATGAGGATGTGGGTCGTTTGAATCATTGTAGCGTAATTATATCTCGGTCTCTTATGCAAAATAAAAGTGATTTCGGTGCTTTTGCTATTCCTTATACTATTGGTTCATCTAGAGGTGCTAGGTATTTATGTGACTTAAAGTATGAGCATTAACTTGATACTGCAGCAGTGTTTAAACAATTGGGCTCGAGACCCTTCAAACCCATGAAGATACGGTTATTAATAGTAGATCGTACAATTAAGAAATCTATGGGCATATCATTTAATGTTTTGGTCAAAGTAGACAACTTTATCTTTTAATTGACTTTATTGTCTGAGATTGTGAGGTTGATTTTGAGATGCCTGTAATTTTTGGGAGACTGTTATGGAAAGAGAGAAGATTAAGTTCATGTTGAATAATGAGGAAGTCATGTTTAATGTGCATAGAACTATGAAGCAAACAACTGACATAAGGGTGGTTTCGATAATAAACAATCTTGATGACCCTAGAAGCCAACCCTATGGCTAGATTAATAAAGTTTGAATAATCAAGGTCCCCACGTCGTGCTACAACATTAAATAAGGTGCTTCTTGGGAGGCAACCCAAAGTGTCTTGTTATTTATGCATTTGTCATAATTCGTGTTATTTGTGATTAACATAAGATCTATGCACCCAAGGTGCCACATGTATGTTCCTAACTCCGTTTCTTTATAGTGGCCTAATGTATTGGGGACAATGCAAGATTATTTGACGGGGGTAGGGCTACTTGTGGGTCTAGATGTCCTCTTAGGATTTTTGTTGCCGTGTCTATTTTCCTCAAAGTGTGTTATCATTATAGAGCCAACATGTTTAGGATATTGTATTGTTTGTTATGTGTGTTGTGTATTGTTTTTGTTTAATTAGAAGAAAAATAAGAAACCTAAGCGCAATTGACATATTTTGTTGTGTGTTTTAAGTTTTTGAAAAATATGATATCCATCCAAAATTTTTTATGAACTGTGTGTGTAAATATATGCGTGACCATTGTGTGAATGTTTTTATGTCATTAGTGTTAGGGACAAAATAATCAATGCTTAGCATTGTGTTAATTGGATAGGTAGTAGCTGATTATATAACCCTATACCATGTGTGTGTGAGGCACTTACCTAGTTCTCTTTGTGCATTTAATTTAGAACTTGCCCGATTAGTCTTGCCTAGCTTGTAGGATAGTTGATAGGACATGATCATAAGCCATATTTACATAAGTCCACTCTTAGCCTGAAAGACCGACCAAATGAGAATAAGTGTACCTTGATCCCTGATTTGAGCCTTAGTTTACCTATTTTCTTGTTTTCACCTTGTCACCTTTCCGTTTAATTATGATAAACCTATTTTGGACCTGGTCCCTCCTTAGACACTGTGTACCTAAGGTAAATTATGTAAGTTGAGGGTGACTATCATAGGGGTGCATAGTTGAAAATAGGTATGTCATGACCTAATTTCTTAGGTCATGATGGCGCCTACTATAACCCACCAGTAAGCAAGCCAAACCCGTAGTCCGAAACTTCTTGTAATGGACTACCCATAAGAATAAAGGGAAAATGCAGAATAGATGTAATAAAAGACTAACATGCATAAGATAATCCCAAAACCTAGTAGAATAAGTAAAAGAGCTTCAAACATTAGAAGGATACAAATGAGGTACTAAATAAATATACAGATACAACTATCTCTGAATACAATATAGAGACAAGTCTAGTACGTAAGAGGGAGAAAAGTAATACTTCGAACGTCAGGAGCTCATTCTATGTCTCCAAACCATGGCTGCTCCGCACGATGTACACAACATTGATGATAACCCGTACTATGATTTGTAGGCTGCAAAACTGTAGTATGAGTACCAAACACATAGTACTCAATAGGCAATTGTCGATGGAGCTCCAAAGATAATTCAAATACATATAATATATAAACAAAATAAAAACTAGACCCAAATGTCCACCAACCACATAAGAAAGCCAATGAGATAATAAGGATAACTATCCTAGTCATAACCAAGAAACTAGCATAATAAGTCTAAGGAAGTATCAAAGATGAACTATTCTATCCTATCCATACTCAGGAATCTCAACACTATACCGTATATCACTGGACAATACACAAAATAAGGGTGAAAGAAAGATATATATGAGTATACAAGTCCAAGAAAGGAATATAAAATCTAAATGAATGAAAGGAAGAGACATACGGTAGTACCATAGTTATATATAGATATATGTACATAAATATAAGAACAAGGTAAACACAAGGTACAACCTAAATCATCAGTCTAATTTTTAAGTCCTCATAATCATAGAAGAAACTAGTGCTAGAATACATCAGGGTTTCTAATCCATGCGACTAATCATGAGATAATCATGCATAGTAATATAATTGTAAGATAAAAGAGCCAGAATCATATCTTAAATCACAATACCGAATCCTTAACCAATCTGTCACAAACTATCCATAAAAATGACCATAACAATAATAATAACAATACCAATGACAATGTGAGTAACTAGCTAGACCAAAAAAATAATATCTAACTGACACTTTCACTAACCCTCACCACCTCAGGTTCAGATAGTTCAATCAACATACAACAAACCACAAGCCATACTCATCACCCATACCTATGCCGCCCCATATAAGGCTGATAGATATAGGTGGATACTAGAGATAGGTAATACACTTACAAGGATGAATGCATCATAATCCACAATACCATAATTGATCCAAGTATCACAATGTGTATTCGAACTCGAATTGGTAAGTATAATCAATACCAAAATTATCATCATAATCATCCTTCGAAATTGAATTGGGTAAATATAGTCAACATCATAATCATCCCCCAAAATTGAATCGGGTATATAAGAATATCATCATAATCATCCTCCGAACTTATCAGCTATATAAGTATTTCATCATAATTATCCTCCGGTCTTATCGGGTATATAAGCATATCATCATAATCATCCTCCGACCTTGCTGGTTATATAAACATATCATCTTAATCATCAACAAATATATATAACATCAATACTAAAATCTATCATTGAATTTTACTTGGAATTTATATAATCAATACATCCTCCTCCTCCATCCCATAGTAGATAGATATGAATATATATATATATATATATATAATAGGTGAACAGACGTAAGCCATGTCTAAGAAGAGTGTAAATCCATAATCGATTGCCCGAGGTAAAATCGAGGACTAAATCATTGTGAAAGTGTAGAAAGGGTTGGAATCTCTCACGACTGGAGTAATTAGTAGTATCAAATCATAGACAGGAGTCTGCCTTGATCAAATCTTTAAAACATCATTTTCATCTTTGCACACATAGGTTATTCATTAATACAGGCAATTATTGTTATGAAGAAATCCATTTTGAAGGTTAAAAGTGGACTTTAATCCCTATTTAGGAAAAATAGTAGTAGAATTATATTTTAGTTGGAATCATATCATGTACAGATTTAATGATCATGAATGTACCGAATCTATGCATGCCATCACCAGTATTCAAACAATTGAGCCATAAGTATCAATATATCTAAGAACTACAACCACGTCCTTTACAAGGATAAACACTTCCCGAATGTCCAATTGATATCGTAACACAGCCTTGGGCCCAATAATGTGTACAAAATAATTACAACATCCTAATCACAACCCTAGGTCCACCTACATACCCAAAACCCATATCAATAATCATATTCGTAAATAATCTCATATCTATAGGCCATAACATATCTATTAGGCATATCATATCTATAAGCCATATCATATCCATAAGGCATATCATAACTAGATGCCATAAATCACATCTTTGAGGCATATCACATCTATAGGCCACGTTATATCTATAAGGCATATCACATCTATAGATAACATTATCTATATAAGACATATCAAATCTATAGGCCACATTATATCAATAAGCCACATTATATCCATGAGTTAAATCATGTCTATAAGGCATCTCATTTCTATAGGCCATATATAAAAATTATGTCTATGCCTATATTATTAAGCATGTCGGTAAACCGTCTCATAAATCAAATCCAAAAGACCTATCATAGATGCAAGACATTAATCATAATCCGAGAAAACATCATCATTCACCAAGTCATAAAGTAACCTTGTACTAATGGCTCAATAGTATCAACTATGTATAACATGTTTAAATAAGTCCACAAGGGCTAACACAAGTCTTGGCCTAACCCATTTTTAATCCTCGACTTCCATATTTAGTCAATTTCTACCCCGGACTAGGCTAAGGTATCTAAATTGACTTCTAGAGGGTACATAAGCCATAATTAGACCTAAGGTAGGAATTTCACCTATGACATAAGTAATTAAGTCAACTCCACCTAAATTATAGTTTCAAGATAGCTAAATAAACCACATAATGATATTCATACTAAACAAACTTCCAATACTTAAGCTACATCCCAAATATAGCATAGCACCAAAATCAAACTATGGATCCTACATCTAACCAAGAAGAAGGCAATAGGTTCATAAGAGCGTAGTAAGCATTTCACCTTATGTGTCGATTCATCCACCTAATCCCCAAACTTCAATAATCAATATTAAGTCAAGCTGTTCTACCCATAATCAATCTTAACATTCACATTCATATGCAATATATAAAACATCATCTTGTGAAAAAAATTAGACAAAAGTCTACCTCAAAGTCGGACTGCAAACCCTTGAATCATTCACCAAATGTCCGTCTTCACTCCACAATCTCAAAATGCTGCTACGCTATCAAAATTGTAATCTATGTGTCATTAAGGGTTAAATGAGTCCCTGCCATATAATATGTCGGGTCAAATTTCGAGTAAAAAATAGGCCCGCAAAGTTCATAAAAAAAATTTAAAATTGAATCCGTCACGAGATCCCTCGAAGGATAAGAAAGTTATGCTCAAAAGTTGAGAACAAACAAAACACATATCAAGTCTTAAATCGACCCTTAAAGTTTAGGAATTCAAAGACCTAATTTCTAAGAACTTATCAAGAAATAAAAGGAATCTTACCATGAATTCAAAGGGAAATCATGGAATAGTCATTAACCAAGCTCCCCAAATCATCTGCAAGCTTCAATCCCACTTTATCTCGTATCTAGGGTTTTTAGCTCCAAAGAAATGGGTGAAAAATAGGAAAAAATAACTTGAAAATGGGGTATTTATACCCACTCTAGGTTTTTGGGAGTCGCTATCGCGAATCAGCAATCGCGATTTCCATATATTATATATGAACACGCTAACCGCAATTGCGATCACAACATATGAGGCCGGATCAAACTTGTCGTAATCATAACATATATATCACGATCGCGGTATCTTAGTGACTACCAAGGGCAACGCGATTGCAACCCTTGGCATCACGATAGTGATGCAGCAGATACAACAATAGACTTGGAAAATTTCCTTGTCTTCACCAAGCCCTTGGGATTCATACAGAATCTCGTATATGCAAGCGGAATATGAAACCATAACAAATTTGACATTCCGGACTTATGGTGAAATCAAAATTTCTATCTGAGTTTGTTTCAACAAAATATGGGTCCCATACCCATAGTTCATTTTCTTAACTTTTTAACCAATAGCTCAAAATGAGCTCCCATACCTCGAGACCTAGACAAATAGTATACCTAGCCTAAAATCAATATTCTAGGGCTGCTGGTGTAGTCAAAATTTATATCTGAGGTCATCTAGTAGGAGTTTTGGTCCTAGACCAAAACCTAAATAGTAAAAGCTCTAAAATAGGGAAATAAGCCTAAAATCCAAACAAACTGTCTGATCACCAAACCATAAATTCCTATAAGTCACAAATAACCTGTAGCCATTGCGAGAAAAATCAAAACACCAAAAATGCATGAAAACCAAGAAAATGACCTGGAGGGTCATTACAATATCCACAACTAAAAGGACTTTCATCCAGAAAAGTCAATGGATAAAAAGATTACAAAAGCTCGAAAGGATGAGGTACTAGGCCCACTTGCTCCAAGAACAACTTCCTAGATAACCTCTAAGAGGAGAGAAAACTTCCAAGGGATTTTACCACAATTATCTCTTTTTTAACCAACTCTCTCACTTCACTTCCAAATAGACAAAACTCAATCTCAACCACCAACTACCTTCCAATTGAACCAAGGAAGGATGATGCATGAAAATTTGAGCAACAACACACTATACCATCTCGATACATTCACAAATCAAAAAAGGCTCATCCAAGACAAAATAAAATCAAGGCATGCGTTATAAACTTGACTCCAAGTCCAATGTAACCTTTTGTTACCATTCAATACCTACTATCCACTCCCAACCAAGAGGGAAATCACCAGAGTCCTGTCTGCGCAATCTCATCATAGAAAACTCGAAGAACTGAGGCTGATCTATTAAAAGTCCTGATAGAAAATATGAGAATGTAACACCCTGTATTTTGGTCTTGGAAAAATTTCTAACCTTTAAGCTCACTGCTCAGACGATGACTCTCTTAATGAGTCATAACGTGACATTACGGGTCATATGACTCAAAACATAGCCCGACTAAAGAAGGTTGTCTTTGTTTCTACCTTGATCATGACTAGACTCGACTAGTCGTAATGACTCTAAACAAGTCATAAGGTACCAATCATAGGGTGGAACTTGTGTTACCCAAAGATTTTTGTATTGAATATGATTAGGACCCTATTAGTCGTAGGGTCACTTGATGAGTCATACTTGTGACTCGTAGGGTCACCAGTGTAGGTCCCTTGAGCTACTGCCTAGACTATGAGTCATAGATACAACTCGTAGCCATACGTTATAAGTCGTAAGGTGACTCGTGATGACTGAGCATCTTTTTCTGAACTTTTAAGTGGGGGAATTCTTGTGATTTCCACTTTTCCCACTTAAGACCCATGACCATAAAAAATATTTGAGGCATTATTTTTATCCTTTATCAAATAAAAAGACTCTCTCTTCTATCTTAAATGTCTAAGATAAGAACAAGCTAGGGTTTATTAAAGTTAAGCATCTAGGGGTCAATTTACGATTTTCTCCATAATTATGACACTTTCAGGCATGTTACTCTTTTTCAAGTCACACTTTATCAAAAACATGTGTTTATAATTGTACCTATGAAATTAAATTGATGATTTTAGATGTGGGTTTAGGGTTATTGAATATTATTGAATTGATTGCTTTTATCATGGATTTTACGAATCATGTATGGTTTGAATTGATGGTTTTGAACATATAGGGTGCATGGGAATCATGAATGAACTAGGGGGGGGTCATGTTTTCCCCTAATTTTGTGAGTTTGGATAACTAAATTGGTGTAACCCCAACCCAATTTTGTTAAATTGGCTTTGAATATGAGTATAAATGCATATTGAACTACTTTTGAAACCATTGCATGATATAAAGAGTTTTTTTTGAAACATAATGGTTTTAATTTAATAAACAAAGAGGGTTATGACATTTACCTATATTGATTTAATAAACAAAAGGGGTTGTTTCCCTAAGTTAAGGGAATTGTAATGGAATGATGATATTACCTTACAAGTGTAGTTGGTATGATGATACCAATAATGTATGCATTAAGGTGTATTATGGTTCAATTAATGGGAATGTGTTAAAACTATTTTAACTTGTCTTAAAGAGAATTTTGTAGATAGTCCATGAAGGTGGAGGTTCGGAGGGACTAATACAGGAAACCATATTTGCCTGGGCGAGAGTCTAAATAGCCTGGGGTTTGAGTCCCCTTGTTTATGACCAGGTGGTTTGAGTCCCCTTGTTAACTGATCAGCTATTCATGTCATCCTTGATATATGACCAGGTGGTTTGAGTCCACCATAGAACATATATACTTATAATTATTCTTTGGTTCATGCAACTATATACACTAGAGCCCTTTCAATGGGGCGAGCTTAGACCATATAGCCCGTGGATGCCTTTTTATGATGATTGAGATACACAGTCCAGGATAATATTTTAAAGGTCATGCTAAGCCTTCTTCCATATCCCAACATGTTACATTTATGTATATTTATATACATATGATTGTGTTCATTAGATTTGGATGATTTTAAACTGTTGACCATGGCATTGTTTTATCCCTTCCCAGAGTTACATGCTAGCGCTCAACACGCTAACCATCCTCAAATGCTGTATTCCCATATGATACAGGAACTGGAGACACTTTTGCTTTTATTGTACAGTGATAGAATTTTAGGATTATCAACAGTCATCTTGAAGTGGTGATCTTCCATTCTCTAGAAGAGCTTTATTTTATTATTTTGTTTCCTTTGGTCATAGAATTTTCTTTGGACTTGTTTTGGGTATTATCGGGGGCATGTCCTAACTTAGATTGATTTTTGATTCATCTTAGAAGCTTTGTAGATTATTATAGACTCGATATTAGTTGTTGATACATCTTAGAGTTCTTAAGCTTATCCTTATCTATCTTGTTATATGTTTGAAATTCATCCACTGTTAGTGTACTGTATTCTAATTGATCAGGAAAAAGGAGTGGTCTTTGACCAACTACAAACTTAAGATACCCTCATGGCCAGGTCTTGGTTTGGGTCATTACATGGTCAATTGGGTGTCCACAAAGCCATGTTAAGTAGAGCCTCTTTTATGAGTGTGTAGCACACCATAATTATAAGGGAGAGGCTATGAGGTATTTAGAAATATTTCTCTTTCTTGTGTTCTACTTTTGGGACATAGAGTCTAGGATGTTGAAATATCCTCTAATTTCTATTTGTTCGCATTTTAGATCATGCCTCCTAGAAGATCTGATACCCATGGAAACTTCTCTATCACACCTAAGGAAAACATATATAGCACTCATCTTGCTTATAGGGTACAGACCCGATATAGGGTCCTTGCTTTTGATTGTTCCTGTGGAGTTCCACCAGTTCTCTCTAGTCCTCCTCAGTCTTCCCAGGCTGATGGTGGTCCTGCCCCAATTCCTTAATGTAATGTGTCTAATGTTGAGTTTTGCTAGTCGATTCATTTTCTTACTCTGTTAGTGTCCTGTCAGTCATGCCAATCTGAGCGTGTTACTCCTGTCACTCCTTCATCTGGAGCCACAAGGGTGGCCAATTCATAATGTTAAGTCCTCCAACTTCCACTGGTTCTAAGGTTGAAGAGGATCCTCAAGGGTTCATAGATGAGATGGAAAAGATTTTCTGAGTGAAGCATGCTTCTGACTCTAATGGTGTGGAGTTCACTAGATATCAGTTAAAGGATATGACATATTAATTGTATAAGGAGTGAGAGTAGTCGAGGGGTAAAAATATTGAGCCATCAATGTGGGATGACTTCTCTAGTGCCTTTCTTGATTATTTTTTTCCTCATGAGTTGAGGGAGGCAAAAAATCAGGATTTTGTAAATTTAAAACAAGGCAGGATGACTGTGAAAGAGTAAATCTTGAATTGCAATAAGTTATCCCACTATGCTCTGAAGTTGGTGTCTTCTATAAGGGATAAGATGAGGAAGTTTACTTCAAGCTTGTATTGAGATTGGGTGTTGGAGTGTATGGCTTCTTTGCTAAATAATGACATAGATATATCTAGGCTTGTGGTATATATATAATAGGTTGAGAAGGAAAATAAGAAGAAAGAAGAGATAGGGGAAGGTAGAGTAAGAAATTCGGGTATTGTGAGAAGGGTAGAGGTTAGCAGAATAGTGGTAGAGAAGGCAGGCTGTGGTCTAAGAAAAAGTAGGGAAATTTTGGTTCTTATTCTACGACTATTGCTCCATATCCTAAGCCATCAGGTGATTATCTATAATAGACAGACAGTGGATTTAGGGCCTAAGGTGCCCAGTCTTAGGCTAGCAGAGATCAATCGACCCCACCTTATCCACTTGTTATTTTTATAGGTAGATCTATAATAGAGTATGTGATGAGAGGAGGAGTAAGTTCTTTATGTATGGCCAGCTTGGTCACATGCAATGAGATTATCCTTTAAAGGTTGCTTATGGAGCTCATAAGGTTTCAGTTGCTACCTCTTCAGCTCCTACACCAAAAGGTACTACTTCTTATACCGACACTAGTAGGAATTGTCTGTATGCTCTTGCCATCTATCAGGAATCTGAGGAATATCTTGATGTTTTCACTGGTATATTACAACTTTTCTCTCATGAAATATACTGCTTACTTGATCCAAGGTCTACTCTTTCTTATGTGACCCCTTATGTTGCTATTTATTTTGGTTTTGGTCCTGAGTGTATCTTTGACCCCTTGTTTATGTCTACCCCAGTGGATGACTTCGTTGTGGCTAGAAAGGTCTATAGTGGTTGTGTGGTAGAGAGAAATTGAAGGATCTGATAGAGTTGGATATGTTAGGCTTTGATGTTATTCTGGGATGAATTTGGTCCATTCGTGCTATGCGTCGCGTGATGGTCAATTTCTAATTCTCGAATGAACCGGTTATTGAGTGTGAAGGTAGTTCTTTATCACCTAAGGGAAGGCTCATTTCTTATCGTAGAGCCCAAAAATTTATTTCCAAGGGATGCCTATATCATTTAGTTTGTGTTAAGGATTCTGGTTCTGAGGTTTCTTTTTTTAAATCTATCCCATTAGTCAATGAGTTTCTCAAAATATTTCCATATGATCTCTTTGGTATTTCTCTTGATAGGGAAATAAAGATTGGGATTGATCTTATTCTGGATACCCTTCTTATCTCTCTTTCTCCTTATAGAATGGCTCCAGTTGAGTTGAAAGAACTAAAGGAGCAATTAAAAGATCTTCTTGATAATGGTTTTGTTTTCCCTAGTGTTTATTCGTGTAGTTCTCTCATTCTTTTCGTGCGTAAGAAGGATAGTTCCCTTTAATTATGTATAGACTATTGGAAGTTGAATAAGGTGACTGTGAAGAATAAGTATCCCCTTCCTAGGATTGATGATTTGTTCAACCATCTTCAGGGTGCTACATACTTTTCTAATATTGATCTTTATTTGGGTTATCATCAGCTGAAGAATAAGGAGGTGGATATCCCTAAGACTGCTTTTGTACCCGGTATAACCAGTATGAGTTTTTGGTCATGTTATTTGGTTTGACTAATGCCCCAGCAACATTTATGGATCTTATGTACTTGGTATTCTGACAGTTTTTTTGACTTGTTTGTTATTGTATTTATTGATGATATCTTGGTATATTCTAAGAAAGAGGAGGGCCATGCCAACCACCACCATGTAGTATTGTAGACTCTTAATGATTAGAGGTTGTATGCCAAGTTTTTGAAGTGTGAGTTCTGGTTGAATATTGTGACCTTCTTTGGTCATGTTGTTTCTAGTGAGGGGATCATGATGGATCTATAAAATGTTGCGGTGGTTAAGAAGTGGCCTAGACCCATGACTCCAATCGATATTCGAAGCTTCTTTTATTTACCAAGTTATTAAAAGAGTTTTGTAGAGAGTTTCTTATCGATTATTACTCCATTGACTAAGTTGACCCAGAAGAAGGTAAAGTTTCTGCGATCTGATAATTACGATGGTAACTTTGAGAAGTTGAAGGATAAGTTGACTTTTTCTTTGGTTTGACCCTACCCGAGGGTACTGATGGCTTTGTTGTTTATTTTGATATATCTCTTGTAAGACTGGGTCGGGTTTTTATGCAGTATGGTATGGTTGTGGCTATGCTTCTAGGCAACTTAAGGTGCATGAGAAGAATTATCCAACTCACACCTTAGAATTGATGGTTGTAGTTTTTGCTTTAAATATTTAGCGCCATTATTTATATGGGGTTCATGCTGATATATATTCTGATCACAAGTGCTTACAGTACGTATTCACCCAGAAGGTGTTGAGTCTCAGGCAAAGGAGATGGCTTGAGTTTCTTAAGGATTATAACACGAGTCTTCATTATCACTGAGGTAAAACTAATGTGGTTATTGATGCTTTTAACAGGTTATCTATGGGGAGCTTATCTCATATGGATGAGTATAAACAAGGATTAGTGAAGGATATTCACCATTTTGCTAATCTGGGAGTTCTTCTTTTTGACTAAAAAGTTGGAGGTGTGATTATTCAAGAGGTGGAAAAATCTTCTCTTGGTACCACGGTGAATGAGAAACAGATTTTGGATCCTATTTTGATAAGAATCAAGGATGATGTAGGTCAGCAGAAAGTGATGGATTTTGAGATTACTGATAATGGTACCCTGAGGTACCAAGGTAGATTGTGTGTTTTCAATGTTGATGGGCTGCGAGAGAGGATCTTGACTGAGGCTTATGAGTTGAAGTACACTATTTATCCCGATTTAACAAAGATGTTCCATGATTGGAAAGAGATCTATTTATGGAATAACATAAAGAAGGATAAGGACAATTTTGTGGCCAAGTGTATGGTTAGCCAGCAAGTAAAAGTGGAGCACTTGAGTCTTGGTGGTTTGGCTCAAGAGATTGTATTTCCCGTGTGGAAGTGGTAAGTAATTAAAATGGACTTTGTTACTGGTTTTTCGCTGTTTAGGAGTCAGCTTGATTTAATTTGGGTCATCATGGATAGGATGACTAGGTCCGCTCACTTTTTCCCAGTGAGGACTAATTATTCTGTAGAGGATTATGCTAAACTTTACATTCAGGAGGTCGTCAAGTTGAATGATGGGCTTATTTATATCATATCTGATTGAGGTATGCAATTCTCATTGCACTTTTGGTGTTTTTT
This sequence comes from Capsicum pubescens, assembly GCA_030864215.1. Classification (NCBI taxonomy): domain Eukaryota; kingdom Viridiplantae; phylum Streptophyta; class Magnoliopsida; order Solanales; family Solanaceae; genus Capsicum; species Capsicum pubescens. The sequence goes on along the minus strand of CM061546.1, from coordinate 182,483,236 downwards.
TCAGAGAGGTTTGGGAACCAAGGTGAACCTTAGCACCGCTTTCCACCCTTAAATGGATGGACAACTGGAGAGGACTATTTAAACCTTAGAAGATATGATAAGGGCCTGTATGATTGACTGTGGTGGTAGTTGGGAGTTTGGGTATAATAATAACTATCATTCGAGAATATAGATGGCTCTGTTTGAGGCTTTGTATGGTAGGAGATATCGCTTTCCTATTGGATGGTTCAAAGTTGGTGAGACTAGATTGTTTAGTCTTGACTTAGTCCATCATGACATGGAAAAGGTAAAGGTGATTAGGGATAGGATTATGGACGCCCAAAGTTGGCAAAAGTCCTATGCAAATATGATGTGTAGGGAATTAGAGTTTAATATTGCGATTAGGTGTTCTTGAAAGTATCCCCTTGAAAGAGGTAACGAGGTTTAGGAAGAAGGGGAAGCTCAGTCCCTAATATGTTGTCCCATACTTGACTTGAAGAGAGTGGGCCATGTAACTTATGAGTTGGAGTTGCCTTCTAGTTTGGGTTCTGTCCATCTGGTGTTCAATGTCTCAATGTTAAAGAAGTGCGTGAGTGATCTTCATTGGTTGTCCCTTTAAAGACTATTGGCATTTTAAATTCCTTGTCTTATAAGGAAGTCCCAATTAAAATTTTGGATAGGCAAGTATTTCATTTGAGGACTAAGGATGTGGCTTCGGTGAAGGTCCTATGTAGGAATCATAAGGTTAAAGAAGCTACTTTGGAAGCTGAAGAGGACATGAGGTCCAAATATCAATTCTTATTCCCCGTTCGGGATAATCATGCTTAAGGTATGTGTATTTCTTAATACTTTTCTTTTCTATCTTTGTTAAAGGAAAGAGTGGTTGTATTCTGTGTTAAATCATGCTAATGGATTCTTTGTCCCATCATTCGAGGATGAATGATCCTGGGGGGGGGGGGAGAGTGTAACACATGAAATTTTGGTCCTTGAAAAATTTCTGACCTTTGAGCTCACTGCTCAGACAACGACTTTCTTAATGAGTCATAACATTACATTATGGGTCGTATGACTCAAACTGTAGCCTGACCAGAGAAGATTGTCTTTGTTTCTACCTTGATCATGACCAAACTCGATGATTCATAATGACTCTACACTAGTCGTAAGGTACCAATCATAGGATGAACAATGTGTTACCTAAACGTTTCTGTCTTGACTACGACTAGGACTCTATGACTCATAGGTCACTTGACGAGTTATAGTGTGCTAATCATAGGGATACAGGTGGAGGGCCCTTGAGCTACTTCCTAGACTACGAGTTATGGAGACGACTCGTAACTAGACTCACAAGTCGTAAGGTGACTAGTGACGACTGGGCATCTCTTTTTTCACTTTTAAGTAGGGTCATTCTTGTCATTTCCCTCTTTTCCTACTTAAACCCATGACCATAAAACACCTTTGGGGAATTATTTTCCTTTATCAAATCAAAACACTCTCTACCCTCTCAAATCCCTAAGACAAGAACAAGCTAGGGTTTCTCAAGGTTGAGCGTCTAGTGGTCAATTCATGGTTTCTTCTCCATAATTGTGACACTTTTAGGCATGTTACTCTTTCCCAAGTATTAAGTTATCAAAAGCATGTGTTAATAATTGTACCCATGAAATTAAATTGATGATTTTAGATGTGGGTGAAGGGTTATTGAACATTATTAAATTGATTGCTTTTCCCATGGCTTTTATGAATCATGCATGGTTTGAATTGATGGTTTTGAACATGTGGTGTTCATGGTCATGGTGAATGAACTAGAGGGTTATGGTTTCCCCCAATTTTGTGAGTGTGGATAACTAAATTAGTGTAACCCAAACTCAATTTTCTGAAATTTACTTTAAATATGAGTATAGATGCACATTGAACTACTTTTGGAACCATTGCATGATATAAATAATTTTTTAAAACATAGTGGTTTTGATTTAATGAACAAAGGGGGTCGTGACATTCCCCCACATTGATTTAATGAACAAAGAGGTTGCTTCCCCATGTTAAGGGAATTGTAAGTCATGATGATATTACCTTGCAAGTGTAGTTGGTATGACGATACCAACAATGTATACCTTAAGGTTTATTATGGTTCAATTGATACGAATGTGTAAAAAAATGTTTTAACTGGGCTTAAAGAGGATTTTGTAGATAGGCCATGATGGTGGAGGTTTGGAGGGACCAATATTGGAAACCGCATTCATAGGGTGGGGTCTAAATGGCTTGGGGTTCGAGTCCCTGTGCTTATAATTGAGCGGTTCGAGTCCCCTTTCTTTACTGACCGGGTATTCATGTCACCCTTGATATATGACCGGGTAGTTTGAGTCCCCATTGGTACATATGTACATATGATTATTCTATGGTTCGTGCGACTACATGCACTGGAGCCCTTTTAGCAAGGAGAGCTGAGACCACATAGACCGGGGGTGCTTTTTTATGATGGTTGAGCTACACAGTCCAAGCTAATGTTTTAAAATTCATGCTAAGTCTTTTTCCCTATCTCGACATGTTATTTTTATGTATATGTATATGCATATGATTGTGTGTATTGGATTTGGATGATTTTAAACTGTTGACCATGGCATTATTTTATCCCTTTCCTGAGTTACATACTAGCGCTCAACCAGCTAATCGTCCCCAGATGTTTTATCCCCAAGTGATACAGGAGACAAAGACACTTCTTTATTTTCTGCATAGTGATAGGATGTCAAGATTATCAGCAGTCAGCTTGATGTGGTGAGCTTCCACTCTCTAAAAGAGCTTCATTTTATGGTTGTTTCCTTTGGTTATAGACTATTCTCTGGAATTGTTTTGGCTATCGTTGGGGGTATGTCTCTACTTAGATTGATTTTTGGTTTGGCTTAGAGGCTTTGTGGATTACAGTGTACTCGGTATTGGTTGCAGATGTATCTTAGATTTATTGAGCTTATCCTTATTTATCGTTTTATATGTTCAGAATTCAGCCACTGTTAGTGTATTTTGTTCTATTTGATTAGGCAAAGGGGTGGTCTCTGGTCCACAACAAACTTGAGATACCCATTATAGCCAGGCCCTGATTTGGGCCGTGACAGAGAATAAGCCCATAAAGATCTATCTGGGCACACAAATGGAGATAACCAAGGAATGCAATCTCTGCCAATGCTGTAACTGGTCTGGATGATCCTCGAAAATAAAATCTAGGAGTCCAAGGCACAACTACTTACCACTGAACGATCCATTCCAGGATGTCATCAATAGAGAATGAAGCCAAGATAAATCCAACTAAATTATATTACTCCCATTGAGTAAATCATAAAAAAATCCCAAAGAAAACTTAAGACCTGAGATCAAAGCTGAAGGAACCAATACCGTGCCCATGGATTATCATCTGGACACCTATAAACCATAATCCAACCGAACTCAACATGACCTAACAGATACCACGAAGTAGGCTCAACCAGACTATAGATGAAATCCGAACTAAGATAAATCTAAAACGAAGGTTGCACTCAAGGTCTACAACTCCCAGCTAAAATCTCAACACCAAGGCTGAATCGCTCAGTCTCAACTACCCAAACTAAATCTAAAGGCGGGAAGACATTCATACTCCAAATCTTTCAAAACTTCCAAATCGCAATTCCAAGGTATTAAATTTGAATAAAGCCAACAAATCCAAACTAAAGTCAAATACATACATCGACCATACTTCCTGAATCAGATACATCTGTACTAAATCATGCCGAGTCAAAATCAAAACATAGTTGGAGAATAAAATCACATGATAAATCACTGGCTGAAATCATAAAGAATCAACTCCATATCCATTGGAATCATAAACTATAAAAACATACTCAAGAACTAACCAAGGGTGCAACTCACAATAATAATAGCAAAACCTTTAGCAAATCGGAGATATACAACTTTAGCCAGAATCTAACTAGTCCATACGCCATTTTGGCAAAGAATAACCATAGTCACATATCATCAAGGAGAAGCACTCAACCAAATCTTATTAGGACGAACAAACTCTGAAATGGGGATTTCCATAATCCACCTAAGTAGGACAATTATAACTCAATCAAACCATGAACCATCTCTCTGAGAAAGAAAGTACTAATCCTGACACTTATGTCGTGGTCAAGATCACTACCCAAAAATGAACCAACAACTCAAAATAAAGAATTTTTGATTTACCAACTCAAAAAATGATCCATGAAAGACCACCTGCCTCTAACTCTCTAACTTTAATTTCGACAAAAACTATATCTCAACAAAAAAGAGCATCCAATCTCCACACTAGTACTAAGAGCAAACCATCACTAGGCGATAAATCCAACAAATCTAAGAGATGAATCCAGGATACCTCAACATCAATACCAAGGTCAATCTGGTAAAAAATAGGCTACATAGAGAAGGGAGTCTAATGTAAAAACTTAATAATCTAGGAGGCAAGTCTAAGAATCCAAAACTCAAGAATGGACAGTATAATTAAATTACCAACTTTAGCATCATAATAGAGACACAGAAGGTCAACATACCTGTAATACCTATACCTTAGACTTCTTCATAACCAATCTAGCATAGACAATAAAAGGGAAAGAACAACCACACTCACCTCACTATAGAAAAGAAATCATCAAATTGAGCTATAGTTGCTCGGACCAACAAATAAGAACTACAAGGAATAGACTTCTAACTAGATAAATAGTCTAAATAGCTACCCAGCAAGAATCAATTACATCAAGTAATAAAAATAATAATAACAACAATATAAACATCAATATAATGAATAGGCAGTACCAAAATAAAATTCAATAACAAATATCACTCAAGGGACACAATAAGGCCTATATGCCAAGGTAAATGAAACTTAAACCTAAGTGACACACCCATAGGAAGAAAATATGAATATATATCTACTCTATCCACTCCTAAAAAATTTAATAATGGGAGCATTTATATAATCATGGATTCAATAACAAGGCACACACCAACCAATATGAACTCATAAAGGCATATAACCATCAATGGGTATGAATACCTCAATACACACAATGAAAAAGGTAAATGCAGGGAAATAAAAGCACACCAATAAGGTAAAATCTACAACTACATGCCTGGCAGATCTAAGGGAGAATAAATCTGAATGGGTCCAAATAAATCTAAATGGGTCTAAACTCAAAATGACCTTCAAAGTTATCAACTGAGGCCCAAACGTACTATCTCTGACTGAAGGTACCACCACATCACTAGGATAATTTTAATGAGCTGAATTAATAGTAATGAAAGACCCTAGGATTTGGATACTTGCTAAATTTATTAAGTTTTGGACCTTTTGGCATGGTACCACTCAAGGGTACCAATTGTACCCTTGAAAATGACTTATGTGGTGTCTTAATGGTTCAATCTTATCCTAGAAATCATGGTTGTCTTGGATACTATCCAAAATATGAATCACTAGGGTACGTGTCATATAGGAGCATACGAGTGGTGTAGGGCAAGTCGTATGGTGCATAATTGTCTTGGTCTTGTAGAGTCTGCCCTAGATACGATTGGTGGGTATGATTGGGGGTGTAACTTTCAACCTTAGGTAAGATTTAGGGAGGTGGATTCATATAAAGACCAGTAGGTAAGGTCATGTCAAGGTTTGGGTATGAGTTGGGGTACCACTCGTACCCTAGGATATGAGTGGTAAGGGGAGTCGTACCCCTGGACTTAACTTGTTTAAATTTGTAACACAAGGGTAATTTGTACATTTACCACTTCAAAACCCTTATTTTTTCACGTTTATAACCTTTGGTAGCCTTCTATAACACTTGGTAAAAGATTAAAACACTTCAAACACTCTCTCAAACTCTCTCTTGGAGATTACAGGCTGGGGTTTTTTATGTGTTCTTTAAAGGGCTCAAAGGTCAAGATTTCTTTCGTTAATCTTCATGTATAAGGCATTTTATCTTCCCTCATTGCTAATATTACTTAAAGGAATGGTTTATATGAATTTTTTCATGGTTTTACTGTTACTTAATTTTGGCTTTCAATTATGATTTTAGGGTTTTGATGTTAAATGGTTAGTTATGGTTTACCATGGTTTTAATTATGATTTTATATGCATTAATAGTGGTTTTGTGTAATTGGATCGAATAGGAATGGATTATTGGTAATTGGAATTGGTTTTGGTCATATTATGCCGCCAATGTGTTTGACAAAATGCTTATAAAGATATGTTCATTGCATTGACTTCTTTTAATGGAAATCTTGCATGTTTTAAACTTAGTAAAGGAATTATGCATGGTTTAAATAATTTGAAAAGGCTAAAGAATAACTGGTTATGCTTGTAGGGAACATGAAAGTCCCTTAAGTAGTTTAATATGGTAAATGGAAGGGCACTTGAAAGTCCCCTTGAGCCTATAAATGGTTGTCTATGGATAATACTTGCAAGTAAGGGTTGGTATGACGATACCAATATAAATGTACTTGTTTAATAAATGGATAATGGTTTGGTTATTTAGAAATTAGTTTAATTGGGTAATAATGCCGGGAGGTGTAGCTAAGCCATGGAAAGTGGAGGTCCCGGAGGGACCAAAATTGAAAACTCATATTTGCCGATATGAGGTTGGTCTTGGTGACCATATGCATGATGTCATACTTTATTTTAGGGATATACTACTTATCCCATAGAATACTTCCCTGGTCGTGCGGCTATATGTATTGGGGCCCTTTCAGCAAAGGAAGTTGAACCCATATAGCCCGTGGGTAGTTTAGGATGACAAAGCTACATAACCCAAGTAAAGGTTTTAAAGGCATGCTAAATTTTTTCTCCTTTCCTGGCATGGTTATATATATACATGGTTGTATGTATTATGGATGGTTTTATTTGGCTTTGTAAATGACATTATTTTATTCTTATCCTGAGTGCATGCTAGTGTTCACCCACTAACCTATCTACTGGCGATTGTATACCCACGCTATGCCGGAACCGGCCATTCTATTTCTCTTGCTTATTGATCGGATTCGGGTACAGTCAATGTTGTATTGAAGTAGTGAGCTTCCATAGTTTGGAAGGCATCTATTTCATGTCATGGTTTACTTTAAATATTTCTCGTCATTCATAGACTTTGGTTTTTTACTATGGTCATAGGCATGCCCCTACTAGATACTCTTTGGTTGGTCTAGAGGCTTTGTATAGACAACTGTGGACTTGGTTATGGGATCAATTATTTTGTTATATATACATATAGACATTATCTTATAATTATGGTATTGGATTATGGTTTTTGCATTGGTTTAGAAGGTTATTGGGTAGTTGGACCCGGTTGGGTTGGTCTTGAATATAGACTTATCCGAAAGTTACCACATGGTTTGATACGCAATCTTATTGTATGTTCAGACTTTAGCTAACTCAAGGTATGCATTTTGTGGTTGGGTTGCATAATTTGGGTGGTTCTCGGTCTTGGTTGGGCTTGGGATTTCCTATTATGACAAGGCCCTGGTTTGGGTTGTGTTAAGTTGGTATCAGAGCTTTAGGTTTTGGTGTCATGGGGTGTCCATAAATGCTTGTCGTGTAGATTCTTGCTTATGGGTATGTTGTGCACCATACGTATAATCAGGAGGCTACGAGGCATTTAGGATGTTTCACTTTCTTTGTTCGGGCTATGGAGTCTAAGATCTTGAACTTTTCTCAAAATCTTCTTTGGTTTACTCTTGGATCATGTCTTATTAATGATCTAAAGTCCACGGTAAACTTATCTATCCCACTCGATAACAATATGGATGGACCTAGTACAACTCATGGGGCATAGACCTTGTCAAGGGTCGCAACTTCTAGTTTTCTTGGTGAAGTCCCATCAGTCTCCAGTAATCCTATTTGGGAGATAAAAATCATTTTAGTAATCTCAAGGAAAGATTACCAATACTGAGTTAGGCATTCTATTAATTTATTGACCTAGATATTGGTATAGGGAGGAATGAGGTGAGCTTGGAAATAGGCAAGGTAAGGAGTCACGGTTTCCTGAATAAATAAGAGTGTGCCACAAGGGTTGCCGTTAGGGAATATGGGATATCGGTTACTACTTCTCTAGCTCTTGCACTAAGGGGTGCTACTTTAGGTTTCGATATTGGTTGGGATCTTCTCAATGTTCTTACTATTTCTTGGGAGTCCAAGGCATCCATTGATACCGACATAGGTGTGTTGAAAACTACTTTATTTGTGGTGTTTATGGTTTACTTGGTTTGGGGTCCCTTCTCTTTTATGACCTCATCTGTGGTTTTGTATTTTGGTCTCAAGATTACTTCAGACTCTTTTTCTTCTTCTGTTTCTACCCAGATAAGTGACTTTGCTCTTGCCAAAAGAGTCTAAAAGTGTGTGTGGTATTTGTTGATAGTAAAAGGGTCTTGGTAGATTTGCTTGACTCGGATGTGATGGATTTCGATGTCATTTAGAAATAGATTAGTTACACTCATGCTTTTCATTATTAGATAGTTGGACTTGAGAGGCTCCCTGGTAAGTCGGTTATGGAATGGAAGAATGGTTTTGTTCGGGTCCCTATTTCTTATGGGAAAGGTTATGTTCTATCTTAGATCTCAGAGATTGGTTTCCAAAGGGGTGTTTCTATTATTGATTGGTCTAGGTTAAAGATTCTAACTCGGAAAGTCTTTCTTTGGTTTGGTTTTGGTGGTGTATGAATTTCCTGGGGTCTTTTCTCATGACCCTCATGGTGTCTTTCTAATGGGGAGGTTGGTTTGGGAATAGTCTTGTTTCGGACACTAGTCCAAATCTCTATTCTTTCTTTATTAACTAGTTTTGGTGTTGTTAAAGAGCTTGAGAAAAAATTAAGGGATCCTTTAGATAGAGGTTCCATCTGTTCTACTGTGTCTCTATGGAGTGTTTTGTTCTTACATGCATAAGAGGAATGGTTCCCTGAAAGTGAATAGGTTATCGGTAGGTGAATAGGGGATTTGGAGAGTTGTAATGCCCCAAAAATGGGTCCCGAGATGTCACACGGTGCTCAAGACTACGAGTAGCCTTTATCTAACCCTGTAAGCCATCTACTCAATCTGAAACTCATAATAGGGAAGTATACCTTTAGTTGGAACTAACAATGAGGGAAAATTATCTTGCTTTAGATTGAGTAGATAACGAAGAGAAATCACCAATACAAGCCCCAAATTGATTACCTTAGGGGATCCTTATCCTTCCTTTACCCAAAATCCTTAGAGAGGATAAGTATTAATTAATGGAATAATAGGGAAAATAACCTCCCAAGTGTGATATAAGTCACAAGGTCATAATAGTTTGAGAGGGGAAATATCCAAATTATCCCCAACTTAATTGGATAAAATCCCCGCAGGTGGGTACGACTCCACCATACTAGTCGTACCCTCCAATATAAGTGGTACCCGCCATTCATATCCTAGACCTTATTTAGACCCCACACTGGTCAAAATTCAACCATGCAAGACAAATCGTATCTAAGGATACGACTAGTACCCTTAACCCATATCAATAATAGAACCAAGAGGAGTTGAGACTGTCCAACATACGAGTAGGACAATACAACTCGTACCCTATCTCATGACCCATGGTGAGCCTCTTATACTCAGATTAAAGTTACTTTACTAAGTCTCAGATTAACTGAAGAAAAACCATCCATACGACCCATATTCGACCATATGACTTGTACCAACCCAAGTCGTACCTATTCCAGAAACCAATCCAACCTACCAACCAATACTGGTCAATGTACGACCAAGACTTACCAATCGTACCCAGCATACGGCCTGTACCCATAGTCGTATCTTTTCCAAAACCCAAAAATCCTGGAAATTTTCTAAGTGTCCCAAATCTAGGGTGTTTCAATATTGATGATGCATCCAAAACTGAAACTGAGAAGTTGGTGACTAATAGTGAGATGTCATAGAAATCGACGGGTATTGAGAAACACAATGATAATGATTAGGTAATGGGTAAGGAAGTTGAACCAATATTGAAGCCTATTTCACAACCTCCCCCACCCTTTCCCTAAAGGTTGACGTAAAAGGAAAAAAGAAGAGAAGTATAAGAAGTTTATTATTATGATAAATGAGTTGAGTGTGAACATCCCTCTTGTTAAATATCTAGATCAGATGCCTGTCTATGTGAAATTTATGAAGGATTTGGTGACAAATAAAAGAACTATAAATTATGAGGATGTGGGTGGTTTGAATCATTGTAGCACAATTATATCTCGGTCTCTTATGCGAAAGAAAAGTGATTTCGTTGCTTTCACTATTTCTTATACTATTAGGTCATCTATATGTGCTAGGGATTTATGTGACTTAAAGTGCAAGCATTAACTTGATACTGCTGGCAGTGTTCAAACAATTAGGCTCGAGACCCTTCAAACCCATGAAAATACGGTTATTGATGGTAGATCGTACAGTTAAGAAACCTATGGGCATATCATTTAATGTTTTGGTCAAAGTAGACAACTTCATCTTTTTAATTGACTTTGGTGTCTTAGATTGTGAGGTTGATTTTGATATGCCCATAATTTTAGGGAGACTATTATAGAAAGAGGTGAGCTTAAGTTCATGTTGAATAATGAGGAAGTCATGTTTAATGTACGTAGAACTATGAAGCAAACAACTGACATAAGGGTAGTTTCAATAATAAAAAATCTTGATGACCCTAGAAGCCAACCCTATGGCTAGATTAATAAAGTTTGAGTAATCAAGGTCCCCACGTCGTGCTGCAATGTTAAATCAGGCGCTGCTTAGGAGGCAACCCAAAGTGTCTTGTTATTTATTCATTTGTTATAATTTGTATTATTTATGATTAACATAAGATCTATGCACCCAAGGTGCCACATGTATGTTCCTAACTCTATTTCTTTATAGTGGCCTAATGTATTGGGGAAAATTTAAGCTTATTTGATGGGGGTACGACTACTTGTGGGTCTAGATGTCCTCTTAGGATTTTTTTTGCCGTGTCTATTTTTCTCAAAGTGTGTTATCATTATAGAGCCAACATGTTTAGGATATTTTATTGTTCGTTATGTGTGTTATGTGTTATTTTTGTTTAATTAGAAGAAGAATAAGGAACCTAAGCATAGTTGACATATTTTGTTGTGTGTTTTAAGCTTTTATAAAATATGATACCCATCCAAAAAATTTTATGAACTGTGTGTGTAAATATATGCGTGACCATTGTATGAATCTTGTTATGTAATTAGTATTAGGGAAAAAATAATCAATGCTTAGTATTGTGTAAACTGGATAGGTAGTAGCTGATAATATAACCCTATACCATGTGTGTGTGAGGCACTTACCTAGTTCTCTTTGTCCATTTAATTTAGAACTTGCCCGATTAGTCTTGCCTAGGTTGTAGGATAGTTGTTAGGACATGATCATAAGCCATGTTTACATAAGTCCACTCTTAGCCTAAAAGACCGACCAAATTAGAATAAGTGTACCATGATCCCTGATTTGAGCCTAAGTTTACCTATTTTCTTGTTTTCACCTCTTCACCTTTCCGTTTAATTATGATAAACCTATTTTGGACCTGGTCCCTCCTTGGACACTGTGTACCTCAAGGTAAATTATGTAAGTTGAGGGTGACTATCATAGGGGTGCATAGTTGGAAATAGGTATGTCAAGACCTAATTTCTCAAGTCATGATGGTGCCTACTATAACCCACTAGTTTACAATGAAAACCTCTTGAAAATTTGTTACTATAAACTATAGCAAAATCTGTGAAGTGGATTCCAAATCTAAATTGAGATCAAAAGATCAAATCTATATTAATAATCTGAAAATAACTAGTCATGGGATGCTTTAAGTATAGTCATTCTTGAAATATCAACATTCAAACTGGGGCTAATAACCCAAGCATTAAATTCATGTCAAATCATCATAAAGTTCATGTTTGATAATAAAAATATTAATAATTCAATTCTACATCTAGAATTACTGCAATACGCATGAAAATACGAAAATAATCATGCAAATTCATTATATAAATCACTGCAAATCTCATAATCTTTCAATTGGAAACATTAGGAATGAACCCTAGTCCAAAACTCATGTAAATTCATATAAAATTAACTTCAAAAACTAATTTTTGGCACAAGGATGAAAGGATTATCCTTGTTGTAAACCCCCACATACCTTAATTGATGAAATTGATGAGAACACTTGATTTTGGATTCCTATTTGTGCTCTTGAAGATGGATTCTTGATTATCTTAAATTGATAACCTTGAATTTTGAGTTTCCTTGGAGAAAGAATGGTGGGACTTTGAATTTCTTAGGGATTAAGTTTTAAGTTCTATGGTTGTCTTGGAGAGTCATTTAATGAAAAGTGAGCATATAATGCTTAGAATAGGTTTAATCCTCTGTTTTTCACGAATTGGGGGCTTGGGAAAACACTAAACTACCCTTTTAAAATCAACTTTGGAAATTGGAAACCCTAATTTTGGGCCCCACCGTGATACGCCACTATCGCGGTGGCTTACTAGAAAAGGGACTATTGAAAATTGGAACTTCACCAAGACTCAGAGCTATCGCAGTAAGCCACTGAAAATTGACAAATGCTATTTAGGCCATCACCGCGATGTGGTACCATCGCGGTGAGCTGCTGGAAATTGACAAATGAGAACTGGGACCTCACCACGATGTGGGCCAATCATGGTGCTTCACTGGAATCAAACAATTGCGATTTTGTCCTTCACCACGACACAGTGCCTGTCAAAATACCCTACTATTTTCACTAAAATTGCCATAAATTCTCAACTGAGTATTGGATTGAGGTGAAATTGGTATCGTTGGAAAGATGAGCTAATTATATACATATTGGTTGGTCTAGATCTTGAAAATTCTACATGTATAAAGAGTTAGTCATTTTCAAACCTAACCCTTGACATTCTAGGTACTAAACTGAGCTAGAAAAAGTACGGGGTATTACAAGAGTCCTCCTTATGGGATGAACGATGCTTATGTATATTTTATAAGGGTATTTTTCTAGTAGTGCATGGTGGTTGGTAGATCCTAGGCTTGAATCTAGATGCTTGATCTTGGAAAATGGAATATGTTAGCTCGGGGATATCAATACGGGGATTGTGAAGGTAAATTGGTAGGTTGGATGAGGTTGATGATTTGAAAAAAAAAATAGTGGGAGAGTTATGCCATGTTGTTCGGGAGTTCAGGTTAGATCATGGAGCTTGCACGTGTCTTTGTTCCTATACTTGTACCTGATTGTTGGCATGCAATAGATTATTAAATTCGTGATTTAAAATATGGATTTAGACACAATTGGTGGTTTTGACATGATTACTAACTTAATTGATTCTTTCATGGATTGTGATACATTATTCATGTTTTATTAATGTTTATGAACATTGTGGGATGCAAGAAAATGGTAAATGGCTTTTGGGGTACTATTGATTCCCAAATTACTTGGTTTTGAACTTGGAAAATATATGCCCTCAAAATGTTTTTGAAATCGCCCTTGAATAAATTTTTTTCATATGGTTTGGTTATTCTAGAATCTTTGTATTGTATAAATAGTTAAGGGGGACATAAATTAGTTTTGGTTGGATTCAAATGATTTTTGAAATGCCTTGGTGGCCATGGTTTGATTTTATATGGTTTTGATTTAAATTGGAAACCTTGGAGTCAATTTGGTCTAATGGGTTTTGCATGTCTATGTTGGGATCTAGGTAGCATTAGGATGAATAAGGTTTTGGGTATGGGAGAACCAAGACCCCCTGGTGTACGTCTTTGGTGATACCCATTAGAGAGGAGAATTGTGTTTGTTGGTGTGATGGGATAAGGGTTGGTGGTTAATCTAAAATGCCCTTCTAGCAGTAGACTTCAAGGGAAGGTCAGGGTTGCATATTCTAATGACACTCTTCTCTCTCAATTAAGAGAGTACTCTACTAGTGTTGTATGTATTTATTTAGCGCTTATGCCTAAGGTTTGCATTTTGCATTCATCTTATTCCTTGGATATGAGTCTTGACCTTGTGTTAAGCAACTCATGGTATAGGTGGTTGTGTCTCTTTCGGTGTACAGTCTAAGGACTCTTTTCATGGTATGGTTTGGTCGGGATGATTCTCCCTTATGTTCTAGGTGGTTTCTATGAAATACTTTGTACTTATGGCATCGTGTCTTGTTTTGAGGGTATTTATATTGCCGTGAGAAGAATGGATAATTCTTATACCTTGGTTTCTTAAATGACTTTTCTCGTGTTAGGATAGTAGTGGTATTAGAGGTGTAGTGATATTCTGAAATGGGATTGTAGAAGCCCCTAAGTGGGGGAGAGTCTCGAGTGACTACCAAAGTTAAGGTTTTGAAATGTAAGATAAGGTTATTGTCATAGGAAATGGTTAGGAAAGGAATAGGTGGTGAAAATCCTTGTGGAGACAATAGAGGGTTCTAGATCTTTTGATGGAAAGATCATACCACAGGTATATAAGCGGTAACCTTGAATGTTATGATTGGTAGATATACCAATAGTTGTGTTGGGTACTGGAGATATGTTATAGGGCATGGTTTTATGAATTGTTTTCATGGAATAATAGTGTATGGATTTAGATGTTCAATTATAGGTTGGGGTTTTGGTTATAGTGGTTGGTTATGGTTTGTCCATGTCCTTTACTCATGATTTCCATATTATAATGGTGATGAAAGCGAAGTAGTATTTCAGGATATAGGTAAGGAGTAGACCCCAGTAGCCTAAGTTAACTTCTTTTAGCTTGGGCTATGCTTGAACGTGGAAGTGGTGGTGTATAGTTAGACTCAAGCTTTCATAGTTGTGTCTCCGAGTAAACTCTAAATCAAATTGGATTTCCTCTTTAGCATGAGTTCCATTCATTCGGTATTCTATGTGTTGGGGTATGGTGTGGATGGTCCTTGGTTGGTTCCTTTTGTGTGGCATTGGTATCTTAGATTCCTTGTTCCATAAGGGGGTCCTGATGGAGATCTTGGATTAGTAAGTTCTCCAGTTGTGAGCGAAAGACATGGCTTTGGGAAAGGTTCCATGACGGAACTAAAGGTCTGAGAAAGTCATTTGGGATGTGGAGGTGGACATGGAGTCCAAGGATCCTCATTGGTTCTTCATTCTGGAAACTTGTGTGTAGGGTATGTGTTCTTTATCATATATTGGTATCTAACTTGGTTAAGGGTGAGGAATGTTTTTTCTTGTATCTTTTTTTTCTACCTTAGTTAAAGGTCGTAATGAAGGTGTTGGGGTGTAAATCGTGCTTGGGATATGTGATGATCTTCTCATCTTTGTTTATGTTCTTGTACTCTATTTTGGTTAGAGGAAAGTTTGATGTGTTTTAAGGTGTTATCTCATGCTTGTCCTTACCCTTATCCATTATTTGAGGACGAATGATCCTAGTGGGGGAGACTAAACACCCTAGGATTTGGATCCTTGCAAATTTCTTAAGTTTTTGACCTTTTGGCTTGGTACGACTCAAGGGTACCAATCGTAACCTTGAATACGACTTGTGGAGTGTATTAATGGTTCAATCTCACCCTAGGAAGCATGGTTGTCTTGGATACTTCCCGAGATGTGATTCACTAGGGTACGAGTCATATAGGTGCATACGAGTGGTGTAAGACAAGTTGTATGATGCCTGATTGTCTTGGTCTTGTGGAGTCTGAACATTAAGGGTATCATTCACACCCTTAGGTATGAGTTAGAGAGGTGGAGTTGTACATAAAATAGTAGGTATGGTCATGAAAAGGTTTGGGTATGAGTTGGGGTACCACTCGTACCCTAGGGTATGGGTGGTAAGAAGGAGTCGTATCACTGGACGTAACTTGATTTAATTTCTAAGACAACGGTAGTTTGTTCATTTCCTACTTGAAATACCTTATGTTCTAATGTTATATAACCTTTGGTAGTCTTCAATAACACTTGGTAAAGGATTAAAACACTTCAAATACTCTCTTAAACTCTCTCTTGGAGATTGGAGGCTAGGGTTTCTTCATGTGTTCTTCAAAGGGTCAAAGGTCAAGATTTCTTTCATGAATCTTTATGTTAAAGCATGTTCTCTTCCCTCATGGTTAATTTTACTTAAAGGCATGTTTATCTGAATGTTTTCATGGTTTTACGATTACATAATTTTTGCTTTCAATTATGATTTTAGGCTTGTCATGTTAAATGGTTGGTTATGGTTTACCATGGTTTTAATTATGCTTTTATATTCATTAATACTGGTTTTGAATAATTGGATCAAATGGGAATGGATTAATGGTAATTGGAATGGGTTTTGGTTATATTATGCCCCCAATGTGTTTGACAAAATGCTTATAAAGATATGTTCATTGCGTTAGCTTCTTTTAATGGAACTCTTGCATATTTTAAACTTGGTAAAGGAATTATGCATGGTTTAAATGATTTGGAAAGGCTAAAGGATAACTGGTTATGCTTGTGGGGAACATGGAAGTCTCCTAAGTGGTTTAATATGGTAAATGGAAGGGCACTCGAAAGTCTCCTTAAACTTATAAATGGTTGGCTATGGATGATACTTGCAAGTAAAGGTTGGTATGACGATACCAATATCCATGGCATTGATTAATAAATAGATAATGGTTTGGTTATTCGGAAATTGGTTTTAATTAGAAAATAAGGTGTAGCTAAGCCGTGGAAATTGGAGGTCCGGGGGGGACCACATTTGGAAACTCATATTTGCCGATATGTGGTTGGTCTTGGTGACAGTGTGCATGATGTCACACTTTATTTTGGGGATGTACTAGTTATCTCATGGGATACTTCCCTGGTCTTGCGGCTATATGCACAGGGGCCATTTCAGCATGGGAAGCTGAACCCATATAACCCGTAGGTTGTTTTGGACGGCAAAGCTATGCATTGGTTTGGTAGGTTATTAGGTGGTTGGACTTGGTTGGGTTGGTCTCGGATATAAACTTATCCCAAAGTCACCACATAGTTGGATACGCTATCTTGTTATATGTTTGGACTTCAACGACTCAAGGTATGCGTTTGGTGGTTGAGTTGGGAAATAAGGACGGTTCCCGGTCCTAGTTAGGCCTGGGATTACCTATTACGACAAAGCCCTAGTTCGAATTTGTCAATTAATCCCACACTAGGGATACTCTCTAAACAAGTAATCGATCTTTCTACAGTCGTAGCAAACTCCTGAAGCCCTAACCTGGCGAGAAAAACAAACTAATCCTAGATGGCTGGCCAACTGACACTGAGAATGACGCTGAAAGCACTCTTTACAACCATGATCATCCTTCCCATAGTCAAATCCTACCTCAAGAACTCTAGGCTGGCGGGGAATACGTGCTAACTCTACTTGATCAACTAACTCGCGCCTGGGGAACTTGATAAACCAATATCCCATCTCACTACAATGTAATGAACCGCAATATGGGCTAGAACGTAAACCGCCTTTCCTAAGCGTAGATGTTTCAAAAGCCATAAACCTAATGTAAATTTATCGTGTTACTTATTTATGTAGTATCTGAATCTAGTTGGGCATGAGTCGAGATCATAGAGGTCGCTTAACTCAAGGACTAGTTGAAAGCTTTCCTATCGTTCATGTTTTAGTAAGCGTCAAACCATAAATCAACTTCAATGGACCATAACTCATTGTATACGGATAAATAGGTGACCTACTATATATCAAATGAAAGGTCTTTCTATCCTCTTTCCAACTCCACTAGTTTTACAAAAATCTGATATCGGAGAAAAAAGTTATGCCTATTTTACTCAAATATATCAGCCTGGAAACTGAGTGATGACAATTCTGACGGCTTATCACAAATCTGACGCCTTATCTGAAAATGTCGTCAGACTTAGGGAAAAAGTCATAAATTCTAACATTTTTAAGGACAAGAGCTGACGGCTTATCACATATGTGACCACATCAGCCCAATGTCATCAGTTGTTCAATTCAACATTTTAAAAAAAGGTTTTTGAGGGGTATTTTGGTATTTTCCCTTCACCCATAACTCCATAAACACTGAATTCAACCTCCATTTCACCAAAAATACACTCCTTTCTCTTAAATACTCTCAAGAACCAAACCCTAGGGCCTCAACCTAAGATTCAAGATCCCTCAAAATTTCACCATTAAATTCCAAAATTGATTCAAGAATTAGAATCCCCAAACTAAGATCTTCAACAATCATCCATCAAAAGCACAAATAGAGTCCCAAAAGCAAGTGTTCATCCAAGTTTCATAATCTAAGGTATGCGAGATTTTCCTAAAATCTCATGGGCATAGAAATCATGTTTTTAGGAACAATCCATAGCATGTCATAAGTAAAGGAAAAATAGTTTTGACTTATGTTTCGGAACATGAAATCTCTTAAACTATTTGCACGTTGGGTGGTCTGAATTGAGTTTTCATGAAAGAATCATACATAATACATTATGGCTCAGAAAATAGGACTTGCAAGTCTTGGTGTGACGACACCAACTCAGTTCAAGCCATAGTAATTCAGAACAGAATAGAACACATGTTTGAAATAAGATTTTCATATGTTGAAACTAGAAAAATGCTTGATTCAAAACTGGATAAAATTGGGCATAAAAAGAGCTTAGGTGGTTCCCCGAAGAAGGCATGAGTTCAAATAACTCGTTGCCCAAAAACCGTGATTTGCCAATCCGGGTATATTATTATACACTGGCCTAGTGCCTTGTGGCGTATCAGACTCAGACACTCCAACCCTTGCAGTACACTTGGGTTGGGGGCTTCCCCGCCGAGTCAATGGTGGATTCCATACTGCCCGTAGAATATCAGAATTGTAGGAGAGTGCCACCTAACTCAGAAGTAATACAAAGATCGGAAACTGCATTGTCAGAAATGTTTTATGTTTTCAAGAATGCCCATGTATTTTGAAATCTTATCTTTCATGATGTTTATGACTAGCTCTCAATTATTTTATTTATATACAAGCTTTATTTTGGATTTATTCACGTACCAATACATCTGTATTTCCCCCTTCCCCCTACCTCTCGGGTTCTGAGGCTCAGTCTAGGGGTCCATATAAGCAGTAGATTTTATCAGACAGAGTTGCAGTGTCCAGTTGGTGAGCCTTCTATATTTCAGAAGGCTTGTTTATTTTCAGAAAATTATTATTAGTTATGGTTTTGGTCTACTAGGGACCTTGTCCCAGTTTTTTGCAGATTGTGTTAGTAATCATGTAGTAGAGGTTTCGCAGACGGTTTGTAGATGTTGTTAGTTAGTTTTGGATTTCATTTTCCACCGCTAAATTTATATCAGATTTATGACCATGATTCCGTTCCGCTATATTTTCCACATTTCATTATTTGTGTATGAATGGTGTATATGATTATAAGTTAGAAGGGTGTCTGAGCCTTTATGGTTCGGGATGCTCATCTCGGCTAGGGCCTTTATTCGGATCGTGACAAACTTTGTATCAATGTACGGTTCATGGTCCTAGGGTGTCTGCGAAATCACATCGGGTAGAGTCTTGTTTATGGGTATGTAGCATGGCTCACCTATAAGCGGGAGGCTACTAGGCGTTTAAGAATATTTCCTCTCTTTGTGATTTAGTTCGTGCTTTAGAGTCTGAAATGTTCCCTAATAAGTGATATATTGTATTTCAGTGAAAACAATCATGCCTCCTCATCCCTCCAACAATCAGGATACTCAGGATGATGAATTCCGCCCCACCCATGGGATACAGACCCGTAATAGAGTGCACACCCCGAAACCTATCCCTACTCCGGGAGTACCTTCAGTCCAGACCAGTCCTCCTCGAGCTCCAAGAACAAATGTTAATCATCCCTAGTCTTCTCAGAGGGACATATCAAATGCAGAATTCATACAATCCATCCACATACTTGCACAGCTGGTAGCCGCACAGACTCAGAGGTTGGAGGATACTGGATCTGCATCTGTTACTTCTGAGGCTACTAGGGTGGTCCAGTTCATGAGATTAAACCCGCCCAAATTTTCTGGCACTAAGGTAGAAGAGGACCCACAAGACTTCATAGACGAAATGGAGAAAATTTTCAAAGTAATGCATGTAGATCAGGTGTAAGGGGTTGATTTAGTAGTATACCAGCTTAAGGATGTAGCGAACCAATGGTATAACGAGTGGGAGAATGCAAAGGGTGAGAGTGCTGAGCCTACAGTTTGTACCGAGTTCATGGAAGCTTTTCTTGACCGGTTCTTTCCTTTAGAATTGAGGGAAGCCAAAGCAGAGGAGTTTATGAATCTCAAACAAGGAAAAATGAGTGTCCAAGAGTACACTCTAAAGTTCAACCAACTGGCCCGTTATGCACCGGAGATGACAGGTAATATGAGAGCCCGAATGAGGAAATTTCTAGTCGGCCTTTTGGATGATCTAGCGCTTGAATGTCGGGGAGCAATGTTGAAAAAGGATATGAACTTTGCTTGGCTATCCGTCTACATGCAACAAGTTAAGGAAAGAAAGAAGAAAATCATCGAGTCCATGGAGAAGGACAGGCAGGTAAAGAGAGCTAAGAAAGTAGACTAGAGTCCATAACTCCATAAATATTGAATTCAACCTCCATTTCACCAAAAATATACTACATTCTCTTAAATACTCTCAAGAACCAAACCCTAGGGCCTCAACCCAAGATTCAAGATCCCTCAAAATTTCACCATTAAATTCCAAAATTGATTCAAGAATTAGAATCCCCAAACTAAGATCTTCAAGAATCATCCATCAAAAGTACAAATAGAGTCCCAAAAGCAAGTGTTCATCCAAGCTTCATAATCTAAGGTATGTGGGGTTTTCCTAAAATCTCATGGGTATAGAAATCATATTTTTTGGAAAAGTGTTTTAGATTTATGAACATATTCATGTTTTAGAAGCATTGATGATATTGTTTCGGCCTTTAGGCCTTCCCCCAAATTGATTTAAAGTGATATATGTATATATGTATGTGTTTTAAGGTTGATGATTGAATTGAGAGCATGATTCATGTAAAATCCCTCCTGGTTATGATTTTTCCTTTACTTATGACATGCTATGGATTGTTCCGAATGTGTTTGGAAAGGCTTGATATGAAAGGTTTTGAATAATGTTATGTTCGGATTATGATTTTGATTTCAGAAGAGAGAGGGTATTTTATGTTGGTAAATGTGAAAATATTCATATAATTAAAGAGTGCATGATTTTTCCAAAAGAACATGACCACCATATGTTTGAAGAATTCTTGCATAGTTTTGACTTATGTTTCGGAACATGAAATCTCTTAAACTATTTGCATGTTGGAAGGTATGAATTGAGTTTTCATGAAAGAATCATGAATCATACATTATGTCTCATTAAATAAGACTTTCATGTCTTGGTGTGATGACACCAACTCAGTTAAAGCCATAGTAATTCAGAATAGAATAGAACACTTGTTTGAAATCAGATTTTCATATGTTGAAACTAGAAAAATGCATGATTCAGAACAAGATAAAATTGGGCATAAAGAGAGCTTAGGTGGTTCCCCAAAGAAGGCATGAGTTCAGATAACTCATTGCCCAAAAATTATGATTTGCCAATCCGGGTATATTAATATACGCTGGCATAGTGCCTTGTGGCATATCAGACTCAGACACTTCAACCCTTGCGGCACACTTGAGTTGGGGGCTTCCCCGCTGAGTCAATGATAAATTCCATATAGCCCGTGGAATATTAGAATTGTAGGGGAGTTCCATCTAACTTAGAAGTAATACAAAGATCGGAAACTGCATTGTCAGAAATGTTTTATGTTTTCAAGAATACCCATGTATTTTGAAATCTTATCTTTCATGATGTTTATGACTAGCTCTTAATTATTTTATTTATATATAAGCTTTATTTTGGATTTCTTCGCATACTAGTACATATGTATTGACCCCCCCTACATCTCAGGTTTTGAGGCTCAGTCTAGGGGTCCAGATAGCTGTAGATTTCATCAGACAGAGTTGCAGTGTCTAGTTGGAGTGCCTTCTATATTTCGGAAAGCTTGTTTATTTTCAGACAATTATTATTAGTTATGGTTTTGGTCTACTAGGGGCCTTGTCCCATTTTTTTCAGATTGTGTTAGTAATCATGTAGTAGAGGTTTCATAGTTAGTTTGCAGATGTTGTTAGTTAGTTTTGGATTTCATTTTACGTTGCTAAATTTATATCATATTTATGACCATGATTCCGTTCCGCTATATTTTCCACATTTCCTTATTTGTGTATGAATGGTGTATATGATTACAAGTTAGAAGGATGTCCGGGCCTTTATGGTTTGGTATGCTCATCACGGCTAGGGCCTCGGTTCGGGTCATGAAACACAATCACAACAAGCTATTGGTAAACTCCGAGTACAATAAATTCTAATCCATAATGGACACCACGGCCTGAAGACGCACACAAAAAACTCTACAAGGTTTGATAGGAACTCTACCCGCTTGATCACTATGACTTATCTGAGAGCCATTCACAGTATGAAACACTATCTTCATAGAGCTGATAGGATGCAAGTGAAGTTGACCTCCACCAAAAGGATCCTCACTCCCAATAATGTACCTATAACACTATACTGATGGCATGGTCTCTTACCACCACCTTCATATGTCTCAATGCATTCTCTCTCTATGGCCCTCGCATAATCAACAATCTGAGAGAAGGAAGACCAAACTACTATTAGTTATTATTAATAGTGGGAGGTTATCATCTAACCAATATTCCTCTCTCTGAACTGATTAGGGTCAAACCTATAACCCAGTCGGAACAATGTCAATACCGTGCCATGGGTAGACACAAACTATTAGTTATCACTCTATGATAGGAAGCTCTTCCATCAACCCTCACTGGTAGGAAAACTCAAATAAGATATATCAACCCTAGTCTCATTGGGAGATATCTCAACCTACACTAGCTACGTAGTTATGGAATGCAAGGATTGCTTCTAAGGACCACACATACTCTATTGGCAGGTGAGCCCCCATCCTTGGGTTCACTCGGTGCTGAATCCTACTCCCAACTGAATAGACACTAGACTAAATTCTAAACTATACTAGGCTAGACTGAACTGTTTACTGATTGTACTGTATAAATAAACTGAACTGAGTTCACTGAGTTCCGTGGACTGATGGAATACTACTTAATTCTGTTAATTGACTGAGTATACTGGTGTCTGATCTGAGTACTATGACTAAATTACGAACACTACTGAGATTTCCTAGGTTTCTTTAATTGGATGAGTTCTACTGACCGAGTCACTACTGAGATTACTTCGCAACTGACACTGGCTAAAAGTAAACAACTAAATTGTCGGGTATTAAATACCCTAGGACTTGATAGCATAAAAATAAAGCATCACATGATCTTGCTTAGCATAAGCATGTACATTGAATTCATAATGTATCTATGGAGACATCTTATTAAACTCTTACATGGTATAACTTACAAATAAGCTAGCATGACATGATTTCTTTCCCTTATTAGTTCACATGAACAATTCATCAAGCACTTGGTGAGCATACATATGCACGTAACACTAAACAACAAGTAGACATCATAATTGAAATCTCCATTGAAAATTTCAAGGGTTTTACATAGATCCTCATGATATTACTTACATATAAATTAACCTCACATAAAACGTATCATAAAACATGGATTAGAATCCCAATTAATCATTATAAACATGAACATAATAAAACCCAATATGTAATTCATAAAATCCATAAAATTGAAGTTTAAAGATAGTTTCTTGGACTCCAAGGGTGGAAGGGACCCTTGTATGAACACTTCACATACCTTAGTTAATGAATTTTTGAAATTTAATGGTAAGTTCTTGAGTTCTTGATTTGAAATTTGAACACCTAGGGTTCTTGGGAAATTTATGAAAGAATGAATATAATTTCTCTCCAAAGGGTTTAATTTTATGTTTTAGGGGATAAAGGGAATGAGAAAAATACCCAATTAACCCTGAGGACGCGACCTTTTTAATGCCTGTAAACTATGTTACTGATGCGCAGGCCGACGTGCCGCATCGTTGGTATCCACGTGATAGCCAATGTACCGCATCGAGTCTGCATCGGTTCACTAGAATTTGCACTAAAGCTGGGGAAAAACTATCTATCGACGTGATGGTCGAGGCGACGCATCAAGATCGCATCAACCCACTATTTTGGGCACTCAAACATGGTCTAAACGAGGTCCGAAAAATCCAAAACTTGTCTGAAAACACCTATTGATATTCCTGATCATGAATTAACTTGAATATCAATATTTAAAGGACGTAAAGGTCATGAAATAATATTGCCAACTTTTGAAGGATAAAATGGCACTACGCCTGAATACTTTGTTAATATATTCTAAGTCTGGGACCCCTAACAAGCTTAAAGGACCGATTTAAGCTAGAATTTTTTGCAGTGTCTTTCACCAATGCGATTGGGATGCAATGCGCTAGTTTCTCGATGTGTTATGTGATGTAATGATTTGCCCTCTCAATGCGCTATTTGATGTGTTGCGGAGATTATTTCCCCTTTGTTTCATCTCCTTAAGGGTCAAGGGGAACTTTAGTCCTTTCCCCTCAACCCCAAACGTCCAAAGGATGATTTATAGCCTTCAAAAGGGCATTATTTTCCCTTCTTCTTCAAATTTTCTCTCAAGAAACTCTTACTCTTCCCCAAGAACAATTCAATCTTCATTCTCAAGAAAATCAAAGATTCAAGCTCTTAATTTCAACAAACCCTCAAGAAATCTTCAAGAAACCATCCAATTAAGGCATGTGGGAGTTCATCCATGGATCCTCTTTCTCCCATGGAGACCAAAAATCCTCTTTTCAACTAAAGAATGGATTTTTATTCTTAATATAGAGTTTTGTATTTTTCAAGATGGATTTAATTTATGTTTTTCCGTTGTAGTTTTACTCAATTTATGTACAAGAATAATGATATGTAAAGTTAGGTTAACCCATGCTTCAAGTTTCAATCTCCTATATTATGTCAAGCAAATTTCATGTTATATTCTTAAGTTATGGTTACAAGTATTTTCAAGTAGAATGAGTCATATCATGGTTTGAATATTGAAATTCCCATATCACGTTCAATTGATTTCAGGATGAATCCTAATTTATGAAGTTAGCCATGATATCCTATTGTTTTTCTATGCTTAAGCCTATGAACTTCAAGTGTTTGATGAAATGCCTAAATGATGGGTTTTGAACAATGACTACATATTATGTTTTTGAAGCTTTAGTATGTTTCTATTGTTATTATTATTGAGTCTTGGGGGTTATGAATATCCAAAATTTAGATGTTTACCTAGTTTTCAGTATCTATAGAATGATTTTATTTATACCGTGAGCAATATCATTCAGTTAGTAATATGATTAGTTTTGAGTCCAATTAAGCTTAGCTTAGTCTAATATCAGTTCCATTATCAATTTATACATTAATAATTACCTCAGAATCTGTATGTACTATTATTTTCAAAATACAATGAACTGAGCTTATCAGTTATTAGTTATCAGTGCATGCACCTGTTAGTTAACCATGTCAGTTCAGTTGGGAGTAGGATTTACCACCGAGCGAACCCAGGGATGGGGGCCACCTGCTAGTTGAGGGTGTGACTCTTAGTAGCAATCCCTACATTCCAGAACTATGTAGCCAGCGTAGGTTTGAGATGTTAACCTGCATGTTGAGAGTCGACACATATCTCACCAGAGCACCTGCCAGTAGAGGGTGACTCTTTAGTCCTTCGGGACTTCACTTTAGTGGATCCAAACCGCCAGTGTTAGTACCCGTGGCATGGTACTTACACCCTTCCAACTAGGGTTATAGGTTGGACCCCGATTAGCTTAGATTGGGGCATATTATTTAGATGATACCTCCCACTGTCTCAGTACAATATTCAGTGTTGTTTCAGTCAAGGTTTGCTTGACCAAATCATACAGATTTTCAGTTATTCAGTTATTAGATTTCAGTCTTTTAATTTATTGATTATTTTAGAAATATACTTATGTTTGGTATTACATTCTCATATCCTATAGTTTTCATGCATCTGTGCTCTACTATCTCATTTTATTTAGTAGTCCATATTCATATATCAAATACTCAGTATATATACCCTAGTTATCCTTTTTTGTTATATTTTACTCATTCAGTCACCCAAGCTTCAGTTATTTAGCTAATCAGATTAGTTTAATACATACATGTTTGATTTTGAATGTTCACATATTCATGTGTTACCGTATCCTAGCTTTGGTTATATTTATTTTGAAAAAGCAAGGTTTTAAGAAACTAAGTGTTGTAATTCACCAGCTTATCAGATTATGTTTGTTACTCATGTTTTAAGATACTTTATCTTTAAGCTTATTTCAGTCTCTTGGTGAGTCTACTTACACCTAGTCATACATGTTTTAAGATTACGTATGAAACTAGTTTTACTTATTGTATTCACCCCCACTTACTTAGTACATTCCAAAAGTACTGATCCACACATATGTCTGTGTGGATACATTATTTCATAACATAGGTACCAATTATAGCACAGATATCACGATCAAACATTTATAGATTCTAGCCAGTAGGTGATGAGTTCTCCTATTTTGAGGACTTCAGTCAGATTTTTTTATGTACTTTACTTTATTACTCATATGTATTAATTAGTGGTAGATGGAGGCATGTCCCAGCTATCAATAGTCAGTATAGTTGAGGCTTCATAGATGTCAGTCAGAGTGAGTCATGTAATTTTAGTTCTCTCTTCAATTTTATCAGAATGTAAATTGTATCAGTGTTATACTTCTTTTCAGATTTTATCGTCATTGTATTTCCGCACATCAAAACATGTGATTTAATATGTTATAAATCAGTTGCTTAATAGTATGCCAGTTCATAGGTTAGCTTGGGATCACTTGTGGTTCCAAGCATCATGTTACGATCAGGGGGTAGTCTCGGGTCGTGACACTTATCTTCTTTCAAACTCTATGCACTACTACCACATTCACATCAAGGAATAGAGAAAATCAATGTGGCGAATTTCATGATTTTAAACATATTACTTTGCCATAGTCATATATATATCATGACTATAGTCTATTAGGATTTAAACACAATATCTTACCCATATAAAGCATCTAAGGCTGCAAAAAGATAGGACATGAACCCAACATCATATAGTCATGTGGCATCGAAACACAAGTAAATATCTTACTCTTTTTTGGTAAGATAGAACTTGAATCTACAGTCTTACCTTCAACAAATGATTTAATAGGCCAATTTACAACATAACCCATTTTTGAACCTTTTAAAATTGTACCACTTTTAGTGGTCATAAACATAAATAAGTTATTGCTTTGAATAAAATTAAAGTGAATCTCCCAACATATAATTATTTGAATAAATTGATATACTACTTAGTTATTGGAGAAATCTCATTTAGAAATTACAAAATCCTGAAAGAAAAAAACTTCATGATGTGTTAGTTGCCTAAGTACAAGAAAAAGGTAAAAATAAATATTCTACCTTTAATCAATTAAGTCATTGAAATATCACATTTGGAATAAGTATCCCAAACATATGATCTAAGATGTGCTCAATTTTTTTAAATTATGTAAACAAAAAGTTATAAGAAACCTTTGATAATAGTTCACAAAAATATTAGTAGTCATATTACCTTTACGATTCAATACTAGATCATCATTTTGATACCATGATCATCACATACTTAATGACTTAGAATATTTCCCAAAATAATCTTTACTAAGACATAGAAATTTGTGATGCAAATATATCATAGAATGGATTAATTAAATAGAAATTAATTGTTACCATAAATTAATCTGTAGGAAGAAGAAAAAAACTTGCAACTACAGTTCAGTGCCAAGTCACCCTTTTTATGTGTTGATGCAATGACTTGATTTTTGGTGATTTTTATAAATTATTTATTTTTTTGTGATTTGACCATTTTACCCCTTTTCATGATTGCTTTATAGTATTCTGGAGGTGTGGGGATGATTGTCATGATTTTCAATGCATTTTGGTATGATTTGAGCAAGTTTATAATTTTTGGTGGTTAAAAAGACTTTATAATTGACTTTGAAAAACCTTTATTTTTCTATGCATCAGATGATAAGACAGATTGCACCAGTAGATCCAAAATGTTGATTTAAGATTTATAACATGGTCGGTATGATTTTATAGCTTTTGTATCTCATTCAACCCTTAGTTCAAAAAGTTGTGAAATTGGGTTTTGGGGGTCAATTTGTGAACACGATATTTTTTCAAAAATCTAACCATTAAGTTTGAAGAATCAAATATGATAGGGTAGCATATTCGTTTGTGTTCTCAGGATATTGGATGAAACTCGAGGGGTCTGCGTAGACTTGGAATTTTCCAAATCTCTAACTGATGTATTAAAGGGGCGCTTTAGCAGCTATATGGCATTTAAGCGGCCCTGTCATGCCTAAAAAATCCTCTTTAGTAGAAAGCTGGCTGGTAAAGCACTAGCCTCTTTAGCGCCACTTTTCCCCTTAAGCGGCCTGGCATCAGTGTGCGAGTATCGCGTTAGCAACACTTGGACTCTTTAGAGATGACTGCAATAGCGGCTCAAGGCCCACTTTAGCAGCACCTAGGAATATATATATATATATATATACACACCTCATTTATTGATTTTTCACCATTTTTTTGACTTGGAGCTTGAGGTTTTTGGATTTTTGAGCGATTTCTTCTATTTTCAAGCTTGAGTAAACTCCAAATATCTATTTCAATTATTTTTCATTGGTTCTTGTCTTTTAAATCTTATTTAAACTCAATTTCAAAAGTGAAATTTGAAGATTTTGGCCCGAAAGGCCTAAATTAGTTATTCTTCAATTTAAATCCCAACTTCAACCCATTTTTACTTGGGTTTTCTTCTACTTTCTTTAATCATGGGTAATATATCTATGGAACTAAAACTCTAGTTTTACCTCACTTTTTTGAAAATCCATTTCGAGGGACTGTTTGGAACCTGACCCAGAAATGCACAATATGGGCATCGTTGGCTTCCTTTTAATGCGTAGATTTTATGTTTGTATGTTTGAGTTGATTTCGAGTCCATTTGTGAGGGGAATGATCCATTTTGAAGTCTTTTCAAACCTAGTTTTCTTTATTTGAGGTAGGCTACTACTTAACTTTCTTCAAGCTGTGATGGGTAGTTAATATTGATATAAAATAATATTATGGGTGTGGGAGCTAATCATGAAAATGGATTTTTATTATATTATGCCTGTGTGGGGGCCTATGTTGTTGTTATTTGGTGGTTTTGAGACATTATTTTCTATGTGTGACCGTGTGGGTCTTATATGAAGTTATTGGTCTGATAATTATGGAATTGGTTGTATTCTTCTTGGTGTAAAAATGTCTAAGCTGGTATTTGTGTGGTATCAAATGGTATATTATTTTATATCTTTATCTATAAATTTATGGACTATATTGGATCATGTATGGTTGGCATATTGAGTGGATTTATGGCTCACATGGTTGGTATATTGGTTAGATTTGGAAATTCTCATTTTGGTTGGTTGTGAGTATTGCATCCTCATATCATAAACATTCATGAAACATTGGTACCATCGTAGAATTTTTTTCCTGATAGAAAATGTGACATCCTTAATTTTTTTTTTATAGATATGTGTCAGAGAAGAGTTATGGATATTGAATTGGTATGGAATATTGGATTGTATATGGGTTGACGAACCCCCATGGGTCCTATCTCAGGAGCATAGATTAGTATGTGTATATGTAGGTTATGTGAAAACCTCGTGCATTATATCATCATTATCTTCACCGTCTCTTCTTTGCATTTTATACATTGTGCATATTCTGTGTTGTACTATTGTTCTTGATTTGACATCTACCTATTTGTGCATATTTCTTGTACGTGTGTTTTGGTATATGTATATATTTTAGAAATGTTAGTGGAGATGGTGTGGGCATCTATTTTGGATATTTTTTGATTGCAAGTGACGTACCCATAGTGTGTATTTTACATGCTTTATTTTCTACTTTACTCAATCGGCCTATGATACTTACTGAGTACAAGTAGACCATACTCATCCATACTGTGCCCTTTTGGTGTAGATCTAGGTACGAGTTCACTATACGGTAGCTTATTTGGTTGGTGTTTGGAGTATTTTTGAGGTAATGGTCCATCTATGCTTTCAGAGTTGATCTACTACCTCCTCTTGTTTAGTTTATGTCTTGTTTTCATAATTAGAGATATATTATGTTCCTTTTGGACTATCAGTTGTATATATTTAATTTGAGATGTATTTAGTTGATACTTACACTGTAACACTAGATGTTGGGAGATTTATAGTATTCTTGTTATGTATTTTCTGCTATTATTGTATATGCATGGTTCGACTTCGTTCTAGAAGCCTTACCTTTGGTGTTAGTGTATTTCCTTTTCCATATTAGTTGGGTGATAGGCTTACTTGATAAGGCTTGCCACGATAGGTGCCATAATGGCCTATTTTTTGGGTCATGACAAAATGATACCAGAGCAGCTAGGTTTATTGGTCTCATCGGTGTAAGAATAGGGTGTGTAGCAGAGTCTAGCTGATTAGTACATAGACATTCGCATCTACTTTGAGAGGCTAAAATATATCTTTAGGAAACCTCTCTCATTTGGTTCCTTATAATATGGATTCTTTCATAACTTATGTTTTAAATTGTATTTTATTCTTTTCTATGAAGATGGTGAGGACTAGATCTCGTGAGGCTAGTGATATTGAGCCATCATTCGAGGAGAGATCTTAGTCTAGAGGGAGAGATGCATGTCGTGGATGGGTACGAGATAGTGGACGGGCAAGAGGATTTTCCCCTTCTAAAGGTAGTACTTGGGGCTCTTTATTGAGCCTTAGGAAGAGTATACTAGAGATATAGGGAATACTCAGGTCCTACAGAGTTTTTCTTCCCCAGTCTTAGAGGGGTTATTGATTCGCTTGCTGACGTATTTGGAGGGTGTTCCTTTGAGTACACTTGGTGTTTCTCAAGCTCAAGTATTGTACCTACATATGTACCAGAGTCTGCCTACGGTGTTCCTCCAATCTTGAGTCCAGATCCTCTAGTGGTACTGACTTCTACTTATGGTATTTCATAGACTTTGAGTATTATTCCTCCCTTTGTGCCATCATCTGATTATGGTATTATGAGATCAGGAGTTTAACCTTCATCTATGTTCCACCCTCAGGTGGGATCTTAGCCAGACAAATTCACTATGCCTCCTATTATTTCGAGTATAGTTATGTCTTCTAATGATCAGAAGAGGTTTGAAAGATTCACTCATTTGGGTCCACCTAGGTTCAGTGGTGTTATGGGCAATGATGCCTATGAGTTCTTGATTTATTTCCGTGAGAAGTTGTATAACCTTGGTTTGTTTAAGTCACATAGGGATGCTTACACCACTTACTAGTTGAGGGATATAACCAAGGACTTATAGAGGTCACTTGTTAGTTACAAACCTTTTGGTTCGCCAGATATGACTTAAGATCAGTTTACTGAGGTCTTTTTGGATAGGTTTGTGCCATATAGTTTTAGGGAAGATGAGATATAAGTTTAATCACTTGGAGAAGTGCTCCATGACTATTGTGGAGTATGAGGCACACTTCTATGCCTTGTTTAGATATTCTTATGCCAACATTGCCACCATGTTTTAGAAGATTCAGAAGTTGAAAGGGTTGGATGTTTTGCTATAGCTTGCTATTTCCTAGATGGTAGTGTCAGGGGCATCATTTCAGAGTATAATAGATCATGCTAAGATGACTGAGTCTATTTCTTAAGCATCTCAAGGAGGCGCTTCGAGGGTGAACCGTTAGGGCGAGTTCTGAGGTCACAATCCTTGAGGTAGAAATTTAAAGGCTTTCATGGGCATTATGGAAGACCAGTGCAAAAGATCTTGCTGGGTTCAGGCAGTGGATCTTCTGGTTCAGTATATTTGGGTGGTCATTCTAGATTAACTGTACCTTCCCTTATTTAGTCGGATCATAGAGTGTGCTTTGTGTGTGATGAGGTTGGATATTTGGCTAAGGACTGTCCCTGCTGTGTTTTCAGGCCTACTCCTATATCAGCAGTGAGAGGTAGAGGTTCCTGTGTTTGTGGTTGCGGGGTTACTCAGTATGGTAGTGGTTGTGGATAGTGTTATGCTTAGCCGCTAGACTAGAGACAGAGTCTTCTGATGCGATTACCACAATTATCAACCCTATTTGTTTCAGATTTGCAACTTTGTTATTTTATCCGGGGTTGACTTTCTTTTATGTGTCTATATATTTTCCTTTCGGGTTTTAATTCTTCTAGTGAGCCTCTATCTATTCTTATCTGTGTATCTACCCCTATAAAAGACTCTTTAGTGGTGGATCGAGTGTACCGACCTTGTGTTGTGACCTTTGTTGGGTGTGAGACTTGGGTAGATCTAATTATCTTAAATATGATAGACTTTGATGTCATCTTGTGTATCGATTGGTTATCTCCTTGGTGACGTCCAAGCTACACCTCTTCTTACAAGATGATACGGTCATGACCAAATATAGTAACCCAATAGAGGTTGGGGTTGAATCCCAAGGGAATACGTGGAATCATAGCTCTCAGCTATTGTAATCAATGGGCGGAAGTGGAAAAGTAAATAGGGGGTTTTGAGTAGCAATATCAAACAAGTGGCGAGTATCAATTTTGGTTGTAATCAGTCATGAGTAAATACTAGGATTGTTTTCCCCCTGGTTTCTCAACTCTATAGGTTTATCGTGCTTTGTTGAACCAACCTGATACCTTGCATATAGAATCGATAAGTCATGTACCTTCTACAGTCTTTTGGATGAGCATAAGGATTTCACCCTTTAAATTTTGAGTCTCAGGATGTCTCCTTACTAACCCTTATCTTGATCCCAATTAACTATTACCTTTTGAGTCTCTAGTTGTTAGATGAAATCTAACCATGTTACATAGATAAAACCTAGAAGCATGGAACGATAGTTAAACTCCAAATTACTATTGTCATTATCTTTCCCTAGTCATTATTCCTCTTTTGGAGTAAGTAGCAATAATCTAGCGAGATTATAACGTTTCCACCCATTAAGAAAACTATTATATTGAAGATAAAGAAATGCATGCATGGGTATTGGTTCAGAACAACCATAACACTTTCCTTGCGTCAAACTGCGAGGGTTTCAACAATTCTAGCCATGGTTCTTAGCTTCTCATGCTTGTGAAGTAATCAACAACATTCATGATTGAAAGTATAAGATGAAATCATAATAATAAAAAACAAAAACCCAAAGCCATAACTAAATTAATCAACCAAAGTCAATACAACTGAATTCTGAGACCAAAATTGAATATCAAAATCAAAATATATTTGTAAATATCAAGAGTTCATAGCTTCTACTAAAAAACACATAAGGGGTATTTAAGGTACATGAGGAAACCCTAAAATCAAAGACTGAATGAAATAGGAGAAAAAAGGTTTGGTGGATACTTGTGGTCCCTATATGCGCCCTGTCTTGGGGCATAGGTAGCACATGCAGCCTACAGGGAGGGCGGATGTAGTGACCGCATATGCTAGACCAAAAATTTCTTCAGTTTGCTCTCAAGATTTTGGACTTCTGACATATGCTTAGCCCACATGCAGTCCACATGTGCTAAATGCGGTCCACATGTTGACTTGACATGTGCTGAAAGTTATTTTTTAAACTCTTCTTCATTTCCCTCATATGCTTAGATCACGATCAATGTGCAAAGTTTCTCGAACATCCATAATTGCTCCCATAAGTAACCAAAAACACCTATTTCATCTTCTTCATGAACCTAGCATTCAAAACATGAGTTCTTGAAAAACATACCCAAAACGCATCATATCTAACAAAACAACCTCAGAAACTTGCATATTTTCCTTGTTTTAAGCATTGAAAGTGCTATATTTTTATAGAACATCAACACCCTCAACTTAGAATGTTTTCATGTCCTCAGGCAACAAAACACAAAAAAATAAAAACGACGCTTAACTAGGAGAATCTAAGCTATTTAAGGCAGTCAATCAACATTTTAAGCTCAAAACAGAATACCCCTCCGCACCTCACTTTTTTTAACCAACTGTGTATAAACATGAATCTAAAAAATGTGAAACAATGGGATCAAGGTATGACATTACATTAGCAATAGAAAATCACACATATGTACAAGTTAGAATTTCCAAAATAAGCAAATAGCTAGCAATATGTATCATGTGCCCCTACAACAAAGATGTCCTAATTACTCATATGAAATAACATATGTCAATACAGGGATGGTCAAAAGACAGTCTCACTCAGAATTTCCAATCAATGTGCATCAAATATCATAGGCTTTCCATCAATTTCTTTACCTTAGCATTTAGACAGTCAAGTTAGCAGCACTATAGGAACTTTCTCAACTTGTAATGTAGGCTTGGGGTCTGGTATGATACATATGGTCACATCAAGTGACTAAGATTCCTTGAAACTACACTAACTTTGGGGTCTCACTTACTAGCTAAATTTATTTTTGTTCCACCCTTATTTCTCCCTTTTTATTCTTTATTGCACATTCAGGTTGGGTGTGGTCTTTTATTTCTTTCTTTTTCACTTTTCATAATTTTTTTTCTTTTCTTTTGCTACCACACCCAACCTTACAGTTATTTCTTTTATTTTATCCTTCTACATACACATTTTACCCTATGAACCCCTACAATAGACACCCTTAACTTAGGCATTTTGCTTGAGTTGAGGTGCACGATGTCCAAGGAGGACCAGGGCCAAAACAAGTCCATTATAGCACAAATGGAAAGGTGAAAGGTGAAAACAAAGAAATATGTTAAGGCTCAAAACAGGGATCAAGGGACACTATTTAATACATAGAAGGTCATTTAGGCTAAAAGTGGACTAAAATAAAAAATGGCCTATGATCCTTTCCTAACCGACTATTCTTTAACCTTGCAAGACTAATCGAGCAAGTTTTTAATTCAATACACAAAGGGAACTAAGTAGCATCTCACACACACATGGAGTAGAGTCAAAATTACAAACTACTACTTATCCAGTTCATGCAATTGTTAACAAGTGATTATCATATCCCTAAAACTAATGCCATAACAAGATCTATAATTTTCACACATATATACATTCACACAGGTCTAAAACATAAAATTTAGAAGGGTATTATTTTTCTCAAACATCAACAAAATCATGATTGCTTCCCCAAATACTTAAAAATCTCCTAATTACACAAAAATACAATACAATATAAAACAAAACATAATACAACACAAATTAACTTAGACTTGCCGGTTCTACAACTATAACACAACCAACAAGAAAAAAAGCATGACAACAAAAACCCGCGGCGACTATGGTATACCCCATCATAACTAAAGAACTATTCACTATACTTAATTCATATAAATAATACAAAATAAAGGGGAGTAAGAAAATACCTGGGACTCACTAGGCGGCCGTGTCATGAACATCCCTAGATAGAGGAATATCAGTTGGTGGAGGCGGTGGTGGTGGAAGCGCACAATTGGATGATGCACCTTCTGCAATATTTATATGCCTCTTCCAATCAATTAATGCAATCTCCATCAAATCATATCTGGCCCTTTTAATGTCTTGGTTATATGACATATCAGGATCATGCAAGTTTTTAATGCGACCTACCTTATCCCCAACTAATGGGACCTTCTCATCATCCTCCATAAAGAAATAAAACTATATAGGTGTGCGCAGAGGTGATATCTAGACCATTGGGAGTATAATTGAGGGAATGAATGATACATGACTCTTTTTAAGAAATTGTACCTCTACTCATAATATATCTAAATCCTCCTTTATCTGGGCTAAATCAGACCCCTCTTTCTCTGTAAATTGGGCTGTAACCCATATCTCAAACTTATCAAGACATGGATAGAAGTCAACATATATCTCAGACAGTACAACTCTCAGTGTGGTCTCCTATCTGGCCTTTGCCTGCTCGAATCTAGTCTGAACCCCTAATCTTATATGCCCATATAGGATAGTCATTCAGTCTTAACAGCACTCAATGGAGAATTAGTGGCCCTCTAACTGTCCACTAAGATCTCTAATAATTCTCTAGATACAGTAATCATACCTGTATCAAAAGATGTAGTTGATGGGTGAGTAGGATCTAAAGATACTCAAACTGACTCTGAGGTCAAAGCTGGGGTTAATGAAGAAGCGGCAGGTTCCCCTCACCCTGAGTATTCATATTTGGGGCCTCTCTCTGCTCCTCTATCTCCCACGTTGCCTCTATGTGCATCACCAAGATCCATTGATACTGATGGACCTTCAGTCTGGGACCGAGGTACTACGATAGGCTCTTTAGATATCCTGAGAAGGCTTGGAAATGCTAGATCCTTCATATTTTTCATTTGTACGGTACCCATTTCAAGTACCATCTCATCTACTCCCGATATCTCAATTACACTGACCTCATCACAAAGTCTTTAAATCATGCAAAGGAATGGTAGATTAGTCATCAACCCAAATGCTCTGTCGTGGATCTCATACCAGAGTATGGTTGAAAAATCAATAGCATACCCGACCATCATAATAGCAACCAGGGATGCTTTCTCCCAAATTAACGTCTTCTCTGAATATGTGGGAAATAGTTAGTATCTGATGACCAACCACCAAAACTTGGCCTAAAAAATTAGTGGCCCTTCTTGATCACATCATGACCCTTGATCCATGGGTTCGCATCACCCAAAGATGAAGTATAGCTAGCTATCCACCTAGTCATATCAACCCTCTCTCGTGTATGCTTAGCCTCTTGTATAATATGTCGATCACATGCGACTCTCAATCTATAGTCACACTAAGCTATAGATGCAGCAGTGATATAATCTAAACCAAAAATGACCTAACAGATAGTCTTTGTTGAAAGATCAACTATGACCCTTCTCACAATTATATGATCAAGTTATGGATGATCTATGTGTCTCATCGGTACTGAAAATCTACGCATGGTAAGATCTATTATAGCTCGGTATGATGCATAAACTCATAGACCATAATCAGGATATAAGAACCAAGTGGTCTAGTCATCCACTCTAGCTGATATCAATCAAAAGCTTATAACTGTGGTACTCACCTCAGTCCAGATAGGTCAATCCAACTTTCCTCATAAATAAGCCTCTTAAGTATGCCCATCTCTGAGATATGACTTTCTATATCATAAACTTCCTGCATTTCCTCTGCTCACCACTTCGGATGTGCCTCCGAGGCATGTGTGGGTATAGGTTTTTGCCCCTGTTGTATTGGTGCATCATAGGTAGCCTGCTTTATACCCTTCTCAAAATGAGGTACATATGACTATTGTACATGTGTAGAGGTACCCTCCTCAGACTAGGGTACCGCTGATGGCTCCTCCTGTTCAGTATCCTTGGATGAATCCTGGGACCTCTTCTCAGACTAGGGGTCCTGAGCTACAACCTGTGATGTAGTCTCAAAATCTACCTCCTTCTCATTATCTAGTGGAGGGGTGTGTGGGGGTGATATCTGAGCCTACTTCATCATTGGCGGGTTGTAACAGTCTATGCAACCCGACACATCTACCCTCTAGTAACTCTACCTATTACCTTATATGCCACATTTCTACTCTACTAAATCGGGTACTATTCCACTGCACCACTGGGCTCGAGAGAATTATACCGTCTCCTATATGTCTCTCCTTTCTTCTTATTAATAGATTTAGGTTCCATATGTACCTGAAAAAACCAGTGGTTAGTTTCTAATAAAAATAAGGGATATTAAAAGTTGAAGAAAAAATCAAAAGTCAAAAAGTTCGAATTTTTCCTTAATTTTCACATCCCTATAACCTGTTTGAAATACCATAAAGCCCAATGTACACACACCTATCAATAATCATGATTTTCAAATCAAACCAAATATGTTCAACTTGTGGTATTACTCTACTCATTCAAGTTCAACTTCCGGTTAGGGCCTTACTTTAGAATTTAATTTAAAACAAGGCCCTGCATTAAGATTATAGGCTACTTCAAGGCTCCTATATACAATCATGATAGATTATATATATTTTGCATGGTAGCACACATATCAACTTGTTTATACAATAAATAAATCAATACATAACCATTTGAAGCCGAGAAAGTTACCTCTTTTATGCAAATCCGAGAGTGAACAAAGAAGAAGTCAAGCAAAACCAAAGTTGGAATTTTTTTTAGTGTGTTGGGATAAGTTGGTATCTCAAATAAGTTTCAATTTAGTCTTTACTTAAGTGTAGGTTTATTTTATGTTTTAAGATGATTGTTTCAATTTAAAGAGAAAAGTTGAAGTTCTGAGGATTTGAATGAGTTGGAATGAGGTTAAGGATGTTTAAATATAGATGGGGGCAATTTTAGGTCTTATATAAGTGTTGGTGGGATTGAAATTTTAATTAAAATTTGGGCCCACTCATGACCTAACCGCGACAGCTACATGCACCTGCCACATGTGGCCAGGTATGAGGTGCATGTGCCAATGCGACCAGCATGTGTAGGGCCAAAACTTTTGGCCCGCTTCCTACAATCCATACTTTGTATTTTGATATTTTTCCAACTACTCATGGTCCCAAAACTTACGTTTATGGTCCCAATAGTATAAATATGTATCAAAGTCCACAATTTTCCATTCTTGTCCTAAAAAATTCACCTTTTTAATTATTTCTAAACATAGCTTTCCCGTGTGAGACTTGTGACCATAATGGATTAATCACATAGTCTCCTTTCCTGGAAATTGATGAATGTAGAAATTTTACCATATTTTGAGCAAGTCCAAGAGCTAAAATCCTACAAAATAAATACAAAAAAACATGAATACTAAAATAGTGGGTTGCCTCCCACTCAATGCTTGATTAAAATCGTGACACGATGTGGCTGGGTTGATTACTAAGACTTTACCAATAAGACCATGGGTTGAATCCCATGCCACACTTGATTTAACATTGCGGTACGATGCGAGTATCCTGATTACTTAAAATTTATCAAGATACCCATAAGAGTACCCTCCAAGGTCATCAATACAATCAATCACTTGCACCACCCTCATATCGGTAGGCTACTTCATTTATTTTTGGATGTTGAATGTGGCTTCCGCATTGTTGAATGTGAATTTTATCTCTCCTTTCTCCATGTCAGCCATCTCTCTACCTGTGGCCATAAATGGTCTTCCCAATATAATGGGCATCTCAGTATCAACCTTACAATCCAGAATGACAAAGTCAGTCAGGAAGATGAAATTTTCCACTCTCAAAATCACATCAAATAAAATGCCCACAGGTTTTTTGACCATGCAATTAGCCATCAATACCTGCATTGAAGTTGGTTTAGGAGGGTTCAAACCCAATTACTTGAATACAACCAGTGGCATCAAATTTATGTTGGCTTCAAAGTCACATAAGGCTCTAGAAAATTGGGATGACCCAATAGTATATGGTTTAGTGAATGCTCTGGGGTCACCCCTTTTTTGAGCCAAAGACCTCGTAGTGACTCCACTACAGTGGTGCAAGCTATCAACATCCTCAATCATATCTTCTTTATTCTTTGTGATTAATTGCTTCATAAACCTGGCATATCTAAGCAATTGCTTCAATGCCTCAACAAGAGAAATATACAAGCTTAACTCTTTTAGTATCTCAATGAATCTCTTAAATTTTCCTTCCTCCTTTTTCTGCTTCAGTCGCTAAAGAAAAGGTGGGGGTGGTCTAGAATTTGTCTTATTTCTTGCACAATAACCAAACCCTTACCTCTTTCCTTACCCACTGCATCATTACCACCTGTTGTCTTTTTTGACTCCATAACAGGTGCCTCATTAATAATAACTTCCGTAGTAGGTAGTGGGGGATCCATAGTAGTCATACCATTCTTTGTGGTAATAGTAAGAACATGACCATTATTTTTTGGATTTTGAATAGTGTTGCTCAGAAAGGTACCTAGCTGCCTCTGATTAAGAGTTGCTGATATCTACTCGAACTGACACTCCAACTGCTTGATAGAAGTGGCATGAGATTCGACCTTTTGGTTCAAACCTGAAATGTCGTCCTTAATCTCTTTAAGGTTGATCTCCTAATTTTCTTGACCTTTTACCAACTTGTCAGCATCTCTTCCATTCTCAATTCAGCATCTTATCTTCTAGATAGAATGTACCTATCTCCCTTCTCTATAGTCATCTTTTTTTCTCTAATCATTATCTTACTTTTTACTATGGTCTCTATATCTTTCATAGTAGTTTCGACCTCGGTTCCCTTGCCCTTGGTCTCG
Source organism: Capsicum pubescens (assembly GCA_030864215.1). Taxonomy (NCBI): domain Eukaryota; kingdom Viridiplantae; phylum Streptophyta; class Magnoliopsida; order Solanales; family Solanaceae; genus Capsicum; species Capsicum pubescens. The sequence continues at coordinate 182,442,990 of CM061546.1, read as the reverse complement.
AAAACTCACAAACTGATGATCCAGATAATTTGCTTTCCTCCTTTAATTCTGACTCATAAACTTTGGAAGCTGACCCCTTTGTTGCTATTGCATTCACATTCTTAGAAGTCGTTACTGTAAGATTCTTTACTAGTACCCGTAGATCATTTCTTAGCAATGCAATTTCTTGTGCTACTGAATCATGAGCTACTTTATGGTCTTAGGAGGCACCAATAGCATATGTTCCTGATCCCCTCTTAGACTCTTGAGTTTTCCACCCTCAATTAGTGAGCGAAATCTGATCCAGCATCTCTGAAGCTACCTCCCCGCGTAGTCTCATAAAATCACCCTATATATGGTGTCTTCCATGGATCTAGAGTTGATGGTGAAGGCTCTGTAACATCTCTAATAATCCCTTCTCTGACATCCAATGGTTAGGCACCATACTCAGCTTCTTGTCGAACCTAAACCATGCCTCGTACATAGATTCTGACTGTAGCTTCCTAAAATAATAGATCTCATCCTTAATCTACAACATCTTGGATGGAGGAAAGAAACAATTCAAGAATTTCCTGCACAACACGTTCCATGCAATGATAAAGCCTCTTGGTAGTTCCCCTAACCATAAAAATGCTTCTTTTGTAAGTGAGAAGGGGAAAACCCCAATTTAAGTTCTTCATAATTCACCCCTAGAATGGTATATGAACTAGAAATCCTAATAAATTTGCAAAGTGCATATTTGAATCGTCTCCAGGTAAACCCACAAATACACCCTTCAAATTTAAGAGTTGGATCATTACGCTCGTGATGTCAAACTTGATACCTAGGGGTAACATAGGAGGAATAATGGATCCAGTCTCTATCGGATCAACGTATCCTAGATCTTCTTCATCATCTATATATGGCTACACATAATGATATGCTGGGATCACTTGAACATAGACACCTTAGCTCTATTCTAATTTCCACCTAGTGCTGCTCGGCTGTCTTCTTCTTGTCTTTGATCAACTAGCTATGCCTCCATAGCTACCCGAAGGATTCTTATGTTACCCTCCTCTTATTTTTAGATTAAGCTAAAATATCACTAGTCTATCGATCAATAATATCCTGAACTTCTTTAAGAGGAGTGGGAGATACAACATCATGAACCCCTTCAGGATTATCATCTCTTTTCTATTCTACTATACTACTAGGTGTTTGTAGGATCCTCTCTAGATTTGGTTTCACCCAGGGCAAGGGATTTCCTATACTCCATGTGCTAGGCATACAACAATGTATACCCAACTACGTAGAAAATAAATAAATAGAAAACCCAAAAACTACAATAACTTCAATTCACAAATCAACATCGTATTCCCTGGCAACAATGCCAAAATTTGGTGATGTTCACGCTACACCTCCTCTTAGAGTATGATATGGTTTCTGCCTAATATAGTAACCAAATAGAGGTTGGGGTTGAATCCTAAAGAAATACGTGGAATCATAGATCTCAACTATTATAATCAACGAGCGAAACAGGAAAAGTAAATAGGAGGTTTTGAGTAGCAATATCAAACAAATGGTGAGTATCAATTTTAGTTGTAATCAGTTGTGAGTAAATAATAGGATTGTGTTCCCCCTAGCTTCTCAAATCCATAGACTTATATGCTTTATTGAACCAACCTGATACCTTAAATGTAGAATCAATAAGTTATGTACCTTCTACAGTCTTTTAGAGGAGCAAAAGGATTCATCCTCCATCTTTTGAGTCTTAGGATGTCACGTTACTAACTCTTATCTTGATCCAGTTAAATATTACCTTTTGAGTCTCTAGCTATTAAATGAAATCTAACCATCTTATGTGGATAAAACCTAAAAGTGTGGATCGACAGTTAAACATCAAATTACTATTGTCATTATCTTTTCCTAGTCACTACTCCTCTTTTGGAGTAGATAGTAATAATCTAGGTGAGATCCTAATTTGTGCACCCGTTAAGAAAACTATTATATTAAAGATAAACAAATGCATGCATGGGTATCATTTCAAAACAACAATAGTGCTTTCCCTACTTTGTCAATCCAGCAGGGTTTCCACAACCTTAGATATGGGTTTTTAGCTGCTCATGCTTGTAAAGTAATCAACAATATTCATTATTGAAATCATAAGATGAAATCACAATAAGAAGAAGTAAAAACCTGAAGTTGTAACTAAATTAATCAACCAAAGTCAATACAAGAGAATTCCAAGAACAAAATTGAATCTCCAAATCAAAATATGTTTATAAATATCAAGAGTGCCTAACTTCTAAAAACACATAAGGGATATTTATAGTACATGACGAAACCCTACAACTAAAGCCCAAATAAAATAGGAGAAAAAAAGGCCGGTGGCCACTTGTGGTCCCTACATATGCCTTGTCCCTGGGTGCAGGTTGCACACACGGCTTGTAGGGTAGGCGTATGTGGTGACTGCATATGCTAGACTAAAAATTCTCGTAGGTTATAACTCAAGATTTTGGACTTCTGACACATGCTTTGCCCACATGCAGTCCACATATACTACATGCAGTCTACATGTTGACTTGGCATGCGTTGGAAGTTATTTTTTAAACTCTTCTTCAATTCATGCACATGCTTTGATCAAGATCAACTTAAAATGTGTCCCGAACATCTATAATTGCTCCCATAATTATCCAAAAACACCTTTTTATATTTTTCTTGAACTTATCATTCAAAACATGATTTCCTACAAAACATAGCCAAAAAACATCATATCTAACAAAACAACCTCTGAAACTTGCATATTTTTCTTATTTTATGCATCAATAGTTCTATATTTCTATAGCACAACACTCTTTATCATGCTTTCCTAGACTATTATGCTAAAACTATGAACCTAACTTTACCGGATGTGCCAAGGATAACATGAAAGGGTGTGCTTCATTTGGGTCCAAGAGAGTTATATCTTTCCTTTAGGCTTATTTCTTGGTTAAGAAGGGATATTTATATTATCTAGCCCATATTTGTGATACGAGTATTTCTTCACCTCTACTTTTGGATTCTATCATATTAGTCATAAGTTCACGATGGAGGTCCCTATAGATTTGCCTAGTATGCCTCCGGATAGTGATATTTATTTTGCTATTGATATTGAGCTAGGAACTAAGCCCATCCCTATTCCTTATTATAGGATGATCCCAACAGAGTTTAGGAAATTAAAGGATCAGTGGTAGGAGTTATTGGATAAAGGATTTATCCAACCTAGTGTATCAACTTGGGGTGCGCCTATCTTGTTTATAAAGAAAAAGAATGGGTCTATATGTATGTGTATTGATTATTAGTAGTTGAACAAGGTGAAAATTAAGAATAAGTATCCTCTTTCTCATATTGATGATTTGTTCGATCAACTTTAGGGTAATTTGGTGTTATGAAAGATTGATTCGAGATTCAAGTGTCACCACTTGAGGATTAGAGCATTGGATATTTAGAAGATATCTTTTTGGAATCGGTATTATCGTTATGAGTTCTTGGTCATGTCCTTTAGGTTGACCAATGCCCAAATAATATTCATGGAGTTGATGAACCAGGTATTTTAGTTGTATCTCAACTCTTTGATCATTGTATTTATAGATGATATCTTGGTTTATCATAGACTTTAGTATTTTTTCACCCAGTGAGATCTTAATATAAGGAAGCGACATTGTCTTGAGTTGCTTAAGGACTATGACCTTACTATTCTCTATCACTCGGGCAAGGCTAATATGGTTACGGAAGCCTTGATCCAGAAGTCTACTAGCATGGGTAGCTTGGCACATCTTTTGACCTAGGAGAGGACTTTGGGCTTAGAGGTTCATTCTTTGGATAAACAGATGGTTCGGCTTGATATTTTGATATTTTAATACCTAGATTTTTTTGGCATTTATAGAGGCTAGGTCTTCCTTGATGGAGCAAATTTAGGCCCATCAGTTTAATTATGTTGAATTATGAGTGATTAGGGATAAGGTGTTGACTGGAGAGGCTAAGAAAGACTCACTTGATCCAAATAGTGTTTTGAGGATTAGAGGCTGATTTTGTATGTCAAGACTGGTTAGTAAGATTAGATTGATTTTAGAGAAGGTTCATTATTCCAGTTATTCCATCCATTAAAGAGTGACAAAGATGTATCATGATTTAAGACAACAGTACTAATGGGGTGGTATGAGGATGATGTGGTGGATTTTGTAGCTTGTTTCCTATGTTGCCAACAAGTGAAGGTCAAGCATTTGAGGCCTGGTGGTTTGCTTCAGAGGTTACCTATTCTTGAGGTGAAATAGGAACGAATCACAATAGACTTTGTGACTGGGTTTCCTCATAATTGTCATAGTTCTGATACTGTTTGGGTTGTCATGGATCGATTGATCAAATTTTCTCATTTTATTTTGATTTAAGTTTTTTTTAGTTCTTATAGGTTGGCCCATATATTTATTTGGGAGATAGTTCATCTTTATTGTGTACCAGTGTCTGTCATCTCAGACAGAGGTTTAGTGTCCATATCTCACTTTTAGAAGTCTTTTATGGAGGAGTTGGGTACCTGAGTTGATTTTAGCACAATATTTCACCCCTATACCAACAGTTGTAGGATCAAATTGTTCAGGTTTTGGAGGATATGCTCTGTAATGCCCCGAGTTTATGGTCCTTGTAAAAGTTTCTAAAATTTTATCCTCACTATCTTGTCTATGACTTACCCTATGAGTCATAAGGTAGCTTGACGGGTTAGGTGACCCTAGTCGTAAGTTGTCTAGTGAATGGTGCTTGAGTTACTAACCTGAGTATGACTTGAGGACAGAAGTCGTAAAGATCTATGATGAGTCGTTGGGCTCCAATCGTAAGCAAATAAGTAAGTATGTGGCAAAGTTTTTCTCTGAGTATGAGTGGCTCACTAAGAGCCATAAGGAATTGTTATGAGTCGTTGGGTGCAAATCGTAGGATGTCTAGTATTTACCGAAATGGGTTCTTTGTTGATTACGATTGAACCCTATGAGTTGTAGGGTCCAATTACAAGTTCTATTGGTTGAGTCGTAGGGTGAACAGATTGTGAGGGCCTTGGAGACTGCCTTGTCTAGGACTCATGGCGAAGAGTCATAATAAGACTATATGAGTTGTATAGTGACCCGTAGTCATTGACGACAAAAATTCAATTTTTTAATTTGAGGGAACTTTTTACAATTCCCTCATTGCCCAATTAAAACCCCACATCTATAAAGCACCTAAGGGGAGGGAGTTATTTTTCATCTTTAATATACTCAAACACTTTTAAAGATCTCTCAAATTCTCTCAAGTATCCATACTTAGGGTTTCCAAGAAGTAGGTCATGTAAGGGCTCAAGGGTTGAATTCCTTATGTGGAACTTCGTATTTTAGGCATGTTACTCTTCCCTGATGGTTAATATGTTAAAAGCATATTTTTTTAAAGTATTGTCATACGATATTAATGTTGGTTTTGAAACCAGGGTTGTGGGTTTTGAATGCTTGTTGTTGAGCAATGTTTTCCCACTGTCTAGCTATGATTATTCAGACTTTAAACATGATTTTGAACTTGTGGGTGCATAAGTATGGTGAATGAACTAGGGAATTGTTATTTTCCCCAAACTTATGACTTTTGAAGTGGTTATGAACCCAACCCTATATTGTGAAATTGGTTTAATTATGGGAAATGTATGAATTGAATTATCCTTGAACTATTACATAATGTGTTTGAATTGAACCATATGGGTTTTGTGTTTTCACAAGCTATGGCATATGTGAACAAAGTGGGTTATGAATTCCCCAACTGATGTAATTGTTTTTGCATATTGTTGTTACCTTGCAAGTGTAGTTGGTATGATGATACCAACAATATATGCCTTAATTTTAAATATGGTTCAATGAATAGGAATGTGTGATAAATGTTTTTAATTAGGCTTTAATAAGGGCAATGTAGCTGAGTCGTGAAAGTGGAGGTTCAAGAGACCAATACTGGATACTGCGATTACCGACGCGAGGGTCTATATGACTGGGTGGTTCGAGTCCCCCTTTTTATTATTAGTATTATTAAATGATAGGGAGGTTTGAGTCCCCCATATTATATTACATGATTTGGTACTCGTTTCACCTTGATATGTAGTAAGGTTTGAGTCCCCCATAGTGCATATGTTTACCCTCTAGTTCATGCGACCACACACACTGGGCCCTACCAGCTGGGGGAGAGTTGGGCCCGTATATCCCATGGGTGCCTTTGTATGTTATCGTGGTTGAGCTACACAATCTAGGCTAAAGTTTTATAGAACATATTAAGCATTGTTCCCTATCCTAGCATGTGATGTATATATATATGTACTTGCATATGTTTATGTGTATTAGATTTTAACCAATTTTGAAGTATGGATCATGGCATTATTTTTCTCCCTTAACCATGAGTTTTATGCTAGTGTTCACCCCACTAACCATCTCTGGATATTGTATCCCTATGTGATGGAAGGTTCGAAGACAAGTTACTTTTCCTGCACAGAGTTAGGTGGATCAACTTGGTTCGTCAGTTTGTTATATTATAGTAAAGTGGTGAGTTTCCATTCCCTAGAAGTCTTAGGCCTTTCACCATCTTTCATCCTCAAATTTGAGTTACTTTTATTATTATTAGCATTATCATTTTCTTTTTATTATCTTCTATTAGAGTCGGGGACATGTCCCAACCAAGACTGGTTTTTGGTTCTTGTGTTAGAAGGATTTGTTGGATTATTATGGACTTGGGTGGTGTTGGTCGGTTTTTTTGGCTGGTTGTTGGTTATGGATCATAGAAGTATCTTTTAATCCTTAAATTTATCTTGTTATATGTTCGAAATTCATCCGATAACAGGGATATCTGTTGCTTGGTTAAGTGTAATAGGGGTGATCTTCGGTCCATATGGAATTTGAGATGTCCATCACGGACAGGCCTTGGTTCAGGTTGTGACATGCTCAATGCTTGTGTCATGGACTTTGGAGGTCAGTGGTCGCAATATCAAGCTTATGTGGAGTTTGCGTTTAATGATAGCTACCATTCTAGTATTGAGATGACTCCTTTAGAGGCTTTGTATGGAAGGCATTGTCTATCTCTAGTTTGTTAGTTTTAGGTTTTTGAGATTATATCCTAAGGTATGGACTTGCTTTCTGATTCTTTAGATAAAGTTTAGGTTATTTAGGATAGACTTTGAGCGGTTTAGAGAAGGCAAAGGTTCTATGTGAATCATAGACTTCGTGCCTTGAGATTTAGTGTTGGAGATTGAGTCTTCATTCATGTGTCACCCATGAAGGGCGTGATGAGGTTTAGGAAGAGGGGAAAGCTTAGCCCTAGGTATATTGGACCTTTGAGATTCTTTAGATTATTAGGGATGTGGCTTATGAGTTAGCATTTCCCCCAAATTTATTAGTTGCTCATTAAGTCTTTTATGTTTCCATACTTTGGCGTAATATTTTGGACGAGTCTCATGTCATTCGTTCAGATTCAATCTAGTTAGATGAAAGGTTGTCTTTTGTTGAGGAGCCCATCTCTATTCTAGCTAGGGATGTTAGACGGTTGTGTTCTAGAGATATTCTAATAGTTAAGGTCAAATAGAGACATCTACCTATAGATAAGGCTACTTTGGAGGTTGCATCTAATATGCATGGTAGTTATTCCTAACGTTTTGCTGATTCAAGTACTTCTCTTTCCTTTAGTTCGAGGACGAACTAGTTTTTTAGTGATGGATAATGTAATGACTAAATTTTTGGTGATTTTGGTAAATTATTCATTTTAATGTGATTTTACTATTTTACCCCTCCCATTGGTTTCTTTTTGGTATTTCTGGGGTATGGGGATGATTGACATGGTTCCTAATGCATTTTAGTGTGATTTGTGTGAGTTTGTAGTTTTTGGGGGTTAAAAAAGCTTTATAGTTGACTTCGGTCAACATTTATTATTCTATGCATTGGATGGCAAGACATGCACCAATAAATTTGAGATGTCAATTTTAGGTTGTTAATATGGTTGGTGTGGTTTTATGACTTTTGTAGATCTTAGGTTTGAAAACTTGTGAAATTGGGTTTCGGGGGTCAATTTTGTAAACATGACATTTTTTCAAAAATTTGATATCGCCATTGAGTTTGGAGAATTTAATCTAATAGCGTAGCATAGTTCATTTGCATTCTTGGGATTTCAAATGAATGCAAATGAATCCCAAAGGGTCCGCTTCCAAGTCTCCATATGATGCATTGCAGCTGGCCCTGCCATGGCTAGCAAATGCCGTTTTAGCGGCAAGTTGGTCGCTAAAGTGATAGCTGTTTTAGCACCACTTTCCCGATTAAGCAGCCCGACATCAGTGCATGAGTACTGCTTTACCAGCATCTGGGCGCTTTATGACTGATCGCTAAAGATCTTAGGGCACTTTATATACCCCTTTCTCTATTTTCAGCATTTTTGAAACTTGGAGCTTAGGGTTTTTGAGTTTTTGGGCAATTTATTCAATTTTAAAGCTTTGGTAAGCTCCAAATCTATATTTCAATTATTTTTTTTAATTCTTGTCATTTAAATCTTGTTAAAACACGTTTTCAATAGAGAAAGTTGGGAATTTTGGCCCTAAGGGCCTAAATTAGTAATTCTTTGATTCAAACCCCAAATTCAACCCATTTTTACTTGGGTTTTCTAATATGACTTCCTTTAATCATGGCTAAAATATTCTTGGACTAAAATTCTAGTTTTATCCCTCGTTTTTGAAAACCCATTTTGGGGGTCTGTTTTGACCCCAACCAAGAAATGGGCAATGTGAATATCGTTGGCTTTTTTTTAATGTGAATATTTTATATTTGTATTCTTTAATTGGTTTCGAGTCCGTTCACGAGTGGAAGTCTCTGTGTGGAAGGCCTTTCGACCCAGTTTTTTTCATTCGAGGTAGGTTATGGCGTAACTTTCTTCAGATTAGGTTGGGTAGTTAATATTAATATAAAATCATGTTATGGGTGTGTTAACTAATCATGGAAATGATTTATTATTGTTTTGTGCATGTGCGGAGTCCTATGTTGTTGTTATTTTATGGTTTTGAGATATTATTTGCTATGTGTGACCCTTTGGGGTCTTATATAAAGCTATTGGTCTGGTATTTTATGTAATTGGTTGTATTCTTCTTGATGGAAAAATGTCTAAGTTGGTATTTCTGTGATATCAAATGGCATATTATTGTATATATTTATCTATTGGTCTATAAACTATATTGGATCATAGACGGTTGGCATATTGAGTGGATTTGTGGCTCACATGATTTGTATATTGGTTCGACTCCAGAATTCTCATTATGGTTGGTTTTAAGCATTTCATCTTTATATCATACACATTCATGAAACATTGTGTAATACCCCGTACTTCTACCTAGCTTAAAATCATTAAAAAATATTAAAGACTTACTTTAAAAGATGAATCCACTGTTATACATGTGGAATTTTCAAGATTTTGAGTTTCTGTTGTATGGGAAATTGAATAAGCTTTCCATCGATACTAAATTCGCCCAAAACCGATACCCGAGCGAAGAGTTAGAGCCATTTTAGTAAGACAGTGTGCCACCTGAGCCATCAACGCGTCGCGGAGCATGCCAAAATGGAAATCGTCAAATCTAGTGAGCCTCCGCGATTATGGCGCGTCACACCAAGACTCAAATTCAGAATTCGTCCCTTTCCAGTGTCTCAACGCGATACCACCGCATCGCGGTGAGCTTCCAGGTCCCATCCAGTATTGCAACATGATTTCACTACGTCGCACCATGATGTAATTTCTCAGTATTCATTTTCCAGAGACACGGCGCGATAGCGCCGCATCGCACCAGGTGCCCAAATCGGGTTTTCAGTGACGAAAAATAAAAAATTTATAAGGGCAATTGGGTCTTTTTCCATGATCCAGATCAGCCTTTAACCATGAAATTATGCCCTAAAAACCCCATTATATCAATTTCCTCACTTTTTCTCAAGAACAAAATCCTTCTCTCTCAAGAGGCAAAAAAAAAACCCTAGCTCAAGAAATCAAGGCCAATTCCAAGAATCTCTCCAAGAACCTTAAGAACTTAGATTTCCAGGTATGTAAAGTGTTGATTCATGGGTCCCCTTTCACCATGAAGCTCAAGAATCTCTTTTCTAAATCCAAGGATTTTGTATGTATGAATGTTCATGATTTAGTTGAATTGAGATTAATGTTCATGTTGTTGTTGGGTTTTGATTCATGTCTTAAATTCCATGTTCCAATGATTGTTCCTAGTATGTGATGTTTTGCATAATATTCATGATAAACCCTTCAAATTTGCTAATTTATTTATGCAACCATGATTATTAGATGCATTAATGATGGTATAACTAAAGTATGCTCCCCATGTGTTTGATAAAATGCCTAGGTGAAGGAAAAAGTGCCACTATAGTATGTTAATATGAATTCCCCATTCATGTACAAGTTAATGCACGTCAAGTGTTTGATGAAATGTCTTATTCAATGAATTATGGATATATCTATATATCCATTGTTGTGCTTTTCTACTTATGTCATGATTTACTATTATGCTATCGAGTCCTGGGGGTATTTTTACCCGAGAATTTAGCTGTGTGCCTAGAGCCAATGTCAGTTTCATAATAATCTCAGTCACACCTTAATCAGTAGAATTCAGTCAGTTATATGACTCAGGAAAACTCAGTAATCTCATGAACTCAGTTAGTTAACAGAATTTAGTAATATTCCATCAGTCCACGGAACTTAGTGAACTTAGTCCAGTTCATCTCAGTATAATCAGTTCAATGTCTATTTAGTGGGGAGTAGGATTTAGCACCGTGCAAACCCAAGGATGAGGGAGCATGCTGACAGTTGAGGGTGTGACCCCTTAGAAACAATTCTTGCATTTTAGAAGTATGTAGATAGCATAGGTTAAGACATCAACACTGACAGTTGAGAGTTTATAAGGTGGATTAACACTTCCAGATGAGGGTCCCACCATTCTCTTTGGGGCACTGCCAAATGAGGGTAACTCACAGCTTGTCTTTGCCAGTGGAATGGTATTAACACCCTTCCAATTGGACCCTAACACAGCTATAACAGCTTATTAGGGGCATGTCGGTTAGATGACTACCTCCCACAATCTCAATCTTAGTCTCAATAATAGAACTCAGATAGTTCTATAGATTTTAGGACTATCAGATACAGTCACTCAGCTTTGTACAAAACTCAGCTAGTTCCATCAGAATCAAGACTGACAGCAACAGTCACCCAGTATCAGTTATATCAGTTATCAATAATCCATGTTATCAGTATATTTAGTGTTCAGAATCCCCATGTTTCAGTTGCAGTTATGTTTTCATGCATGTATACTCACACAGTCATGTTCATGTTCATGTTATCAGTTAGTTATAGTTCATGCATATGAACCCTATGCATTCAGCCTACCTCACTTGTCTACCAATACATTCTTATGTACTGAGACATACTTTTATTTTGTGCTATGGTGTTTTATACCATAGGTTTGGACACTCAGGTTCCCGATCACACTTAACAGCTCAGGTTTCAGTCAGCAGCAGTTGAATAGCAGTGAGTCCTCATCATTTGAGGATGCTTTATCATTTCAGTATTTCAGTACTTAATTTATTTCAGCAGTTGGAGTTATTTGGGGACATGTCCCATCAACTCCTTCTTCAGACTATAGCATATTCAGACAGTTATTTCAGTTATTTTGGTAGTGATGTACCATATCTCCAGATGTTATGTTTTATTATATTTTTAAACCTTATGGCCTTTCATCCTTTTTATTCCGTATTTAAATAGTATATTATGCAGTGCTCAGTTACAGATATCAGTCATGGGTTAGTTGTGGTCCTTTGGGGTCACGAGCACCGTGTGGCTTTTCGGGTACCAGATTCGGGGTGTTACAAACTTGGTATCAGAGCGTAAGGTTCAATAGTATCCTAGGAAGTCTGAAAAGCCGCATCTAGTAGAGTCTTGTGCATGGGTGTGTTGTGCACCACACTTATGTACAAGAGGCTATGAGATGTTTTAGGAATAGTTTCCCTTTTTTCAATAATCAGGTAGTGCGAGTGAGCATGAGCTCCATTTAAATTCTCAATCTAATCCCTTTCTTCCCTTTCATTACTGACCATGCCTCTAAAGAGGACTCAGGGAAGAGAAATGGGAAATCAGTTTGCCCCTCAGTCCGTTGAGGCAGATTCGCTGGACGAACATGTTTTTCATGCAGAGTTCAGAGATGCATTCACTACTCTTGCTAATTTAGTTGCTACTCAAAATAAATGGAGAACTGCTGTTCCATCCAATCCAGTGGCCAATACTGCTGTAGCCAGGATTTGGGACTTTTCCCGAATGAATCCCCCATCCTTTTTTGGGTCAAAGTTAGATAAAGACCCTCAGGAATTCCTTGATTAGGTTTAGAAGGTTACAGATATCATGGGGGTTATCATTAGTGAGAGTGCTGAGCTAGCTGCATATAAGTTGTAGGATATGTCTTACACATGGTTTAAGCAGTGGAAAGTAGAGAGGGGTGCAGATGCAGGGTCCATAGAATGTGAGGAGTTTGCCACTGCCTTCTTAGATAAATTCTTTCCCCTAGAGCTGAGAGAAGCCAAGGTGGTTGAGTTTATCAACCTCAGGTAGGGTAACATGATAGTGAAAGAGTTTTTTCTTAAGTTTACTCAACTAAAGAATATTCTCTTAAGTTTACTCAACTAGCTTGATATGCTCCTCATGTGGTGGCAATAGTAGAGCTAAGATGAGTAAGTTTAATTTAGGGATGAATGATAGTGTGGTTAAGGAGTGAAGGACCATGATGTTGATTAGTGAGATAGACATAGCTAGGCTTATGATCCATGCTTAGTAGATAGAGGAGCAGAAGATTCAGGAGAGGGAAAAGCAGAATAAGAGAGCTAGAACAGGTAGCTTGATCAGTCAGCCTAAGTCAGAGGGTGGAAATTGTTCTCTGTATTTCCCCGAGTCATCCGTTCCAGCTCCTTTCTCAGCCAGTGCTCCAATTCCTAAGTTTAGGCATGGTAACAGAGATAGCGCGCCAGGCTCTAAATCTCGGGGAAGTGTTAGCAGTGCTCGAACTAATCCTCTTTACCAGACTTGTGGTAAGAACCACAAGGGTATTTGTAGAGCTAGTAGTGATGTGCGTTTCGGATATGGTAAGCCAGGACACAGAGTCAGAGATTGTCCTCTGTCATACTTTCAGGGTCAACATAACCATTCCTCAGCTTAGTCCAGTCGCCTAAATCAGCGGGGTTCCACTTCCAGTGCAACTAGTGGGTAGCGCCCAAATAGGCTTTACGCACTTCCGTCCAAACATGATTGGGAAAGTTCTCCTGATGCAGTCATCGGTACGTTACAAGTTTACCATTTACATATTTATGCACCTTCAGATTCATGATCTTCTTTTCTTCTGTATCTCTTTGCATAATAGTCGAATTTTAAGGTCAGACCAAATATTAACAGGACCTCTCCAAATATTAACAGGACCTCTCTCAGTCTTCATCCATTGGGTCAGTCTATCATAACTTGATAGGTATACAGGGACTGTCAGGTCATGATATCCCAGAAATGTTAGGCATTCATATTCTAGTAGTAATGCCAGTATGTGTAGGAAATCAATAAAGGAAGGTGATTCCTGACTTATTCTTACCTCAGTGCAAAGTTTTGTACTACGGTCACCACGATACTTACGTAAGCTCCACGTCTCAATTCCATGAACACAACTTGTATTCACATACTTTCCATGGAATTGTGTGCATTTCAAATTCCTAATATAGGGAGTTCTATGTTACGAATCACGAGTACAAAAAGTTCAAACTCAAGTCATACAGCTCATGACTCATACACTAATGTCACGATTTACAGTTAGCTCATCTCACATGATTCATGCTCCCCTTCTAATGATTTGCCAAACTTAGATTATGTCATATATATCCTCAGTTTAGATCCCTCGGAGGATTTGGTGTGATGACGTTCTATTCCTCGAGTCTCCATTACAGTGTCAGTTCAGTAATCAATATTCAGTAAAGGACTCAGATAGTCTTACAAAACCATGGCTTTCAGTTATCAGTTACTTAGCCATCAGAATTCAATACTTCAGTACCGGTCAAAACCCCAGTTGTCAGAACCCAATATTCAGTCCCAGCTACAGTCTTAGTTATAGTTACAGTCTCGATTACCATTTTATCTATAATCTCAGTCCCATCCCTAGTCTAGTAATTAGATCATTAACTCAGTTCAATTTTGGGTCTACTCGACCATAGCGTACAGATATCAGCTACTTAGTTGTCAGCCTTCCAGTACCTCAATTTACAATACTATTCTATAATCGTGTTGTACTCGTGGTGTTCCATTCTCAAATAATATAGTTACCCTCAATTCATACTCAGTTATATCCAGTCACTCAGTCAGTCCTTGTCTCCTATGCATAATGCCCTGTAATTTTAGGCCAGTTATTCAAGACTAAGTACAGTTCCATTTTGCAGACCCAGTATTCATCTATAAATTATTCGGTTAATCAAATAGGTTAGTATGCTTAGACATTCGTGCTCAGTGCTCATGCAAATATTTTCAGTAGTCCAGGTGAAGAAGAAGTACTTCAATTAAGTATAAGTTTTCAGTAGGAGTTAGATTGATCAGCCAGTGAGTTAGTTTAGCAATCAGGCAACAAGTTGGTACAGTGTGGTTTCTTGTCTTTCCACCTAGTCATACTATCAGAAATCTCAGGAATGTAACTTTTCCTAAATAGAAAGTCCTAGAAGTTTCAAGATCAGCTCAGTTCATGTATCAAGTCTCAGTTTCAAATCCTAGATATTCAGTCACGATTCAGTTCGTAGGTGCCCTGTGCATCATCCCAGTTTTTCTCAGTATCTCAGTCAAGTCAGTATTCTTTGAGGGACATAATGTCCTAAGTGGGAGACGCTCTATAAACCCCAAGCTATTATGTCCTAAACCCTCTAGTTTCTTCTCACGTAATGAATCCAGTTTAGAGTAGTGGGTACCCATAGGTTGATCCTCTAGATCCAATCTCGGCGGTAAACCATGTACTCAATGGCTCAGTTTAGTTCATGATACTTAGTCCATGTCACACATTACAGACTTAGTCATGTTCTTATGTTACGGTTCATGAGTGTTCACTAAAGGATCTTAAGTTGAGATTAGAAAGTTTTGTAAGTTTTAAAAAAAATCTATCTTATGAAGGGAGTGAAGAGGTTCGGCAAGAAAGGAAAGCTCAGTTCCCGATATGTCGGTCCCTTCAAAATTCTCAGTCGCTTTAGCAAAGTAGCTTATGAGCTTGAATTGCCTTCAGATCTAGCCAAAGTGCATCCATTCTTCCATGTCTTCTTGATAAAGAAGTGCATAGGTGACCCAGTAGTTATAGTCCCTATTAAGCCATCGATATTCAGAATAATCTCTCCTTCGAAGAGATTCCAGTCGAAATCCTTGACTATCAGACCCGCAGACTGAGGAACAAGTTGTTCCTCTAGTCAAAGTTCTTTGTTCATGTTCATGTTATTGTTGGGTTTTGATTCATGTTTTAAATTACATTTTCCAATGGTTGTTCCTAGTATGTGATACTTTGCATAATATTCATGATAAACCCTTCAAATTTGCAAATTTGTTTATGCAACCATGATAACTAGATGTATTAATAATGGTATAACCAAAGTGTGCTCCCCATGTGTTTTATAAAATGCCTAGGTGAAGGAAAAAGTGAGACTATAATATATTAATACGAAATCCCCATTCATGTACAAGTTAATGCACATCAAGTGTTTGATGAAATGTCTTAGTCAAAGAATTATGGATATATCTCTGTAGCCATTGTTGTGTTTTTGTACTTATGTCGTGATTTACTATTAAGCTATTGAGTCCTGGGGGTATTTATACCCTACAATTTAGCTGTGTTCCTAGAGCCAGTGTCAGTTTCATGATAATCTCAGTCATACCATGATCTGTAGAATTCAGTCAGTTACATGACTCAGGAAAACTCAGTAATCTCATAACTCAGCCAACTAATAAAATTCAGTAATATTCCATCAGTCCACGAAACTCAGTGTACTCAATCCAGTTTATATCAGTATAATCAATTCAGTGTATATTCAGTTGGGAGTAGGATTTAGCACCCAACGAACCCAAGAATGAGGGGACACACTGATAGTTTAGGGTGTGACCCCTTAGAAGCAATCCTTGCATTCCAGAACTATGTAGCCAGCATAGGTTCAGACATCAACACTGAAAGTTGAGGGTTGATGAGGTGTATTAACACTACCAGATGAGGGTCCCACCATTTTCCTTTGGGGACACTGCCAGATGAGGGTCACTCATAGCTTGTCTTTACCGGTGGCGCGATATTGACTCCCTTCCAATTAGGGTTATAAATTGGACCCCAACACAACTATAACAACTTATTAGGGGCGTGTCAGTTAGATGACTACCTCCCACCGTCTCAGTCTAAGCCTCATTAATAGAACTCAGATAGTTTTACAAATTTCAGGACTGTCAGATACAGTCACTCAGCTCAGTACGAAACTCAGCCAGTTCCATTAGAATCAAGATTGTCAGCAATCGTCCCCCAGTATTAGTTATATCACTTATCAATAATCCATGTTATCAGTATATTTAGGGTTCAAAATTCCCATGTTTTAGTTGCAGTTATGTTTTCATGCATGTATCCTCACGCAGTCATGTTCATGTTCATGTTATCAGTCAGTTATAGTTCATACATATGAACCCCATGCATTTAGCCTACCTCACTTGCATACCAATACATTCTCACATATTGACACATACTTTTATTTTGTGCTATGGTGTTTTCTACCATAAGTTCGGACGCTCAGGTTCCCGATCATACTTAGTAGCTCAGGTTTCAGTCAGCAACAGTAGAATAGCAGTGAGTCCTCATCAGTTGGGGTTAGTTGGGGAGATGTCCCATCAACTCCTTATTCAGACAATTAGAGGCTTATTAAGACTATAGCATGTTCAGAAAGTTATTTCAGTTATTTTGGTAGTGATTTACCATATCTCCAGTTGTTATATTTTATCAAATTTTTGAACTTTATGGACTTTCAGCCTTTTATTCCACATTTATACAGTATATTATGCAGTGCTCAATTACAAATATCAGTCATGGGTTAGCTTGTGGTCCTTCAGTGTTAAGAGCACCATGTGACGTTCCGGGTACCAGATTCGGGGCGTTACACATTGGAACCATAGTGGAAATACTATTTTTTCTCTGATAGAAAATGTGACATCATTAAAAAAAGACTCTCTGCAGATGTATGTACTGGGGAGAACTTATGGATAATAGATTGGTATTGGATATTAGATTGTATATGGGTTGATGAATCCCCCATGGGTCCTATCTCGGGAGCATAACTTGGTAGGTATATATGGAGGTTGTGCCATAACCTCGTGCATCACATCATCATCATCATCATCTTGAATACATTTTGTACGTCATGCACATTCTCTGTTGTATTTTTATTCTTAATTTGATATCTACCTAGCTGTGCTTCATTTTTGTACTTGTGTTTTGGTATATGTATATATCATAGAACTGTTAGTGGAGACGGTGTGGGCTACCATTTGGGACTCTTTCTGATTGTAGGTGACATGCCCGTAGTGTGTATTTTATATTCTTTATTTTCTACTTTTCTCAAAAAGCTTATGATATCTACTAAGTACAAGTGGACCATACTCATTCCTACTGCGCACTTTCGATGCAGATCCAGGTACAAGTGCGCTGCACGAAAGCTGATTCAGGCGTGTTTGGAGTATTTTTGAGGTAGGAGTTGGTCTATGCTTCCAGAGTTAATCCACTATCTCCTCTTGTTTGGTTTATGTCTTGTTTTTGTATTCAGAGACATATTATGTTCCTTTTGGACTATTAGTTGTATATGTTGACTTCGAAATGTATTTAGTTGGTTCTTACACTGTTACTAGATTTTGGGAGATTTATGGTGTCCTTGTTATGTATTTTTTTGCTGTTATTGTATATTCATGGTTCAACTATGTTCTAGAAGCGTTTCCATGGGTGTTGGTGTTGTTTCCCTTTCCATATCAATTAGGGTGGCTTACTTGTCAAGGATTGCCGCGATAAGTGCCATTACGACCTTTGGTTTTTGGAGCATGATAATTGATGACTATAGTAAAATTAAAACACATACTTTTAATTTGTGAGCTTTGTGCTAATACTGTTTTTAAAATCAATCTAAAAGAGTTGGTATAATATGTTGGCCAACTGAGCTCTAAAAATATATAATTATAAACAACACCTAATGAAAGGATATAAATTATAACACACGTAATGAAAGGATATAAATTATAAGATTTTAGAAAAGAAATGATATACAAATGAGTAACTAGAGAAGAGATTATATACAATATGAGTAACGAGAGAAGAAAGTATTGACTTGAGGGGGCTAGCCTAACAGTCTAACACCGTGAGAATGGCACAAAATAAGGATGTTAATAGAAGTAGCCATAGGTTGTTTACCCAAAATAATAGAAACAACAAGATAGTCTAACAGTAGAACTGGAAACACAAAATAAGAAAGATCAACAAGACACACCTAAATATCAAGTACTTACGGATAAATAACCTTCCCCAAGATATATAGTAATATTCAAATAATAACCTAACAAGACCCCATAGGCATAGAAGGTACACAAAAATAAAAAAAACCTAATCACCCCATAAGACTAATAGGTACACACAACAATTAGATATATTGGTGATATGCAATGTATATCAATGAATAAGTGCAATGAAAGTAAGGTGATGCAATACGAAAAGAATTCAACCTATAACAAAAGTATATACACCTCTTTTGGCCCTGAGGCACACAAAACAGGACCCATAGGGTATAGATCTCCTCCATTACTATAGTTCCCAGACATAGGGACCTGTAGGAGACTTAGGATATCTATATATAATGTCTGATATTGAACTGGGACTTCTTAATATGATCTAATAAATCTACTCCTAATCATACTAGAGGTAAGTATGAGTGTAAAGCATTCGCCTCAAATCGAGAGTAATTAAGTAGTAATCAGTAAAATCCAGTGTCTGAGATCGAACAAAAACTAAAATGATAAGAATCAATTACAATAAATGCTCGGCCTCACCAATGCTAAAGTAGTAGAAATTTGTGCATTTTTTAAAACCCGTCATCCAACAGTATGTGTGGTATGATTTTATTTTAAAATTAGTTTATGAGTAAAAAAATAGAATAAATGTATTTTTGATAATAACAGTGAAAGTTCATGTTTTCATGGGATACATTTCATAAACATGCATATGCTCGAGTAAATGTATGCATTCCATCACAAGTATCCAAACAATAGGAACATTATCATATGAATACACCTAGACATGTATAGTAACTTTTAGAGGGAAGAACACTAATCTCGAAACCAACTAGTTTGCATCCAAGGCCTTAGGCCCACCAACATACAAAACAATATGAATACATAAATATACCAATAGAGAAAGGAGGATAAATGAGATAAAGATGGATCTAATAGACTTGAACTAATAAAAACTAACCTAGTTGAGAGATACTAAGCCAAACATATTTTAATATTTCTAACATCATTCTAAGGTCATAGAAAGTAACACGATTAGTTATCCTTACCTAACTTGTAGATGTAAAAAGGGTAAATATATAAACCAAGGGTTAATACCAAGTGGTCCACATAATAATAAAGACATCTAAGGTCTGTGTGCTGTAAAAAGGATACCATTCTAATATAGTTACTTTATTGAATTGCTATGCCAACTAAAGTACCCCAATAACCCATTCTAAGGTTGTAATACCGCGAAGTTTCCTAACTAATTTCTTCCCAAGAATGTCAAGTATTATCTTCTAAATTGAATGATGTTTCTTACATGGGGAATTTTCAAGATTTTCACTTTTTGTTGAGTGTAAAATTCAATAAGCTTTCCATTGATACCAAATTCGCCTAAATCCGACAACAGGGTAAGAAGTTATGGCGATTTAAAGTTTTAGTCATAAAACACCGTCATCTCAGTCAGTGGCGCATCGTTCCATTAGACTAAATGACATTTGTCAATTTCCATTAAGACTCTGTGATTTCACCGCATTGTGGAGGGCTCCCAAATCCCAATTGTCAAAATATAGTGAAGCTCTGCAATGAACTCGCATCGCGCCTTTGTCCAATTTCCTAATTGTCAAATTCCAGTGACACAGTGCGATAACATCGTATCGCGCCAGGGGTCCAGGTCGAGAAATTTTTCACAAAATTTAAAACACGCGTCCAAGGTTAAATGGGTCTTTTACCATGATTTTATTTCAGCCTTAAACACAAAATTTAACCCTACATGACCTAAGGATATCATTATTCACTCTATTTTTCTCCAATTTCTTCATACACTCTCAAAGCCAAGAAACCCTGATCTTAAAAATTCAAAGGCAAGGATCAAGAATCTTTCCAAGGTTCTTTATGGAGTTACATTCTAAGGTATGTCATGTATTGATTCATGGGTCTCTTTCATCCATGAATCTCAAGAATCTCATTTCAAAATCCAAGATTTATATATTTATGAATGTTCATGATTTGAAAATTGATGTTCATGTTGTTGGCTGGTTTTGTTCCATGTTATAGACTATTTATTTACAAGAATTGATTCTAATATGTGATGATTTACGTGATATTCATGATAAACCCTTCAATTTACAAGTTGGTTTATGTATCCATGATTATTAGATGTGTTTATAATTGTATAACCAAAGCATGCTCCCCATATGTTTGATTAAATGCCTATGTGAAGGAAAAGAGCCATACTAGTATGATAATACAAAATCCCCATTCATGTACAAGTTATGTATGTCAAGTGTTTGAGGAAATGTCTTAGCCAATGGATTATGTACTGTTGATGTTGGTTATGTATTCAAGAAAGTCATGCTTTGTCAGTTTCATTCTATTGAGTCCTGGGGGTACTTGTACCCCAAAAATATAGTTGTGTGACTAGAGTTAGTAACATGTTTCACGATATCCTCAGTCAAGCCATGATCCATAGAACTCAGTCAGTCATGTGACTCAGGAAAGCTCAGTAATTCAGTAATCTCAATAGTATTCCTTCAGTTAATGAAACTCCATGAATTCAGTATAGTCAAGTTCAGTGAATCATGTTCAGTGTCTATTCAGATGGGAGTAGAAATTAGCAATGAGTGAAACCAAGGATGGGAACACACACTGTCAAAAAAGGGTGTAATTCTTAGAAGTCATCCTAGCATTCCAGAACTATGTAGCCAGCAAAGGTTGAGATATAACATTGTCAGATGAGGGTTGATAAGGTGGATAAACACTATTAGATGAGGTTTCCACCATTCTCTTTTAGGGACACTGTCAGATGAGGGCCACTCATAGTTTATCCTTACCGGTGGCACGGTATTGACACCCTTCTAATTGGGGTTACAGATTGGACCCTAACTCAGCTATAATGCATTATTTTGGATATGTCGGTTAGATGACTGCTTCCCACAGTCCTTGTCTTAGTTTCAGTAATAGAACTCATATAGTTCTACAACATTCAGTACTGTCAGATACAGTCAACTCAGAACAACACAGAACCCAGCTAGTTCTATCCAAACCTAGACTGTCAGATATAGTTGCTCAGTATCAGTTATTTCAGTTAAACAGTTATCAGTATCTCATGCTATCAGTACTCAGGTTCAATAATCATGTTCTCATGAACTCAGTTACAATTATTATGTATTCATACATGCATTCTCACGTTTATGTTATATAGTCAATTAGTTCAGTTCATGCATATGTACCCTTTGCATTAATCCGAACTCACATATATACCAGTACATTCAATCGTACTGACATATTTGTGCTATGGTGTTTTATACCATAGCTTCAGAAGCACGATCTCTAGAGCATCAGTATCCGCCAGATTTAGCAGTGAGTCCTCATTATTCGAGGATGATATTATTAGTTATTTCATTATCTCAGTTAGCTTTTAGTAGATGGAGTTAGTTGGGGACATGCCTCATCAACTCCTTATTCAGACAGTTAGAGGCTTTTCAGACTACCATGTTCAGATAATTTATTTCACTTGTTTTAGGTATTCATACCCTATCCAGATGTTATGTTTTATCAGTTTACATTACAGTTTTGAACTTTATGGCCTTTCAGCCTTTATTTCTGCATTATACAGTATATTTTCCCATGTTCAGGTATAGATATTAGTCATGGTTAGATTGTGGTCCTTCGAGGTCATGAGCACCGTGTAGCATTTCGGGTTCGAGATTTGGGGTGTTAAAAACTTAGTATCAGAGTCCTAGGAAGTCTGAAAGCCGCATCTAGTAGAATCTTGTACATGGGTGTGTTGCGCGCCACATTTATATGCAGGAGGCTATAAGATATTTTAGGAACAGTTTCCCTTTTTTCAATATTCACGTCCTGCCAGTGAGCATAATCTCTAGTAAAACTTTCTCTGGTTCTTTCTCTAGGAATGAGTATGGTCCACTTGTACTTAGTAGATATCATAAGCTTTTTGAGAAAAGTAGAAAATAAAACATATAAAATACACACTACGGGCATGTCACCTGCAATCAGAAAGTGTCCCAAATGGTAGCCCACACCGTCTCCACTAACAGTTCTATGATATATACATATACCAAAACACAAGTACAAAAATGAAGCACAGCTAGGTAGATATCAAATCAAGAATAAAAATACAACACTGAATGTGCATGACGTACAAAATGTATTCAAGATAATGATGATGATGATGTGATGCACGAGGTTATGGCACAACCTCCATATATACCTACCAAGTTATGCTCCCGAGATAGGACCCATGGGGGATTCATCAACCCATATACAATCTAATATCCAATACCAATCTATTATCCATATGTTCTCTCCAGTACATACATCTGTAGAGGGTATTTTTTTAATGATGTCACATTTTCTATCAGAGAAAAAATAGTATTTTCACTATGGTACCAATGTGTAACGCCCCAAATCTGGTACCCGGAACGTCACATGGTGCTCTTGACCCTGAAGGACCACAAGCTAACTCATGACTGATATCTGTAACTGAGCACTGCATAATATACTGTATAAATGTGGAATAAAAGGTTGAAAGGCCATAAAGTTCAAAAATTTGATAAACTATAACAACTGGAGATATGGTAAATCACTACCAAAATAACTGAAATAACTTTCTGAACATGCTATAGTCTTAATAAGCCTCTAATTGTCTGAATAAGGAGTTGATGGTACATCTCCCCAACTAACCCCAACTGATGAGGACTCACTGCTATTCTACTGCTGCTGACTGAAACCTGAGCTGCTAAGTACGATCGGGAACCTGAGCGTCTGAACTTATGGTAGAAAACACCATAGCACAAAATAAAAGTATGTGTCAATATATGAGAATGTATTGGTATACAAGTGAGGTAGGCTGAATGCATGGGGTTCATATGCATGAACTATAACTGACTGATAACATGAACATGGACATGACTGTGTAAGGATACATGCATGAAAACATAACTACAACTAAAACATGGGAATTTTGAACACTAAATATACTGATAACATGGATTATTGATAAGTTATATAACTAATACTGGGGGACGATTGCTGACAATCTTGATTCTAATAGAACTGGCTAAGTTCCGTACTGAACTGAGTGACTGTATCTGACAGTCCTAAAATCTGTAGAACTATCTGAGTTCTATTAATGAGGCTTAGACTGAGACTGTGGGAGGTAGTCATCTAACTTACATGCCCCTAATAAGTTGTTATAGATGCGTTGGGGTCTAATTTATAACCCCAATTGGAAGGGAGTCAATACCGCGCTACTGGTAAAGACAAGCTATGAGTGACCCTCATCTGGCAGTGTCCCCAAAGGAAAATGGTGGGACCCTCATCTGGTAGAGTTAATCCACCTCATCAACCCTCAACTGTCAGTGTTGATGTCTCAACCTATGCTGGCTACATAGTTCTGGAATGCAAGGATTGCTTCTAAGGGGTCACACCCTAAACTATCAGTGTGTGACCTCATTCTTGGGTTCGTTGGGTGCTAAATCCTACTCCCAACTGAATATACACTGAATTGATTATACTGAGATAAACTGGATTGAGTACACTGAGTTTCGTGGACTGACGGAATATTACTGAATTTTATTAGCTGGCTGAGTTCATGAGATTACTGAGTTTTCCTGATTCATGTAACTGACTGAATTCTACAGATCATGGTATGACTGAGATTATCATAAAACTAACACTGGCTCTAGGCACACAGCTAAATTGTAGGGTATAAATACCCCCAGGACTCGATAGCATAATAGTAAATCACGACATAAGTACAAAAACATAACAATGGCTACAGAGATATATCCATAATTCTTTGACTAAGACATTTCATCAAACACTTGATGTGCATTAACTTGTACATGAATGGGGATTTCGTATTAACATATTATAGTCTCACTTTTTCCTTCACCTAGGCATTTTATCAAACACATGGGGAGCACACTTTGGTTATACCATTATTAATACATCTAGTTATCATAGTTGCATAAATAAATTTGCAAATTTGAAGGGTTTATCATAAATATTATGCAAAGTATCACATACTAGGAACAACCATTGGAAAATGTAATTTAAAACATGAATCAAAACCCAACAACAACATAAACATGAACAAGCTTTAGGGAATAGATATATTCCTGAGATATCATGATTTAATGAGAAGAAACCACACTTTCAGCCCTAGATGACCAACCTTAATGAACCCTAACTTTGTTCTTAACTTGGGAATTTAAGAGAGTAAAGAGTGGTTTATGATTGAGTAATGAGGAGTTATGAGGTCCCTTAGGGTATTTTATGTCGTGGGTTACAATTGGGAAAATAGAGAAATGACCAAAGTGCCCTTAATTAAAACACTAAAAACTTACCACCCAATTATTATGAGTCACGTGATGACTGACTACGAGTCATCACCTAGACTCATTGTCTGGGCAAAAAGATGGGGTATCAACACTGATCTGATTACGAATAAAACTCAATGACTCGTATAGTGTCCTTATGACTCATTAGGTGCTTATCGTGACCAAGGAAGTAGCAAGGACAATTCCTCACTGGTTTGACTATAATTTGACCCTAAGACTCATAATGAGTCTTTACGACTCGTTAGGTGAGTCCCCACTTGGGTAGTGAGCTCAAAACACAAAAATTTTTAGAAGCAAAAAATCTAGGGTGTTACAATCTCCACCCAGGATTATTCATACTTAAATGATGGTTATGGATTTATTGAAGCCCTAATAGTTCAAAATAAAGGATGTAGCTTCACATTCAGAATCCTCTCTTATCCAAAAATACCTAGTCACCAAGATAAATGAGCTTCATGACATCACCAAGTAAATCGTGTAAGTAAGAATTATGTATAATGAGACATGACATAGGCATGATCCTGGGCATTAGTTTTATGGAACATTGATATAGGACACAAACTGAGATTCTCACAGGACATAAGAATAGAAAAGAAGCATGAGCCACCCCAAATAATACATCTAATAAACCTTAAATATAGCCACGCTTACTCCATTATGCTTACGACTATGAATGCAACACTTTACCATTATATTCTTATAATTCCCCCGCAAACCACATAACTACATGAGCTTGAGATTTATATGTTCAAGACATAAGATAAGGGTTGCAGCTTATTACTTCTCATTCTAAGGACTGAGAATGGTCACGAGTATTCATAAATTGCATCACCTTGGGATAAGATATTCCATAAGATGAATCAATGGAATATAGGATGTATAGTTCCTTAGAACTAAGCATAAAGTGAGTCATGAGTTTTTTTATCACAAACGTCATAAGCTTGAATGCTTAAAGGCTTGGATTTCTGAGAATCATCATTGCTTCTAGTTCTAGGGTTGGATCATGGACATGAGTTTCATAGAGAACTCGGACCTTAGGCACAGGCCTAATTAGAATACATAAGACATTGATAGAATGTCCTCTAGAACCTAAAGTAGGAGGAATTTGCTAGAATGAGAGTAGATTTACCATGACTCTTCCCTTAAACTCATCGTCATGAGAAAATATAATATTAGCCTTAGTTCACCATATCCCCCCTCCTTAGGCTAAAAAGGTTACCATTATATACTTGCAGACATACCCTCTCATTAAACCTATAAGTACAACACTTTGCACTATGGGGTACCATCATATGCAGGAACGCCAACTTCCCCCAAAAGCTATAATATAAAACCACTACCCTTTAGAGATAATAATCTTAACTTTTGCTAGCCTCTATATCTATCACCCTATAAGTCACACTCTCATGACCATACATATCCACACTTCTTAACTCATAACAAAACCTCAAATCACATAACCTCACAACTTAACAAAATTTTTAAGACTACCTAAAGGGCTCACATCATCTATCTATATTCTCTTAATTCATCTTTGAAGAACACCTTATAAAAACTCCCTAGACTTTTCCATACTAAGACATTCAATGATATTAACTAGCCACACATGACCCTTACATACTTAAAACCTCATCTAACAAGATACTACCCAGGGTTCAACATATTCTTATAAACTTATTTCTCTTATACACCAAATGACTTATTCCTAATTCATCATATCAATACTAAATCTCTGCTCTATATCACAGTTACCCACTCCAGTAATTCATAAGTTATTAATCTAATCTCTTTCATACATCATATCAAGCCTACTAACCTATTCTCACAAATCTTGCATCACTATCCTTGAGTTAACATTCTTATCATCACCATCAATATCTAAGGTTAAAACCTAGGGTCTAGTAACAATCATGCACCACTAGAAAAGTATCCCGCATAATATACTAGTCCATCCCATGGAGAAATCAACCTAAAATTACTTTTTTAACTTAGCTATGACCTACAAGTATATTCTTCTTCATAATAACCTTATTTGATTACAGATAATATATACACATCTAAAGATACCTATCTATCTCATGCATGAAAATAACAATTACACCCCACAGAGACACACTAGGGAAAAAGAAACCCTTATTAAGAGGATCCTTTAACTTCTCATTAAGCTCTTTCAACTTAGTCTCAGCCATTCTATTTAGAGTGATAGAAATAGAAAGGTAGTCCGGTAGGAGACTAATCCCAAGGCTTATTTCCCTATCGGGAGGACTATCAAGAAGATTATCTAGAAACACATCAGAAAATTCCCTAACCACAGGGATAGACTGCAAGGAAAGACTTTTAGATTCAGAATCCTTAATCCAAACTAGATGATCTAGGCACCATTTGGAGGTCAACTTTTGGGCTCTAAGATACAAAGTAAATCTCTCCTTAGGTACTAAGGATATTTTATCCCATTCTATTACTGGTTCATTAGGGAATTGAAAACCGACCTTATGGATCCGACAATCTAGAGGAGCATAGCACGAAAAGAGTCAATCGATCCCCAAGATCATATCAAATCCACCATATCCAACTGTGTAAAATCCATCATTGTCTCCATATGAAATATGGACACCATACAACCCCTATAAACTTTTCTAGCCATGACAAAATCACCCATTGGGGTAGGCACAGAGAAAGGCTCAGAAATACTCTTGGGACCAAAAACACAGTGAACAGCTATATAAGGGGTCATATAAGAAAGGATAGAACCCAAATAAAGCAAAAAATATACATCACAAGATAAAATTTTCAATATACCAGTAACAATATCCGTAGATGCCTTAGATTCCTTATTGGTGGTTAAACCATAGAGTTAATTATGGCCAATATCGGTACTCGAAGTATCACCCTTTAGCGCAGGAGTTGAGGAAGTAGCAATAAAAACCTTATGACCTCCAAAATCAACCTTAGCTAGACAGTGTCACATCAAATAACCTGAATGACCACAATTGAAGAACAAGTTCCTCCCTTTATTGCAATAACCACGATAAAGTCATCTACAATCTATTAGAAGGATAGGGCGGGACTGACTGGGCTCCACTAGCCTGATATTGGGCACTTAGGCCTTAAACCCATTGTTAGTCTAAAAGCAATGATCAACAGATGACTTAGGATAAAGAGCACTAATAGTCGAATAAAAACTCTCTCAATTTCTCTTTAGTCCACTATTTCCCATTTCTACCATTATTTTGCTAACCCCTACCCTGCTAAGAATATCTAAACTTCTTATTTTGCCTTTCTTCCATATTTTCCTATTTCTTTCTCCCATTAGCAGGACCAGACTAGCGTGAAAGAGAGGTCAATATTTGGATCAACAGATGACTAAAACATCAGAGCTTAGCATTTCATACATCACCTAGAGGCGTCGGGGCATGAGTACCATCAACACAAAAAACTTGAGGAGAACTAGTAAGAACTGGTAGAACTCAATGAGTGGTAGTACAGTCAGGAGTAGGGACCCTAGACCGGGTATGAACTCCATAAATAGGAAAAAGGTCCATCCATATTATCCTTAAGTGGGATAGAGGAGTTTCCAGGAGCATCAGATCTTTATGGAGGCATGATCTAAAATAAAAACATATGGAGATTAGGGAGTTTTCAAGAACTTACACTCTATAACCCACAAAATAGATTACAAGAAAGGTAACCATTTCTAAATGCCTCATAGCCTGTCCCTTATAAGTGTGGCATGCTACAGTCCCATAAAAGAGACTCTATGTGACATGACTTTATGGATACCCAATGACCATGAACCTTGGATCTAATTCCAATCTTGTCACGACCCGAACCTGGACCTAGTCTCGATGGGTATTTTAATGGCTCTTTAGGTTATTTTTTATATTTATGCTTATTTAAGCTATTTGATCTTCTCCTTAGCTGCTTCAAGTCATTTATGAATTGTTGGTACCGACATTTTGATCATCGAGTAGTTCGTTTGGTTCTTAGAATCAATCCCCTACATAGAAGTATTAATTGGTTTTAAATGACCATCAGACAAAAAATTATTGAAATGATCTCGGATGCAAATTTTGACTGTGTCAGTAGATTAAAAATATCAATTTTATGAGAGGTAGACCATTAGTTTGTGTCCCAATGAACCTGAGCTTATTTCAACCTATTGATTGGAAAGTTGAAAACTTGAAAGTTTAGGTGTTGGACCTACATTTGGTTGAAATGACCTCAGATTGAAAATCCAACTTCTCCAAGCATCCAAAATGTCAAATTTAGTGTGGTTACATATCTCGTTTGCAAAAATTAGATTTCGGATGTATCTCGAGGCATTGGCCGAATTCCAAGTTTTATCTATTATTTAGTGTAGAAAAGTACCATGATTGCAGTGGATCCAAAGCGATCACAATGCCACAATTGCAGCATGCATGGGTTTGTAATCACCCAAGCTAAGGTCCTGGGAAGGGCCTATTTAAATAGTTATTTTGGATGAGAATTTTCCATCTTC
Source organism: Capsicum pubescens (assembly GCA_030864215.1). Lineage (NCBI taxonomy): Eukaryota > Viridiplantae > Streptophyta > Magnoliopsida > Solanales > Solanaceae > Capsicum > Capsicum pubescens. Next base: position 182,413,569 of record CM061546.1, on the reverse strand, counting down.
TTCCTTTATGGAGGCATAGAAACCCTAATATGTGTGCTAATCATAAATTGGTCTTGGTGGGTGATTGGGAGCTTGCTTATCAACATTTATTGAAATTATCTTCAAATTTAAGGTAAGTATCCCTTGAATTCATGTTTGAATTTCCTAGTTTGGACCCAAAACCCCAATTTAGCTGAAGGCTTGATTTTAGCCCAAAGTATGCTTAATTTTTACCTATTTGTCAAGGGTTATGATTCCTTGTAAATATGTGAATATTGGGTTGGACTCAGAAACTCATTTTTTATATATGGGACCCACTTGGGGTTTTGGTTTCATTTTTAGACAAGAAGCACAATAGTGCAATATGGGTATTGTTAGACTAGTATTGATGAGTAAATTAGGGTTTTGTTAGTGTGATGGCATTTTGGAGATTTTGAAGTAAAGATGAGCAGTGGTGCGTGAAGTAAGGTTTTGTGGTTTGGATTTGAGGTAGGCTTTTGTCTACTTATCTTCATAGATGATATGTGATATATATTGTATATGAATTTGGATGTCAGGTTTGATTATGAGTGGAATATCTTAGACTTAATTATTGCTATTTGGGGATTAGATGATGGCTTTGGACCCGTAGGACAGTATGTTTATGATTGATTTGAATCTTATTGCCCTATCCCTAGTTTAGGTTAATTTGTAGCATGGACTTGATGTAACGCTATGTTTGGGATGTGGTTTTAGCCTTTGAAGTACCATTAGCATATTTAAATCTTATAGGGCTAGTGTAGTGACCTTGGAACTGTAAGTTGGGTAGAATTGATATAAATGCCTAAGTTACTAGAAAAAGTTCCTATCTTAGAATTGATTGAGGCTTACTTAACATCTAGAAGATCAACTAGATACCTTAGCCCAGTTTGGGCATAGTTGCCTAAATATGGAAATTGAGGTTTAGATGTGGGATTGTCTGGCCCACTTAGGCCAAGACTTGGGGATGTTAGGCATAGTTGAGACTAGTAAACCTTAGTATAAGGTTACTTTATATCTCCTTGAATAATGATGTACTTTTCCCTAAATGATGGTATTTAGGCCTATAGAGATGCTACATCCTTTTTGACGTGATTTTTTTACCTATAGAGATGCTATTACCTCTTAGACATAATTTGGCTCATAGAGATGATAATTTCTCTTAGACATAATGTTGGGTCCTTAGAGATTATTTTTCTCTTAGATATGATGTTGGGCCTATAGAGATGTTATTCCCTCTTAGATGTGATGTCGGGACTATAGAGATGTTGTCTCCTTTTAGTTATGATTATTGGACCTATAGAGACGATATTTCTCTTAGATATAATAATTTACTGAGAGAGGTGATACTCCTCATAAGTTATGTTGTATGACCTATTGATATGATATATCTTATTTATGAATATATGCTTATTGGTATTATGCCTCATAGATTTAAGATGCTTCTTATGTGAGAGATAATTACATGCTAATTTATATTATTCCTTCTATGTAAGAGATGATTAGATGCTTATTTATATTATGCCTCCTAGATATGAGATGCCTCCCTATGTGAGAGATGATAACATACTTATTGATATTATGCTTCCTATATGTGAGATGCCTCCTATATGTGAGATGATTTGAGATATGCTACATCTTATAAATATGATTATCTATATGTGTTAAGATATGTATATGGTATGAAGGCTATGATTATGATGTTGTGATTATTTTAGGCATATTATTGGGTCGAAGGCCATGTTAATATATTGATTGGATATCCGATAAATGCTTATCATTATAAAGGATGCAATTACCTTTTATGAATATGCATATTTATGTTTGTATATACATCTCTCTGGTATGGGATAGAGAAAGATGCAGTATAATACTTATGTTCCATTGATTGAATACTGGTGATGGCATGCATATATTTGGTACATTAATGATTATTATATCGGTAATTGATGTGATTCTAGCTGAAATACGATCTTATGTAATTTCTTCCTAATTAAGGGTTAAACTATGTGGTAGCTAGTTATCAATTAGGTGACTATAGCAATTGATGATTTAGTTTATGATGTCGATTATTTGTTAAATGAGAAGTGTGTATCAATGAGGCTAGATAATAAGAGATGTTAGTAATAGGAGATGACTTGATAATAATGATTAATAGTTGGTAAATGTGGAAGTGTTGGTAAACGGTGATTAGTTAACTACTTATGTTAGTTAATAAAAGATGGTTAGCTAATAAATGGTAATGTGTCAACTAATAATGATTAACGACTATAGGTTGATTAGTTGATAATAATGATTAGAGAATAAATGACGATTATGGTCTTATGATAAATCTTAACTTGATAATAGGTATTTACTACTTGATTAATAATGGTTAGTTGCTATCCCAAGAATGTGAATTATGTGAAGGATAATGTTTAGACTAATAATTAAAGTTCATGTGAAGACTAGTGAACTAGAAGTTTAATGATCACAAGGGTTGGTTAGCTCATAAGGAATAGTTGAGAAGTATTGAAAAGTTAGATATTGTTATGATGATACAATTATGATTATAAGTATACCAGCAAGCTTGTAGATTTACCCTACTTTTGCCACGTCTTGAGCCCATGCATCTATTAGATGTCTATAAATATATGCGTATTGATGTTTATGATTATATTAATACCCGACAAGTCCTGAGGATAGTATGATGATATATTAATACCCATCAATGTCAGAGGATACGATGATAATGTATCAATACTCAGCAAGTTTGGAGGATATTGTGGTCATATATTGATACCTGACAAAGCTTGAGGATATCGTTCTAATTTATTAATACTTGGCAAGGCTGGAAGATATTATGATTATATATTGATACCCGGAAAGGCCATAGGACACTGTGATGATGCATTGATACTCGGCAAGGCTGGAGGATACAGTTATAAAGTATTGATACCCGACAAGGCTGGAAGCTGATTATGCTGATGGTCATAATGATGATAGTTATGATGGAGATGGTTATGATGATGAGATTTTGATATTAATTCTGTACTTTATGTTCATTCTTGCATGCGCATCGCCTATCACTAGTATGAACCTATGTCTATCAATCGGTATGGACGGTTGTATATATATGGGTGAAATGTATGCCTTGTATTGTTGTATATTGATTAAACCTTCTGAGTCTCGGGTAGAGGGTGTACACATAGGATCGACTAGGTTCTTGGTAGTCCAAAATAGCCAATTATTAATGCTGTTATTGATATTGTTATTATCATTATTATGGCTAGCTTATGAAAGATGGGTATTGATTTGGTATCAAGATCTGAGGTATATCAAAAACCCCTTCTATCTTATTATGGTATTACTATGCACAATTATTTCATGTCTAGCTACGTGGATTAGAAACCTTGAGTATGATATATTAAATCCTGGTAGTATCATAATAACGTCTTAGAATAAGGATATGATGATCTTGGTTATTCTTTGAGATAACCTCGTGTTTGTATGTGTATATATATATCTAGCTATATGAAGATATGGTATTATTGTATATCCCTTTCTTCATTTATTTATATTGTATAGCCGTCTCTTTGCCTTGTTTATTGCTTTCTCTCTTTCTCTCTCTCTCTCTATATATATCTTTCCTTTGTCCTTTATTCGTGTATTGTCCTGGTATATATGGTATAGCATTGATATCTATGGATTGTGGCTGGAATAAGATAGTTCTCCTTGATATCTCCTTAGTCTTATTATGTTAGATTCTTGTACTTGAACAGGATAGTTGTCCCTTATTATTCTCATTGATTGGCTATATGATTTCTGGACTCTTGGGTGTAGTTTCCATTCTATTTATATGTTGTATATATCTGCCTTATCTTTGGAGCTCAGTTGGCAGTTGCATACTAAGCACCATTCATCTGGTACTCATACTACACTTCTACCGTCTAAAGATCATAGTAAGGGTTATCTCCAGTGATGTGTGCATTGTGTGGAGTAGCCATGGTTTAGAGACTTAGAGTGAACTCCTGACATTCGAAGTATTACTAATCTCTTTTTTATTTATTTGACTAGTCTCTATATTGTATACAAAGATGAGTTGTATTAGTGTAATTCTCATGATATTTCACTTTTGTACTCATATTATTTTTAGAAGCTCTTGTAATGATACCATTAGGTTTTGAATTTCCTTATATATTGACCATTACCTCATTTATTCCACATTTTTTTCTTATATTATTGAGTAGTTCGTTACTAGCCATTTTGGACAACGGGTTGGCTTTCCTACTGGTTGTTTATGGTAGGCGACTTCATAGCTTAAGAAATTGGGTCATGACAAATTGGTATTTGAGCTTAGGTTTCACCGGTGTGTTAGTACAAGAGCTAAGTGTTAGTAAAGTCCTATAGATTGATGCGTAGACATCCATAACTTATCCTTTGGAGGATACAGGGATTTTTAGGAAATTTTATTTCTTGTTTCCTTATTATATGCCCACATTTATAAGAACCTCAAACATATTCTTTGGCTCTATTCTCCATCAGACTAGAGAGTTAGAGTTGGATATCAAAGATCTTCAACTGTAGCCAAAAAGGATTTGGGAAAGCTTAAGCTCCAATTGATCTTGTGACTACTTTATCCTTTAAGGTTCAACATTAGGAATTCAAGCCATGTTGTAGATCCCTCTCAGCCATAGATGATGTTTGATTCATCGAGAAATTCTCATACTATAGTTGGGTTTATTGGTGTTCATCAGGGTTCTTTACCAATTTTGAGTTGAGATTGGATTTGTCATGTGGTCTAGGCATTTTCCTATGCTACATCCTTCTAAGCCAGACATTAGTGAATGGATGTATTTAGAGGCTTAGTATTGTTACTCCATTTAGCGTCAGAGAACTGAATAGTAGCTAAATCTTCCTTTTTTCATGATGTTAATTATGAGAGAACCATAGAGAGCATAAGTGTTGAAACCTATGGAAATGGCGGCAAGAGTCATGCCATCAATATAGTGTTATTGCTATTTTGTTCGAGAGTAAGGATTCTTCTGGTAGAGTTCAGCTTCACCTACAGCCCATCAGCTCTACACAGACAATATTACATACTAAGAGTAGTTCTCAAATTAGTCGTGATGATCATAGTGGTTAGAGTCTCCATTAGAATTGCAGAGTGTGGTGTGGTTCTTTAGTTCATGGTAACCATTTTGGATTATGAGGAGCAATATCTCGAGGTATTCTAGGATCTTAGTTTGGTTGTTTCATGATGAGACACTAGTTTAGAGAATGCCCCAGATATAAGATAGATGACTAGATAGAAATAGTACGTATTCCCCACCAACCTAGACTTCTTGAGGAAGGATATAACTTCAAAAGTATGGACATAAATTTTGGGATTTCTCTTAGCATCAGTCGGCCAACCATTTGGGCTCAGTTCATCTTCTCTCTATATTGATGCTTCAAGAGTTGCTATGACCATAAAGAGACCGACTACTAGTCTAGGGAATGTCCCTGCCATAGGATTTTTAGTCATTCAACTCATTTAGATCAGCCTTGTAATGTTGTGGCATCTTTAATTACAGATAGTGTATAGCACCTCAGTTAATAATTTAGTCAGTCGGTCTGAGTTGGACCCATTCAGATTTATTTCTTCTTATGCTCGACAGGCATGTGGTTGCATATGTCACCATGATTAGTGTGCTTTTATTTCGTGTATTTATCTCTTATTATGTGTATTGGGATTTTTATACCCATTGACGATTATATGTCTTGATGAATTGATATCGGTCATTATGTGCTTTATTGTTGAATTCATGATTTTATTCATGATTTTGTTACTACTCTGTGGTTTATTTCTTTTAGTAGTGGATGTAGTAGATCTATATTGATGTTTTTCCCTATGCGTGTGATTTTTGGGTTTAAGTCCCATTTATCTTGGAACATTAGCCCTATTATGGCCCTTGAGTGGTACATAATATTGATGTTTATTTTGGTACCACATGTTCAGTATATTGATTTTGATAGTCTTGTTGTTATTGCACCATTGCATGAAGTTATTTATATTGCTTGATATTATTACTTTATCTAATTAATTCTTGTTGGGTATCTGTATAAACTAGTGCTATCTAGTTAGAAATTTATTTTCTTGTGATATTATTCGGTGGCTCGAGTAGATATAGCTCGATTTGATGATTTCTTTCCCCTAGCGTGGTGAGGTTGACTATGTTCCCTCTTGGTTAGCTCTATAATATTGATTCAGGGATGTATTGTGATATGAAAGGCAGGTTGACCTTCTGTGGCTTTGTTAAGATTCTATGGTTCACAATTAAGTTATATAATCTATTTTTGAGTTTGGGATCCATAGAATTGACTTTTAGGTTTCAAAGGTTTTTGCCTTGGCTATTCTTTTATATATAGACCATTTGTGAGATTGACTAGTTTGAGGTCTGCTCTTCATTTATGGTATCTTACCGCTCGATAGTGATTTTGATATTGGGATAGACATGTTGTGGTTTCATCTCTTAAATTGTCAGGTTCGTTCTCTTGTGATGGTTTTCCCTTGTTATTAGTGTGGAGATTAGATGCTCCTTTCTTGCGATATGGGTTTGCCTTAAGTAGAGTTATAGAGTTAGAGGTAGGTGGCCTTTCCTGTGACCGTTTCTTAAGTTAGCAAATTGAACATTCTTCATCTTGGGTTGTTGATTTTCTGGTTGTGGTCTTGAATTTGACCTTGGTTTCAAGAATGGTATATTTCTTCTTTGATGATCTGATTCTTGGATGGATCGAGTGGTGATTGTCCTACTTGGGTGAATATGGAAAATCCCTATTTTAGAGTTTGTACGGCCTAATGAGGCTTAGTGGAGTGTTTCTCCTTGGTGATATGTATCTATGGATATTTCTTGCCGAGATGGAGTATTGGATTTGTTAGTTTTTGGGTTAAGTTGCATTTTTCCGAATTGCTAGAGTTTTTGCCATTTTTGGTGTGGTTTTCAGCATTCAGGAGTTTTTGAGTATGTTTGGATATTTTATAACCCTCTAGCGGTTATGGAGTGAATTATTTGTATTTTAACTAGTGATTCATCCTTTGGTAGGATTTTTGTTTTGTCGCTATATTTTGTACCCTCTAGTTGAGATAGAGTTGGTTGATTATATTTATCCATGTGGTGTTTTTTTCTCTTCAGATATGTCTCGATTGTGGATTGGTATGATTTATCTTGGATATGTCAAATTTTGATATTAGAGTCGATTTGGGGTAGTTGTCATTGATATAGCCTTATTGGTTTAGATTTGGATTTGACTCCTTGGAATGGCGATTTAGAAGTATGATAGACTTAAAGCATCAATGCCTACCCATTTTTAGTTTTGATTTAGATATTTAAGACCGAGCGATTCAGCCTTAGTATTGAGATTTCAGCTTGCTGTTGTCGAGTTGCGATCAACTTTTGTTTTAGACATACCTTTGTTCAGATTTAATTTATAAGCCAGTTGAGCCTACTCTATGTTTTCCTATTCGGTCTTCTAGAACTCGGTTGGATTATAGTTGATAAGTGTTCGGATTATAGCACATGGGCCCCATATTAGTTATTTCAATTTTGACCTCTAGTTTTAATTTTCTTTGGGAATTTTGGATGATCTACTCTGTCGGAGTAATATACTCGAGTTGGATTAAGTTTGTATTCGTTCTCGGTAGGTGATATATCCTAGAGTGGAATATGCAGTAATGAGTAATTATACCTTGGATTTTGAGATCTCAGTTTGATTTTCATCCAGATTGGTTGAAGCATTGGCATGGATTGCATTCCTCATTTATTTCCATTTGTGTGCCTAGACAACGCCTTATGAGTATATCCTCTTGTTTATCGTATGGACTTTCAATGGATCAATTTTATTTATTTGAGTTCTCTATGATGAGACTGTGTAGGCAAGACTCAAGTGATTTTCCTCATGTATTAGAGTAGATAGCATGTGCGAAATGGTGAATGAAGTGTATATTTTGATTTGGATTTGGTGGCAATATTCATGACTTAGGTTGACTTTGGCTCGAATGAGCCTTTGTTGATTTATGCAGATGTAGAGATGGTATCAATATGTTGTGGTTCAAATGTGCATGCATCAGCCTCCTTGGTTCATGTGGAGTTTGGTTAGCAGTTGAGTTGAGTTTTGGTTGTTTGGAAGTAGAATGAGAGTGCTGGTTGAAAAAGGGATACCTGTGGAAAAATCCCTTAGAAGCGGTTTCTCTCCAGTTAGGTGATTTGGGAAGTCATACTAGGAGCATGCGAGCCCAGTAGATCTTCCCTTCAAGCTTTTGAGATTCTTTGTATTCGTTGACTTTCGAGGATGGAAGTCCTTTTAGTAGTGGATAATGTAATGACCCTTCAAGTCATTTCTGAAATTTATGCTTATTTTCAACTTTTGAGCTTTTGCAAAGCTTCCCCAAGTTACTTAAGACTTACTGGGACTAGTGGTTCAGTCACTGGGAAATTCATTTTGTTTTAAGAACCAGTTCCCTTCTTAGAAGTCTTCACTAGTTCCTAATTGCCACGGGCAAAAACTTTAGTGAAATAATCTCGAATACAAATTTCGACTACGCTAGCAGATTCGAAATATCAATTTTAGGCTAGGTAGACCTATGGTTCGAGTCCAATGCACCCAAGATCATTTTGACCTATCAATCGAAAAGTTAAAAAATTGGAAGTTTAGGTATGGGACCTATATTTGGTCGAAACAACCTTGAATTTAAAATCTGAGTTTACCAACGCATCAGGGACATTGAATTTAGATGGTTACATATCTCGTTTGCAAAAATTGGATTCCGGATGCATCCTGAGGCATTGAGATATTATTTAGTGCAGAAAAGTACTGTGATAATGGTGGCTTTATAGCCATTGAAATGCCGCGATCGTGGCACAAGTGGTTTAGCGATCGCCCTAGCTGAGGGCCTGGGAAGGGCTGTGTCAATACTCATTTTGGATGAGAATGGGCCATATTTTTTCTCCATTGAGATCTAGAAACCCAAATATGGTATGCTAATCACAAATTGGTCATGTTGAGTGACTTGTGAGTTTGATTATCTTTCTTTATCGTTATTATCTTCAAATTTAAGGTAAGAATCCCTTGAATTCATGCTTTAATTTCCTAGTTTGGACCCCAAACCCTAATTTAGCTTACAACTTGATTTTACCTCAAAGTATGCTTAATTTTTACCTATTTCTTGAGGGTTATGATTCCTTATATATGTGTGAACATTGGGTTGGCCTCAAAAACTCATTTTCTATATGTGGGACCCACTTAGGGTTTTGGTGTCATTTTTAGACCTATAGCACAATAGTGCAATATGGGTATCTTTAGACTCATATTGATTAGTAGATTATGGTTTTATTAGTGTGATGGTATTTTGAAAATTTTGAAGTTAGGACGAGCATATGGTGTGTGAAGTGAGGTTTTGCGGTTTGGCTCTGATGTAGGCTTCTGTCTACTTTTCTTCATAGATGATGTGCGATATATATTGTGTGTAAATTTGGATGTTAGGCTTGATTATGAGTGGTTTTTGGGGATTTTGAACTTGATATATTGCTGTCTCCTTTTAGTTATGATTATTGGACCTATAGAAATGATATTCCTATTAGATATGACCATTAGTCGAGAGAGGTTGTACTACTCATAAGTCATGTTGTATGACCTATTGGCATAAGATATCTTATAGATGAATACATGTTTATCGGTATTATGCCTCCTAGATGTGAGATGCCTCTTATGTGAGAGATGATTGTATGCTAATTTATATTATGCCTCCTAGATGTGAGATGCCTCCCTTGTGAGAGATGATTACATGCTTATTTATATTATGCCTCCTATGTGAGAGATGATTACATGCTTATTGATATTATGCTTCCTAAATGCGAGATGCCTCTTATATGTGAGATTATTAGAGATATGCTAGGACTTATAAATATGATTATCGATATGCGTTCAGATATGTATATGGGCTGAAGGTCTGATTATGATGTTGTGATTATTCTGGTCATATTTTGAGCTGAGGGCCATGTTATAATATTGATTGGATATCCGATAAGTGTTTATCATTATATAAGATGAAATTACCATTTATGAATATGAATATATATATGTTTGAATACACATTTCTCCAGTTTGGGACAGAGGAAGATATGGTATGATGCTTATTGTCCCATTGACTGAATACTGTTGATGGCATGCATAGATTTGGTACATTCATGATTATTATATCGGTAATTGATATGATTCTAGCTAAAATATGATCTTATGTCTATTCTTCCTAATTAAGGGTTAAACTATGTGGTAGCTAGTTGTCTATTAGGTGACTATAACACTTGATGACTTAGTTTATGACGATGATTAGTTGTTAAACAAGAAATGTGTATCAATGAGGCTAGATAATAAGAGATGTTAGTAATAGGAGATGACTTGATAATAATGATGAATAGTTGTTAAACGTGGAATTATTGGTAAACGATGGTTAGTCGACAAATAGTGTTAGTTAATAAAAGATGGTTAGCTGATAAATAGCAATGTGTCGACTAATAAAGATTAATGGCTATATGTTGATTAGATGATAATTATGATTAGCGAATAAATGACGATTATGGTCTAGTGATGAATCTTGACTAGATGTTTGGTATTAGCCACTTGATTAATAATGGTTAGTTGCTATCCCATGAATAAGAATTATGTGCAGTATAATGTTTAGACTAATAATTAGAGGTCATGTGAGGACTAGTGAACTAGTGGTTTAATGATCATAGGAGTTGGTTGGCTAATAACGAAGAGCTGAGAAGTATTGACAAGTTAGATACTGTTATGATGATATGATTATGATTACGAGTATATCAACAGGCTTGTAAGCTTACACTCCTTTTGCCATGTCTTGAGCCCGTGCACCTATATTACATGTCTATAAATATATATATATTGATTTTTATGATTATATTGATACCCTTCAAGGCCGAAGGATATTGTGATGATATATTGATACCCAACAAGGCTAGATGATACTGTGATGATGCATTGATACCGGACAAGGCCAGTGGATATTGTGATGATATATTGATATACGGCAATGCCGGAGGATATCGTTATGATATATTGATACCTGTCAAGCTAGGAGGATATTTTGATGATAAATTGATACCCGACAAGGCCATAGGATACTATGATTATGCATTGGTTCCAAGTATGGTCGGAGGATATGGTGATAATTTATTGATACTTGGCAAGGATGGAGACTAGTTACGCTGATGATGGTCATGATGATGACAGTTATGATGGACATGGTTATGATGATGAGATTTGTGATATTGATTGTGTACTTTACATTCATTCTTGCATGAGCATCACCTATTACTAGTATGCACCTATGTCTATCATCCGGTATGGGAAAGTTGCAAAGATATGAGTGAAAAGTATGCCTTATGTTATTGTATGTTGATTGAACACTCTGAGTCTGGGGCGGTGGGGGTACACATAGGATCGACTAGGTATTTTGTTGTCCAGAGTAGCCGGTTATCTACACTATTATTGATATTGTTATTATCATTGTTATAATCATTATTATGGCTAGCTTATGACAGATGGGTCACTGATCTGGATTCAAGATATGAGGTATATCTACATCCTCTTTTATATTATGATGGCATTATTCTACATGATTATTTCATGTCTAGCCATGTGGATTAGAAACTCTGAGTCTGATATTATTGAATCCAGTATTATAATGATGTCTAAGAATGGGAATATGATGGTCTTGGTCATTCTCTGAGATGACCTTGTGTTTGTATATATATTTGTGTGTATGTATATATATATAGCTATATGTAGCTACGGTACTATCGTATATCCCTTCCTTCGTTTGTTCATATTGTATAGTCGTTTCTTTGCCTTGTATATTCCTATATATATATAAATATATATCTTTCCTTTGTCCTTTATTCATGTATTGTACTGGCATATACGGTATAACATTGACATCTATGAATTGTGGCTAGAATAGGATAGTTCACCCTGATGTCTCCTTTGTCTTATTATGTTAGACTCTTGGACTTGAACATGATAGTTGTCCCTTATTATTCTCATTGACTAGTTATATGATTTCTAGACTCTTGGGTGTAGTTTCCATTCTATTTATATCCTGTATATATCTTCCTTATCATTGGAGCTTTGGTGGTAGTTGCTTACTGAGTACCATTCATTTGGTACTCATACTACACTTTTGCGGCTTACAGATTATAGTATGGGTTATTTCTATTGATGTTTGCATCGTTCGGAGCAACCATGGTTCAGAGACTTATAGTGAACTGCTGACGTTCGAAGTATTACTCATCTCTGTCTTATGTATTTGATTAGTCTCTATATTGTATACAAATATTTGTTGTATCAGTGTAATTCTCTTGATATTTTACTTTTGTACTCTTATTACATTTAGAAGTTCTTGTACTTATACCACCAGGTTTTGAGATTTCCTTATGTATTGATCTTTACCTCATTTATTCCGCATTCTTTACCTTATATTTTTTAGGAGTCCATTACTATCCGTTCTGGACTACGGGTTGGCTTGCCTACTGGTAGGTTATAGAAGGTGCTATCATGAACTGAGAAATTGGGTCGTGAAAGGTATCTCAAGTCCTCTAAGGATCAGTGACCACCTCCATTATCCTATCCAACCAGAACACACTATAACTAGCAGGGATGAGTTTCGAACATATAACAAGATAGAACTGAGTTTTGAATATATAACAAGATGTATAAATCAATATCAAGAGGGAATTAAGAATCCATAGCACGATCCACCCACACTTCGTCCATAAAAACTTCTAAGAAACCAAACATCAACCTTAGTCAGGACATGCCCCCGATCATAGCAAAAAAAAAGAGATCCTACTTTCTATGACATAAGTAAAGACGAGACCATGAGATGAGGGTCTTCCGGAAAATGGAAGCTCACCACTTCAAATCCAACTGCGGATAATCCCAAAATCACTTATCACTGTGCAAGAAAGCAGAAGTATCTCTAAGCCCTACATCACATGGGGATACAACATCTGAGCACAGTTAGCGAGGTGAGAGCTAGCTTGTAACTCAGGGAAGGGATAAATAATGCCACGTCTATGACACAATAAATTCATATGCACATAGGGTACATATATATATATCATGATGGGGTAGAGAACAGGGTTTAACATGAGATTTAAAACATTAGACGGGACTGTGTTGCTTTAACCATCATCTATACCCACTGGCTAGATGGGTCCTCGCTCACCCAGCTGAAAGAGTCCAATGCATGTTAGCCGCACAAATTGGGGTATCGAAGAAGGTCAGGGAATCTATGACCCTACACCAATCTAAGATACAAATATATAAAGTGTGACAGAAACACACGATCATCAAGATCAACCCATACGATGATAAATGCGGGTTTCAAATATACTTTTGTCACAACCTCCACCTTCAGGTCTATCTACACAACCCCCTTTAAGATCAATTAAAACATTTACACATTTCTGTTCATTAAACCACAGACAATTCATTAAGGAATATATTTTTGGTATCATTATACGAATTACGCTTGCAAGCTAATATCATTATGCCATTTCCATTGACCATCAACTTGGGTGAATCCACGTCCCCCATGGTCTAATTATTCATTAACCTGGAGGAATCCACGACCTGCATTTCCTAATTATTCATTAACTTGGGGGAACCTACGGCCCCCAAGGTTCAATTTAAAATTAATTCATGGCCACAAAGGCCTTTCTAAGCCATTTGTATTTCATTAGCCTTTTATACAATGCAATAGTTTCAAATTGGGTTGCAATACATTGATATCCATGTTTCAAATAAAATTTCATATGGTAGGGTTGAGTTCATTACTAATATAATTTCCAAAATCCATAAAGTTGGGGGAATCCACGACCCCCGTAAGTTTATCAAATCAATTTGGGGGAATCCACGACCCTCTATTCCAATTTAACATGACCATGCACCCAATTGGTTCAAAAGCCATCAATTAAAAACATAGATGATTCAAAAAAGCCATGGGAAAAGCAATTCAATCATGAGTACACAAAAACACTCAACCCAATTACCAAATCAACAATTAATCACGCAGATAATAATCTTAAACATATTTTTTTAACAAAACAAGCTTTAGCGAAGAGATACATTCCTGAGATATCAAGAGTTATGGAGAAGAAACCACACTTTAAGCCCCAGATGTCCAACCTTGAGGAACCCTAGCTTTTTTCTTGACTTGGGAATTTGAGAGAGTAAAGAGTGGTTTATGATTGAGTAATGTGGAGTTATGAGGTCCCTTAGGGTATTTAATGTCGTAGGTTATAATTTGAGAAAGAGAGAAATGACCAAAGTGCCCTCAACTAAAACACTAAAAATATATCGCCCAGTCGTTATGTGTCACGTGACTACTCATAACGACTGATTATGAGTTATCACCTAGACTCCTAGTCTGGGTAGAAAGATGGGGTATCCACACTAGTCTTACTACAACTAAAACTAAATAACTCGTATAGTGTCCTTACGATTCGTTAGGTGCTTGTCGTAAACAAAGTAGTACCAAGGACAATTCCTCACTGGTTTGACTATGATTTGACCCTATGACTCTAATGAGTCTTTACGACTCATTAGGTGAGTCTCCACTTGGGCAATGAGCTAAAACCTCAAAAAATTTAAAAGGCCTAAATCCGGGGTGTGACAATAATATACACGACTAAATAGAGATAAAGAACTAAAAGAATATTAATATACCCCCAAGACCCAGTATTAGACCGTGTAAGAGCTACTAAACATAACATGCGTACTAGGTAAATACAGTAGGTATTTAACCAAATTTGATATACATAGTAAGGACGTGTTCAAAAAAATAAACGAAGAAGGAACAACTTCGAATGTAAGGAGCTCAGTTCCAAGTCTCCAATCAAAGGAGGTTCCACATGAGGCAGACATAAGTGGTGAGAACTTATACTAGGATCTATAATGTGTAAAAGTATTGTATGAGTGCCAAACACGTGCTGCTCAATCGACCTAGGCCAACTGATCTCAAAAGATAAATCCAAGTATAAAGAACATATAAGAAAAAGATATGCGTTAATAAAAGCTAGAGAATAAATGATATACAAATGAGTAACTAGAAAAGAAATGATATACAATATGAGTAACTAGAGAAGAAAGAATTGGCCCGAGTGGGATATCCTAATAGTCTAACATTATGATAATCACACTAACAAAAATGATGATAGTAGTACCCATATGTTGTCTACCCAAAATCATAGAAACAACAAGATAATATAAAACTAGGACTAGAAATATTAAAGAGAAAAGGTCCACATGTTGCACCTAAACCACGAGTACATGCTAATAATCAACTTGTCATGAGGTATACAATAATAATGAAACAATAACCAAATTGGAACCCCATAATTTTGGAAGGTACACAACAACAAACACAACCTAACTTCCCCCATAAGATTAGTAGGTACGAACAACCAATATGTATACTAGTAACAAGCAATGAATATGAATAAATGAATGCAATGAAAGTCAAGTGATGTAATACCACTAGAATGCCATATTTAACCAAAGTATATGCACCTTCTTCAGCCTTATGGCTCATAAGAAGGACCTATGGGTTATACCCTTCCCCCGACACGATAGTTCTTAAATGGAGGGCCCATAAGGGAGTTGGGATATCCATATATCTTCTGAATCCAAAATTGGTACTTCCAAATATAATTCATAAGAAATCCACTTCATAATTTTACTAGAGATAAGTATGAGTATGATTAGTTCCCATCCTAAAATTGAGACTAAATAAGTAGTAATCAATAAATCCAATGCCCAGGATCAAACTATGATTAAAATAATGATAGTAAAAATAAGTACCCACCCTCACCAAGTCTAAAGTATTAGAAATCAGTGCATATCTGTCTTAAAACCTATCATCCAACAGTAGAGGTGGTATGGCTTTATTTAAAAAATCAATTTATGTGTAAAAATATGAGAATAAATACCTTTTTATAAATGGTAGTGAATGCTTTTCATTAGAATTATACCACAAACATGTGTATTCCCGAGTGAATGTATTCACGCCACACAAGTATCTAAACAATTGGAACATTATCATATAAATAAATCTAGATAGGTATCACAACTTTCATAAGGATTTTAACTAACCTAGAAGATGAAATGATTTGTATCCCCGACCTCGAGCGCCCCAACATATATAATTATATGCATATATAAATATAATAAAAGAGAAAGAAAGATAGATGGGACAAATCATGATACTAACATAGTTGAACTAGAAAAATCCAACCCAGTTGTGAGATACTAATCCAAACCTATGCTAGGATTGCTAATCTAATTTTAAGGTCATAACAAGTAAAAAAATTCCTTATACTAATCTTGCTGTAGATGTAAAAAAATTACATATAATACAATGGTGAATACCAAGTGAACCACATAATAATGAAGAAGTCTAAGGTATACGCGCTAGGGAAAGGTACCATTCTATAGTAGTTAATTTATGAAATTGTTAGCCAACTTAAGCAACTAGAGAAATCCATTCTAAGGCATGCAACTATCAAAAATAATGCTAAGGCTTATAATTCTAATTCTGTGGATACTACAAGAAATGCCTAAAGGGAGAAACAACTACCTAAACTAAGGATTCCTAAGTATAGTTCTAGTCAAATGTTCTAAACAAAACTCAAGAATGATCGAATAAAGTGTCACGACCCGAACCGAGGCCCTAGACGCGACGGGCATCCCTAACCATAAAGGACCGAGAGCCCCTCTAAATGGAAATTATATACATAATCCATATACTTTAAAGATGCGGAAAAACAAAATGGAATCATGGTCATCTAATTTCCACAAAACCATACGTTTATAATTTCAACAAGACCTAAATCCATCAAACACCTGTCTGCGAAATCTCTAGTAATTGAAAGAAAACAACACCTGTTTGATGATCGGGATAAGGCCCCCAATCAGACCATAAACTAAAGACAATGAAATCATCACATGAGATAATTTCTTCCGAAATAAGAGAGGCTCACCAATTCCAATCGTCTTACAAATCAATTTACGACTTAGCGGGACCCTAGGACTATGCCTAAGATCCTGAAATATAGGGGGGTCAATACAAATGTACTGGTATGTAGAGCAATAAAAAATAATGTATTTTATACAACATAAGTGAGAGCAATTCATAAAATAGTTTACATACAACATAGGAAAAATACATGGGCATTCTTTGATAAATTTCAAAACACTTTCTTGAGATCATTACTCTACTCTTTATTTCTCTTCTGAGCTAGATGGTACACCCTACAATCTGTAATTCTATAGAGTATATGAAATCCACCCCTGACTCAGCGGCTAAGCCCCCAATCTAAGTTTGTCATAAGGATTAGAGTATTTATAAGGGGGACAAGCAAGATCACACAGCAGGGTGCCAAAATTCCCAATCAAATCAACATGTCATGGTAGTGAACAAGATAAAAAAGTAGGGCTCCTGACAATAGTCCCAATTTGGGAAGACATAAATCAAGGTACACAAGATCACAATGCAGGGTACCGTAATCCCGTGTCGGCAAATCACGGTTTCTAGCATAGAGTCTATCAACTAGTACTTTCTTTGGGTAACCATCTAACTCTCTTTAATCTCATTTTTAATTCTTTTACAATAAAACATGCATCATGCTTACACACCACTCTTTTCTTATTCTGTTAAGGGCAATTCACAATGGGGTATTATCATACCCCAAATTATAAGTCATTTGTATCATATCATTCCACAACCCATCTCATTCAAATAATTTATAATATTCTGC
The DNA here is from genome assembly GCA_030864215.1 of Capsicum pubescens. Lineage (NCBI taxonomy): Eukaryota > Viridiplantae > Streptophyta > Magnoliopsida > Solanales > Solanaceae > Capsicum > Capsicum pubescens. Next base: position 182,395,717 of record CM061546.1, on the reverse strand, counting down.
TTTGAATTTTTCAATCAACTCAATCATTTAACCCCCAAAACATTTAAACAACCCAAGGGAGTCGTTATTTTAACACGTGTGCAAACTTATGCAAACATTCTCCCTTTTTAATATTTCAACACATGATAGTCAATTTTCTCAAAACAATCATGCAATTGTTTCATTTTTTCACATTGACAATAATAAACAAGAAAACACCCCATTTTCAAGTCATAAACAATATCAAGTTCAAAACAATAATAAAACAATTATCTCATACTTCAAAACATGCAATTGAACAACCCACAACATGTGAGATCAAGATGTATCATAACAAGAGAGAGATTGTATATGTTTCATGCTCTCAATTCAACATTCAAATTCAAATGCATACATACTTATATACGACTACAAATCAAATTTAGAAGAAGGCCTCAAGACCAAAAAGTTATATCATTGAAAGAGTTTACAATGCATGCTTTTAATGTAAATCAAAACCTTTCATGAATACAAGATTTTTAGACAATCAAAAAATTATTAAAAACAATTTTACCAAACCCATGTAGTTTAGGAAACCCCCCACGTACCTTAGATCACTTAGTTTGAAGGATGGAACCCGAATCTTGATTTGTTTCATGGAAATCTTGAACTTAAAAATTGATTTTTTCTTATCATTGGGAGAGGGTAAGGGCTTTGTTTATGAGAAAAACTTATCACTTTTTAGCCTATGATGACCTATAAATGTTTTAATCTTCTTTTTACATGACTTGGGGCTGTAGGAAAAACATGAGACTGCCCCTCAATTTTAAAACTTTCAGCAGAAACTCAATTTTGTGCCCTAGCTCGACGCGCCAACTGTCTTATCGCTATAGGCAGTATGATGCGGTGCAATTGCGGTGACCTACTAGTTTGGGAATCTAAACACGGCTTAAACCTCTTCCCCTGAGACAACCCCCTTGCACCCCTGAATATGAACCAACTCAAAAATCTACGTCTCGGGGTCAGAAAGATTGATTTAGAAATCATTGAAGTTTAGGAGCTTAAAATATGACTAACTCCTTTTAACACTTAGAAAAATTCCAGGTTGTTAGCTCCAAAAGCATGCTACTAAGTGTAGTACTAAGGTTAGTATGCTACGGGGTGTTACATTATCTCTCCTTTGGAATCATTCGTCCATGAATGATGGGTAGGGACTTTTTGAAACTATAAAAGTGTAGAATGAATAACTTAATCTCTCATTGAACATTTTTCCTCAACAAAATATACGAAGGCATCAAACAATCTTCGTGATAACCCCTAGGGAAACGTGTAAGCACAAAACATGAGATAACGAAACCTGATATTGACAAGATCTTGGCATGTGTTTTATGGCTCATGATCAAAACATTGTAAGACATGAATTTTCCTAAGAATCCTCGGCCTGATTAAGATTGGTACAAGACATGAGATGAGATTCTCGCGGGACATAAGAATAGAAGCATTCTCTATCTTACAAGATACAATGAAAAGACTTAAACTTAGAGACACTACTTTCCCATGCCCCAAATAATAAATTACATGCCTCATCATTTCCAACTTAAAATTCTCCCAGTACACATATAACCATATGAGTTTGAGTCCCTCCGCATAATGCTTTTATGTTGTAGCATAACTCAGAGAAAAGAGATGCTAGCTTAAGCTATGGGACCTCATACCCTACATCCCTTTAAGGATATTACTTCACCTTATCATTTCCATCAAACACCCTCGGGTTTTAATTCATGGATAACTAACCACATAGCATATTGGTTTGTGTTTTCATCAATCACAACATTCAAGCCTACCATAACTATACCCACTTCATAATCTCCCCAGTAAGACCAGCCAATTCAATCATTCTCACTAAGATTTTTTCCATATATCTCCTTCCTAACTATTTCTCATAATGAAAGTTCATCTCCTTCTTCCCCCTTTTCCTATAACCTTAGCTGAAAAAATGACATCAAAATTTTCATCTTTAAAAGCATCTACTCCCCCACTTAACACAGTTCTACCCTTCCACAACCACCATCAAACTAACATACAGATGGTCATTAAAAGACCCGAGCACAAACCTCATGAATGGGAGAAATACTACTTAATTATAACTCATATTCATTGATCTACTGAAGGTGGGACATGAGGTGAAGATACGATACAATCATGAAGTTCTTCATATATCAAGTGTCTGGATCTTAAGTAGAGAGACACTATTGCATAAACACAACATAGTATGAGTCCTCAGGACATACCATAGTGGGAAACATGAGAGCTTACATCATAAGTCATATAACATAAGTTTGGAATTCATAAAGTCGACGATTTGAGACAGGGACTTCTACTCGAAGCTATTGCTTCTCATTTTCAGAGATGAAATAGTCATGAGTTCCCACAACTTTACCATTTTGGCTAATCCCGACCTAAAATGAATTAGTAACATATGAAAATATAGTACCTTAGAACCAAGCATGATTCGGGACACATATTTATCGTTCACCAGCAACATAACTTAGAGCTTGAATACTTGGAATATCGGATCACTGAGGGACATTATTGCTTCTAGTTTGGAGGTTGGGGCATGAGATGAGTTACATAAAGAGCTCAAATCTTAGACATGGGCAGGACTTGTATTCATAAGACATTGGTAGATGTCCATTCAAATTGAAGCAGGAGGAACTTGCTTGAATAGGAATAGATTTATCATGGTTCTTACTTGAAACTTGACACCACATGAAAATTTGGGAACTACTTTAATTCATCATCTCCCCCTTAGATCAAAGTCACACTCCTAAACATGAGGATAAACCCCTTATCAAATCTATACCCACCACTCTCAACACAAATATATATCACCATGCACATAAATGCTAGACTCCTCTCAATGATTTTATTGTAAAAACATTAGATTCTTTCTAGGACATTCCCTTTAGGGACCTTGATCATAACTTCCTCTAACCCTCAAAGTCATAGAATTGTGACTAACATTATTATGTACATGGGCATCCATGATTTTAAACACTTAACACCTCATCTTCAACTCCTTAAAATACTAGCTTTACACCTCTAATCACATAACTCACAACTTAACAACATTTGTAAATCTATACCAAAGGTGCATATTGCCTACCTATTTTTTTCTTCTTAATTCAACTTTAACGAACACCATACAATAACACCCCAGACTTCTCCATACTACAAAATTCATGAATGTGAACTAGGTACACATAACACTTGTACATAAATTAAACCTTATCTAACAACATGCTACCTGGGGGTTCAACTTATTCTTATATACCCATATTTTTATCCACTTAATGATTCAACCATAATTCATTGTTGTACTCCTGTTCTCATATATACATATACATCAAAATTTTCCACTCATTATTCCATAAGTTGCTAATCTAGGCTATTGCACTTATCAAATTAAGTCTTCTACTTACTCCCACAAAACATGTATCATTGATCTTAAGCTACTATCGTTTTTACTACCACAATCCACATCTAAAGTTCAAGCCTATTGTCTAACCCCAATCATGTCACACCGATGAAGCATGTCGCATATTGTACTAGTCCATCAAATAGAAATATCAACCTAAGTCTCTTACTTTACTTAACTATGACCTATAAGTTCATCCTCTCCACAACATTACTACTATACCTTAAAATATACTACATACCTTCTCACATTAAGTCTACTTACCCATGTATACATTCTTACTATCACAAAATTCCATACACACCAATGAGTCTCTACACATGAATTATTGACTAGTCTACCCCTTTCTATTCATAACCGATTTCTATAACCACTATAACTATCCACTCTAGGTTCCTTCCCTAATTTAAATAAATAATAATCATAGCCAAACACTTCCTTTACAGACTACCATACAATCTATAAATCTTGCTATAACATTAGCCAACCAACATACAAGGAAAACTCACCCCTCAATCAAAGGGTTATACAACTGAAATTACTTATTTATGCAAAAGTCACCCTCACTCTAACTGCTAACCTTTTGACTTCATGTCACCAAATTTTCGACCATCTCACTATCGATAGGTCATAACACATTAACATATACAACTACTTAGATGGAAATACAGTTCCAACAGTTTGCTACACATCATTACCCTTATGCATAACATCTGCAGCAAGAATTTATACAAGAAGACCGAATACACTCCATACCTCAGGTTTAACTACACGACTAATGTAGTCAGGGGTATAATCTTAAATCATCATACTTTAAAGCACATATAGACTCCTTTCAAGCCCTTATGCAATTTCATAACTTTATAGATAACTCAATTAGAGAGAACTACATTATTGGGGAAGCTAAACTTTTAGAATAGTATCACCTCGACAATGAGGCATGGCTCTTGAAATTAGATCAAGGAAGGAATTTGGATAAATTTCTTATGGACAATGCTATAGCACAAACTAAAGTATGAAAGAATAAGAAACAACTCCTAAATGTCCGATAGCCTCCTGATTATAAGTGTGGTTCACAACACACCCATAAATAAGACTCAACTAGACACGATTTCGCAGACACCCTGGAACCATAAACCATGCTCTGATACCAAGTTTGTCACCACCCGAATCGAGGCCCTAGCTACAATGGGCATCCCAAACCATGAAGGCTCGAGAGCCCCTCTAACTAAAGATCATATACATAATCTATATACTAAAAAAATGCAGAAAAACAAAATGGAATCATGGTCATCTAATTTTAACAAAACCATATGGTTATAATTTCAACAAGACCCAAATCCATCCAATACCTATCTTCAACATCTTAACTAACTAAAAGAAAACAACATCTCTTTGAAGACCGAGACAAGGCCCTCATCGGACCATAAACTAAAAATAATGAAATCATCACAAGAGATACGACCTTCCCAAATAAAAGAGGTTCACCAACTCTAATTGTCGGACAAATCAATTTGTAGCTTAGCGGGACCCTAGGACTATGCCTAAGATTCTGAAATATAGGGGATCAATACAAATATACTGGTACACAGAGCAATCCAAAGTAATGTATTTTATACAACATAAGTGAGAGCAATTCATAAAACAGTTTACATATGATATAGGAAACACACATGGGCATTCTTTGATAAATTTCAAAACACTTTCTTGAGATGATGACTCGACTCTTTATTTCTCTTCTGAGCTAGATGGAACACCCTACAATCTGTAATTCCATGGACTATATAGAATCCACCGTTGACTCAACGACTAAGCCCCCAATCCAAGTTTGCTAAAAGGATTGGAGTATCTATGAGGGGGACATGCAAGATCACATAGAAGGATGTCAAAATTCCACATCAAATCAATATGTCAGGGTAGTTCACAAGATCACAAAGCAGGAATCCTACGCATATTCCCAATTTGGGATGAGATAAATCAAGGTACACAAGATCACAAAATAGGGTATCCTAATCCCATGTCGGCAAATCACGGTTTCAAGCATAGAGCCTTTCAACTCGTACTTTCTTTGGGTAACCATCAAACTCTCTTTAAGCCTATTTTTAATTCTCTTATAAGAAAACATTCATCATTGTTTCACACAACTCTTTTCTTATTCTGTTAAGGGCAGTTCACAACAGGGTATCATCATTTCACAATAGGGTATCATCATACCCTGACTTGCAAGTCATTTAAATCATATCATTCCACAACCATTCTCATTCAAACCATTTATAATATTCTGCTTTGGATTTTTTAATCAACTCAATCATTCATCCCCCAAAAATATTTAAACAATGCAAGGGAGTCCTTATTTCAAAACGTGTGCAAACTTATGTAAAGATTCTTCCTTTTCAATATTTCAACACATGATGTTCAATTTTCTCAAAACAATTCATACAATTCTTTCAATTTTTCACATTGATAATTATAAACTAGAAAACACCCTATCTTTAAGTCATAATCAATATCAAGTTCAAAACAATAGTAAAACACTTATCTCACGCTTTAAAACATGTAATTGAACAGCCCACAACATGCGAGATCAAGATATATCATAGCAAGAAAGGGATTGTATATGTTTCATGCTCTCAATTCAACATTCAAACTCAAACGCATACATGCTTATATATGAGTACAAATAAAATTTAGGGGAAGGCCTCAAGACCAAAATATTATATCATTAAAAGAGTTTACAATGCATGCTTTTTAATGTAATTCAAAACCCTACATGAATACTTGATTTCTCAACATTCAAAACATTATTAAAAATAATTTAACCATGTCCATGTATTAGGAAAACCCCACATACCTTATTTCACTTAGTTTGAGGGATGGAACCCGAATCTTAATTCATTTCTTGGAAATCTTAAACTTAAAGATTGATATTTTTTATCTTTTGGAGAGGGTTAGGGTTTTTTATGAGAAAAACTGATCACTTTTGAGCCTATGATGCCCTGAAAATGTTTTACTCTTCTATTTTAATGACTTGAGGCTGTAAGGAATAGACGAGATTGCCCCTCAGTTTTAAAAGTTTGAGCAAAAACTCATTTTGGTGCCCTACCGCGATGCGCCAAGTGGATTACCGCTATAGACAATCCTACACAGTGCAATCGTGGTGACCTATGGTTTGAGAATCCAAACACATCTCAAACCTCATTTGAAAAATCCAAACCTCGAGACATCCTTTTTACACCCCTGAATATGAATCAACTCAAAAATCTATTTCTCAGGGTCAAAAAGATCGATTTTGAAATCATTGAAGTTTAGGATCTTAAAATATGACTTAGTCCTTTTGTCACTTAGAAAAATCCCAGGTTGTTAGATCCTAAAGCATTCTACAAAGTGAAGTACTAAGTCGAGAAGGCTATGGGGTGTTACATTATCTCCCCTTGGGATCATTCATCCCCGAATGATGGGTAGGGACTTTTTGAGGCTCTAAATGGATAGAATAAAGAACGTAATCTCGCATTGAACATTTTTCCTCAACAAAATATGCGAAGGCATCAAATGAGATTTATGATAACCCCTAGGGAAACTTTTAAGAACAAAACATGAGATACCAAAACTTGACATTGACATGATCTTTTCTTGTGTTTTATGGAACATCATCAAAACAATGTAAGGCTTGAATTTTCCTACGAATCCTCGACCTGATTAAGATCGGTACAAGATATGAGATGAGATTCTCGCGGGACATAAGAATAGAAGCATTCTCCATATTACAAGATACAACGAATAGACTTAAACTTAGAGACACTACTTTTCTATGCCCCAAATAATAAATTACATGTCTCATCATTTCCAACTTAAAATTCTCCTAGTACACATCTAACCACATAAGTTTGAGTCCCGCCACGTAATGCTTTTATGTTGAAGCCTAATTCAGAGAAAAGAGGTGCTAGCTTAAGCTATGGAGCCTCATACCCTACATCTCTTTAAGGATATTACTTCACTTTATCATTGCCATTAAACACCCTCGGGTTTTAGTTCAGGGAGTACTAACCACATAGCACATTGGTTTGTATTTTCATTAATCACAATATTCAAGCCTATCATTACTACACCAACTTCATGGATCTCCCTACTAAGACTAGCCAATTCAATCATTCTCACTAAGATTTTTTCCATATATCTCCTTCCTAACTATTTCTCATAATGAAAGTTCATCTCTTTCCCCCCCTTTTCCTATAACCTTGGCTCAAGAAATGACATCAAAATTTTCATCTTCAAAAGCATTTACTCCCCTACCTAACACACTACTACGCTTCCACAACTACCATCATACTAACATATAGAGGGTCATTAAAGGACCCAGGTATAAGGATCATGAATGGGAGAAACACTACTCAATCATAGCTCATATTCATTGATCTACAAAAGGTGGGACATAAAGTGAAGATATGATACAATCACGAAGTTCTTTATATATCAAGTGTCTGGATCATAAGAAGAGAGATGCTATTGCATAAACACAATATACCATGAGTCCACAGGACAGACCAAAGTAGGAAACACGGGTGCTTATATCACGAGTCATATAACATAAGTTTGGAATTCATGAAGTCGATGATTTGAGACATGAACTTCTACTCAAAGCTATCACTTCTTATTTTCAAAGCTGAAATAGCCATGAGTTTGCATAACTTTAGCATTTTTGCTAATCCGGACAAAATGAATTAGTAACATATGAAAACATAGTTCCTTAGAACCAAGCATAATTAAGGACACATATTTATGGTTCATGATCAACATAACATAGAGATTAGATACTTGGAATATTAGATCACTAAGGAATATTATTGCTTCTAGATTGGAGTTCGGGGCATGCCATGAGTTACATAGAGAGCTCAAACCTTAGACTTAGGCAGAACTTGAATACATAAGACATTGGTAAATGTCCATTCAAATTAAAGTAGGAGGATCTTGGTTGAATAGGAATTGATTTATCATGATTCCTACTTTAAACTTGGCACCACAAGAAAATTTGGGAACTACTTTAATCCGTCATCTCCCCCTTAGATCAAAGTCACACTCTTAAACTTGAGGATATAACCCCTCATCAAATCTGTACCCATAACTCTAAACACAAAGAGGTATCACCATGAACATAAATGCTAGACTTCCATCAATGATTTTAATGTAAGGACAATAGATTCTTTCTAGGACCATTATCCTGTGTCGACAAATCATGGTTTCTAGCATAGAGTTTTTCAACTCATACTTTCTTCGTGTAATGATCTAACTCTCTTTAAACCCATTTTTAATTATCTTATAAAAAGCATGCATCATGATTATACATTACTCTTTTCTTATTCTGTTAAGGAAAATTCACAATGGGGTATCATCATACCCCGACTTGCAAGTCATTTGTATCATATCATTCCACAACCCTTCAGATCCAAACCAATTATAATAGTATGCTTTGGATTTTTCAATCAACTCAATCATTCGACCCCCAAAGACTTTTAAATAATGGAAAAGAGTCCTTATTTTAAAATATATGCAAACTTATGGAAAGATTCTCCCTTTTCAATATTTCAACACATGATGGTAAATTTTCTCAAAACATTTCATGCATTTCTTTCACTTTTTCACCTTGACAATTATAAATAAGAAAACACCCTCTCTTTAATTCATCATCAATATCAAGTTTAAAATAATTGTAAAACACTTATCTCATATTTCAAAACATGCAATTGAACAACCCACAACATATGAGATCAGGATGTATCATAACAAGAGCGAGATTGTATACGTTTCATGCTCCCAATTCAACATTCAAACTCAAATGCATACATACTTATATACGAGTACAAATCAAATTTAGGGAAAGGCCTCAAGACCAAAATATTATATCATTGAAAGAGTTTACAATGCATGCTTTTTAATTTAATTCAAAACTTTTCATGAATATATGATTTCTCAACATTCAAAACATTATTTAAAATAATTTCACCATGCCTATGTAGTTTAGGAAAATTCTACGTACCTTAGATCACTTAGTTTGAAGGATGGAACCCGAATCTTCATTTATTTCTTGGAAATCTTGAACTTAAATATTATTTTTTATCTTTGGGAGAGGGTTAGGTTTTTGCTTATGATAAAAACTAATCACTTTTGAGCCTATGATGTCCTATAAATATTTTAATATTCTACTTTCACAACTAGGGGCTGTAGGGAAAAGATGAGACTGCCCCTCAGTTTTAAAACTTTTAGCAGAAACTCGATTTGGTGACCTACCGCAATGTGCCAAGTGGATTACCGCTATAGGCACCATGAAGCGGTGCAATCGCGGTGACCTACTATTTTGGGAATCCAATCATGTCTTAATCCTCATCCAAAAAATCCAAAATTCCCCCGAGAAATCCCCCTTTCACCATTTAATATGAATCAACTTAAAAATCTACATCTCGGGGTCGAAAAGATCGATTTAGAATTCATTGAAGTTTAGGAGCTTAAAATATGACTAAGTCCTTTTAACACTCAGAAAAATTCTAGGTTGTTAGATTCTAAAGCATGTTACTAAGTGCGGTACTAAGTCAAGAAGGATACGGGGTGTTACATAAAAAAATAAGCATAAGCTATTCCTTTAGACCCTATCTTATTTGCAATATATAATATCGTAGAGCAAAGTCTAGAAATATGTAGATTGCAATGTACCTCAGAGCCGAGCGATTGTATTTAAATATCCACAAGCTTCTGATCACTCTACTCGACCTTAAAAAGTCATCATGCTATAAAAACTAAAATCTTTAGGTAAACACAAGTAAAAGAAGACCCATATTATAAATCTATACTTTAGGGGAGGGGGAAATTGGGTCAAAATCGACCATGGGGCCCACATAAGAAATCTAAAAATTAAAGCCGTACTTATGTTTCTTATAAAATAAAGAACACGTGCTCAGAAATTGACCATGATCACAGTCTATGTCCAAGCTCAAATCATCTCCTAAAGGTTCAAGAAACCAAAAATTCCAAACTAAGAATTACTAAATTTTTGGGTGGAAAATACACAAGAATTAGTGATAAATGAATAAAGATCGATCAAGTATCATACGAGTTCAATGGGATAAAATCCCAATAATTTCCAAACATTACAGATTATAGTGATGGAAATGGGTCAAGAAAGAAGGAGGAAAATAAAGTGAGGGAATTTTTATAGTCACCTCCGGGGGTCTTTCGTGATTGTGAGACCCTTGTGTGATCGTGATCTGTTCCCAGAAGAACCCATTATGAATGCAGACAATTCTTGATGATTCTAAAGATCAAAGTTTATCCTGCTAAATCATCCTTATTTGAGAATGCGAGGATGGGATCACGAATGCGATGGTCAAGAACTTGATCCTTTGAAAATATATATATCCATTTTGTAAACGTGAAGGATAACTATGTCTTGCACAAGTTATTGAAAAACCAACAAAATGCTAAGTTAAGAAGGACTATGAATGGCTAGCGAGATTCATTCAAAATTCTTAATGCAAATAAAATATGAAATACTATAGAAAAATGGCATTTTGGATTAACTAAAGTGAAAAAACTTAAAACCAAGGTTGTTTTGCAAAAAGTTGATCCCATACCTACTCCATCTATTTTAACCAAATTTCACTCAATAGATCAAATCGAGCTCAAAATCCCAGGAGAAAATAAAGGCCCCCCTATCCTAAAAAATCCACATTTACATCTAAATAACTATCAAAAATTTCATCCAAGGTCGTTTATTAGAAGTTTTGACCAAAGACTAGTTTCTAAACTTCAAAGCTCCAAAATAGTGAAATATGCTTAAAACCCAAATGAACTGCCTAGGAACCAAACATGGAAAAGGCACAAAAATAAAGAAAATAACTTGGAGGGTCATTACCGAAAGTTTTACCATTTTCTACATTTGGTGTTGATGAGGTCTGATATGAGTGTTGACCATTCCACTAGGTCATGATGGGTAATTTTGGCCTCGCTGGATGTTTGGTTTGATTCCATGGGACATTGGAGATGTTTTTTTCATTTGATTAGAATTTTAAGTTTTCTTAGGTTTTAGTTTGATCTCGATCTACTTTTGATCTAGATAATCCTAGAATGGTGTTCTGATGATTATCAGGTGGGGAATGTGTTTTAACACTGAATTGTGTTTCATCCAAATACACATGCAAGTGGACATGGTCCTACAAGTAATTAAGGATTATGCGTCCAAATATCATACCTACAAAGACTTGTTAATTAACATTTTACTAACTTGAATTAATGCTAGTTATTTATTCAAGCAATAAAACCCAAATTTATTAATTTGTATTAACTAAACTAAAAGTATAAAGAAAATAATTACTGATAATTAATCAAATTAAGAGTAGATTTTTACATAATCGATGAATGAAATAAATATAAAGTTATGGATTTGCTAGCAATCGTGTTGACTAATCACTTGAACTCACAATGATATTCTATCAAGTTACTAATTACAGGTTGATATTACTTATTGAGTATCATCCTGGTAACTATAAGATTACTTGACTATCCCTAATGACTAAATTTATATGGTCATCCATCGATAGTAAAGTGCATGTGAAGTTCATGTATATCAACTACAAAAGGATAATAGTTATATTTATATCCATGCCACTAAATCATTCCTCATCCCTATAAGGTTCACAACGACCTCCTACTTTTTTATCATTGATAAGTCACCAATTTGACAACTTATTAACACTTTTAAGCTTAAATTATCGTGTTTTTCCATTGATTAGAGGTTATTCTCATTTATAAGGATCATTTGTGTAGGTAAAGGCTAAAAATAAAGATGAGCATGTTATTTGAGTCAATTGAGAATAAAAGAAAAAGAGCTTAAAAGTTTACGTGAGCTTGTTAAGGGCCACCTGTGCATGCACCTGAAGAACCTGTGCATGTAGATGGCCATTTTGAGAAACCACTACCACCTGCATATGCAAGTCAGCAATATATGCTAGCACCTGCACCAGCAGGTCACCAATGTGGTGACACATTCATATTTTGCTGAAATGTGAATTTTTGATCTAAAAGGGGGATTGCAACTTATCTCCACCGTTCTTGTACTTTTCTTAAGCTTAGAAAAATTATAGTGACTTTCAAGTGAGAAATTATGGTTTTGATTGAAGATTTATTTAATCCATATCTTTATTATTATTATATTATTTTGTATTTTGATGTATCAATTTGAAGAATTTGGGTATATATCTACTTTCTATCATTCAGTAGCTAATTCGGGTGGATGAATAGGCCATTATTATAGACTTCACAAAATACTACATGAGTTATGGAATTGGTTCATGAGTAATGAACCCATCCATGGATTCTTGAAACTCTGAGGTTCAAATTTTGTTTTCTATGCTAAGTACTAAATATTCAGGGGCTCGATCACAGACTGAGGATCTCATGAGATCATCATATTATATGGGATATTGAGCACATAATTTAAAGGGTTGAGATGGCTAGGTGGATAGGCAATTACATTTCACCACATGGTGAGGAGGCCCCATGGATTTAGGGGCAAGCTGTGAAAAAAAGGCTTGTTGACACTAAGGCCAGGTTTTGGTGATTACTGATTCATTACCGCCTGTTTCCTACTACCTCAGATAACACATTGACGTAGGAAGGAGATGTATTTGTTTCCTTCTTGATGGTTGGTTATTATATTGATTTTGATGCCATCCTCAGACATGAGCTACATGATAGAGCTTTTGGTGAGCTTATTAACCTGCCATTTTTTTGTTTTGATTTAGAGGCTATGTGATGTGGAAGGTGTTCCTAAATTACCTAGTATTGATTAGAGAGTAACTATCATTGCGACTGCAGAGACAAAGACCATGAAGGGTTAGGCACATCCAGACACTTCTAGGAGATCTAGATAGCTAGTATCATTACCACAGGCCCAGTTTGAGAGGACGTCAGTTATCACAGAGCCTAATAAGGCACATATAAATGATTTAGGTGTTGGTTTAGACATGAAGATTAGGGAGCAGAGATGTGCTACGAATTTTAATACTTAGGGTGAGCGGACACATGCTATTTCTACTTCAACCCCAACTTTAACCTTAAAGATGGTGGGTATATCTACAAAGCCTGCTTACCTATCAACTACAGCTCCTATGACAGGTATGATTACTATATTGAGTGAGTTTTTGTAGAGACTAGTGGAGAGCTAGAGAGATACAATTACTCAATTGAAAATTATTGAGACTTAGATGACTACCCTTTTTCGACAGATGAGATTAGGAGTCATGATGATAGTTGAGTAGGCCGAGGATAGATAGAAGGCTGCTCGGAGAGCTGCACTATCAAATTTGTGTATGATGTCTCAAACATAGAATGATGAGCTAGAGAGATGGGTTACATCCCAATATACAGAGATATGTGAGCTAGATCTAATTCTAATGAGAGGGCATTTTAATATTCTATGAGCAGAGATATGATTTCTTATAAAGAGATGTATCATAGCTACTCCCTCTATGATACCCCCTGTAGTCCAGATATCACCTTCGCATGCTCCATGATAGTTTTACTTATTCGCAGAGAGTGATGAGAAGGTACCAATAGTTGGGACCAAAAGAGGTCTCTTGCATGATTTGTAGGATCCTGTTATGACAGAAGAAGAGGCCCTTAAAAAGGACATCAAAGATTCTTTGGAGACGACATTCATACATAGGTATAGGCATGATGCTATAGTAGTGGGTGCATAATCTAGTAGTGCACCGCCACCACTACCGCCTTCGTCAGCTTTTATACCCTCATCTGAGGAGGCTCCTGACTCGAGCACTTAGTACATCTTAGGTATGTTCTCACTTACCTATGATTTTTTTTAGCGCGTTAAGGACAATGCACAGTTTTTAGTTAGTGGTAGGCATTCCATACCACTACAAGTTTTTGTTGTCGTGCTTGTTTTCCTATTGGTCATGGTATGATTGTAGAATAAGAATGTCTAGGATAATTATATATTGTATTGTGTTTTTCTTCGTATTGTGTTATTTTTTTGTAAATGGGAGATTTTGAGTATCTAGAGCAGTAGTCTGATTTTGACTAAATTTTGATAACCCTCCAAAAATTTTGTGATTTTGAACTAGGTGGATGTACATATAAGTGAACTCTGTGGATCTTGTTATGGCATTAGAATTAGGGACTTGATAATCACTTTCTAACAATTGCATGAACTGTATAGGTAGTCGTTGGTAATATTGACTATGTGCCATGTGTGTGTGAGATACTACCTAGTTCCCCTTGTATGATGAATTCAAAACTTTCCTGGTTGGTCTTACCAAGTTAAAAGATAGTTAGTTAGGAAAGGATCATAGGCCATTTTGATTGTAGTCCACTTTTAGCTTAAATGACCTTTCATATGAAGATTGTATCCTTTGATCCCTGTTTCGAGCCTGATAGCCTATTTTTCTTATTACACCTTTCACCTTCCAATTTATATTACAATGAACCTACTTTTGACCTAGTTCTCCATGGACTTTATGCACCTCAAAATAGACAAAAGGCCTAAGTTGAGGGTGGCTATCATAGGGGTGAAAGTGTAAAATTTGTATGAAAAAGGGTAAAATAAGAGAAAAAGATAGTAGGGCAGGGTATGGTAGATAAAAAATTATTAAAAAGTGAAAAAGAAAGAATAAAAGACCATACCCAAACTGAATGTGCAATAATAGAATAAAAGGGGGAAATAAGGGTGGAATAAAAATAATATTGGCTAATAAGTGAGACCCCAAAGTTCGTGTAGTACCTAGGAGACTTAGTTAATTTAAATGTCCATACTTATCATACCATCCCAAAGCCTACATTACAAGCTGAGAAAAGTACTAAAGTGATCCTGACTTGACTTTCTGAATGCTAAAGTAAAGAAAATAAAGGCAAGCCTATGATATTTGACATGCATTAATTGGAGCTTCCTTGTTGAATGTGAGTGTCTTTTGACCATCCCTGCCTTAACATAAATTACTTCATATGAGTGAGTGGGACATCTTTGTTGTGAGGGAACGTGAGTTATATTGCTAGCTATTGTCTTATTTTAGGTGGTGTAATTTGTACATATGAGTGGTTGTTTGTTGCTAATGTAATTTCCATACCTTGATCCTAGTGCATCAAATTTTTGTGCTTCATGTTCATACACAGTTGGTTTTAAAAAAAGTTATAGGAAAAAGTGTTATGATTTGAACTAAATATGATGACTGCCTGCCTTAAATATCTTAGATTCTCTTGATTAAGCATCATTTTTGTTTTAATGTGTTTTTGTTTCCTGAGGACATAAAAATATTCTAAGTTGAGGGTGTTGATGTGCAATAGAAATATAACACTTTCAACACTTAAAATAAGGAAAATATGAAAGTTTTTGAGGGATTTTTGTTGGATTTTGATCTGTTTTAGGTATGGTTTTTAGGAAATCATGTTTTGAATGATAAGTTCATGAAAATGGTGAAAAGGGAATTTTTGTTACTTTTGGAGCGATATGGATGATTGGGATGTTTTCCAGCTTGATCGTGATCAATGCATGTCTTAGAGTTGAAGAAGAGCTGAAAAACTCACTCCCGGCACCTACCAAGTCAACATGTGGCTGCAAGAACGACCTAAGACCGCATGTACTCAAAGTAGGTTCCCAAAATTCAAAATTCTATGAGCTGAACATTACAGGATTTTTGCTCCTACTACCTGCGCCCACTACCTATGCCCGATCCTGGGCCGCAGGTAGTACCTGTACCCTGCCAGACTATAGTTGCAGGGAGTAGGTGGCCTATGACCCGATTTTCTCCTATTTTGTTCGGGCATAGTTTTTAGGGTTTTGTCTTCTACTATAAATACCTTTTATGTACTTTTTAGTTATAGATATATGAGTTATATGAGAGGTGACACTTTTAACAATCAGAAAAATATTCTCATTTCAAGATACATCTTTTATCTTGGGATTCCATTGTTTTGACTTTGATTGATTATTCAATTTACAGTTGTGGTTTTTCTTTCATCTTATCATTGTGATTTAATCTTTGCTTTCCAACATGATCGCTTTTGATTTCTTTACAATCATGAGTATCTAAAACCCATAGCTAGGGTTGTGGAAATCATGGTAAATTGATGAAGTAGGTAAAGTGTGATTGTTGACAGGAAACTAATACCTATGTCATGCGTTTCTTTATTTTCAAAATGATTGATTTCTTAATAGGTGCACACATTAGGATCCCGCCTAGATGTTACTACTTGCTATAACAAAAGGGCAGTAACTAGGAAAAGATAAAGACATTAGTAATTTGGGAAATTAATAGCCGATCCATTGCAACGTAACGGTATATATGAATGACTATTAGACTTCATCTAATAACTTAAGACTCAGAAGGTCATAGTTAACTTGGAATAAGGTCAGGGTTAGTAATTCAACACCCTAAGGCTCAATAGGTAAAGGGTGAAATCCTTCTGCTCTTCCAAAAGACTATGAGATGTACAAAATTTATCAGTTCTGCATGAAAGGTATTGAGTTGGTTCAACAACGCACATAAACCTACAGAGTTGAGATGCCGGGGGAACACAATCCTAATGTTCACTCAAGATTGATCTTTAACCTAGTTAATATTATTCTGTGTTTAAGACTACTACACACAAATTCCTCCATTTACTTTCCTATTTTGCCCATAGACTGTAACCACTGGGATCTATCAAATCACGTATTCCATTGGGATTCAACCCTAACCTTAGTTGGGTTACTATATTTTACAACAATGGCTTTATCCTTCAATTGGAGTTGTACTTTTAGTGTTATAAAAAACAAGTCCCTATAGGATCAACATGCATGATTGATTGCAATAACCTATTACTTTAGCAACCTAATGCACTTAACTACATATTCAATAGCAAACAAGTTTTTGGCATCGTTGCCATAAATGTATAGACAAGTTTTAAGATTTTTCTATTATTTGTATTCTTATAGGTGTTAATGATTTGATTTTAGTAGTGTTATTCTTGGCTATGAATTTTACAGGAAAGTAGACCCTTCAAAAATTGAAGAGGTCCCAACTCTATTTCTTTTAGAACCAAAAGTTACCCTATTAAAGTTTGAGGGATCATGATAGTTTCAATCATAGAGCAAAAAGACACTAATAGTAGTGTAAGATGGTCTCCCGACAGTGGTGGTTCCCATCACTAACCTCGATTGCAGTTTTTAAAGTGGCATTTCCACTTGTTGGTAAAATAACTAATAGTATTGTCAAATCACCAATAACTATAAGATGATAGATGAAAAAATATGGTGTAACTCTTACACTAAACTAGAAATTTATAGGTTTATCATATAAGGAACCATAGGTACATCTCATAAATTTCCTAGAGATTGCAGATATGTACATTATAGAGGAAGTTTCATTATACTATGTGAGACTCACTCTATTTCCATTCTTGAAACTAGGGAAAGACAAGATATTATGGAAAGTTGAACCTCTAAATTCTATTACTTCATAGACTGATCATCTCAAAATTTTATTACAAGATTCTTTCCATCTGGAATCATGTCTAATTAAGTATTTGGATTTTGGGCTTTAAGTAAAATGAAGGAGAAGTCCTATTCTAAGTATAGGAACATTTTAAAATGTTATGACTAAGCTTTTCTCGTCATGAACATACCAAAGAAGTTCTAATACAACCATTTATTTAAATTTTAGATATTCACTTAAAAATATTTCTTAATTCAATGGTAAGTAGATAAGAACTTGAAAAGCTTGTGATGAATTAGTACTTTATTGAATAGGTCAAAATCTAGCAATATGAAATGATGAGTCCAATAAAGGTTCTATAAATAAAACAATGGGGATATTGGATATTGATAAGATTACAAGTATACAAGCACAAATTGCTACTATGAGCAATAATTTGATTAGCTGGCTAATTGATTTTATTGAAAGTCCAACTACAAGTTATAGTTCAACAAGTATTATTATTTTATGAGGTTTGTGGAGGTGATCATACATCTAATATATGTAGATCTAATCTATAGTAATATATTTTGTAAGCAATATAGGTAGAGACACATGCAATCAAAATTTGTGAATGCTTATAATCCAAATAGGAGGAACCATCTAAATTTCTATTGGGATACTAATCAAAATAAAAACCAAAATAGGCAAAACTGTCAACAATAGGTCTATTAATTAAATTAGTGAAATTAAGTGAAAATTTTTGTTAATGATATCAAAAATGTTGAAAAATTTAGCTGATGGGAAACAAAAGTAGAAATCAACTACTAAGAACCATGAACTAGCCATCCTTAATTTAGAAAGACAAAACTGTCATGTTTCTAGAGAATTGAATATGAGTCCTCTTTGAGGTCTACCAAGTGACATGGACCCTAATCCAAAGTAGGCGAAAACAATATTAATAAGAAGCAAAAAGAATTTAGGTGAACTGATGCTGGAAATAAAGATTAGGAAAGTAGTTGAAAAGTAGAGAACTAAGGTGTCGAGAGAGATAAAGATAGTATAGAGATAGAGATAGAGAGTCGCAAAGAAGTGTATGCCAATAGTTTTAAGATGATTTGTATCATTCCCACAAAAGCATATTAAATAAGCAGACTTTTACAGATTTCTTTAATTTACTAAAGAAGGTAAATATTAGCATTTCTCTTGTTGACATATTATAGGGCGTTCCCTAATATCATAATAACCCTTATGTAATTTTTAGCTGTCATTGTGTTTTGACCATTTCCCCTTCACTATTTTTTCTAAATCAGCTACATGTTTTGGGGATTATTGACACGATCCTTAAAGGGTTTGAGAGTGATATATGTGGGATAGATGTTTTGAATAGCCTCTAAAGTGTTATATTTGACTTTGCTCATAATATTATGATCTAAGTATCAGATGGCGATTCTTTCAATTCCATTAGATTACAACTTGCGAGTTTGGATTAGTAGCATAGCTAGTTTGGGTTTAGAGACTTTATTTTGAGTTTTGAGAATTTAGATAAGAAACTAGTAATTTTAGCCTAAAGGGGGTTTTGAGGGTAAGTTGTTGATAACAATTTGTTTTGGAAAATTCCATGATTCTATTGAGTCCAAAATATTGGAATTAGCTTAGAAACATTTTGTGTTTTTGTTTGTGAGATCTCAATAAAATCATGAGGGTTCATTTAGGGTCATTTTTGGTTGCATATTTTAGATTTCCTAAAGTTTCTGTTGGAACTTCTTAAGTGGGACTTTGGTTGACTTAGTAGTACTGCCTAGGCGAATAAAGGACAATCTTAGAAAAAGTTGACCTATATGGCAACCGTCGCCTAAGTGATGGGTTATCTAACGTAGAGGCTTTACCTTAGCATCTAAATGGTTTCATAAGTGAAGTGGTTGACCAACTAAATAGTAGTCTTGTTACTTAACTAATATCTCATAGTCGATTATTTGACAGTCAAGGAAGTTATTTCTATAGAAAAATCCCATTTTTGCATTTCAAACTCTATTTTTACAATTTTATGTAATGACCCTACATGTAATTTTCCATATTTACACTTATTTTTGCCATTAGAGATTATCCATAGCTTCCCTAAGGCATTTATAACTTGCCAAGACTGGCAGTTCGATTATCAGGCAGTTCATTTGTTTTTTATAGCCAATTCCTTATTTAGAAGTCTTCGTTGGTTCCAAATACCCATGGGGTGAAAACTTGTAATGACTTAAAATTTTGATGAGATATGTGAAATATGTGTTTTTATATTTTTGACTATTTTACCCCTCCTCGTAGTTGATTTTGTATTTTTTGACTATTTATCCCCTCTCGTAGTTGTATTATGGTATTTATGGGGTTTAGGGTTGATTGGCATGGTTCCCAAAACATTTTAGTACCATTTGTGCGATATTATAATTTTTGGAGGCTTCGAGAGCCTTATTATAGCTTCTATGGATATCTTTTTATTCATGCGATGGATGGGTGAGTAAACATTACCAGTAGATCCAGAACGTCGATTTTAGGGTGGTAACCTATTTGGTGTGGTTTTATGGATTTTAAATCTCATTTCGACTCGCAGTTTGGAAATTATGATTTTGGATTTTGGGGTTAATTTTGTGAAAATGACATCTTTTTAAAAATCGAATATCACCATTAAGTCTGAAGCATTGAATATAGTGTGGATACATAATTCGTTTGTGTATAGCAATTTTTGAATGGATCTTGGGACTTGGCAAAAAATTGGAATGTTTTCAAGTTTCTAGTTGATAGTTGGTGTGCCAGTGATCGCCAGCCCTGGATGTGATCTTGAAATAGTAAGATTACCATGGCCCTGGTACAATCACGACTGGCCTGCCCAGGTGGGGGATAGTGCGATCGTACACCTCGGGTCGCAATAGCGACATTGAGAACCTGAAAGGGGTATAAATTAACCCCATAGGCCATGAACTAGCTCATTGTTCACCTTTCCTCTTGAGAGCTAAACAATAAAATTGTGTAAGATCTTACAAGTGAAACTTGTGGGTTTTTGGGAAGCTAGATTAACATCCATTTCTTGATTCTCGTACGGATTTAAGGTTAGAATTCACCCTTTTCTTAGTGAATTTCTTGATTAATTGCTAGAACCCCCAAAAGCTTAGGGCTTGATTTTAAACCCCAATTTCACTCCTTTTTACTTAAATAGTGTTTCTAATCCTATAATTACTAGTTTTTCATCAATTTAACCTTTGAAGCAACCTCGATTCTTGATTTTGAATGGATTTTAAAGGTTTTACCTGGTAAAGTTTAAAAATAGATTTTCTTCAATTTAAACCTTGTTTTTAAATCAATTTGAATTGGGTATTCAACTGTATATTCCTTAAGGTATGGGAAACACATTTTTGAAATAAAGTTACCTTTTTACCCTTCTTTTTAGAAAACCCTCTTTGGGGGTCCATTTTTACCCTAAAATAATAGTAGGCAATATAAGTATCATTGGCTATGTATTGATGAGTAGATTCTGTATTTCTTAGCTTTAGTTGATTTCAAGATTATTTGTGAGAAGTAATGTCATAGGTTGAGGTGTTGCGGACCAGTTTTCGGCCTTGAGTTGGGTTATGGCTTAACAATTTTAGACAGGGTTGGGTAGTTAATTTGTATACAAAATATAAGTTAATGGGATTGGAACTAATCATAAAATTAAATATATTAATGTGTCATTCCCGTGTGGGGGAATATTTGGTGTAATTGTTGGTTTTGAGATATTATGTGATATGTGTGACCGTGTGGGGTCCTAAGTGATGTAGATAGCTTAATAAACATATGAATAATTGTATTGTGTTGTTGAAATTTCTAATGTGGTATCATTGGTGTGTTGTGCTACATTTATACTTTATTGACATATGAATCAAGTTGAATTTCATGGATGGTGGAACTAATGAGTGAATCTTGGCTCACTTGGATGTGGAATATATCATTTTGGATGGTTGTCGAAATATATCATTATGTCTAGTTGTGGAAATACTAATTGTGATTGGTTGTGAGCATTACATCCTCATATCATACTCACTAATGAAACATTAGTACCACCGTGGAAACATTTGAGAAATTATGGAAACACCTTTTTAAAACCCTTCCTAAGGGATTTTCTAGGAAGAAGATATTATGACATCTTATAAAACCATCCCCGAGGGATGTGCTGAGGAAAAGATATGATATATCGATTATATATAGGTTGATGAACTCCACATGGGTCCCACATTATAAGTCTTATCTACGTAGGTGTATAAGGAGGTTGTGCGATAGCCTCATGGATCATCATCATCATTCTTATTGTGTTTACTTTGTTATGATTATGATGTGATTGTAGATCTACCTTGACTTATTCCCTATCTAATTATTCTATTTTCTTATACTTGTACTCAATGATCTTATATGTATATTGTCCTTTCTTGTCCTACTTGCATATGGTATATTGTACACTTATGGTCTTTTTTGTGTTTGTTGAAATATATGTGATATATTAGAACTATTAGTGCAAGC
The DNA here is from genome assembly GCA_030864215.1 of Capsicum pubescens. NCBI lineage: Eukaryota > Viridiplantae > Streptophyta > Magnoliopsida > Solanales > Solanaceae > Capsicum > Capsicum pubescens. The sequence continues at coordinate 182,373,292 of CM061546.1, read as the reverse complement.
AGTGCGGGATAACATTGTAAGACCTTTTCTGATTGTAGGTGACATGCCTTTAGTGTGTATTTTGTATGCCTTATTTTCTAATTTGCTTGCTCAGCCTATGATACCTACTGAGAATAAGTGAACTCTACTCACTCCTACTGTACCCTTCAGGGAAGGATTCAGGTTTGGATATGCCCATGTTGCTTGATTTGGGCGATTATTTGAGCTTTCAAGGTAGTGGTTAATTTTTAGGCATCCATATGTCTTCTACTATCTCTCTGTCATTAGACTATGTCCTTACTATTTTTTGAAGAAAGAGTTGTATCTACTAGATTTCTTATCTATTTATTTTAGATTTGAGTTGTACTAGATACGTTCTTATATGGTTGACACCAGGTTTTAGAGAGTTAAGGTGACATTATGGTTTATGTTTCTTTCCATAGTTGTTACGCTTATATGGTTTGAGTTTGTTCTAAAAGCCTTACTGTGGGGGTATTTCTTCCTGTTTCCCAATGTGTATCATTTTGGGTGATAGGCTTACTCATCAAGGTTCACCATGACGAGTGCCATCATGACCTTGGAATTTGGGTTATACAAATTGGTATCAAAGCAGCCAGGTTCACTGGTCTCAATGGTTTAAGAATGGTATGTCTAATAGAGTTTCGTGGATTCATACATAGACTTCTGTATCTATTTTCGAGAGGCTATAGGATGTCCTTAGGAAAACATCCCCTATTTTATTCCTTATCCTACGAATTCTCGTATACCTTGTGTTCTAAGCCGTGTTTTACTCTTTTTGTGTAGATTGTGCTGATTATGTCCTATGAGGTAAGAAATACAGAGCCTTCTCCCAGATGCGAGCCTCGAGTCATTGATGGACTCGAGGGAGTGGAAAGGCTCATGGACAAGCCTCGTCTAGGATTAGTGCTAGGGGACTCTCCCATGATAAAAAAGAGGAGCATGTTGGGGTTCTAGGTTTAGCTCTAGTTCCTTAGTGTTCGTCTTGCCTAATCGTGGAAGGGTTGTCGGTGTTTTTACTGACCCAATTAGAGGGTTCTTCTTTGGTTATGTCGGGCGTTCCTCCAGTTTTAAGTGTGGATCCTCAAGTTGCACCTACTTCTATTTTAGGTAATCCTCAAACATAGAGTACTACATGTCCATCAGCACCAACATCTGTATATATTATAATCAGATTAGGAGTTCAGCCTTTATCTATGTTACCTCCTCAGATGGGATCTCAGCCTTCCAGATTCACTATGTCTTATCTTTCTGTGAGTACTATTATGCTTTCTGAGAATTAGAAGAGGTTTGAGAGATTTACTTATTTAGGTCTTCCTAGATTTAGTGGTGTTATGGATGAGGATTCTTATGAATTGTTCGTTGATTGTCAAACGAAGTTGCATAATTTGGGTTTGCTGGAGTCACAAGAAGTTGCCTATACTACTTATTAGTACAGAAATTCTACTAGACATTATTGGAGGTCACTAGTTGATTGTACGCCTCCTAATTATCCTGAGATGATGTGGGATAAGTTTGTTGATTCCTTTTAGAGAGATTCATGCCTTACAACCTTAAGGATTTGATGCGAGATGAGTTTGATCACCTGGGGCAGGGCTTCATGACTGTAGTTGAGTATGAGGCATGCTTCCATACCTTGTTAAAATATTTTTATGCTAGTATTTCCATCGAGTCTGAGATGATTCAAAAGTTTGTGAAAGGTTTAGATATTTTTCTTCAGTTAGCTACATTTCAGATGGTTGTATTTTGAGCGTCCTTTCAGAGTATAGTGGACCTTGTAAAGATGACCGAGGGAATTCTTAGAGTATCTCAGGGAGGCACCAAGAAGGTGTGCCATTTTTGTGAGTTTAGAGGTCAGTCTCCTTGTGGTACAGATTTCAAAGGTTCAGTGGATATCAGGGTTGGCTAGTGTAGACATCTTTATAGAGGTCAAGTAGTGGACCTTCTAATTTAGAAGTTCTAGGTGGCCTTCTGAGACTAGTGGTATCTTGTCCTATCAAAGTGGGTCGTAGATCTTGTTTTGCTTTCCATGAGGTTGGCTATTTATCCATAGATTGTCCCCATCGTGTGATTAGAGCTACTCTTATTTCAATTGTGAGAGATAACAGTGCTACCAGAGGTGTGAGAGGTGATCTTTATGGGGCTACACAACCAGTTAGTGGTCATGGTCAGTGTTATGCTATACCCGCCAAGCCAGAGGTAGATGCTTTAGAGGTTATTATCAAAGGTATCATCCTATTTTTTTTTAGATCTACATCTATGTTATTTGATCCTGTATTGACTTTGTCCTATGTGTCTTTATTTTTTGCTTCAGGTTTTGATTCTTTTAGTGAGCCTTTTGCCATGCTTATTTGTGTATTTACCCCTACAGGAGATTCTTTAATGGTCGATCGGGTGTACCAATCTTTTGTTGTGACTTTCTCGAGCTGAGACTTGGCTAGATTTGCTTTTATTAGATATGATGGATTTCGATGTTTTTTTAGGCATGAATTGCTTGGCTCCTTATCATGTTATGTTAAATTGTTTTGCCAAGATTGTGACATTAGCTTTGCCAGGTGTGCAAAGGATAGCTTGGAGGGATGCGCTTCATTTGGTTCCTAAGAGGATTATATTTTATGTTTAGGCTCGTAGATTGGTTGAGAGGGAATTTTTATCTCATTTGGCTCATATTTATGATATTAGTGATGCTTCACCTCCTTCCCTTTATTCTGTTTGTGTTGTCCATAAGTTTATAGATGTGTTCCCAACAAATTTTCCTAGTATGCTTCTAGATCATGCAATTGATTTTGCTATTGATGTTGAGTTGAGCACCAAGCCCATTTCTATTCCTCCGTATAGAATGGGCCCAACTGAGTTGAAAGAATTGAAGGATCAGTTGCAAGAGTTGTTGAATAAAGGATTTATCCAACGTAATGTATTGCCTTGGGGGTGTACCTGTCTTATTTGTGAAGAAAAAAGATGGGTCTATGTGTATGTGTATTGATTATCAATAGTTAAACGAAGGAACAATTAAGAATAAGTATCCTCTTCCTTGTATTGATGATTTATTTGATCGACTTCAGGGTGTTGTATTGTTTTTAAAGATTGATTTGATATCCGGTGATCACTAGTTGAGGATTAGAGCTTTAGATATTCCAAAGACAACTTTTTGGACATGATATGGTCACTATGACATCTTGGTCATGTCTTTTGGGTTGACCAATGCCCCAGCTACATTCATGGAGTTGATGAACCAGGTTTTCTGACCTTATCTCAACTTCTTTATTATTGTATTTATAGATGATATCTTTGTTTCTTCCACAAATTAGGTTGAGTATGACGGTCAGTTGTGGATTATGCTTTTGTGATTGAGGGATGAAAAGTTGTATGTCAAGTTCTCTAAGTTTGAGTTTTGGTTGGAAGCTTTTCCTTCTTGGGAACGTGGTAACTAAGGAAGGTATTATGGTCGATCTAGCCAAGATTGCAACATTTTGTGATTAGGCTAGACCCACTTCACCCACTGATGTTATGAGTTTTATTGGTTTGACAGGATATTATTGACATTTTGTTGAGGGTTTTTCATCCATTGCAGCTCCGTTGATCAAGTTGACTCATAAGAAGATTTCTTTCCATTGGTCTGATGCCTGTTAGGCGAGCTTTCAAAAGCTTAAGGATTTGTTGATTGTATCTCCTATCTGGACTTTTATCAAGGAGGGTGTAAGTTTTACTTTGTTTTTTAATTCCTTATATGTTGGTTTGGGTGCTGTGTTGATGCAAGAGGTAAGGTGATTGCCTATGCTTCACATTTATTGAAGCCCCATGAGAGGAATTGCCCTACCTAAGATTTGGAGTTATGAACGGTTGTGCTTGCATTGAAGTTATGGAGGCACTACTTGTATGGAGTCCATTATAATATTTTATCGGATCATTGTAGCCTTCGGTACTTCTTTATCCAGCAAGATCTTAATTTGAGGTAGCGTTGTTGGCTTGAGTTGCTTAAGGATTTTGACTTGACTATCCTTTATCATCATAGCAAGGCTAATGTGGTTGTAGATTCCTTGAGCCCGAAGTTGACTAGCATGGGTAACTTGGCACATATTTTGACCCAAGAGTGGCCTTTGGCCTTAGAGGTTCAGTCTTTAGATAACTAGACTGTTAGTCTTGATATTTTGACACTTGGGTGTGTTCTCGCATTTGAAGAGGTTAGGTCCTCTTTGATGGATCCAATTCGAACTCATCAATTTGATGTTGTAGGATTGGGATCAATTTAAGATGAGGTGTTGAGTGGTGAGGCTAAGGAAACCTCACTAATTTTGAATGGTGCTTTAAGGATTGGGGGCTGATTTTGTATGCCAAGTTATCCATTTGGCTAGGGATATTAAATGATTGTGTTCTAGAGTTATCTCTATGGTTAAGGTTCAATAATGACATTGAACTTTTGTTTAGGCTACTTGGGAGGTCTAGTCTGATATGCATAGGTCTTGTCCCAGTTCTTTATTGATTTATGTATTTCTTTGCCTTAGTTCGGGAATGAACTAGATTTTTAGTGGTGGATGATGTAACGACTTGAAATTTTGAAAACATATGTGAAATATGTATTTTTGTGTGTTTTGACTATTTTACCCCTTCCCATAGTTACATTGTGGTATTTCTAGTGTTTGGGGGTTATTTGGATGATTCCCATTGCATTTTATACCATTTGTCTGATATTTTAGTGTTTGAAGGCTTCGAAACCTTATTAAGTAACATTTGTTGTTATCTTTATATTCATGCGACAGATGGCTTAGCGGACCGCACCAGCAAATTCAGAATATCAATTGTAGGATGGAAATATGTTTGGTGTGGTTTTATGGCTTTTCATTCTCATTTCGACCCTTGGTTTGGAAATTGTGACTCTGGGTTTTGGGGGTCAACTTTGTGAAACCAATGTCTTTTTGAAAATCAGATATCTCTATTGAGTCTGGAGCATCGAATTTTGTGTGGTTACATAGTTCATTTGCGTATATGAGGTTACAAATGAATCCAGAGGTCGTGAAAGAAACTTGGAAACTTTACAAGTTTCTAGCTGATATCTGGTGTGCCAGTGATCGCCAGCCGAGGCCGCGATCGCCACCTATGCAACCACCATGGCCCTGGTACGATTACGACTGGCCTATCCAGGTGGGGGATAGTGCGATCACATACCCCGAGTCACGATAGCGACATCTGAGAACCCGAAAGAGGTATAAATAGACCTTTTAGGCCATAAATTTGCTCATTATTCACCTTGCTTCTTGAAAGCTAAACACTAAAATAGTGTAAGATCTTAAAATTGAAGCTAGTGGGTGTTATGTAAAGATATATTAACATCCATTTCTTGATTCTCTTACGTATTTAATGTTAGAATTCAAGTTTTTCTTAGTGAATTTCTTAATTTATTTCTCAAAACACCAAAACCTTAGGTTTTGATTTTAAACCACAATTTTACTCCTTTTCACTTGAATAGTATTCTTAATCTTATAATTACTTGTTTTTCCTCAATTTAACCTTCAAAATAACTTCAATTCTTAATTTTTAGTGGATTTCAAAGGTTTTACTTGGTAAAGTTTAAAAATGGTTTTTGTTTTATTTGAAGGTTCTTTTTAACTCGATTTGGCTTGAGTTTTCAAATGTAGGTTCCTAAAAGTATGGGGATCACATTTTAAAAATAAAGTTACAATTTTGCATTTTTTTAGAACCCATTTCGGGTGTACATTTTAACCTCGAACCTATAGTTGGCAATATTGATATTATTGGCTTTGTTTTGACGAGTAGATTTGATATTTCTTGGTGAAGTGTTGCGGACCAATTTTTGGCCTTGAGGTAGGTTATGGCTTAACTCTTTCTAACTAGACTGGGTAGTTAAATTGTATACAAAATGCATATTAAGGGGATGAGAAATAATCAAGAATTTGGCTATATAAATATGTTGTGCCCGTATGGGGCCTATAAAAGCTCAACCATCCACAATGGTATATTCCACAACTATCCACAATGATATATTCCACATCCACATGAGCTAATATTCACTCGTATGGTATCTATATTCTCGTATTGATGAGTAGAATGTGTTTTTGATATCTTGTCATCTTTAGGAGGCTTCTCGGAAAGGAAAAACAAAGGTTTAGCAGTTCATTATGATCTCTTCAGAGTCGAGGTAGGCTAGGTTTATCCCTGGTAGGATTAAGCTATGTCATAGTATATTTGTGATATCTTGGTAGATTTGGGATGGGTTTAGGTGTTGGATTGATGAAATGCAAGACTTGGGATTAGTTGATCCATTTAGGCTACTTGATACCGTAATCTTAAAACACGTAGCTTGTTCCTAATACCTTAGTGCATTAGACTTCATTACTCATGTTTAGCATGAGAATGCCTTAGTTTTCTCTAAATTAAGTAGAATGCTCTAATTGATCATGCTTAGGGTATGTTTGATCTTAGTTCCATACACTAATAGAGGTTGCCATAGTTTTATTAGACTTAGATTAAGTGCTTGAGAAGAGTCTCTACCTTAGGATTAATGGTGGCTTGTTATACATCTAAGCATGTATTTAGATACCATAGCCTAGTCTGAGGTAGTGTTAGACTTATAATGTATTTTTGGGAGTTAGAAGTAGTCTTATTAACCCACCATAAGCCAAGATTATTGAATACTCATCTTGAGACCCTTACATGTTTATTATTACTTAGAGAATGCCCTTTTTAGGCAATGTTAAGAAACATTGGTACTTGTTAGTCATGAGGAATGACATTAGAAATAATACATATTGATTATGCCATATGCATGAGTTATTGGCTTAGCTTATGATGAGCCATTAACTATGCTATTATTTTTTATATTGATTGGGCTACTAAATATACTACTGAATAAGCCCTTGACAATGATGTTGCCTAAGCCATAAAATATGTTATTGACTATGCTATGAATAAGCTATAGATCCTTCTATTTGATTAGCTATTGCTCAAGCTATTGATAAACTATCTTTTGTGCTAATGACAGGCCATTGAATTTTCTATTAATGGGTCATTGCTCATTATATTTCTTATGGTTATGATAATGCTAAGAAATTATGCTAGAAAACATTCCTAATAATCTTATTAGCAATTGTGCCATGAATTATGTTAGGAGTTATGCTTATTGATTATCTTGGAAAGTTATACCATTAATTATGTTTGATATTATGATACTTCATTATATGATTTCTTATGCTAATGATTTTTCCACTGATTATGATTATATATGTACGTTGTTTCCCAAAAAAGTCAAAAGATACTATAATGATATGATGATACCCGGTAAGGCCAGAGGATATTATGATGATATGATGATACCCGACAAGGCCGAAGGATATTATGATAGTATGCTGATACCCGACATGACCATAGGATACTATGATGATATTGATGCCCCATAAAGTCAGAGGGCATTGTGATGATATATTGATGTCTGACAAGTCTAGGGGATAATTATGACGAAGCATTGATACCCAAAAAGGTCGAAGAATGGCAATTTATATGCCTTTATATATATACTTATGTGTAATTTGGGTGATGTTGACATTAGGGATGCCGGTTGTAGCCTAGAAGTGATAAATATTTAAAAGGGGGTATTGTTGATGGTTAAAGCTAAATAAGGATAAGTGGTGCATAATTATCTTAGTGGCTAAAAATGACTAGTTGATAAATGAGGTTTTGTTGGTAATGATGATTAGTAATAAGTGATGATTGGAAGTAAATGATGTTAGTGATAATTGATGGTTATCTAGCAAATGATAATTTATGGCCATGTGGTAAATAATTATTGAATGATGATTAGAGGCTATATTATGACTAGTAGTCAAAAGGATTAGTTAATAAGAGATGGTTAACTAGTAAATGGTGACTAGTGTATATTGATGCTAAGATTGTTAAATGGTGAAATACTATGGAATGTGAGTACATTGTCTAATATTGTTAAATTATGAAATGTTAGTAAATAACCGGATGATGATAATTATGGAATGAAGGTTATATGATGATGAAATTTAGTTATAATATTGGTTGATTGCTTTATTCTTCTCTTGGGTGTACTCTCTAGTCGTATGGGAGGCTGTGACGAGCTCTTTACTTTTTTTTATACTAATTGGCGTAGGTTGCAAATTTTGTGCTTTGTGGTTCCTTGTGTTAATATATTATGATACATTATTTTTCTAAACTGTTTACTTATTATGAACAGATATATTGGCATGTGTTGATACCTTATGTTATGTTATTACTCCGGTTTAATTACTCATTATGTACAACGATGTTGGAGATGATTCAGGTTCATTTCTATTCCTTGACTTAGGTATGTTATCTTGCATTTTATCATACTTATATAATAATTTAGCTCAGTCGACCATTGATGCTTAATGAGTACCTATTTTTTGGTACTCATACTACACTTTTGTACCTTTTTAGGGTAGATCCAAGTACTTGATGTCCCCGTTGATCATTGTTCATATGGTGACTAATTTTTGGAGAAAGGGTGAGATCTTGAAGTTTGAGTCACCCATTTTCCTCTATCATTATTTTTAGTCTTTTTTTGAGAAAGATGTATTGACTATTCTAGACTCTGAGTTGTATTGATATAATTAGAATCTCTTGTACTGTCTCTACCAGGTCATGGGATTGGTATCTTGTATTGACTATTTTATTTATCTAGAACCCTTTGCTTATTTATGGATTGTGTTCTTTATTTTTTCCTATGATGGGCATTGCTTACAAAATTACACCATTATGTTAGCTCTGGGTTATGTTTTAGGCTTAACTACTAGCGGGATTTAGTAGGTTCCATCAAGACTCGTAAATCAAGTTGTTCAAAAATTGTATCTTAGCATAGGCTTCACTGGTATTATTGGTACATGAACAAGTGTAGAATATAGTCTTGTGGATTTGAACAATGACGTATATTTCCTATCTTGGGGAGGCTATGGGAGTCTTAAAAGTTCATCTTTCTTTCCCTCAAATCTTGCTAAGGGTCTGAGTTGGTTTGTAAAAGTATTCCCTTGACTTAATTATTTTGATGATGGCCCGTACCTTTGCTACTGTTACACGAGACGAGGGTCTTGATACCAAGCCTAGGGATCGTTCTTCTATTCTTGGATGGACTAGAAGTCGTGGACAGTCGCACAATGTGTCCCCAGCTAAGGGACAGGATAGGGCACTTCACTAGGTCCTATTTCTTCTCCCGAGCTAGAGATTATTCCACCCAGCCAATGGTGTACTAAGGACAAGCCCAGGCTCCACTAGGGTTTATTTCAACTTTAGTGCTTAGAGATACATTGGTTCAGCTTTATTGGTTTAGTTGGTGGTGCACCATATGATGGTGCATAGTCTATAGATCAGAGTGGTATTAAGGCGAGTGCGCAACCAATATCTTTGGCTCATAGAGTTGAGGTTCTTCCAGCACCAGTGGTTGCTCAGCGTGCTTCGGGTGAGGATGCATATGATTTTCTTATTTCTTGGAAGGATAGGATCTATAGTTTGGGCCTTGTTGAGACTCATGGTGTGGATTACACAAAATATCTATTGAAATTTGATGCTCGATATTAGTGGAGAGATTATATGGATTCTAGACCAATGAGATTTTCTCTTTTGATTTGGACTTAATTTTCTGAGATATTTTAGGAGAAGTACATGCCTTGCAACCTTAGAGATTGTTTGAGGGATCAGTTCTATAGATTAGAGCAGGTCTCCATGAAAGGTTCAGAGTATGAGGCTCATCTTCATGAGTTGTATAGGCATGCATGCAACTTCTATTCTGTATACTGAGTATGAGAGAGTTTCCTGCTTTGTTCGAGATTTTAGACTTCCTATTCATATGGATACTCAGAGTTTAGTTGTTGTTGGTAGGTCTTTTGGTGAGGTTTCGGATCATGCTAGGGTGATAGAAGATATGCACAATAAGGGTTATAATAAAAGGCCTAGATTTCAGGACAGATACACTGGGAGTCATCATAGTTCCTGACCCAGAGATAGTAGTTCTCAGAGTAGATATCCTCTGCCTCCATCATATAAGTCTCAGGGTCAGCCTAGTCAACCTATTCAAGAAATACTTTAGATTACTTATGGAGGTTAGTCGAGTGCTAGAGATCACCCAGCTAAGGGCAGTGGTCAGTCTTCGAGAGGGTTCATTTTTTGGTTATTCTAGTCGTGGTGGTTACTCCGTGTCAGCCGGATCTGTTGGTTCTGGTTCAGCTCTTATTTCCTATTTTACTTATGGACTTCCTAGTCACTATTCATGAGATTTCCCTAGTCATGGGGCGATTGTTGCTCCATCTCAAGTGTTCCCCCTATTAGAGTAGTTCATCCTTCAACTAAAGGTGCTTCCCATGGTCGTAAAGGTGGTTTCCAGGGTACTCAAGGACATTCTCAATCAAGAAGTACAAGAGGTCTGTCAGGTGCCCAGCTAGGTGGTGGGCATGGTTAGTTGACGCAATGCCTGCTAGACCAAAGGCTAAGACTTTAGATGTTGTAGATATAGGTATGATTTTTATGTACCACCAGTTGCCCCTTGCTTTATTTGATTTGGGATCTACTTATTCTTATTTTTTGCTTATTATACAACTCAATTGGAGTTGTCTTATGACTTATTATCTGTGCCATAGTGTATATCTACTCCCGTGGGTGATTTTTTTATAGTAGATAGAGTTTTCAAATCATGTGTTGTGATTGTTAGTTATGTTGATACTTAGGTAGACATTTGATTCGGTTGCCAAGGCACCCAAGCTTATTTCAACCTTTAGGTAAAAAAGTTAAGAAATTAGAATTTAGGAGTGGGATCCACATTTGGTCGAAACAATCTTGGATGAAAAATTTGAGTACTCCATTGAGTCCGGAACGTTGAATTTAGTGTGGTTACATAGTTTATTTGCATATACGGGGTTCAGTATAACTCCTTAGGGATTGACAAAAAATTGGAAAACTTCTAAGTTTCAATTGTTAATTGATGTAGCAGCGATCGCCCGCCAAGGTCTGCGATTACAAATCCTCATGTAGAGGAGATGGTGTTATCACCAAAGGCCTCTTGCAATCGCGACAACCCCAACAATCGAGAGGTAGTATGATATCATACCGTCAGATTGCAATAACAACTTCTAAGAGCCTGGACTAGGTATAAAAGGACACCTTAGTCAGTGATTTTGCCTATTCTCACTCTTGTCTTGAGAGCCAAAAATCCTAAAATAGTGGGTTAACATAGAATTAAAGCTTGTGAGTAATTGGGAAGCTGTATTAACATCTACTTTCATGATTGTCATCCGATTTAATGTAAGAGTTCACCCTTTTCTTAGTGAAATTTGTTGATTTGATTCTCAAAACTCCAAAACCTTTAGGACTTGATTTTAGCCCCAAATCATCTTGGTTTTCACCCATTTATAGGGATAATGATTCCTTGAGCTTGATATTATGTTCCGTTGATTCCGGAAACATGATTTTCATAAGTGGGACCCAAATGGAGAGTTTTGAGTTGATTTTTAAACTCAAAGCACAATAGTACAATATGGGTATCGATATTCTTGTATTGATGAGTAGAATGTTCTTTAGATAGCTTGGCATCTTGAGAAAGCTTCTCAGAAAGGAAAAACTAACATTTACCAATTTGTTGAGCTTTCTTCAGCATTGAGGTAGGATTTGTTTATCCCTTGTTAGATTGATCTATGTCATAGTATATTTGTGATATCTGGATATATATTTGGGATGGTTTTAGGTTTTGGATTTACGAAATTCAAGTCTTGGAGTTAGTTGAGCCATTTAGGCTACTCTACACCGTAATCTTGAAACACTTTTGTTGTTCCTCATACCTTAGTCCATTAGACTTCATTACTCATGTTTAGCATGAGAATTCCTTAGTTTTCTCTAAATTAAGTAGAATACTCTAATTAATTACGCTTAGGCTATGTTTGAAATTAGTTCCTTACACTATTGAAGGTTGCCTTAGTTCTATTAGACTTAGTTTAAGTGCTTGAGAAGAATCTCTACCTTAGGATTAATGGTGGCTTATTATACATCTAAGAGTGGATTTTGATATCATAGCCTAGTCCGAGCTAGTGTTTGACTTAGAATGTATTTCGGGGAGCTAGAAGTGGTCTGTTTGACCAACCATAAGCCAAGATTGTAGAATATTAATCTTGAGACCCTTATATGCTTATTAGTTCTTAGAGGATTCCATTTTTAGGCAATGTTGAGGAACCTTGGTACTTTTTGGTGATGATGAATAACAGTAGAAGTAATGCCTAACAATTATGCTATATGTATGAGTTATTGGTTATGCTTATGATGAGCCATTTACTATGCTATTATTTTGGCTATTGATTGGGCTATAGAATATACTATTGAATAATTCCTTGACTATGATGATGATGAAGATATAAATTAGTACTGGGTATGCTATGAATAAGCTATAGATTATGCCATGGATTAGCTATTCTCAAGCTATTATAAACTATCTTTTATGCTAATGATAGGCCATTGAATATGCTATTAATGCGTCGTTGCTTATGATATTGCTTATTATTATGATGATGCTAAGAAATTATTCTAGAAATCTTACTAGAAAATATTCTTAATGATGATATTAACAATTGTGCGATGAATTATGTTAGTAGAATGCTTATTATTATATTGGAAAGTTATGCCATTAATTTTGTTTGATATCATGATACTTCATTATATGATTGCTTATGCTATTGATTTTTCCAATGATTATGATTATATATATGCATTTATGTTCGGCAAGGCCGGGGGATATTATGATAATATGATGATACCCGGCAAGGCCGATGGATATTATGATGATACCCGACAAGGACAAAGAATATTATGATGATATAATGATACCCAGTAGGTCCGGAGGACACAATAATGATATTGATACCTGTCAATGTCGAAGGATATTTTGATGATGTATTAATGCCCGACAATGCCAGAGGATGATTATGACGATGCATTGATACTCTATAAGTTAGAGGATGATTATATTTATGTGCCTATGTATATATCTACCAGTTTAAGTTTTGATATCCCTATGTATGACAATTTATTTGCTTGTATATATATATATACTTAGGTATAATTTTAGTTATATTGATATTAGGGATATCAGTTGTAGCCCGAAAGTGATAAATGTTTATAAAGGGGTAAAGTTGATGATTAGTGCTAAATAAGTATTAGTGGTGGATGATTGTCTAAGTGGCTAAAAATTACTGGTTGATAAATGAGATTTAGTTGGCAATGATGATTAGTAATAAGTGGTTATCTAGCAAATAATAATACGTGTCTATTTGGTAAATAGTTGTTGCATGATCATTAGAGATTATATGACGACTAGTAGCCAAATGGATTAGTTAATAAGATATGGTTAACTAGTAAATGATGACTAGTGTATATTGATGCTAAGATTGTTAAATGGTGATAATACTATGGAATGTGAGTACATTGTCTAATGTTAGTAAATTATGAAATATTGGTAAATGATAATTGTGGAATGATGGTTATATGTCGATGAAAGTTATAATGTTTTCGGATTTGATTTATTTTTATTTTGGGTGTAGTCTCCATTCTTATGGGAGGCTGTGATGAGTTTTTTACTTTTCTGCACTAATTGGCATTTGGGATCCAAGTTTTTTGTTTGTGGTTGTTTGTGTTAATGTTTTATGATATAGTATTATTCCAAATTTTTTACTTATTATGCACGGTGATATTGGCATGTGTTGATACCTTATGTTATCTTGTTACTCCAATTTAATTACTTATTATGTACAACGATTTTGGAGATGATTTATGTTTGTTTCTTTACCTTGACATAGTTATGTTATCCAGCATTTTATCATACATATATCACGAGTTAGCTCAATTGAACGAAGATGACTTCTGAGTACCCATTATTTTTGTACTTATACCGCACTTTTGTACCTTTTTGTTGCAGATTTGAATGCTAGCTATTGTGGTTGATCATTGTTCCTGTTTTCACTTATTTTTGAATATTTAGTGAGATCTTGGAGTTCGAGTTGCCCATTTTCCTCTATTTTTAATTTCAGTCATTTGTTTTGAGACAGATTTATTGACTATTCTAGACTATGAGTTATATTGATACTATTAGATGCTCTTGTACTGGCTCTACCAGGTCGTGGTATTCATAGCTTATATTGACCGTTTTATTTATCTAGAAACTTTTTCTTATTTATGAATTGTGTTATTGAATTTATCCTATGATGGGCATTTCCTACTGAATTAACCCATCACATAGCTTCGAGTTATGGTTTTGGATTACCTACTGACGAGATTTCGTAGGTGCCATCATGACTCGTAAATTGAATCATGAAATATTTGGACCTCCAGACCTCGAGATAGGCAATTTTATAGAGGATTTTTCTTGAAATATTTTTGGGTAAGCTTAAACCTAATTTCTATCATTTCTCGTTGATTATCCAACAAAAATATTTTTTAAAACATCAATTTAAAATTTTGAATTTTGGGTGTTAGCCAGTAAAGTGAAAAATATATTTTCAATGATTTCATGCACGATTTTAACTTATTTTTTGATGGTTTTTCATACTTAGAACCCTTAGAGTATTAGTATCTTGATTTTTAAATAAATGTTAAGTTTTACCCTTTTTTATTTTAGGGTTGATTGTTGAAGTGTTTTGGGACCTAAAATGAAAGTGTCTAATATAGGTATCATTAGACTCCTATTGAAGTGTATATTGTGTTTTGATAGATTGGATTTGTTTTAAGGCTAAACCAATGTAAAGGCTTCTTGTTGAGTGGTCCTGGCTTGTGTACAACTTTTGATTCAGGTTGTAGTTTGACTTTCTTCAGATCTAGCTGGGTAGTTAACCTTTCAAGCAAAGTATCCAATAGGTTTGGGGAATTTATTATGGAATTCATAATTTAAGATCATTATAAATTAATTTTATCCGTGTGGGGGCTTGGCTGAATCATATTATTGACTCAGGAGATTATTATCATTAAGATGCTCGTGGGTTTGGTATTGGTGTGTTTTAGCATTATTTATTCTTTAACATTATTGTAATGCCTATGTGGGGTCTTGTATTGATATTGATGATATCTTACATGATTTTATCCTACTATGTTTCCCTGAGAGGGCTTGTCTTCTAGACCATTGATGTTTAAGGTGACATGAGCTCTTTTATACCATTGTGAAGTCAAATTATTGTATGTTTATTAGCTTATTATGATCATGCATCCGTATTCATTTATCCCTAAGAAGTACTAATTTTGAAAGAAATGAGACACTTTATAAAACTTCTTATCTAATAGATGTGCTGCTAAGTTTGATTGATGATATCATGATTGTATATAGGCTACGAACACCCTATGGGTCCTCTCCTAGAATCTTAGGCTCGAGAGGTGTATTCGAGAAAAAACATATGATCGTTGCATACATGCCACACCATTGTACTACACCACATTACATTATTTTATGTGACTGGAATCATGTATTTTAGTCTTCTTAATATGTATATTTATCGTGTTGAAATTTCTATAATTGTTATTGTAATGAATTATAGTCATATTTATATGAATATTGGTCTTGTTGACTTTTTTATTACTATTATTAAAATTGTATTATTATATTGTTAGGACCTTTACAGCTTGAGCCATCGACGGGATGCTTATAGTTTCCTTTATATGTTTAGTTATCTACTTATTTTAGTTGGGCTATGATGCCTACAGATTAAAAGTGGGTCATAGTCACTTTTACCTCCTATACCCTTTTAGTGCAAATCCTTGTTTGAGTGTGACCCACAAATTGCGAGTTCACACAGTTTGAGCATTTTGAAGTCTAGGGAAGCTCCCCATTTTGAAGTTTATGCTCAGTTTCATCCACCTTGAAGTGTTTATTTATAATGACCTGCCTTTTGGTTATTTGTTTAAAATATTTATTTTTGTGTGATTTAACCATTTTATCCCCCTCCCCCGTGGTTGCATTGTGCCATTTTTGGGGTGTGGGAATGATTGGCATAGTTCCCACTATATTTGGATGTGATTTAAGTGAGTTTGTGGTTTTTAGAGGCTTGAAAAACTTTATAGTTGACTTTGGCCAATGTTTATTGACCTATGCATCAGATGGAAAAATAGACTGTGCCAGCAAATTCGAAACATCAATTTTAGGTTGATAACATGGTTGGTGTGGCTTTATGACTTTTATTTCTCATTTTGACCCTCCTTTTGCATAGTGTAAAATAGGTCTAATCTGTCAATTTGTTATTTTCAAAAAATTGATATTGGGTTTGAGTCTAGAGCATCAAATTAATTGGGTAGCATAGTTCATTTGCATACTTTGGACTCTGGATGAATCCCGAGGGGTTCATAAAGACATGAAATTCCAAGTGTCTAAAGTTGTTACACCACTTAGCTAGTGTAGCAGCTAAATCCCTACTTTGGCTGTTTTAGCGGCGTGCACTAAAGCGCCACTTGGTCGCTTTTGAGACCAGCTACCAGATGGGCAAGGGCTATTTAGCGGCCCTTATCCATTTTAGTGAAAGGTACCAAAATAGCCCTTATCTGCTTTAGCAGACTGGCATGCAAAACGGGTACTGCTAAAGTGATAATTGACCTCTTTAGCAACACCTTACTCCAGGGTCTAAATAATCTATTTCTCAATTTTCTTCACTATTTTTGATACTTAGAGCTTGGGGATCGTGTCTTTGAGAATTTGTTTCCATTTATAAGCTTGGGTAAGATCCAAAACTCCTATTTCAACTACTTTTTTTGATATTATCGTTTAAAATCTTATTAAATGCAGATTTAAAGGTGGGATTTAGGATTGTTGTCCGCAAAATGAAAATTCTTTTCTCTTTTAATCAAACCCTAAATCCACTTCACTTTTACTTGGGTTTTCTCCTATGAATTCCTTAATCTTAAGAAACTTGGTTTTGAACTAAAATTTCTATTTTATCCTTTGTTTTCAAAAACTCCCCTAACTAAAAAATAGGTAATATAGGTAATGTTGGTTTTATTTTGACCCATAGATTCTACATTTGTATGATTTAGTTGATTCTAGACCAGTTCATGAGGGAAAGGCTCCATGTAGAAGGCCGCCCGATCTAGTTTTCAATATTTGAGGAAGGTTATGGATTAACTTTCTTCATACCAAGTTGGGTAGCTAATAATAAATTAAAAGCAAGCTATGGGTATGGGGTTACATCATGGAAATTATGTTTTAGTGATTTATGTGCTCGTGTGGAGGCCTACATAGATAATGTTTTATGGTTTTAAGACATTAATTGTTATTTGTGACCGTGTGGAGTCTTAAATGTTGTTGTTGGACTGGTATTGGTATATGTATATTTAGTCACTCCTTTTTGTGGGAAAAGCCCAGATTTTTAGAATTATGTAGTATCAATGACATTTATCTTGCATGTTGTACTTGATGGTTATGGATTATATTGGATCGTGAATGTTTGGTGGATATGAGTGGACTCTTAGCTCACATAGTTGGTACATTTATTGAATATTGCTTTTTCTTATTTTGGTTGGTTGTGGCATAACATCATTATTCTCATTGCATCTTATACTTTATAACCTTCTGTGGCTATATGTTGTGCTTGATTTGTTTCTTATGTCATATTTATGACCATAAAATATTGGTACCACCGTGGAAGTACTGGAAACGCTGGGAATATTGGAAATACTGGCTAGTAACATCTTTGTAGACCCTCTCTGAGGGATGCACCCGAGAGGAGTTATGCATATTGGTATTGGATATTATATTTAATAGACCTTCTCTAAGGGATGTGCCATAGAGGTGTCATCGATATTGGTTGTATACGGATTGATGGCCCCTCCATGAGTCCTATATCTATAGTTGAGTTAGGTAGGTATGGGTTGACGAACCTCTCATGAGTCCTATGTACGTAGCCGAGCTCAATAGATGTATATGGAGGCTATGCGACGATCTCGTGCATCATCATCATCATCATTGCATTCCATATGTTGGGCTTTTTCTATGATTGTATTTCTATTTGTGACTTGATATCTGTCCATTTGCTTTATCTTTTTGTACTTGAATTCAGAGTATGTGTATAGTAGTTCTTTTCCCCCTATCTATTACTGTTATATGTGTATATGGTAGAACTGCTAAAGGAGATTGTATGGGCTACCATTTAGGATATTTCTTATTGAAGGTGACATGCCCAATGTTTGTGTTTATATTCTTTAATTTGTACTTTACTCAGTCGACCTATGATACCTACTAAGTACAAGTGGACTGTACTCATCTCTACTGTACTCTTTTGATGCAAATCTAGGTATGAGTGCACCATATAGATAGCTGATTTAAATGGAATTTGGAGTCTATTCGAGGTAGAAGATAATCTATGCATCTAGAGTTGGTCTCTACCTTTTCTTATCTAGACTATCTCTTATTGTATTAAGAGACAGAGTTGGTTTCTTTTTGGATATCCTATGTATATTCTGACTTCGAGTTGTATAAGGGGTTCTTACACTGTGAGTCCAAGTTTTGGGATTTGGTTTGTTATCTTTATTATGTTTCCCCTTTTACCATATATGTGTGGTTCAAATCCGTTATGGGGGTATTGCCTTGGGTTTTAGTAAGGATTTCTCATTTCATATTAGTTTGGATAATTGTCTTACTTGTCAAGGCTTTCCGCGACAAGAGCCATCATGATCATTAGCTTTCGGGTCATGACAACTTGGTATCAGAGCAGCCAAGTTTATATGTCTCGACAGTCTAAGAACGGGGTGTCTAATAGAGTCTCACAAATTGATATGTAGACGGCCGTATCTATCTTTGAGAGACTATAAGATATCTTTAGGAAACTTTCCTTATTTCATTCTATATCATGCAGATTTTTCATACCTTGTGTTATAACTCATATTTCACTTTTTTCTAAACAGATGGTGAGGACTAGATCCAGTGAGTCTATATATTTGGATGCATTATATGAGAAGAGAGCCCAGTCTAGAGGGTGAGTTATAATCCGTCATTGGGCTCAACATAGAGGACAAGCATAGAGATTTTTCCCAACAAGAGATAACACTATAGGACTCTCCCCTGAGCCACAAGATGAGGATAATTGAGATATGGGTCGTACATCGGTCCTTTGTAGTTCTTCTACCTCAGTCTTGGAGGGGTTATTGGTTAATTTTCTAACTTTTTTGGAGGGTGAACCTTTGAGTTAACTTAGTGTTCATCTAGATCTGAGTGTTATTCCTTTTTTTACATGTATCTGAGTATGGTATTCCAAGATCAGGAGATAAACCTTCGTCTGTGATGCCTCCCAGGCGGGATCTTATCAAGCCAAACTCGCTATGCCTCCTACTCTTTAATGAACCACAACTTAAAAGGTAGTGTATGGGTTATAATTTCATAGTACAGTGGATTAGGTGAGGATGACTGGGTCTATTCCTTGAGCATCTCGGGTAGGTTCCAAGAGGGTACATTGTCGAGGCGAGTTTAAGGGTTGCTATGTGTTTGATGAGATTGGCCATTGGTCCAAGGATTGTCCCCTCTGTATTTTCAAAACTAATCCTATATCGGTTATGATAGGTAAAGGTTCTACTAGAGGTGAAAAAGGTAGATGAGTAGTTCCCGTGATGGTGCTCAAGGGGCTACCTATTCAGGAGGTGGATATGGTTAATGCTATGCTATACCTGCCAGGATGGAGATAGAGGCTCTCGATATCGCCATCACAGGTATCATCCCTATTGGTTTAAGATCTGCATCTGTGTTATTTTTATCTAAGATCGAATTTCTCTTATACGTCTACATATTTTGCTTTGGGTTTTGATTCGGCTTGTAAGCCCCTTGATATGTGATGAGTGGGGAATTTACCACTCATTTGCACTCCAGTTTCATGTACACTACTATGATTTGAATGTCTAAATGAGACAACTTTGCTATGAAATGCACTACTTCTCATGTTTTGTAGGTATAAAAATATTGAGTTAGAAAGAGGCAAAATAAGCTGAAAAAGGATCAAAATGGAAAGAGAATTGCAAAATCTGGAAAACCTGTGCAGACTGGGCCTTAGGTACCACAACCGCAGAGTGACCACTGCAATCACAGTAAGTCAAGAAAGTTAGAAGGTCGCGATCGCATGATGAAGGCAGCGGTCACAGATCCGCGATTGTGGCTAGTGCAGTGTGATCACCGGATAGCGGGATTTTTTGCCAAGGGCAAAAGTTATAAAAGTACATAGCCGACCCCAAATTCCTATTGTAAAAAAGGCTCAAAATGCTTAATCCAGGAGTTATCACTCAACACTCCTCCATCTTAGCTTAGATTAGGGTTTGTAATTTCTTAGAGCTTGGAGCCTAATTTGTACTAATTTTGAGCCAAGAAGACATTAAAGTGACTTTCAAGTGAAGAATTAGATAATTCCATTGGAGATTTGTGGAGATTTAAAGTTTAGTTTTCATTCTTTTTATCCTTTATGAATTTGTTTGATGGAATTCATGGTTTATTTGTGTTTATTATTTTTATGAGTTGCTAGTTCTTCCTCTTGGGATTATATTTGAATAGGGTGTAAGTGTGTGGGTTGTGATGTATTTGTGTAGATTTTTATTTATTGATGATAGGTTCTATTATTTCTTGATTAAATAGGTTGGGATTTGTGGGTGAAAGCCCCAAACACCCTAAATGGGTTTGATGGGTGAAAATCCCAAGATCTTGAAAGCTCAATACCATTCTTGAAAGAGGGGTTTTGGGTGAACTTTAGGAACCCACATCATCCTTGAAAGAGGGATGTGGGAACCAAGGCACTAGTAGACATTTTATGGGCATGTCTTGCCAACTTTAACCATCTTTGACATAAGGCTGAGTATGAGGTTGACTATACCATGGGTATCAACTTAGAAATAGGTATACCCAATTGAGGTATTGAGTGGCTTTAATTGACACACTAGGTAGGTACACAAAAGGGTAAACAAGTGACATATTCATGGCTTTGTTGAAAAACTTGCCTCAAATACTTTCAACTTAGCCTACCGTATCATCAAAAATTAGAATTTGCATCGAATCATTACATACCCATGCATATCTTGATCCTAGGATAGCATAGTCCCAATATCCGCTCCTAATTGTTTACACTCTAATCATTCTTAGTCTTGAATTAGGTCTTTAGAAACCCAAAAATTATTTTTATGATTGACACCTGTAACGCCCCGAATCTGGTACCCGAAATATCACACGATACTCATGACCCCGAAGGACCATAAGCTAATCTATGAATGATATCTATACCTATACACTGTATAATATACTATATAAATGCGGAAATAAAGACTGTAAGGCCGTAAGGTTCAAATCTGTAACATAATTGATAAAACATAACATATAGATGGGGTATAAAATACCCAGAACAACTGAAATAAACTGTCTAAACATATTGTATTCTAAAAAGCCTCTATCTGACTGAACTGTCTGAATAAGGAGTTGATGGGACATGTCCCCAGCTAACTCCAACTACTGAAATAAATTAATTAATGAAATAATAAAGTAATGGTCATGTCCTCGAAGGATAAGGACTCACTGCTAACTCTGACTGCAGAGACTGGAATGCTGCTGACGCTCTGGAGCTCGTGCTTCTAAACCTATGGTATAAAATACCATACCGCAAATACGTCAATACGTTGGAATGTACTGGTATGCATGTGAGGTAGAATGAATGAAAAAAGTTCACATGCATGATCTATACTAACTGACTGAATAACATGAACGTGAAAATACATGCACGAATACATATTAACCGTAACTGAGTTTGTTATAACACGATTACTGAGTCTGAGTACTGATAACATGAGATACTGATATCTATATAACTGAAATAACTGATACTGAGCGACTGTATCTGATAGTCTATATTCTGATGGAACTAGCTGAGTTCTGTACTATTCTGGGTTGACTGTATCTGACAGTCCTGAATCCTGTAGAACTATCTGAGTCTATCACTAAGACTGAATAACTGTATCTCACAGTCCTGATTCTGTACTGAAACTGTGGGAGGTAGTCATCTAACCGACATTCCCCTAATACGCCATTATGGCTGAGTTGGGGTCCAATCTGTAACCCCAATTGGAAGGGTGTCAATACCACGCCACTGGTAAGGATAATCTGTGAGTAACCCTCATATAACAGGTAACTCTAGTGAGAACGGTGGGAACCCTCATAAAACAGGTTAAGCCACCTCATCTACCCTCATATAATAGGATATGATGTCTCAACCTACGCTGGCTAAATAGTTCTGGAATGCAAAGATTGCTTCTAAGAATCACGCCCTCATATAACAGGTGGGTTCCCATCCTTAGGTTCAGTCGGTGCTAATTCCTACTCCCATCTGGATAGAAACTGAACATGATTCACTGAAATGACCGTACTGAGTTAACTTAGTTTCGTTGACTAATGGAATACTACTGAGATTACTGAATTTCTGAGGTTTCTGAGATTACTGAGTTTACTGAGTTTTCCTGAGTCACATGAATGACTGAATTTCAATGAACATGGTTGACTGAGAGTATCTTGAAAACAAGACATTGATTCTAGGCACACAACTAAATTTTCGGGTACAAGTACCCCCAAGACTCGATAGAAGGAAACTGACAGAGCTTGACTTTCTTGAATATTTAATCAACATCACAATCCATAATACAATAAGTTGGAGATTTCATGAAGTGGAAGTTCTAAAGTAACTCAATGGCCACACATATATCCATAAGTCATTGACTAAGACATTTCATCAAACACTTGACATGCATAAACTTGTACATAAATGGGGATTTCATATTATCATACTAGTATGGAACTTTTCCTTCACATAGGCATTTAATCGAACACATGGGGAGCATGCTTTGGTTATACAATCATCAACATATCTAATAATAATGGATACATCAATCAATGTGTAAATTTAAGGGTTTATCATGATTATTATTCAAATCACTATATCCTAGGGTCAATCATTGGAATATGTAATTTCAAACATGAATCAAACCCCCACAATATCATGAACATGGATTTCAATTCAATTTAAATCATGAACATTCATAAATACACAAATCTTGAATTTTGAAAAGAGATTCTTGAGCTTCATGGGTGAAAGGGGCCCATGAATCAACATATGACATACCTGGGTAGATGATTTCTTGAAGATTCATGGAGGAAAACTTAATCCTTGACTTGAAATTAAACACCTAGGGTTTCCTTGTTATTGGAGATTGATCTTTGACAAGAAACCCTAATTTGATATTGTAAATGAATAATGAACTTATGAGCCTTGGTATGATATAATTAGGGGTTAAAATGGATGGAAAAAAACCAAAATACCCTTTAAAAATGACTTAAAATTCACTGAACAGGACCTGCGACGGCTCGTACGATGATCCATCGCAGGCTCGATGGTTCTTCGTTTCGACCGTCGTACATGGACTAAAAAAAAGAACTACCTATAGCGACGGCTTGGGCGACGGTCCGTCGCAAGTTCGACGGTCCGTCAACCTGTCCGTCGCACCATATCTAGAAGGTTGACTCACTACCTTGGCTGTGATGGTCTAGGTGATGGTCCTTTGCTAGGTCGATGGTCCGTCAACCTGGCTGTCGCACCTGGGCGATTCTGACAGCTCTGAGTAAAACGTCCATAACTTTTTACTCAAATATAGGATTTGAAAGAAATTTGTATCGTTGGAAAGCTAATTCAATTTCCCACATGATAAAATGTGAAAATATTAAAAATTCCACGTGTACAAAAAATGATTCATATTTCAAAGTAAGTTTCAAACATTCTTGGGGCGATTTCAAGCTAGGTAGAAGCATGAGGTATTACAACACCCAATTCAAACCCCCAAACCATTTTGTACCATATCTTTGAATCTAGTTAGTAGCTCTCATTCCGAACCTACTTAATTGCAACTCAAATTGTTCCCCATGGATTCTACCCCAACTCCTAGTTTGGTAAGAATATTGACAATGACTTCTTTGCACTTAATTGGACGTATAAGTTAAGCGTTATCAAGAATGGCATCGTTTCCGGGGAACAATTTGGTGTATTGAGTTAGTGTGGTATTTTAGATTACTTGCTTCAATTCAAACTTGTAAATATTTATTTGTTATTTTCTTTTGTTTCTTTTGTTAGGTAGATTTTTAGTTTTGTCTAGTTGTCTCTATGGCATCTTAGGATAAATATGATTTTGGTAGTTTGAAATCCAATTTTGATGATCCATGAACATTTTGTGACGAACCTCACTTTATGCGAGATTATAGATATGCTCTCCTGGAAGAGATGTGTGTACCATGTTGACCCTATTGAAAGCATGATTCTAGATGGACAATAGAGCCATTGTCCAAGTACCTCTTCTCCCCACTATGCTAACACATTTTAAAGTTCCTTTTATAGTTTTATTAGGTCTTATACGAAGAAAAGAGAAGAATAAAGCACGGGAAATAGTGGCATTGGAATAATGCTTCAACATATATTGGAGTTTACAACAACGATGGAGAAGGAAGCCACTGTTATACTCAAGGCATTGGGAGTGGAAATCAAGAAGATAGAAGACGTGGACATGGAAATAAATCCTTCAAACTCCACAAACATGACTACTCTTTTAAATGAGCTTGGAGTTGAAGAATCCTCAGTGATTTTCCAACCAACCATATCATCAATAGAGAAAAATGCCGAAATAAAAGAAATAGTGCTAGAGTCGGATGAAGAATTTAAGAAAATTTCTTGTAAAGACTCTAGCCTATTTTAGGGTGAGAGTGCTAAGATGGATAAAATTCCCGAATTAAGGGAAGAATGCCATTCTAACCATTTTTCAACATTATGCTTGGTGGATTTGAAAAAAGTCTATCTACCTGAGCAAATGATGAATTTAACGGAGAAGGAAATCCATCCTTATATTTTGGAGTTTGATATTCTAAAAGAGCATACGAGAGCCCCACACTTGAAGGACAAGGAGCACAATGTCTGATGTTCAACTAGTGGCCTATTTCCACCTTTACCCAAGGAGCCTAATCAAAAGTTTGATGTTAAGTAGGGTAAAAGGTTCAAGTCTTCGAAGTGGCATGATAGAACACATTTTTTCATGTCCTTGCATTTGACCAATGTACCTAAAAGATGCATTGATCAAAAATTGAGTAGAAATTTCAAATCCTCTAAGTGGAGACATAAATTATGGTTAAAGAGGCATTGTACCATGATGTTAAATCAAGCGCTTGATGGGAGGCAACCCATTGTTTTATGTATGCTTCATATGCTTTTGAATAAGTCACATATTTTTTTTGTTTTTAGGGTCTTTGGACAGGATTGGAAGCCCCACAAAAAACCAAGTATGAAAAGTGTGATAGCCCTACAGAAAATAGGGCAAATAGGGGAGAAAAATGCCTCAGGTATCACGATCGCGATCGCGATACCACGATCACGGCATATATGCGGCGATCGCAACAGTCTCTCCAGTCTGCACCTTGGTTATCACTGTGAATTTAGAGAGCCCTTTAACCCTTCTCATGCTATTGTGTTATTTAGTGAGGTCACTATAAGTCCTTTAGTTAGGGGTGTGTCCCTAACCTTATGTCTATTCATTGGTTTGCAATACTTGAACTTAGCCACATGAAACATGGAAATTTTTTTAATAGATTGTTTTCATTTGTTGTTTTCTTATTCTTTTGATAATGATGGTGGACGATCTTTTTCCCTATGATGGATTGATTGACGACATTCTTAAGGGAAAAGCGTTGTGATTGAATTTTGAGCAGTGGATGCAGGGGAAGACTTAATATCCGTAGCATCAAGATTGCAAATGCAAGGGAAGTCTGAGAACCTGTGGCATTATGTATTTGGGATTACATGAATACCATTGGCAAAGTCTGAGTAGCCATATGTTTGGTTTTCCTATATGAAGCCAAAATATTAGACCAAGTCTTGGGTTATTGCCATAGTTTGCAAATTGTTCATGGTGAAAAAGCAAAGCAAACACCCCCTCCGTCCAAAAAAATTTCAAAAATCAAGTGTATGGACGTGAGTGCCATTGTAACAATTCTTTTTCTCTATTTGTGACTCCAAATTTTTGACTGGTGAAAATTGGTAGATACTCTATTTTTGTCTCTAGAGAGATAGGCAATTGAGCCTCCTTGGAAAACTTGCATGCCATGTGTGGTAAGCTTATTTGTTTGAGTCTTATGTATACTTGTACCATCTAGAACTTTCCGCATTATCTCTCAGAGCTAATTTTGATTGTACTTGGTTTGTGAGATGATATTAGTCCATACTTATGACATTAGAAGTCCACTCTAGCCTAAAAAGCTAACTCGTGCTTAGATGTTATCAATAGTCACCCATTTTAAGCCTTTGGACCTTTATTTGGCAAACATATTACAACCCATGATCCTTTCTCTTATCCCTTTTTTGAAACCTATCCTTCTTGAACTTAATGGTGCAAATTATGGTTAAAAGCCTAAGTTAGGGGTGGTAAAGTTTGGTCTAAGAAACTTTGGGCCATGATGTTGTAAGTGAGTGCCTAAGATCTTAAGCATTGTGAACAAGTGTATAAGAAAAAGAAAGGACCCAACAAAATAAAGAAAAACATAAAGTGTGCAAGAAAAAGAGATGACAAGAAGGTGGGTGAACCAAGGAAGCCAAAAATAGGTACATGTATAAAGAGAGAAAACAAAAAGAAGTGGCCCATGATCAAAAGATGGATTGAATAGTGTGAAAAAGATGTAGATGTCCAAAGAGGGTGTAGTCACTTCATGCCTAAATGATATCCTACCCATTCTCCCTAAACCTACATTACAAGCTTAAAAATTCCCTTGAGATCTTCAACCAAGTGTATTCATTATAATTGCGGTTGAAAATAGGGGAAAGCCTATGGCATGGTACATGTGGACATCGAGAGTTCTTGAGAGGGAGAGAGATTTTTACTTCAATTCCTTGTTGCATACTTGATAAATTGGTGTGGGGAATTTTATTTCTTGAGAAAAGGCATGTAACAAGTCGAGGTGGATGATTTTGTCATCTCCCGAAAAATAAGGCAAAAGGAGTATAATGTAGCTGAGGTCAAAGAGGAGTCATTCCTAGAGTATTAGTGATTGTTTCATGGTCTCTCTTTGAAGTCTTTTGCTCCCTTGGATATTGCATTTTATGTTGAGGGGTATCAGAAGAATATCCTTGCCCATGGTTGATGAGCTTATTGTGGTAGTGACTGAATACACTTGAAGTCATTGTAGTATAAATATGAATTGTCTCATGATAAAAGGTAGTGGTGCTTGAGGACAAGCAAAGATTTAAGTTGGAGGTGTTGATGAGCCGGGAATTACCACTCATTTACACTCCATTTTTGTGTACACTACTATGATTTGAATGTCTAAATAAGACAACTTTTCTATTAAATACACTAATTCTCATGTTTTTGGGAGCAAAAATATTGAGATGGAAAAAGGCAAAATGAGCTGAAAAAGGATCAAAGCGGGAAGAAAAGTGCAAAATCTGGAAAACTTGTGCAGAAGGTCACGATCGCATGATGAAGGTAGTGATCGCAGAGCTAGGATCATGGCTAATGTAATGAGATCACAGGATAGCGAGATTTTTAACTATGGGCAAAGTTGTAAAAACACACAGCCGACCCCAAATTTCCATTGTATAAAAGGCTCAAAACCCTTAATACAGGAGCTATAACTACACACTCTTCCATCATAGCTTAGATTAGTGTTTGTAATTTCTTGGTGCTTAGAGCCTAATTTGTACTAATTTTAAGATAAGAAGACATTAGAGTGACTTTCAAGTGAAAAGTAAGATAATTCCATTGGAGATTTGTGGAGATTTAAAGTTTTGTTTGCATTCTTTTTATCCTTCATGAGTTTGTTTGATGGAATTCATGGTTTATTTGTGTTTATTGTTCTTATGAGTTGATAGTTCTTACTCATGGAGTTATGTTTGAATAGGGTGCAAGTGTATGGGTTGTGATGTATTTGTGAAGATTTTAGTTTGTTGATGATGGGTTCTATTATTTCTTGATTAAATAGTTTGGGATTTGTGGGTGAAATCCCAAAACACCCAAAATGGGTTTGATCGGTGAAAATCCTAAGTTCTTGAAAGCTCAATACCATCCTTGAAAGAGGTGTTTTGGGTGAAATTTAGGAACCCACATCATCCTTGAAAGAGGGATATCAGAACCAAGGCAATAGTAGACAATTTATGGGCATGTCTTTCCAACTTTTCACTATCTTAGACATGACGGGGAGTTGGAGGTTGACTATACCATGGGTATCATCCTAGAAATAGGGATACCCAATTGATTTATTGGATGGCTTTAATTAAGACATGCGTTAGGTACATGAAAGGGTCAACAAGTGACATATTTATGTCTTTGTTGAAAAACTAGCCTCAAAGACTTTCAACTTAGCCTACTGTATCATCAACATCTAGAATTTGCATTGAATAATTATATACCCATGCATATCTTTCCCCTAGGATAGCATAGTCCAAAGATTCAGTCCTAATTATTTACACTCTAATCATTCTTAGTCTTGAATTAGGTCTTTAGAAGCCCAAAAAATATTTTTATGATTGACACCCATTTCAAACCCCCAAACCATTTTGTACCATAGGTTTGAATCTAGTTAGTATCTCTCATTCAAAACCTACTTAATTTCCACTCACATTGTTCCCCATGGATTCAACAATGACTCCTAGTTGGGTAAGAATATTGAAACGTTTTCCTTGCACATAATTGGACGTGTGATTTGAGCGTTATCAATGTGCCTATTCATGTATCTACCCCTGTAAGAGACTCTTTAGTGGTGGGTTCAGATGTACCAATCTTGTGATGTGAATATGTTGGGTATGAGATTTGGATAGATTTGCTTGTCTTAGATATGGTTGACTTTGACGTCATCTTAGGTATGGACTAGTTATCTCCCTATCATGATGTCCTAAATTATTATGCTAAAACTATGACATTAGCTTCGCCGGGTGTGTCTAGGATAGCTTGGAAGGGTGTGCTTCATTTGGGTCCAAATACAGTTATATCTTTCATTTAGGATCGTCACTTTGTCAAGAGAGGGTGTTGTCTTATTTGGATTATATTCATGATATTTGTGTTGCTTCATATCCTTCTTTTGATTCTGTTTGAGGTTTTTGTGAATTCGTGGATGTGTTCCCTACGGATTTGCCTAATATGCCACCAAATTGTTATATCTACTTTGCTATTGATGTTGAGCTAGGAACCAAGCCATTTCTATTCCTCCTTTTATGATGGTGACACGGCCCGACCTAGGGCCTTGTCGTAATGGGTATGCCAAGTCCAACCAGGACCGGATACCACCTTCGATACCCAACCCAACCATCCATGCCTAAACCCTGAGTCGGATGAATTTTGAACATATAACAAGATAGCGTATTTTATACAACTTCCAAACTCTTGGATAAGTTTATGACGTGACCGACCCAAATAAGTCCAACCATCCAAACCCAACCAATAACAAAATTACCAAACCAAAACCATAGCCAAGAACCAAAACAATAACCAAGTTCCTGTCCATAACATAATATAAGAGGATGGAACAATCATAAATTTAGTCCAACGATATCAGACCCAATACCAATACAAATACTAAGCTTGACACCAATACCGATCTTGCCCACTCGAACCAATAGTATTCACATAAGCCTCTAACAAAAAAAATTGTATACGGTTGGGACATGCCCCAACCCTATAAAAAACCAATATCCATAAAATAAACCAAGTACGTAAAGACATTCATGACATAAAATGGAGCCTTCCAGAATAAGAAAGCTCACCACTTCAATACAATAGCTGATCCCGAATCCAATCACTAAGCAATAGGAGTAGAATGGATGGTCCATGCATTATATGGGGAGATAGTCATCCGAAGATAGGTTAACGGGTGACTCTAGCATGAATTCAGGATAAGGATAAAATAGTGCCATCCAGTAAAACCAAGTAAACCAACTATATGCATATAAACCATACATATATATATATAACTATACTGGGAAAGAGAACCGGGTTTAGCATGCCTTTAAAACCATTAACCTAGGTATGTGTAGCTTAATCATCCTAAAACCACCCTTGGAATATATGGGTCCAGTGTAACCCCCAGAACGGGCCCTGATGCGTATAGCCGTATGAACTGGAGATACCATAAATGTAGAAGATACCCAAGTACCCTTCACTCTCCATATAAGTATATACAATGTACTTAGAGGATTCCCGTATATATCGTTTTATCATATATGGTCTAGATGACCAACCCTCATATCAGCAAACATGAGTTTCCAGAGTCCATCCATTGGACTCGCACCTTCACAGATAGCTATCACACCCCACCATTATTTACCGATTGAAAACATTACCATCCAACCAAATATTTATTCTATTATTATTAACCAAGGATATAAGTCATGGCAATGTCTTTAGCTATCCTTTTTATGTAGAGGGATTCCCATATACCCATAGATTACATTATCAAGTTAACTTGGGGGATCCCGTGTAGCCTTTAAGTGTTTCATTATTATATTTGCTTAGGGGATCCCATGTACACCACAAGTTGTTCATTAGCATGTTTCCTTCGGGGATTCCCTTTTACCCCACAAGGAAATTTAATTAACCATAACCATTCCAAACCATTTAAACCATTTATGCCATTAAGGGTTCCATTACCAAACCATATCACGCAATAGTTCCATTTAAAGTACAATAATATAGAAAAAGCATTCTCATGGGCATTTTATCAGACATGTTATGGGTATAGTGTTTCCAAAACCAATTCCAATTACTAATTATCCATTCCTATGCAACCAATTGTCCAAACCACCATTAAAGCATGTAAAAACATAATTAAAACATGGGAAAACCATAACCAAGCATTTAATACGAAACCCCCCAATATAGATTTGAAAACCCAAAACTATACAATAATTATGCCATGAAAACATTGTACAAAACATGCCTTTAGTTGGAACTAACAATGAGGGAGGAGTACATGCCTTAGATAATGAAGACGATGGAGAGAAATCCCCCGTACAAGCCCCAAATTGATCCTCTAAATGAAACCTGAGCCTTCCTTTACCCAAGAGACTTAGAGATAATTATAGAGTGTTTCTAAGTATTAAAGATTAGAATAATAGGGCAAATGATATCCCAATAGTGATATAGATCGTGGCTCCTTAAGAGGTTAAGTGGATAAATATCCAGATTACCCCTAACTTAAATTGCTTAAATCCCGTCAGATGGTATGACTCTCTCTTACCAGTCGTACCCTAAAATAAGAGTGGTACCCCATACTCGTACCCTAGGCCTCCCCCTTGGACCCAACACTATCCACCTCACAACTTACCCAACACAAGTGGTACCCAATAATACAATCAGTACCCCTAAACTGTATCCCTAACAAAATAGAATCAAAGGAAGTTTGAACATTGCCTACCACAAGAGTCTATGGTACAACTTATAACATACCTTACGGCTCATAGTGAGCCACTTGTACTCAGATAAATGTTAAGTTACTAAGTCTCAGAATAAGTGAAGGAAAAACCCAAACCATACAACCCATATCCAACTATACGACTCATATCCACTAAGTCGTATCCATTATAGAAACCAATCCAACCCACCAACCATCACTGGTTAGCATGAAACTAAGGCATACCACTCGTACCATATCATACAACTGGTACCCACAAGTCGTATGTATCCTAGAATCTAAAAATCCAGGAAATTTTCTAAGGGTTATAACCCAGGGTATTTCAGACTCCACCATTTAGATCATTCATCCACGGATGATAGAAAATATAGGTCAAACAGAAGCATGATTCATTTGAATTATCAAATATCAATCCAACCTTTAACTAAGTTAGAAAACAAAGATGTGACCAAGAACACATACCTTCTGCACGAATATCCGGAGTAGAAAACAAATGCAAATATTTGGACTTTATGTCTGCTTTGTCTTTCCAGGTAGCCTCTTCCACCTAGTGGTTTCTCTATAGAACCTTAACTAAGGACACATTATTGGTCCGTAACCAATGAACCTTATGAACAAATATCTCAATCAGTGCCTCTTCATAAGACAGAATTTGAGATACCCAATCGTTCCAAAGGAATTACCGAAGAAGGATCACCAATACACTTTCTCAACATAGACACATAAAATACCGAATGAATAGAGCTCAAACTAGAAAGAGACTCCAGTTCATATGACACATTACCAACCATCCGCAAAACAACATAAGGTTAAACATATCGGGGACTGAGCTTTCTCTCTTTAACAAACCGCATCACTCCCTTTATGGGAGATACCATTAGGAATACCTTATCCCTAACCTCTAATTCCAAATCTTTATGCCTCATATCTGCATAGGACTTTTGGTGACTTTCGATAGCCTTAAGCCTGTCCTGAATAACCTTCACCTTTTCCATAGCCTGATAAACCAAATTCAGACCGAACATATCCTTCTCACCAAGCTCAAACCATCCGATCAGAGATCTACACCTCCTACCATGCAATGCCTCAAAAGGGGCCATCCCAATGCTAGAATAATAGCTATTGTTATAAGTAAACTCTACAAATGGTAGATGCTCAACCTAATTTCCACCATAATCAATTACACGCGCATGAAGCATTTCCTCCAATGTATGAATAGTCCTCTCTACTTACCCATCCGTCTGAAGATGAAAAACAGTACTCAGACTAACATTATTACCTACCCCCTTCTAAAAAGACCGCCAGAAGTGAGATAAAAATTGTGTACCATGATCAGAAATATTAAAAATAGGTACCCCATGCAGTTTTTGAATCTCATAAAGATATACCCACGTATAGTAATTAGCCGAGAAGTTATTCCTCGCTATAATAAGTAAGCAAACTTTATCATCCTATCCATAATGACCCAAATTGAATCAAATTGGTTTCGAGACTGAGGAAGACCGGTAACGAAATTTATATTGATTACTTCCCATTTTCTATCAGGTAACTCAATTTCCTGATACAACCCTCAAGGCCTTATGTCATCAACTTTGACTTGTTGGTACACCATGTATTTGGCAATAAAATCATCCACATCCCTCTTCATACCATTCCACCAATACATCACCTTGAGATAATGATACATTTTTGTCAAATCAGGATGAACAACATAGCGCAATTCATGTACCTCAGCCAAAATCCTTTGTCGCAAACCATCAATGTCAGGAATACATAACCTCCCTTGGTACCTCAAGGTACCATCGCCACAAATCTCAAATACCATTACCTTTTTCCCACCAATATCACTTTTGATTTTCATCAAGTTAGGATTTAGCATTTGTTTCTCCTTGATCTCTGCTATATGAGATGATCGAATCACTTTTTATACCATTACGCCACCATCATTGAAGTAAGAGATGAACTCCAAGGTTAGGCAAGCGGTGAATATCCTTTACCAATTCTCGCTTCTCCTTATCCCTATGGACAATCTTCTTTGAGCATTAGAAATAATATTAGCTTTACCTGGGTGGTAGTGAAGATTCATATTATAGTCCTTGAGAAGCTCCAACCATCTTCTTTGCTTAAGATTTAGCTCGTTTTGAGTGAACACATACTGTATACTCTTATGATAAAAAAGATGTACATGTTCACTCCATAAAAATAATGCTACCAGATTTTCAAAGCGAAAACCACCGCTAAAAGCTCCAAATCTTGAGTAGGATAATTATTCTCATATACCTTCAACCGCCTGGAAGCATAGGAAATAACCTTACTATGTTGCATCAAAACACAACCAAGTCCCACCCTTGATGCATCATAATAAACTACAAACCCTTCATTACCTTAAGGCAATGTTAAAACCGAAGTCGAAGTTAGCTTATCCTTTAGCTTCTCAAAACTCCTCTCACAAGAATCCAACCAAAAAAACTTTACCTTCTTCTAAGTCAACTTAGTCAATGTGGAAGCTATCATCGAAACCTTTCACGAACAACCTATAATACCTATCCAAACTGAAGAAACTCAGAATGTCGATTAGAGTTGTGGATCTAGGATACCTTTTAACCACAACCACCTTTTGTGGATCCATCATGATCCTCTCACTAGAAATAATATGACCAAGAAAAGTTACAACATTCAACCAAAACTTAAAATTGGAGAATTTGGAATACAACTGCTGCTCATTTAAGGTCCGCAACACGTCACAAAGGTGATTGTCTTGATCCACCTCTCTATTAGAATAAAACAAAATGTCATCAATGAACATAAAAACAAAAAAATCCAGAAATTTCCTAAAATCCCTGTTCATCAAATACATAAATGCCACCAGGTCATCAGTCAAACTGAATGACATAACCAAGTACTCAATGTGCCCATATTGAGCACAAAAATTCATCTTAGGGATATCCACCTCCCTAATCTTTCGCTGATGATACCCAGACCAAAGATCTATCCTAGAAAAGAATTTGTCATATTGCAACATATAAAACAAGTTATCTATCCTGGAAAATGATTCTTATTCTAAATCGTTACCTTATTCAATTGCTGATAGTCAATGCACATTCGAAGGGAACGATTCTTCTTTTGCACGAATAACACTAGTTCACCCCACTGGGACACACTAAGATGGATAAATCCCTTATCCAAGAGATCCTTAAGTTGCTCCTTGAGTTCCCTCAACTTAGCCGGAGCCATTCTATAAGGAGGAATAGATATTAAAAGTGTGTTTGGAATCAAATCAAAATAAAATTCAATCTTTCTATCTGGAGGAACACTAGGAAGGTCATTAGAAAAGACCTTAGGAAATTCATTCACCACCAAAACCAAATGAAGAGAAGGACCTTTCGAGTTAGAATCTTTCACTCAAACCAGATGATAGAGACATCTTTTGGTGATTAATTTTTGAGCACTAAGATCAGAAATAAACCTTTCCCTAGGATCTAGGGAACCACCCTCCCACTCAATGACCAGTTCACCAGGGAAACTAAAGATAATCTTACTGGTCAAACAATCTAAGGGTGCGTAACAAGAATATAACCAATCAACATTAAGAATAACATCAAAATCCACCATATCAAGTTCACAAAACCCCCCAAAGTATGCCTATTACAAACAGATACTACACATCCCTTATTGACTCTTTTAGCAACAATAGATTTACCTATCGGGGTAGAAATAGAAAAAGGATCTGAAATAACCTCGGGATCAAATCCAAAATACACAATCACAAATAGGGTCACATAAGAGAGAGTGGAACCCGGATCAAGTAAACAATATACTTTATGAGAAAAGAGTTATAACATACCAGTCATGACATCGGGTGATGCCTCAGATTCCTACCGAGTAGCAAGAGCATATAACCTATTCCGACTAGTACTAGTACCAGAAGTAGAAACAAATGTAGAAGCAGCACCCTTTGGTACAGAAGAAAAAATTGAAGCAACTGGAGCCTTACTCTCCACCGAAGAACCTATACCGATAGGATAATATTTGAGCATATAGCCTAGCTGACTATATTTGAAACACCTGTCGCTCCACTTATCACAGAAAACCCTATGCAACTTATCAGAGAACCAAAAAGAAGGGCATGATAAGGCCAACTAAGCCCCACTTTCTTGATATTAGGCACTCTGTGCTTGGAAATTATTGCCATCCTATTAACGCCTATTACCTGATTATTTCAGGTAAGGATCACTAGCTGCAGAGAAGGAATAAGAACACCCTCACTTCTTCTATAGAAACTTACCCGCATCCCAAACACCTTGTTATTTCCCACCACCTTGTTCAGAAGACCTGAACTTCTTACCCTGCCTTTCCCCAAACTTAGTTTGTTTTCTTTTTTCATCCTCCACCTATTACATATCAACCACCAACCTAGAAAGGCAATGTATTTGATCATCAGTGTTGTTTTGTTCATGACGCTCAACTTATTCCCATGTTTAAGAGGTAAGGCGGTCGTTGTCAATATCCCTACTTTTATTAAGGTCGAATCCATATGGATTGAAATGTAATTTTCAAGTCCTATGAGTGCTCTAATTACTAAAAAAATACCTGGAATGCAAGAAAAAACAACATATAATAAAAGTGGTGGGATTCAGTTTGTATTAACTTTTGATTTATAACAAGTTATAAGACACTTTAGGTTTAAAAATCAAGTTTAGGGAGAATCTTGGGATTAGGTCTTTCTAAAGGTATAAAGTGTTGAGAGAGATAGGCTAGATCAAAGGTTTTTGCGGCTAGTTTTTCAACTAAACCTCAAAGATTTCACCCATTGGCTATTTCGACCACCTAATAAGTATGCCATTCCTGGTCACCCAATACCTCAATTGGGCATCCCTATTTCTAGTAAGATGCCCATGACATGACTTGCACTCTATTACACTTATTTCTAAGATTGTAAAAGGTAGTAAACCACAAACTTAATTGTCCACCATTGCCTTGTCCCCATATAGCCCTTTTTCAAGGATGCCATGGGTTTCCATGGGTTTACCTTTTTCCCTCTTTCAAGGATGGTGAAGGTTTTCTTGTGTTTCATATTTTTACCCATTAAACCTAGTTGGAGGTTTTGGGTTTCACCCATGAAATTCAATCTGTTAAACTCAAGCAATGGTGAAATCCATACTCAATAACAAGAACTTATGTAAACACATCAACACCTACAAACAAATACACTTTAGTTCAACATAACCCTAAGACTAAATTACTTAGCTACTGATGAAGAAAGTAGAGAAAGATATACCCTAAGGATTATCCAAAGCATCAATTCTTCACAAAACACTAAGAATTCAAGTGTCCAATATTTGTTACAATCTTGCTTAATTAGGGTTCTTGTTTCAAATTCAAAAATATCTATAAGGTAAGCAATACCCAAAGAATAAAGGGTTTTGTCTATATAAGCTTTGGGATTCGCCAAGTGAAATTACAAAACTGCCCTGGGCAACATTCACTTTTAGTCGTGATCGCATGATGTTGTCTGTGACCATGGTATTGTTCTTCTATCGCATTCTATTAACCATATTGACTTACCATGACTGCTTACTTTGGCCCGATATTGCGGTAACTGGGGTTGAAAACTACTCCAGGTCCTTAGCTACACTTTTTTTCTTTCTCTTGATCTCTTTTAGCTTCAATCTATATCTTTCTATCTCAATAACTCTATGCCTGCAAAATATGGATATTAGTGCACTAAATTACTATTATGTATCATTTATTAATACAAAACTTGGTAGTGTACACGAAAGTTGAGTGCAAATAAGTAGTAAAATCACCACTCATCAACACCCCCAACTCAAAACCTTGCTTGTCCTCAAGCAACACCACCCCTTATCATGAGACAATTTCACATGTATGCCCATATTTTATTACCCAATGATCATGATGACTTTAACTTTATTATTACCATAAAAAGCTCTTCACATATGGGCAAAATGATTTTGACTACACCCCTCAACATAAAATGGAATATTGAAGGATGCATTCGACTTTAAAGAGCCACCATGTGAAAACTACCAATACTCTAGAAATGACTCATTTCTTGACCTCAACCACATTATATTTCTTTTTGTCTCATTGTTTGAAATATGACAAAATCACCCACCTCTACTTGATCACATACCTCCTCACAAGAAAAAAGATTTCACATACCAGCTATCAACCATATTACAAGGAATTAAGTACAAATACACTCTCTCTATTAAGATCTCTCAATTCTAACAAGTACCATGCCATAGTCTTTCCCTTATTTTAAATCACCACTACAATGATCACATTTGGTTGGGAATCACGAAGGACGTTTTGAGCTTGTAATGTATGTTTAGGGTAGGGTAGGATATAAATTTATAGAAAAAAGGCTAAACCCTTCTTGAACTTCTACAACACACTTTATTTAATTTTGATATCAGGCCACTTCTTTTCTTTCACTATTGTGCCTACATTGCCTTATTTGGTTTTACCACTTTCTTTCCACTTCTCTCTTTTTGTATGCATAATTCATGCATTTCTTTCTTTTGTTGGATCCTTAATTTCTTATAATAATTTTACTTTATTTGCTTAAGAATGTGGGCACTTTATTATGTATTTGTGGACCAACAACACCTCTTTTAACTTTTATCAGCCCCAACTTAGGCTTTTAGCCTCAAATTACATTCTTAAGTTCAAGGAGGATAGGGTTTAAGAGAGTGATAATAGAAGGGTCACGGCTTGCAATGTGTTTCCCAAAGAAAAGTCCAAAGGCTCAAAGTTGGTGACTAAGGATTATACCTATTTATTGGAAGGATTTTTAGGCTAAAGTGGGCTTCCAATGTCAGAAAGATGGCCTAGGATCATTTTACCAACCAAATACAATCAAAATTTAGCCTTGAAAGACTAATGGGGCAAGTTCAAGATGGTACAAGTACACATGATATATATATACAAATATGCTCCCATACCTGGCATATAAATCTCAATGAGGGGGTTCAATTACTCCTCTTGCTTGAGAAAAATAATTTCCTGAAGTCAATTTTCGGAGTCATTAAAAGAGAAAAAGTTTTGTTACAAAGTTGCTCATGTCCATTCCCTTGATTTTTGCAAAATTTTTGGATGGAGGGAGATGTTTGTTTTGCATTCGTACCACATATAATTTGCTAATCATTGAAAACACCTAAGATCTTATCTCACATTGAGGCTTTAATACGGGCTACCAACCCATATGGATACTCAGAATTCGCCAATGGGTATGAATGTGATACAAAATCAATGATGCCACAGGTACTCTGACTGCCCTTGCATTTGTGACCTTGATGCCACTAGTACTCAAACTTACCCTGTATCCATGACTAAAACCCAATCATGGTTCTTTCACCTTAAGAATGTCGTCACTCAGTCTATCATTGAGAAAAGCTCATCAAGTGAACAAAATTTAATAATACAACAATCTAGTAAAAACGTAACTAATCCATGCTAATGTGGGAACCATCAAAGTGCCCGAATATTACAACCCAAATAAAAATAAGAATCATCTAAAAGAGCAGAAAAATATGTAGAAATATTAATAATACAGGACCAAATTAATTGAACACAGAGACATACACCCCTAATTTAAAAGGTAGCAGTGTCCCCACTACAGAAATAATCAAGGCTAAAAGAGATAAGGGTGTTCCCTGAAACCTCATCAAGGGTTGTTGTCACTCTTAGACTATGTATCATCATCATTCTCCTTAAGATTGGACCAATCATCTGGGGCTTGATCATCACTCTCTACCCAGGAGGAAGGAAGTTGATCTCAGGGTTTTAGGACCTTCCATAGGCCCTTCACCTCCTTCAACATCTTGTAAAAGAACTCATCCCTCTTTTTCTCCCTTATGACCATCTTTTCATGTGAAATCCAGAGATCTCGATGTGATTCCACCAAAGATGAGTCGTCTTTCTCAAGCCTAGTAATGGTAGATTTCTGCTTCTTTTGGTTCTCTTTGTACTTCTCATACTCGGACTATGACACACATGAATGATGAGTATAGGAGGTCTCTCCCAGTCCTTGGGGAAAACTATACATAAACTCCTTGATGGAAGCAATATTAACTCCAATATCCTCATGAGGACCGGTGGTGGATGGCCTCTAAAATTTAGGCTCAATGCATGTTGACTTCCCCAAAGTTGATCTTTCACTTCTTGCGTTTTCCAGGTACGCCTTCCCCTCGAATCCTCAAGGGGTAGATAAGGTATAGGGTGCACCCAAGTATCTCTAGCATACTCTTCAACCCATGTTCTCCTACTAAGATCAGTAATCAATGAAGGAAAAAAGAGATGTGTGCCACCTTGGTCCTTGAAGTAGTCCATTTCATTGACCAGGAGTTGAGCAACATCCAAAGGAATGTCTTCTATAATGCAACAAACC
Organism: Capsicum pubescens; assembly: GCA_030864215.1. Classification (NCBI taxonomy): domain Eukaryota; kingdom Viridiplantae; phylum Streptophyta; class Magnoliopsida; order Solanales; family Solanaceae; genus Capsicum; species Capsicum pubescens. The sequence continues at coordinate 182,333,444 of CM061546.1, read as the reverse complement.
ATTCGAGCATGCAGATCTGGGACTTCTATCATGTGGGAGCAATGTGAGACTCGGTTATATATAATGTGTAACGAAATTCAAGCCTCGAAAGAGAAGTCATTCGAGGAGATGTTGTTTTTTGTTTTGGGACATGAGACTTTGTTTCCGTGATACAATTTTTGGCTAACCAACTTCCTGGATTACACCCTTTTTCTTTGAATTCCCCCATGTCTACAAGTTGGAGCCCGTAAACATCATTGATTTGCTTCTCCCCAAAGAGCATCTTTTATCCCCGGATCTTAATAGTCATGTTGGATGGATTTGAGAAAGCAACTGAAATGTTGGAATATAATTCATGGACCCATTTCTCATTTGTATTGCATGGATCCAGGGTAACACACCGCTACCCTGTGGCTTCAAGCTTGTCATGGAATGCCGGAAGCTTTTCTAGCACATTATTCAAGCAAATTCCTCTCTCTAGGAGCAATTTTGTCCTTGGAAGATCACTATAGTAGTGAGTGTGGTACTCGGGTACCATGAATCAGATCTGATTGTACCTGTCCATGAGATTGTCCTATAATCACTAGGCATGCATGATATTAATCAATGACATTTTTATACACAAACTATGCCACATTGTTCACTAAACCTCATTGAATGGGAACTTGGTGGTGTTTGGTAAAAAATTTGAAGTGCAGGATTTTTAACATGGCAGGAAATCGCCCTCGATTATCGTGATTGTTGGCCATAACCACGTCCTTACTAACGCAACTACAGTAACTAAGACCAGTTCCCACCTGCTTTCTAAGTTCAATATTTCCAAATTTTTAGACCATAAGCATGTTCTACAATATTGATTCACATTAAGACCAATGAACAAGGCTATAAGGTGCTCGATTATGCCCTTTCGATTGGAAAAACAACTATTGAATAATCATTTAGGAAATATATCGAACACTTAGTGGGAATAATCCATTTCGCATATATTTTTGGGTACTCATGACTTCCCCACTTGTGCATACCATACTCTAGAAGCTAAACACCACATAAACACCAAGTATGAAACATAGAAACATGAGAAACAAAGACTTAGGCCCTTTCTACGTCATGCATTCTTTGCCCTAATTTCAAAAAAAAAAAACAATGCATAAATTCAAGGCACCTACCGAATTTGTGATGTAAGAGAAATTCAAGGATATTATTGGAGAGTTCATAAACTTGGCCAAAATTTGGTCCAGTCAGGGAGTAAGGTTTAAAAAGGGGAGTGAGGAAAATAGGGGATTCATCTGGTCATATAGATGAAGCAACTATGGTTCTGGTTAAGTGATCATGATTGTGGGAATGCAGGTGGCCACGATCGCAACCAAGGGACCATGAGCGCAATAACTGAGAGTATTTCTGCTCCTTTGTTTAGCTCAATTCATAGATTGACAACTTTTTCCCTGCTCAGTTTTTAATACAAAATTCCATACTTTCCTTTTTTTAATCTCATCCAATGCACTCTTTGGCGCCCAAAATGCATGGGTTATTGAAATGCCAAAACCAAAGTCTAAGCTATAACATTATAAAGATAGGATATGAGCCACTTTGGTGGCATTTGTGGGTTGCCTCCCACACCGCACTTTAGTTAACATCATGTCACAACGTCTTTCTTTTTTCATTCTCAAGGCAGGTCCTCAAGCACCCTTCTTTAACCTCTTCAATCTGAATATCCACCACAGACACAAGTTAAAGCTCCGCAGATTGCTTTTTCATCTTACAAACTTTGAAAATGACTTTATGCTCTTGCACCCTAAACTTCATCTCACCCATTTCAAAGTCGACGTTGGCTTTTTCAAGGGCTAAAAATGGATGACCAAGGATGATAGGTACCTCTTAGTATGTTTTATAGTCCAAGACCACAAAGTACGCTGAAAGTATAAACTTGTCCACTTTAACTAGGACATCAATTAAAATTCCCACTAGCCTTTTGATAGACTTGTCCACCATTAAGAGTCGCATAGAGGACGGGTTAGGGGCATTCAAACCAAGATTCTTGTAGATTACAAAGGGAAAAATGTTGATGCTTTCACCATGGTCACATAGGGATTTTGTAAAGACATGTGTTCTAATGGTACAACAACTTGTGAAAGCTCCGGGACCATAATTCTTTTCTAAAAATTTTGTATCCACGATAGCGCTACAACCATGGGTGACTTCAATGGTGTCATCTTTGACAAACTTCTTTTTTGACATCAATTTCTTAATTGTCTTAGCAGATCCTGGGATCTCTTGAATTGCCTTAAGAAATGGGATGTTTATCGATATATTGCTAATCTTGTACATGAATCTTTTTAGCTTGTCACCTTACTCGTTTCTTTACAATCGTTGAGGGAATAGGGGAGGAACTTTGATTGTAGGCCTTGTTTAACTTTGTGTCTTTTCAACCTCAAACACTTCTTCATCATCTTTCTCATCTTCTTCTTATTGATTTTGAGGTAACACCTTCTTTGTCTTAGTGCTCAAGTCTCCTTTAAAGTGCTCATCGAGTTTCTTTCTAATCCTAGTGACAATTGCTAGGACTTGAGTGACATTCTTTATATTAGCAATCATGTCACTAGGGAGTCCACCTCGAGGCCTAGCATTTAATTGAAAAGAGATTTTACTAGTTTAGATCTCTAATTGCGGAGTAGGCCACCACGATTTGAGAGAGTTGAGAGAAGTCATCTTTTAATTCATGGACCATTTTGTCCCTATCTTCCACCCATTTAAAAATTTAGGCCAAAACACCCTTGATCTTGAACCTTTTGGGGTCAATAGAGCTTGAAAATTTGTTCTTAGATCGATCATGGGAGTCACATAGCGGTAATTATCATGATCTTTATCCCTTCAAACTCTATCATATTCATGGTCGATCCACCCTTAATTCCCACCTTGCCTTTGATAGGTTGGGTGGGAATCCCCTAAATAGTTTTCTAAATACCGTATCTCCTCATCCAACTTCTTTGCCTCCTTATCATCCTCATAGGGATTAGATGCTATGACGTTTACTACTATCATGGGTGCACCCATAATATGATTTTCCAAGAGATTAAGTTAGGCCATCATTTTTCCATTCCCTCCTCTTGTTCCTCATCCTGCTTTCTTTGTTCTTTGTCAACCACAGATGTAGAGGGAGAAATTTTGGAAATTTGGTATCTCATGTATGCCAACCCCAATTTTTCTTCGTCACCTCTCTCTACAATTGAATTGCCGCATGGTAGTGCATCTTGACTAGGGAATCTCCCGCTGCGTTGTCCACCACTATTTTGTTATGCGAATCAAGGGACTGGTAGAAGATTTGGAGAAGCATCTTATCTGGGACCTCCTGGTTTGGACATTTTGCCAATTTTCCATTGAATCTTTCCCATGCTTCAAACAATGGTTCCCCGCTCAATTGCCTAAAATTTATGATCTCATCCCACATTTGGAGCATTTTGGATTATGGGAAGTATCAATCAAGAAAAAACATGGTAGACTCATCCCAAGTAGAGACTGAATCGGGTGGGAGTGAACGGATCCACAACACCACCTAGCCCATTAAAGAGAATGGGAAAAGGCAAAGATGAATAGACTCTTGAGTTATGTGTGCAATATTGAAAGGTACACATGCCTCCTCAAAATTCTTCAAGTGAACATTGGGGTCCTCATATGATTGACCATCATATAGCCCCCTTCATTTGTAACATGTGTAACATAACACTAGTTCCATGTAAAACTTCATTCCCATTAGTTGGTGGGATACGAATTGCATTCATTTTCCCCGCATCATTGAGTTATCCCTCGTCATCGAGAGAAACCTCAAAGGGCCCCATGTTACTAGAGTTTTCACTCATTGTTCCGTTAACACTATGATCTTCTAAAAAATCAAAAACAACAAAGAAAGTAAATCAGACCACCCCAGGTATACCCAAGTAAAAATCACACTGCATTAGTGAAATCTATATTCCACTCCCCAACAACGACGCCATTTTAAAAATGCTTAACTTACACCAATGTTTAAGGGGTAAGGCAGTCGTTGTCAATATCCCAACTCACGTTGGGTTCAAATCCACAAGGAGTGAAAGGCAAATTTCAAGTTCTATGGGTGCTCTAATTACTAAAAGGATACCCAAAATGTAACAAAACACAATATATAATAAAAGTGGGCGAATTTGGTTTGTATCAACGTTTGAGTTATAACAAGCTGTAATGACACTTTAGGCATAAAAATCAAATTTGGGGAAAATCTTAGGATTATGTCTTCCTAAAGGTATAAAGTGTATAGGTTAGAGGTTAGAGATAGTTCATTATGATATCTAGTTGTTGAGTGAGAGATACGCTAGATCAAAGGTCTTTGCAGCTAGTTTTTAAACTAAACCTCAAAGATTTTACCCATTGGCTCTTTCGAGGACCTAACAAGTATGCCATTCATAGTCACCCAATACATCAATCGGGAATTCCTATTTCAAGGAAGATGCCCATGACATGACTTACACTCTATTTACACTTATTTTTAAGATTGCAAAATGTAGTAAAACTATAGACTTAATTGTCCACCATTTCTTTGTCACCATATAGCCCTTTTCCAAGGATGCCATGGGTTCCCATGGGTTGACCTTCATCCCTCTTTCAAGGATGATGAAGTTTTTCTTGTGATTGGTGTTTTTACCCATCAAATCTATTTGGGGGTTTCGTGTTTTCACCCACAAAATTCCAACTATTAAGATCAAGAAATGGTGAAATCCACACTCAATAACTACAAATCTTGTAAGCACATCAACACCCATACACAAATACACTTTAGTTCAATAATTCCCAAGACTAAATTACGTAGCTACTCATGAAGAAAGTAGAGAAAGATATACCATAAAGATTATCCAAAGCATCCGTTCTTCACAAAATACTAAGAATTCAAGTCTCCAAAATTAGTTACAATATTGCCCAATTAGGGTTCTTGTTTTAAATTTAAAAATATCTATGAGATAAGCAATACCCAAAGAAGAAAGGGTTTTGGCCTATATAAGGTTTGGGATTCAGCCAAGTGATATTACAAAACTGCTCTAGGCAACATTCTCTCTTAGCTGCGATTACATGAGGTTGTACGCGACCGTAGTATTGTTCTGCGATCGCATTCTATTGACCATCTTAACTGACCGCGACCACTAACTTTGGCCCGTGATCGTGGTAACTAGGGTTGAGGACTGCTCCAAGACTTCAGCTGCACTTCTTTCTTCCACTTGATCTATTTTAGCTTTATTCCATATCTTTCCATCTCACAAACTCTATGCCTATAAAATGTGGATATTAGTGCATTAAATTATGATTATGTCTCATTTATTCATACAAAACAAGGTAGTGTGCACAAAATTTCAGTGCAAATGAGTGGTAAAATCACCACTCATCAACACCCCTAACTTAAAACCTTGCTTATCCTCAAGAAACACCACCCCTTAACATGAGACAATTTCACATGCATGCCCACATTCTATTACCCAGTGATCATGATGACTTTAACTTGATTATTACCACAAAAATCTCTTCACACATGGTCAAAATAATTTTGACTACACCCCTCAACATATAATGGCTCTTTCAAGCACCTAACAAGTGTGCCATTCATCATCACCCAATACCTCAATCGGCCATCCCTATTTCTAGGAAGATACCCATTACATGACTCACACCACATTTACACTTATTTCTAAGATTACAAAAGGTAGTAAACCACAAACTTAATTGTCCACCATTTCCTTGTCCCCCTATAGCCTTTTTCAAGGATGCTATAGGTTCCCATGGGTTCAACTCCATCCCTCTTTCAAGGATGATGAAGGTTCTCTAGAGTTTGGGGTTTTTGGCCATCAAACCAATTTAGAGGTTTGGGGTTTTCACCCATTAAATTCCAACAATTAAACTCAAGTATTGGTGAAATCCATACTCAACAACTAGAAATAATGTAAACACATCAACACCCATACAAAAATACAGTTTAGTTCAACATAATCCCAAGACTAAATTACTTAGCTACTCATAAAAAATGTAGAGAAAGATATACCATAAGTATTATCCAAAGCATCCATTCTTCACAAAAAAACTAAGAATTCAAGTCTCTAAAATTAGTTATAACCTTTCCCAATCAGGGTTCTTATTGCAAATTCAAAAATATGTAAGAGGTAAGCAATACCCAAAGAAGCAAAGGTTTTTTACTATATAAGTTATGGGATTCAAACAAGTGAAATTACAAAACTACCCTTGGCAACATTCCCTCTTAGCCACGATCGGATGAGGTTGTCCGCAACTGCAGCCAATGCGACCATGATATTATTCTGTGATCGCATTCTATTGACCATCTTGATTGACTACAATCACGGCCTTTAGCCCATGATTATGGTAATTGGGGATAATGATTGCTCCAAGTCTTCAGTTGTACTTATTTTCTTAATATAACTATATATCATTTATTAATACAAAACTTGGTAGTGTGCGTGTAAGTTGAGTACAAATGAATGGTAAAATAACCACTCACCTGCTTACAAGAATCAAATCTCAAAACAGTCTAGAAGTGAGCTTTCTTATTCTTTCCCTCATATCAAACACTAGTTCCGGAGCATACCTTAATAGCTGATAAAATTTTAAGGCATATTCATTGACAGACATCTTTCCTTGTCTTAGATTGACAAATTCCTCTCGTTTGCATCCCTCAACTCCTGAGGAAATGAGAGATCTAGAAAAGCATTGGAGAAATCTCCCACAAATTCGACTCCTCACATCACCCCTCACCCCATCCCACTCCTCATACCATTGGTACGCCATATCCTTAAGCTTGTAAGCAGTAAAATTCACCCTTACCACATATGTGGCCTGCATTACCTTGAGAATTTTCTAAATTTCATCCAAGAAACCTTGAGGATCCTTCTCCACCTTTACACCAGTAAAAGTAGTAGGATTTATTTTCATAAACTGCCTAACCCTTGTGGCCTCAACAGATAAAACACCAGAAGCACCCCACTCATCTTGAACAGTAACTAACTGAGCAATAATTTCAATCGATTGATGAAATTCTACATTCATCACCTCATCCTGAGAAGGACTAGTAGTAACCAATGGAACTCCCAAAATACTAGATATGAGACCCCTAGATCGAGTATGGATCCCCTGAGTAGTACGTGTCCCTTCAACATTGTCCCCAGTTAGGACAGAAGAGTTTCCTTGTATCTCAGATTATTGAGGCACGATCTAAAAAATAAACAAACAAGAATTAGTGAATATTCTAGGACTTATAACCCAAGCTTGAAAATGGAATACCAAGAAAGTGAAAAATTCCTAGTAGCCTCTCCCATATGTGTGTGGAATGCTACACGCCCTTAAAAGAAACTATAATAAACATAGCTTGTGGACTCCCAATTGACTATGAACATAAAGGTCTAATAGAAACATGACCCGACCTGACCTGGGGCCTTGTCGTAATAGGCATAATAAGTCCAACTAGGACAATAGACCACCCCCAATACCCAACCCAACAAACCATGCATAAATCCTGAGTCAGATGAATTTTGAATATATAACAAGATAACATATTTTATACAACTTCCAAACTCTAGGATAGGTGTACAACATGACCGATCTAAATGAGTCCAACCGTCCAAACCCAACCAATAACAAAATTATCAAACCAAAACCATAAGCCAACAACAAAAACAATAACCAAGTTCCTGTCCATAACATAATATTACAGGATGGGACAATCATAAATTTAGCCCAACGACATCATCCCCAATACCATACCAATAATAAGTCTTACACAAATACCGATCCCACTTATTCCAACCCATAATAGTTACACAAGCCTCAAACCAAAAGAAAAATAGTATAGCTTGGGACATGCCCCAAAACATAGCCAAAACAAATATCCATAAAATAAACCAAGTATGTAAAGATGTCCATGACATGAAATGGAACCTTCTGGAATATGGAAGCTTAGCACTTCAATTTAATAGCTGATCCTAAATTTTGATCACTAAGCAGGGGGAGTAGAATTGGGATAAAGCCGCTTGAAGATAGGTTAGCGGGTGAATGCTAGCATAAAATCAGGATAATAATAAAATAATGCCACTAAATTAAACCAAGTAAACCAGCCATATGCATAAAAACCATGCATATATATTTATAACCATGCTGAGAAAGGAAATCGGGTGTAGCATGCCTTTAAAACCATTTACATGGGTATTATATCTTAACAGTCCTAAAACCCCTCAAGGACTATATGGGTCTAGTGTAAACCCCTGAATGGACCTTGATACGTGTAGCCACATAAATGGGAGATACCATAAGAGTTGGGGATTCCCAAGTACCCTTCACTCTCTATAATACATATTTACAATGTACTTAGAGGATTTCCATGTACCTCGTTGTATCATCTATGGTTGTTATGACCAACCATTATGTTGGCTAATATGAGTTTCTAGTGTCCGTCCATTTGACTCACATCTTCATGATTAGCTATCACACCCCTCTATTATTTCCCAATTAAACCATTAACATACAACTAATCCTTTATTCAATTAATATTAACCAAGGCAATAAGTAGTAGTGTCATCATACCGACTATAGCTTGCAAGAAATATCCTTAGCTAGATTTTTTATGTAGAGGGATTCCTATGTACCCATAGATTAAACTATTAAGTTAACTTGGGAAAATCCTGTGTACCCCTCAAGTGTTTAATTATTATGTTTGCTTGGGCAAATACCATATACCCCACAAGTTGTTCATTATAATTTTTGCTTGCGGCATTCCCTTGTACCCCATAAGAAATTTTAATTAACCATATACATTTCAAACCATCCAAAAAAACCATTTATGCCATTTAGGGTTCCATTACAAAACCATATCATGCAATAGTTCCATTAAAAGTCCAATAATATCAAACAAGCATTCTCATAGGGCATTTTATCAAACATTTTGGGGGCATAGTGTTTTCAAAAACAATTCCAATTACCAATTAGACATTCCCATGCAACCAATTGTCCAAAGGACCATTAAATCATATAAAAGCATAATTAAAACATGGAAAAACTATAACCAAGCATTTAATACCAAAATCCCCAATATATATTTGAAAACCCAAAACCATACAATAATTATGCCATGAAAATATTGTACAAAACATGTCTTTAGTTGTAAAAAACAATGATGGAGGAGTACATGCCTTAGATTACATAGATGATGGAGTGAAATCACCCGTACAAGCCCCAAATTAATCCTCTAGATGAAACGCTATCCTTTCTTTACCTAAGAGCCTTAGAAAGAATTAAAAAGTTTTTCTAAGTGTTTAAGATTAGAATAATAAGGTAAATAATGTCCCAATAGTAATATAAGTCATGGTACCTTAAGAGGTTAAGTGGGGGAATGTCTAGATTACCCCTAACTTAAACTACTTAAAGTCTCATCAGATGGTACAACTCTCCTATACTAGTCGTACCCTTCAATACGAGTGGTACCCACCAGTAATAACCTAGGCCTACCCTTCGACCAAACACTATCCACTACATGACTTACCCAACACAAGTCATACCCAACCATACGATCAGTACCCCTAAACCATATCCTTGGTAGAATAGAATCAAATGAAGTTTGACTACTGCCTACTATATGAGTCTATGGTATGACTCATACCCTACCTTATAGCTCATGTAGATCCACTCATACTTATATCCAAGTTATGTTACTAAGTCTCAAATTAAGTAAATGAAAAACCCAAACCATATGACTTATATTAAACTATACTACTTGTACCAACCTAGTCGTGTCCATTCTAGAAACCAATACAACCCATCAACCATCATTGGTTAGTATACAAAAAAGTAATAACCCTCATACCACATCATACGACTGGTACCCATAAGTTGTATGTATCCTAGAATCCAAAAATCCAGGAGATTTTCAAAGGGTCTAAACCAAGGTGTTTTAGTTGGCCCTTGCAGAGTTAAAAGAATTAAAGGATTTGTTGTAGGATTTATTAGATAAGGGATTTATCCAACCTAGTATATTACCTTGGGGTGCGCCTATCTTTTTGGTGAAGAAAAATAATGGGTTAATGTGTATGTGTATTGACTATGAATAGTTTAACAAAGTTACGATTAAGAATAATTATCCTCTTACTTGTATTAATGATTTGTTACTAGCTTTAGGGCACTTTGGTGTTTTCGAAGATTGATTTGATGTTTTAGTATAACTAGTTGTTGATTGGAGCTTTGAATATCTTGAAGATAGCATTTTAGACTCAGTATGGTCATTATGAGTTCTTAGTCATGTCCTTTGGGTTTACCAATGCCCAGCCACATTCATGGAGTTAAAGAACCAGGTACTTTGACTGTATCTTGACTCTTTTGTCATTGTATTTATACATGATATTTTTATTTATTCTAAGAGTAAGGTCGATCATGACGAGCATTTGAGGATTATGTCCTAGACATTGAGGGATTAGAAGATGTATACTAAGTTCTCCAAGTGTGATTTTTAGTTAGAGTCAGTCTCTTTATTAGGTCATGCGGTTACCAAGGATGGTATTATGGTCATCCCAACCAAGATTGCAGTAGTTTGTGATTGGGCAAGGACAACTTTTCCTATCGAGATTTAGAGTTTTATTGGTTTAGCAGGTTACTATTGGCATTTTATTGAGGGTTTTTTAATCTATTACAGCTCCATTGACTAAGATGATTCAAAAAAAGATTTCCTTTTAGTAACCCGATGCTTGTAAGGCGAGCTTTCAAAAGCTCAAGGATTTGTCAACTTTAGCTTCTATTTTGACTTTGCCTAAGGAGGGTGAGGATTTTACCATCTTTTATGATGCTTTCAATAATGGTTTAGTTATTGTGTTGATGCAAGATGGTAATGTAATTTCCTATGCTTCTCACCAGTTGAAGCCTCATGAGAAGAATTACCCTACCCATGATTTGGAGTTATGTGTGGTTGTTTTTGCCTTTAAGTTTTGGAGGAACTACTTGTATGGGGTTTGTTGTGAGATTTTCTTAGATCATAGTATCCTTTTGTACTTCTTTACCCAGCAAGATCTTAATATGAGGCAATGCTATTAGCCTAAGTTTCTTAAGGATTATGACTTGATGATTCTCTACCATCCGGGCAAAGCTAATGTGGTTGCGGATATATTAATCAAGAAGTCAACTAATATATGTATCTTGGCGAATCTTATAACTTAAGAGAAAACTTTTTCCATGGAAGTTAAATCCTTAGCTAACCAGGCAGTAAGGCATGATATTTCTACACTTATCTATATTTTGGGATTCGTAGAGACCAGGCCTTCTTTGTTGGAGAAGATTTAGTCTCATCAGTTTAATGATGTTGGGTTGAGAGTGATTTTGGATAAGGTATTGAGTCGTGAGGCTAAAGAAGCCTTGCTTGATCCAGATGGTGTCTAGAGGATTGGTGGTCAGTTTGTATGGCGATAGTGGGTTAATGGATTAGATTGATTTTAGAGAAGGCTTAAAGTTCCAGGTATTCCATTCATGCGAGAGTAACTAAGATGTACAACAATTTTAGACAGCTTTACTAGTGGGTGATATGACGAAAAATGTAGTAGATTTTATAGCTTGTTGCTTATGTTGACAATAAGTGAAGGTCGAGCATCTGAGTCATTTGATAGAGTGCAGATCATTCAGGATAGACTTTGAGTAGCTTAGAGTAGGCAAAAGTACTATGGAAATCATAGACTTTGTGCTTTGAGATTTAGAATTGGTGATTAAGTTTTCCTTTATGTGTCGCCTTTGAAAAGTGTGATGAAGTTTGGAAGAGGTTCTAGCCTTTCCCTATGTAGATTGGGTTGTTTGAGTTTCTTCAACATATTGATCATATGGCTTATGAGTTGGTCTTATCCCAGAATTTATCAGCTGTTCATCCAATTTTTCATGTTTTCATGTTTCAACATTATATTTCAGAATGAGTCATATGTAATTCATTGGGATTCAGTCCAGTTGGATGAGCGATTGTCTTTAGTAGAGTAGTCGTTCTCAATTCTAGCCAGGGACATCTGATGATAGCATTCTAGGGTAATTCTTATGGTTAAGGTTCAGTGGAGCCATCAACCTATAGATCAGTCTAATAGGAGGTCGAATCTTATATACATGGTATTTATTTTTGTATAGTTTGGCCATTTTACTCATCGTCATGGTTGAATTGTGGTATTTTTGGAGGTGGAGATGATTGGAAGGGTTCCCAATGTATTTTGATGTGTTTCATGCGAGTTTATGGTTATTGTTTGCATAAAAAGCCTTATAGTTGACTTTGGTCAACTTTTACTAATCAGTGCATCAGATGGAAAATAAATTGCACAAGCAGATCCAAAACATAGATTTTAGGTTGGTAGCACGGTTGGTGTGGCTTTAAGACTTTTATATCTCATTTCGACCCTCCATTTAGAAAGTGTGAAAATGGGTCTCGGGTGTCAATTATGTGAAGACAATATTTTTTTTCAAAAATTTGATATCTACATTGAGTCTAGAGCATCAAATTTGTGGGGTAGCATAGTTTGTTTGCGTACTCGAGACTCCTAATGAATCCCGATAAGTTTGTAAAGACTTGAAATTCTAATTCTCCATAGATGGTGCAACAGTTAAATTTCCACTTTGGCTGCATTAGAGACACGCACTAAAGCGCCACTTAGTCACTATATTGGCAGGCTACCTTCTGGGAAAGGGTTCTTTAGTGGCCCTTATCTGCTTTAGCGAAAGACACTAAAGCAAACCTCGTACGCTTTAGCAAAATGGCTGCTAAGTGGGTCCCACTAAATGGTACTTGACCACTTTAGCGATACCTGACACCGAGGTATAGATAATTTTTTTCTCTATTTTCTTCATTATTTTTTAGAAATAAAGCTTGGGGATTGAGTTTTTGTGCATTTTCTTCTATTTCTAAGATTGGGTAAGATCCAAAACTCGTATTTCAACTATTTTTCTTTGATTTGATCATTTAAAATCAAGCTTAAACAAGTATTTAAAGATAGAATTTAGGGATTTCTGTTCGGAAGGCCCAAATTATCATCTCTTAGACTCAAACACCAAATTCACTCTATTTTCACTTGGATTTTCTCCTATGAGTTTCTTTAATCCTGGGAAATATGTTTTGAACTAAAATTTCAATCTTACCCTTCTTTTTTGAAAACCTATTTTAAGATTTCGTTTTGACTACAACTCAAAAATAGGTAATATGGGTATTGCTGATTTTCCTTTTATGTATTGATTCTATATTTGTATGTTTTAGTTGATTCAAGATTCAATCGTAAGGGAAAAACTCCTTATAGAAGGCTAATCAATCTAATTTTTGGCATTCGAAGAAGATTATGACTTAAGTTTCTTCAAACTGGGTTGGCAGCTAATAATATTGTAAGAACTTGGAATGGGTATGGGGTTGTACCATGGAAAATGTATTTAGGTGATTTATGTGTCCATGTGGAGGCCTTTGTGGATAGTATTTTGTGGTTTTGAGACATTAATTTCTATGTGTGATAGTATGGAGTGATATATATTGTTGTTGGCCTAATATTGTTATATGTAAGTTTGATAACACTCTTTTCAGTGGGAAAAAGCCTAGATTTTTTTAATTATGAGGTATCAATGACATTTTTCTTACATATTCTACTTGATGGTTATGGATTATATTGGATCATGAAAGTTTAGTGGATTTGAGTGGACTCTTGGCTCAAATAGTTGGTACAATGATTGGATATTGGTTATTCTTGTTTTGTTGGTCGTAAGCATTGCATTATTATTCTTATTGCATCTTTTCCTTTATTAGTCTTTTGTTTTTGTATGTTCTTCTTGATTTGAATCTTATGTCATATATGTGATCATTAAACATTAGTACCCTATGGAAATACTGGAAACATAGGGAACATAGGAAGCACCGACTTGTGACACCATTGTAGACGCTTTTTGAGGGATGTGTTGGAGAGTAGTCATGGATATTTATATTGTATATTTTCTTTTATGGTCCCTCTTTGGGGGATGTGCCGAAGAGGAGTCATGGATATTGGTAGTATATGGGTTGACAACCCCTCCATGAGTCCTAGTCTATAGCTGAATTTGGTAGGTTTGGGTTGACAAACCTCTCATGGGTACTACATTCTCCGCCAAGCTCAATAGGTGTATACAGAGGTTGTGCGATGATCTCGTTCATCATCATAATCTTCTTCCTTTTTATTATATTTCATATCTTATGCTTGTTCTGTGATTGTATTTCTGACTGTGTATTGATATTTGTCCATTTTCCTTATCTTATTGTACTTGTATTCGGAGTACGTGTATACTTGTTCTTCTTTCCCCTACCTATTTTTGTTATATGTGTATATAGGCATGGGCTACCATTTGGGACATTTTCTGATTGTAAGTGGTGTGCCTATATTTTGTGTTTAATTCTTTATTTTCTACTTTACTCAGTCAGCCTATGATATCTATTGTGTAGAAGTGGACCGTAGTCATCCCTATTGTGCCCTTTTGGTGTAGATCCAGGTATGAGTGCATCGCATGGATAGCTGATTCAAGCGACATTTTGAGTCTATTTGAGTTAGCGATTTATCTATGCATCCGGAGTTGGCCTCTACCTTTTCTTACCTAGACAATGTCTTATTGTATTCAGAGATAGAGTTGGTTCCTTTTTGGATATCCTATGTATATTCTAACTTCAAGTTCTATTAGTGGTTCTTACACCGTCACACCGTTTTTTTGGGATTTGGTACGGTATCTTGATTATGCTTCTACTTTTACCATATATATGTGTGGTTCGACTCAGTTCTATATGTCTTGCCTTGGGTTTATGTATTGATTTCTCATTTTATATTAGTTAGGGTGATCGACTTACTTGTCAAGTCTTTCCACTAAAATAACCATTATGACCCTTGGTTTTTGGTCATGACAATAGTTTACATTTTAAGATACAGTTTATGTACTTTCATATACTATGTCGAATTTAGGTTGCTTTTTACTCATAACACTAGATCCTTTGGAGTTTCTGAGTTTTATTTCAAATATATTTCTTTGTCTCTATATTGACTTGGTTTTTATTCTAATTCTCATATTTCACTTACTTGTTCATTATATTTCAACAATTATTCTGTTTTTGTGTTGAGGTTATCTATCAAGGTTATGTTGGGGTAGGTTCCATTATGATGTCAAATTTTGGGTCGTGACCAATTAATATTAGAGCACTAGGTTCACTGGTTTCACGAGTAAAATAGCATGATGTGTAATGGAGTACTACAGATCGATATGTTGCTATACATATCCATCTTTGAAAGGCTACGGGTGTTGATGTCACCCAACTTACACCTCCAATAAAAGTATAAGGCAGTAATTGATTAAATATCGAATCCAACTAGGTTAAGGTTGATTCCACGAGGAATAGGTCAAAATATCTATTAATATTTTAGCCTAAACAATTAGTACAAAATTTTAAGCATTGTGGGATTTGAGAATGTCAAATAGTAACAAGTTGTTGATTTTGGTTTATTTGTAATCAATATGGGAGAAGCACTAGGACTCTGTTCCGCATAACTTCATAACTCTATACGTTTATCATACTAGTTATCTTTCCCAGTGCTTGGCATGCTGTATCAATAGGTTATATTTATCTTAATGACTTTATGACCCTATTAGATGACTATCCCCAATTATGAGTTAACGTCTCATGAGTTGTGTATAACTAATTTCCATCATTGATCACATATTAGCTATCCCACTTATTAGCTCAAGCTAATTAAGTGGAGGTTTATATCTCTAAGTCTCATTGTTTGTTCCCTTTTCTCATCTATTACGCCTTATTTTATTGTGAGTAAAGACATGGTAAGTTTCGGATAAGGTGAGTTCTAACATTGGCCACCCTCAGAAAGCAATCCAATAGAAGAGAATCACATATATGCACAGACACCCTTTGAGAATCACACTTTGAACTATACTCTATTAATCCATCATTGTTCCCAAAATCCTAGTTGTGGCATTTAGCTATTCATAATTGTAAGAACACTAATAATTTTGAATAGAAATCATAGTAATGAACTTACAAAGAAGTAGATGAAAACCACAAATCTTACTTTTAATTAAACACCAAAATATTGATGTTAATACTTCCTAGAATAATGTATGCTTTAAAAGTATCAATAGAATGTAAACTGAAATGTTAAACCTAATAGGAGTATTTATAGACAAACATAAAACCTATACTAAACATAATTGAATTTGCAGAGTCGATGTCTCGAACGAAGGAAGGTACGGTCGTGGGTAGATACCATAATCATCCTTTGTTCTAAGAATTTTGAGGACTGATTTTTGCTTGTTTACAAATATTTCTAAATGATATGAAAAAATTACAATACCCCTAAGGAAGCGCAAGTGGTCACAGTCAAATATAGAACCCAACAAAGGTTGGAGATCAAATCCCACAAGGAATATGTTGCTAACTATATTATATGTAGTTCAAATGACTATTAGTGAACTATTTCCATGAAAGGGGGGGGGGGATTCTTTATTGAATGTTTGAAGAATAGTTTAGCTTATGTCAAGTTATGATAGTTAAATTTACAACATTTAATCAATAGAGGGAAGAAAACTAGGATTTTGTTCACCTTGGCTTCAAACCATTTCCAAATTAAGTAAAATATAAATTAATATAAACACATGTAATTATATAGCAATCGAATCCAAATGTCCATCTAAATATTTTCAAACCTAAATAAATGATTTTCACTTTGATTCTTTCAAACATAAAGTGATGGAATTATAACTCAATTTTAGCCTCAACTGATTAGTCTCATCAAAGCATTACTATTTACATGGAAGTTATACACTCCGAGTTCTTGTTACAAATTCCCTTTTCTGATTTTAACCTTTTTGTTCAAGAAAGTTAAACTTATGGCTTGTTCTAATATTTGAAACCATTAGATATCTATTAAAGTGATGAGATTAGCAGTATAATTACTAGAATGATTCAAATTCAAACAAACAATAACCCTTGACGTGATTTTCCACTAAGGATTCCACCAACCTAGTTATAGGGTTTTTAGCCACTCATGGTAATGTACGAGATGAAATAAATATATTTCATAATTCTAAGATAAAATCTTATAACGATGAATTTTAGTTCTCCAATCCTTGGTACAAACCAAACATATATGTTTTTCATCCTAACAATATTGTTTCTCCAGATAAAGTATATCACAAAAATATTCAGTGTAAAAAGAAGCCTATTCTATTACTTAGAAAGGGTGTTTATAGGATCCAAGTATGTGTGAATTTTAAATTTGTATATGGGATGCCACTTCCATTCTAAAAACTCACTTGTTGGTTTGTCACATAAGTGACGGTCCGTCACACGACCTATCACAACGTCCAAATAGACATACATTCTGCTTAGCGCTGATGGTTTACCTGATGACTCGTTAGGATTTTAGTGGGTTGTCACTTGTTCCATCACCTTTTAGTCCAAAATGGCTCATTCTATTTTAGCCTCAATGACATGGGCGATAGCTCACCAGTACTCTGATGTATCACCACTTAACCCATCACCCACCTTTAGTTTCTTAATGATTTTGTCTTGACCTAACGAGTGGTGTGGAGGCTCGTCAGAAGAGACATCACTCCTATTTGCAACACAATATCCCATTTTTCTGTTAGTGGACTTATTTCATAAAAGTAAATACAAAAAATATTAAAAATACCAATGGTTGCTAGAAAACATATACTTATCCTAAATTAAAGGTACAAAATGTGTCATCAATATCTGTCACATCAACACCCTCAGTTTAGAACATTTGCTTGTCCTCAAGCATCTAAACAATAGAATATTATACTAGCATCTAGATTTCCAAGGAACAAATATAAATTTTACAACAAAATAGACCTTACTAAATTAGTTAGCATTATATGCATGATCTATTCATCAACTAAATAGTAGGGAGAAGTGCTTGGCATCACACTACAAATGAGCAGCACTACATACACTTAAAATACCTAATCTAATAACTTGCATGTTCAAGTACCATCCATTTTCCCTCAGAGCATATAAGTCCCCCACAAAAAATATAGACATTATTCCTGTCTGGAATTCAAATCTCCCACTCTCACAATATAGTTCAAACAATCCATATGCAATACATTAAGCTTTCCCATACTATTCCACTCAGTTATTTAGCTGGTTGACTTGGATCACTATAGGACTTTTTAGCTTGTAAAAAAGGCTTAGGTGTAGGTACGATATATTTAGAATTTCAAACTCAGCCTTTCTTGACATGAATTATTACACAAATCCACTTAATTTATGACTTCATTATTACCCTCACTAAGTGCACTAATATTCTTGAATCTTTTACTCTTGTTTTATTGTTTTTCTTTCTTTTTGACTTGTTCTCATTCTTCCTTATTTTGATGCATTCTTAGGATATTCTTTCATTCAGCCCCTCTATTTTCATACCCTTCTTCACTTACAAAACTTTCTACAGTAGCCACCAAAACTTAGGAAATTTGCCTGAGTTGAGGTGCACAATATCTACGGAGGGACCAAGGACAAAATAAAGGTTTAATGATAGAGAAGGAAAGGCTAACAATTGTTGAATATAGAATTCAAAAGTTATCAAAAAGGGATCAAGGGATTTGTTTACATTATATGTATAGTTTTTTTAGGTAAAGTGGAGTATGTTCAATAAGATCGGTGATCCTCTCCTAAACAACCAACTTATCACCTAACAACATGGACTAGGAAAGTTCTAGATTAATGCACAATGTAAAAACCAATTCAAAGGCCTCACACATTCATGACAGAGAACACAGTAATTGTTGCCAACTATCAAATTCATACTTAATATTAAGAAAGTCTCACTTTATTTATATTTTTCTAATTCCAATTACTAATTCTCAGCAGACAACTATCAAATAAAACCAAACACGTAGCCATAAAAGTTTGAAAATTTTTGCTGGGTCCTTATTATTCCAAATTTAAAACAACTACTATTCATTCAGTATGTTTTTTCATACACAACATACAAATAAAAACAACACAATGACAAAAATACAAACAAATATCCTAAACATAACGATTCTCTTAGATAACACACGAGGAAAAAACACAAGCAACAAAAACCCTCATGGTGACAGACTCACAAGTACCCCACCCCTCCAGTGAAGAAACATACATTTTCCCTAATGCATAAATAATACAAATATAATCTCAGGGGATGTAATACTTGTGAATCCCTTGGGTTTGCTACTTTGGCAAGTCTTTAAAGGCTTGGTGGCCCCAGAATCTGCAACAGCGACCCTAGTGTTAATCGGGATTCTTAAATCAACAACTTCCTTAATCGCTAGAGTAGGTGTTGATAACACAAGGGGTGTTGTACGAACTACAAGTGATGAACTAGAAGATACTTTATCCAACTCATCTTGTACTAGCTTTAACCTAGCCTCTTTGTTTTTCTTTAATTGTTTTATCGCTTTTCTCATTACTCACTTTTTTTTGTTTCATTTTTGTGCTTAATCTTTCTCAATCATTTATTTTCTCTATTTTCACTTTCAGCTTTGCCCTTATTTTTCAACAGGTGCCCTATTAAATAAATAATTTGTTCATCATTGTCTAATTTCATAATTGCAGGACATGAAAATCCAGAATGGGATCTTTTTTTAAGAAGGAAATATCATCTTGAGGCTACTTCAATTTAGATATGAACTTAGACAAATATTGAATAGAATACTATCTAAGCCTATTATTTACCCTTTTCTCCATGTCATCCGTACAGTTATGCAGATTAGCATTTGACATCAATACTTCATAGATGATTTGATCCCTGAATGGAATCAATTGCTTAGCCATGCATTCAGTTGCTTCTCAAGTGTCTTTTAATCCTTTACTACATTCATGAAATATTTTGGGGTGAATCGATTCTCTAAGTAAACAAGTGACATAAAGTAAGTGTCGATAGTCTTAGCATTTATCGATATAAGAGTAACCCTAGATGTTGTGGAAGAAAACTGTGGATAAACAACAGTAAATGGCAATAGCATACCTATGGGGATATTAAATATCTCTGTAGTATATTGTGAATTAGGTATAAATGATGGTGAATTCTAAGACCTCAACTCAAACTTGGTGTCATCCGGCATGTTTTCAATGTTGTGCCTCTTTGTCTCCTTTACCTCATTATCCACTCCACTGGTGATAGACATTTTGCTAGATTATAAATTTTTTAATGAGACATGAAAAAGGAAATGAACTAGTAGTCTTGTTATCCCTTACAAATAACTTATCTGTAATAACTTGGCAAAAGTTAACCTTTATCCCTTCCATCAAACTTGCCACAAAAATAGCTCTTTGCAGGTCTAGGTTAGTATCCCCACCAGTAGGCATCAATTATAGCCAACGTTATGGAAGTTCCTAGATCGTGTAAAATAATAGTAGTACCAAAGATAGCACCTTCTATCAAAAATAGAAAATTGGCTTAGGAGATTCCGTGCGGTCAAAAAATAATACATATACAAACCTCAGTTCCAAGAAATCAGATCTTCTACAAAAAAAATTATCGAGGAAGTAGAAGCCCATTTAAAAGAAGCTATTTAGGAACAAATGGACTACTTTATACTTCAGGAACAAGCATAAAGAAATATTGATCACCCTTGTATTATTCATAATAAAAAAGGAATTAAGCATCTTGGATTCAAATAGTCTAATCCACAAAAATTTAGCTTTGAAACTCAGTGATGATTTAGATATAAGCTTTCTGTTAGTCATCCAAAATGAATCTCCATACTATAATAGTACTCGAGTAGGTCTTGGTTGTTGAGTTGAAGTAGTTCTCATTTGATGCTTAAGTTTTAGAGTGATGGATGGAGCCGCATAAATCTAATCAAATAGGATTCAATTGATTGTGTGGTCTAAAATATCTACATGTAATGACTCTCTCAGCTATTTTCATAATTTTGGTGCATTTATGGCATTTTAACTTATTCAAGAGAAGCTATAGGTCATTTATGATTTGTTGGAACTGTTGGTTAAATTATAAGGAAGTTTGCTTGTATTTTGGGCTCATTTCCTAATTTTGGAGCTTTCATTATTGAGGAATTGGTCTCTGACAAAAAATTCTACTAAATAGACTAGAATGAGAAATCCAACAATGCTATTAGCTCAAAAATATTGATTTAAGGCTAGGGGCACCCTTGATTTAGGTCTCGAGGATTCTAAACTCATTATGGGCAAATTGGGTCGATTTAATGAAAATGCATTAGTATATGTGGGACCTATATTTGATCGAAACTATCTCGGATGAATGTTTTAATGGAATTTTCGAGTCTAGAATGTCAAATTTGGTATGCTAGCATAATGTTTTTGTATGCATGGGGTTTCGAATAAATCTCGAGTATTTGGTCGAAATCCATTTGGACATAAGAAAATACTGATGTTTAGAATATGGTGCAGGGTACTTTTCTTTTTTGTAATCGTAGGGAGTTGACACATTCAGAAAATGTAAAGTTAATCACCGTCACAATCGTAGGTGTCCCATTGCATTCATGATGAAAGATCAATCCACCCAGTCTATTTCCTTCTTCACATTCGTGAATGGTCCATCACATTCATGATAGTTTTCCTTCATTGTTCATTGCATTCACAGATTATGCCTTGCGTTTATGATGAACTATTTTCTTGAGATTTGTGATCATGGATGGGGCCTTGCGTTTATAATGAGTAAGCCCCTGGCAGTTTATGTTATCCCGTTTTGCTATGTTACACTATTTTCTAATCATTTTCCCTTTATTATAAACCATAGCTTTCAAAGAAGAGTGGGAAATTATTTATTAGAGCTAGGGATATGTAAAGGAAGATGAAGTGACCATTTTCCACTAATTTGTTTAGAATTTTCAAACCTAAATCCTTCAGATAATTCATATTTTCCCTATTTTTTCATCATCTTTCGAGGCTTATTTGAGCCCTAATGTATGCTCCAAAGATGCAAAATTTTTTATCACACATTCTTTCTTCTTCAAAGGGACCTCATTACAAATTATATTTTGAAATTGCACTAGCGGGCCTCATAGGCCCGTTATTGACCCAATTTTAGGCCTAGAGTTTTATATAGCAAAATTGGAATCATTTACTCCTATGATTATGTAGATTACTATTTTGATAGTGCGACATCATTTTGATATTATGGTGCAGGGATAAGAAAATAGTGGATGATTTAACAATATGTTTTGGCATAGAGGAAGACTTTGGTCTACTATTCTCTATGAGATGTTGATATTCATAGATTGCATGTTAGGTAGGGATTATAGGTTATGATTATGACTAGTAAATAATGTCTGGGCCTAGTTAGGGTATTTAGGATACAAAGGTGACCAAAACCTTAGACTAGAATACCTATAGGGTTGTAGAATCGTATTATACTTGATGGTGGGCTTGATTTACTATAGATTGACATAAGGAGACATTTAGAATAAGACTTAGCATATCACATGGTATTTAGGGATATATTTCCCAATTAGAACATTGTATTACCTTTATGCCTTTGTTTACCCTATTTAATCGAAACACCTTAGGTTTGGACCCTTAGAAAATTTCCTGAATTTCTATTTTTTGGACATCATATGGCTTGTGGGTACCATTCTTATGATGGGGTACGGTTGGTATGGGATGGTTGTATGCTAACCAATGTTAGTTAGTGGATTTTATTGGCTTTTAGAATGGGTACGAACTTGGTAGATATGAGTTGTATGGTTGGTGACGGGTTGTATGGTTTGGATTTTTCTTTTATTTAATTTGAGACTTAGTAGCTTAAATTGGATCTGAGTATGAGTGGCCCACCATGAGCCATAAGATAGGGAACGAGTTGTACCATTAACTGGTATGATAGGTATTGTTCAAACTTCCTTCGGTTCTATTCTGTTAGGGATATGATTTGGGGGTACTAATCGTATGGTTGGGTATGGATTGGGTTATGTAAGGTTTATTTTTGATAGTTTTGGGTCCAAGGGGGAGGCTTAGGGTACGAGTGATGGGTACCACTCGTATGGAAGGTTACAACTGGTATGGGGAGTCTTACCATATGACAGGAATTTTAAGCAATTTAAGTTGGGGGTAATCTGGACATTACCCCACTTAACCTCTTAATGCCTCACGTATATCACTAGTGGGACATAATTTACCATATTATTCTAATCTTAAACACTTAGAAACACTCTCTAATTCTCTCTAAGGCTCTTGGGGTAAAGGAAGGCTAGGGTGTCATCAAGGGGGTTAGTTTGGGGCTTGTACGTGTAATTTGTCTCCATTATCTTTATAATTTAAGGCATGTACTCTTCCCTCATTCTTATTTCCAACTAAAGGCATGTTTTATACAATGATTTCATGGAATGATTAATGTATGCTTTTGGGTTTTTCAAATATATGTGAGTGTTTTGGTATTAAATGTTTTTCCCATGTTTTAATTATGTTTTTACATGCTTTAATGGTGGTTTGGAAGATTGGTTGCATGGGAATGATTAATTAGTAATTGGAATTGGTTTGGGAAACACTATGACCCCAACATGTTTGATAAAATGCCTATGATAATGCTTTTACTATATTATTGGACTTTTAATAAAACTATTGCATGGTATAGTTTGGTGATAGAAACCTAAATGGTATAAATTTATTGGAATGGTTAAATGTTAAGGTTTGGTGGTCTTGGTTATGGTTAATTAAACTTCCTTCGGGGGTACAAGGGAATCCCCCAAATAAACAAGTTAATGAACAACTTGTGGGGTACATAGGATTCACCCAAGCAAATTTAATAAAGGAACACTTGTGGGGTACACGAAATTCCCCAAGTTAGATTGATAATGTAATCTATGGGTACATGGGAATCCCTTTACTTAAAATGGTTGGCTAAGGATATTTCTTGCAAACTATAGTCGTTATGACGATACCACTACTTATAGCATTTGTTAATAATAATGAAATAATGGTTAGGTTGGATGGTAATAGTTTTAGTTTTGAAATAATGAGGGAAGGTGATACTTAATCATGAATATGCGAGTCCAATGGATGGAAAATGGAAACTCATGTTTGCCAACAAGAGGGTTTGTCATAGCAACCATATATGATACTATGAGGTACATAGAAATCCCCTAAGTACACTATATATATGTATCATGGAGAGCGAAGGGTACTTGGGAATCCCCTACTCTTAAGGTATTTTAGGTTAATGTGGCTACACGCATCGAGGACCAATCAGGGGGTTACATTTGACCCATATATCCTGTGGGTAGTTTTAGGATGGTTAAGCTACACGTACTCAGGTTAATTTTTTTAAAGGCATGCTAAGCCCAGTTCCCTTTCTCGTGATGGTTATATATATGTGTGTGGTTTGTATGCATATGGTATGTTTACTTTGTTTTAGTGAATGGCATCACTATAAGAAAATATTGTATTTATGACCAACATTTTAGGATGAATTAATAATCTCGTATATAAAAGTACATGTAATAGGATGAAACTATATTTCAGTCCTTAATATAGTATTTTATTGCGAAGGTAAAAAATTAGGTCCCTAAAAGAATATGTAACCAGTCCCAAATTGTAATTCAAAGTCTTTTGTAGGAAATAATACTACCAAAGTTTGATATTAAAATTTTAATAAAATTGTCCTTTCACTACATATATATATTATGCACGAAATTAATTTTATAACTTTTTTGAAACTCTAAAACCCCTCTGTTTTCCTCAAACTAACATAACTAGATGGTCATAATTTTTTAACCTAGCATCATTGGGTATATATATAACAAAATGGTGAAGGATGAGCAATTTTTCCTATTGTATGCAGCTTTGTCAATTGTATAAGGGTTTATTCTCCACTGTTGTGTCTTCTTCCTTGGGTTACTATAGATTTTCCCTAATCTCTATTCATATCTGTTGAACGAGAATCAAGGTATGATTTCTATTCCATCTAATAGGTAATTTACTATAAAATATATAAATTTGAGAATGGTCAATTAGGATGAATTACTATCTTGGTTCTCGCGGAAAAGTATAAGATTATTGGTATCTATTATTACGACAAGTATTGGATCTATTCATTAGGAAAAAATTGATTTTTCTTTTTAATTTGATGATACAATTTTGTTGATGTTAAGTTTGAAATTTGAGTAGATAGGTTGCAGGTCCTCTCTTAATGATTTGTTAATAATAGTCTTGTATGAAATTCACACTATTTTTTCTGAAATCAAACTGTTTGTGAAGCATTGATTGTAACGAATAATGTTGCATAAAAAATATAATATCAGAATTATCAATACATAGATACAAGATGAAGTTGCTGAGTGTGTGATCGTTACATTAAATAATGTACAATTTTCTATCATTTCTTGTCATCTTGATTTTGTAAAATTTCATTAACCCAGCTAGTAACTATAACTGAAGAATTAACAATGTGAGTAAAATCTTAAAAAAGAAAATCTGTACAAAATTTCATCAACTCAGCTCCTTTTTAGTTGCCTTTGGCCGTGTTCTCATCATGCTTTGACTTTGAGCCACATCCCGTTCATTTTGAGGTGCCTAGACACCAACCTAAGATGCAAAAATGACTCACAGCCAGGTGAATCAAAGGAGAAATCATCATGCTTTTATTTCTATATGGAAGTGTGCTTTGCTGGTGAACTGGCAAACAATTTGGTTTCTGCTGGTCAAAATGTGTCCATGGAACTAATGGACCTTTAAATAAAGGTACCTCTATATTTTTATTTGAAATTCTTGAAGCTTAGGATTCTATTTTCTTGTTTTGCGTATTAAATTTTACCAAGTGTGTTACATCATAATTCACATGACATTTACTGCCACTGCTAAAGTTTGGGTTTGATTTTATCATAAAACCCAACAGCTCCCTATTTACAAGTTTTTTTCAAGTAGCCGCCTCAAAATTCTTCACCATTTTAAAGGAAAAATTAAATCATAAAAAGGAAGCAATTTTTCCTTCTTGAAGTCTGAACTTATAATGGCATCCCTTTCGAACATGTTCTTTACTAGAAAACTCTAATATATTGATTTGAGAAGCTTATTTTTTCCTTTGGTGCCTGAAATAAAACATTAGTCTAATGTTGTGGTTGCTTAGATCCAATAGTATAGAAAGTCATTGGTTTGTAGCATAAATGTAAATGTATTCCATGAAGTATAAAACTCAAAAAGTATTACTTTTTCTTTTGAACATGTGAAGGATGGATCAGAGATACTTCAACATGATCTGAAGATGACATATGCATCACCACACAAGAAATCTATAACTTATTTAGTTGTAGGTCAAACCATCATGTCTATCTAATCTTTATGCGCTCATCGTAATAAAAACTAGTTGATTAAGTAGTTTTCGATACTAAGCTAATGAGTTGGATATTAACTTTTTTTTTGGATGTGAATTGAAAAAATTAGAGTATGTAGACCTTGACAAAGCTAATATGAGAATATGTAGTATCGAGTAGCACCTGGTAAGATATATTGAGAAGTTTTTAGAGATAACACCGAAGGGTGTGCCCTACTCATCAATGAAATGGATTGAGAATAATGAGGTGTCAGTTTCAATTCCTAGTGGAGGCAAAAACCACTATACTATTTGCTACAGCTGACATAAAATTCAATAGATCATTGGTATATTGAGATAAATTTGTTCATTTATTAATAAAGAAATTTTTCATGTGAGTTTAGGTGTATTTATTTTGATAATGGTAACATTATTTATATTAACAAGTATACTATAATGCCTATATAGTCCTCCGACATAGTTATAAGTAAGAAATACTTTCCTACCTATGTTCCTTCTTATATGATGTCTAAAACATAAAAAATAACTTCAGCTTCGACTAAACATTCTTGTTTACACCAAAAACAATAAAGGACTAAGAAGATAATTTTCGACTTCTGGATATTCCAGTGCTTATTCTCAAAACACCTCTAATTTCTCTCTTTCTGAATAGTCTACCAAAAACATGTTGGGTCAATAATCCATCTCTCCTTCTAGTTGGTCGAATTTCTATCTTTGCCCCAATAGTCTAGTATTTCCCTTGCTTATTATACCCGAGTATATCGTGGGTAGGTCTCTCATTTTTTCTCCTAGTATGTTAGCTAGAATGTTGTTGGATAGTGAATAAGAGCTTTCCTATCATGTGGAAGATTTCTTCCCTTAATTAATGTGCAAACCAAAAGTTGCCTCAAATAGAATAAATATTGTCGTTTACCAATTCAGGCCATTAACTGATATTTACTAACATAAAGAACCAAGGTATCATCTGCATTATTATAGACACTTATTATCATTTTTTCTCCTCATTTTGTACTTCTTTTTTGGTTGTTGCTTAAAATACTTAGATCTCATTCTATTTACATGATTAAATTTATTGTGCGTAAACTCTTAGGATAGGAGGTTCCGGTCCAAAAAGGATGCAAGAAAAATAGGTAAGTATTTATTCTTATTGCTAATCTTATTGAAGATTTTTGACATAATACATTTATGGGCACTGATAGTTCCATGTGGGAACTCTTTCTATTTTGTTCTATTGATCCACCATCATTTAACAACTGTTAAGGTTGGGAAGACAAAATAGAATATCCTTCAGATTCTTGGTTTCCTAACCAAATAATTAATGAGAATTTTATGCTTTTTTCCAGGTGGAAAAAGAGCCAAAGGAAGGGGAGGGGGAAGAAATAGAGGTGTACGAGGTGTAGATTTTTTTAGCTATTGGTTACAATCTTGAATAAAAAAACCTCTACAGAGCGCTGCTCTCAGCCATTCTGCTATTGTTAATTCCCTGAAGACAGGCGTGATGACACAATTTAAAAGTAGCTTTGTTGTTGCATCATCAATTTCTCAAAATCAAGGGATCAATAACAAGGTAATTGGACTTGTCGCAAGTATTTTTCCCTTGTTACCTATTTGACAAATCATATGCTTGAGAAGACAAATAAGATCAACCCCAGAAAAGAGAAAATACTGCAGAAAATATGATCGGTGCTCTTTTAAGCTTCCGCTTACCTGGAAAAACTAAAAAAACATTTTAATAAACTATTGCAGTAGATGTATTACATTTTAAAGATAGTGTCCAACAAATTAATTAAATAGTTACTTAACTCTAAGTAGGCAAGCTAAAGCACAACTTCTAACTGGAAGTCTGGTATTTCTTTTATTTATTCAAGTTCATAAGTTATATTAACTTGGCTAATGTCTTCTATAAATCTCCTCATATTTATTCTTTGGGTTGGTTTTAGGCCTATTTTAAGCCGATTCTTCCATAAAATCTTTGTGTTTGTCAAGTGTATTAGGATTTCAAATTTTCTTGAATTAACAAATTAGTATCAAATACAGTTCAGGAATTTTCCATTGCATTCTTTATGTTTTATGCAATGATTATATATTAAAATTTCAACACGGGTGATTGTTTATTCCCTTCCTAAACTCCATGTGGAGTTCATTATAACCACAGAAATCTTCTTAACAAGGTTGAACAAAAGCATAGATGTTAGGGAAAATGTGTTTTGTTAGGGAAACGCATTGGGTTTTTGGGTACAAAAGAAATCTTTTGTTTGGAAACAGAACAACATAAAATTCCAAGTGCCAGGAATACACACAAATGACTTCATTATTCAGTTAAGTTGTTATTTTTGCTAAGTTCAAGTATTATTATCCCAGTCTGTATGATATCTACCTATTTTATACTGGACGGTGAAATAATTGGTATCATAAAACTAATTTTTTAGGTAATTTTAAGTAAGACTTTTCATTGTTATCTTTCATCTTGGAAAAGAAAACACCTGATGTAACACTAAATTAGACAAGCCACTGGAAAATAAGATTACATAGTCTAACATAGAAGACAGAGCCTTAATAAATATCGTAAAGGTCTTACCAGATCCCTTATCTCCAAGGAGGTGAAGATAGGAGGAGAACTATATGATATTTGATATTTGTGGACTATCAATTCTAAAGATAAGAGTTTGAAAGTTAATATGCAGATTGTGACTTAATGTGGTTTCCCAAATTCTTGGATGTTCTTGAAACCTAATGATATGTGTGAACACTATACTTAATGTTCTCCCAGATTCTCTAACCCATTGTGTTTCCTCTGTATATAAGCTTTTCTAATTAAAACTTTCTTATATTATTACAGCTTGGTTATGTTTCTTGAGAAGTGATGAATTTATGGGTTTTTTTAGGTGAGGGCTTTAATTAATTCTAATGAAACTAAATAAATAAAGCTCAATTAGTTAGGATGAATTCCATCAAAAGATGGTATCAGTGAATGATTTTGGTGTTCTTGTATTCCTTGTACTATATTTGGTGGACTAGAGGCCATTTCAACGTCACAAACTACCTAAAAGTATGTTAAAATATGAAAGCATGACACAAGCAATTAAAGTAGTGTATAATAAGTCATCTGGGATAAAATAAAAGTTTAGAAATTGAAAAATCAGTCCTAAGTGAGGCCTCTATTTCCTATCCAAAATTTTCTTTTTCAAATAATAGAATCCATTACTTATGTAGCATCTAAACAATTAATTAGTCTATTCATTTCCTTATATATGATACAAATTTACTCTATTGGCAAGCTCGTATGAAACTAACCACGGACATTAATTATACAAAGTCCTGCACAACTCACTAAGGTATGGTCATATGCAATTGTACTCTCCAAAGTATATGGAAATGTACTCACCAAAGTATATTCAACTGTACTCTCCCTCTCTTAGATTCTTACATATAATATGTTATATACCAATAGTTATTAATTATCTTTGCAAAAATTTGTTCTTACGGATTTTGGAATATTGAAGTTACAAGTGAAGATGCAATTTTAGAAGACGCACAAGCTCGTTATTATTTTGCTATGATTGTTATGTAAATCTTGACATCATTTTCTAGCTTGGGATGTTAATTGGTTAAGTTATTTTTGTTTAGCAAATATTGAAAATATATATATTATATTTTGATATTTTTAGTAGCAATTTTATATTAACAATGAAATATATACTTTTATGATATGAAGTTTCATGATGTACCATTGTTGGTAAATTAGATACATTAAAATATAATATTGTTTGATCTCAAACATTAATCTAGGATGAGTTAGTTGTTCGTCTCTAAAGGTTAATCAAGGAAGAGTTAGTTGCTCGTCTCTAAAAGTTAATTTAGGATGAGGCAGACACTCCTGTCTAGAGATTAATCTAGGACGAGTTAGATGCTCATCGTTATAGATTAATTTAAGATAAGGTAGCTACTCATCGCAAAAAGTATTTAGCGATAAGAAAATAACTACTTTTTAAAGGTGATAATCATCTATTAGGGATGAGATATACAGTCTCTAAAAGTTTTTTTGAGACTAGACATGTTACCATCTATAATGACATTTAACGACCAGCTACAGTACATTACAATAGACCTTTAGTGAAAGAGACTATAAGGATGAGCCGCGACCAACATTTTCTTATCCTAAATGATAATTTCCGACCAGAATTGCACTTTTAGGGATAGGATTTCCCTGTCCTAGTGGCTGTTTTCTTGTAGTATAATATTTTATCCTTATCCTAAGTTCATCCTAGCGTTCACTCGCTAACCCATCTTCGGGCAGCTGTATCCCCATGCAATGTAAAAACCAGCTATTTTACTTCTCCTACATAGTGCTCGAATTTGGGATCAACTCGGATAGATTGATGTGGTGAGCTTTCGTATTACAAAAGGATCTAGTTCATGTCATGGATATTTTTATATACTTTGGTCATTTTACAAATATTGGTTTTGGCTATAGTTCGGTGCAAGTCCCAATCAGATATTGTGTTTCTTTTGGTTAGAGACTTTGTGTGACTACAATGGGTTTGAATGGTCGGGGTCAGTGTGGGTGTAAACTTTAGTATTGGCAATGGTAATGGGGTTGATAACATTGGATTGAATTTATGATTGTTCCATTCTTTTATGTTATGTTATGGACCGAAACTTGGTTATTATTTTGGTTTTATATGGTTATTAGTTGGGTATTTTTTTCGGTGCATTAGTCAAACCGAATGACCTAACTAAGAACTCAAACTACCCATACCGAGTATGAAAAGCTGTCTTAGGGATATCTACCTCCCTAATCTTAAGATGATGGTACCCAAACCAAAGATCTATCTTAGAAAAGAATTTGGCACCTTGCTACTGATCAAATAACTCATCTATCCTTGGAAGAGGATACTTGTTCTTAACCATTACCTTTGATGACACTTTGGTTTATTCTAAGAGTGAGGTGGACCATGCAATTTACCTTTTTTGGTGTTGCAGACCTTGAAAGAGCAGCAGTTGTATACCGAATTCTTGAAGTGTGAGTTTTGGTTGAATGCTGTAAATTTTCTTAGTAATCTTATTTCTAGTGAGGGGATCATGGTGGATCTGCAAAAGGTGGTTATGGTTAAGAGATGGCCAATACCCATGATTCCAACTGTCATTCAGAGCTTTTTGGGTTTGGCTGGGTATTATAGGCAGTTCGTGGAAAGTTTCTCGATGATTGCTACCCCATTGACTAAGTTGACTCAGAAGCAGGTAAAGTTTTCTTGGTCGGATGCTTGTGAGGGGTGTTTCGAGAAGCTTAAGGATAAGCTAACTTCGACTCCAATTTTTACATTGCCTGAAGGAAATAAGGGGGTTGTGGTTTATTTTGATATATCTCGGGTGGGAATTTGTTGTGTTTTGATATAGCATGGGAAGGTTATTGCTATGCTTCTAGGAAGTTAAAGGTACATGAGAGGAATTATCCCACTCATGATTTGGAACTTTTGCGGTGGTTTTTGCTTTGAAAATCTGGTGACATTATTTATATGGAGTGTACGTGGATATCTTTTCTGATCATAAAAGCCTATTGTATGTGTTGACTCAGAAGGAGCTAAATCTCAAGCATCGGAGATGGTTAGAGCTAAGTCTAACGTGGTTGATGATGCTTTTAGCGAGTTCTTAATGGGGAGTTTAACTCATATGGCTAAGGAGAAACAACAAATGGTGAAGGATATTCATCACTTGTCTAATCTAGCAGTTTATCTCTTGAACCCTAATAATGGTGGTGTGATGATACAGAAAGTGGTTCGATCGTCTCTTAGTTCAGAGTTCAATGAAAAACAAATTCTAGATCCTATCTTGATGAAAATCAAGGGAGATGTTGGTAGGAAAAGGGTGGTGGTGTTTGAGATCAGTGGTGATGGTACCCTAAGGTACAAAAAGAGGTTATGCATTCCTAACATTGATGGTTTGCGATAAAGGATTTTGGCTGAGGCACATGAATAACGCTTTGTTGTTCATCCCGGCTCTACAAAAATGTATCATGATCTCAAGGAGATGTATTGGTGGAATGGTATAAAGAGGGATGTGTCTGATGTTGTGGCCAAGCGTATGGTGTGCCAATAAGCCAAAGTTGAGAACATGAGGCTCGGAGGATTGTATCAGGAAATTTAGCTGCCTGAATGGAAATAGAAGGTAATCAATTACTGGTCTTCCTCGATCTCAAAACTAATTTGATTCAGTTTATGTCATCATGGATAGGATGACAAAGTCTGATCACTTCTTGCCCGTGTAGATAAAATTTCGACTGAGGACTATGCGAGGTTGTATCTTTAAGAGATTGTAAAGCTTTAGTGGGTATTTATTTTGATTATTTATGATCGCGGTACACAATTTTCATTTCATTTCTGGCAGTCTTTTAAGAAATGATTGGGTACTAAGGTTAGTCTGAGTACTTGTAACGCCCCGAATCTGGTACCCAGAACGCTACACGGTGCTCATGACCCCGAAGGACCACAAGCTAACCCATAACTGATATATGTACTTGAACACTGCATAATATACTGTATAAATGCGGAAACATGAACTGAAAGGCATTAAGGTTCAAAACTAAAACATAACTGATAAATCATCACATATGGATGGGGTTTGAAATACCCAAACACTGAAATAACTGTCTGAACATGATAGTCTAAAGTCTCTAACTGACTGAACTGTCTGAATAAGGAGTTGATGGGACATATCCCCAACTAACTCCAACTAATAAATTAATTAATGAGATAATAAAGAATGGTCATGTCCTTGAAGGATGAGGACTCATTTCTATCTCTGACTACTGATGCTGGAATACTACTGATGCTCTTGATCTCGTGCTTCTGAACCTATGGTATAAAACACCATAGAATAAATGCGTCAGTACTTTAAATGTACTGGTATGCATGGAAGGTAGGGTGAATGCAGAGGGTTCACATGCATGAACTATACAAACTGACTGGACAACATGAACGTGAGAATACAAGCATGGATACATAATAACTGTAACTGAGTTCGTGATAACATGATTACTGAATCTGAGTATTGATAACATAAGATACTAATAACTGTAATTTGATCATAAAATCATCAACACATCTAATAATCATGGATACATCAATCAACTTGTAATTTGAAGGGGGTTTATCATGGTTATTGTGCAAATCATCACATACTAGTGTCGATCATTGGAAAATGTAATTTAAAACATGAATCAAAACCACACAGCATCATGGACATGAATCTCAATTCAATTTAAATTATGAACTTTTACAAATACCCAAATCTTGGATTTTAAAAGAGATTCTTGAGCTTCATGGGTGAAAGGGACCCATGAATCAACACATGACATACCTGGGTTATGATTTCTTGAAGATTGATGGAGGAAATCTTGAATTCTTGACTTGGAATTAAAAACCTAGGGTTTTCTTGTTCTTGAGGATAGATCTTAGAGAGAAACCCTAATTTGATATTGTTAAAGAATACTGAACTTATGAGCTATGGTCGGGTGTAATTAGGGGTTAAATTGGGTGGAAAAATACCCAAATACCCTTTACAAATGGCTTTAAAATAACTGAATGGACTCTACGATGGCTCGTGCGATGGTCTGTCGCTGGCTTGATTGTCCGTCGTTTCGACTGCTGTACGTGGACCAAGAAAAAGACTCACTCCTAAGTAACAATGGCTTGGGCGATGGTCCATTGCAAGTTCGATGGTGCATCAACCTGTCTGTCGTACCTTGTCTAGAAGGTTGCCTCACTTCCTTAGTTGCGAAGGTCGAGATGACGGTCCGTTGCTAGACCAATGGTCCGTCAACATGGCCGTCACACCTGTGTGATTCTGACAGCTCTGAGTAAAACATCCATAACTTTTTACTCCGATACTGGATTTGGAAAAAATTGGTATTGTTGGAAAGGTAATTCAATTTCCCACATGATAAAAAGTGAAAAACTTAAAAATTCCATGTGTACATCAATAGATTCATATTTCAAAGTACGTTTTTAACATTCTTGGGTCGATTTCAAGCTAGGTAGAAGTACGGGGTATTACAATATCTCCCCCTTGAGAACATTCATCCTCAAATGAGACTGAGTAAAAGGAGATAAGATAAACTGAGGTACATACTGAACATGAACAACTGAAGCATGATCTCATGACTGACATGACTGATAACTGAATATATCATACTGATCATGCATATCTGATACTTGTATAACTTAATCATGAATGCATGACTGCGTGTTCTGATGAACTAAGGTTCTCACAATGAGAATGCATATCTGATGCATGATTATATAACTTAACTGACATATGAACGCATGACTAAATATGCAATGGTATTTAATACCAAGTTTATAATGGAATTCTGAACATGACATGGATGCTAAGGTTGTAACTGAAATCTGAACATGAAACTGAAAATCTTAAGGAGAACTATTACCTTAAGCTTGATCTTAGTTGGCGGAGAATATGTGAGAATACTTGGTACACATTTATGCTTCTGCTTCCCAAGTATCTCCCTCAGTGGATTGATTTCACCAAAGAACTTTGACTAGAGGGACTTCTTTGTTCCTCAGTCTACGAGTCAGATAGTCTAGGATTTCGACCGGAATCTCTTCATAAGAGAGGTTGTTTGAACATCTATGCTATAAATAGGGACTACAAGTGCTGGGTCACCTATGCACTCCTTGAGAAAAGATACATGGAAAACTGGATGAAATGAGGCTAGATCTGAATGCAATTCGAGATCATAAGCTACCTTGCCGAATCAACAGAGAATCTTGAGGGACCGATATATCAGGTACTGAGTTTTCCCTTCTTGTCGAATCTCTTCACTCCCTTCATGGGAGAGATCTTTAGATAGACAAAATCATCAATCTTGAACTCGATATCCTTTCTGTGCATATCTGCATAAGACTTCTGTCGGCTCTGAGCAGCCTAGATTCTTTCTCTGATCAACTGGACTTTCTCTAAGGCTTCAAATACTAAGTAAGGCCCTATAACTGAGGCCTCACAAACTTTGAACCAACTGATTAGAGATCTGAATCTCCTACCATAGAAAGCTTTGAATGGAACCATCTGAATACTGGAATGATAGTTGTTGTTGTATGTAAACTCAATCAAAGGAAAGTGGTCATCTAACTACCCTTGTAATCAATAGCACACGCTCACAACATATCTTCTAGAGTCTGAAAGGTCCTTTCTACTTGACTATCTATCCAAGGAAGAAAGGCTATACTGAGATAAATTTGGGTACCAAGACCCTTTTGGAATGCTTTCCAAAAATGAGAGGTGAACTGGGTACCTCTGTCTGAGATAATAGTTAATGGAACACCGTGCAATCTGACCAACTCTCTAATGTAGAGTTCGTCATAATCCTCGGTTGAATAAGAGGTTTAGACTGGAAGAAAATGAGTTGACTTGGTCATTCTATCTACAATGACCCAGAATGAATCATGCTGGCGACGAGTACGAGGCAAACCCGTCACAAAGTCCATGTTCACTTTTTCCCACTTCTAAGTAGGAATTTTAAACTTCTACATGGATCCACTAGGCTTTTGATGCTCTGTTTTAACCAGTTGACATGTAGAGAACTTAGCCACAAACTCTGTAATATCTCACTTCATCCCAGTCCACCAATAGATTTCTCATAAGTCATGGTACATCTTTGTGGACTCTGGATGAATAAAGTAGCATGCACCATGCGTTTCTGCAAGAATTCGCTGCCTTAAGTCATCTACACCTGGAACACATAGACGACTCTGATAAGGTAAAACACCATCTCTCCCTTGGGAGAAAACCTGTACTTTTTGATCTTTGACTGACTCTTTCAATTTAACAAGGCTGGGGTCTCTATCTTGTTTTTCATTCACCTCGGAAACTAGAGATGATTCTGAACTACTCTGAACCCATATGTCACCCTCCTCTGTAGCAATTAAGAGAACACCTAGTCTGGCAAGCTGATGGATTTCCTGAGCTAGCTTCCTTTTACTGTCTTCAACATGAGCAACACTACCCATAGACAGTCTACTGAGAGCGTCGGCCACTACATTGGCCTTGCTCAGATGAAAAGGACACTCATGTCGTAATATTTCAAGAGCTCTAACCACCTTCTCTGACGAAGATTGAGATCTTTTTGAGAAAATACATACCGAAGGCTCTTACGATCGGTGAACACATCCACATGAACTCCTTCTAGATAATGCCTCCAAATCTTTAAGGCAAATACTACGGCTGCTAACTCAAGATCATGAGTTGGATAATTCTTCTCATGGGGTTTCTGGAGGCGTAGGCTATGACCTTACCATGCTGCATGAGGACACAACCCAAAGCTACTCTGGATGCATCACAATACATAACGAACCCATCTGAACTATCTGGAAGAGCAAAGACTGGGGCTGAGGTGAGTCGAGTCTTCAACTCCTGAAAACTCTTCTCGCAAGGATCTGACCACTGAAACTTGACTTTTTTCTAAGTCAATCTAGACATAGGGGATGCAATAGAAGAAAATCCCTCAACAAACCATCTGTAATTTCCAGCCAAACCCAAGAAACTCCTAATATCTGATGGAGAGATAAGGCAAAGCCAATTTCTTACTGCTTTGGTCTTTTGAGGATCTACTCTAATGCCATCACTGGAAACGATATGGCCAAGGAATGCTACTAACCTTAGCCAAAATTCGCACTTACTGAATTTGACGAACAACTGATGATCTCTGAGAGTCTAAAGTACGATTCTGAGATGGTCTATATGATCACGCTCACTATGGGAATAGACCAGAATATCATCTATGAAGACTATGATGAACATGTTTAAGTACTGCTTGAAGACACAGTTCATCAAGTTCATAAAAGTTGTTGGGGCATTGGTAATAACAAAGGACATGACTAGGAATTTAAAGTGACCATACCGAGTACGGAAGGCTATTTTTAGAATGTCACATTCTCTAACTATGAGTTGATGATACCTGAATCTAAGGTCTATCTTAGAGAAATAGCTGGCACTTTAAAGTTTGTCAAATAAGTCATCGATTATGGGAAGAGGATACTTATTCTTGACCATGACTTTATTGAGTTGACGGTAGTCAATACACATTCTGAGAGAACCGTCTTTCTTGCATACGAATAAAATTGGGGCACCTCACGGGGAAATAATGGATTTGATAAATCCCTTATCTAAGAGATCCTTCAACTACTCTTTTAATTATCTGAGTTTTGCTAGTTCCATTCTCTATGGTAGAGTAGATATAGGCTAAGTATCTATAAGAAGATCAATACCCAAGTATATTTCTCTTTTGGGAGGAATTCTTAAAAGATCTTTGGGAAAGATATCTGAATATTCATTCACAACTGGGATTGAATCAAGACTGGGAGTTTTAGAACTAGTGTCCTTAACTCAAACAAGATGATATACATATCCCTTAGATATTATTTTCCTTGCCCAAAGGTAGGAAACAAGATGACCTCTGAAAGATGAAGTACTACCCCTCCACTCTAGGACAGGTTCATTCAGAAACTGAAACTAGACTATTTTGTTTCTATAATCGATTATGGCATGGAAGGAATAAAGCCAATGGATGCCAAGAATGACATTAAAATTAGTCATCTCTAATTTGACTAAGTCTGCTGAAGTGACTTTCTGAAATATCATAACCGGGCAGTTTCGGTATACCCACCGGGCTATGATGGTTTTACCCACTTGGGTAGAGACTGAAAAAGGCTCTACTAGAATTTTGGGACTGATTCCAAAATTGCCTTCTATATATGGAGTCACAAAAGAAAAAGAAAATCCTAGATCTAGCAAAGCGTAAACATGCACATGAAAGATCTGTAACGTACCAGTAACCATATTAGGAGAATTTTCGTGATCTTACCGAGACTGAAAAGCATAGATTCTATTTGGATGTTGTACTGGTAACACTAGAATTGGCACCCTACTATTTTAGGTGACCGAAATGAGTTGAGATAATAAAGAATGGTCATGTCGTCAAAGGATGAGGACTCACTGCTATCTCTGACTGCTGAGACTAGAATGCTACTGATGCTCTAGAGCTCGTGCTTCTGAACCTATGGTATAAAACACCATAGTGGAAATGTGTCAGTACTTTGAATGTACTGGTATGCATAAAAGGTAGGATGAATGCAAAGGGTTCACATGCATGAACTATACTAACTGACTGGACAACATGAATGTGAGAATATAAGTATGAATACATAATAACTGTAACTGAGTTCATGATAACATGATTATTGAATCTGAGTACTGATAACATAAGATACTGATAACTATCTAACTGAAATAACTAATACTGAGCGACTGTATCTAACAATCTTGTTTCTGATGGAACTAGCTGAATTCCATACTGTTTTGAGTTAACTGTATCTGACAGTCCTATAGTTCAAAAACTATCTAAGTTCTACTATTGAGACTGAATGACTGTATCTGACAGTCCTAATTCTATAACTGAAACCTTGGGAAGTAGTTACCTAACTAACATGACCCTAATATGCCATTATGGCTGAGTTGGGGTCCAATCTATAACCCCAATTAGAAAGGTGTCAATACCATGCCACTGGTAAGGACAATCTGTAAGTAACCTTATATAACAGGTAACTCTAGTGAGAACGGTGGGAGCCCTCACATAATAGGTTAAGCCACCTCATCTACCCTCATATAGTAGGCTATGATGTCTCAACCTATGCTGGCTACGTAGTTTTGGAATGGAAGGATTTTTTCTAAGAATCACACCCTTATTTAACAGGTGAGTTCCTATCCTTGGGTTCACTCAGTGCTAATTCCTACTCCCATAAGAATAGAAACTGAACATGGATTACTAAATTGATTTAACAGAATTAACTGAGTTCCATTGACTAATGGAATAGTACTGTATAACTGAGATTTCCTTTATTACAAGATTGATTGAGTTCTATCGATCATGGCTTGACTGAGGATATCGTGAAAACATGACACCGACTCTAGGCAAACAACTATATTTTTTGGGTGCAATTACCCCCAGGACTCCATGGAAAGTACCTGACAAAGCATGACTTTCTTTAATACATGACAAATATCAGCAATCCATAATTCATTGAGTAAGAAATTTCATCAAATATTTGGCATGCATAAAATTGTACATGAATGGGTATTTCATATTATCACACTAGTATGGAACTTTTCTTTCACATAGGTATTTCATCAAACATATGGGAAGCATGCTTTGGTCATAAAATCATCAACACAGCTTATAATCATGGATACATCAATTAACTTATTATTTAAAGGGGGTTTCTCATGGTTATTATGCAAACCATCACATACTAGGATCAATCATTGGAAAATGTAATTTAAAACATGAATCAAAACCACACAGCATCATGGACATGAATTTCAATTCAATTTAAATCATGAACAAATACCTAAATCTTGGATTTTAAAAGAGATTCTTGATCTTCATGGGTGAAAGGGACCCATGAATCAACACATAACATAACTGGGTTGTGATTTCTTGAAGATTGATAGAGGAAAACTTGAATTCTTGACTTGGAATTAAGCACCTAGTTTTTTCTTATTCTTGAGGATTGATCTTGGAGAGAAACCCTAATTTGATATTGTTAAAGAATAATGAACTTATGAGCTATGGTCGGGTTTAATTAGGGGTTAAATTGGGTGGAAAAAGACCCAAATACCCTTTTAAAAATAGCTTATAAATAACTGAATGGGATCTATAATGGCTTGTGTGACGGTCCATCACTGGTTCAATGGTCCATCGTTTCTACCTTTGTACGTGGACCAAGACAAGGACTCACTACCTAAGTAGCGATGGCTTGGGCGATGGTCCATTGCAAGTTCGACGGTCCTTCAACCTGTCTGTCGCACCTTATCCAAAAGGTGCCTCACTTCCTTGGTTGTGGTGGTCTAGGCGATGGTCCATCACTAGATCGACGGTCCGTCAACTTTGCTGTCGCACCTGGGAGATTCTGATAGCTTTAAGTAAAACGTCCATAACTCTTTACTCAACTACCAGATTTGGATGAAATTGGTATTGTTGGAAAGCTAATTCAATTTCCCACATGATAAAAAGTCAAAATCTTAAAAATTCCACGTGTACAAAAATAGATTCATATTTCAATGTAAGTTTTTAACATTCTTGGGATGATTTTAAGCTAGGTAGAAGTACAG
Organism: Capsicum pubescens; assembly: GCA_030864215.1. Taxonomy (NCBI): domain Eukaryota; kingdom Viridiplantae; phylum Streptophyta; class Magnoliopsida; order Solanales; family Solanaceae; genus Capsicum; species Capsicum pubescens. The sequence goes on along the minus strand of CM061546.1, from coordinate 182,292,951 downwards.
GGTATTACATAACTACTTTTCTTCTATAGATAGATGGGCAAGAAGAGAGGACCATTTAAATTTTTAAGGACATGCTTTATGCATGCGTGATTGATTATGGTAGAAATTAGGTTGAGCATATGCCTTTGGTAGAATTTTCTTACAATAATAGATATCATTCTAGCATTGGGATAGCCTATTTTGAGGCATTGTGTGGTAGGTGATGTAGATCTCCTATTAGGTGGTTTTATCTTGGTGAGATGGATATGTTTTGCCTTTATTTGGTTTATCAGGTTATGAAAAAGGTAAAGGTGATTCAGGATAGGATTAAGGCTGCCTAAAGTTGTCCAAATTCCTATGCAAATATAAGGCGTAGAGACTTAAAGTTTGAGATTAGAGATAAGGTATTCCAATAGGTGTATCCCATGAAGGGAGTGATGCAGTTTGGTAAAAAGTAGAACTATCAGTCCCTGGTATGTTGGTCCTTATGCAGTTTTTATGGATGGTTGTTAATGTTGCATATGAGTTAGAGTTGCCTCCTAGTTTTAGCCCTATTCATCTGTTATTTAATGTCTCTTGTTGAGAAAATGTCTTGGTGATCCTTCTTCAGTGGTTCCTTTTGAAGGATTAGGTATCTTGGGTTCTCTATCTTATGAAGAGGTCTCGGTTAAGTTATTGGATAGGCAGATTCGTCAGTTATAGACCAAGGATATGGCCTCGGTTAAGGTTCTATAGTGGAACCATATGGTGGAAAAGGCTACATGGGAAGCGAAAGTGGACATGATGTCCAAATATCCGCATTTGTTTTCTGCTTTGGATATTCATGCGGAAGGTATGTTTTCTTGATCACATCTTTGTTTTCTAACTTTGTTAAAGGTTGAGTTAAGATTTCATAATGCAAATGAATCATGCTTGTGTTGGACCTACCTTGTCCGTCATTTGGGATGAATAATCCTGGGGGATATTAAAACACCCTAGGTTTGCACCCTTAGAAAATTTCTTGGATTTTGAGTTTTTGAACATTATACGACATTTAGGTACCAATCATACGATAGGGTACAGTTGGTATGGGTTGATCGTATGCTAAAAAGTGTTGGTTGGTGGGTTGGATTGGTTTCAAGAATGGGTACGACTTGGGGGTACAAGTCATATGGTTTGTGATGGGTCATATAGTTTGAGTTTTTCTTTTATTTAATTTGAGACTTAGTAACTTAAGTTTGATTTGAGTACGAGTTTCTCACCAATAGCTATAAGATAGGGTACGAGTCATCCCATTGACTCGTATGGTATGCAGGGTTCAAACTTTCATTGGTTTTATTCTGATAGGGATACAATTTAGGGGTACTAATCATATGGTTGGGTATAACTTGGGTTGGGTATGTTGTATGGACAGTGTTGGGTCTAAGAGGAAGGCTTAGGGTAGGAGAGGTTGGTACTACTCGGATGGGAGGGTATGACTGGTATGGAGGAGCCGTACCATATGATGAGAATTTTTAGTAGTTTAAGTTAGGGGTAATCTGGACATTTCCCCACTTAACCTCTTAAGGTCCCATGACTTATATCACTAGTGGGATATCATTTACCCTATTATACTAATATTAAACACTTATAGACACTCTCTAAGGCTCTTGGGTAAAAGAAGGCTAGGGTTTCATGTAGAGGATCAATTTGGGGCTTGTATGGGTGATTTCTCTCCATCATCTTCATAATTTAAGGTATATACTACTCCCTCATTGTTAGTACCAACTAAAGGCATTTTTTATACAATGATTTCATGGCATAATTAATGTATGATTTTGGTGTTTTCATATATATGTTTGGGTTTTGGTATTAAATGCTTGGTTATGGTTTTCCCATGTTTTAATTATGTCTTTACATGCTTTAATGGTTGTTTGGACAATTGGTTTCATGGGAATGGTTTATTGGTAATTGGAATTGGTTTTGTAAACACTATGCCCCCGACATGTTTGATAAAATGCCTGTGATAATGCTTTTACTATATTATTGGACTTTTAATGGAACTATTCCATGGTATGGTTAGGTAATGGAACCCTAAGTGGTATAAATGGATTCAATGGATTGGAATTGTTAAATGGTATGGTTTGGTGGTAATGGTTATGGTTAATTAAATTTCATTGTGGGGTACAAGTAAATCCCCTAAGTGAACCTGTTAATGAACAACTTGTGGGGTACATGGGATCCCCCCAAGCAAACTTAATAATGTAAGTGGTACACGGGATTCCCCCAAGTTAACATGATAATGTAATCTATGGGTACATGATAATCCTTTTAAATAATAAGGTTGGCTAAGGACATTTCTTACAAGATATAGTCGGTGTGATGATACCCCTACTTATAGCCTTGGTTAATAATAATGGAATAATGGTTTTGTTGGATGGTAATGGTTTTAATTGGGCAATAATGGTGGGGTGTGATAGCTAATCGTAAATGTATGAGTCTAATTGATGAACACTGGAAATTCATGTTTGCCGATATGAGGGTTGGTCATAGAGACCATATATGATACGATGAGGTATATAGGAATCCTCTAAGTACACTGTGCATATGTATCGTGGAGATCAAATGGTACTTGGGAATCCCCTACTCTTATGGTATCTCTGGTTCATGCAGCTACACGCACCAGGGCCCGTTATAAGGGTTACACTAGACCAATATAGCCCATGGGGTGTTTTAGGATTTTTAAGCTACACATACCCATGTTAATGTTTTTAAAGGCATACTAAACACGAATCCCTTTCTTGGCATAGTTATATGTATATGTATGGTTTGTATGCATATAATTGGTTACTTGATTTACTAGATGGCATAATTTTATTCGTATCCCAAGTTTATGCTAGTATTTACCCGTTAACCCATCTTTGGGTGGCTGTATCCCCACGCGATGCAGAAATCATCCATTTTACTCCTCCTGTGTAGTGCTCAAATATGAGAACAATTTAGTTGGATTGAAGTGAAGAGCTTCTATATTCCAGAAGGCTTTATTTCATGTCATGGATGTTTTTACATACTTTGGTCATTTTATGGATATTTGTTTTTGCTCTGGTTGGGTCCATGTCCCAACTGAATATTGTTTTTCTTTTGGTTAGAGTCTTTATGTGACTGCTATAGGTTAGAATAGGCAGGGTCAGTATTGGTGTTAGCCTTAGTATTGGCATTGGTATTAAGGCTGGTACAGTTGGACTGAATTTTTGATTGTTCAATTTTTTTATGTTATGTTATGGTTAGGAATTTGGTTATTGTTTTGGTTTTGATATGGTTTTTGGTTAGTTACTACATGGTTGGACTTTTTTGAGTTGGTCACGGTTATAGACCTATCCCAGAGTCTGGAATTACAATAAAATTTATCTTGTTATATGCTCGAAATTCATCCGACTTAGGTATGCATATTTGGAGGTTGGGTTGGGTAACGGGGGTGGTCCTTGGTCCTAGTTAGACTTAGGATCCCATTACGACAAGACCCTGGGTTGGCTTATGTCAGTAATTATGATACTATTATATTGAATAGTATATTATACGTTCAAAGCTATGATTACAATACTCGTTGGGCACTAAGTTAGTATTCTCTTCCTTTTGAGGATGTGGTTAGTGTACAAATGCATATAGTTGTATTATTTAGATACAGGTGATGACATGCATACTTTAGGTGCATTTGTATTTACTTAGTAGTTCAATTCCAACAAAATCTTTGATTTTATTACTCCCCCCATTTCAAAAAGAATGACCTACATTGACTTGGCACAAAGTTTAAGAAAATAAAAAAGACTTTTGAATCTTGTGGCCTTAAATTAAAGTTATGTCAAATGTACCAAAATTCTCTTTAATCTTGTAGTCCTAAACATGCCATATGGAAAGTTGAAATTATAGTATTTCCAAAAAAGAAGGGGGTCTGTCTTTTTTAAATGTACTAAAAAGGAAAGTAGGTCATTCTTTTTGAAATGGAGGGAATACTATTTTCTAAAAGGGGATTTATTCCTACTTTTCACTTTTAAAATGGATTCTATTACATTAGGAAGTGAACCAGTTTATTTAATACTTTATAAGCTTTTACAACTAAATGGGCTATATTGTAAGTTAGAACGAGGTTGATTTTGGAGCATACTTAAATGACTCTTGTACTACTACTATGTACTTTGATCGACAAAGATTCCAACCCTCACTATGCTATTATACAGATTTAGTCTCAACATCGACTTCAGGTATTAGATTTAAGGATTTACCCTCTTTTAATCATGGTTTTAGTCGTGCACATATTATGGTAGTGGAAGAATTTTATTGATTTATAATGGTTATTAGAAGTATTAGTTTGGGACCATGTAGTGTATACAAATATGTCAAGTCCCCTATGTCCTCTTTGTCTGTGAGCCATAATTCCAAAGAAGTATGTTCTCCATAGGTCCTACTTTGCGAGGTACTGAGCTAAAAGAGGTTTATAAAATTGGTACTTTTGGCATTCAAATCGGATATTGATTATTATTGGTTTATGTGCATTAATTTATTCATATGTATTACCTATTACAAGTAAAATTATTTGGTTCTTATATCTATCAACCTTCTGGGGGGTCGCATAGGTCTTATCTCTAATTGTTGTTTGTTGAGTGCTTACTTAAATCTTTTGGGCTTTTGGGTGCTCGATACATTTATTGCTTGTCCAGACTAGTCGGTTACTTTATTGTTTATTATTATGGTTAGTTCATGGTAGGATTATTATGGACTGACGGATGAGATTGTTGGTATGTTTTTATAATATCTTTTCTCTATTATTAGTGAATTGTGTTATTGAAAGATTACCTCATGATTATTCACACGTTGGTTAGATGCCTTATTACGCTAGTATTGCTACTCTACTTGGTTATGATCTTCAAGAAGTTAGGTTGACTCCCTCAAGTTGTTACCTTTGAGTTTGGACCTATATGTGTATGTGTGTGTATATGTATATATATATATATATGTTATGATTGTTTTTCCTCGCTTTCCTTTTTTATTCAAATTGTATATGTATCAATTGGCCATGTATTACTAATATATATCCTTTCTTCACTGTTCATTTGTATATTGGCTAATGATAAACAATATTGCACTTTAGTTCCTAAACACTTTTAGAATAGGATAATTTATCCTTATTGCTCCCTTAGAATATGTTTAGATTCTTTGATAATTTTCTATACTTTCTTTGATAATTTTCTATACTTTATATTCATCCATTACATGTTATTGATGATTTCATTTTCTTTTGAGATTAGTCGGCCAATGCCTACTAAGTACAACATGTTTGGAACTCATATTACACTTCTACAACCTATAGATCATAAGTACAACACTTCATACTATTCAGTCTCCCCCTCAAATTGATAGATTTGTCTTTGTTCTGTATTTTGGAGATAGTTTGTACATGCATATTTAGTCTATATTTCTCTTTGTTCTCTGATTGTATTAGAAGCTCTTGTATTAACTTAACCATGTATTGGGGTTGCTTTATATATATTAGTCTCTTTATTATATTCATTCCACTAATTCTTTTGATTCTCTTGATAGTCTATTACTAGTTATTCCAGATTATGAATTGGGTTATCCACTAGTAGGTTATAGTAGCTACCTCTTGATCTAAGAAATTTGGTCATAAAAAAATTGTAATCGAACAAGGTTTATTGGTGTCTTATTACAAGAGCTAAGTATCTAGTAGTGTCCTACAGATCAATATAGAGATGTTTGTATACAATCCTTAAGAGGCGAAGGGATATTCTTAGGAACTTAAATTCTTGACCCCTTATCGTGTGTCCATATTTGTGTGAACCTATAGAACTTTCTTTGACTCCACCATTTCCCTAATGGATTACACAAGGTTATCAATAGATGTGTATAAGACTTTCATACGTGTTTCTAGGGTTTTAGCTCAGAAGTGGTCAAGGGATTTAGAAATGGATACTGAGGATCTTCAGTATTATCTAGAGGTTGTAGGGATAACCAAGGCTTTCATAGAGTTTGTGGCCACCTTATTTCTATAGGATCCATTTTTTAGGATTTCAAGTATTTTTAGTGAATAACTCCCAGCAAAAGATGATCTTCGGTACATCGAGTGGTTCTCAAACAAGAGTTGGGTTTGTTGATGTTCGATATGATTCTCTATCTATTTTATAGTTTGATATTGAGTTTTTCTAGAGGGACAAACATACTCCTAGGCTATATCCTTCTGAGCATGAGTTAGTGCATAGATTCGTTAGAGGATTAGTGCATAGATTTGTTAGAGGATTGACTTTTCCACTCCACTTGGCGTCAGAGCATTTGATAGTAGGTGGGACATATTTCCCTCATGTTCTTAATCACATGAGGAACATATAGAGGTTATGTATTAAGTTCTATGGGGTGGAAGGAAAAGGCCATGTCATTAGTATAATATTATTAACATTTTGTCTGGGAGTAGGGATCCTTCAATAAGGATCAAATCACTTATAGCCTGTCAGTTCCATACAAGTAGCATCTTAGGCTATAGGTGGCCCTTTGATCAGTTGTGGTGGTCACTGGGAAAAGTCCTCATCAAATATTATAGAGTATTCGGCATAGATCTTCAGGCTATTACAGCCATTAAAGATTAATGGGTGCAATGTATCTGAGAGTTGCAGGGGGATGTATGGAATGTGGAGAGATTGGTCATTGGTCTAGGGAAAGACCTAGTGTGAATTGGTTGTCCAAATAGGGTTAAAACATGTTCCTTGCAGGCATAAATATCCTAAGGTACTTTATGATTGTGGGGAGAATGATCACTTCAGTCAAGAGTGTCGTAGACGTTAGTTGGTAAGCTAGTTTGGGACCAGGTTATAGCTTCAGGGTTTGTTATGAATGTAGATAGCCCAGTCAGTCACTAGTCTAGAGAGTGTCCCTTGCATATAATTAATAGTTATTCAGCTTATTGGGATTAGTCACATCTTGTTGTGGCACTGTTAGATTGAGGTAGTGCACTTGGTGCTCCACTTGGTCATTCAGATGATTAGTCTATTTTTGGACATGCTTATATTCATATTCATTTTGGTATGTCAGGACTATGAGTTCGAACTCTTATGTCACCCAAATTACACCTCTTAAAAAGTGTAACGTGATCGATTGTCAAATTTAAAACCCAATAAGATTGGGGTCGATCCCATAGGTAATAGGATGAAAATATTTCACGAGATTGTTGATGTAGCCGGAAAGTGCAGAAAGTAAATGGGGGCTTTGGAAGAACCGGTAGTAGTAGTAGTAACAATGAATGCGAAAATTTGGGTTGTTATTAGTGAGAGACGATACTAGGATTTTGTTCCCCTGACTTCTTAATTCTGCAGACTTATCGTACCCTTCATATCATACTCTTCAAACCTAACCTTCACATGACCTTTATTTATGTAAATTTCACTCATCTCCTCTCGGTCTTAAAGTGTCGCATTACTAACCCTTGTTTTGTATCTCAAATTAGCTATCTCCTTTCAGCCTCCAGTTAATTATATAAAAGGTTTGTAGCTTCAAATTAGTATTGTGATATGCTTTTCCCAATATGTACATCTCGCTCGAGTTAGTATCGAATACATGATAGTTCCTAATGTTTTCAAACGTTAAGAAATCAATCAAGGAGAAGAAAATTACAATACATGCAAGAACACCAATAAAGAATGACTTTGCACTTCCTCTACTTTGTTAATGCATCAAGGTTCCCACAACTTTAGTTATGGGTTTTAGCTGCTCATAATTTTACAAAAACACATAAAATTCATTATTGAAAGAATATGTATGATGTCAACAATAATTAATATTGAAAATGAAAATCTAATATTTATATTAAAACCTAAAATTCAAGAACAAGAATTCCAATTTCAAAAGTGTATCTCAGAACCCAAAACAATGTAATAAGTATACAGAGGGCATGAACTAATTCTAAAACATCCAATAGGTACATATATATATATATGTGTGTGTGTGTGTGTGTGTGTGTGTCAAAAATCCTATCTTAAACAAAGTAGGAAAATAGAGTAGGCACAAGACTACAACACCACTTTTAGGCCATAAGTAGTACCTACGGGCCGTAGGTGGGTTCATAGGAATTAGAGGGATCATAAAGTCTTGAGAACCCTACCTACTAGGGGTAACTATAGGGCCATAGGTAGTACCTCCACCTTTCTAATAGATAGCGGATCTTCCAGTTCTAGAATAAGAAAGTAGATGGTATGCCATACTTATAAAGAGGTTAGAGATGTAAGTGCCATATATAGTAGTGTGGTAGTTTCTTTCCTCAATCCAAACCTATAGTTACTCCAGTTGCAAGTTGTTTCTTGTGTGATTTCATTTTCATAAGAAAAATAATAAGAATTACTTATAGGTAGGTTCTATAGGAGTCGAATTAGGACTTCAACTTTCAAAACATCAACTTTGCTACCTATGTGGGATACCTACGAGACCGTAGGTAGTACCTACGGCCCACATATAAGGTCAGTAGGTGGACTTTCTTCTCCACTTTATCACTTCTTGCTCCTTCTCTACTTTGAACCCTATTTTCCTATGAAACCAACTCAAAAACACATCACATGTAACAAAAAAACCTAAATACTTGCCTAATTTCCTAGTTTTAAGCATCGAAAGATCCATGAAACAATGGAACATAAACACCCATATCTTAGAATGTTTGCATATCCTCAGGAAACTAAAACATGACATTAAAACATAATGCTTAGCTAAAAGAAACCTGAGGCACCAGCGACAGTCAACTCACTTTAGTTTAAATTTCTTACCCTCTCCTATTTACATCTTTCAAAACTACTGTGTAGAACAATTGTATGACATAAAGAAATCAAGTAATGGCATTATAATAGAAACAAACAACAAAGTATATATGCAATTGACACTACCTAAATAGATAAGCAGTTAACAATACAACCCATGTAGCCTCATAGCAATGAAGTCCCAAGTCTCATATTATAATCATGCATGTTTATGTAGGGATTGGATCAAAATACTCATGCTCTCAAAAGAAGTTCCAACAATGTGAATAAGATTCCATAGGCTTGCCCTTATTTTCTATACCTTAGTTTTACAAAAAGTTGGACTAGGATCACTATAGGATTTTTCTAGGCTTTAAATGTAGGCTTGCGGGAAGGTATGGTATATTTAGGATATATTGACTAACCCTCTTCGACACAAGACTTGTATTATTTTCTCCACTTCTCAACCAAGATTCTTTTATTTCTCCCCTTTTCTTATTTATTGCTTATTCAGATTGGGTGTGGTTTCCTTCTTTCTTTGTATTTTTTCACTTCTTTTTTATCTTATTTTTCATTTTTTTCATCCATATCATATTTTTTCTTTTTCACATTTTCTACCACACCCAACCATACTTTCTTTTTCTTATTTATTCAACACCTTTTGTCATACCCATTTCAACTATGCACATCTATGATAGATACCCTCAACTTAGGCTATTTTCTTGAGTTGAGTTGCACAGAGTCTAAGGAGTGACCAAGGCCAAAACAAGCTCATTGTATCTAAACAAGAAGATGTAACGGTGAAACAAGAATGTAGGTCAAGTTAGGCTTAAATTAAGGATCAAGGGATAGTTATTCTCATTTGGTCAGTCTTCTAGGCTAAGAGTTGACTTATTCAAAAAGCAACCTATGATCATGTCCCAACCAACTATCCTACAACTTAGAAAAGACTAATTGAGTAAGTTTTGGATTAAATGTACAAAGTGAACTTGGTAAATGCGTCTTAAACACATGGTACAGGGTTATATTATCAACGACTACCTATCCAACTCATGCAATGATTACTTTGATTATTTTGTCTCTTATACTAATTCCATAACAAGATTCAAATAATGGTCACACATATATTTACATATATATTTCACTTAATATTTTGGAGGGGTAGCATTTTTTTCTCAAACACATAAACACAGAACAAAACATGTCAACTACACTTAGGTTCCTTATTTTTCTTTCTAAATTAAACATTAAAAACACATAAAATAATACAGCACCAAAACATGCCAGTTCCAACTAAGATAAAAACAACTAGTGGGAAAAGAAACACAACAACCAAAACCCTTGACAGTGGTGCACCCCCACCCCTACTGAAATTTGATGCACTATCCCAGTGAATACTTTAATCTAAACAAAAAAGGGTATACAAACATACTTAGGACGATCTAGGCATTAGAAAAGGGTTCTTCACCATCTGGGGCAACATATGGCTCATCGCCAGAATGAGGTGGTGTGCATGAAAAGAAGAGGTGCCCAATTCCATCTCGAAACTTCTCTACTCATCTGCAGCATGCTACATCCTAGACTTTATAATATCCTTTTTCAAGGCCTACAAAACTCCACATCAGGGTTACCTTACTCCTCCTCCTCACATCTTCTCTTATCCCCTACTAATATGGTCTCATCATCCTCAACAAACAAATTAAATATCAAAGGTGGAGGTCTAAGTAGTGGATACATAAAATAAGGAATCATCAAAGGGATGACTGGAATATAGCTCATAGCTAAAGAGCGCACCTCCATCTCAATGTGGACACCTTTACCCGTAGGCTCGATAAATTAGGCACCTAAACCTTGAAAATTCATGCTCCCATCCGATCCTTAAAATTGTCAATACCTATATGCAATACTTTTATGAAATGCTCTACGATGACCATCATCCTACCCTAAACTCTAGCCTTAAAAGCCCTTAATATGGTATAGAACCATGGACGAAACTAACAAAATAATTTGGCCAATTTAGTCTTTGTTTGTATCTGGCGATTAGAACCAATTGTTGCCGATCCACTAGTCACTGTAAAAAATCTCACAACACAGCAACCAATCCTTAAATCGACCAGCGATTGGGCAAAGTAGAAGCCAAAGTTGGTGCTAAAATGTGTACATCCCTCTCACCTCCTTCAGTAGTCGTACACTCTAACCTCCAGCTGATTGTATACTTATTGCCAATCGGTGTCAATATCTCAAAATGATTGAATAACTTAGAAGGCCCCTCCAATCAGGTCGTACTCGAAGAAGTAGACAATAGTGCAATAGGGTTGACATTGTCCTTAATCAAGCCAACATCAGCTATGCGGGTAAGCACCATCTAATGATCAATCTCTAGAATACATTATATGCATGCCACATCATAAAAACACCTTATAAAGCATCGGAAGGGGATAACAGTGAGCACTCAAAATGGCTGCTCATGTATCTTAATGCGGATCCACCTTGCAAAATCAATATCATAGCCAACCATCAGTCACGCAAAAAATACGAATCTATCCCAATTGAGCACATTGGTCGCAAATGTCATACTCAGTGATCGTCTCACTGTCGTCCACCAAACTTTGTTGCAAAGCACAATGATGTCTTGTTAATTTTTCCCTTCTCTTTGATCCAAAGGGCATTAGTTCCCAAATCAGAAATCTGGTCGACTACCTATCTATCAAAGCCTACCCTCTGTACCCTGTAATTTGCATCTCACATCATATGCCTACTCTTCACAAGTATCAATGAATAGTCAAACTTAGGTGTGGTAGTCCACCCCACAAACTTTGGCCCAAACAAATATTAACTAACTGTCTCCTCAAATACATCGACCCTAACCATTCTAACTAGTGTGTAAATTAGTGGGAGCTAGTTCACTCCTCTCTCCTCAGTTGGGGTAACTAAATAAATCCACTTTGCATATGAAGCATAGAACTCCCGAACAATATCCAAGCTATAAGATCCTTCAGCTGACTAGTCCAACAATTTTTATACCTTTCAAATGCAGCCTGTAGTTCTTAAGCACCTACCAAAGAAGCCAAATCAATCTGGTTATCCACCATAATACCCCCACCATGCTTATTGGGCTCAATAATAGCACTATCTCTAAAATAAATATTATGCATACCCTTTCCATACCATCTCAAAATAACCTGAGCAAGTGGGATTGTGGAGATGTGTGTTGACTCTGACTCCTGACCAGCAAAAGTTGAAATGGAAGAAAACTGAGTACCCTGAACAAAAGAAGAAACCTCCTAAGTACCCTGAAACTCATTACCCTCATCTGACTTGGGTGTATCAGAACTGAATGCAGACTCACTATTTCCCAAACTATATACAAACTCTAACCCTTTCTCAGACTAGAGATCGACTGAATCCTCCTCTTAGCAGAACTAGAATTTAACTCATCCTTTTTTTTATCGAACTAGCGATAAATAAGAGAGTGGGTTGGTAAAGTTATGGATGAATTAACTTGGGGACCAGTCCACAGAAAATATGCTGGTGAAGTTTTGAGCCTTGGCTGAAGTGCCTTTGGTGGTACGAGCTGAGAGACCGACCGAATAGTAATTAGTATGGGATGATATCCCTGTTGAGTAGCTGCCATGGTTGTATCCTACCTCTGTGCTTGGACCCTAGTTTGGCTTGGGTCCAAGAATGTTTTGTCCTTACTCACCAGATACTTCTCCATGGATCCACCCTGCTTAGGAGACTTATCTCTTAACCTGGACTACACTCTATTCTTCATTGTTTGCTTGGGTGCCATAGTACCTATAAAAAGAGTTGATAGTGCTTGAATCACGATATCGGAATAGGAAATGAGAAAAAACTGAAGGATAATAATAGGGGATATCTATGACCCCTACCTATAGGCCATAGGTAGAACCTACGGGGTTGTAGGTAACCTCTTAGGTAGCAGACAAAGACCTGAACTTTCAAAGTTTCAAGTCTAATGCCTACATGACCACCTATGGGCTTGTAGGTCCAAATTACATACTCATAAGTAGGTATCATGGGTTCAGGATAAGGGTACTTTGATTTAATACCAAAATTCCCATCCAACACAAATAATTATGCAATTCTCAGAATAAATTCAATCATTACAACATGTAACAATCCAATTTCTGCATGTGTTTTCACATTTATTTGAATTATTCAACTTCAACTTCTGCCTTTAGAGTGATCACAACCTTCTTACATCAACAATCATACATAAATGAAGGTTTTACAATTTTTTAGCTCTAAATATTTTGAACTATGAGAGTTTAGTGATTTCAAGTTTATTCCAAATGCAACCATCGAGTTAAATGTTCAAGAATAAATCTTTCAAACTAAATGGAATAAAAAAGGCTTATATTTGATGAAGAATGAAGAAGTATAAGATAAAAAAGTGATTTATCCCCAAACTCAGAGTGTAATCGTGCAAGTGTGATGTGGTGGGGTAGGGTTTGCCTTTTAAAACATTAAAATGGAGATGTCGAATTTTAATTTAAGTGGGAGTTTTGAATTTGAATAATTAGGGTGTCAAAGGGTTGGATTTAGGGTTTAAATAACATGGGTATACTGGATTGGGTCAGGTCGAAAGACCCCAACTCATAAATAGTTTTTAAGAAATGCCCCACCGACAGATCCTACCTATGAACCTACTTATGATCCATAGGTAGTATCTACACCCCCATAAGTAGGGTTTGTAGGCAGGTTCGGAAGCATTATTTTTTCTCTGATTTCTATGGCCCCTACCTATGGGCTCGTAGGTTGATATTAAGAGACCTAAATTTTCTTTTGATTCCCACGACTTAACTTACATTTTGAGGGTTGGATCTATGATCCTATAGATAGGATTGTTGGTTCACTTACCTAGACTTGTCCGACATTTTGCAATTTTTACCATTCTCCGAGTATTTCTCCATGCTTTTAACCAAAAGATAGCAACAAAGTGACCACTAAAACATTTGGTTGCCTCCTAAATAATGCTTGATTTAACGTTGCGGCACTATGTGGATATTTTGAGTACTCAGAATTATCCTACAATCCCATGAGTTGCATCCCGTGAAATGCTAGATTTAAATTTACAACATGACTTAGCTCCTTTGGCTACTCATACTTCACCAAGGTATCATTCTTACACACTTTCAACTCATCCATGCTTCACATGATGCTTGTTTACCTTGAATGAGTCATAACCATCTTATTTTAGCTATATTTCACTATGTGTAAATACTCTAACCATAGAAAATGGTCTAAATCACATATACTTCAATTTTCTAGGAAATAAGCAAAGTCTTAAATTATCATACAAGGCCACATCACCGAGTGGGAGTACTTTTTTCTCAATTTTCTTTTGTTGGTACAACTTCATCATCTACTTATACAAGGCTAAAATCTCATACAAATGGAGGAACAATTCATCTAACACATTTATCTTATCCATCCTCAAGTGCACATCACTCCACTTAAAATTTAACTTTTTGAACACCCATAGTTCCTTATGCTCAAGTTCAACCGCCAAGTGGAAAAACTTGATGTGCACAAGTTGATAAGGTGAGAGATTTTTATAGCCTATGTGGTAGGAAAAAAGTGTATTATCTAACTTTCTCAAACATTAAACCGATTGGCATTCATAATGTTCGCTAAATAGACTTGATCACACAACTGGAGACCTCAACCAGACCATTTATCTGCGGATGATATGGTGTTGCCACCTTATATTTCACACCTTATTTCTCGTGTAGTTCCTTAAATAGATGATTTAATTAATAGTGCTCACCATCACTAATGATAGATCGAGGAGTACCAAATCGAGAGAAACTATTATTTTTCAAAAAATATAGTAACACTTTGGCCTTCATTATTGGTAAGCGCAACCCATTCCACCCACTTAGATACATAGTTGACTACCACTAAAAGGTATTTTATGCCATGCAAACTCTCAAATGGATCCATGAAATAAATACCCCTCACATCAAATAGCTTAAGCTCAAGAATATATGTCATAGGGATCTAATGCTTTTGTAAGATATTTCCCTACCGCTTGCATTCATCCCAGCTCAAACGTAGTCATGTGCATCTCTTTAAATTATCTACTAACAGTATCAAAACTATAGAATCTTATATGCCATGAGAGTACCTCTATGGTGACCCCAATTTAGAGTTCAATGACAGGCCTCAAGAATGCTCATCATCTCAACTTTGGGAATACACCTTTAAATTACAATAGCCGCACATACCCAAATAAGTATGGCTCATCTAAGAAGACCCTTTGACCCCATATATAAATCATTTTATCTATTGAAATAAAAAGTCTTTTAAGATGAGATCACTTGTAAAATAATTGGCAAAATCAGCAACCCAGGGTATTAAATTTTGTGATGTTGCAAAGAAACACTCTTCTAGAAAAGTATCATCAATATCAAGATCATACCATAATTTAAGCATTGCCTTCTCTTCTTGGATGAATAGATGGTTTGTAACCTAATTTTCTATGCCTTCCAGTCCTTCACCTTGAAGTCAAACTCTTGCAGTAATAGTACCCATCAAATCAATCTCGGGTAAGCATATTTCTTCTCCATAAAGTACCTAAGTGCTCCAATGTCAGTATGGAAAATGACTTTGGTACCAATTAAATAGGACAAAATTTCTCAAAAGAAAACACCAACACAAGCAAGTCAGGTTCAGTATTCGTCCAATTTTTTTGAGTGGGGTTGAGTGTTTTTCTTACATAATAGATGGGATGAAGTATTTTATCATCTCTTTAGCCAAGGATAGCTCCTAGGGTAACACCATTGGCGTCACACATCACCTAGAATTGAAGGGTCCAATTCAAAGATGGCCTTGCAATAAGCATCATCAAAAATAAATTTAACTTCTTTATTTAATATCTTGCACAATGGATTTGCAATCTTAGAGAAGTCCTTGATGAACTACCTATAAAAGCTTTCAAGAACCAAGAAACTTTTAATACCTTTCACAGAAATTGGTGGAGGATATTTTTGAATCACCTCAATTTTGGCACTGTGTACCTCTATCCCCTTCTTTGAAATTTGTGTTCGAGAACTATCCCCTCTTTAATAATAAAGTGACACTTCTCCTACATTAAAACCAGGTTGCACTCCTCACATCTCTAAAGTACATTAGCCAAGTGGGCCAAATAGTTATCAAACGAATCACTAACCATAGAAAAATAATCTATAAAGACCTCTATAGTATCCTCTACCATATAAAAAAGATAGGCATCATAAAACACTAAAAGGTAGAAGGAGATTTTTAAAGTCTGAACGGCATCCTCTTGAGTGTAAACGTACCATATGAACATGTGAAAGTGGTTTTATTTTGGTCCTCGGGGGAAATAAAAATTTGATTATAGCCCAAATAACCATTAAGAATATACTATAATCCTTGATACACAAGACGGTCTAATATCTGGTCCAGGAATGGCATAGTTTAGAGATCCTTCTACATCCAAGTATTCAGCTTCTGATAATCCATAAAAACTCTCTATCCCACGGTTGGTATCATGGGGTCTAACTCATTCTTCTCATTAGGGACCATAATGTTCCTACTCTTCTAAGTCGCACACTGAACTGGGATCACCCACTTGCTGTTGGCAATAGAGTAAGCAAATTCTTCATCTAACCACTTAATGATCTCCATCTTCACTACCTATTGCATAGGCAAATTCAGACGATGTTGATGACCAATACTAGGAAAATACTATGGTTCAAGTTGAATCTTATGAGTGCAAATTTTGGGTGGAATCCCAACAATATTTGGAATCATCCAACCAACAACCCATTTAAACCTCTGCAAAATAGAAATCAAGGCCTCAACTTATGTATCCCCTAAATATATAGCAATGATAACCAACAAAATATTATTGGCCCCTAAGAATGGATAACTCAAATAAGAAGGGAGGGAATTTCATTCCATGATCGGAGGCTACTCAATTGATTTCCGAGATGGTGAGGCCACTATAGTTTTAAAATCAAGATCTAACTTATTGTCAATAAGAATAAGAACATCTGCCAACAAGAGCTCCCACTATCTCATCGTACTCAGTAATGTCAACGATATCAAAATTCATGATTTCTTCCGCTTATGTCTCTACACCAAGTCTCACCTCAATGGGTGCAATTAATGCATCTTCATATAAGGTGTCTATTACAAAAAACACCTACATATATATTGGTTGCTGCATCGACTGATACATATTGAAAGTAACTTATCCATCACTTAGCCTGAATTTCATCTGTCCTATCTCCATGTCAACCAATGCCTTTCCCGTGGCTTGTAAGGGCCTTTCTAAGATGATAAAGATGTCAAAATCTACCTCATAATCTAGAATCACAAAGTCAACTGGGAATATGAAAGAATCTACCTTTACCAACGTATCACAATATACTAGACGATTTTTTCACAATATAATCAGCCATCGATAGTCTCATAGAGGTTGGCTTAGGTGACCCTAACTTCAACATCTTGTAAAAAACTATCGATAGAAGATAACTAGCACCCAAGTTAAAAAAATGCTCATGCAAAATTTAAGGACCCAATAGTGCAAGGAATAGAGAAAGCTCCGAGATCCTCCTTTTTTTCTCAACCAAAGATCAGGAAGCAATAGCACTGTAGTGGTGCATTTTATCAGAGGTACCAAAAATCACAGTATGCTTTTTAGTCACTAAATCCTCAATGATCTCTGAATAACTGGACATCTGCACCAAAGCTTCCACAAGAGGGATATTTACAGATAATTCTTTCAACATCGGCATAAGTTTTTGATATTTCTCTTCTTCCTTTTTCTTTTTCAACCTTTGATGAAAAACTCAGGGAGGTCGTGGAATAGACCTCAGCACTGGTTTGACCTCCTCCCTTTTCCTTTATCATTATCAACTCAATTTCTCAACACCCATAGATTCTTACAACATCTCAGCATTAGTCACCAACTTCTCAATTTTATCTTTGGGTGCATCATTAACATACATAATATTATTACCAACCTCATTAACAACAATAATATATGGATTAATAGTATTTTTTCTACTCCGAGTGGTGATGGCTAGGAAGTGACCATTGTTCTTTGGTTTATGAATGATATTGCTACAAAAAAGTGTCTGGTTGATACTAATTTAATATAGCTAACACTTTCCTAAATTCCTACTCAAGCTACTTAATTATGTTAGCATGTGATTCTACTTTCTTGCTCAATCCTGATATATCTGCCTTAATCCCCATAAGTCAAGTCTCTTGACTCTCCAAACCCTTAACCATCTTAGCAAGAATGCTTCCACTCCAGAGTCAGTGTCATGATTCCCTAATGGAACATACAGACCAATCTTGTCCTTATAATCATTCTTTCTCCTCCAGTCACCATCTCTCTTTGTACTTCTATCCTTATACCTATCTCTATAAAAGTTCTGACCATGACTCCCTTACCTGATGTTCTAAGTGTACTGATTGGAACCTTAGCCTTTGGCTCAAATAGCAGCCATCTCTCTGTCTATGTTTTTGTTTCCTCCTCAAAGTTAGACTCATCTTGTATAGAAGATTTACCTCGTGCGCCTACTATATTTACCTTTTATGCTCTTATAGTTTCAAACTACATAGTAAGCTACCTAATCTCCATCATCAAATTGAGCCATTGTCTAACCTAGGGATCTTTGCTCACAGGAAGCAAAAATAGCATAAATGTTGACTCCCTTATCCACCTCCTGAGTATGCCACCCTTAGTTGGTTTTAGTGATCTACTATAAGATTTCCATAGCCTGCTCCCACAGAATACATACAAAAGCTTCCTAAACCCTGAGGGTTGAACCAAACAATGAGAGACCATGTCCCTCAAAGTCAATCAAAGGCATCCAAACACTAAGCATGTAGGAAAACAAAACAAAGTACATGAAGAGTAAAAACACACAGATTTTTATGTGGAAACCCAGGAAGGGAAAACCATGACTTGTCCTCACAAGAACCAAAGAAATATAGTATAATCAACCTCCTAATTATAGTCTAGATTTTATCCTAACTCTAGTCTCTGTTCTCTTATAGTAACTATACTATAAGCTTATCTTTGTAACTCTACCAATGAACCTCTCTACTAATTAACTCTAATCAATCTCACACTTAGGCAGCATTACCTAAGCTCTCTACACAAAGAGAAAATTTCATCACTCTTATAGTACAAGTAATTATTTTACAAAATAGAACACACTAAAGAACAATTTCTATTTAAAAACTCATAAATGGCTAAGAACTTGAGTTATGTTG
The DNA here is from genome assembly GCA_030864215.1 of Capsicum pubescens. NCBI lineage: Eukaryota > Viridiplantae > Streptophyta > Magnoliopsida > Solanales > Solanaceae > Capsicum > Capsicum pubescens. The sequence continues at coordinate 182,273,947 of CM061546.1, read as the reverse complement.
GAACTAGGTTTATGCTACCTCATTTCAATCTTTAGAATCACAAAAACCAATTGATGAAGAGAAGTCTCTTTTTTATATTTGAGTGATGATTAGGGATAAAAGATCATTTGACCAGCCATTCTAATCAGTATAAAATGACACCTACAAGTTTGTTACATAAGAGGACAAAACTGTGTAGACAACTTTACAAGTTGTACTGTATCTTGCACATCCACGAACCTGGTCCCTTGCAGTTAGCTACTCAGTATCAAAACTACATATAGTAATTTTTTCCCTTTTTGATAAAGACAAACCAACCATCCATCTTTGAGCATCAGTTCACATTCATCACATTTAATCAGTGTGATTCCTACCTGAAGATGAATGTTTCCCTATCATCATGCTTCCCTCATTATGAAACACAGGCACCTGGTCCCTTGTTCTCATTTGCAGCAAAAAAATTTGATATCTTCCCCTATCAAAATGACTCTCTTTATTCATCTACTTAGCACATCACATACTTCCCCTTATCAACATCCTTTTATTCATTTATTTAGCACATCACATACTTTCCCTATCAAAATATTATTCAAATTTGCAACTCAAATTACCTATTACCTTGTCCCTACTACATAAATTTAGTACTTGTATTCCCTTTTTTGGAATCATTGAGAAGTAAGAATAGTAAATCAAGCATAAATTAAACATAATTTAGTTAACTCATGGCCACTGGAGAAACACTAACATGAAGAATCATTTTACAATTTAAAGAGAACAAATGTAACACACAAAGAAAATATTCATTCATAAGAAGGATAAGTATAATTGTAGTGTATAAATTAAATGTTCTTAGGGATAAAGTCACAGGAATCAAGAGGGATAAACAGGTGAAGGTCTGGGAACAATATTTTGATAGAGTAAGGTTAGGTTATTGTTGATATGTCTTATCTCTCCATTCAGGATAAGGACTTCATTAGTTAATATTAACACCCTCTTCTTAAGTTTAGTATTCTTAGTTCTGAGCATTTCAATTTCACGTGGGCTTCTTCTAAAGAAATTTTGAATAGTCACCTAAAGCTTGCTAATTTCTTCATCTTTGGCAGCTAAGTTGAACTTCAGTTCCTCTATTTTCTTACTGAGCTCCATTTGAAAAATACTTCCTGGTTTGACATATTTAGTCTTGAGCAGTGTTTTCATATCAAGCATTTCAACCACAAATCCTTGGGATCCAGATTCACAGGCAATTCCATAATGATTAAGTACTTTGTTCAACCAAAACCCATAAGGCATCCCATCCTTTCCATTTTACCCATGAACCACTTTGTGAATGTGTTCTATCATCAATGTAGGTAGATTAATGAATTAAAAACTACTTAGGAAATCTATTACATACAAATTAGTGGATAAGGAAATGTTTTTTTTTGTGACCTAGGTAGAATTACTTGTTCACAAAGTCAAAGACCAATAGATATTCACTTTTGAGTGATTTCCAATTCACTACAACCACAAAATTTTCTTTGATTTTGGATGCATTAGTTAAGAATTCTATTGAAGGTAGCTTCTTAGAGAAAATTCTCACCTCATATATAGGAAGTTACAAAATCCTTCCTAGTGTTTCCCCATTTAGCTTTATTTCCTTTCCTTGGAACTGTAAAGTCAGACTCATCCCATCCTTTGAGAATTTTAATGTGAAGTAGAATTCCATGACTACCTCATAAAAATAATGGGAATAGTTCCTTCCATGAGATTCATCCAACCTTAATATTTAACCAGCGCAACAAGTTCCAGCATACCTGGTTCTTCTAGCACATTTGAATCAAAAATCGGTCTAGCTAGCACTTTTTGATTCTTCAAGAACCTATTTCTAACTTTCTTGGATACATCCTTACTTCTCTTCCCATTATTTCTTCTAATATAAGTGATCACCAATTTTGTTTTAGCTACTTTTACTCTTCTTGGGACCAAGTCCCTCAAGAGTTAACTGTTTCATAGTAGAACTTCTAGACCATTTTCCATAGATTCTTGGTATTTTACTAACATCTATTTTCTTGTGATCAACTATGGCTTTTCCTGGGCTTTTTGACAACCATATGACATTTTCTGCAACCTAGGTTTTATCTACTACAACACTATCAAAACTGTTTTGAAGATTTAGGAAAGATTCTTTATTGAACATTTGAGTAATGAATAAGTTAAGCTTTGGAAGAGTAAGAGAAGAAGGTTGTTTCTTAGGACAGTTTAGGAAGGAACTTTTCATAATGCAAAGCTCAAAATCCTTTGAAGGATAAGAAATTAGGAGATCTGTATCCATGAAGAAAGTATTTTTCTTAGAAGGTCTATTTGGAATTTGGATTTTACTTTTTGATACAAGAAGGAGTCGGTGCAACAAGATTTAAGGAATAATGAGCATAAGGAAGGGTTTTTTGGTGGAACAAGATATCATCAATATCATATTTTAGGGAACTCACCTTCCCTACTAGAATAGGACAACTTTGTTCTAACACAAGGAAAAGGAGGACACAACTTTGTCTTGGCAGAACATACAAAATATGCACAAATAAGATGCTAACCTAAGATATGGGACCAGGTACCTCTCTAGATTATGTAAATCTTCAATTTTGTACTTGTCACATTTTCCACCTCCAAAGTTATTCACATATGTGTATACCTACAAAGATATGGTACTGAGTTAGACCATCAAGTACTAATTTATGAAGGATACCTACCTTCTAAGCATAGCCAATTTTGTGAGGAGACACTAATTCACTTGATAGTAGGTTAGGTTAGTTTGATAAATCCCAACTTCATCTTAATAGCTTCATTATACTGCATGATACCACAACATGTTCTGGAAATAGGTATGTGGAATAGGTCCTAGACTTGGTATTCTTCAAATATCCAAAGTTCCTTCGGTATTGCTTTGAACTTGCCAACTTATTAAACATCTTTGAGCTCATGCTTAGGATGGGAATGCTAATCACTTAAGACACCTACACCTTGAAGCATCTTAGGAAAGAGAATACAATTAGAACTTCCATTTATAGCCTTGAGTATTTACATACAAAGAAGATTTTTTTTATTATGAACAATATCTCCCTCTTGTATTTACAATCGTTTGTTAGAATTGGGAACCCATTTGAGTTTGACATCCTAGTAGGAAGATCAAGGTGTGATTAAGTTCTTCTTAAAATATTTTACCAGTGATAGGTTCCTCTTCACCCTTCTTAGAGACTCGAAGACTTTAGGATGTGCAATCTCATGTTGAATGTATTTAGTATCCTTTAATTTAGACTTAAACTAGGACTGACATTTTTCTTTAAAATGTCCATCTCTTTTATAGTGTGTGCACAGGAGTTTTTTCCCTTTGCTTTTACTATCATGATCAGCCTTTCCTTAGACTCAATAGGTTGGAATTTTTGTTGATAGCCCATACCTCTACCATATTTAATACCTTAACTATTAAAGTCAAAAAGGATCAATGAGGAAGTATTCCACTTAAGAGACTTGTTCAACTCTTCTTTCAAGAGGACCAGGTCACTCTCTAATTCTTCATTCTTGTGAAGTGCTGACATAAGATATAATTGTTAACCTTTCAATTTCTCCTCATGATCAATTTGAAGTCTTGAGGCTTCCTTCTTGTTTTTACCATCTACACCATTTACTTTCTTCAGAATACTTATTAGACTTCGATTTTTAAATTTTGTCCTTGTAAACAACTCCTCAGTTTCAGAAATTTAAAGAGTTAAAGTAATAAACTCATGCTCTTGATTCTCTATTTTTTATTCTAAGTCATTCTTTCCAGTAGTTAGTTCATATATAGAGTCTATCAACACACTTGCAAACCTTTTTATTTTCATACTAGTGTAATTATCTAGATTTTCCTTAATATCAGATAAAGTTAGCTTCTTTCCTTTTTCATATTTTGTGTCTACTCTAAGTGAAAATAAGGAATAATAGATAACTAGAACTTCTCCACTGCTAGCAAAGAAATATATCCAGTCTTCTCATCTTCATCTGATTCACTTGAGAAATCTCCCCATGTTCCAGAGCTTGCTGTACTGTATAATCAGTTGCATCTTTTCTTCCTTGAATTTTTAGGGACCTGGTCCTTGTTCTTTTCTTTGTCACCTAATCCATTGTTTGCAATGGACAATCCTTAATGAAATGTTCAGGACTTCCACATTTGTCACATACCTCAGTATTGCTTCTATTTCTGTTGTTAATTTATTTTCTTTTGAGCTGATGACTTATCTTTATTGCTTTAACAATCTTACTTGCCAAATAAGAAACAGCAGTGTCTTTATCATTATCTGGATCATATTTAGAAGCTTTCAATTCTAGGGGTTTTCTCCTTTTGTTTTTTTGTTCTCCAGCCCTTGCAGATTCTTGAGCTAATGGGTTTTTAAATTTCCAACCAGTTCATCAATGTTGAGGGTCTTTAGGTTTTTTGCTTCAGCTATGGCATCTAAAATACTTTCCCAGAAATTAGGAATAAAACTAAGAATTTTTCTCACTTGTTTGTACACTGGAATCACTTCTCCTAAGCAATGAAATTCATTTGTGATTGAAGTGAATCTTGTATGTATTTCTTTGATAGTTTCTTCTTCTTTCATGGCAAAGGCTTCATACTGAGTAGGAAGCATGTCAAATTTTGAATCCTTCACATTAGTAGTACCTTCTTGTGCAGTCCTTAAGGATTCCCAGATCTTTTTGGCATTTACACAAGCGGAGATCCTGTTATATTCATCAGGCCCTATTCCACAGACTAATAATTTCTTGGCCTTGTAGTTTTTCTCAATCTTCCTTCTATTTTCTTTATTGAATTCCCTCATGTTGTTGATAACCATTTTTGTAACATCCTTCTTTGACTTTTTTTATAGGTACATGGGTACCATCAAGAATAATCTTTATTAGCTCACTGTCCTTAGCCATAATGAAGCCGAACATCCTTATTTTCCATGACCTATAGTAGTATCCATTGAATTTAGGTGGTTAACTACCCTTTTCCCAGGTTAAGTTGGGCATCCATATTAACCAACACATTCTAGGTGTGAACCTTTTAGAGTGGCATGACTATGATACCAATTGTTGAAACCCTGAGGGTTGCACCACACAATGAGGGACCAAGTCCCTCAAAGTCAATAAAAGTTCCGATCATGATTCTTTTGCCTCATGTTCCAAGTGTCCTGATTGGAACCTTGGCATTTGGCAAGAATACCCTCTATCTCCCTGTCCATGTATTTGCTTCCTCCTCAAAGTCAAACTCATCTTTCCTAGAAGATTTACCTCATGTGCCTACTACATTCACATTTACTGCTCTCATATTTCAAACTACTTAGTAAGCTACACAATCTACATCCTCAACTTGAGCCACTGTCTCATCTAGGGATCTCTACATAGTAATCTAGACAATCTCTATCTCTACACAATCTCCATCCTTATCCAAGTCTCGTACAGTACCTCTGAATATAACTATTTAAAATTATAAAACTCATTCTTAAACTATAACATGTTAGATGGCTAATCTAAAAATTATATCTGTAACTCATTCCAAGTAGTAATAGACCCATGAGGTAGTACCCCTAACCATAACATTGCTTTTCTAATAAGAGAGAATGGGAACAACCTAAGAAATAATGCTTCCTAAGTTACCCTCAAAATATTATACAACATGCAAATCCCCAAGAAGTTCATAATGTGCATGTTTGCATCATCAGTTGGCAAATTAGCAAACACACCTATCATATAAATTAACTAGATCATTGTACTCATAATGTCAAATTTCTTTTCTTGAGGTAGCTCAGAAGGAATGATAGATTATGTCTCAATTAGTTCAACATACCCAAATCTTCTTTCGATTCATCATAAACTAGTAAGTAATAATAAATGGGTGGTTAAACTATATCCATTCTAAGTCTTTTCTTATTGAGTGATTCTCAAAAATCTATTTCCTTCTATCTAGCTGGTTCCTCAGAACATTGGGAAAATGCTAACCTCGTATTCTCTTAGGCTATCAACCAGTTAATAGCTTCCTAAGCAGTTTTGTGAGCACCAATTGGGTGTGTTTAATTCAATGCATTTTGATCCTCTTAAAGCCCTTTATGTCTAGATCCATGCTCATACTTTTCCATCTTATGATTCTATCATAAGGTTATTTCAATCTCAGGTTATTTCCATCTTATGTCAGGCACTTTCCATACACCAACGTATATCTTATGATTCTGTCTCTACCACTCTACTGCTGACCTCCATCTTAATCCAAATATCAAAACATGTTATTCTGCCTTTCACTTATCTTTGTTTTCTTTTTTTCCCCTTTTATTTCTTGTATATACACCATAAGTCTAGAGATGTCTATATCATTGTTCAACAAGGCGCATTGATTTCCACAGTAAAATCATGAAACAATCCTGAAGAAAACATTCTCATTCTAGCCCTCATTCTAGAAACTAATTCTGGAATATAGCAGGACAACTGATGAAACTTTAAGGCATACTTCTTTATTATCATCCCGCCTTCCTTCAAATTCATGAATTTCTCAGCCTTTGCCTCTCTAAATTCATGAGGAAAGAAGAGACCATGAAAAGTACTAGGGAATTCATCCCACAAAGTGGACTCAATATCATCACCTCTAGACTGTTCCCATTCCTCATATCAAAAATACGCCACATCTTTTAATGGATAAGCAGTAAACCCGATAACCTCCACATTAGTAGCAGGCACAGAGAGAAAATATTTTCCATCTCATCATTGAAATTTTAAGTATCTAAAATAGAAAATTGTCTCTAAAAAACAAACTTCCTTATAACTAAATAGTCAGCTCCTACAAGTTTGTAATAACTTGCGGTAGCTATAGGAAAGCTCTAAACAAAAAATATGTGTTGAAATTTACAAAATGAGTTGGATGGTCATTGTTATATCTACTACTAAAAGGACTTTCATTTATGAAAGTAAAGGGTTAGGATGTACCCAAATCTCGAACATGTAAGGGTACTGGGCCAGCATATTATTCTTGATCTCCCAAGTATCTTCTTCTACTAGTCGGTGTTTACACTAACCCTTAACTATAGAAATACTCCTAGAGCACAATCGCTTTCCATCCCTATCAAATATGAAGACTGTATCATCCAAGAAGGTTAATCTATCATCCTATAGAACCATGTCACATTGAAACACTTGAGACTCATTAGGAATGTAACGCATCAACATAGAAAGATGGAAAACTGGATAAACAGTGGAAAAATTTAGCGGCATAGCTACTAATAAGATACCTCTCTAATTGCAAAAAAGATATCAAAAGGTCTAATATATCTATGGTTGAGCTTTTCTTTCCTCCTGAACCTCATCATGCCCTTTATGGGCGATACTCGAACAAATACCCAATCTATAACTCTAAACCTCAAAGCATAAAGGTTCTAATCTTTATAAGCCTTCTACCTATTTTGTGTTGCCTCGGCCTATACTGAATCATCCTGACTCTATCTAACGACTCTCAAAACAAGTAAGTACCGTGGGGCCTAACCTCAGAGGTCTCAAAACATCCAACCAGAGATCGACAATGCCTACCATATGGTTCCTTAAATGGTACAATATCAATACTTGAATGGTAACTATTATTATATGTGAACTTTACCAATGCTATGTGATGCTCTTACAGACCTCCAAAATCCATAACACACACTCAGAGTATATCCTAAAGAAACTAAATAATATACTTTGACTGCCAATCATTTTGATGGTGAAAAGTAGTGCAAAGATCCACTTGAGTGCCCATCTCCTCTTGAAATCCCTCCAGATGCTAGAAGTGAACGCCCAACCTTGATTTTAAATAATAGATATAGCTACTCTATATAGGAGAACTATCTCACGAACATTGATATTGGCTAATATCTCAGTACTAAAAGATATCTGAATAGGAATAAAATATGCCAATTTGGTCAGCTGATCTAGAATGACCCAAATATAATTGGAATCATGGGTTGTGAGAGGTAAACTACTAATGAAATCCATGGTGATCCACCCACACATCAAATTGGGAATGGGAAATATCTTAATCAGGACACGAAGCCTCTAATGCCCATCCTTCACTTATTGGTAATGTAGGTAATGATCTACAAATTCTGTGACATAACTCTTTGTTCCGCTCCACTAATAATGCAATCTCAAATACCTATACATCATAGCTGTCCCAAGGTAAATAAAGTACTTGGAGGTATGAGCCTCAAGAAATATCAACTGAATTAAGTTACCAACCATCCGAACAAAAATATAGCCATCATACCTCAGAACAGCCTTAGAATCCTTGGTATTCCTTCTTGACTCACCATTCAACACCTAATCATGTATGAGACAAAGACCCCAATCCTTAAACTGAAGACTCCAAATATGCTCAAATAAGGTAGACCTTACCTCAACACTAGAAAGGATCCTTCTAGAGTTGATATATAAGGGTGCACTATCAAGTTGCAAAGGCTTAAATCTCCCATGCCAGTGGCCTTTAAGATGTTGAAATAGAAGACTAGTGATGTTCTATGGATTCATAGAAATTTTGATGCACAAAACAATAAAAAGATAAAAGTTATTTAGGTTATTTTAGTTATATATGTTGTTTATTGTTTTTTGTAAGAAATTAGGTTTAGGGAATATTCTGGAAGAAAAAAACAAGAGTTGAAGTTTTAGACCACAGAAGTGGACACCTACAACCTGTATGTGCTACCTATATCTGTATGTACCAAAGTAGGTGTCCAAAATTGAGATCCAAAGACTCAAAAGTGCAGAAAAGAAGACTTTGTCAGTTATGAAAGGTACCTACGGCTCGTAAGTTCCACCAATGGTCCATAGGTGATAGAGAAGTTGCAAATCAGTTAAGTCCAGCGAGTTTAGAGCTTTTGGAGAAAGGGGGACACCTACATTTAAAACCTACAGATTGTAGGTGTCACCTATAGCCCGTAGGTGGACCATTAAGTAGCCACCGACCTTGATTTTTCTTCTTTGTTCATGAGTTATTCCTAGGGTTTCCTTGTAAGCTATATATATATATATATATATATATATACTTTTCTGACGTTTTTTAGTTAGTTTATGCACTCTATATACATATAAATATATATTATTCTAGGATTTAATTTTGATTTTGGGATTACATTGTTCTTGATTTTACTTGATAATTCAGTTAAAAACTTTGGGTTTTATTCATTGATTGTTGTGATATTGTTTAAATGTCTTTAATTATAAATTATCTTGTTCGTTTCACAAAAATAAGTGTCTGAAGGAATTAGCTAGGGTTATGGGAACCCTAATAGATTGATGAAGTAGGGGAAGTGCTAAGTTGTTCATAACTATTATTCTTATAGGTATTATGTTTCCCTTTAGTTTAATAGCTTTCTTAGTAGTTTCAAATGTTCAGATCTCACCTAGTATATCACAACTTACTTCACAAAAGGGGTAGGGATTAGGAAAGGATAATAACAATAGTAATTTTAAGATTAATTATTGATTTAGGCTAATCAGTATCATCTACTTAAGACGGTTATCTTTCATCTAATAACTTGAGAGTCAAAATGTAATAGTTAACTGGGATCTAGGAAAAGAATTAGTAATGCAACATCCTGAGACTCAAATGTAAAGGGTGAAATCTGTCAATGAGTCCATAAGTTAATTGATGGTAAATAACTTAATAAATTCTGCACGATAAACCTACTGAGCTGAGAAGATAAAGGGAACACAGTCCTATAGTTTTTTTTATTGATTACAACCAAATTTGAGTTCTACTACTTGTTTGCGATTACTTCTACAAACCCCTCATTTATATTCTACACTTCTTGTTGATTCTAGAAAATGAAAGATATAATTCCATGTATTTCCTATGGGGTTGACCCTAACCTAAGTTGGGTTACATTACTTTATAGCAACCGCTTTATCTTATATTGGAAGTGTAATTTGGGCATTGATCAAAATTTTGGTGTCGTTGCTAGAGAATACAGTGTTGAGTTGTTGAGTGAAATTGTTGAAGTTTTTGGGGTTTTTGTTTTATTCCTTTTAGTTGAGTATATGTCGGTGTATTCCTAATAAAGGAATCAAGTCAATCCTTTACTCCCACTGAATCCCAACAAAAATAAAATCTTACAGCCTAAGTGTATTATGATGGAACAAGTACATGCAGGCCATTTTTAAGGGGTTTAGGATAAACCTAATTCAGTATATCGCACTACTTTAGGTGATCCTCGGAAAATTATTTATCGACAAATGGAACAGTTTTTGGCAGATGTGGCTTCTAATTAAAGAAGGGATAGGGAAGCTCGACTAGCATAATAAACAGAGCTAGCCAGGCAAAGATCGACAGTTAATCATCATGCAATAATCAACGATAGTTGAGATAGTGTTTGAAGTAGTCAAGCTCAAGTGATCCTAAAATACAAGTAATTCCATCCATAAGATATGAAGAGGATATAGGATACATTGAGCCAACAAAAACATGAGCCATCATTCCTCCCGCACTTGCTTCTAATGTGAAATTTTACATTATTAGTTCCATGATCCAACTTTTAAACCTGAGAAGTGTGTTTTTAGGCTTCACTACAGATGATGCAAATATACTTATTGGTAGCTTTATTGGGATATGCACTTTTTATACTATTTTGGGGGTAGATCAGGATGCACTCATGTTATGGTTGTTTCATTTTTTATTAACTGGAGATGATTCTTTATGGTATGGGAAATTCCTAGAGGATCGATTACCACTCAAAATGAGTTGTGCAGGTAATTCTTAAATTATTTGTTTCCTCTAAATAAAATGATGTAGTTAAAATATAAGAAATACAACTTCAGGAAGCAATATTTTGAGTTGATGTACAAGGCTTGGTTCCAGTTTGAGAAGAAGTTGAGTATGGTACCCAATCATCATATTTTAGGGATGATATTTTTAGAAATATGCTATTGAGCTCTGAATATCAGTTCCCGAGCTATGGCATACACAACCACTGGATGAACATTCATACTATTACATTGGGAAGTTGTTTTTGAGGTTCTTGACTAGATCTCTCTCACTAACCAAGGGTGGCATACTCAAAGAGTGGGCTGTTGGCAAATATGCCATTGGATTTTTTGACGACCATAGAGTGGTTGATAATTATATGGCATAATAGATTGTGTAGCTAAGGACTGATATTAGGTGGCTGACTAAGCAGTTTACATCTATGAATTTCAAGAAGTTGATTGTGATAGGTTCATAGGGTGCAACCTTTAGAGCTTATGAGTTGACTTTGAAGAGGAGGTTAAGTATCTTGATCGAGAATTAGCAGGTTTTCAAGACAAAAAGCAATGAAACTAAGGTCAGAACTATTATAGAGATAATTACAAATACCGCAGTAGGAAGTATGATGGTAAATAGAGAAGAAAGGATAAATATAAGGACAATAACGATAGGTTATATTTCATTAGGCATCCGTAATACTGTATTGAGAATGGAGGCATTGTTTTCCAAAATGGTAAAGGGTCAAGAAAATCATGAATTATGCCTAAGGGATATTAAGGTTGATATATCAGGTTTGACCTAGAAGGTTTAGTCTTATGCGACTACAATCAATCAGTTAGAGGCGTAGTTTGGACATATGTCTACTGCTTTAATCAAAGGCAGTCGGGTAACCTTACGAGCACCACATTTTAGAATCCAAAAGAATGATGGTTATTGTCTCACTATTAACACTTGGAGTGGTAAGTCTTCTATTGATCCCTGTTACCTATAGTGGATGAGCCCAAGAATGATAGTATTATGGTTGATGAGATACCTGTTGTTGAGTTAGACAAGGGGACAAGTGTTGATGTTAGTGTCACTAAGGATAAGGTCAGGACGAGGTTGAGGATCCTATAGTGAAGAAAATTACGTGACCATCCCCACCTTTTCCTGAAAGACTGAAAAAAAAGAAATAAAAGAAAGTTCAAGAGATTCATTATAATGCTTAAAGATCTAAGATTGAATATCACTCTTCTCAAAGCTTTAGAGAAAATGCCTGAATATACTATGTTCTTGAAAGAATAAGTTATGAAGAAGAGAGAAGCTAGTTTTGAGGGCATCGGTGAACTGCACCAGTGCAGTGTAATCACTTCTAGGTCTCTTGCCCAGAAAAAAGAGTCATCCTTGTGCTTTCACAATCCCATGTACTATAGGGACATCCAGATTCTCCAGAGTGTTATCTGACTTAAGAGCCAATGTTAATTTGATGCCACAAGTGATATTCCAAAATTTAGGCTTGAGCCTTCTAGAACCAACTACTATGTGGTTGTTGATTGTAGACCGCAAAGTAAAGAAACCCATGGGAATATCGTTTGATGTGTTGGTCAAAGTTGATAACTTTATTTTTTTAGCTGACATTGTCATTTTGGATTTTGAGGTTGACTTCGAGTTGCCTATCATATTGGAAAGACAGTTCAAGGCCACAGGTAGAGACATAGTTGATATGGAGAAGGAGGAACTTAATTTTAGGTTAATAATGAAGAATTCATATTTAATGTCTAATAAATTATGAAGAAATCAACCGACGTGAGAGTGGTGTTGGATATTCATTGCTTTGATGATCTTGGAGATTATTCCTTTAGGTATCTTGATTAATTCTGAGTAGTTAAGGTACCCACATTGTGTTACGGCAGTAAATCAAGTGTTTCACGTGAGGCAAACCATGGGCTTATTAGTGAAGTCTAAGTAACAAACTTAGTTAAGTCGTGCCGCGACATTAGATCAAGCGTTGGATGAGAGGCAACCCACTATTTTAGTGTTCATGATAGTTTTTCCTTTTTATAGGTACAATAACATGAGGAATGACCTGGAACATGGTAATACATTGCTTCATTTATAATATTCCAGGTAAGGGGACTTTGTGACCAACTCATGAAGGTCATAAGTCCCACGTGGGCTAGGTAAGTTATGCTTTAATGTTAAAAGGTAATTATAAGGATTTTTGGGGAATTTTCTGGACTTGAACTTGTGAATATAATTCTAACGTCGTAAATACCACTTATAACTTTGTAAGTAGTGTAGTAAGTATCAAAATGCAAAGTCCATATTGCTAGGAAAATGGCCAAAAAAATTGGCACACCTACACTGGCCACCTACGACCCGTAGGTGGTATCGTAAGTGGCCAATTTTTGGGCCCAACGTTTTTAAAAATTTGGACCCACCCCAATCTAAACCAACCCTAAAATGAACCCCCTAGGGTATTTAAGTCTCTCTTCCCAATTTTAAACACTAAAGGCCTCAAAATTCCTTCTTCCTACTCAAAATCAAAACTACCCTCCTCCTCTATACTTGATTAAAGGCAAGAAGGCGACTTATTCTCAGTACCAACTTGTCCAATGGCACTAAGTACACATTCAAGGTAGGTTTTATCTTGATCTTTTCATATTTCACTTTCGATTCTTCAAATAAAAGGTAACATTCTTTGCTCCTAATAGTATTAACTTGTGCACAATTAAAATAAGTGAGTCGGTATGCTCACTCTGATGAAAAATAACTATAAATCAACAAGATTGTTTGCAGGACCCTTGAATTAGCCGAAAAATCCTAAAGTGGTGCATTTTCTTAAATTAAACAATAAGATCATGCCCGAAATGAAAGTTGAAAATTAAAAGGTAGAGGAATTCCAAAAGGTTGCATGCTAGTTTGTATAAAAAAAGTTGACTATAGTAATATTTTTTCATATTGGACTTGTTGGGACTTAGTATAAATTATATAGATGTAAAATTAAGGGGAAATTTGATGTTTTTGAGTTTTGAGTTTCTCTGCAAGTTTTGCAGTCCCTAACAATTTAAGTTATGTTTTTTAACTTTTTGAGTCCCTCACTATCTTTCAAACACTAACACTTGGTTTTTCAGGTACACATCACACCATAGGCTTCAAAGAAGAAGGTTTCACCTTCGAGGCGAAGGGGTGAGTCCTCTGATATTAGTGGCTCAATTTAAGAATACCCAGTTTCACCAACTAGAGCAGCCCTGACCTGAGTAATGCGGCCACAAACTAGAGCCCAAAAATATGTTGCAACAGAGATAATTATTAAAGATACCTTAGGAATAGGACTTGCAGACTGTTCACAGTAGGGCAGACAGACTACTTCTACCTGCCCTAGAGCTCATCCATATATTAATGCACCAGTACATAGGCTAAGGATTAAGAAGACTAGGATATCACCTCTACACTCCACCCTTTATGACGAGGGTAAAGATGTTGAAGAGGAGGTGATGGAGTTTGAGTCACCTCTAGAAGCAGATACACTGGACCCCAGTCTGAAAAATGGTCGGAGGATAAGTTTAAGGTAGAAGATTAGGGGTATTTCATCTTTAGTACTCAGTATGAGGAGGGTACACTACTTCACATAACGATTCACCACTAGGTATAGATCCACCATCTCAGACATATCGAGCCTCTGACCTTACGCATATCTTATCTTAGCGTATTAATGAAGTTAACCAGTGATGATCTGCAGAGGGACTTTGAATGATTTATGATATAGATAGATTTGTGACCAAGACAGACTAGCCCAAGAAGACTAATTATGAGGATAGATGGATAGAGTTATCTGGGTTGGTTGGATCACCATTTTTATAGGATGTGTTTGATAGGTATCAGTTAGTATGGATGACTAGACCCTTAGGTTCATATAGCTCAGCATTGGTGCAGGTGTTCTATACTCCTACCATGTCATAATATCTTTGACTTCATCTAGAGTTAGGAGGTATGTAGATCAGTCACTATTAGAACTTCTTGTGAGAGAGTTCATGGTTGATATTTTAGTGGCAGCCATCCAACGAGTTCATTTTGTCCAAGATTATGCAGCTCCTATCTCTACAGCTTAGTCTGATCACTATTTCAGATTGGCACATAACATACGCACCATGCGAGAGCCTAAGCATAGAAGTGAAATGGTAGGTCTGGCGAGATAGACCGTCAGTTATATTTAACCTCTTGGTATATATGACCCTTAGGTCGAGGGAAAAGGTGTAATTAAGATGGCGGCATTGAATTTTGCTATAATGTTTTGGTGGTTGTTATTGTGTTATTGATTATGTTCGACTACAAAGAACAACTTGCTTGCTTGAGATGGTACAATACTAATTGAGAGTAAGGCTACTGGTTATGATATTTTTTTGCAGCTATCAAAGTTTATGAGATGTATGAGCAGGCATTTAGGGAGATGACCACTCAGCCCTTTATTTGTCTGGTATAGTGTCTATGTGATAAGGTTAATTTTCTAGAGATTCCTCATGTTAATATGAGAGTAGAGGCGATGAGAGTATCCCAAACTAGTATGATCAAGGACCTGGCTAACGCAGTCTGTGCACTGACGTCCTGTACGCATCTATTAGTAACTTCAGCCTAGTATGAGGGCCCATCAATTCCTGTTGAGCCTACTTCTATAGAGGGAGTAGATGTTGGTATTAGCATGGATTTTGATATTAGAGAGCAGATAGAGGCCTTTAAAATGAGTACACAGAGTAAGAGGACCCCTACCACATTCACTTTAGTTCCAGTTTCCTATTTAGGGTCAGTTAGGACATCTTTATTACACCCTCAGCCCTCTACTATAGTTGCTACTACAAGTATGGTTTTTGTATTATATGAGTTTCTTTAGATCTTAGTAGATAATCACAGAATTACCAATGATCAGTTAGAGAATGTTGAGGTCGGGATGGCATCATTATATGGGTAGATTTGGCCTTGGGTATGATTGGTACTTGAGGTTGCACAGACTAGATTATAGGTGGCACACAGGGCTGAGATTTCATAGTTTTAAGCTAAGGTACTACCTATATAGATGTTTTTAATGGTCGAGTGTTAGTCCGATTCCATAATATTGAGTCACCCAATCAAGGTGAGACTAGAAAGGAGATGGCCATAATAAGGGAAAAAATATACTCTCTCACTGAGAGCACCATTATATCTATCCCTTTGGTTATACCTTTAATTTTTTATCCGACACCTCTGCCTGGACGTAAATACTTTGACTTATTCACAGAGGATAAGGATAGGTCCCCATAGATGGGACCAATAGACATAAAGAGGAGGAGTTTTAGGATCACGATATACCATTTGACTAGTCCATGAAATAGGATATACATGACTGAGGGAGACTAACTTTGATGATAGGCAAAGGTAGGTCGAGACCCCTGTAAGTGCATCTTTTAGTAGTGTACCGCAATCACCACCGCCTCCGCCAGTTATGATATCCCCACACAGGGATGACCATGATCTGGATGCCTAGTGCATCCCATGTATATCCTTATTTCCTTTCTTTATATTATTTACACAAACTGGGGATAGTTCACAGTCTTTTAATTAGAGGTGAGATATACCATAACTATTGTAGGTTTTTGTTGCCATGCTTTTTTTCTTGTAGGTTGTGATATGGTTGTAGAACTGGCATGTCTTAGTTAAAGTTTTGTCGTGTTGTGTTTTGTTTCATATTGTGCTGTGTTTTTTTTAATTAAGATATTTTTGAGTAGCTGGGGAAGTTGACATGCTTTGCTGTTGATTTTTGAGAAAAAATGAAGCCCCACCAAAAAAATTTCCTTAGAACTATATAAATGTATATATGTGTGATGATTGTGGATCTTTTTATGGCATTAAGATTAGGTACATGATAAACATTGCTAACTTATCCATCAACCGAATAGGAAGTAGCTTGTGATGTGACCTTGTGCCATGTTTATGTATGATACTTCTTAGTTCCCTTTGTGTTTTAAATCTAGAACTTGTCTTGTTAGTCTTGCCTAGGTTGTAGGATAGTTGGTTAGGAAAGAATCATAGGTCCTTTTTTATATTTCTCCACTTTTAGCCTAAATGACCTTTCATGTGTGAATAAATATTCCTTGATCCCAATGTTTGATCCTTATATCCTATTTTTCTTGTTACACCTTTCACCTTCCTATTTATGCTACAATTAACCTATTTTTGCCCTAGTCCTCCTTGGACATTGTGCACCTTTATTAAGGCAAATCACCTAATTTAAGATTGGCTATCATAGAGGTACATAAAGCAAATTTGGTATGAAAAAGGGTAAAAATAAGATAAATGATAGTAGGATTGAGTGTGGTAGGTAAAGAAATATAAAAGAAAAGAAGAATGAAAAAAAAGAACGAAAAGAATAAAAGAAACCATATCATACCTGAATATGTAATAAATGAATAAAAAGGGAGAAATATGGATGGAATAAATGAGAATTTGTTGTGAGTGGACCCCAAAGTAAGTTTAGTTTCAAGGAATCTTAGTAACTAAATATATCCATATGTATCATACCAGACCCCAAGCCTACATTCAAGCTGACTAAATTCCTATAGTGATCCTAACTTGACTATCAGAAAACTAAGATTAAGAAAATAAAAGCAAGCCTATTGTATTTGATGAGAATTGGTGGAACTTCTCTTTTGGGCATGAGCATCTCTTGAATGTCCCCACATTAAAATGTATTAATTCATATGACTGATAGGACTCTTTTGTTCTGAGGACATAAGGGTTGTATTGCTAGCTGCTTACTTGTTTGGGTAGTGTAACTTGTATATATACATTATTTTTTGTTGTTAATGCAATGCCATATCCTTGACTGCTTTGTGTTACATTATTTTGCTTTATGTATAAACACTGTTAGTTTTGAATTGTTGAAATAAGAGGGGGTAAAGTTTTTAAGTTTAAAATGTAGATTGACTACCTTTGATAAATTAGAGTTATCCTAGTTAAGCATCATTGTTTTTTTTTTTGTTTTGTTGTGTTGTGTTGCTTGATAACATGCAAACTTATAATGCTCAACTTACATGTTAATTAAGTGCAAGGAGGTCATTATAAATATAAACCCAATAAGAGTTGGGGTCGAGTCCCTGAGGAACAATGTGAATGGTGATAGAGAAAGTCTGAAATGAATGTTTCTTGCTAGATTCAAACCTAAGATACAAAAAATTTGGGGGATTTTAAATATTTTTGAAAAGATAAAAAATTAGGGCTTCTAAAAGACAAACTTGAGGCTAATAATAATTAGCATCAATTAGGAATGGATCTTGGTTCTATGCTTTACTAAAGGAAACTAATGTGTGGGTACACAAAAATCAACTTCAAATCTTAGTTAATCCATGCATGGGTAGGCTCGGTTTGGGATATCGATACTATCCTTTCAATGAAGTACCAAACTATCACCCACAAATTCTTTCAAATACCTCAGGGGTGTGGTAAACTAATCATCACAAAGGCTTAACTGGGCATCCCAATTTCTAGGATGTTGCCCAAGATATAGCAATTCCACAATATATCCTTATTTCTCAGACAATAAAAATGGAATAACTATTATCTATCTTATTGTTCACAATTGATCATGTCACCTACATCCCTCTTCCAGGGATGATGTAGGATCTAGATTACCCATATCCCTCTTTTAATGATGATGTGGGTTTTTGTGAAGTAGAGGATTTCACCAACAAATTCTATGTTAAAATCAAACATTTGTGAAACCCAACAACATTAACTAAAAATTAAAGCTAACAATCTCAACCGACATATACTTGCACCCTATTCAAACATAACCTCAATAGGAAGAACTAGCAACTCATAAAGATAATAAACAAAAATACACCAATCTCCATCAATTTGATTCATGAAAAATAAAGGGAATGCAAGCCACACTTTAAACTCCACTGAATCCTCAATGGGATTTGCCAATTCTTTACTTAGGAGTCACTCTAATGTCTTCTTATCTCAATCTTAGTAAAAAAAATTCTCCAAGTTCCAAGTGATAAAACCCTAGGAACTATGATAAGATGAAGGATAGATTGATGATAATCCCCAATGTGCAAGGGTTTTGAGCTTTTTGAGGATTTTGGCTCTGCTGTCAGTAATTACAATTCTATCCCTGGGCCATAATACCAAAAATCTATGATCCCACCATCTTTTCTATGATCATGGATACCATAACAGAGGTTAGATCCTCGCGGTCGCCGAGGAAGACAAAACTTGACTCGGTACAATCGCAGCCCTCTAATTGTTATTCCGATAATTGAGCATGATTACGTCCAGGGTCTTCAACTGTGCATTTTTATTCTCCTTTTGATTCCTTCTCCACTCAAATCCACATCTTTATTTTATCATCACTCGTGTACCTGTAAAATGCGGAAATTAGTACATTCAACCAACAAACTTGTATCGTTCATGCCTTCAAATCATAGTAGTGTGCATGAATTTTTGATATACATGAGTGGTAAATTCACCACTCATGAAAAATATTCTAATTTGAGGGTGTTGATGTGTTATGGATTCATAGAACTTTCAATGCTTAAAATGATTAAAATATACAAGTTACTTAGATTGTTTTGTTAGATATGATGTGTTTTTTATTATGTTTTTGTAGGAAATCTTGTTTTGGAACTATTCTGGAAGAAAATAGTAAGATTTGAAGTTTTTGGCTATAGAAGTGGACACCTATAGCCTGTATGTTCTACCTACAGTCCGTAGGTGCCAAAGTAGGCGTCAAATATTGAGATCTAGAGACTCAGAAGTGTAGAAAAGAAGACTTTGTTAGTTTTAGAGGGCACCTACGGCCCATAGGTGCTACCTAAGTTCTATAGGTGTCAGAGTAGTTGCTAAAGAGTCTAGTCCAGAGAGTTCAAGAGCTTTTGGAGAAAGGAGTCCACCTATGTTGACAACCTACGAACCGCAGGTGGACCAGTAAGTGGCCACCGACCTTGATTTATTTTATTTGTTCAAGAGTTATTTCCTAGGGTTTCCTGTAACCTATATATACTATTTTGACATTTTTTAGTTAGTTTATGTGCTCTATATACTTACAAACATATATTTGATTCCAGGATTTGATTTTGATCTTGGGATTACTTTGTTCTTTATTTTTGTTGATAATTTAGTTAAAGAATGGGTTTTAATCATTGTTTATTGTAATATTATTTTAATATCTTCAATTATGAATTCTATTATTCATTTTACGATAATGAGCGACTAAAGCCTTAGGTAGGGTTGTGGGAACCTTAACAAATTAACGAAGTAGGGGAAGTGCTATATTTTTCTGAACATATATTCTCGCATGTATTATGGTTTCCTTTAGTTTAATAACTTTCTTAGTAGTTGCAAATGTTAAGATCCCTCTTAGTATCTACTTACTTCACAAGAGAAGTATGAGTTCGAAAAAGGTAATAACAATAGAAATTTAAGGATTAATTATTGAGCTAAACAAATCAGTATCATCTACTTCAAATGATTATGTTTCATCTAATAACTTTAGACTCAAAAGGTAATAGTTAACTGGGATCTAGGATAAGGGTTAGTAATGCAACATCTTGAGACTCAAAAGGTAAAAGGTGAAATTTGTTAATGATTCCACAATATAGTTGATGTACCTAACTTATTAGATATTGTATGCAAGATATCGAGTTAGATCAACTAAGCACAATAAACCTACTGAGTTGAGAAACTAGGAGGAACATATTCCTAGTGTTCTTTTCCAATTAATTACAACCAAAGTTGAGTTATGTTACTTGTTCGAGATTGCTACTACATACCCCTCATTTACGTTCTGCACTGCCCGTTGAATCCAACAAATGAAAGATATAATTCCACGTATTTCCTATGTGTTCGACCCCAAACGGAGTTGGATTACTTTAATTGACAGTGACCGCTTTATCTTCTATTAAAAGTGTAGTTTTAGCGTTGTTCAGCTACATACTTACCGCCTTTTGGTTCAAGGCATCTGCTACCATATTTGCCTTGCTCAGATGATATAGAATAAAGAAGTCATAATCATCCAACAACTCCATCCATCTATGCTATCTAAAGTTAATATCTCTCTGAGTCATATGATGTTGAAGACTACAATGATCAATGTAGATCTTATAATGCATTCCACATAGATAATTGCTTCAAATCTTTAGCGCAAAAAGTATCGCTGCCAACTCTAAATTATGAGTGAGGTAGTTGTGCTCGTGCATCTTCAGCTGCCTTAATGCATATGAAATAACTCATCCCTTCTTCATAAACACACAACCTAAACTAACACCTGAATAATTACAATATAAGGTAAATCTGTTGCCTTCAATAGAAAGAGCCAATATAGGAGCAAAAGTGAGAAAACTCTCAAGATTTAAAAATCTTGACTCGCACTCCTCGAACAATTTAAAAGGAACCTCATTTTGGGTTAATCTAGTCATTGATGCTGGAATAGTAGCAAAACCCTATATGAACTGCCTTTATTAACCAGCCAAACCAGTAAAGCTACAAACTTTAAATAGAGATGTCAACCTGGTCCAATAATGAAGAGCCTTAATATTTGCTTGGTCCACCATATTCCCATTCTTATACACAACATTCACTAAGAATATCACTAACTCAAGCCAAAACTCATACTTTGAGAATTTGGCAAAAATCCTATGATCTCATAGACTCCTCGGGGCACTTGAACCTGTCTCTAAGACAGGCAACAATCATATGCACTTTTATTATGAAACATCTATGACATATACCAGGTTATAGATAGTAAAGAGAAAGATTCCAATATTAGTTGTATATACACACGAGGGAGACCAAAATTAAAGATTACCTCATTTCATCCATGAAGCCACTATAAAGATCAACACACAATATGTAATGACCTAATTTGTAGATGATTTGTGTGAAATATATATACCAATGTTATTTGACCATTACCCCTCATCATAGTTGTATTATGTTTTTTCTAGGGGGTGGGGATGTTTGGCATGGTTCCCAATGCATTTTGGTGTGATTTGTGTGAGATTATATTTTTGGTGCTCTTAAAGGATTATTAGTTGACTTTGATCAACATCTTTTGATCAGTGCATCATATGAAAAAATGGATTGCGTTAGAGGATCAGGAACGTCGATTTTAAGTTGTTAACATAGTTGGTATGGTTTTATGGCTTCTATATCTCATTTTTACTCTCTATTTGTAAAGTTGTGAAAATAAGTCTCAAGGTTAATTCTGTGAAAAACAACCTTTATTCAAAATTCTTATATCTCCATCGAGTCAGAAGCATTGAATTTGATAGGGTACCTATTTAGTTTGCATTCTCAGTTTTTCAGATTAATTTTGAAGAGTCCGCATAGACATGAAATTTTCCAAATATCCAAAGATAGTGCACTACTCACCTGATGTATTTATTAAAAAGCCACTTTAGCTACCTTAGCAGTAGGCACTAAAGTTCTACTTGGCTACTTTAGCAGCAGGCTACTAGCTATGTAAGGGCACTTTATTGACCCTTATGCACTTTAGCGGACTGGTACGCTAAGAGGGTACCTTAAAAGATGTACTTGACCGCTTTAGTGGTGACCACTAAATTTTCTTCTTGACCTCTATAGCGATATTTGACACCTGGTATAAATAATCCTTTTCTAAATTTTTCTTCACTATTTACGAGATTTGGAGCTTGGGATTGAGTTTTTGGACATTTTCCTCCATTTCTAAGCTTGGGTAAGCTTCAAACTACTATTTAAATTAATTTTGTTCAATTTTACCTTTTAAATCTTGTTTAAACTCAGATTTGAAAGTGGAATTTGGAGATTTTCTCCCTGAAGGCCCAAATTATTATTTTTTCAATTCAAATCCCAATTTAACCCTATTTATACTTAGGTTTTATCCAATGAGTTACATTAATTTTTCGAAAAATGTGCTTATACAAAAATTCTAAATCTTTGAAAAACCAATTTAGAAGTGCACAATATGGGTATCGTTAGCTTGCATTTGATAGGTAGATTCTATATTTATATTTTTTAACTGATTTCTTGGTCTTACGTGAGGTGAACGCTTAATGATAAAGGCGTATTCTTTTAGTTTTGGCATTTGAGGTAGGTTATGGTTAACTTTATTTAGAGTGGGTTGGTTGTTAATAATGAAGTAAAACATGCTACGGGTATGCGGTTGTAACATAGAAAATGTGTTTAGGTGATTGATATGCTTGTGTGGGGGCCTATGTAGATAATCTTTAGTGGTTTCGAGACATTATTTTCTATGTGTGATCATGTGGTGTATTGTATTATACTGTAGCCCGGTATTTATATATGTATGTTTGGTTGCACTCTTTTTGGTGGGAAAAGCCTAGATTTTGGGATTTATATGGTATCAATGACATTTTCTTACATGTTTAACTTGATGGTTTCTGGATTATATTGTAACATGGATGGTTGGTAGACTTGAGTGGATTCTAGCTTACATGGTTGGTGTATTTGTTAGATATTAGATATTCTCATTTTATTTGGTTTCAACATTATATCCATATAGCATATTCATTCATAAAACATTGGTACCACCATGGAAATACTGGAAATAATTTTTTTTCTTAGGGAATAAGTGACATCTTTAAAAACCCTCTAATGATATATGTGTCGGAGAGGAATTATGGATATCGGTTGTATATGGGATGACGAACCCCCATGTAACCTACCTTAGGAGCACAACTCGGTAGGTATATACAAAGGTTGTGCAACAACTTCGTGCATCACATTATCATTATCATCATCTTCATTGCATTCTATGTTATGCTTATTCTGTTATTGTATATCTATCTTTATCTTAATATTTGTCCATTTGTTCTATCTACTTATACTTATATTTTTGTTTACATGTATATTTATCCTTGATTTCCTTAAATTTAATTATTATATATGTATATGGTAGAGATGTTAGTGGAGATAGTGTGAGCAATCATTTAAGACATTTTCTTATTGCAGGTGATGTGTCCATTATTTTTGTTTACATGATTAATTTTCTACTTTACTCAGTCGGCCTATGATACGTACTGAGTAAAAGTAGACCGTACTGATCCCTATTGTGCTCTTTCAGTGCAGATCCAGGTTAGGTGCACCGCACAATTAGATGATTCAGGCAACATTTAGAGTATATTAGAGGTAGAAGACGTCCTATGCTTCAGGAGATGGCCTCCTACCTCTTCCTATCTATTTCATGTCTTATTTAGTATTTTGAGACAGACTTTTATCCTTTCTGGACTATTATTATATCTTTGACATTAAAGATGTATTTAGTAATCCTACGGTGTGACACCAGGTTTTGGGATTTGGTTTGGCATCTTTGATCTTATTTCTGCTATTATCATGTTTAAGTGGATCGACTTCTCTGTAGAAGCATTGTCTTTGGTTTTGGTATCGATTTCCCTTGTTATATCAATTTGGGTGATAGACTTACTTGTCAAGGCTTGCCACAACAAGTGCCATCATGACCCTTGGTTTTTGGTTATGACATAGTAATACTAATAACTACTTTGGGCAGGCCCTGACATACCTAACTAGACATTTGTATATATGCCTAAAATGCTAAACATAGACTTGCCCTGGAGAGATGTGGAGCTTACCAAAATAACAACTGAAATGGGAATAGATCTTAACATGGATATCTGTTATTCTTTGAATCTGATCCTACATCATTAGATAGTAGTATCCCTAATATGGAGAAGTCAGTACATATATAACATGTATTGTCCAGAAAGAAAGATAGAACAATAGCTAGATAAGTGTGAAAGGTCATATGAATCAAGTATTAAAGTTAAAGAATAAAGAACATACAAGTACTACCCATACGACATGAAACTATAACCTATGTATCAACTTTATTATTAGTCTATTATATAATGTACAAGAGAGCATTGATTATACTATAACACCTATAATTTTCCTAGGTGATGTACTTAAACTATCTATAGTACAATTTATCATTAAATGGCCTACCGAAGGTGATCTAAATCACATATAAGGAATACATCGCCCAAATACATATTACTATGATTTATACATATAATTGTAATTGCAATCCAATATAAGGTATGCCTCCCGAGGCTCACTATGAGGTTCATCCCTCAGGAAATATATGCCATACGTTGCCTCTAATCAGGGGAAACTAGTTCATGAAGTTCCAACAGACTCAAAATACAAATGATGTCACAAAGGCGGGTACACCCCAATGTTCAGGATCTATGTAATTGTCTAGTCTTGATTTTATGCATAGAATCACGTCGAGCGTATGTGACAACTAAAACCTAAGTACCATCATGTCGCTAATGGATATCAAATAATGCCTCAAAGTCCTATGACATGAGAATTTTTGCAATGATAATTTAGATAATACATACAAGTTCAATAATGTTATGGCTATTTACTTTAATTCATAATGTGTGACATATATACCATCTGTCCTAAGTGTCATGACCCAATTTCTCAGGTCATGGTGGCACCTACTATGATGCATAAATAGGAAAGCAAAACCCATAGTCCAGAATGTCTAGTAACCAACTACCTAAAAAGATAAAGGAAAGAATGTGAAATAGATGTAATAAAAGTTCAAAAACATAATATTGTCCCAAAACCTGGTGGTATCAGTACAAGAATCTTAATATAATAAGAGTACAAAAATGAAATACCAACGAAATTAAACTATTATAACTTATCTCCTAATACAATATAGAGACTAGTCTAGTACATAAGGAAGGAAAGTAATACTCTGAATGTTAGGATCTCACTCTATATCTTTGAACCACGGCTGCTCCACACGATGAACATATCAACTGTGACATCCCATACAATTCTCTGCAGGCTGCAAAAGTGTAGTATGAGTTCCAAATATGTGGCACTCAGTAGGGAACTTCCCACTTAGCTCCAAAGATAATGCAAATACATATAATATGTAAACAATACAAAAACTACAAAAAATGTCCTGCAATCATATAACAAAGTTAGTGAGAGAGCAATAGAAACTACTCTACTCATAGATGAGTGGTGAGTTAACCACTCATTTACACTTAACATTAGTGCATATTACTATTCTTTGAATGAGTAAATAAGACATAATTGCCATGGAATGCACTAATATCTATATTTTGCAGGTAAAGAATTGATGAGATCATAAGATGTGGATTAGAGCTAAAAGTTGATCAAAAGGAAACAAGAAAGTCTGACTTGTGACTCAGAGCAGCCATGGCCTTAGTTACCGCGGTCGTGGCTTAAGGTCCACAATCACAGTCAGTTAAGTAGAGAACATATATAGCTTCAGCTAATGCGATCGTGGTCTTAGGAGCACAATTGTATTCCATCAAGAAGGTTATTATATCGCGATCACGCATCTCTATATGCGGCTGATTCATAATTTCAATAGAAGACCCAAATTCTTTTCCCTAGGGCATTATACAATATATTAGAGTAAGGTTGGAGAGACAAGCAAAACCCAAGTATTTGGGGGAAAATCTATTTTTTACCTATTATTACAAAAAAAAGTTGGTGAAATTGAAGTGTGGAAGTGAAGACTATTTTTACCTACTATTATTATGGATGGCATGGAAGAATTGTTTGGTATATTTCTTCCTTATTACTTCATGAGTAGCTAATTTCTTTAATCTTAGGATTATGTTGAACTAAAGTATATCTGTGTGTTGGGATTGATGTGTTAGCATGCATTTTAGTTGTTAATTATGGATTCCACCATTGCTTGAGCTTAATAGTGGGAATTTTTAGGTGAAAACCCCAAATCTCCAAATAGGTATGATGGATGAAAACCTCAAACTCTAGAAACCCTTCATCATCCTTGAAAGGGGGATGAAGGTGAAGTAATGAAAACCCATAGCATACTTGAAAGAGGGCTAAAGGGTGACAAGGAAATAGTGGAAAATCAAGCCTATGGTTTTCTACCTTTTGGAATCTTAGAAATAAATGTGATTGGAGTGTAAATCATGTCAAGGGCATCATCCTAGAAATAGGTATGCCCAATTGAGGTTTTGGGTGAAAATGAATTGCACACTTGTTAGGTTCTTGAAAGAGCCAATTGTTGAAATCCTTGTGGTTTTGTTGAAAGACTAATGAAAAGACTATCGACCGAGCCTATCCCTCACTTAACCATGAAGTTTCATGTTAAACCATCAACAATCTATATACTCTTTACCTTTATGTAGACATAATCCCAACAATCTCTCTAACCTTGCATTTAAATCAATTGTGATATAATGTGTGTTGTTTTACAAAAGATTGTTGCAAAAAAAATACAAATTAAACCCCCCACTTTATCTTATATGTTACGTTTGTATACACCTCAGGTAACCTTTAAGTAATTAGAACACCCATAGGATTTGAAATTTATAATTATCTCATTGTGGATTCGACCCTAACGTAAGTTGGGTTATTGACAATGACCTCCTAAACCCTCAAACATGGGAGTGATTTGAGCATTATCAAAATGGTATTATTTCTAAGGAGTGGAATATAGATTTCACTTGTGAGGTGTAATTGTTACATGGGTGTACTCGTGGTAAGTGTAACATAATTACATAGTTGTTTTTATTTTTTGAATAGGTAGGCATTCTTCTATCCACATAATCATGAGTCAAGAGCACTCGGATTATCTATGTGCCGAAGACCAAGAAAGTGTTATTCATATTCCCCCCACAGAGAGGCATGGAGTATTCTTTTTCACAACTGAACGATCCAATTTCTCCACTTTAAGGGACTTTTTAGGGGTGAAGCCCATGAGGCCCTGAATGCACACTTGAAGGGTTTTGTGGAAGTTTGTGCTCCTTTTAATATTGCACATATATCCCAAGAGTCAATCCACTTCTGTATTTTTCCATTCTCTCTTATGATAAAAGCGGTGATATGGCTTAAAACAATGCCCATCAGATCCATACTTTATAGGAAAATATTATGGAGGCATTCTTAAGTCAATACTTCCCACCTTCTAGAATGTTGAAATTTTGGGATGAGATTGTTAATTTCTGCCAATACCATAAAGAACCGTGGTATGATGATTGGGGAAAATTCAAGGAGACACTCGTAAAATGCCCCAACCATGGGATACCAAAGAAGACGCTTCATCAAATATTTTATAGGGCATTGTATCAACTAAATGAGGAAATAGTGGACATCACAACTGGTGGATCATTCATTAGCACACCATATGGAGTTGTGTCAAAAGTTTTAGATCAAGTGGCAATATTGTGTAAGGGTTGGGACATAAAGGATACTGAGGTAGCCATAGGTGCTCTCTCCTCATACTTTATGTACCAAGATAAAGAGAGAAAGAGGCAAATATGGTCAAAGTGATGTCATATCTCAAACTCTTTGTCAATCATATGGTGGGATACCTGATGGAAAGTGTAAGTGTGATAAGTCCATGAGAAGTTGAACTATGTGAAGGTGTGGAGGAAAAGAGAATGATGGAACTTTAGATGTGGTCCCTAAGAGATCAAAATATTTCCATAGTTCCCCTCAAGGTAAAGATAGAAATCAAGGTTGGGGCTGGGAGATCCTAGGCTTTGTGTAATGTGAAAGAAAAGAGGAAATCAATAGAGATAAGTTGGTCCTAATCTTAAGTAGTGTTGAAAGGACTGGAGAAGTGGTAAATGAGATGAAAAGTGATTTATCTATGCTCCACCAAAAGGTTACGTCCCACTCAACCGCCATTCAACAACTTGAGGCAAAACTGATACAAATATCAAAGTATCCCATGGAAAGGCAAAGTAAAGAAATGCAAAATGGGGAGGAAACAAAATCAAAGATGAAACGGTCCAATGATGAAGAGCCAAAGCTAGGTGAACTTGTAATGGGAAAGACAATAGTTAATGATTGTCAAATTGTCTCTATGCTATTTTGCCCATCCATCCCTTTTTCCCTAAATGGTCCTTAAGAAAGGGAGATCATGCAAGGCTTAACAGGTTCTTTGATAAATTTAGCACCCTATCTATCAATATTCCTCTTATTGAGGCCTTGTAAGACATGTCGGGGTATGCTAAGTTTTTGAAGGATTTGGTATCTAAAAAGAAACTTATGGGAGACGAAATAGTAGAAGTAACACATCATTGTAGTGCAGTCATGACAAGAACCTATGTGGAAAAGAAAAGAGACCTCATTTCTTTTATAATCCCCTACATCACCGACTTCTTTAAATTAGCAAAAGCATTGTGTGACCTTGGAAAAAGTGTTAACTTAATACCTTATGCCATATTCCACAAGATTGAAAATATTAAGTTTCTTATGGTTGATAGATCTATCAGAAAACCAATGGGTGTTCTCCATGATGTACTAGTAAAAGTAGATCGATTTATCTTTTTGGCCAACTTATTATTTTAGATTGTGCGATGGATGTTGAAGTCCCTATTATCCTTGGGAGACCATTTTTGGCTTTTGAAAAAGATTTGGTCAATGTGGAATCCAGCGAGATAGAATTTCAATTGAATGGTGAGGAGGTATCCTTCAATGTATATAAATCCATGAAGCAACTGATGAACTTGCAAGTTATATCGGTGATTGATATTATTAATTGGGAAGTAATCAACCATATTGATGTAAGCTTATTGAATGATCCTTTGGTAGGAGTGCTATGGAATTATGAAAGGGATGAAGTACAAGAGTACAATAAGGTGGTTGCATATTTAACAAGGCTTGGATTTCACATCAAGAACCGGGTAAAGTTGGACCTTGATATAAAAAACTGCAAGAGCCCATCTGCAAAACCATTCATCCTTGAGCCTCCAAAGGTTGAATTATATACCTTGCAACCCCATCTCTAATGCATGTTCTTGGGGAGTGTGATACATTACCAATCATCATTTCAAGTAACCTCGAATCATCTTAAGTGGTATCATTGAAGTTGGTGGTAAAATATCCATTCGAGCAACTGGGTGAACAATAGCGAAAATCATTGGAATAGCTCCCAACATTTGATCTCACAAAATTAAACTCAAGAAAGATAATATACCAAATTTGGAACATCAAAGGAGGTTAAATCAACCCATGTAACAGGTGGTAAAGAAATAAATCATCAAGTGGATTGATGCAGGAGTGATATATCCTATATCCAATAACATTTGGGTGAGCCCGGACAATGTGTCCCAAAAAAGGGTGGCACATGCTCGTTGAAAATTAAAAGAATGATATCATCCCCCTTCGACCAATAACCGGATGGCGGGTGTGCATGGACTACCAAAACTTAAACTTATGGACCGAGAAAGACCATTTTCTGATGTCTTTCATGGATAAAATGCTAGATAGGCTTGCCAGGATAGGATGATATTGTTTTTTGGATAGTTAATTGAGGTAAAATCTTATTTGTAAATCCCCGGAGCACCAATAAAAGACAATATTCACTTGCCCATATGGGATATCTTCATTTAAGTTGATGCCATTTGGGTTGTGCAATGCCATGGCAACCTTCCAACATTGCATGTTGCCAATATTGTGGATATGGTTGAATACTCTATGGAAGTGTTTATGGACGACTTCTCGGTGGTGGGGAACTCTTTTATGTGTTGCTCGAACATTTGAGCAAGGTGCTTGAAAGATGCGTGGAGAAAAACCTTGTTTTGAATTGGTTAAAGTGCCATTTTATGTTCAAAGAAAGCATTGTCTTAGGCCACAAGATATGAAGAAAGTCCATTCAAGTCGATCAATCCATGGTATAGGTAATTACCAAGCATCCACCTCCTATTTTCGTAAAGGGTGTTCAGAGTTTTCTTGGTCATGCCAGGTTCTACCGATATTTCATTAAGGATTTTTCAATGATAGGTCACCTAATGTGTAAAATTCTTGAGAAAGAATCTAAATACAACTTTGATGAGGCATTTTTTAAAGATTTTGATTATCTTAAGGAATCGCTTATTTCGGCCCCTATTATTGTTCCCCCGGATTGGTCATCCTCGTTGGTTGAAATATGTGGTGCAAGTGGTATTGCATTGGGTGCGGTGATAGGGAAACGCAGGGAAAAACTCTTTCATCCTATCAACTATGTGAATAAAACCATGAATAACATTCAACGCAACTACACCGTCACCAAGCAAGAATTTTTGGCGGTTGTCAATGCCTTTGAAAAGTTTCAAGACTATTTGTTATATACGAGAGTAGTGGTGCACTGTAATGACTCGAGTCTGTACCCTGGATGTTACACGGTGCTCATAATCCCGAAGTACCACAACCTAACCCATGACTGGTACCTGCTGCAATAACTTAATAATAATACTGTAATATATGGAAATTAGGCGAAAAACATGCCATAAGGTTCAATACTGAAATAAAACTAAATACGGTATAGTGATATCAAAACTAAAACATCAATACTAAAAACTTGAACAACTTTATGAAAATACTCTAGTTTAAAAAGCCTCTAAATGTCTAAACTGTGGAGTTGATGGGACAAGTATCCAACTAACTCCAACTACTGAAAATAAGACTAAAATACTGAAAACAACCATGTCCTCGAACAATGAGGACTCACCACTACGCTGACTGCTGAAAATCTGAATTTCTAAGGGTGCTCTAGAGCCTTGCGTCTAAACCTATGATATAATACATCATAGCACAAAAGAAAAGCATATGTCAGTACTTCGAATGTACTGGTATGCTCAGTGAGGAAGGCTAAAATTTATGGGTTCATATGTATGAACAATACTAACTGAATATCATGAGTATAATTGAATGAGAGTATATGCATGAATGTGGAAACTGTATTGAGATCATAATAACACTGAATACTGAATCTGAATACTAATTAACTGATATCTGGGTATAATGATACTAAATTACTTATAACTGAATGACTGTGTCTGACAGTCTTGATTTTTATGGAACTATACTATGTTCTGTACTGAGCTGAGTGACTATAGCTGATAGTTCTGAATCTGTAGAACTGAACTGAGTTCTATTGTAAGACTGAGATTGAAACTTAAAATATGTGAAGTAATCATCTAACTGGCATACCTCTCTCTAAACTTATTGGGTCCAATCTATAACCCTAGTTGGAAGAGTGTCAATACCATGCCATGGGTAAAGGCAAGATGTGAGTTAACCCTCTCTGACAGAAAGCTCTTCTGTCAACCCTTACTTGTAGGAAAATACAAATGAGATGTATCAGCCCTCATAGCATCTGGAAGGAAGATATCTCAACCTATCATGGCTACATAGTTCTGTAATGTAGGGATTGCTACTAAGGGTCAAACCCTTTGTTAACAGGAATGCCCCCATCCCTGGGTTTGCTCGATGCTGAATCATACTCCCAACTGAACGGACACTGAACTGATTTCTAGTCTGTACTAGACTGGACTGAATTGTTATAGATATTACTATTTGACTGAACTAAACTAAATTCACTGAGTTCCATGGACTGATGGAAAACTACTAAATTCTGTTAACTGACTGAGTCTACTGAGGTCTGATTTGAGTACTGTGACTGAATTATGAACACTACTGAGATTTCCTGGGTTTTTGTAACTGGCTGATTTTTACTGATTTAGTCACTACTGAGATTACTTCATAACTGAAACTAGCTCTAAGTAAAGAGCTAAAATGTCAGGTATTAAATACCCCTAGGACTCGATAGCATAAAAATAAAGCATCACATTGAATTCATAATGCATCTATAGAGACGTCTTATCAAACTCTTGCATGGTATAACGTACAAATAAGCTAGCATGACATGATTTCTTTCCCTTTGTAGTTGTCATGAACAATTCATCAAACACTTGGTGAGCATACATATGCTAAAAACACTAAACAACAAGTAGACATCATAATTCAAATCCTCATTGACAATTTCAAGGGTTTTACATGGATCCTCATGATATTACATACATATTAATTAATCTCACATGAAACGTATCATAAAACATGGATTAGAATCCCAATTAAACATTATAAACATGAACATAATCAAACCCAACATGAAATTCATGAAATCCTTAAACTTGAATTTTAAAAATAGTTTCTTGGACTCCAAGGGTGGAAGGGACCCTTGGATGAACACTTCACATACCTTAGTTGCTGAATTTCTTATAGTTAATAGGGAGTTCTTGATTTTAAATTTGAATACCTAGGGTTCTTGTTCTTGAGAAATTTGTGAAAGAATAAATATAATTGCTCTCCCAAGGGTTTAATTCTGTGTTTTAGAGGATGAAGGGTATGGGAAAAGGACCTAATTAACCCTGAGGGTGCGGAATTTTAATGCTTGTATACTGTGTTACTGATGCATAGACCGATGCACCGCATCATTGGCATCGACGCGATAGCCATTGTGCCACATCGAATATGCGTTGGTTCACTGGAATTTACACTGAAGCTGGGGAAAAACTATCTTATCGAAGAAATAGTTGATGTGACGCGTCAAGATTGCGTTGACCCTCTATTTTGTACACTAAAACATGGTCTAAACAAGGTCTAAAAAACCCAAAACTTGTCCAAGAAACTCTACTGACATTCCGAATCATGAATTAACTCAAATATCAATATTTAAAGAACGTAAAGGTCATGAAATAAGATTGGAAACTTTCAAAGGATAACATGGCACTAAGCCTGAATACTTAGTTAATATATTCTAAGTTTGGAACCCCTAACAAGCTTAAAGGACTGATTTAAGCTAGAATTTTTTTTTTGCGAGGTCTTACATTATCTCCCCCTTGGGAACATTCATCTTCGAATGAGACTGACTAAGCTAAGAATACTTGGAAGACTAAACTTACTTACTGGACATGAATATACTTAGCATGATTATATGACTGAAATTACTGGCATACTGAATTTCATACTGAACGTGCATATTTGATGCATGAGTACATGACTGAGTTGATTTATGAATGCATGACTGGGATTTCTGATAAGCTGAGTTTCTTATACTGAACATGCATATCTGATGCATGAATACATAGGTGAACTGACTCATGAGC
This sequence comes from Capsicum pubescens, assembly GCA_030864215.1. Classification (NCBI taxonomy): domain Eukaryota; kingdom Viridiplantae; phylum Streptophyta; class Magnoliopsida; order Solanales; family Solanaceae; genus Capsicum; species Capsicum pubescens. The sequence goes on along the minus strand of CM061546.1, from coordinate 182,240,281 downwards.
GTATGACCGTATATGCAATGGTAACTAATACCAAGCTTGTAATGGAAAATATGAGTATAAAATTAAATAAGCTTAAGGAAAAACTATTACTTAAACTGAAAAATACTTATGAACCCATGATCATTTTCAGAGTACGAATGAACGGGAACATGAGAACATGATTGAGACTAGAATGTGATACATGAACTAAATATCATGAACTGAATTGAGCCCCCTCCAATACGTGTCTTACAGTTGAGATTGGAACTTGAGGGTCAACTTATGAGTACCCACTACTCCAAACTAGATTTGTTACGTGAAGAGAATTGGGAGGTTTAGGACATAAAAGGTTGGGGTTATAGTGTATCTCCCTCTTGGGACATTATGTTCCCCGAAGAATACTAACTTGGATGAGATACTGAGGAAAACTCGGGTGATACATGAGGCACCTACAAACTGAATCATGACTAAATATCTCCAGCTTAAAACTGAGACATGATACATGAACTGAGCTGAACACCCAACTACCTGGTTGGTCCTATCTTAGAATAGTTACGTTCATGAGACTTTGGATAGTGTGACTAGATAGAAATATGGAAAACCAAACCTCACTAATTTTTCCATCTAACTGCTAAACTGAATTGCTGGCTTTACGGTATACCTCATACTGAAAACTTATTCTCGACTGGAGTTTTTCTCTAACACTCTTTTTATTGAGTTTCCAGTAACTTTAGGGAGTCAAGAAAGCTTGGCATTGTCTGAGTAACACATCATAACTTGGCTAAAATTTTGTAATATGAGGCGAGGCCTATGAATCATCATCTAAGATAGAATGACTAAGACTTATGCACTGCAACTATAAATTTTCATGATTAGACATATCCCTTGAATACTCTCTCAACTATACTCTCCACCTAAGTACGACACTTCACTCAGGACTACTGAAAAAATATTCGCATGGGCGCTGCGCACGAATGGATAAGCATACTAACTTATCTGATTAACTGAATGACTGATAGATGAATACTGGGTCTACAAGACTAACCTGTACTTAGTCTGAAAAACTAGACTAAACCTTTATAGTATCATGTATATGAGGTAGGGACTGACTGGGTAATATGAGATAACTAAGAAAGAATTCATAAAAGCTGTATTATTTGAGATTGCAAGACCAAGCGTATGACATAGTATTGAAATATTCTGTAAGTTGAGGTACTAAAATACTAAGAACTGTGCAATTGATAACTGTATGCCATGGTCGAGTAAACCTGAAACTGAACTGAGTTTTTAATCTGATTACTGGACTGAGACTGACACTATAACTAAGATTATAACTGAGACTATGATTCAGACAGTAACTGGGACAGAACACACTGTAAGGCATGAGTGCAGAAGTCATGAGCTGCATGACCTGATTTTGGAGTTTTTGTGATCATGGAACATGATTTGTACTACTGAGTGAACTGGAACTCCTCATACTAAGAATAATAAACGCACAGGATTCTATGAAAAGTGTGTGAATATAATTTGTGTTCATGGAGATGAGATGTAAAACATGCATATGTATTGTGATGACTGAAGTACAAAACTTTGCACTGAGGCAAAGACGGGTTGGGCATCATTCTGACACATTACTTTCTACACATACTAAAATTACTACAGATATCTGGAAGCCTGACTTCCTGAGATATCATAACCAGACAATTCCTGTATACCCATTGGGATATGATAGACTGACCCACTGGGGTGGAGTCTAGGAAAGGTTTTGTTAATATTTGGTCTGACATTAAAGTTAATCGCTATGCAAAGAGTTACAAAAGACATAGAAGCTCCTGGATCTGATGAGACATAAATATGCAAATGGGAGGTCTATAACGTACCAGTGACTGTATTAGGGGAACTATCCCGATCTTGCCTAGACTAAAGTCTATAAAAACTATTTGGGAGTTGCCCACTGGCGGTACTGGAAGTGGCACCCTGCTAATTCGGGCAACCAGACTAAGCTGAAGAATGGTTGTATTGATTTCGTAGACAATCCTTAGGAAAGTCTAGAACTCTGTGACCTTACTTACCACATCCAAAACACACATCACTGTCGGCTCTACACATACCCTTGTGATTCTTACCACATTCTTCACAAAGTGGATTAGTACGAACACCGCTTGCACTAATCTGAGTTTTGGAGCCTGGTGCCCTATCATAACTGATATTCTTGAACCTTGGTACTGGTGTGCTAGCTGAAGATTGAACTAGTTCTAAAAACTTCTGACTACATCGAGAACAGTTACCACCCTTTTACCTTGGCTAGGCAAACTAAAGCTACCCATTCTGGCTCTCTTATTTTCTCTCTCCTTTTTCTTAAGTTTTTTCTCCTCAATCTATTAAGCATGGACCATAATCCTAGATATGTGCATATCCCTAATCAACATCGCATACCTACACTTCTTAAGCACTCTACCCGATACCCGAGATACAAACTTGTTTATTCTTGATCTATTGTCTGCTACTACATGTGGAGAATACCTATCTAACTAAGTAAACTTGAGGGAGTACTCTTTCACACTTGTACTGCCTTCCCTAAGATTGATGAACTCTAACACCTTGGCTTCTTTTATCTCTATGAGGAAGAATCTATCTAGGAAGTCCGTAGCAAACTCTTCCTATTCAATGGGACCTGGATCTACACCCCTGTCTTCCTTCTATTGCTTAAACCATGTATGTGATACATTTTGTAGATAATAGATGGCTAACTTATCACTCTCACTAGAAGTCACTCCCATTATATCTATGACTTTTTGAACCTGATCAAGGAACTCCTGTGGATCCTCTTCAGACTTAAAACCTGAGAATAAGGAAGGATTTATTCGGGTGAAGTCTCGAATCTTGGCTGCAACAGTATTGGCCACTGGGTTGGCTGGAACAGTAATTTTCCGTTCATTTTGAGATGTGACTAAATTAGCTAGAGTAGTGAATACAACCCTTAATTCTGCATGAGAGACGTGCTCGTCCAGGGGATCTGCCTGAATGGGCTGAGATGCTGACTGATTTTTTATCCTTCTTTCATTAGTCCTTTTAGGAGGCATGTTCTGTAAGTGAAATAATGATACAGATTAGACTGAGAGTTTTACTGGAGCTCATGCTCACACGAACGACATGAATACTGAAAGAAGGGAAACTATTCCTAAAACACTTCATAGACTTCTGTCCATAAGTGTGGCGCCCAACACACCCATGCATAAGATTCTACTAGATACAACTTTTAGACATCCTACGACACTAATGAACTTAGCTCTAATACCAAGTTTGTAACGCCCGGAGTCTATACCCTGGATGCTACAGGGTACTCATAATCTCATAGGATCACAAACCCATGACTGGTACCTGCTGCAATAATTGAATAATAATATTGTAATATACATAAATTAGGTGAAAAACATAACATAAGGTTCAATACTGAAATAAAATTGAATACGATATATGATACCAAAACTGAAACATCAATACTAAAAACTTGAACAACTTTCTGAAAATACTCTAGTCTAAAAAGCCTATAAATTGTCTAAACTGTGGAGTTAATGGGACAAGTCCCCAACTAATTCTGACTACTGAAAATAATATTGAAATACTAAAAACAACCATGTCCTCAAACTATGAGGACTCACCACTAGGCTGACTGCAGAAAATTTGAACTGCTAAGGGTACTCTAGAGCCCGTGCGTCTGAACCTATGATATAAGACATCATAGCAATAAAGAAAAACATGTGTCAATATTTTGAATGTACTGCTATGCTCAGTGAGGTAGGTTGAAATGCATGGGTTCATATGCATGAACAATACTAACTGAATATCATGAGTATAAATAAATGAGAGTACATGCTTGAATATGGAAACTGTACTGAGATCATAATAACACCGAATACTGAATCTTATACTGATTAACTAATATCTAAGTATATTGATACTGAATTACTGATAACTAAATGACTGTGTTTGACAGTCTTGATTTTTATGAAACTATACTGAGTTCCGTACTGAGCTGAGTGACTATACCTGATAGTCCTGAATCTGTAGAACAGAACTAAGTTATATTTTGAAACTGTGAAACTGAGACTGTGGGAAGTAATCATCTAACCAACATACCCATCTCTGAACTAATTGGTTCCAATCTATAACCCTAGTTTGAAGGATGTCAATACCGTGCCATAGGTAAAGACTAGCTGTGAGTTAATCCTCTTCGACAGGAAGCTCTTCCGTCAACCTTTGTTGGTAGGAAAACTCAAATAAGATGTATCAACCCTCATAGCATTTGGTATTAAAATATCTCAACCTACATCGTCTACATAGTTCTGTATTATAGGAATTGTTACTTAGGGTCAAACCCCCTATTGATAGGAACGCCCCTATCCTTGGGTTCGCTCGATGCTGAATCCTACTCCCAATTGAACGAATACTAAAACAATTTCGATTCTGTACTAAACTATACTGAATTGTTACAGATATTACTTTTTGACTGAACTAAACTGAATTCACTGAGTTCCATAGACTAATGGAATACTACTAAATTCTGTTAACTGACTGAGTCTATTGAGGTCTGATCAGAGTACTGTGACTGAATTATGAACACTACTGAGATTTCCTGGGTTTCTATAACTGGTTGAGTTCTACTGATCGAGTCATACTGAGATTACTTCATAACTGACACTGGATCTAAGTAAACAGCTAAATTTTTGGGTATTAACTACTCCCAGGACTCGATAGCATGAAATTAAAGCATCACATTGAATTCATAATGCATCTATAGAGATATCTTATCAAAATCTTACATGGTATAACTTGAAAATAAGCTAGAATGACATGATTTCTTCCCCTTATTAGTTCACATGAACAATTCATCAAGCACTTGGTGAGCATACATATGCTCATAGCACTAAACAATAAGTAGACATCATAATTCAAATCCTCATTGATAATTTTAAGGCTTTTACATGGATCCTCATGATATTGCATACATATCAATTAACCTCATATGAAATGTATCATAAAAAATGGATTAGAATCCCAATTAATCATTATAAATAGGAACATAATCAAATCCAACATGGAATTCATGAAATCCATAAACTTGAAGTTTAACAATAGTTTCTTGGACTCCAAAGGTGGAAGGGACCCTTGGATAAACACTTTACATTCCTTAGTTAATGAATTTTTGAAAGTTAATGGTGAGTTCTTGTGTTCTTAATTTTAAATTTGAACACGTAGGGTTTTTGTTCTTGAGAAATTTGTGAAAGAATGAATCTAATTTCTCTCCAAAGGGTTTAATTACATGTTTTGGAGGATGAAGGGTGTGGGTAAAAGACCTAATTAACCCTATGGGTGCGGCCTTTTAATGCCTGTAAACTGTGTTTCCGATGTGCAGGCCGATGCGCCACATCGTTGGCATCAACGCGATAGCCAATGCACTGTATCGAATCCTCATTGGTTCACTGGAATTTGCATTGAAGCTGGGGAAAAACTATCTTATCAATGCGATGGTCAATGTGACACGTCAATAACGCATCGACCCATTATTTTGGGCACTCAAACATTGCTAAACGAGGTCCAAAAAAACTAAAACTTGTCCGGGAACCTCTACTGACATTCCTGATAATAAATTAACTCAAATATCAACATTTAAAGGATGTAAAGGTCATAAATAAGAATGCCAACTTTTGAAGGCTAAAATGGAACTAAGCCTTAATACTTAGTTAATATATTCTAAGTTTGGGACCCCTAACAAGCTTAAAGCACTGATTTAAGCTAGAATTTTTTTTGTGGGATCTTACATGCACATGGATTATTCCACCCTTAAGTACCTCATGTCCAAGAAAAAATCAAATCCATGCCTAATTATATGGATTTTGCTCTTTCAAGAGTTTAACTTTGAGGTGAAAGACCTAAAAGGGTGTGAGAATCAAGTGGCCGATCATCTTTCACGCCTAGAAAGAAACAATGTAAAGCAAGAGAAGATAGAAATTGATGATTCTTTCCCCGATAAGTTAGTCTTGACCATCGTGGTAAATAATACACTATGGTATGCCTACTTTTCAAACTTTGTAGTGAGTGGTATACTCCTCGAGGGACTGAGGTACCATCAAAAGAACTAGTTTTTGTTCGACGCCAAGAGATATTTTTGGGATGAACCATTTTTGTTTTAGTAATATAAAGATGGTGTTATTAGGAGGTTTGCCATGGATATTGAAATATATGATATCTTGGAAGATTGTCACTCTTTTTCTTATGGTGGTCACCATGGGGGGAATCTGCACTACCACCAAAATAATCCAATCTGGATTTTATTGGCCATCCATGCATAGAGACGACATTGAATGGGTGAGATCGTTCCATCAATGTCAAATTCATTGTGGCATTTCAAAAAGGCACGAGATGTCCCTCAATCCAAACCTTGAAGTAGAGATCTTTGATGTATAGGGATTTCATTTTATGGGTCCTTTTGTAAGCACCTTTGGGAATAAGTAGATATTGGTGGTGGTTCATTATGTCTCTAAATGGGCAGAAGACGTCGCACTCCCTACTAATAAGAGTAAATGTATTACCTCATTTTTGAAACAACATATTTTCTCAAGGTTCGGAATACCTCGTGCCATGATTAGTAATGGTAACTCATTTTTATAATCGGGTGTTTGGGGATCTCCTTGACAAGTATGGGGTTAAGCAAATATTCTCCACTCCATATAACCCCCAAAAGAGTGGTCAAGTAGAGGTCTCAAATCGAGAAATCAACGCTATACTCAAAAGGACGGTAAATGTAGGCCACACAAATTGGGCAAGGCAACTTGATTAAGCACTTTAGTGTTAAAGAACAACCTACAAAATCCCAATTTTAATGTCTCCCTACTAATTAGTTTTTGGAAAGGCATTCCATCTACCTATTAAGATTTATCATAAGGCCTTGTGGGATTTGAAGAAGGTTAACATGAATTTGGGAGAAGCCTCCGAGGCATGGGTCACAAAGCTTCATGAGATGGAGGATTTTTTACTGCAGGCTTATGGGAGTTCGGCTTTGCACAAGGAGAAAATGAAGAAATGGCATGATCCTTGAATATTAAGACGAGAATTTCATATTGGAGTGAATGTACTCCTCTACAATTCCTGCTTGAAAATATTTACAGGGAAGCTCTGCTCGAAATAGTTGGGACCATTTGTGATTTCTAGTATCCATCCGAGCAGTGCTGTTGAATTGGAAGATCAAGATGGAAAGAAATTGGTAGTAAATGGTAAAGGGGTGAAACACTACAATGAGAAAATTCCCATGGTGGCCAAGGTGGAGTTTGTTCATTTAAAGGATGCCATGTGGTGAAAAAAGAAGAGTCATGCCGCGATGTTAAATTAGGCGCTTGATGGGAGGCAACCCATCTTTGACTCATTTAATGTTTGTTTTAATGTTTTGTTGGCATTTTAACATAAGTGGTGTGCCTAGAAAAATAGGGGAAAATAGAGCTAGAAATCTGGTAGCTGTTCAGGAATTAAAAAAAAAACAAAGCAAAAAATAAGGGAATTTGGTCTCAGTTATCGTGATCGCGGAAATCAGACTGTGATCACGGTTGCGCGATCGCGGCCTTGTTGGCATTGTCTTGACATCAAACTCTTGTACTTCCTACTATTTTCAAGAGCCTTTCTCAACCCTTATACCTATTATATTTGCTTCAATGAGGATACTTGGTGTAATGAGGCTACATGGGTTTTCTTAAGATGTGTACGAACTTTGCCCCATGATAGATTTAGTGACGACATTCTTAAGGGTAAAGTTTGGTGTTTGTGTCTAGATATAGAGATGCAGGGGAAATCTGAGTAACTGAGGCATCATGTTCAATGCAAGGGATGACTGAGTACCTGTGGCATTGACAATTTCGGATCGCATACATATCCATTGGCGAAGTCTAGTAGCATGCTGGTGGTTAGACCATATTAGTGACACAATGTGAGACAATATCTTGGGTTGTTTCCATGATTAGAAAAATTATGCGTGGTATGGATGGAAATCAAACACCCCCCTCCGTTCAAAATCTTTTTGCAAAATTCGAGGGCATGGACGTGAGCAACCTTTTAACAAAACTTTTCCTCTTTTTATGACTCTAAAAAGTGACTCCGGAAAATAATTGGTACTCTATTTTTTTCTCGAGTGGGTGGAACAATAGAACCCCCTTGACGAGCATCGCTGCCATGTGTGTGAGCTTATTTGTCTATATCTCATGTGTACTTGTACCATCTAGAACTTGCCCCATTAGTCTTTCAAGGATAAATTTTGATTGTGCTTGATTGGTAAAATAATCATAGGTCATCTTGTGACATTGGAAGCCCACTTTATCCTAAAAAGCCTACCAATACATAAGAGTTACCCCTAGTCACCCTCTTTGATCCTTTGGACATTTCTTTGGTAAACACATTACAAGTCATGACCCATCTATTTTTCCTCTTGTGAATCCTACCCTCCTTGAACATAAGGATACAAATTGAGGCTAACAGCCTATGTTGGGGTGGTGAAAAATGAAAAGGTATAGTTGGGCCATGAAATCATAAGAAAGTTCCTACAAGGTTATGTTAATAAAGCAAAATGATTAGAAGAAAGAAAAGATCCAACAAAGGAAAGAAATGCATGATTTGTGCACAAAAAAAATAGAAGAAAGTGGGAAAACCAAGAAAAGGCAAAGTAGGCACAACAGTAAAGGAAAAGAAGTGGCCAAATAGAAAAAAGTGAAAAGTGTGTGTTATAGAAGTTCAAGGAGGGTTTATCCTTATTGTACTAAGTTGATATTATCCTACCCTAACCTAAACCTACATTACAAGCTAAAAAAATTCCTTTATGATTCCCAACCAAGTATGGTCATTATAGTGGTGACTGAAAATAAGAGCAAGACTATGGCATGGTATTTTTTAACATTGAGAATTTATTTATAGAGAGTGAGTGTTTGCACTTAATTTCCATGTTGAATGATTAATAACTTGGTGTGTGAAATTTTATTTCTTATGAGGAGGTATGAGAACAAGTTGAGGTGGGTGATTTTGTCATCTTCCAAAAAAATAAGACAAATGGAGTGTAATGTCGTTGAGGTTAAAAAGTTAGTCATCTATAGAGTAAGTAGTAGTTGTCGCATAGTTTCTCCTCAAAGTCTATTGTGTCCTATGTTATTCCATTTTATGTTGAGGGGCGTCGTTACAATCATTTTTCCCATGTATGAAGAGCTTTTTGTGGTAATAAACCAGTTGGAGTCATCATGATCATTGAGTAATAAAATATGGGCATATATGTGAATATGCCTCAAAGTAAAGGGTGATGTTGCTTGAGACAAGTAAGATTTTAAGTTGGGGGAGTTGATGAGTGGTGAACTCACCACTCATTTGTACTCAACATTAGTGCACATTGCTATGCTTTGCATGAGTCAATTAAACATAATTGCCATGGAATGCACTAATATCTATATTTTGCAGGTAAATAATCGTTGAGATCGAAAGATGTGGATCATAGCTAAAATTTGATCAAAAGGAAGCAAGAAAGTGTAACTTTCTACTCAGAGCAGACATGGCCTCAGTTACTATGGTTGTGGCATAAGGACAGCGATTGCAGTCAGTTAAGTAGAGAACAAATACGACTTCAGGTAACACGATCGCAGTCTTAGGAGCTTGATCGCGATCCATCAAGAAGGTCATTATGCCATAATCGCACGTCTCTAGAGACAGATACGGTAGGCGCGATCACAGTAAAAGCTCCTGACCGCGACCTAGCGATATTAACAAGCAAGGGCATTTTGTTCAATTAGGATAGTTGATTCAAAATTTCTATAGAAGACCTAAATTCTTTTCCCTAGGGCGTTATCCAATAGATTATAATAAGGTTGGAGAGAAAAGCAAAACCCTAGAATTTGGGGGGAAATCTATTTTGTACCTAATGTTACAAGAAGTTGGTGAAATTGAAGTGTGGAAGTGAAGACAATTTTTACCTTTTATTATTATAGATGCCATGGAAGAATTGTTTGGCATAATTCTTCCTCTTTACTTCATGAGTAGCTAATTTCTTTAATCTTGGGATTATGTTGAACCAAAGTATATTTGTGTGTGGGGATTGATTTATTTTCATGAATTTTAGTTTTTAATTATGGATTCCACCATTGCTTAAGCTTAATTTGAATCTGTGGGTGAAAACTCCAAATGTCCAAATGGGTATGAAGGGTGAAAAACCCAAACCATAGAAACCTTTCATCATCTTTGAAAGAGGGATGAAGGTGAAGTAATGGGAACCCACAGAATCCTTGAAAGAGGGCTATAGGGTGACAAGGTAATGGTAGACAATCAAGCCTATGGTTTACTACCTTTTGCAATCTTAGAAATAAGTGTGATTGGAGTGTAAATTATGTCAAGGACATCATCCTAGAAATAGGGATGTCTGATTGAGGTTTTGGGTGACTATGAATTACACACTTGTTAGGTGCCTGAAAGAGTTAATGGGTGAAATCCTTGTGGTTTTGTTGAAAGAATAACCCGCGAGGACTATCAACCAAGCCTATCCCTCACATAACATTGAAGTTTCATGTTAAACTATCAACAATCTACACACTTTTTATCTTTAGGTAGACATAATTCCAAGATTCTCCCTAACCTTGCATTTAAATCAAACGTGATATATTAGTGTGTTGTTTGACCAAAGATTGTTGCAAGCAAAATCCAAATTAAACCCCCACTTTATCTTGTATATTACATTTGTCTATACCTCGGATAACCTTTTAGTAATTAGAACACCCATAGAATTTTAAATTTATAATTTTCTCCTTGTAGATTCAAGCCCAACGCGAGTTAGGTTACTGACAATGACTGCCTCACCCCTCAACCATATGATTGTGTTGAGCGTTATCACTCATAACCAAGAAACTAGAATGATAAGACTAAGAAAATATCAAGGATGAACTATCCTATTCCAGCCATACATAGAAATCTCAATGCTACTCTTTATATCCCAAGCCAATAAACGAATAAAGGAAAAAGAAAGGATATATATAATAGTATACAAGGCCAAAGAATGAATATGTATTCTTAATAAATGAAGGAAAGAATGGATATACGCTAATACCATAGCTACATATAGCTGGATATACATATAAATTTATAAACAAGGACAACAAAAGCAAAACCTAAATCATCATATGTTCATTTTAAGACCTCATAATCCTAGCAGGATTTAGTAGTAATGTACTCAAGGTTTCTAATTCAAAAATCTAATCATGAGTTAATCATGCATACAAATAAAATCGTAGGATAGAAGACACCAGAATCACACCTTAAATCTCGATACCAAATCAATAAAAAATCTGTCACAAACTAGCCACAACAATATCATAACAATGATTATCACAGTATTAATGAAAACACGAGTAATCGGCTAGTTAGGACAACCAATACCTAGATGATCCTTACACATACCCCCATCACCCAAGGATCAGAAGATTCAATCAACATACAATGCACCACACGGCATAGTCATCATGCATACCTATGCAACCCCCTATATAAGCTAATATATATAGGCACATACAGGTGATAGGCAATGCACATGTAAAAATAAATGCAACATAATCAACAATACCATAACTGATCCAAGTATCATAATATCTCCGGACTCGAATAGGTGAATATAATCAATATCATTATATCATTATCATAACCATCACCATCATGACAATCATCATCATAATCATCCTCTGTCATTGCCGCGTATATATATAATTGCCATAAATAGCGCTAGCCATACTCGAACTGGAAAATGTACACATAGGCACATCAATATAATCATCATCTGGCTTTGCTGAGTGTATCATCATAATTATCCTCTAGCCTTTTTGGGTATCAATATTATCATCACATTATCCTCTGTCATTGTCGGTTGTTAATATATCATCACAATATCCTCTATCCTTATCGGGTATATCATCAATATCACCATAATTATCATACACACACTCAAACACACATACCAACACACATACACACATATATATAACATCGATACTAAAATCCATCATTAGAGTTGACGTTGAAATTATATCATCAATACAACATCTTCCTCCATCCCATATTGAAAAGATACGTATATAGATATATAATAGGTGCACGGACTTAAGTCTTCGCTAAAAAGTGTGTGAATCCGTGAATCCATTGTCCGAAGAGAATTTCAGGACAAAATCTTCATAAAAGTGTAGAAATGATCAAAATCTTTCACGACTGAAGTAATTAGTAGTATCAAATCATTGAGTGAAATATGTCTCGGTTAAATCATTAAAATAGCATTATTAATTTTTTTTACACATAAGTTATACCTTAAGACAACCAGTTATTGTAATGAAGAAATCTGTTTTTTAAAGTGAAAAGTGGGCATTAACCCTTATTTAGGAAAAATCGTAATAAGATAATAGTATAGCTAGAATCAGATTATTTACCGATTTAATGATCATGAATGTACCGAATCTATGCATGTCATCACCAGTATTACAATAATGGAACCATAAGAATCAATATTCATAATCTATAACTGCATCATATACAAGGATAAACACTTCTAGAATGTCCAACCAATATCATAACACGGCCTTCAGCCAAATAATGTATTTGAAATAATCACAACATCGTAATCACGGCCCTAGGCCCACATACGTATCCAGAGCTCATATCTATAGTCATATTTATAAGTTATTTCAAATCTATAAGCCATAGCATAACGATGAGGCATGCCATCTATTTAGGATATCAATAGTATCCATAAGGAATAACATATCTATTATCCATAAGGAAATATCTATTATAATGTTACATCTAGGAGGCATCTCACACCTATAAGGTATCTCATATCGATAGGTCATAAGTCAAACCTATAAGGTCTCTCACATATAGGAGGAACAATATATAAATAAGGCATCTCACATCTATGAGGAACAATATATCAATAAGGCATCTTACATCTCGGAGGAACAATATATCAATAAGGCATCTCACATCTAGGAGACATAGTATATCACTAGGCCATAAATCATAACTATGGGGCATATCACATCTATAAGGCATCCCATATCTATACGTCATATATCATGACTATGAGGAGTATCATCTCTATAGGACAAATATCACATCTCTGAGGAATATCATCTCTACAAGCCAAATATCACATCTATAACTAAATCATGGACATGAGCCATTAATAATTAATCGGGGAAATACCATCATGAATCACCCAGTCCGAAAGTAACCTTACACTAAAGGCTTAATAGACTCAACTATGTCTAATATCCGTAAATAAGTCCACATGGGCTAACACAAGTCTTAGCCTAAGGTAGGCCAGAAGAACCCACTTCTAATCCTCAAATTCTATATTTAGGTAATTTATACCCCGAATAAGGCTAAGGTATCTAAATTCACTTTTTTATGCTACATAAGCAATAATCAATCCTAAGATAGGAATTCTGCCTTGAAACGTGAGCAATTAAGTCAACTCAACCTAAATTATGATTTCAAGATCACTAGAATAGTCCAAATAAGGTTAATCATAATAACCATGCTTCCAAGACTTAAACCACAACCCAATCCTTATATCATATCATATCTACTCTGTGAATTAGTTCAATCTAAGGAGGAGGCAATAGGATTCTAAATGTGTGATAAGCATTTCACCATATGGGAAAAAAACCTTATCTAATCCCCAAACTTCAATAATCAAGACTAAGTCATTATACCTATAATTAATCTTAACATTCATATTCATATGCAATACATAACAAGCATCATCTTACAAAGAAACATAGATAGAAGCCTACCTCAATGTCAAACACTAAATCCTTGAATTGTTCACCAAACGTCCATCTTTACTCCATGATCTCAAAATGTCGTTATGCTATCAAAATTGTAATCTACGCGTTATTAGCAGTAACACATGACCCATATTTCCATATTAAGGGTCGGGACAAATTTTGAATCAAGAACAGGCCTACTGGGCCTGCTAGCGGAATCCAAAAATTAAAACCATCACAAGGTCCCTTAAGGACTAGGAAGTTGTGCTCAAAATTGAGCACAAACAGGACACATTTTGGGCCTCAAATTAGCCCTCAAAGTTTAGTAACTCAAAGCCCAAATTTCTATGAATATTATCAAGAAATTAAAAGAAACTTACCATGAATTCGAAGGGAAATCACGGAATAATAAATAACCAAGCACCCCCAAAGCATCTACCAGATTAATCTGAAGCTTTGCCTCTCTTTTAGGGTTTTTGGTTCTCAAGATATGAGTGGAAATGGGCAAAATCACGTACTAAAGGTATCTATTTATACCCCTTCCTAGTACTAAGATAATGCAATCACACATGCAGGTGTGCAATCGCACAACCTAGCATCAGAAGTAGGAGTTACGATTGAAAAAGCTATTACTTTGATTGCACTATATACTCGGCACATTGAGGTATGATCGCCATTCAAGAGGTGCAATCTAATTAGCACCAACTATCAGTTGAAACTTCGACAGTATCCAAGTTTTCTCTAAGGCCTCAGGATTCATTCGGAACCACATATACGCAAATGAACTATGTAACCACTTTAAATTCAATATTTTGGATGTGATAATGAACTCAAATTTTCCATCCGAGGTGGTTTTGACCAAATGTTGGTCCCATACCCAAATTTCCAATTTTTTAACTTTTCGACCAATAGGTTAAAATAAGCACGGGTTCCTCGGGACCCAAACCAAAGGTATACCTAGCCTAAAATCGATATTCCAAATCTGCTAGCGCAGTCAAAATTTACATTCGATGTCATCTACTAGGAGTTTTAGTCTAAGACCACATTTTAACCAGCAAAAGTTCCAAAATAGAAAAATTAGCCTAAAATCCTAACGAACTATTTGATCATCGATCCAATAGTTTTTATACATCATAAATGCCATGTAGCTTCTGTGGGGATTCTTAAAATGTCATAAAAGCATTCAAACCAAGCTTATGACCTTGAGGGTCATTACACTATCCACTACAAAAAGGAAATTCATCCGCGATAGTCAAATGATAGGAAGATCTCAAAAGCTCAAAAGGACAAGGTACTGGGCCCATATACTCCAAGAATGACCTCCTAGATAACCTTTAAGAAGTAAGAACTCTTCCGAGGGATTTTTCCACAGGTATCCCCTTTTTAACCAACTCTATTACTTAACTTCCAAATGGCCAAAACTCAACTTCAACCGCTAACTAGCCTTCAACTGAACTGAAAAAGGTTGATGCACACAAATTTGGACCACAAGACACTAATACCAGCCTGATATACATATAAATCAATAAAGGCTCATTCAATCCAAAACTAACCCAATACATGAGTCATACCACCAACATAATTTCTAAATAACACTCCCTTACCATTCTACACTTGTTATCCACTCCAAACGAGGAGAAAAAATCACCTGGGTCATATTCATGCAATCTCATCGTATAAAAATCGAAGAACTGAAGCTGATGCACTTAAAGTCCACACAACAAATATGAGAATAAGCCCATAAGGAATTATCTGGGCACGTAAATATAGATAGTCAAGGAATATATTATGCCAATGCTAAAACTAGTCCGGATAGTAATAAAATTGAAATCCAAAAGATCAAGGGAAAATAACTCATCACTAAATGATCTGCTCCAGGATGTCCCATCAATCGAGAATGAACCCACACTGAATCCAACTCAAGCATACTACTGCCAATTAGTATATAATCCAAAATCCTTAAAGAAAACTAAGGACCCATGGTCAAGGCCGAAGGAACCAATAATGGGTCCATAGGCTATCATCTCAACACTTATCAACTATAATTCATCCAAAGTCGAGAAGACCGAATAGGCAACCATGTAGTAGGTTTAACCAGTCGATACAAAAAGTCAATTTACCTTTGATACCATAATTCACACCATAATAAATCTAACATAGACAATAAAATAAGAAAATAACAAACATCACCTTGCTATAGGGAAGAAATCATCAAATCGGCCTCTAACTACAAAAACCACTAGATAAGAACCACAATGAATGGAATTCTAACTAGATAACACTAGTTTAAACAGCTACCCGGCGAGGATCAATAATATCTAATAATAGCAACAAGAATAGCAACATAAATATAATGAATAGGTGGTACCATAATGAAAATCAATAGCAAGTACCACTCAAGGGTCATACCAAGGCTAATGTTCATAGATAAATAGGACTCAAAGACAAATGCTACACTCATAGGGAGAAAATATCAATACAGATCTACTCCATCCACTACTAAAAGAAATAAATCATGGGGGTAGTCACATAATCA
The DNA here is from genome assembly GCA_030864215.1 of Capsicum pubescens. Classification (NCBI taxonomy): domain Eukaryota; kingdom Viridiplantae; phylum Streptophyta; class Magnoliopsida; order Solanales; family Solanaceae; genus Capsicum; species Capsicum pubescens. The sequence continues at coordinate 182,223,943 of CM061546.1, read as the reverse complement.
TGAATTCAATAACAAGGCACACAATAACCAATATGAACTTATCAAGGCATATAATTATCAATGGGTATGATGCCCCTAATACACACAATGAAAAAGGTAAATGAGTGAAATAAAATCAAACTTATATTGGTGAAATTTGCAATCACATACCTGACGGGTCTAATGGGGAATAAATCTGAACATGTCTAACTCGAACTGACCAACTGAATTATAAACCATGGCGCCAAGAGCACTATCTCTAAATGAAGGTGTCACAACATCACGAGGATAATATGAATGAGCTAAATGACTAGCAATCCTAATTCGGGGAATCTCTCTAGACAAGTGACCGATCTCTCTATATTCGTAACAAACTTCTGAAGTTCTAACCTTGGTGAGAAAAATGAACTAAGCCTAAATGGTTGGCCCACTGACACTAAGATCACTCTATACTATAATGCCCATCCTTCTAACAATCATAGCCTTCCTGAAGAACTCAAGGCAATCAGGAAATACATGTTAACACTAATTGATTACTAACTTGCTTTGGGGAAACTCTCCAAATAAATGTCCTATCTCTCCACAGCAAAGACAATCTACTAAAATACTCTGAGACACTACCCCTCATAATCCAGAATGGTTGCCACCGCCTGAAGACCCAATACCAAAAACATCACAAGGTTTGATGAGAGCTCTGCCAGCTATGATCATCATAACAAATCTAAGGAACGATCATAGTCTAAAAAACTACCAGCATAGAGCTGATAGGATACAAGTACAGTTAACCTCTACCAGAGGGATCTCACTTCTTGAAAAAATACCAATAGCACGATATTGATGGCATGGACTCTTTCCGCACCATTATAAATCTTAACACATGTTATCTCATGGCCCTCACATAATTCAAAATCTAAGAGAAAGAAGACTCAATTACTATTAAGTGCTCTGACACCAAACAGAGTGGTAATACTAATCCTATAATAAATCCATGCACCATTTCCTACTTTAAAGGATATAGCATAGGAATATGTTTGGCCCCTCATAAAACCCAATCCCATATTCAAAAATTAATAATGAACCCTGATGAACGTTAATAAATCCAACTATCGCCTGAGAACTGCTTGACGAGTCAAATATCATCCATGGCAGGGAGGGATCTACAACATGATGCGGATGCTCAAACTTGAACCTTAAAGGGATGAAGTAGTCACAAGCTCAACTGGAGCCTAAGATGGTACCAAATCCTTTAGCCGACGCTGAAGCTCTGAAAATATGTCTCAAAGTCTTGTTTGCATCTATCAACCTTCTTGCATAATCGATTTGGGTCATAATAAAATCAAAGAATATGTTTAAGGCTCATAGAAATATGGACACACAACAAGGAGTCGAGAAATGAATTTCCAACAAATGTATCGATATCCTCTTGAAAATAGGTTACGAAAGTCTCCACACTGATCCATTGGACTCTACTAAATACTTAGCTCTTGTACTAATGCACTGATGAATCAAGTCTTCGATACCAATTTGTCACTATAAAATTTGTTAGATCATGATGGTGACTACTATAACCCACCAGCAGGCAAGCCAAACCCATAGTCCAGAACAGTTAGTAACGGACTAGCTAAAGAGATAAAGGAAAGAAAGTGGAATAGATTTAATAAAAGATCAAAAACATAATATAGTCCCAAAACTTAGTGGTATCAGTAAAAGAGCTCCTAGTATAATAAGAGTACAAAAATGAAATACCAAGGGAAATACACTATTACATCTTATCATTAAATACAACTTAAAGACTAGTCCAGTACATAAGAGGGAGGAAAGTAATACTTCAAACATCAAGAGCTCACTCTATATCTCCAAACCATGGCTTCTCCGCACGATGCACAAATCAAAGAAAATAACCCGTACTATGATCTGCAATCTGTAGAAGTGTAGTATGAGTACCAAACACATGTTACTCAGTAGGCAACTACCAACTGAACTCACATATAAATAGAATGAAAACTACAACCAAATGTCCAATAATTATATAACAAAGCTAGTGAGATAGTAAGGGAAACTACTCTACTTATAACCACAAAACTAGCATAATTAGGTGAGGGAAATATCAACTATAAACTACCCTATTCCATCCATACTCCTGAAATTCAATGCTACATCATATATCCCTGACCAATAAACGAATAAAGGGCAAAGAAAAGATATATATAACAATATATAAGGCCAAGGAATGAATATACATTCTTAATAAGTGACAAAATGAAGGTATATATGGTAATACCATAGCTACATATATCTTGATATATATACAAGATCAACTCGAATCACAACCTAAATCATCATATCTTCATTTTAAGACCTTATAATTATAGCAGGATTTAGTACTAACATACTCAAGGTTTCTAATTCATACCTCTAGTCATGAGTTAATCATTCATAGTAATGAAATCGTAAGATAGATGATACCAGATTCATACCTCAAATCTCGATACAAAATCAAAAACTAATCTATCACAAACTAGCCATAACAATAATCATAACAATGATAATAGAAATATCAAAGACAACACGACTAATCGGCATGTTCGAACAACCAATACCTAGTCGAGCGTTACATGTACCCCCACAATCCCAAGTTCAGGAATTTTAATGAACATACAACACACCACAAAGCATAGTCATCACCCATACCTATGAAAAACCCATAAATGGGATGATAGATATAGGCGCATACTAGTGATAGGAAATGGGCATGTAAAGATGAATGCAACAAAATCCATAATACCATAACCCATCCAAGTATCATAATATGTCTGGACTCGTACCAGTGAGTATAATCAATATCCTAATTTCATTATCATAACTATGACCATAATAACCATCGTTATCATAATCATCCTCCGGCCTTGCCAAGTATATATATAATTTCCATAAATAGGGCTAACCAGACTTAAACTGGTAGACATATACATAAACACATCAATATAATCATTCTGTGGCCTTGTCGGATGTATCATCAAAATTATTATTTGGCCTCTTTGGAATCAATATTATCATCAAAATATCCTCTGGCCTTTCCGGGTATCAATATATCATCATAATATCCTCTGGCCTTGCTGGATATATCATCAATATCACCATAATCATTAGCACATATATATACACGAATAACATTGATACTAAAATCAGTCATCATGTTTTACCTTGAAATTATATCAATAATACAACATCTCCCTCAACCCCATATCAGAGAGAAGTGTATATAGATATGTTATGGGTCAACTTACTTTCAATACCATAATTGACTCTGCAATAAATCAAACACAACAAACAAAGGAGAAAAACAATCAACCTTGCCTCACTATAGGGAACAAATCATCGAATTAGGCTATAGCTACTCATGCCACCAAATAAGAACTCAAAGAATGGAATTCTAACTAGATAACACTAGTTTAAAGAGCTACCCGACGAGGATAAATAATATAAAATAATAGCAACAACAATATCAATATCAATATAATGAATAGGCGATACCGTAATGAAAATAAATAGCAAGTACTACTCAAGGGCCATAATAATGCTAATGTGTCAAGATAAATGGGACTCAAACACAAATTCTACACCCATAGGGAGGAAATATCAATAAAGATCTACTCCATCCAAAAGAATTAAACCATAGGGGTAGTCACATAATTATGAATTCTATACCAAGACACACAATAACAAATATGAACTAATCAATGCATATAATCATTATTGGGTATGAAGACCCTAATACACATAATGAAAAGGTAAATACAGGAAATAAAAGAGCACTTATCAAGATGAAATCCACAATAACATGATTGACGGGTCTAAGGGAGAATAAATCTGAACAGGTCCAAACTCAAACTAAGCAATTGAATTGTCAATCATGGAGATAAGTGCATTATCTATGACTGAAGGTGTCGCAACATCATGGACTAATTTTAATGGGCTGATTGACTAGAAATCCCATGTCAAGGATACACTCTAGACTAGTTAATGATCTCTCTGCAGTCATAACAAACTTTTTATATTCTAACTTTAGCGAGAAACATGAATTAAGACCAAATAGCTGGCTAACTTACACCGAGAGCACTCTTTACTATAACGTCCATCCTTTCCATAATAATAGCCAGCCTCAACAACTGTAGGCTAGCGGGGAATATATGCTAACTATTACTGATCATGAACACACATCTAGGGAAGTCTTCAAAAAAATTTGTATCTCTCTATAACAAAAACAAGCTCCTGGAATACTCCAAGATACTACCCCTTATAAAAAAGAATAGTTGCTAAGGCCTAAAGACCCAATACAAAAAACTCTGCAATGTCCGACAAGAACTTTGCCTGCCATGAACATCATGACTAATCTGAGGACCACTCATAGTATGAAATACTACCTATGTAGAGCTGATAGGTTGCAAGTAAAGTTGACCTCTACAAGAAGGATCCTTAATCCGAAATAAAATATCAATAGCATTAAGCTAATGGCATGGCTTCTTGCCGCCACCTCCATAAGTCTCAACACATGCTCTCTATGTGTCCCTCGTATAATAAACAACCTAAGGGAAAGAGGACCCAACTTCTATCAAGTTCTATAATATCAAATAGAGTAGCGATGTTGATCCTCCAATAAATCCATGCACTATGTCCTGCACTGAAGGATATGGCATAGGAATATGTCTGGCCCACTCAGGAAACCTAATCTCATATTTTGAAACTAACAAGGAACCTTGATATACACCAATGAATCCAACTCTTACTTAAGAACTGCTCGATGACTAGAATGTCATCCATGGCTGGGGGTATCTTTAACATGACTCAGATCCCCAATGTCAAACCTCGAAGGGATGAAGTAGTCACAAGCTCAACTAGAGCCTGAAATAGCCCTAAATGCTTTAGCTGACACTGAAGCTCTAAAAATATATGTAAAAGTCTCGTCTACATCTATCGACCATCTCGCATCATCTATTTAGGATAGAATAGAGTAAGAGAATATGTTTGTGGATTATTGCAATACTTATAAATGATAAGGATTCATGAAATGAATTTCTTAAGAATAACCCTATATCCTCCCAAAGATAGGTTACAAACGACCACACACCAATCCGCAGGACTCTATAAAATTCTTAGCTCTTACATTAATACACCGATGAACCTCGTCTCTGATACTAAGTTGTCATGACCAAATTTCTCAGGTCATTATGACGGCTACTATAACCCATAAGTTAGTAAAACAAACTCGTATTCCAGAATAACTAGTAATGGACTACCCAAAGATATATATAAAAGAATGTGGAATAGATATAATAAAAGATCAAAATCATAATACAGTCCCAAAACCTGGTGGTATCGGTACAAGAGCTCCTAATATAATTATTGTACAAAAATGAAATACCAAGGGAATTACATTGTTAAAACTCATCTCTGAATACAACATAGAGACTAGTTTAGTACATAAGAGGGAGAGAAGTAATACTCTAAACGTTAGGAGCTCACTCTATATTTCAAAACCATGTCTTCTCCGCACAACACACACATCAATAGCGATAACCCATACTATGATATGCAGGCTATAAAAGTGTAGTATAAATACCAAATATATTGTACTCAATAGGTAACTACCAACTAAGCTCCAAAGAAAATGTTGATGCATATAACATACAAAACAGAGTGAAAACTACACCCTAAAGGTCAGAAAATCATGTAACAAAGCTAGTGAGGTAGAAAGGAAACTCCTCTACTCATAACCACGAAACAAGTATGATAAGGATAAGGAAATATCAAGGATGAACTACCCTATTCCTGCAATACTCAAGAATCTCAATAAGACATCATATATCCCTGGATGATATATGAATAACGGGCAAAGAAAGGATATATATAATAGTATACAAGGCCAACGAATGAGCATACATTCTGAATAAATAAAGAAAGAAAGGGATAAAGGGTAATACTACAGCTACAAATAGCAAAACATACATAAATATATTTATATATAAAGTCAACACAAAGAAACACCCCAATCATCCAATCTTCATTTTAAGACCTCATAATCCAATTAGGATTTAGTACTAACATACTCAGGGTTTCTACGTCATATATCTAATCCTGAGTCTATCATTCATTAATAAAATCATAAGATAGAAAAGACCAGAATCATACCTCAAATATCTATTCCAAATTATAACCAATTTGTAACAAACTATCAATTACAATAATCATAATAATTATAATAACAATATCAATGACAATGTGAGTAACAAGCTAGTTTGGATAACTAATGCCTAACCTAGTTGTACACGTACCCCTATAGTCTAGTCTTAGAAGGCTCAATCAGCATACAACACAACACAAGGCATAGTCATCACCCATACCTATGCAACTCCTTTATTGGGATGATAGATATAGGTGCATACTGATGATAGGCAATCCATATACAAATATGAATGCAATAGAATTTGCAATACCATAATCAATTCAAGTATCGTAATATATTTGGACTCAAATAGCTAAATATAATTAATACCATAATATCATTATCATAACCATCACTATCATAACTATCACTATCATAATCATCCTCTGACATTGCTGGGAATATATCTAATTTCCATAAATAGGGCTATCCAGACTCAAAGTGGTAGATGTACATATACACACATCAATATAATAATCCTTCGGCCTTGTCGGGTGTATCGTCATAACTATCCTTTGATATTATCGGGTATCAATATCATCATCACAATATCCTCCGGCCTTGTCGGGTATCAATATAGAATCACAATAGCCTTTTACCTTGCCTGGTATATCCTCATTATCACCATAATCATCAGCACATATATATTTCATCGATACTAAAATCCATCACTAGGTTTTACCTAGAAATTATATCATCAATAAAATATCTCTCTCCATTCCATACAATAGAGATATGTATACAAATATATAATTGGTGCACATACTTAAGCCGTGGTGAAAAAGAGTTTGAATTCGTGAATCCATTGCCTAAAGTGATCTTTGGGACTAAATCATTATAAAAATGTAGAAAGGGTCCAAATCTCACACGATCGGAGTAATTAGTAGTATCAAATAATAGATTGAAATATGGATCGTCCATATCTTTTAAAAATCATTAATAATCTCTTTTACATAAAAGTTATCAATTATGACAGGAAAATATTATTATGAAGAAATTTGTTCAAGGTGAAAAGTGGGATTTAACCCTTATGTAGGAAAAAAAGTAATAATATCATATTTTAGCTAGAATCACATCATTTATTTATTTAATGGTCATGAATGCACCAAACCTAGGCATATGTAATGCCTCGGGAGTACACCATGGATGCCACACGGTGTTTATAGCCACATGAGACCACAAGCTAACCCATGAGCTAGTACTTTCTAAGAGCACTGAATAATAATTATAACAAAAGATACACCCACATGGAAATAAATAAATTCTCCATAAGTTTTTAAGTACTAAAATATTACAAAATTATAAGTCTGAAAACAACTTGTCTGAAAACTGATAAAACAATGACAAGCTGACTGACAGTTCAAAAGACTCCAAAAGCCTCTAAAACTGACTGAATAAGAATTGATGGGATAGGCCCCAAATAACTTCAAATGTCTAACTTAAATAAAATGTTGAAATAATCATGATTGGTCCTCGAAGTATGAGGACTCACCATTGCTGCCACTGCTGATGTGCTAGAATGCCTAAGTGTGATCGGGAACCTAAGAATTAAAACCTATAATATGTGACATCATAGTGCAAGAAACGAGTATATGGTCAGTACTTGGAATATACTTGTAATACCCCGAGAAATTTTTTGTTGAAATTTTGTGCGTAAACATGTTGGGTTCTATCTTCTAGAATGAATTATAAATTTTTTGGGAGGAATGTCTTAGATTATGAACCACCATTGTGTAGAGTATCAAATAAGCTTTCGAAGGATATGTGGATCATCCAAAACGGACACCCGAGCGACGAGTTATGAACATTCCGATCGAATCGTGAATAGTAGTGAACAGTAAAAAGTGCAGGAAAAAAAAAGTACTGAGGCCTGGCGTATTTTTTCTCCAACTTTAAACGATCATAACGCCTTGTACATAATAATATGTATGATCTACTATATATCAACGAAAAGCTATGCGAGTCCTCTTTCCGATGAAATTAGTTTCATCCAATTTGTCTATTGGAGCAAAAAGTTATGGTCGATCTACTTCAGCCTATCAAAAGTGAATTTTTGGGTCAACTTCAAACGATCATAACTCCTCGTACACAATGATCTGGGTGAGATACTATATATCAACGGAAATATATTAGAGTCCTCTTTCTAATGAAATTGGTTTTATCTAATTTGGATATCGGAGTAAAACGTTATGGTTGATCTACTTCAAACTATCAAAACAGTCCACCAAAAGGACAAATTCGAGAATTATTTGAGTTTTTAGGGGCGTTTAGGTCATTCTCCCTCACCCAAAATCCGTCCAAACCCTATATTAAAGCCTATTAGAAGCATTATATGTTATATTTCATCAAATTCCCTCAGAAAGAAAACCCTAATCTCCTACTTCCAACTTCAAGAACCTCCAAAGTTCACCATTAATTTTGCTAATTTATTCAAGATTCTAAGTTCCTAGTTCAAGAACTCCAAGAACCATCATTCAAAGGAACAATTAACATCTCAAAAATGAGTATCGATCTAAATTTCATCATTCAAGGTATGTGGGGATTTTCAAGAAGAACTCTCTTTCGTTCTTGTGCCCAAAAGTAATTTTCCATACAAAGGCATGATTTTTATTTGATTTTTTTATGAATTTGAAGTATGAACCCATATCTTATGATGATTATTATGAAATCTTGATGTTTATGATTTTGAAAGATGAATTTACATGTGTGGTGATATAAAGCATGAATCTTGAACGATATTTACTATGATTTTGATATTTGGGTCTTGAACCCCATTTGAAATTGTGTCTTTAAGAAAATGTGTGTTATATGCACGTTGATGTTGAATATTTGTGATGTTTTAAATGATTTGACCTCTTGGTCGTGAATGAGTTATTTTGAACTCGACTGTGAAAGAAATCCACGTTTATGTCGGTTATAGGATTTTCCAGTGTGTGTGTGTTTCCTTGTGTCTATGGTGAATGGTGAAGTGATTTGAAAGTGGAATTGTGAAAGTTATTCTTTCAAAAGATTTAAATGATATTTACATTATGAGAATTTATATTCTTGATGAACTGAAAGTGATTGACAAATTATATGATGACTCACATGTGTTATTATACTTATTTCATCCGCTTATGATTATGATGATTTTTTTCGGGCTATGTGAGTCTTTCATACATCCTGTATATTTCATATAAATTTTTATGATGATGATGTTTATACAACTGCATACACCCCCATATACTCGGCTCCTTTCTATGGTACTGACCCACATCTTTGGATGTGGGCTGCATTTTCTTGGAATGTAGGTACAAGGTATAGTTGCGCCTTCAGATCCAGTCAGTTCGTGGTATCCAATCAGCAGGTGATGAGTCCTTTTGATTCAAGGGATTGGGTTAGTTATGCAGAGTTTATAGTGTTGTATTTTCTTTATTCAGTCATATTGAGTTGGGGTAGTCGGGAGTCATGTCCTGGCTACCTACAGTCAGTACTAGTAGAGGCTTCATAGATAGTTAGTAGAAGTTGATGTATTTTGTTTCAATTTTGGTTGTAAAGACAGAATTGTAATCCTGTAAAATTCCATTTTTGTATCGATCAGATTCAGAAAAGAGTAAATTTCTGCTGATTTATATGGATTTTTATTTTTATTCAGTTGCTTATGAGTTATGCCAGTAGAAGGGTTATCTTGGGGTCACTTGTGACCCTAAGCACCGTGTGACATCTCGGGACCCGATTTCAGGGTGTTACAAACTTGGTATCAGAGCATAGAGTTCAAGTGTCCTAGGGTGTCTATGAAGTCGTGTCTAGTAGATTCTTGCAGAACGGTACAGAGATGTCTGTACTTTTCTTCGAGAGGCTACAGGGCATTTAGGAAATATTTTCCTTCTTTCAAGTCTAAGATCGTGCTATAAAAAGGTTCTTCAAGAAGATTATATAGATTCTCATCTTACTCTATTCTGGCCAACTCTGCCTCATTTTCAAGGTATCAGAAACAGTTAAGCTTAATTCTTCGTAGATAGTTATGGGATTGTAAGAGATCTAGAAAGTATCCTGTCAGTGCTTTTTGAGTTCCAAAGATTGAAGTACTTTATTCATGTTCATAAAAGTCGTGAACTAAGCCTAGGTTATATGTGCTTTCATATTCCTCCTCAGAATCTACAATGTTAATCTATACTTCTCCCTCTATGTATTATTTTTGAGATAGCATGATTCGCAAGCTCCAGTTCTTCCCCAGGTAATGCTTCTATATTTTCTAGAAGAAATTTCAAAAGTTACATAAAGGGCTTGAGAGGATCTCTCAAGTGTGTTAAGTTCCTTAAGTTGAAAGTTATGCCCTCATTCTTATGAGTTATTTAATTAAGACAAACTAAGGTGTATTATTAGATCGTTGAATGTTGTGTGTCAAGTTTATATCTCTTGTATTATGTAATCTTGTTATTATTATGTTTGTGAAAAATCAAAGTCTAGTGAAGCCGTGTGGGGCTCTTTCGATTCACTAGCATAGCTTCTTTGTTATTCATCTTATTTTCTTGTTCAAAATATAAACCAAAGTCAAGTGAAGCCGTGTGGGGCATATTTTGATTCACTAGCATAGTTACTTTGTTATTCATGTAACATTCTTGATCAAAACACAAAACCAAAGTCTAGTGAAGCCGTGTGAGGCCTATTTCGATCCACCAGCAAGTTGTAGTTCATCTTGTTCCTTGTGCTGGCTGAAAATGTGGGATGTGGAGGCGTAGTAGTATGAAAGATGGTAAGTATGATTTGTTGAGTATAAGTATAGCGAAATCCCTTTTTGCATGCAATTGGGTTAATAGGAAGTGATATAGTTTGTTCGAGGTATGAAACGGGTGTTGACGGTATTTGTATGACAGAGAGTATAAGTTAGTGATGGAAGTACTCGGTGGGTAAGTGTTGTTAATCTAGGCGCTCTCCAGATTGCAAGAGGAAGTTAAGTTAATACGTAGAGAGCTATGAACTATGTTAAGTTGTGTATGAAGGATAGATAGTAGTGACGGGTGAAAGAAGGATGTGTTAATGGATTGTGAATAAGATAGGCTATATGATTAGGACCAATTATTATTGTTATGAAGTTTAAGTGGGCTAGTGTTCATGGATGTGTTGTTTTATAATCTTCACGTGGGAGTTATGCGTGAGATGGAGTTGTAAATTATGTGAAGTGTGAAACCTTAAGTTTGAACGATTTGTGATCATGAAGCTGAATATGACGGTTTTCGGGTTAATGGTATTAGTTGCCGGAAGTGACCTAATAGGCTTGAACAGTGTACACAAGAGTTTAAGTGTAGTTGACTTTTAATTAAGTTTAATATTATATTATGATGAGAAAGTTTGCCCAAGATATTATGGGACTGCTTTAATTTTGAGGATTAGTGTATGTGGTGTAGTGAGTTGTTCCATGGGATTGTTAGATGGATAAATACTAGTTAGACGATGGATGATGTTTTTATGGCTAAGTTAAGGCGAGGCGTACGATTGGAAATGTTGATCTTCTTAAGTGTGATTTTGATTCTTATGGGTTAGAAACATAAGTTCATAGGCATGGTATTAGAGGGAGAGGACAGAAGTAGCATGGTCTATCAAAAGGTTAGAAAGTATTCAAGTTGAGCTAATAGAAATAAGAATTGAAGCACTAGATGGTGTACATTCCGGCGATAGAGATGTTCATGGAGATTCAAAATTAGTAAGCATTTGAGAATTTGAGTGGTGGCTTAAAGCTAAGGGGGAGATGATAGAACAAGTAGTCAAGTCAAGATTTTACATTTTAGTAGAAGTACCAGTAAGTTGTAAATTTGCTGTGAGAAAGATCGGTGCTTGACCCAATGTTATTTCAGTATTTTCAGCTGTCCCAAAACCTACTCATGCTTTACATTTCAGTTCCATGATCTTAATTCATGTTCATACACGTGATGGAGAATTACATACTCTTCTAGTTTCCAAAAATAAGAAATTCTAGTTCTTCTAGCAGTTGGAATCACATTCCATAAGTTATGAGCTCTAAATTCAGGGCACGCCGCCCATGACTCATATACTCAAGTTTTACAGTATGTTCAGTTCCAGTACTCAGGCGATATTTTTATTTATCAGTGAGATTCAGTTTTTGTTATGGGTGTCTTCAGTTTTGATACCTTAATGAACCCATTGTATTTGATATTTTATTCCTAAGGCCTCAATAGAGAGAGTCAAGTTATTTACATTATCCCTTCATGTTTCAGGTCTTCATGTTTTAGAATTTTGTGACCTTTTCATTAAGTCAAGCTAATGGTGTTGAGCAGTTGTCTAGAAGGGAGAGAAGATACTTCTTTATCTATGATAGAAGGTGGTGTGCTCACGGCGGGGAAGTGAAGTTAGATTGAGGCTAAGTCCTGGATACATGCCGTGGTTAGTTGAAGTTTTAAATGTTTATTTTGAAAGATTGTTGTGCGTTGGTTTTATGCACTTCTATGAGGCTATAGGAATAGTAATACAGATTTTTTGTGTATAGTTCAATTGGTTGAGAAAATGTTATGTATGCCGTTTAAAGAATTGACCAGTATGTGTGAATGATGTAGTTGATGGAATCTTAGAGAAAGCAAGGAAGATGCTTTATGAGTGTTCGTTTAGAGGTGCATGTGCGAAGTGCGTATGTGGTTATGAGTATAGGCTTGAATGTTATGGTTGTATATCTAAAAGAATGCACCGCAAGTTAGCAAATCCCTCGTATAAGATTGTATGTGGTTGTTGGAGTTGCAATAAGAGTTATGTTTGAAGTGAGGAGTTGTGAGGCTCAGTGTGTATTGAGGTTCATGATATACATTAATATTATAGTGTTATGTGGCGTATCTCATGAGTACTTGGAGTTAGGCTTGAACATAGTCGAGGGAGTAGTTGGGAAGTGTTGCTAAGTTTGGAAGCGAGGAGTTATGTTTCCCAAGACCTAGAAATTCCTATCTTAATTTATGCCATATGGGTCCTTGTTCCCATACGATAGGTTTGTATCAAATTATGGTTCATTTTCTCCCCGAACAATGTCATTTGAATCTTTTGGAGTGAGTGTTGAGGGACTTTTCATTTGGGCGCAAGTAGTCCTTCTTTTGATGATATCCCCTTCGAGACCTTTGATTCTCAGTCTCTGAATAAACCAAAGATATCGCTTCCTTAAAATCAGTCTCCTTTGTTTAAGATCCAACTACGTGACCATTCTCATTATGAATCGCATGTTCTATGAAGTATTCGAAAGTTTGGAGTGAAGTAAGTGGATTGACTTCATTATACCAGCCTATTGTCCTCATTTCCATGGTATTCTGTACTTATTCATCGACATTCGAGGATGAATGTTTCCAAGGGGGAGATGATGTAATACCCCGGGAAATTTTTCGTTGAAATTTTGTGCGTAAACGTGTTGGGTTTTATCTTCTAGAATGAATTATGAATTTTCCATGTGGAATGTCTTAGATTATGAACCACCATTCCGTAGAGTATCAAATAATCTTTCTAACGATATGTGGATCATCCAAAACGGACACCCGAGCGACGAGTTATGAACATTCCAATCGAACCGTGAATAGTAGTGAACAGTAAAACATGCAGGGAAAAAAAGTACTGAGGCCTGGCGTATTTTTGCTCCAACTTTAAACGATCATAACTCCTTGTATATAATGATCTGGGTGATCTACTCTATATCAACGGAAATCTCTGCGATTCCTCTTTCCGATTAAATTGGTATCATCCAATTTGTCTATCAGAGCAAAAAGTTATGGTGGATCTACTTCAGCCTATCAAAAGTGAATTTTTGGGTCAACTTCAAACGATCATAACTCCTCATACACAATAATCTAGGTGAGATAATATATATCAACGGAAAGATATGAGAGTCCTCTTTCTAATGAAATTGGTTTCATCCAATTTGGATATTGGAGTAAAATGTTATGGTTGATCTACTTCAGACTATCAAAACAGTCCACCAAAGGACAGATTCGAGAATTATTTGATTTTTTATGGGCGTTTTGGTCATTCCCCCTCACCCAAAATCCGTCCAAACCCTATATTAAAGCCTATTAGAAGCATTATATGTTATATTTTATCAAATTCCCTCAAAAAGAAAATCCTAAGCTCCTACATCCAACTTCAAGAACCTCCAAAGTTCACCATTAATTCTGCAAATTTATTCAAGATTCCAAGTTCCTAGTTCAAGAACTCCAAGAACCATCATTCAAAGGCACGATTAACATCTCAAAAATGAGTATCGATCTAAACTTCATCATTCAAGGTATGTGGGATTTTTCAACAAGAACTCTCTTTCGTTCTTGTGCCCAAAAGTAATTTTCCATACAAAGGCATGATTTTTATTTGATTTTTTTATGAATTTGAAGTATGAACCCATATCTTATGATGATTATTATGAAAGCTTGATGTTTATGATTTTGAAAGATGAATTTACATGTGTGGTGATATAAAGCATGAATCTTGAACGATATTTACTATGATTTTGATAGTTGGGTCTTGAACCCCATTTGAAATTGTCTTTGAGAAAATGTGTGTTATATGAACGTTGATGTTGAATATTTGAGATGTTTTGAATGATTTGACCTTTTGGTCGTGAATGAGTTATTTTGAACTCGACTGTGAATGAAATCCATGTTTTTATTGATTATGATAAAGGTGTAGCAAATTTGCTCCCGATGAAAATTGTTGAAGTGTTTATTGTGAATTTTCTTTAATGTGAGCCTGAGGCTGATTTAAATTTCTTATCTAAGTTTGGGAGTAATATTTAGCACCGAGTGGGAGGTATAAAGTGACCTTATTTCCCTAGAACTACGTGCTCCTGTAGGATGTGAGCCAGAGGCTGATTTATATAGTGATCACTAGTGTTTTTGGATTGATATTGGAAGTCCTACTCCGATGGAAAGGATAGGACGGCTCTCCCCAACGTGGGTTGGACGTTGGACTCCATGTGGCTCACATGGTTTATGTCGGTTATAGGATCTCCCAGTGTGTGTGGGTTTCCTTGTGTCTATGGTGAATGGTGAAGTGATTTGAAAGTGGAATTGTGAAAGTTACGAGAATTGATATTTTTGATGAACTAAAAGTGATTGACAAATTATATGATGACTCACATGTGTTATTATACTTATTTCATCCTCTCATGATTATGATGATTTTCTTCGGGCTATGTAAGTCTTTCATAGATCCTGCATATTTCTTAGAAATAATTATGATGATGATGTTTATACAACTGCATACACCCCCATATACTCTGTTCCTTTCCATGGTACTGACCCACATCGTCGGATGTGGGCTGTATTTTCTCAGAATGTAGGTATAAGGTATAGTTGCACCTTCGGATCCAGTCAGTTCGTGGTATCCAGTCAGCAGGTGATGAGTCCTTTTGATTCAAGGGCTTGGGTTAGTTATGCAGAGTTTATAGTGTTGTATTTTCTTTATTCAGTCGTATTGAGTTGGGGTAGTCGGGAGTCATGACCCGGCTACCTATAGTCATTACTAGTAGAGGTTTCATAGACAGTCAGTAGAAGTTGATGTATTTTGTTTCAATTTTGGTTGTAAAGACAGAATTGTAATCCTGTAAAATTCCATTTTTGTATCGATCAGATTCAGAAAAGAGTAAATTTCTGCTGATTTGTATGGATTTGTATTTTTATTCAGTTGCTTATAAGTTATGCCAGTAGAAGGGTTAGATTGGGGTCACTTGTGACCCTAAGCACTGTGTGACTTCTTCGGACCCGATTTCGGAGCGTTACAATACTGGTATGCTGGATGAGGTTAGGCTGAAATGCATGGGCTCATGTACATGAATAATAACGGATTGAATGAATAGCGTGAGATAACGAATGCATAGTATGTTAAATCCGAAGATGCATGACCAAGCATATAACATGATACTAAAATAGTTCGTAAACTAAAAGCACTAAAATTTGGTAACTAAATAACTGATAACAGTATGCCATGGTCTGTACAAACCTGAAATGAATTATACTAAAGGCTAAACTGAAACTATAGGAGCGAGCTATAAATGACATACCCTAATATATTATCAGGTTCCAACCTATAACCCCAAATAGATGGGTGACATTACCGTAACACGGGTACTAACACTGGCTATGTGGATCCACTATCTGATGTCTTGAAGGACTAAGGTGTCATGCCTAACTCACAGGGGACCCCTCAAAGTCTACGGTTGCGCCGTAGGTTTGGAACCTAGGGACTGCTACTAATGCCTCATGCCTAACTGACTGGGGAGATACCATCCCTAAGTTTACTTGGTGCTAATGTTACTCACAACTAAGGACACTGATTCTTGAACTGAACTTATCGTGACTGAACCAACAATTGACCATACTAACTGATTGAAGGATAATTCTTATAGTTTATATAAGATTGTTCTACAAAAACTGAAACTATGTAAACAATTATGTTTTTGGGTATTCATAACCCCCAAGACTCTATATCAATATCAATATGAACACATGAGAGCATTTGAAACCCTATAAGTAAGCAATATTCCAAAAATCATTGCTTAGGCATTTCACCAAACACTTGAGGGTCATAAGTTAAAGCATGAAAATAATTTAAAATGTGATAGTAACATAATTTCAATATTAAAATTATGGGTTATGGATTTAACATGCAACTTTCATCCTTCAAACATGTCAAGGGCTAATTCCAACGAAAACATATGTAAACATGGTATAGAATCAAAATTCTTGGGAGTTCATGGATATAATTCATGCTAACATGTAAAGACCATTACTTAAAACTTGAAAACAGATTCTAGGACTCCATGGGCAAAGAGGACCCATGGATGAACATCTAACATACCTTGATTGATGAATTCATGATAGTCTTGGTAAATTTCTTGAAGATTGATCTTGAATATTGAAGGGGTTAGGGTTTGTTCTTGAGAGGGAATGTTTACAATTGAGAGAAAATAAGAAATAAGAGGCAAATAATTCTCTTTTAATACCCTAATCCCGTGTTATGGTTGAGATAAAGTGAGGGAAAAAGACTGAAATACCCTTCTGGACCCAAAATTAATTAAGTTGATCGTTGCTAGTGATGCGATAAGAGACGCATCACATTGTTCAGTCGAAGCATTAGGTGACGCATCGCATTGCACCCCAAAAATGCGATAAGCAATGCACCGCGTTCATATCGTACTGCGCTGGTTTGAATATCCAAACAAGCCTCAAACCTTGTCCAAAAAATCTGAAACTTATCTGAGACATGCTATCGACCACATCGATCATGAATCAACTTAAAAATTGATGTTCTAAGGCTGGGAAAGTCAGAATTTAAATCATTAAAGTCTAACAGGCTTTGGAAATGACTAAGTCTTAACACTTAGTGAAATTTTTCAAAGTCTTGGACCATTTTTGCATGCATTAGTAAGCTGAAATGAGCTAGGATTTTACGGAGTCTTACAATATCTCCCCCTTGGGATCATTTATCCTAGAATAATACTGATTAAGATGAGAGTACTGAGATACTGAAAGTACATACTAAATGTGCATAACTAAAAGCATGGTTACATGACTGAGCCTGAAACATGATATATAGAACTAAACTGATTTGTGAATGTATACAATATCATGAAGATGATAACCTGGGTAGAACTGAGAATGGGAAAGAGATAATCTAAGGAAAACTGTTACCTTGAGTTGAGTCTGATTTTACGAAGAAGAGGTGAGGGTACTTAGTTCACATATTTTCTTCTTCCTCCCAACTGACTCCCTCTACAAACTGATTCCGCCAAAGAATTTTGACCGAGGGGACATCTTTGCTCCTAAGTCTCCAAATCGGTGATCTAGGATCTCGACTGGGATCTCTTCGTAAGAAAGGCTATCCTAAACATCTGTACTTTCTAAAGGAAAAACTACTGCTGGATAACCAATACACTTCTTTAATATAGAAACACGGTATACTGGGTGAACGGATACCAAATTTGTGGGCAACTCAAGCTCATACGGTACCTTCCCATAGTGACTGAAGATCCTTTAAGGGCCAACATAATGGGGACTGAGCTTTCCCTTCTTGAAAAACCTCTTCACTACCTTCATGGGAGAGATCATCAAATAGACTAAGTCGCCAACCTCAAACTCAAGATCTCTTGTCCTCACATCTGCATATGATTTCTGTCGGCTTTCGGTTGTCTTAAACCTCCCTCTGGTCAACTAAACTTTTACCAAGGCATCAAACACTAAATCTATCCCTATCAATGCAATCTCACTTACCTCAAACCAACTAATAGGAGATCTACATCTCCTCCTATAGAGAGCCTCAAATGGTGCCATATGAATAATAGAGTGATAATTATTATTGTAGGAAAACTCAATCAAAGATAAGTGATCATCCCAACTACCTTTAAAGTTGATAACACACACTCTCTATATGTCCTCTAAGGTTTGAATGGTTCTCTCTTCCTGACCATTTTTCTTAGGGTGAAAAGATGTACTGGGATGAACTTGGGTACCAAGACCCTTCTGAAATATCTTTCAAAAGTGAGAGGTAAACTGAGTACCCCTATCTGAAATGATAGACAAAAGCACTTTATTCAATATAACCACATCTTTAAGATAAAGCTTTGCATAGTCCTCAGCTGAATAAGAAGTATGGACTGGCAAGAAATGAGTTGTTTTGGTCATCCTGTCTAATATAACCCAAATTGAGTCGTATTGATAATGTGAATAGGGCAACCCTATTCCAAATTCCATGTTCACCTCTTCCGACTTCTAAGTGAAACTACTAAACTCTTGCATCATACCACTAGGCCTTGGAAGCTCAGCCTTAAACTACTACTACTAATAATATTTAGCTACAAACTCTGCAATATCTCTCTTCATGCCACTCCACTAGTAGATTTCTCACAAATCACGATACATCTTAGTGGCTCCTGGGTAAATAGAGTAACGCACACCATACTCTTCTACAAGAATTCACGGTCTCAAACCATCTACACACTGTACACATAATCTACCTTGGCAACACAACATGCCATCTCCTCTTTGGGAGAAAACCTCTGCTTTTTTATCTCTGACTGACTCTTTCAACTTCACTAGATTGGGATCCCTATCTATCTTTTCTTTCACTTCAGCAACAAAAGAGGATTCCAAACTATTCTGAACCCAAACACTATCCTCAACTGAGTCAACCAAACGAACGCCTAACCTAGCCAACTAATAACTTCCTGAACCAGCTTTTTCTTATAATTCTTAACATGAGCCACACTACCCATAGATAATCTACTAAGGGCATCTAACACTACATTGGCCTTGTCCAAATGATGCAAAACACTCATATCATAGTACTTCCTTCTCTGGCGGAGATTTAACTCTCTGTGAAAATATATACTGCAAGCTTTTGTGATCCATGAACACATCAACATACACCCCATAAAGATAATGCCTCCAAATTTTCAAGGCAAAAACAACCACTGTAAACTCAAGATCATGGGTAGGATAATTCTTTTCAAGGGTCTTAATCTTCTTAGAGGCATAGGCTATGACCTTACCTCTCTACGTTAATGCACAACCCAAAACAACTTTGGAAGCATCACAATAATCAACAAACCCATCTAAACCATCTAGCAAGGTCAAAACTGGGGCTGAGGTGAGTCAAGTGTTCAACTCCTAAAAAATCTTCTTATAACAATATGACCACCGAAACTTGACTTTCTTTTAAGTCAATCTGGACATGGGGATGCAATAGATGAAAAACCATTAACAAATCGTCTATCATAGCCAGCCAAACCTAAGAAACCCCTGATATCTTATGAAAAAATGGGCTTGGGCTAGTTTCTCACTACTTTAGTCTTTTGAGAATCAACTCTAATGCCATCACTGGAAAATAATAGGGCCAAGGAAAGCTACTGATCTTAGACAAAATTCA
This sequence comes from Capsicum pubescens, assembly GCA_030864215.1. NCBI lineage: Eukaryota > Viridiplantae > Streptophyta > Magnoliopsida > Solanales > Solanaceae > Capsicum > Capsicum pubescens. The sequence continues at coordinate 182,203,860 of CM061546.1, read as the reverse complement.
CACTTACTAAATTTGGTGAACAACTGATGGGTTCTAGGAGTCTATAATACTATTCTGAGGTAGTCTGCATGATCATTTTTATCATGGGAATAACTGGCATCCTGAAGTTGGTCGACTAAGTCAACAATACTAGGGAGTGGGTACTTATTCTTTATTGTGGCTTTGTTCCAATAACGGTAATCGATACATATTTTGAGAGAATCATCTTTCTTTCTCATGAAAAGGAGTGGAGTGCCCCATAGGGAAATAGTAGGCATGATGAATCCTTTATCAAAGAGATCTTTCAACAACTCTTTCAACTCTCTTAGCTCAGTTGGAGCCATTCTATAGTGCAGAATAGAGATGGGCTTGGTTTCTGGAAGAAGGTCTATTCCAAAGTCATTTTTCCTTTCGGATGGATCTCTGAGAAGATCTTCTGGAACACATATGGAAATTCCCTCACTACTGAAACCGACTCAGATTAGGAGTCTCAGAACTAGAGTCTTTGACTCGAACAAGATGGTAAACACACACCTCAAATATCATTTTTCTTTCTCTAAGTTACAAAATAAGCTAAACCCTAGATGCTGAAGTACTACCCCTCCATTTATGGATTGGTTCATTCAGAAACTAAAAATGAACAACCCTATTTCTATAGTCAATTAAACCATAGCATGAGTGAAGCCAATCTATACCTAGAATGACATCAAAATCAGTCATCTCTAACTCCACAAGATCAACTGAAGTGAATTTCTTGGATATTGTGATCGAACAGTTCTGTATACCCGCCTGGTTACAATAGAGAAACCTATTGGAGTGGCACAAAGAAGGGTTCTACTAAGGTCTCAAGACTAACACCAAAATTCACAACTATATAAGGGATTACAAAAGAAAGAGAAGCTCTGGGGTTTAACAAAACCTAAATACGTAAATAAAAGACCTGTAACATACCCATAACAACATAAGAAGAACTTTCTTGATCAGGACAGGGCTGGAGTGCATACAATCTTTTTTGGTGTTGACTGCTAGTGGCACTGGAAATAGTGCCCTGCTTGGGCATCCTGCTGGTGCTACCAAAGAGTTAGTTTGACTATGCTGGCGATTATTCCTACCTTCCATATACCTATCAAATATTTATTCAACCTGTGGTCTGGCTTACCACATCCAAAACACACATCACTACTAGCTCTGTATACCTCTTGATGATTTCTACCACACTTCTTGCAAAGGGGATTAGTCCGACCATTGTTCACATTTCCCTGAGTCTTAGAACCTAGTGTCTTGTCTCGATTATAATTTCTAAAATTTGGCACTGGAGCACTACTTGAAGATGGAGCTGGAGATGATGATTTATAATGGAATTAGGGACGGTTACCACCCTCTGACCTCGGCTGAGTAAAATTAAAACTACCTATCCTGGCCCTCTTATTTTCTCTTTTATTCTCCTTAACCTTATCCTTCTCAATCTGTAGAGCATAGACTATAAGCCTGGACAAATCCATCTCCTTAATCAATATTGTGGTCCTGCACTCTTTAACCACACTATCAGATACACTAGGCATAAACTTGCTCATCCTAGACCTATTATCAGCCACCACTTGACGATCATACCATGCCAATTGAATAAACATAAAAGAGTACTCTTTCACTCTCTTAATACCCTACTTTAAAGTAATAAACCCTAGCACCTTAGCTTACTTTAACTCAAAGGGAAAGAATCTATCTAAAAAAGGTGGTATCAAACTCCTCTCATTCAAAAGGCCCTATATATATGCCTTTATCCCCTTTCCACTTCTTATACCAGGTATGAGCTATATCCTGCAACTATTAAGCAGCCAATTCTGCACTCTTATTAGAAGTCACACCCATAATGTTTGTTACCCTCTGAACTATATCAAGGAACTCCTACAGTTCCTCATCATACTTAGATCTCAAAAATAGAGGAGGGTCCATTCGAGTGAAGTCCCAAATCCTAGTTGTGGTGCTATTACCCAGTAGAACGTCTAGGACAGCATTCTGTTGGTTATTCTAAGATTCTACTTAGTGAGCTAAATTAGAGAATACAACTCTGAATTTGACAAGAGAGACATACTCGTTCAGGGGATCTTCCTGAACAGGCGAAGGTGCAAGCTGATTCCATTTCTCCTTTCATTATTATTTTTAGGAGGCATGTTATGTAAATGGAAATATGATTGAATTAGAAAGAGATTTTAAATTAAGATCATGATCATTCGCACGATAAAAATATTGAAAAAGGGGGAACTTTTCCTAAATTATTTTGCTGCCCATTGCCCATAAGTGTGGTGTATTTCACACCCATGCAACAGACTCTACTAGATACGGCTTTTAGACTTCCAAGGACACTTTTAAACCTTAGGCTCTAATATTAAGTTTGTAACACCCCAGGTGATATAAGTCAAATGGCCGCCTTAGATTTTGATGACATCATTCAAAGTCACTACATGGAGAATCAAGATTTAGTCACATGGAGGGCATGGGATCATACTTGGAAGGGTTGTCTTGAGTATTCCATTAAACAAACCCAAGTGTGAAAGATTGCTTTCATCCTTGAAGACTTGAGGACTCTCGGGTTTGGGCCACACTTGGTTGTTCATAGTTATGGTTCCCTTTATTAAGGGCATTTTGGTCAATTATCCTTGCCCAAGTAAAAATCTATGGCCACCCCACCTCATTAAGGGTATTGGAGTTATTTTGTCTTCAATTATGTAATAAGGCTATATGTAGTCTCTTTTAGGTCTTTTCTCTTTAGTTCCTGAATGATGAAAATATGAGACATTGAAAATCCTCTCTCTTAAGAGTACACCACCTTAGGGTTGTTCTTAGTTAGGGATTGGATTATCCATTGTAGTTAAGGGTTTGGAAAAGCCAATATTGTTCTTTGCTTGGAAATGGTGGATCTTGAGGTGAGTTGATTTCCACGGTAGTCACCGTAAGAGTTTGGTATTATTGTTACATTCCTTAGGGTTTTTTGAGTTTAATATACTCTTTAGTTCCTATTCTTTCTAATAATCTATGTCTCACTATCTATCTTTACCTTTCTTACACTTGTGTTAGTGTTTGTATCATGTAATCATTTTTTCTTTTTTAATCTTAATCTTGTGTTCATTGTGTTCATCTAGTTCTTGTTGTATTGTTTCTATTTTGGAGTTAAAACACCTTGTAAAATTGTGATACTTGTGTTTTTGTTGTTCGCCAAAACTTGTAATCAAAGGGGACCTTGGGTTGCGCTCAATTTGTGGACTATTTTGTGTAGTTTTTGTGCCTTCGTGGTCCTTCTCATATCATTTTGTATCAGAGCTAAGGCTTGTTGTGTTCCTACACTGCCAATCTTTGACTTAAAAAAAAAGAGTTGAAGTGTTCTTGTTCTTAGCGGGGCATCCTTGTTGATGTTGTTGTGTTTGGCCAAGAAAAGTGTCTAGAACTAGGTGTATTTTTGTATGTCTTAGTAGTTTCTTATGATAGCTTCTTGTTCACTATCACTTATTGAGTCTAATTCCAAGATTTGAGTTCTTGAGAAGTTGTTGTTGAAGATTGGGCGGCTAGAGAGTTGTTGTAATACCTGCGTCTTTTTCCTAGCTAGAAATCATCTCAAGAATGCTAGGACTTACTTTGAAATGAAAATATGTTTTTGTACATGCAGTATTTTTTAGATTTTCAATTTCTATCACGTGGGAAATTGAGTTGGCTTTCCAACGATACCAATTTCGTCCAAATCCGACATCAGACGAAGGAGTTATGAACGTTTTACTCGGAACGGTCAGAATTGCCCAGGTGCGACGACCCAGTTGGCGGATCGTCAAATTAGTGACAGACCACTACTTGGACCATCACTTCCAAGGAAGAAGGGTCCCATTCTGGTTAAGGCCTGACAGCAAAGTTGACGGATCGTCAACTTAGTGACGGACCACCACTTGGACCGTCAAAGTTATGCCAGTTAAGCCATGTTCTGGATAAGGACTGACAGACGAGTTAACAGACCGTCAATGTTGTGATGTACCATCAGCCAGGCCATCAACCCTTATCCAGTGAAGCCCATTTCTGGTCCACGTTTGAAGGGCTGAATGATGATCCACCAGGAGTCTGACGGACCATCAGTAGGACCGTCACACGCCACGTTCAGCTTATTTCCAAGTTGTTTTAACAGGGGTATTTTGGTCACTTATCACCCGCCTATATATACCCAGATAAGTCCGAATTCAGCCATTTTTCTCAATTTTATTTCACAAACAACAACTAGGGTTTCTCCCTAAATTAAATCTTCAAGACCAAGACTCAATCTTCTTCAAGAATCAAAGGATTTCAAATCCTTCCAGTTCAAAAACATCAAGAACCTTGAGTCAGGTATGCGTAGTGTTCATCGATGGACCCCTTTCGTTCATAGAGTTCAAGAACCATGATTTTAAATGAGAAACTTTGATTTTCTTGTTGCTATGTGATGTTGTTTATGTCAATGACCATTGTTTAAACTTTAGAATATTATTTTAAGATGATTTCCATGAAGTAAGCATGTTGTGGTTAAAACCCATGAAATTGGGTGGTTCAAGATGACTAATATTTGTTGAGAAAACCTATGCCCAAGGTGTGCATGCAAAGTGTTTGTTAAAATGCCTAGGATGCTAAAAGTTCATATTTACATGATTCTATTATATCTAAATGACAAGTCCATATTAGCTATACAGTCAATATGAATTCCATGCTATTTATGTGTTGCTATTGTTGTGGTGTGAAACATGTGTGATAATGGAATTACAGAACATGTACACGAAATGTATCCATGCTTTCCCTACCATGTTTGAGATATTGAATAGACTCATGAAGTACACTATTCCTTACTTATGATATTATGAATTGTGGACTAAAATCTTGTGATCAAGTCATGTCATGTGTGTAAGTTTCCTTCTATCGAGTTCTGGGGGTATTCGTACCCGAAACTATAGCTGTGTGCCTAGAGCCATGTCATGTTGTCACGATATCTTCAATCAAGCCACTTTCCATAGAATTCAGTCAGTCATGTGACTCAAGAAACCTCAAAAACCTCATGATCTCATTTAGTTATCAGTATTATTCCGTCAATCAACGAAAATTCAGTAAACCCAGTTCATGTATAGTCAGTTAAACCATGTTCAGTCTCTTCAGATGGGAGTAGGAGTTAGCACCGAGCGAACCCAAGGATGGGAATGTAATGACCCAAAAAATGGGTCCCGGAGCGTCACACGGTGCTTGAGGCTACGAGTAGCCCCAAGCTAACCCTTTGAGCCATTTTCATTCAGTTCAACACAAATCAATAGGGTTTCCATAAATAACCCTCAAATATCAACAGAGTAATCATCATCTAAGAAAAAAAAAATTTAGAAAGATAACAAAATACGACTTATTAGTCAACTCCCAACATCTATACTAGTCTAACAAGCCTCTAAGAAAATCAATAAAACCAGCGAGCCATCGAGACATGCCCCAACTAACTCATACTCAATTATCAAATGTAAATATTTCCGTGAAACCAACATCAGACATCACATCCTCGAAACATGAGGACTCACCACAACAAAGAATATAGAACAGCGTGCCCAAAGAATCACTGTCAAACCTGGAACTGAGCACCTGAACCTACATTCCGAGAAAATACAGCCCACATCCGAAGATATGGGTCAGTACCATGGAAAGGAACAGAGTATATGGGGGTGTATGCAGTTGTATAAACATCATCATCATAAATATTTACAAGAAATATGCAGGATGTATGAAAGACTCACATAGCCTGAAGAAAATCATCATAATCATGAGAGGATGAAATAAGTATAATAACACATGTGAGTCATCATATAATTTGTCAATCACTTTCAGTTCATCAAGAATATCAATTCTCATAATGTAAATATCATTTAAATCTTTCGAACGAATAACTTTCACAATTCCACTTTCAAATCACTTCACCATTCACCATAGACACAAGGAAACACACACACACTGGGAGATCCTATAACCGACATAAACCATGTGAGCTACATGGAGTCCAACGTACAACCCACGTTGGGGAGAGCCGTCCTATCCTTGCCATCGGAGTAGGACTATCGATATCAAATCCACACAAACTAGTGATCACTATATAAATCAGCCTCAGGCTCACTCCTACGGGGCCACGTATTTCTAGAGAAGTAAGGTCGCTTTATACCTCCCACTCGGTGCTAAAGATTTCTTCCGGACTTTGCTCAGATCATTTCAGATACAATCCATAACAAAATAATTTTAGTAATAGATAAATATACATCGGGAGCCATCATGCTTCCCATCTATCAAAATCAACCACATTGTGGATTTCTTTCACACTCGAGTTCAAAACAACTTCATTAAGACCAAAAGGTCAAATCATTCAAAATATCTCAAATATTCAACATCAATATGCTTATAACACACACTTTCTCAAAAAAACACAATTTTCAATGGGGATTCATGACCCAAATATCAAAATCATGATAAATATCGTTCAAGATTCATGCTTTATATCACCACACATGTAAATTCATCTTTCAAAATCATAAATATTAAGATTTCATAATAATCATCACAAGATATGGGTTCATGCTTCACATTCATAAAAATCAAATAAAAATCATGCCTTTGTAAAGAAAATTACTTTTGGGAACAAGAACGAAAGAGAGTTCTTGTTGAAAAACCTCACATACCTTGAATGATGAACTTTAGATCGATACTCATTTTTGAGATGTTAATCGTGCCTTTGAATGATGGTTTCTTGGAGTTCTTGAACTAGGAACTTGGAATCTTGAATAAATTTGCAGAATTAATGGTGAACTTTGGGGGTTCTTGAAGTTGGATGTAGGAGCTTAGGGTTTTCATTTTGAGGGAATTTGATGAAATATAACATATAATTCTTCTATTAGGCTTTAATATAGGGTTTGGACGGATTTTGGGTGAGGGAGAATGACCAAAACGCCCCTAAAAATCAAATAATTCTCGAATCTGTTCTTTGGTGGACTGTTTTGATAGTCTGAAGTAGATCAACCATAATGTTTTACTCCGATATCCAAATTGGATGAAAAAAAATTTATTAGAAAGAGGACTCTCATATCTTTCCGTTGATATATAGTATCTCACCCAGATCATTCTGTACGAGGAGTTATGATTGTTTGAAGTTGACCCAAAAATTCACTTTTGATAGGCTGAAGTAGATCCACCATAACTTTTTGCTACGCTAGACAAATTGGATGAAACCAATTTCATCGGAAAGAGGACTCACATAGATTTCCGTTGATATATAGTAGATTACCCAGATCATTATGTACAAGGTGTTATGATTGTTTAAAGTTGTAGAAAAAATACGCCAGGCCTTAGTACTTTTTCCTGCACGTTTTACTATCCACTACTATTCATGGTTCGATCGGAATGTTCATAACTCGTCGCTCGGGTGTCCGTTTTGGATGATCCACATATCGTTGGAAATATTATTTGATACTCTACGCAATGGTGGGTCATAATCTAAGACATTCTTCACGGAAATTTATAATTCATTCTAGAAGATAGAACCCAACACGTTTACGCACAAAATTTCAACGAAAAAATTTTTGGGGTATTACATCATCCCCCCCTTGGAAACATTCATCCTCGAATGATGCTAGACATGCCAAGATTAGATAGGTAATAGAGAATACATCTGAAACCATTCATTAGACTCATCACCACATCGTTTCACACTCTGAATGCAACATAGAATGCATAAATTCAAGAAACTACAGGTGAACACATAATAAATGACAGCTGAACTGCTGCAACTTTTATCAAAAGTGCATGATTTAGGAAAGAACGGTACCTTCGGGTTGATCAGAGTTCGCGGAAAATAGGTGCGGGTACTTGGATCGCATATCCGCATCAGTTTCCCAAGTTGCACCCTCAACAGATTGGTTTCGCCAAAACACCTTGACCAAGGGAACATCTTTGTTCCTTAGTCTTCGGACACTGAAATCAAGAATCTCAATAGGAATCTCATCAAAAGAAAGATTTTCTTGAATGTCAGCACTCACAGAGGAATCCACTACCACATCATCGCTAATATGCTTTCTAAGCATGGAGACATGGAATATTGGATGAACAGAGGACAACTCGGAAGGCAACTCGACCTTATAAGCTACCTTACCAACACAACTAAGAATTTTGTAAGGACCAACATAACGGGGACTAAGCTTCCCCTTCTTTCCGAATCTTTTCACCCCTCTCATGGGTGAAATTTTCAGATACACTAGGTCACCAACTTCAAACTCAAGGTCTCTCCTTCTAACATCCGTATATGACTTCTGACGACTCTGCGCAGTTTTTAACCTTTCCTTAATCAACTTAACTTTTTCCATAGCCTCAAATACCGAATCGGGACTACTCACAGCCGCTTCACCCACCTCGAACCAACCTATGGGTGATCTACACTTCCTCTCATATAAGGCTTCAAACGGAGCCATGCCAATACTAGAGTGGAAATTGTTATTGTCAGCAAACTATATCAATGGTAAGATCTCAGTTAGTTATCAATATTATTCCGTCAATCAACGAAAATTCAGTAAACCCAGTTTGTGTATAGTCAGTTAAACCATGTTCAGTCTCTTCAGATGGGAGTAGGAGTTAGCACCGAGCGAACCCAAGGATGGGAATGTAATGCCCCAAAAAATGGGCCCCGGAGCATCACAAGGTGCTTGAGGCTACGAGTAGCCCCAAGCTAACCCTTTGAGCCATTTTCATTCAGTTCAACACAAATAAACGGGGTTTCCATAAATAACCATCAAATATCAACAGAGTAATAATCATCCAAGAATAAAAAAAATTCAGAAAGATAACAAAATACAACTTATTAGTCAACTCCCAACATCTATACTAGTCTGACAAGCCTCTAAGAAAATCAATAAAACCAGCGAGCCATTGAGACATGCCCCAACTGACTCATACTCAGTTATCAAATGTAAACAATTTCGTGAAACCAACATCAGACATCACGTCCACGGAACATGAGGACTCACCACAACAGAGGATGTAGAACAGCATGCCCAAAAAATCACTGTCGAACCTGGAACTGAGCACCTGAACCTATATTTCGAGAAATTGCAGCCCACATCCGAAGATGTGGGTCAATACCATAGAATGGAACCAAGTATATGGGGGTGTATGCAGTTGTATAAACATCATCATCATAAATATTTACAAGAAATATGCAGGATGTATGAAAGACTCACATAGCCCAAAGAAAATCATCATAATAATGAAAGGATGAAATAAGTATAATAACACATGTGAGTCATCATATAATTTGTCAATCACTTTCAGTTCATCAAGAATATTAATTCTCATAATGTAAATATCATTTAAATCTTTCGAAAGAATAACTTTCACAATTCCACTTTCAAATCACTTCACCATTCACCATAGACACAAGGAAACACACACACACTGGGAGATCCTATAATCGACATAAACTATGTGAGCTACATAGGGTCTAATGTACAACCCACGTTGGGGAAAGCCATCTTATCCTTCCCATCCGAGTAGGACTATCGATATCAAATCCACACAAACTAGTGATCACTATATAAATCAGCCTCAGGATCACTCCTACGGGGGCACGTCATTCTAGGGAAGTAAGGTCGTTTTATACCTCCCACTCGGTGCTAAAGATTTCTCCCGAACTTAGCTCAGATCATTTCAAAGACAATCCACAACAAAACAATTTCAGTAAGATATAAATATACATCGAGAGCCATCATGCTTCCCATCTATATAAATCAACCACATTATGGATTTCTTTCACACTTGAGTTCAAAACAACTCCATTAAGACCAAAAAGGTCAAATCATTCAAAATATCTCAAATATTCAACATCAACGTACTTATAACACACACTTTCTCAAAAAAACACAATTTCCAATGGGGATTCACAACCCAAATATCAAAATCATGATAAATATCGTTCAAGATTCATGCTTTACATCACCACACATGTAAATTCATCTTTCAAAATCATAAACATCAAAATTTCATAATAATCATCATAAGATATGGGTTCATGCTTCAAATTAATGAAAATCAAATAAAAATCATGCCTTTGTAAAGAAAATTACTTTTGGGAACAAAAACGAAAGAGAGTTCTTGTTGAAAAACCCCACATACCTTGAATGATGAACTTTAGATCGATACTCATTTTTGAGATGTTAATCGTGCCTTTGAATGATGGTTTCTTGGAGTTCTTGAACTAGAAACTTGGAATCTTGAATAAATTTGCAGAATTAATGGTGAACTTTGGAAGTTCTTGAAGTTGGATGTAGGAGCTTAGGGTTTTCTTTTTGAGGGAATTTGATGAAATATAACATATAATGCTTCTAATAGGCTTTAATATAGGGTTTGGACAGATTTTGGGTGAGGGGAAATGACCAAAACGGCCCTAAAAATCAAATAATTCTCGAATTTGTCCTTTGATGGACTGTTTTGATAGTCTGAAGTAGATCAACAATAACATTTTACTCTGATATCCAAATTGGATAAAACCAATTTCATTTGAAAGAGGACTCACATATATTTCCATTGATATATAGTATCTCACCCATGTCATTGTGTATGAGGAGTTATGATTGTTTGAATTTTACCTAAAAATTCACTTTTGATATGCTGAAGTAGATCGACCATAACTTTTTGCTCTGATAGAAAAATTAGATGAAATGAATTTCATTGGAAAGAGGACTCGCAGATCTTTCCGTTGATAGATAGTAGATCACCCAGATCATTATGTATAAGGAGCTATGATCATTTAAATTTTGAGAAAAAATACGCCAGGCCTCAGTACTTTTTCCTGCACATTTTACTGTTCACTATTATTCACGGTTCGATCGGAATGTTCATAACTCGTCGCTCGGGTGTCCGTTTTGGATGATCCACATATCGTTGGAAATCTTATTCAATACTCTACGAAATGGTGGGTCATAATCTAAGACATTCCTCATGGAAATTTATAATTCATTCTAGAAGATAGAACCCAACACGTTTACGCACAAAATTTTCAGGAAAAATTTTCCGGGGTATTACAGGGAACTCAACTGCTTCAGATGAAGGTGTGATTCTTAGAAGCAATATTTGCATTCCAGAACTATGTAGCCAGCATAGGTTGAGACATCAACACTTCCAGCTTGAGGGTTGATGGGGCGGATATCCGCCGTTCTCTTTTGGGGACACTGCCAGATTTGAGGGTCACTCACAGCATGTCTTTACCCGTGGCATGGTATTGACACCCTTCTAATAAGGGCTGTGATTGGGCCCCAGTTCAGCTACTTTAACATACATGGGGCATATCGGTTAAATAACTACCTCCTATAGTTTCAGACTCAGTCTCAGTAAAAGAACTCAGACAGTTCTTCATATATCCATATACAAGGACTGTTTGATACATTCAAATCTCAGTTATAGTACGGAACTCAGATAGTTCCATTAGATTCAGGACTGTCATATACAGTCCCTCATGCTATCAGAACTACATTTTTAGCCATGTATTAGCATATAGATTTAGCTATCACGTACTCACGATCTCAGTTACTATGTATGTATGTTTGCACTCTTACGTTCATATCATTCAGTCAGTTAGCATTATTCATGCATGTAAACCCTTTGCATTAGCCTACCTCAATCGTATACTCAGTACTCCAGTTGTACTGATGCATTTGCGCTATGGTGCTTTCTTTTCATGTTACACCAAAGGTTTAGAGACACGAGTTTCAGACCAGCAGTAGAAGTCGCATTCAGCACACAGAGTTGTAGTGAGTCCTCTTCATTCGAGGACGATATTACTTAATTTATTCATTTATTAATTCAGTTAGTTTTTATTTTATGGAGTTAGTTGGAGATATGTTCCTTCAACTCCTTATTCAGACAGTACTTAGAGGTTTTCAGATTTAGTATTCAGATTCAGTTGTTTTTGGTATTTGCTACCCACATGGATGTCATGTTTTGATAGTTTTTTTATTCAGTTTAATCTTATGGCCTATTGTTCATATTTTTCATATTTTACAAGTATATTATGCAGTGTACAGGTACAGATATCAGTCATGGGTTATCTTGTGGTCCTTCAGAGTCATAAGCACCGTGTAGTATTCTAGTTCAGAAAATTGGGGCATTACAATTGTTATTCTTATTGTTCTTGAAGTGGTGTTCAACAAAGGTGTTGTTTGATTTTTGAAAGAGGGAAGATAGATAAGACTTTGTCTTTGTCTTGGAATTACTTCCAAGACAACACCAAAGTGGAAAAATAAAAAGAGGTGTTCAAAAAGTATAGTTACCAAAAAGGAGTAACAACACTTTACAAGAATAGACAAAAGAGGAAAGAGACAAGGCTACTCTAAAAAGATGTTTTTCCAAAAGAGTGCAAGTTGGTGAAAAGTTGGTAGAAAACCTTTTGACTCTTGAAAAGAGAGTCAAAAATCTTTTCCACATTCACCATATCCAAATTTTCTTCATCAAAGAAGTGAGATTGAACAACTAAAGTCTTGAATTATTATTCTTCAACTTCAACAACATTAATCAACGTCCAATCATTATAGGCCATGTCATCAACAAGACTCAAGTTCTTGTAATTCCTAGTTTCTTCTTTGTTTCCATTAGTTTTATTTTATAGACTCCTAGACTAGTTGTCAACTAGAAAGAATCTACTAAGTTGTAAATTAGTTTTTGAGTACGTTCTTCATATTACCATTATTTTTATGCTTCTCTCATTTTAACTCATAGTAACTTCTTTGTTTTAAGTTCATAAGTTAATTTTATTTTTTCCTTTTGAGTCTTGAGTCGATCAAACTAGAATACATTCCGGCCGCCAAGTAAAATTGACATCCTATTGACTATCGGAGTATAAGTAACTTTCAATATTCACTGCTCCAATTGTGAGAATTACAAAGATGAGTGTATATGAGTGTTGGTGAGAAGCTTTTACTACTAATCTTGTTTGTTCATTGTATAGGTACAAAGGTGATATAAGGGGGAACATGTCTTCGATAGCTGGGGATTATTGTGACTACGACATGGGAGACTATGATTGTAGTGAGAGATTTTATGGCTACGATGATGATGGAGATTATGAATGAGTCTAATGATTCTTTGCCTCTTGTTGATGATGTACATGTTGTGAGTATGGATACACTAATTGATCCTATAGATGATGAAATTGACTTTTTTTGTAAGAGAAATTTATGTCCACCTAGTGTTGAAGCCAATATGTTGAATGAAAATACATCGTCTTGTGTAATTGGTGTTGATCAACTTATGTGTGAAACTTTCCTGCCACTTGAGTTTATGTGTTATGTTCTTAATAAAACTCAAGTGAGTTAAGAATTTGAAAATGTTGGTCAAAAAAATAAGAGTGAACCAAGTGCTATTCTTGGGATAATCTTGTACTTGTAATCTCTTTGAAACTTGATTTGATCTTATAAAGAGTGATGAACGTGTTTGTTCTGAATCTGCCTGTGAAATAGATCATGCTCTCTTTAGGTATAATATCTTATTTGAAGATGATATAAACACTCCTAATAGATCTAGTGGTGAAAATGATGGTATAGCTTGCCATGGAAGCTATAGCCTATATACTAACCCGCTATGGTGTGACAAAATTCTTCCTAAAAATGGAAACCTCTTCTTGGAAGATGAGAGTACTCTTAAGGGTAAGTAATGTGTGGTCTTGGAAACTACTTCTCCTTCTACTTTGTATGACTTTATTATTGAGAGTACTCATGGTGATGATTGGGAAACTAGTAGTGAGTACACACATGAGGACACCTTAGTAGAAGTCAACTTGAGTGATACCTTTCTCTACTCTTTATTTTCTTTGGATGATATGTATGATATTATAGATATCATGTCATTTAGTTTGAGTGGAGACCACGGGAAAAGGGAGTGTTGTCTATACCCATGTCTATGACCAGTTTTCCCTTTTGACCCCGATACCAAATGTAGAAATGGTGATGTTGGTGCACCCATCTTGTCTCTTGGTCTACATGACAAGCAAAGTGTTACTCTTGGTGAATCCCATGACCACATCCTTTGTACATCTTTCATGGAGTTTTTAATATTTGATTTAAAGGATCTGTGGTTATGCTTCTAGTATGTGCCGCCTTTGCGTGATGATGTTTATTATTGTGCTAACCCTAACCCTCATGCCATGAGGATGTTATTCTTGTTTGTTGTTTCTCTAGTTTTGCAAGGTATGAATTTGAGGTCCAATCCTTTTCAAGAAGGGGAGGATGATACAAGTCAAATGGTTGCCTTAGCTTTCGACGACATCATTCAAAGTCACTACATGAAGAATCAAGCTTTGGTCGCATGGAGGGCACGGGATCATACTTGGAGGGGGTCTCTTGATTATGACATTAAACAAACCCGAGTGTGGAAGATTACTTGGAGCCTTGAAGACTTGAGGACCCTCGGGTTTGGGCCACACTTGGTGGTTCACGGTTTTGGTGCCCTTTATTAAGGGAATTTTGGTCACTTAGCCTTGTCCAAGTAACAATCCATGGCCACCCCACCTCATTAAGGGCATTGGAGTTATTTTGTCTTTCATTATGTAATAAAGCTATATATAGTCTCTTTTAGGTCTTTTCTCTTAAGTTTATGAATGATGAAAATATGAGACATTGAAAATCCTCTCTCTTGAGAGTAGACCACCTTAGTGTTATTCTTAGTTAGGGCTTGAATTATCCATTGTAGTTTAGGGCTTGGAAAAGCTAATATTGTTCTTTGCTTGAAAACGGTTGATCTTGAGGTGAGTTGATTCCCACGGCAGTCACCGTAAAAGTGTGGTGTTGTTGTTATATTTCTTAGGGGGTTTTTAGCTTAATATACTCTTTACTTCCTAATTTTTGTAATAATCTATGTCTCACTATCTATCTTTACCTTTCTTGTACTTGTGTTAGTGTTTGTATCTTGTAATTGTTTGTTCTTGTTGAATCCAAATCTTGTGTTCATTGTGTTCATCTTGTTCTTTTTGTATTATTGCTATTTTTGTGTTAAAACACCTTGTCAACTCGTCATCTTTGTGTTGTTGTTGTTGGCCGAAACTAGTACTCAAAGGGGTCCACGGGTTGCTCTCAATTTGTGGATTGTTTTGTGTAGTTTTTGTGCCTTCCGTAGTCCTTCTCATATCATTAAGAGTACACCCTGGATGCTACAACGTGCTTACGTCCATACGAGACCATAAGCTAACCCATGAGTTGGTACCTGTTATGAGCACTAAATATATTTGATAACAAAAGGTACACACATGCGGATAGTAACTGAATTCGCCATAAGGTTTTAAGTAATAAAACATTACTGAAGTATAAGTCTAAAAACAACTTTTCTTAAAACTAATAAAAATAATGACAAACTGACTGACTGTCTGAAAATGTTCAAAAGCCTCTAAAACTGACTGAATAAGAGTTGATAGGATAGGCCCCAACAAACTTCAAATATCTAACTGAAATAACATGTTGAAATAATCTTGATCGGTCCTTGAAGCATGAGGACTCACCACTACTACCACTACTGATGCGCTGGAATGCCTAAGTACAGTCGGGAACCTGAGCGTCCGAACCTATGATATGAGACATCATAGCGCAAAAAATGAGTATGCGATCAGTACTTGGAATGTACTGGCATCCTGGATGAGGTTAGGATGGTATGCATGGGATCATGTACATGAGTAATAACAGACTGAATGAATAGCATAACATAACTGATGCATGGTATGCATGAAAACTGTAAAATCTAAGGATGCATGACCAAGCATATAACATGATACTGAAATAGTCCATATACTAAAATCACTGAAATTTGGTAACTGAATAACTGATAATTGTATACCATGGTCAATACAAACCTGAATTGAATTATATAAAGACTAAACTAAAATTTAGGAGCAATCTATAAGCAACATTACCCAATATATTATCAGGGTCCAACTTGTCTCCACAGTTGGAAGGGTGTCAGTACTGTGCCACGGGTAAAAACACTGGCTTTGTGGATCCACTATCTGATGTCTCGAAGGATGAGGATGTCATGCCTAACTAATGAGGGACCCTTCAAAGTCTACGGTGGCACCGTAGGTCTGGAACCTAGGTACTGATACTAATGCCTAATGCCTAACAGACGGGGGAGACGCCATCCTTAAGTTCATTTGGTGCTAAGTTTTACTCCAAACTGAAGACACTGATTCTTGAACTGATTTAATGATGACTGAACTAACAATTGACCATACCAAATGATTGAAGGATAATGCTTATAGCTTATATAATATCATTCTACATATACTAAAACTATGTAAACAACTAAGTTTTTGGGTATTCATAACCCCAAGGGCTCGATATCAATATAAATAAGAACACATGAGTGTATTTGAAACCATAAAAATAAGCATTATTCCAAAAATCATTGCTTAGGCATTTCACCAAACACTTGAGGGTCATAAGTTAAAACATGAAAATAGTTTAAAACATTTGATAGTAACATAAATTCAATATTAAAATCATAGGTAGGGATTTAACATGCAACTTTAATCTTTCAAAGACTTCAAGGGCTAATTCCAACGAAAACACATGTAAATATGGTACAAAATTGAAATTCGTGGGAGTTCATGGATATAATTCATGCTAACATGTAAAGATCATAAATTTAAACTTGAAAATGGATTCTTGGACTCCATGGGCGAAAAGAACCCATGGATAAACATCTATCATACCTTGGTCGAAGAATTCGTGAGTCTTGGTGAATTTATCAAAGATTGATCTTTAATGTTAAAGGGGCTAGGGTTTGTTCTTGAGAGGGAATGTTTTCTATTGAGAGAAAATATGAAATAAGAGGCAAATAATTATCTTTCGAAACCCTAATCCCGTTTTATGTCTAATATAAAGTGAGGAAAAAGGACTGAAATAACCTCCTGGACATGGAATTAATTAAGATGATCATAGCCAGTGATGCGATAAGAGACCCGTCGCATCGCTCAGATGATGTATTAGGCAACGCGCCGTGTTTCACCCCACCAATTCCATATGTTGTACGGCGTAGCCATATCACGCTGACTCGCTAGTTTGAACATCCAAACAAGCTCAAACCTCGTTCAAAAAATTTAAAAGTTACCCGATACATACTATCGACCACCCTGATCATGAATCAACTTAAAAATCGACGTTCTAAGATCGAGAAGGTCAGAATTAAAATCATTGAAGTTTAAGAGGCTTTGAAAATGACTAAGTCTTAACACGTAGTGAAAATTTTCTAAGTCTTGGACCCTTTTAGTATGCAATAGTAAGCTGAAATAAGCTATGATTTTACTGGGTCTTACAGCATGCCATCACCAGTACTCCAATAATGAAACCATAAACATCAATATTCATAGACTACAACTGCATCTTTTTCAAGGCTAATCACTTCCTAGATGTCCAACAAATATCATAACATAGCCTTTGGCCCAATAATTTATCCGGAATAATCACAACATCACGATCATATCCTTAGGCCTAGATACGTATCTAGAGCTCATATCGATATTCATATTTATAAGTTATGTCATATCTATAAGTAATAGCATAACGATGAGGTATGTCATCTCTATAGGTAATTGATCTTATCCATAAGGCATAGCATATCTATAAGCCATAAGGTATATCTATAATAATCTCACATCTAGGAGGCACTTTACGTTTATAAGGTATCTTATATCTATAGGTTATGAGTCCGACCTATATGGCATTTCACATCAAAGAGGCACAATATAAAAATAAGGAATCTCATATCCAGGAGGCATAATATATCAATAAGTTATCTCACATCTAGGAGGCACAATATATCGATAAGGCATCTCATATGTAGGACACATAATATATCACTAGTCCATAAATCATAACTATGATGTGTATCATATCTATAAGGCATCCAATATCTATAGGTTATATATCAGGACTATAAAGAATATCATCTATATAGGCCAAATATATCATCAATGAGGAATATCAATTCTATAGGACAAATATCACATCTATAACTAAATCATGGCCATGAGTCATTAATCATTAACCGGGGAGATACCATCATGACTCACCAAGTTAAAAAGTAAACTTACACTAAAGTCTTACTATAATCGACCATGTCTAACATCTGTAAGTAATTCCATATGGGCTAACAAAAGTCTTTGACAAAGATAGGCTGGAAGAAGCCACTTCTAATCCTCGAATTCCATATTTAGGAAATTTATACCCTGGAGCTGGCTAAGGTCTAAAATTTCACTTCTTGATGGTACATAAGACATAATCAATCCTAAGATAGGAATCCCACCTAAAAACATGAGAAATTAAGTAAAAACCACATAAATTATGGTTTCAAGAATACTAGAATAGTTCAAATAAGGTAAATCCTACTACCCATGCTTCCAGGACTTAAACTATATCCCAAACCTAACATCATATCATATCCACTCAATGAATTAGTTAAATCTAGAAAGGAGGTAATATGATTCTAAAAGTTTAATAAGCATTTCACCTTATGGGTCAAAACCCTCTGCTAATCCCTAAGCTTCAGTAATCAAGGATAGGTCATTCTACCCGTAATCAATCTTAACATTAAACATCAGATGCAATACATAACATGCACCATCTTATGAAAAAAGAGTAGACAAAAGCCTAACTTAATGCAAAAGTTAAAATCCTTGAATCATTCACCAAACATGTGGTTTCACTCATCTATCTTGAAATTCTTTTAAGCTAACAAAATCGTAATCTATGTCTTATTATGTAATACCCCTATCATTTCTTAAGCCTAAATCCATCTTTTGAGTGAATATAGAAGACTTACAAATTGATTTTTGTTTATATCATATTTTATTTCCCTAAATTCTACTTACTATAATGTGGATAATTGTATAATCTTTCCATCGACATAAGATTCACCCGAATCGGACACCCGGTGAGTAAGTTAGAGCCATTTTGTAATTCCCCGAGACTCTAACCAATAGTGCAACCATGAATCAATATCTTTAGAAATAATTGTTTTCTAATCAAGTATGGTGTGAATTAAGTCCTTAAAGATATCCTAACAATTGGGCGAATCAAAACATTCCTTACCGATTGAATTCTTGGGAAGGATATTGGCATAGTCAACTTTAAACGAGTATATCTCTCATTATACTTGGAATTTTTATCTAATGATATATAAAAATATATATAATTTAATTATCTTTCCAACGATACCAATTTCACCAAAATCCGATAGCGGAGCAAAGAGTTATGCCCATTTTACTCCAGCATGTCAAGCTGGAAAATGGTTCCGACGGTTCCGACGGGCTGTCACGTTTCTGATGCTATTTTAGACGACGTCGTCATCCCTGGTCAGAAAATCAAGAATTGGACCCCTTTTTGTGATGACCATTCGTGACGGCCTATCACGGACCTAACGACCTGTCACGGATGGCGTCAAGTATATTTTTCCACCAACTCAAGGACGTTTTTAAAAGGGTATTTTGGTCTTTTCCACTCATTTTTAACCTCTATATATAATAGTAGTGGAGAAAACCTTCATTATCTCTCATTCTCTTCAAAGGAAAAGATCAAGAAACTAGGGTTTTCTTCTAAAATCCTAAATCAAATCTTCTCCAAGAAATTAAAGAATCTTCCAAAGATTTCACCAAGTTGTCCATGAATCAAATTTTTCAAGTCAAAGGCATCAAGAAACTTAGATCAAAATTGTGAAGAAGAGTTCCCAATCAAGGTTGTTCATCTTAAATCCATAATCCAAGGTATGTGGGGTTTGAACAAGAACACTTCTTTCATTCTTGTGCCCAAAGATTCAATTTCTACTATTAAAATCCATGATTTTGCAAAGTGGGTTTACACCCAAATTACTTTATTAATGATTTATGATAGTTGAGCTATTCAAGATTGATACACATGACTATTTCATAATTTTATTTCTTAAATTGAGAACTTATGCCATGAGTTGAATATTGTTATTATGAGTTGATGATTTCCGAATGATTTGAGATAAGAGTCATGATTTAAGATTTTCTATGAGTAGTTTGATTATTGAATATATATATTAATATTTGAGATTGAGAGTCAAGAATGAGTTCTATGATGTTTTCTTGAAGTGTTTGATACATGACTATTTTAAAATTTTCAAATTATGACTTGATATTTAATATTGTGAATTTCATGTTCTACCATGAGTTGGTATTTCAAGTGCTTTCAAGACATGTGTCAAGCTTTAAACTTCCTTATGACAAATTGGATTATTAAGTATATTGATTCATAAGATTGAGTTGTTATAATGAGTCTTGATATTTCCTCATAAGATTGATGTTGCCATGACTAAATGAATTGATACATCTTGATGTTGAGAAAGATTGTATGATTTTGAGTCGAGTTAGGAATCCACAGTTGTATATGATTTATCGATGAGATATATTATTGTTTTGGTCTTCATGATAGACCCATGAATTGATATTGATTAAGGTCGATTTCCTAACACGTTCTGAGCTGAGTCTGGGACGAGTATTTAGCACCGAGCGGAAAATTTGGTATTTCCCCAAAACTACGTGCCACCATAGGATTGATGTTGATAATTGTGGGCCAAAGGCTGAGTGTGGGATTGTATTGTGAAATTGAGGTTGTACTCCCTGGCAAGAGTACGACGCTCCCACCAATGTGGGGTTCTCTCCTTAGGAGGGCAATACATTGGACTCCATGCGGCTCACATGTTGTAGGTATGTCGGTTATAACAAACTCCCAAGTCCATAATATTCCAAGTTTTCATGAGTTACCAAGTCACTCTAAGTCATGATTTAAAGAGTTTGAGTTGAGTATAATGATTTATGAGATTTATAATGTGTATACTATTATTGATGTTTTGCAAGGAATATATTTTAGTTAATTCAAGCGAAGGAAGTTTTTATCGTCAGCATGCATGATTTTCATAATCATTTATGATATTATTTATAACGTTGCACTGCACCCTCACATACTCAGTACATTTCTTAAAGTACTGACCCCCATATATTTCTATATGTTACAGTGTCTTATAATATAAGTGCAAGTTGTTGCGCAGATACCGCATTCAATCAGTCCGCTGCTACCATTCTGTAGGTGATGAGTCCTTTTGATTCGAGGGCTTGAGTTGGTTATATAGTTCGAGAAGTATTGTATTTTTCTTATTTTAGTCGTATTGAGCTTAGATAGTTGGTAGTCATGACCCGGCTATCTAAAGTCAGTACCAGTAGAGGCTTCATAGATAGTCAGTAGAAGTTGATGTATTAAGTTTCAGTTTTGTTTGGTAAAAGTAGAGTTGTAATCTTGTAAAGTTCATGTCTATATTGATCAAGTTCAAAGAAGTTCTATAATTTCGCTGATTTTATATAGATTTAAGCATTTTATCCAGTTGTTTACGAATTAAGCCAGTAGGAGGGTCAGCTTTGGGTCACTTGTACCCCTAAGCACCGTGTAACATCTCGGGACCCAAATTTTAGGGCGTTACAAACTTGGTGTCAGAGCACAGAGTTCAAGTGTCCTAAGGTGTCTATGAAGTCGTGTATAATAGAGTCTTATGGATTGGTATAGAGACGTCTGTACTTTTCTTTGAGAGGCTACAAGACATTTAGAAAAGGTCTCCATTCCTTCAAGTCTTAGATTGTTCTATAGAAAGGTTCTTTGAGAAACTTATGCAAATTCTTATCTTTCCCTATCCGAGGCATCCCCGCCTTATTTTCAATGTATTAGAGATAGTCAAACTCAATTTTTTGTAGATAGTACTTTCTTAAACAATCCCCACAGATAGTTATGGAGTTTTAAATTAGCTAGAAAGTATCCTATTAGTTTCTTATCATGCCTTTCTTATGAATCTGGCAATAAGCCCAAGTTAGTTGCGCTTCCAGATTCCCTCTCAGAATCTATAATAATAATCTATACTTCTTTATCTATGTACTGTTCTTGAGGTAACATGATCTGCAAGTTTTAATTTCCTTCCCTGACAATGTCCTTAGACTTACAAGAGAGAAATTTTAGAAGTTTCACAAAGTGGCTTGAGAAAAGCTTACCAACGTGTTATGAGTTTCCTAAGTTCAATGTTATGCCCTCTCCCTTATGATTCTTTTAGTTAAGACAGAGTAATATGTATATTCTTAGATTATCGAATATTGTATGGAGAGTTTCTACCTCTCGTACTCTTGTTATCATAATGTTGTTGGAAATCAAAGACTAGTGAAGCCGGGTGAGGCCTATTTTGATTTACTAGAAAATTTTTGTGTATCTTGTTTCCTCGTGCTGGTTGGAACTGGGTTTAGAGGTGTAGTGACAAGAAAGGTGGAAGGTGTGATTTATTGGAAGTGTGTATAGCTGAGCCTTTTACATTTGATCGAGTTAGTGATGAAGTGATAGTATTCTTGTATGTCAGCTCATGGAAGAAAAAGAGAAGGAGTTATTGGTGGAGGTAAATAATATTTTGCTCAAGGTATGAAAAGAGTTGTTAACGGTATGTTGCACAAGACAAGTATATGTTATGGACGAGGATACTTAGTGGATGAGTGTTGTTAACTTAGGTGCTTCTGAGATTGTAAAGGAAAGTTAAGTTGAGGCTTAGAGAGTTATGAACTAAGTTAAGTTGTGTATGAAGCATAGATAGTAATGATGGGTAGAAGAAGGGTGTGTTGATGGATTATAAATGAGAGAGGCCATATGATTATGACCAATTATTATTATTAGGGGGTTTAAGTGGACTAGTGTTTATTGACGTTTTGTTTTATTGTTTCCAAGTGAGAATTGTGTATGTGAGGTGGAGTTGTAAGTTATGTTGAGCGCTAGGCATTAAGCTTGGATGAATGGTGGCTATGAAGGTGGATGCGATGATTTCTTAGTTAAGGGTGCTAGTTACAGGGAAATGATCTAATGGGCTTGCACAGTGTATGTGAGAGCTTGAGTTTGATCAACTTGTAATTAAGTTTGATTTTGTGTTCTTGGTGAGAAATCTCTCCCAAGGTTCTGTGGGGCTGCTTTTTTTTTCTAGGGTCATTGTATGTGGTGTAATTAGTAAGTGTCGTGGAGTTGCTAGGTGGAGGAAGACTAGTTAGGTAATGAACGATGTTCCTAATAATTGAGTCAAGAAGTGTGATGGCTTTAGTCTAAGGGGGATATAGTAGAACAAATAACCAGGTTAGGTTGTCAGGTTCTAGTGAGTATGCCAATAAGTTGTGAACAGCTGTGAGAAAGGATACTGCTTGACCCATTCTTATTTCAGTATTTTTACTCATTCCTGTATTTATTCATGCTTTTCATTTTGATTCCATGATCATGATTCATGTCCAGGCATGCCATAAAAAATCTTGTCCTGACTTAGTTACCGAAATGCGGAGTCTCAGACCTTTCACCGATTGGAATCATATTTAATAGTTGCGAATTCCCAATTTAAGTCATGCAACACATGACTTATGTACTCGAGCTTTGTGATATGTTCAGTTCCAATGTTTAAGTGCTATTTTTAATGATCAGAATTCAGATTTATATCGTGCATGTCCGCGGGCCATATTTCTTTGATGGGTTTATGATGTTAAACCCTCTATTCCTCAAGCCTTAGTTGAGTGTCAAGTTATTCATAGAATCTATTCATGTGTCAGATCCTCATGCTCTAATCTTTTAGTTATCTTTCCTTACCCAAGATAGTAGTGGTGAATAGTTGTTTATTCGGAAGAGAGGAGACATTTCCTTATCAACGATAGAGGGTGGCATGCTTATTTTGGCTTGGTGGTAATGTGAAGTAAGATTGAGGCTAAGTCTTTGATACGTGTTATGGTTAGTTAAAGTTTAATGTGTTATGATTGGGAAGATTGTGGTGTATTCATTTTGTGTAATTCCATGAGTTGGAAGGAATATTGGAGTGAAGCGTTTGTGTAGGACTTGATTAGCTAGGAGTATGTCAGGTGTGCTTGAGATGAGTGCATGGAAATCTTTCTTGAGAAGAGGTGTGTATGGTATGAAGATAGGCTTAAATGTCGTGTTTGTGTGCATGCGGATGGGTGCCTTGCGTATTAGTAAATGGGTAGTACTAGGTGGATTAGAGTGGTCGAAGTGGTAATGAGAATTACTCTTGAAGTGAAAGGTTGTAAGAATGTAGATTTGTGGGAGATCATGATTCATAATGGGGTTATGTGGCGAATCTTGTGGTTCTAGGTTAGGCATGAAGATGATGAGGGGGTTTGATTCGAGGGGATATGAGTAGATGGAAGTATCGGTGTCATGTGAGGATTGTAAGTTGAATCTATCAAGTATAGTATCAGAAGGGTATATTATAGTTGAGAGAGTGTTTGAGAAGTGTGGTTGAGTTTGAGAGTAAGGATTTGCCTTGCTTGAAGCTTAGTACTTTTATCCTGACTTATGATTCATAGGTTTAGGTTTCAAGTTATGGGATTATGGTAATTTTATGATCCCTGATTCAGATGTCTTATTTAGATCTTGCCTAAAGTTCTTTGCTCCTTCATACCATTAGAATTCCTTTGGAGGGTGTTGAAGAAATCCTCTACTTAAGTATGAGTATCTAGTACGATTCAGTTTGCATAGCTAGCAACCCAGTTTTTAAAATTTGGCAGATAGGTTTCTATGGCCTTCCATTATTTTTTCGAACTAGTCTGGTCTTACCACTCGAAGTTTCATAAGTATGGGTAATCCGGTAAGTAGTTGCTCATACCCAAAAATCTACGAATTCAGTTCAGTATGTGTATCAGGCATCAGTTTCAGATTCGGATATATAATTGTGATTCAATCTGTAAGCATTCATTTAACAATCTTTGTTTTCCAAGTATTCTAGTCCAGACAATGTAATGCCCATTTTGTAGTCTTATCCTTGTTTCTCATGACCTATGCCTGCATAAATTATCTCTTCGCCGTCTATGAGTATGATTGCACCCTTGTAACATCATGTGAATTCTAAACTCTCAGTATGAGCCCGCTCTTTAATATAGGAAGAAGGTAAATCAGCTCAGATTCAGTCGAGAATTACAGTTGTCCTCTATCTATTCTTTTCCAGTCTCGAATCCAGCTGTATAGCTACTCTCATCATAAGTTTATACATTCAACGAAGTACTTCAAAATTTAGAAAGATATAGATTCAGATTAGCAAGTTGTTTCAGCTGTGTGTCTTCAGTTTTCTCTATATTCTTGGCCAAAAAGCAACATTCGAGGACGAATGTTTCCAAGGGGGAGATATTGTAATACCCGGATCGTTTCTTAAGCCTAAATCCATCTTTTGAGTGAATATGGATGACTTCCAAATTGATTTTTTTTTATCTCATGTTGTATTTCCCTAAATTCTACTTTCTATCATGTGGAGAATTGGATAAGTTTTCCATCGACATAAGATTCACCCGAACCGGACACCCGATGAGGAAGTTAGAGCCATTTTTTAATTCCCCGAGACTCTAACCAATAGTGAAACCATGAATCAATCTCTTGAGAAATAAATTATAGTTCTTTGGTTGTTTTCTAATCAAGGATGGTGTGTATTAAGGCCTTAAATATGTCCTAACGATTGGGCGAATCAAAACATTCTTTACCGATTGAATTCTTGGAAAGGATATTGGTATAGTCCACTTCAAACCAGCATATATCTCATTATACTTGGAATTTTGGATCTCATGACCTATCAAAAGATAGATAATTTAATTATCTTTCCAACGATACCAATTTCTCCAAAATCTGATATTGGAGCAAAGAGTTATGCCCATTTTACTCTACCATGTCAAGCAGAAAATCAAGAATTGGACCCCTTTTTGTGACGACCATTCGTGACGGCCTATCACGGACCTGACGGCCTGTCATGGATGGCGTAAAGTATATTTTTCCAGCAACTCAAGGACATTTTTAAAAGGGTATTTCGATCTTTTCCACTCATTTTTAGCCTCTATATATATACTAGTAGTGGAGAAAACCTTCATTATCTCTCATTCTCTTTCAAGGAAAAGATCAAGAAACTAGGGTTTTCTTCTAAAATCCTAAATCAAATCTTCTCCAACAAATTTAAGAATCTTCCAAAGATTTCATCAAGTTGTCCAAGAACCAAATTTTTCAAGTCAAAGGCATCAAGAAACTTAGCTCAAAAGTGTGAAGAAGAGTTCCCAATCAAGCTCGTTCATCTTAAATCCATAATCCAAGGTATGTGGGGTTTGAACAAGAACACTTCTTTCGTTCTTGTGCCCAAAGATTCAATTTCTACTATTGAAATCCATGATTTCGCAAAGTGGGTTTACACCCAAATTACTTTATTAATGATTTATGATAGTTGAGCTATTCAAGATTGATACACATGACTATTTCATCATTTTATTTCTTAAATTGAGAACTTATGCCATGAGTTGAATATTGTTATTATGAGTTGATGATTTCTGAATGATTTGAGATAAGAGTCATGATTTAAGCTTTTCTATGAGAAGTTTGATTGTTGAATATATATATATATATATATATATATATATATATATATATATTAATATTTGAGCTTAAGAGTCAAGAATGAGTTCTATGATGTTTTCTTGAAGTTTTTGATACATGACTATTTTAAAATTTCCAAATTATGACTTGATATTTAATATTGTGAATTTCATGTTCTACCATGAGTTGGTATTTCAAGTGCTTTCAAGACATGTGTCAAGATTTAATCTTCCTTATGACAAATTGGATTATTGAGTATATTGATTCATAAGATTGAGTTGTTATAATGAGTCTTGATATTTCCTCAAAGTTATTGATGTTGCCATGACTAAATGAATTGATACATCTTGATGTTGAGAAAGATTGTTTGATTTTGAGTCGAGTTAGGAATCCACAGTTGTATATGATTTACCGATGAGATATATTATTGTTTTGGTCTTCATGATAGACCCATGATTGATATTGATTAAGTTTGATTTCCTAACGCGTTTTGAGCTGAGTCTGGGAGGAGTATTTAGCACCGAGTGGGAAATTTGGTATTTCCCCAAAACTACGTGCCACCATAGGATTGATGTTGATAATTGTGGGGCAAAGACCGAGTGTGGGATTGTGATTATGAAATTGAGGTTGTACTCCCTGGAAAGAGTACGACGCTCCCGCCAATGTGGGGTTCTCTCCTTAGGAGGGAAATACATTGGACTCCATACGGCTCACATGGTGTAGTTATATCGGTTATAAGAAACTCCTAAGTCCATAATAGTCCAAGTTTTCATGAGTTACCGAGTCACTATAAGTCATGATTTAAAGAGTTTGAGTTGAGTATAATGATTTATGAGATTTATAATGTGTGTACTATTATTGATGATTTACAAGAAATATATTTCAGTTAATTCAAGCGAAGAAAGTTGTTATCGTCAGCATGCATGATTTTCATAATCATTTATGATGTTATTTATAACGTTGCATTGCACCCCCACATACTCAGTACATTCCTTAAAGTACTGACCCCCATATATTTTTATATGCTACAGTGTCATATAATGTAGGTGCAAGTTGTAGCGCAGATACTGCATTCAGTCAGTCCGCCGCTCCTATTCAGCAGGTGACGAGTCCTTTTGATTCGAGGGATTGAGTTGGTTATACAGTTCGAGAAGTATTGTATTTTTCTTATTTTAGTCATATTGAGCTTAGATAGTTGGTAGTCATGACCCGGCTATCTAAAGTCAGTACCAGTAGAGGCTTCATAGACAGTTAGTAGAAGTTGATGTATTCAGTTTCAGTTTCGTTTGGTAAAAGTAGAGTTGTAATCTTGTAAAGTTCATGTTTATATTGATCAAGTTCAGAGAAGTTCTATATTTTCGCTGATTTTATATAGATTTAAGCATTTTATCCAGTTGTTTATGAATTAATCCAGTAGGAGTGTTAGCTTGGGGTCACTTGTGCCCCTAAGCACCGTGTAACGTCTCTGGACCCAAATTTCTGGGCGTTACATATTAAGAGTAAAATAAGACCCATATTGCCACATTAAAGGTCGGTTTGAATTTTGGATCAAGAACTGGCTTGCGGGGCCCGCTAACAGGATTAAAAAATTCAAAGCTTCACGAAGACCCTTGAAGGACAAAGATGTTCTGCTCAAAAGTTGAGCACAAATGGGACACAATTTAGGTCTTAAATCAACCCTTAAAGTTTAGGAATTCAAAGCTTAAATTTCTAGGAATTTATCAAGAAATTGAAGGAAACTTACCATGAATTTGAGGGAAATCATAGAATAATGGATGACCAAGCCCCCAAAAGCAACTACTTGCTTAATCACAAGTTTTGCCTATCCTTTAAAGGTTTTGGCTCTCACGACATAGGTGAAAATGGACAAAATCATGGGCCTAGGGGTCTATTTATACCCCTTCTAGGTACTCAGGTATTGCAATCGCACATGCAAGTGTGCAATCGCACAACTTGGCATCAAGAGTAGGTATTGCGATCGCAACAACCTTTAGTGCAATCACACTATCTCCTCTATGCACTGAGGTGTGATCTCGA
Source organism: Capsicum pubescens (assembly GCA_030864215.1). Lineage (NCBI taxonomy): Eukaryota > Viridiplantae > Streptophyta > Magnoliopsida > Solanales > Solanaceae > Capsicum > Capsicum pubescens. The sequence continues at coordinate 182,175,370 of CM061546.1, read as the reverse complement.
TTCAAGAGGTGTGTTAGCAAAGGCACCAGCTATCAGCTAAATCTTGGATGATTTTCAAGTTTTCGCCAAGACCCCGAGATTCATTTGGAGCCCCATAAATGCAAATGAACTATGTAACCACACTAAGTTTAAAGTTTCGAACACGATGGAGAACTTGGATTTTTCATTCGAGGTCTTTTCGACCAAATGTGAATCCCACACCTAAATTTTAAATTTTTCAACTTTCCGACCAATAGGTTAAAATGAGCTTGGGTGCGTCGGGACCCGAACCACAGGTCTTCCTAACCTAAAATTGATATTCCGAAAATGTTGGAACAATCAAATTTGCATTCGAGGTTATCTAGTAAAACCTTTGGTCTGGGAACAAATCCTAACCAGTGAAAGCACGAAAATAGGAAAAGTAGCCAAAAAAATCCAAATCAATTGTCCAATCTTCGTGCCAATAGTTCCGATAAGTTATAAATGAACTTTAGCCATTATGGGAATTCTCAAAATGTTAAAAATGCATGCAATTCAAGGAAATCACTTGGAGGGTCTTTACACAAAGAATTTCAAGTAAAGAAACTTACGATTAAATAGAAAATTATGAATAGTTAACATAAAAGGAGCAAGATGGATACTTATAAGCTTGATGATAGAACGATGGAAATATATTTAAGAAAAATAAATATTATATCCTCATATTTCAAGAGAATTATATTAATTCTTATAAAAAAAAGCACATGACGTAGGTTGGTGCCTTAGTGGGGAAAGAGGTTTTAACCTTATATATCTTGATTCCAGGTCCTTTGAAATTAATATGGACTATTAACATTACATTTAGTAGGTAATCTTACAAAAATCAAGTGGTTCGGTCATTAAAAATAACCAAAAAACACATTCAAGCTATATTTGCAACATCTCGACTATTTGGAGAGCGACTAGCTTCTTAGGCTCTTTGATACCCATGCTCTTTTCTACAACTTATTCTATTATTACATCAATATGGTAGACATGTAATTAATGTATTTCCTTCATCATAAACAATATGGAACCCGCAAAATGAGACACCCAAACCAAATAGGCAGCATGCCCGCACAGGAACTAAAAACACAGCAAATAGCGACCAACTAATATTCCAAGATCAAAACAACCATAACCCTAAAAATGAGGCTTCGAGATTTTACAACCAATAATACATATAACACAATCCCAAAATAGCTCAACACAATAATAATAATCCAAACTTAAGGCTTCCAATCACTTTTCAATGAGTTTGTACAACAAAAATGTCAAGAATCGTGTCTATCTCTACATAATCAATAAGAGGTTTATGGGATAGAACTTTACCTTGAACCTACTGGAAATATTGAACCAATACAACAAATTTTCAATACCAAACTTTTATATTCACAAAAACACCTTAAAATAAGATGAAAACAAGTCAAGATCACAACTATGATAAAATGGTAGCCAAGGAGCTTCTTGGTCCATGGGTTGTCCAAGCTCCCTCAATGTGTATGGCCATAGTATAAAACCTTTTTTTATAATCACAAGAAACCACTGAAAAATACATACATTTACCCTTTAAAGACTAGAGAAAACCATGAACTCCAAAAGAGGAAGAAAGAGGCGCCTTTTGTTTATTAAGAGAGAGAGAGAATTTGTTTAGTTTGTATAATGTAAATAATCTTGAAAATGGGAAGATTCTATGAATATTTATGTACTTCATAAGTTCATATGGGTCTTGGTCCTCATCTATGACCCGATACAAGTCCATTGAGTTGCTAAAATTTAAGCCACAAATCAACAAATAGGTGATCCACTACTAGTAATTTTTTATCATTTCTGGCCTTGTTTTCTTAAATAGGTGACACACCTAATTGCACCACTTATTTTATCCATTTTGTATGATATATGCTATATAAAAATTAACTAAATAAAGTAGGATGTTGAAATAAACAACTCGACTACGGCGGAAGTCCTAACACATAGGACATCTATGTTAGTTGGTGAATCATATAACTCACCCACATTGTCCACATTATTTCCATCCAAAACCTTATCCTCTTTAAATATTTTCTTCACTTTTGCAATCTTGAACGCTTATACTTTAATATCGATATAGATCTCCTATTTTTTCCAATATCGATTAATCTCATCAACACAATATAATTGTAATCATGTATTATAGAAGCCGAATTGATTATTTCTTTATCGTGTTAAAAAATAGACTTAAATAACTTTTATCTGGTAGATTGAAAGTGACTCTCTTCTCCAGGTCTTCATATATTGGGAGATTTTCTTATTAAAGCCATATTATGGGGTGGATCACTGAAAGTGACTCTCTACAAAGTATCCCTTTTAACTTGAACTTTAATTTACAAATTCCTTTGAATAATAAATTTCATTTAGCACTACAAACACCTCAATGTATATGATATAATAGTAATTATCCATTTGTACCTTTGTTCTCTCGATTTCACATCAATTCATCGCCACTTGACTATTCATTTGTTAACAGAGATGTATGGGGTATTACATTATCCCTCTTATTTTAATTTAAATCAGTTAACTACACTAATTATTCTAATCTCTTTATGATAGGTTTTACTAACTATTAACTCAATTATCATTTGGCAAACTTACAAACAAATTAATTCAACTATTGAGCTGATCAACAATTCCACAATCTCCACATCAAAAATATACAACAAGCCACAACAATAGAGCTAACTCAATAATCAAATAAAGAAGTACAAGTATCACCACACACAACAAACAGCACTTCAATAAACGTAACAACCATATCAACCACACAATATTAAAAGTAATGACACACGGGTAACAAAGTAGTTGTCTTAATCTCAAAGTCCACAGTCTTTCTAATCATCGTATAACAACAATACAAAACATATAAGTATAAAATAATATATTGAATCATGTGAGATCCTTTGACCATAGTGTCCATCTCATGAAATTGGCCCATATCCATATAAATCTCACAACTGTATTATCTTTATATAACCTCAGCTCATAATGCTCACTCACTTCATAGGACGCTCTTTGATCTGTACACAAACTAAAGAGACTTATTTTTTACCAATAGTCATGACCTACATGGGATAATCTAAGTCCATGTATTGTACCGATGTGGTATTTGATCCACCATAAAAGTAACAATATCAGTTGCCAAATCAGCTTTGTACTCGATCCACCGTAATAATATCAATGAATGGTTTAAACTTCACTATATCTCAAGATATAACATAGTGCTAAAAATTTACACGTACACTTATTACCATAATCTATATCAATCAAGTTCAATATTCAATAGTTTCTTCATTCAAGCATTTATAATTATCAACAACAACAACGTACCCTGTATATTCCCACCAAGTGGGGTCTGGGGAGGGTAAGTCTACGCAGTCGATACCACTACCTCAAATATGACATAAAGAGGCTATTTCCGATAGACCTCCGGCTTAAATAAAATAAATTAGATAAGGAATATTAAAAGAACAAGATACAATAGAAATTAACATATCCAATAATACCATAAACAAGATACTCTAAGTAACACAAAAAAAGATACAACAACTTAAACTCAGACTAACCTTCTACCATAATCCGCCTCCTCCACAACTTTCTATCCAGTGTCATGTCCTCGGTAGGCTGGAGATGCTCCATGTAATGTCTAATCACCTCCCTTCAATATTTTTTGGTCTACCTCTACCTCATTTGAAACCATCCCTAGCAAACCTCTCACACCTCCAAACAAGGCATTTGTGCTCCTCTTCATCAGATGATCGAACCATCTTAACCTTGTTTCTCTCATCTTCGCTTCCACCAAGGTCACTGCCACTTTATCTCGAATAAACTCATTTCTAATCCTATATTTCCTAGTATACACACACAGATCCATCAAAGCATTCTCATCTGTACGACCTTCATCTTCTGAATATGGGTCTTCTTAACAGGCCAACACTCTGCCCCATATAACAAAGACGGTCTAACCAACCACTCTATAGAACTTGCCTTTAAGTTTTGGAGGTACCCTTTTGTCATACCAGGTTTTGGAGGAGAGCCTTAATTTCATCCACCCTACTCCAATCTGATGAGTGACATTTTCGTCAATATCTCCATTCTTCTGAATTATAGATCCCAAAGACTTGAAACTATCTCTCCTATTGATAGAATGAGTGTAAAGCTTAACAAACACATCAGACTCATGAGATACCTCCCTGAATTACACTCTAAATATTATGTCTTGGACCTACTCAACCTAAACCTTTTAGACTCAAGGTTTTGCCTCCAAACTTCCATTTTATAATTAACTCCGCTACGTGTCTGATCAATCAAGACTACATAATCCGCTAAAATCAAACAATAAGGTACGTCATCATTAATGTGTCGCGTCAAAACATCCATCACCAAAGTAAAAAGAAACAGACTAAGCGTCGATCCTTGATATAATCCCATCAAGACGGGAAAGTGCTCCGAGTCCCCTCCCCTAGTCCTAACCCGAATCTGGGATCCGTCATACATATCCTAAATTACCCTAAGATACACCATAGGTACACCTCTAGCCTCCAAACACCTCCAAAGAACCACCCTGGGAACTCTGTCATAGGCCTTCTCTAAGTTAATAAACACCATGTGCAAATCCTTCTTCCTTTTCCTATACTGCTCAACCAGTCACCTAATGAGATGGATGACTTCAGTAGTCGAGTGCCCTGGCATAAATCCAAACTAGTATGTCCAAAGACATATAAACAAGCATCCAATTTAGGAGCACACACGCAACCAAATCAAGACAATTCTAATTTAGCAGGCATTGGTTAATTTACTTATCCAACCATCTTTTAATTGTATCAAAGACCTGTGGATCCTATTTTGGAATAAAGGAACTTATATTTCAGCCATTACTAGATTCATAGACACTACCTCGTTAGCCACTTATTTAGCCGTTCTACTATATTTAACTTAAAATTCTAATATTAGATAGATGCCTTTACACAAATTTCTCCCTAGTATTTGGCAAAGATTTAGATTCCATAAGTCATGACACATAATTCCTATATCCTCCTCCACCCTCAAATCAATATTAAAATAGAATAATCCCACATTTAAAGCACACACAACATCAATTTCACCCTATATTATAGTGGGGTTTATAGATTTTAAGCTTACACAGTTTCCCTATCATCATTCATACAACCTTTATCCACATTCTGTTTCATCAGAAGAGTCTCACAAATACACATCACCCATCAAAGAATCCATATATTATTATATCAACATATAAAAAGACCTTTTAATTTATTTCCATATTTTATAAATCCAAATGCCATGCCTAAAGGCCTAATCATGTTTCTCTTTTCAATTTTATATTATATACATGTTTACAAATTGTAGTATACGTAAAATCATAACCGACCTCAATGTCATGTTGTTTCTACCAAGTGCATGGAACATTATTCCTCGTTCTAGATCAAGTGAGTTTGATGGAGAATAGGCTAGGATAGCAACAGGGTTGCATTTCTGGAGAGCCTTGCCGTTTTGTTATAGTCGTTCTAGCTTTGGAATGTCCCTGGGGGCATTAGGAGAGGATACTACTTTTTAGGACAAGTGCTAAATAAAATAGGTTTAAAAATTGTGGCTCACTGCTTGGGCGCCATTACAATAACCAAGCCACTGCTTCAATGCAGCCAAGGGACAACCGCAGATACCCTTAGGCAGATATGGCCCCACATTTTTTATCTTCTTTATAGAATGATCATTAACAAGCAATGACTAATCCCGACTTCAATTTAAATTGAAGCAAAATTTTAAATTTGGTTATTTTAGGATGGATTTGTTCAATAATAATGAAACGATTCGTTACAGTGTTTCACTAGTATCAATAGGGGATATTTCATCTAGTTTTTTTTCTTTTGTTTTTGATAGGATAAATTCATCTGATCTTATAATAGCATAATCCAGGAATGTTCGTTAGGATTTTATTTGTTTGTAGGAGACCCCTTGACTTTGTGTTGTTGATTTTAGGAGATCCTCTGTCCACTTTAGGCTCATTTTTGGAACTTAAAGTTCTATGGAGTCACTTGGGACTCATATTTTATAACTTCTTTATCATATATAACTGTTTGTGAGTTATAATAAGAATACAAAATAAAGTTTCATTTCCCTAAAATATATCAAGCCTATACAATTATCTTTTTGATGGTGCGCTAAAAATTTTACTAGGTGAGGATCATCGACTCTTTTTCAAATCGTCACCGGTTTTTTACATCTAAGCAAAGGTATTTAGCTTTTTTTGCCTGAGTAGTCCCTAGTTCCTTGTTATTAGATATTGTTTTGGTTATTTTATTTGTAATAGAGATATTAGTCTTTCTTCCCAAACAGTCCTTGGTTGCATCTCTAGAAGGTCTTTGATCTTTCTACCGCATTGAGGAGTCTCTTAGTATTTATTTGCAAACTTGTGAGGACTTAGGAATTGTATAAGATGTCTTTGATTTGATACCTCAAGTAATTATATTGAGTGCTGGATGTATATTGCTACAAGTTTTATTTTACTCTCGTTAAAAATATAGTTGGTAAAATCCTCTTCTATGGATGAAAAATTGGTCAAAGGAAAAATAATGCAACACGTGTTTTTAGATTGGACCATTGTGGCTCTTTAACATGCTTTGATTCCTATATTTTTAGTTATTATACTTCTAATGCGCACCTTGTAGTAGTAAAATTTTAGATGATTGACGTTTGGAGTGGTCGTCCTCTTCTTGGTTGGGTATTTTGTTTGAGTGTTTATCAATAACTACAGTAACTCAGTAAAGTCCTTACTAGTTGGGCTATGTTTCCCTGTATGAAACTCTCTTGTGCTTCTAGTTATTTTTTGAGAACTAGGTCACCTTCCTAGAAGTATGGAAGATTTTTTATTCAATTACAGTATCTTTCTAAGCTTTGCTTTTGTACTTTTATTTATATTAATGCCGAATGACATCGTTTTTCGGTAAGGTCCAAGTTTATGAACACTTCTTCCTTGTTCTCTTCATCACAAGAGGACTATAGTCAAAAGCTTGTTACTATACCAGTATCCAACATCGTACAACAAAGAGAAAGGCATTTTTATGGTACAGGGTTTTTGTGACTCTACACAGCCATAAAACATTACGCAGAACTTCTGTCACGACTCAATTTCTCAGGTATGATAGCACCTACTATAACCCACTAGTAGGTAAGTCAACCCATATTCCGAAAAAGCTAGTAATGGACTATAAAATGAAATGCAAGGAAATAGCACAATAAATGTGATAATAAGACCAATATATAAAAAGCAACCCCAAAACCTATTGAAATTGGCACAAGAGCTTCTAGTATAATAAGAGTAAAAAGTGAAGTAATGAATAAATGTACATGCACAAGTTGTCTCTGAAAACAACATAGAGATCAGTCTAAAGAATAAGAGGGGATTATTAATACTCCAAACGCCAGGAGCTTACCACAAACCTCCGATCCATAGCTCCTCGACACGATGCAAACGACAATGGTGAGAACCCGTATTATAATCTGCAGGCTGCAGAAGTGTAGTATTTGTATCAAAAATGTGGTATTTAGTAGGCATCGAACGACTAAGCTCTAAAGATAATGCAAGCATATATTAAATTTAAAGTAGGAATATAAACTACAGGCTAATATCCAGGAACTAAACATGATAATTCCATTGAGGCAATATGGATAAACTATCCTATCATAACTGTATTCAGGACTAAAGTGTATAACACTAACCAATATGCCAACGAGGAGTGACAGAATGATACAAAGTAGTATACACGGCAAAATAATACATAAACAATGTGAATGAATAAGGAAAGAGAGGAATATATGGTTACACCACATACACACACACATATATATAGGTATATAAGACTAACTCAAGAGGAACAACCTAAGGTAGTCAACATAACCTCATTAGGGAATCCTAACCGAGCAAGAAATCTAATGCTAGCCTGATTAGGGCCTCTAGTCAAACTATCTATCCACAAATACATTATCCATAATGAAATTTGTTGTATTAAAGAAAAAGGCTTAGAAACATACTGACATCATTAGGCACCAATCCATTATCGACCTGCCAGGTACTAACTATAATAACAACAATAAAGTAACCATCTAGTCTGGAGAACTAATACAGAATTGGGCCCCTATAAGCTCAGAAGGGTCAATCAACCATCGTAGCTTATACCTATGTAACTTCTTATAAGGAGGATGGATATAAGCATTAACAATATACTAGCGATAGGTGATTCCCATGAATCAACGAATACAAAGTAAATCATAGCACCATATCTGACCTAAGTGTCATACTGTACCATGTATATGCACCTCCTACATCTAAATAGCTCACAAAGGAGGGATCTATGGTGACCTCTCTTCTCTGGCACAACAACTCACAAACGAGGGGGCCCATATGAGATTTGGGAATATATGTATATATACCTGGTCCGAATATATGATTTTCCATAATCATCATCATAAATATGCCCCGTACAACATAAAAAAGATGATTATATAATAAGTGCACGGACTCTAACCACAACTAAAAGAGTGTAAGTTTGTAGATTTATTGCCCGAGATCAACTCCTGTACTAAATCGCCATAAAATTCTTAGAAAGGGTTAAAATCTCTCTCACCAAAGTAAATAGTAGTGGTAAATGAAGTGGATAAACCATTGAATGAAATCAATCTCGATCAAATTTCCAAAACACCATCTTTGGTTCTAAAATCTCATAAATCAATAAATAAGGTAGTGCGATCTCCGTTAAGAAAGAATCTATTTTAAAAGTGAAAAGTGGGAATATATTTCTTTTTTATAACAAGTAGCAAGATCATGGTTTTGGATGGAATTGTACCACTAAACGAGCATATATGCACCAAAAGCATGCAAGCCATAACCAGTATTCAAATAATACAATAATAAGCGCCTAAGCACCCATATGCTAGAATCACACCCTTTTATAATTATAGAGTATACACTTGGTGTTCAATAGGTATCATAACCACAGACTAGGGCCCAAAAGTATACGACTAGTACACAAGTAATACTATAATATGAGAAACTACTTCCTAGCCATTAAGTAAAATATTAAACCTTATACAAAAGGATACTTAGCATCAACTATGGTCAGTATGCTTATATTATAGGGTGATAGGATCCTATAGCCACTACAAGTATCTCACCTTAAGGGTTGATTCATCCTTCTATCTTCAAACTCCTAAATTAGGCTATGTCATGATATTCTACTCATAAATATGTCCTATCATAGTCACCAAGAATGCAACCTACACTACACACCTTATTATGAAGAAAAGTAGGTTGAAGCTATCACGGCCCAAACCAGGGCCTAGCCATTATAGATATCTCAAGTCCGCCGAGGACAGGAGACTACCCCCTTTGCCTAGTCTAATAGAACATAATATATATATGATAACAGAAGCAATCCAAATAGATATAAGCAACATAAGCAAAACCAAGGCATGGTTCTACAAATTCAACAAACTTCCTAATCAATATTAATCCACAAAGCCTATTGAACAAAACCAACATCAATTTAAGTCGGGACATGCCTCCGAAAATAGCCAAAAGAATCCAATAGAGATAGTCTAAGACATAAAGGAAAGAAGACTTTAAAAAGATAGACCTTCCAGAAAATGAAAGTTTACCACTTCAAAGCTAACTATGACAACTAAGAAATTCTATAACTATGTTGGAAAAGTAAAAGTGTGTCTGTTTTCTGCATTGTGTGGGGATAAAATGTACGAAAATGGTTAGCGAGTGAGTGCTAGCATGTAACTCACTACTCAAAAAAGAGGAAAACCGACCATAAAAACCAACCACCTGTGGTCGGTTTTCCTCAAATTCCGACCACAAAACTGACCAAATAGCATGGTCGATAAATTAGTGGTAGCTTTTTAAAGACCGATCACTTGTAGTCGGTTTTTTAAATATATATATATATATATATATATATATATATATATATATATATATATTTGAAATTCATTATTATTTTATTAAAATTGGAAAAGATAATTTTTTAAAAAATTCAAAATAAATCGACCACAAGTGGTCAATTTTCTTTAAATTAATTAATTAATTTTATAAACACCGACGACTTGTGGTCGGCTCTTTTTAAAACTAATAAATTAATTTTATCAAAACCAAGCACTTGTGGTCAGTTTTCTACAAAAAAGTTTATAAAACCAATCACTAGTGGTCGATTTTTCTGGGATTTTTTTTTTAAAATAAAAATCAATAAATGGTCCAACATGCAATACAACAACAATAACAACAACAAACCAAACGTAAAAACTACAACACATACAAAATGTACAACAAAAGTATAAAAGTGTAAAAACTACAACAGTGCATACAAAAATGTACAAACTACAACAAAATATATAAATACAAAGTACAACACATACAAAAGTCTAAAAACTAAAACTCATCTTCATCGAATTCGTCCTCGTCTTTCGCATCTTCATCTGTGCTGATATCATCCAGGGGCATAGACCTTTTACATCCCAAACTGCATCACCAGGACACGAAGGAATAATCCTTACAGTCTTTATGAAAGAGCTAAACTGCTGTTGTAGCATCCTGATTTGTGATGATGTTTTCTCCTCCTTCTTCTGCACCCTCTCTCTATTCAGCAAACTCTTTAGTGAGTTTAGAAATCATATTTTGTAGTCATTTAATGTCTTCTTTATCAACTAAAGAGTTAGAGTATATAGGGCCAGAGGAACACCTAATATTCTCGCCAAATTTTTCTTATGGTATCCTGTAATGCCCCGAGATCCCATCCCGAGACGTCACACGGTGCTTATGACCCCAAAGAACCACAAGTTAACCCTTTACTGATATATGTACCTATATACTGAATAATATCTGAAATAAATGCTGAAACTAGCCATAAGGTTCAACACATCTATGAATACTCATAATACAGAAAACTGAATACTAATACATCTGTATGAAAAATCTCTAAATTATTTGAACTGTGGATTTGATGGGAAAGGTTCCCAACTAACTCCGTCAACTGAAAATAAACAAAGTCTGAAACAATAATAGTAAACTGAGATCCTTCCTCAAAAGAAGAGGACTCACTGCTACTGCTGCTGACTGGGATTGAACTGCTGAGAATACTCTGGATCCTGTGCCTCTGAATCTATGGTGTCAAATAAAACACCATAGAGCAAATTCATCAGTACTAGAATGTACTGAGTATGTAGATGAGGTAGGCTAATGCAAGGGCTCATGCATGCACAATATCTAAATTGAATAATCTTGAAGATGCTGTATGAGAACACATACATGAATGCACAGACCATGAACACATCATCACAACTTTAGATACTGAAACTCGGATACCACTTAACTGTAGACTGAACTCACTACTAACACTGAGATACTCAATCACTGACTCATCTGATACTGATAACTGAGGATCTGGATGTACTTACATCAAGGACTAAATTCTGATCTTACTACTTTCGACTGACAGAATTAGAGATCAATCTTTCTAACAGATTATTCATGAAGCGATCCAAATCTGCCAACAAGAATACGCAATAGAATCTGAGATGGAGATCAAGCCTAACTGATGGGAGATCTCAAGATATGATAAGATAATAAGTATATGTATATGAGACCAAGCCTATCTGACGGTATGGTCCATGAATCAATAGAACTATCTGAGTTCCTCACTGAGATAGACGACTGTACCACACAGTCCTAATTTCTGAAGATCGCTACTGAAACTACAATTGTGGAAAGTAGTTACTTAACCGACATCCCTCAACCTACCACAGGTGGGGTCCAACCTGTGACCCCAACTGGAAGGGTGTCAATACTGTGCCACGGGTAAAGGCCTCTCTCATTAAGCCTCTCTGATGGGATGACCCTCGTAGAAAGTCGGCCTGAGGAAATATAATAGTCAAACCTGTCTGAAGGTGACAACCTCTACTGACGGGAGACTCCTGCATCCTGCGTTGTCTATGCAGTTTTAGAGTTCAGAAATTTCTCCTAACGACTTGGCCTCTTTGATGTGAGAGCCTCCATCCCTTCCCTCGCTCGGTGCTAGCTTCTACTCCCAACTAAAAGACTGTGAACTAAAATCTTAACTGAACATAACTAAACTGAATATGATACTGACCATATTTCTCAAAACATCTGACTGAGTTACGCTGAGATTACTTAGTTTTGTATCTGACGAAAAAAGTATCGAATCATAGTATCTGACTGACGATGGAGAGTTTGAATAGATTACTCGAATTGCTTCTGAGATTAGAATTGAATCACTTGAATACTATTAGATCTGAGTTGATTACAGGACTGAGGCTAGATTACTAACGATACAGAGATTACAGAGATAACTAAGATTACTAAGCTTTATTAAGTTCTGTACTTGTCTGAGGATACAGAGTTCTATAGTTCACTGAGTTCTGAGAATCATGGCTCGACTGGAGTTATCTAGAAACTAACACGGGCTCTAGACAACAACTCTATTGTCGGGTATAAATACCCCCAGGACTCGATAGCATAGAAGTAAAGTATAATCATTCATTCATCATCACGATCGTTCATTCATCATCACAATCATTAATTTATCATCATAATCATTCGTACATCATCATAATAATTAAAGCATCTTCCCAATCATTAACACATCTCTCAAGTAATTAGGAATCCCAAACGTCTATTCATCATCACAGTTGCCAAGGGGTCACTTTAAGCATCTCAGAAACATAATCATATAATAATGTAGGGGAAACTTGCTTCTAAATCGTACTCCATTCAACAAGGTTTTACCTTAGCTATTTCATACCTATATCAATCTTGACACGTATTTGGATATCATACGACTTGGGGAAACTTCATACTATCACGTCATAACTTACTTGCCAACCACTTGGCATATATTAAAAGCTTAACATATATCAAGAGCACATAATATGGGAATTTACTACTATCACCTCTCCACTTGTTCACTATGGTCCTTCAACAAAACACTAGACATGCACGGGTTTACACTTATTTGGGAATTTCCTACTACCATGGAATAATTCATTCACTTGGGCGTTTTATCAAACACTAAGCACTAACTAACTCACAATTTGGGGTTTCCTATTCAACATACTATAATGGACCTTATGCTTCACCTATGGGGGACATGCTTCATTTATTCAACCATTTGTATACCCAAAAATCATGAACACATCACATAGAAAAATAACTTCAAGAGGTTCTATCACATGAGTTCCACATACTAGGGTCAAAGTTCATAAATTTTGTAGAAAAACATAAATAAAAACTCAACAACACATTGAGCATCTATTTCAACTCATACACATTATTAACAACTCATAAACATAAAAATCTTTGAGTTTTAAAAAGGGTGCTTGAGCTTCTTGGATGAAAGGGACCCAAGAATCAACATCTACATACCTTAACCTTTGAAATAGGATGAATTCTAATTCTTGAGACTCTATCCTCACTTGTAATAAATGATTCTCAAAGCCTACACTATGAGGAACATGATTCTTGAAGAAAGCTTGAAGATTTATGGATGAATTTTGGAAGATTAGGGTTCTTGATGAAACCCTAATTAGATATTCTTGAGATAATTGGAAGAGAAAAATGATGAAATTAGGGTTTTAGAAGTGGGTTCACATATTTATAGAGGCCCACAAAATGTGGGAAATGACCAAAATACCCTTGCAAAAGCGTTTCTAAATTGCTGAAAAAATGGCTGACGACATTTGTAACAGGCCGTCAAACCTGTGACAGGCCATCACAAAATGTCATCACAAAAGGATAGATTTTATGATTTTCTGCTTAATTGTGATGACCTTTTGTGACAAGCCGTCAAACCTGTGACGGGCCATCACAAAATGTCATCACACATTTTCCAGACTGACATGCTGGAGTAAAATAGGCATAACCCTTTGCTCCCATATTGGGTTTTGTAGAAATTGGTATCATTGGAAAGATAATTCAAAGATATTTTATTTGATATATAGTAGGTCCTCTAATTCAATATATTCAAGGAGATATGGTCGATTGAAGTCGACCTAAATTTTGATGGTCACTAAAACTTGAACGATAGGAAAGCTTTCAACTCGTCCATGAGTTAGGAGACCTCTATGATCTTAATTCATGCTCAAATAAATTCCCATAAGATTAAAAGTATTTCATACTTGGGAGGATATTTCTGAAATATTTTGACTCAGATTTTCACTTTACCAAATACGCTCTAAGGCTCTGACTGGAAGAGGATTTTGCGGTACATTACATATCCGTAGTAATGGCCTCTAACTACAGGAACCACAACTTTATTCCATAACTCCTCCTCTACATGTTGGTGTAGTGGGTCACCCTGACTTTCAGGAGGCTGAGTACTACGATACTCACTAACGAGTTGCGTATATTTGTCCTATATTCAAAGTAAAGTTAAAATTAAAAGTAAGAAAATATTAAAGTACTTATACTTGAATAATATTAACTTTGAGAAAAGTATTCATAAATTCAAAATTTGATTTTTACATGGGCAGCTTTAGTATGAGGTTCAACCCAGACATCTTTATCAGCCGGGTTCTTTTTTTTTAGATGAGTCTCCTCGAATAGCTCACCTTATGGTATGCTCCTACCCTTTTCTTTTTCCTGTAAATGAAAAAATTATCAATGTTCAAATAATTTAAAATATAAATAGAAATAAATAATTAAAACTGTAAAAGTTACATACCATTTTTCCTCCATAACAATTATACTTTTGGCACCCGCAGTATGTAGGGAGCCACCCCTGGATGATGCCAGGGCTTTCTTTCCTTTGTCCCTCAGCAATTGGTATTCTTCGCTATTCTAATAGAGAATATACTATTGCCATAAGGATTCACTAATCCAGGCAGGTCGTACCAAGTTGGTTCGGGCATAAACCAACAGACCGTTAAATTTGGATCTACATCTTCTGAAAAAGTTCCTCTTTATAAGACATGAATTCGTATCATCCCACCAGTAAAATTTCTACAATAAAAATAAAAATATAATATTTAATCTTTTGTTCTAACAAAGTGTTAAGTAGTCGATAAGTTAAATCCTTACATTAAATTCTTGAAACATTCTTTCCCTGTCAATTTTTGAAACCTTTTACCAACTGGTCCAGTAGCCGTTGAAGTTTCGACAAATGCATTTCGTCGCAGTTTGTCCAACTCCAGCATCCGGCCTAAACCTACAACACAAGATTAAACAGAAATTTCATAGAGCATAATAATATAGTAATGAAAAAAAGAATAATGTTATTATATTTAGAAATCTTACCTTATCGTATATGAAAGAAGATAACGCCACCCAAAATCATCTTTGTCGCCTGACTGCGGAGTAAGTGATGGTGGATGCACTAGTGTGGGCGGATCTGAAGCACCAGATGGAGTGCCTCCAAGCTGAAGATTTGAAAAACCAATAGATCCTTCAGAACCACTGTGCGAAGCTGTGCGACTGCTATAGGAGGGTACTGACGATAGTAGTACTCCAGATGGGCCAACGGTCATCCGATTGTACTACGATGGCGGTGGCATGGTGATAGTAGCAGAATGAGTCGGTGTAAACCCATGAAGTGGCCCCACATGCGTAGGAGTAGGAACCAAATGCTGAGATGACCCAGAATATGAGGGTCGTGCTGTCGCGTCAGCAAACCGACCCTCAGATATATAAATACCTGTCGGTCATCTATACGGCAGAGGTTGATTTTTCTTTTTTGTTTTCGTACGAACAACTTTTTCCTTACCTTTGTCACCTCTGCCTGATATCTAAATTATGTAAAGTTAACAAGTAGTTAGTTCCTACAAAATGAATATCTAAGAAAATATTACAAGTAACTAATTTTAAGTTACTAATTCACATTTCAAATCGCTCCAACGACACGAGATAGAAAAGAATATTTTACTACTATATAAATCATGAAAAAACGATAACAACAATCTTAAACAGTATATTACATATCAATCTTAAATAAGAAATATAATGGTAAATATTTAGTACAAAGCATAAAGACATGATCAATACATAATAAATACAACCTACACCAACTAATCCTCCTCTTCTGAAAACTCTCCACTAAACCATTAACCCTCTTTGTAAGTTTCCTCATCTCCTACCCACTCATCCTCTTCTTCCGTAATATTAACTTCTTCAAATATATTTTTTGGGTGATTCAAAGTATCCACTAAGTCAACGTCTACTAGCTGGTGATCAATCTGCATTTTATTTTGATACGCAGTCTCCAGCGCATTCTCAACTTCCACCCGTCCTATAGGCATTGTTTTGATTATAGCCCACCAAATAGACTTATCACTGCGCAACGGATAAGGAGCATAATACACTTGTTTAGCATTCTGCGCTAGAACAAATGGATAGTAAACAAGACATGACCTATTGTTCTTCACTTCAATGATGTTATGATCCTTATTACTCTTGTGACTTTTGTGCTTGGATCAAACCACTTACATCGAAAATTGATAAAAAAATTTATTGGGAAACCATCATACTCTAGTTCTAAGATCTCGTGTATGATGCCAAAGTAATTAACATTATCATCACCCTTAGCCCAAACACCACTATTGTTCGTTTTCCTTATTTTGGAGTGTTGTTCGGTGGAAAATTTAAAACTATTTACTGTGTAATGGGACATTGCATGATCTTCAACTGGACCCAAAGAAATATCTCTCAAGAGTTGATTGTATGCGGCTGAATTTGGTGACTGGTGTACCTAAAAATATTATACATATATATTATATATATGTTAGTTGAGGAATGTGTAAATGTTTAAAATTTATAGAAATATTAATACACTTACGAACCTCATATGTAAACCATGTTACAAAGGATGCATACACTTGATTTTCGTGGAATTGAGTCTTAATTGAACTGAAGATCCAACATACGAAACACAATTAGTTTCTTTAAGGGAATGAGTAAAAAAATAAGATATGTTAAAATTTTAATCTCCTTACTTCATAAAGGGCTTAACTTCCAAGAAATTTAGTAAGACATACAAAGTTGCTGATTTGCACTCCTTGGGAGTGAGCCGGCGACGTATGATCTTTTTAGCCTTACAACTATATTGATTGAAAATTGATATCGGTTGCAAATGAGGCTCATTCACATCGTCCTGATGATGATTCGGTCGGGTTCTTGAACAAGCAACTTCATCCCGAAAGTAGTATGAACAAAATTGAGACGTTTCTCTTGCAAGATATGCCTCAACTATAAAGCCTTCCACCCTATGTTTATTTTTGAGACCCCTTTTCAATTTTCCAATAGCCCTACACAATCTTAAGATCAAATGTTTACCATATTTTAAAAAGATATGTATGAATAAGACTAGATGTTTACTATATTTAAAAAAGACATGTATGAATTTAAATATGTTGCAATTGCTAACCGTTCGAATGGATACATCCACCTAGTTTGAACTGGACCTCCTAGCCGAGCTTCGTGCACAAGGTGAATGGGAAGATATTCTATCACATCGAAGAATGCTAGCAGAAAAATCTTCTCCAGCTTGTTGGTGATAACAACAATATTACTTTCCATTCGCACCAGATTTTATTCTTTTAATGTGGTGGCACATAAGTCTTTAAAGAACAAACTAATCTCTGCTATTGGTTTCCATATGTTTTTAGGCAAACCAATAAAAGAAATTGGAAGTAAGTTCCATGAAAACATGAAAATCATGGATTTTAATTCCCTGCAAGATTTCTTATGCCATATCACCCCTCTTTTCAAAATTTGAGGCATATCCATCAGGCATCTTCAAACTTTGGACCCACTTACATATTTGATGCTTTTGGTCCAACTTGAATATAAAACTAGCCTTGGGCTTAATAACATTGCCATTGGCCCCTCCTGTAAGTGTAATTCTCTCCGTTTGTAATATTTTGGTAAGTCAAGTCTGGCCTTAGGATTATCCTTTGTTTTCCCCGTGACATCCATAACTGTGTTGAACAAGTTGTCAAAATAGTTCTTCTCAGTATGCATGACATCAACATTATTTCTATGTAAATTATCTGGCCAATATTCTAACTCCTAAAATATACTTTGCTTAGTCCAGTTTTGCGAAATGCATATCCGTCAAGCCTGTACAATGGTTCCTTGCTGGCTTTAGGAAAATCCTAAACTATCTCCCAGATGTCATGACCAAAAAACCTTGGAGGTGGAGCATTATATTCCCTTGTATTCCTTCTGAATGTATTATTGAGTCTCCTAAGTTCATGATCAGATAGAAAGAAACAACGATGACAATCAAACCATAAATTTTTTCTGTCATCTCTCAATGTGAAAGATTTTGTTTTTTCCATGCAGTATAGATAAGCCATCTTTCTAGCTGTCATCCACCCAGAAAACATTCCATATGTGGGAAAATCATTAACAGTTCACATTAAATATGCACGCAGATTGAAATTATGTTTAAGTGAGATGTCCCAAGTTTCAACCCCCTCGTGCCATAAAATTTGAAGTTCATCGATCAAAGGTTGCAAGTAGACATCTATTTCGCTTTTTGGATTACGAGGGTCGGGAACAACACAATTCAGAAATGTATAGTGACTAGCCATCAACATTTTAGGAGAAAAATTATAAGGGGTGATAAATACAGGCCAACATGAATATTGCGCAACACCAACTGAAAAAAAGAGAATCCATCCGCACATAATCCCAAACGAATATTTTGTGGCTGAGCTGCAAAATCTGAATAAGTTAGATCAAAATACATTCAAGCCTCTCCATCAGATGGATGACACATAACACCAGTGGGCATTCTATTTTCACTGTGTCATCTCATATGAGAAGCTGAGTTGTTTAAAGCATACAACCTCTTCAACCTTGATATTAGAGGTAAATAATGGATCACCTTAAAAGAAATTTGATTTCCACTAGAACCACGCTTATATCGAGGGTGCTGACAAAACTTACAGGACTCTAGGTTAGCATCTTACTTAAAGTATAACATGCAACTATTTTCACAACAATCAATTCTAACCGAGGAGAGACCTAACTTTGACACCAATCTTTTTGCCTTATAGAAAGAATCACGAAACTCCAAGCCGGGGTCAACTAACTCTTTAATAAGGTCCATCATTGAGTCCATTCCTCCTTCAGCAATATTCCAATCAGATTTAATACTTTATAATCTAACAGTAACAGACAAATGAGAGTGCGAACACCCGTCAAACAAAGGATGACTAGTAGCATGCAATTATTCATAGAATTTGCCCGCTTTGCTATTAGGAACATCTTCGACATTTTCGCTAAAGTCACCCCCGTGTTGCATCCCAAACCCATCGTGCACCATTTCTGCCATTCTAGTATCTTGATAATAATTATGCCCTGCAGACCTACTACTTTCTCCAACAACAAAGTTATTTTGTGCAACATCTCCATGAATACCATACAATCTTAAAAAGTCCTCGAGAAACCCCCTTCTATAAAGAATTTCTTTTACATCTTCTTCATTTACAAGATTTATACCATCACATCTAACACAAGAACAATGAATATAAAAAAATGTGTCCAAACATCAAGTGTCTTACCATGTTCAACAAATTTGACACCTTCAATAAATTCTTCCCTAATACCCATTTTATTATCATTGTTTCATTGATATATACAACTATAAATCAGGTTCCATCTACGCAATTAATCATATTCAACTAATTAGATCATCACAAAAATCAATTATCACCAAACATTACCATATTAAAAAAAATACCTATAAAGGCCACACACTTAATCATTTTCATCCAACCAAGTCACCAAACATAACCACATTCAACCTACCAAGTCACCTTTAAAGTCCCCACACTTAATAATTTTTAACCTACCAAGTCACCAAACACTACCATATTTAAAACAAATAATCACCTTTAAAGTCCCTACACTTAATCATTTCCAACCTACTAAGTCACCAAACATAACTACATTCAACCTACAAAGTAACCTTTAAAATCCATATACTTAATCATTTTCAACCTACCAAGTCACCAAACATAACCACTTTAAAAATAATAAAACACCTTTAAAGTCCCTACACATAACCATTTTCAACCTACCAAGTCACCAAACATAACTACTTTCAAAACAAAAAAATATCTTTAAAATCCTTACACTTAATCATTTTCAACCTACTAAGTCACCAAACATAACCACTTTCAACACAAAAAATACACCTTTAAAGACCCGACACTTAACCATTTTCAACATTCAAGTCACCAAACATAACCACTTTCAAAACAGAAAAATACCTTTAACGTCCCTACACTTAACCATTTTGAACCTATCAAGTCACCAAACGTAACCACTTTAAAAACAAAAAAAACACCTTTAAAGTCCCTACACTTAACCATTTTCAACATACCAAGTCACCAAACATAACCACTTTGAAAACAAAAAATACCTTTAATGTTCCTACACTTAACCAATTTCTACTTACCAAGTCACCAAACATAACCACTTTAAAAACAAAAAAATACCTTTATAGTCCCTATACTTAACCATTTTCAACCTACCAAGTCACCAAACATAACCACATTAAAAACAAAAAATATATCTTTAGAGTCACTACACTTATTCATTTTCAACCTACCAAGTGATACGGGACAAATGACCTTCTTATCTTTTGATGACATTTTTGGAGGCCAACACATAGAGACTCAAGACTTGGTCACCTCGAGGAAACAAGAACATGCATGGAGGACCCGTTTTGAGCATAACTTAAAGCAATCTCGCATGTGGAAGATTGCTTGGAGAATTTAAGGTTGAGGACTCACGGTTTTGGGCCTTAATTAAGGGTATTTTGGACATTACACATGGTGGATTTACACCCCATGGCCGCCCCTCTCATTAAGGGCAAAGTAGTCTTTTGTCTTCATTTGTAATATAGTATAAATAGGCCCCTTAGTCTTATTTCTCATCAGATTTTTGAGAATGAAGAATTGAAAGAAATATCTTCTCTCTTTTGAGAGTGTACACACTTAGTGGTAGGACTTGGAAAAGTCATCTTTAGCATAGGGCTTGGAAAAGCCAATATTGATCTTTGTTTGGAAACGGTAGATCTTGAGGCGAGTTCATTCCCTTGGTGGTCACCGTAAGAGTGTGGTGTTGCTATCGTAAGTTCTAGGGGTCTTTAGATTTAATATATCTTTGGGTTCTTGGGTCTTATTGTAGTTTATGTCTCACTATCTATCTTTATTTTTCTTGCAAATCGTGGACTGTTTTGGGGTCTTTGTTGAATCCGAAACTTGTGTTATTGTTGTTCATCTTGTTCATCACGTTTTGTGGCTGTTTTGGGTGTCAAATACACCATTGTTATCTCGTATTGTTGTTGTTGTAGTGAATCCGAGAGTGGTCTCCATCTTGGTCCTCAAATCCTTAAGATTAGTGGACTGTTTTTGGAGTGTGTGTGGACTGTTTTGAGACAATTCTTGTGTTCCTTGGAATTCTCGTATCACCAAGTCACCTTTAAAGTCCCTACACTTAATCATTTTCAACCTATCAAGTCTCCAAACATAACCACTTTCAAAATTAAAAAAGAAAAAATTACAGAAACTAGCATCCTTAAGACTATAATTACAATAAATAGCAACATTTCTTCAAAATTGCAACTTATAGCAAAAGTAGCAATATTTTATCCATTTCATAGTAATAGAAGAATATGTATTTTTCAGTTGTGCATATGTATTTATCAGTAATACATATATATTTGTATATGTATTTATATAGCAACATTTTACTTAAATACAAAATACAATTTGCAATTTTTTGTAATTATTAAACTGTTGCTATAAAAGTTATAATTAAGGCTATAAAGTTGCTATTTCTGAAATTTTCCCATTGAAAAAACACCTTTAAAGTCCCTACATTTAACCATTTTCAACCTACCAAGTCTCTAAACATAACCACTTTCAAAATAAAAAAACATCTTTCAAGTCCCTACACTTAATCATTTTCAACCTACCAAGTCACCAAATATAACACCTTTCAAAACAAAAAAAACACCTCTAAAGTCCCTACACTTAATCATTTTCAACCTATCAAGTCGCCAAACATAACCACTTTCAAAATTAAAAAAGAAAAAATTACAGAAACTAGCATCCTTAAGACTATAATTACAATAAATAGCAACATTTCTTCAAAATTGCAACTTATAGCAAAAGTAGCAATATTTTATCCATTTCATAGTAATAGAAGAATATATATTTTTCAGTTGTGCATATGTATTTATCAGTAATACATATATATTTGTATATGTATTTATATAGCAACATTTTACTTAAATACAAAATACAATTTGCAATTTTTTGTAATTATTAAACTGTTGCTATAAAAGTTATAATTAAGGCTATAAAGTTGCTATTTCTGAAATTTTCCCATTGAAAAAACACCTTTAAAGTCCCTACATTTAACCATTTTCAACCTACCAAGTCTCTAAACATAACCACTTTCAAAATAAAAAAACATCTTTAAAGTCCCTACACTTAATCATTTTCAACCTACCAAGTCACCAAATATAACACCTTTCAAAACAAAAAAAACACCTCTAAAGTCCCTACACTTAATCATTTTCAACCTATCAAGTCGCCAAACATAACCACTTTCAAAATTAAAAAAGAAAAAATTACAGAAACTAGCATCCTTAAGACTATAATTACAATAAATAGCAACATTTCTTCAAAATTGCAACTTATAGCAAAAGTAGCAATATTTTATCCATTTCATAGTAATAGAAGAATATGTATTTTTCAGTTGTGCATATTTTTATCAGTAATACATATATATTTGTATATGTATTTATATAGAAACATTTTACTTAAATACAAAATACAATTTGCTATTTTTCGTAATTATTAAACTGTTGCTATAAAAGTTATAATTAAGGCAATCAAGTTGCTATTTTTGAAATTTTCCCATTAAAAAAACACTTTTAAAGTCCCTACATTTAACCATTTTCAACCTACCAAGTCTCAAAAAATATAACCACTTTCAAAACAAAAAAACATCTTTAAAGTCCCTACACTGAATCATTTTCAATCTACCAAGTCACCAAACATAACCACTTGCAAAACAAAAAAACACCTTTAAAGTCCCATACTTAATCTTTTTCAACCTACTAAGTCACCAAACATAACCACTTTGAAAACAAAAAAACACATTTAAAGTCCCTACACTTAATCATTTTCAACCTACTTAGTCAGTAAACATAACCACTTTCAACACAAAAAAAAACACCTTTAAAGTCCATACACTTAGCCATTTTCAACCTACCAAGTCACCAAACATAACAACATTCAAAACAAAAAAAAACACCGTTAATGTAGCCACACTTAACCATTTTCAACCTACCAAGTCACCAAATATAATCCCTTTCAAAACAAAAAAACACCTTTAAAGTCCCTACACTTAATCATTTTCAACCTACCAAGTCGCCAAACATAACCACATTCAAAATAAAAAAATACCTTTAAAGTCCCTAAACTTAATAATTTTAAACCTACTAAGTCACCAAACCTAACCACTTTCAAAACAAAAAAACACCTTTAAAGTTCCTACACTTAATCATTTTCAACCTACCAAGTCAACAAACATAACCACTTTAAAAACAAAAAAACACATTTAAAGTCCCTAAACTTAATCATTTTCAACATACTTTGTCAGCAAACATAACCACTTTCAACACAAAAAAAAAACACCTTTAAAGTCCATACACTTAACTATTTTCAACCTACCAAGTCACCAAACAGAAAAACATTCAAAACAAAAAAAAACACCTTTAAAGTCCCTACACTTAACCATTTTCAACCTACCAAGTCACAAAATATAACCCCTTTCAAAACAAAAAAAACACCTTTAAAGTCCCTACACTTAATCATTTTCAACCTACCAAGTCGCCAAACATAACCACATTCAAAATAAAAAAATACCTTTAAACTCCCTACACTTAATCATTTTAAACCTACTAAGTCACCAAACATAACCATTTTCAAAACAAAAAAACACCTTTAAAGTTCCTACACTTACAGGACTCTAGGTTAGCATCTTACTTAAAGTATAACATGCAACTATTTTCACAACAATCAATTCTAACCGAGGAGAGACCTAACTTTGACACCAATTTTTTTGCCTTATAGAAAGAATCACGAACCTCCAAGCCGGGGTCAACTAACTCTTTAATAAGGTCCATCATTGAGTCCATTCCTCCTTCAGCAATATTCCAATCAGATTTAATACTTTATAATCAAACAGTAACAGACAAATGAGAGTGCGAACACCCGTCAAACAAAGGATGACTAGTAGCATGCAATTATTCATAGAATTTGCCCGCTTTGCTATTAGGAACATCTTCGATATTTTTGCTAAAGTCACCCCCATGTTTCATCCCAAACGCATCGTGCTCCATTTCTGTCATCCTAGTATCTTGATAATAATTATGTTCTGCAGACCTACTACTTTCTCCAACAACAAAGTTATTTTGTGCAACATCTCCATGAATACCATACAATCTTAAAAAGTCCTCGAGAAACCCCCTTCTATTAAGAATTTCTTTTACATCTTCTTCATTTACAAGATTTATACCATCACATCTAACACAAGAACAACGAATATCAAAAAAATGCGTCCAAACATCAAGTCTCTTAGCATGTTCAACAAATTTGACACCTTCAACAAATTCTTCCCTAAAACCCATTTTATTATCATTGTTTCATTGATATATACAACTATAATCAGGTTCCAACTACACAATTAATCAGATTCAACTAATTAGATCATCACAAAAATCAATTATCACCAAACATTATCATATTAAAAAAAATACCTTTAAAGTCCACACACTTAATCATTTTCAACCAACCAAGTCACCAAACATAACCACATTCAACCTACCCAGTCACCTTTAAAGTCCCTACACTTAATCTTTTTCAACCTATCAAGTCACCAAACATAACCACTTTCCAAATTAGAAAAGGAAAAATTACAGAAACTAGCATCCTTAAGACTATAATTACAATAAATAGCAACACTTCTTCAAAATTGCAACTTATAGCAAAAGTAGCAATATTTTATCCATTTCATAGTAATAGAAGAATATGTATTTTTCAGTTGTGCATATGTATTTATCAGTAATACATATATATTTGTATATGTATTTATATAGCAACATTTTACTTAAATACAAAATACAATTTGCAATTTTTTGTAATTATTAAACTGTTGCTATAAAGTTATAATTCAGGTTATAAAGTTGCTATTTCTGAAATTTTCCCATTGAAAAAACACCTTTAAAGTCCCTACATTTAACCATTTTCAACCTACCAAGTCTCTAAACATAACCACTTTCAAAACAAAAAAAAACATCTTTAAAGTCCCTACACTTAATCATTTTCAACCTACCAAGTCACCAAATATAACCCCTTTCAAAACAAAAAAAATACCTCTAAAGTCCCTACACTTAATCATTTTCAACCTACCAAGTCGCCAAACATAACCACATTCAAAATAAAAAAATACCTTTAAAGTTCCTGCTCTTAATCATTTTAAACCTACTAAGTCACCAAACATAACCACTTTCAAAACAAAAAAACACCATTAAAGTTCCTACACTTACAGGACTCTAGGTTAGCATCTTACTTAAAGTATAACATGCAACTATTTTCCCAACAATCAATTCTAACAGAGGAGAGACCTAACTTTGACACCAATTTTTTTTCCTTATAGAAAGAATCACGAACCTCCATGCCGGGGTCAACTAACTCTTTAATAAGGTCCATCATTGAGTCCATTCCTCCTTCAGCAATATTCCAATCAGATTTGATACTTTATAATCTAACAGTAACAGACAAATGAGAGTGCGAACACCCGTCAAACAAAGGATGACTAGTAGCATGCAATTATTCCTAGAATTTGCCCGCTTTGCTATTAGGAACATTTTTGACATTTTCGCTAAAGTCACCCCCATGTTGCATCCCAAACGCATCGTGCACCATTTCTGTCATCCTAGTATCTTGATAACAATTATGCCCTGCAGACCTACTACTTTCTCCAACAACAAAGTTATTTTGTGCAACATCTCCATGAATACCATACAATCTTAAAAAGTCCTCGAGAAACCCCCTTCTATAAAGAATTTCTTTTACATCTTCTTCATTTACTAGATTTATACCATCACACTAACACAAGAACAACGAATATCAAAAAAATGCGTCCAAACATCATGTCTCTTAGCATGTTCAACAAATTTGACACCTTCAACAAATTCTTCCTTAATACCCATTTTATTATCATTGTTTCATTGATATATACAACTATAATCAGGTTCCATCTACGCAATTAATCAGATTCAACTAATTAGATCATCACAAAAATCAATTATCACCAAATATTATCATATTAAAAAAAATACCTTTAAAGTCCACACACTTAATCATTTTCAACCAACCAAGTCACCAAACATAACCACATTCAACCTACCAAGTCACCTTTAAAGTCCCTACACTTAATCACTTTCAACCTATCAAGTCACCAAACATAACCACTTTCCAAATTAGAAAAGGAAAAATTACAGAAACTAGCATCCTTAAGACTATAATTACAATAAATAGCAACACTTCTTCAAAATTGCAACTTATAGCAAAAGTAGCAATATTTTATCCATTTCATAGTAATAGAAGAATATGTATTTTTCAGTTGTGCATATGTATTTATCAGTAATACATATATATTTGTATATGTATTTATATAGCAACATTTTACTTAAATACAAAATACAATTTGCAATTTTTTGTAATTATTAAATAGTTGCTATAAAAGTTATAATTAAGGCTATAAAGATGCTATTTCTGAAATTTTCCCATTGAAAAAACACCTTTAAAGTCCCTACATTTAACCATTTTCAACCTACCAAGTCTCTAAACATAACCACTTTCAAAACAAAAAAACATCTTTAAAGTCCCTACACTTAATCATTTTCAACCTACCAAGTCACCTAATATAACCCCTTTCAAAACAAAAAAAACACCTCTAAAGTCCCTACACTTAATCATTTTCAACCTACCAAGTCGCCAAACATAACCACATTTAAATTAAAAAAATACCTTTAAAGTTCCTACTCTTAATCATTTTAAACCTACTAAGTCACCAAACATAACCACTTTCAAAACAAAAAAACACCTTTAATGTTCCTACACTTACAGGACTCTAGGTTAGCATCTTACTTAAAGTATAACATGCAATTATTTTCACAACAATCAATTCTAACCGAGGAGTGACCTAACTTTGACACCAATTTTTTTGCCTTATAGAAAGAATCACGAACCTCCAAGCCGGGGTCAACTAACTCTTTAATAAGGTCCATCATTGAGTCCATTCCTCCTTCAGCAATATTCCAATCAGATTTAATACTTTATAATCAAACAGTAACAGACAAATGAGAGAGCGAACACCCGTCAAACAAAGGATGACTAGTAGCATGCAATTATTCATAGAATTTGCCCGCTTTGCTATTAGGAACATCTTTGACATTTTCGCTAAAGTCACCCCCATGTTGCATCCCTAACGCATCGTGCACCATTTCTGTCATCCTAGTATCTTGATAATAATTATGCCCTGCAGACCTACTACTTTCTCCAACAACAAAGTTATTTTGTGCAACATCTCCATGAATACCATACAATCTTAAAAAGTCCTCGAGAAACCCCCTTCTATAAAGAATTTCCTTTACATCTTCTTCATTTACAAGATTTATACCATCACATCTAACACAAGAACAACGAATATAAAAAAAATGTGTCCAAACATCAAGTGTCTTAGCATGTTCAACAAATTTGACACCTTCAACAAATTCTTCCCTAATACACATTTTATTATCATTGTTTCATTGATATATACAACTATAATCAGGTTCCATCAACACAATTAATCAGATTCAACTAATTAGATCATCACAAAAATCAATTACCACCAAACATTATCATATTATATAAAATACCTTTAAAGTCGACACACTTAATCATTTTCAACCTACCAAGTCACCAAACATATCCACATTCAACCTACCAATTCACCGTTGAAGTCCCCACACTTAATAATTTTTAACCTACCAAGTCACCAAACACTACCACATTTAAAACAAAAAATCACCTTTAAAGTCCCTACATTTAATCATTTCCAACCTACTAAGTCACCAAACATAACTACATTCAACCTACCAAGTCACCTTTAAAATCCATACACTTAATCATTTTCAACCTACCAAGTCACCAAACATAACCACTTTAAAAATAATAAAACACCTTTAAAGTCCCTACACTTAACCATTTTCAACCTACCAAGTCTCCAAACATAACTACTTTCAAAACAAAAAAATACCTTTAAAATCCTTACACTTAATCATTTTCAACCTACTAAGTCACCAAACATAACCACTTTCAACACAAAAAATACACCTTTAAAGACCCTACACTTAACCATTTTCAACATTCAAGTCACCAAACATAACCACTTTCAAAACAGAAAAATACCTTTAACGTCCCTACACTTAACCATTTTGAACCTATCAAGTCACCATATATAACCACTTTAAAAACAAAAAAACACCTTTAAAGTCCCTACAGTTAACCATTTTCAACCTACCATGTCACCAAACATAACCACTTTAAAAACAAAAAAATACCTTTACAGTCCCTATACTTAACCATTTTCAACCTACCAAGTTACCAAACATAACCACATTAAAAACAAAAAATTACCTTTAGAGTCACTACCCTTATTCATTTTCAACCTACCAAGTCACCTTTAAAGTCCCTACACTTAATCATTTTCAACCTATTAAGTCGTCAAACATAACCACTTTCCAAATTAAAAAAGAAAAAATTACAGAAACTAGAATCCTTAAGATATAATTACAATAAATAGCAACACTTCTTCAAAATTGCAACTTATAGCAAAAGTAGCAATATTTTATCCATTTCATAGTAATAGAAGAATATGTATTTTTCAGTTGTGCATATATATTTATCAGTAATACATATATATTTGTATATGTATTTATATAGCAACATTTTACTTAAATACAAAATACAATTTGCAATTTTTTGTAATTATTAAACTGTTGCTATAAAAGTTATAATTAAGGCTATAAAGTTGCTATTTCTGAAATTTTCCCATTAAAAAAACACCTTTAAAGTCCCTACATGTAACCATTTTCAACCTACCAAGTCTCTAAACATAACCACTTTCAAAACAAAAAAACATCTTTAAAGTCCCTACACTTAATCATTTTCAACCTACCAAGTCACCAAATATAACCCCTTTCAAAACAAAAAAAAAACACCTTTAAAGTCCCTACACTTAATCATTTTCAACCTACCAAGTCTCCAAACATAACCACATTCAAAATAAAAAAATACCCTTAAAGTCCCTACACTTAATCATTTTAAACCTACTAAGTCACCAAACATAACCACTTTCAAAACAAAAAAACACCTTTAAAGTTCCTACACTTACAGGACTCTAGGTTAGCATCTTACTTAAAGTATAACATGCAACTATTTTCACAACAATCAATTCTAACCGAGGAGAGACCTAACTTTGACACCAATTTTTTTGCCTTATAGAAAGAATCATGAACCTCTAAGCTGGGGTCAACTAACTCTTTAATAAGGTCCATCATTGAGTCCATTCCTCCTTCAGCAATATTCTAATCAGATTTAATACTTTATAATCAAACAGTAACAGACAAATGAGAGTGCGAACACCCGTCAAACAGAGGATGACTAGTAGCATGCAATTATTCATAGAATTTGCCCGCTTTGCAATTAGGAACATCTTCGATATTTTCGCTAAAGTCACCCCCATGTTGCATCCCAAACGCATCATGCACCATTTCTGTCATCCTAGTATCTTGATAGTAATTATGCCCTACAGACCTACTACTTTCTCCAACACCAATGTTATTCTGTGCAACATCTCCATGAATACCATACAATCTTAAAAAGTCCTCGAGAAACCCCCTTCTATAAAGAATTTCTTTTACATCCTCTTCATTTACAAGATTTATACCATCACATCTAACACAAGAACAACGAATATCAAAAAAATGCGTCCAAACATCAAGTGTCTTAGCATGTTCAACAAATTTGACACCTTCACAAAATTCTTCCCTAATACCCATTTTATTATCATTGTTTCATTGATATATACAACTATAATCAGGTTCCATCAACGCAATTAATCAGATTCAACTAATTATATCATCACAAAAATCAATTATCACCAAACATTATCATATTAAAAAAAATACCTTTAAAGTCCACACACTTAATCATTTTCAACCAACCAAGTCACCAAACATAACCACATTCAACCTACCAAGTCACCTTTAAAGTCCCCACACTTAATAGTTTTTAACCTACCAAGTCACCAAACACTACCACATTTAAAACAAAAAATCACCTTTAAAGTCCCTACACTTAATCATTTCCGACCTCCTAAGTCACCAAACATAACTACATTCAACCTACCAAGTCACCTTTAAAATCCATACACTTAATCATTTTCAACATACCAAGTCAGCAAACATAACCACTTTAAAAATAATAAAACACCTTTAAAGTCCCTACACTTGACCATTTTCAACCTACCAAGTCTCCAAACATAACTACTTTCAAAACAAAAAAATACCTTTAAAATCCTTACACTTAATCATTTTCAACCTACTAAGTCACCAAACATAACCACTTTCAACACAAAAAATACACCTTTAAAGACCCTACACTTAAACATTTTCAACATTCAAGTCACCAAACATAACCACTTTCAAAACAGAAAAATACCTTTAACGTCCCTACACTTAACCATTTTTAACCTATCAAGTCACCAAACATAACCACTTTAAAAACAAAAAAACACCTTTAAAGTCCCTACACTTAACCATTTTCAACCTACCAAGTCACCAAACATAACCACTTTGAAAACAAAAAATACCTTTAATGTTCCTACACTTAACCAATTTCTACCTACCAAGTTACCAAACATAACCAATTTAAAAACAAAAAAATACCTTTATAGTCCCTATACTTAACCATTTTCAACCTACCAAGTCACCAAACATAATCACATTAAAAACAAAAAAAATACCTTTAGAGTCACTACACTTATTCATTTTTAACCTACCAAGTCACCTTTAAAGTCCCTACACTTAATCATTTTCAACCTATCAAGTCGCCAAACATAACCACTTTCAAAATTAAAAAAGGAAAAATTACAGAAACTAGCATCCTTAAAACTATAATTACAATAAATAGCAACACTTCTTCAAAATTGCAACTTATAGCAAAAGTAGCAATATTTTATCCATTTCATAGTAATAGAAGAATATGTATTTTTCAGTTGTGCATATGTATTTATCAGTAATACATATATATTTGTATATGTATTTATATAGCAATATTTTACTTAAATACAAAATACAATTTGCTATTTTTCGTAATTATTAAACTGTTGCTATAAAAGTTATAATTAAGGCTATAAAGTTGCTATTTCTGACATTTTCCCATTAAAAAAACACCTTTAAAGTCCCTATATTTAACCATTTTCAACCTACCAAGTCTCCAAACATAACCACTTTCAAAACAAAAAAACATCTTTAAAGTCCCTACACTTAATCATTTTCAATCTACCAAGTCGCCAAACATAACCACTTTCAAACCAAAAAAACACCTTTAAAGTCCCTATACTTAATCTTTTTCAACCTACGAAGTCACCAAACATAACCACTTTCAAAACAAAAAAACACATTTAAAGTCCCTACACTTAATCATTTTCAACCTACTTAGTCAGCAAACATAACCACTTTCAACACAAAAAAACACCTTTAAAGTCCATACACTTAGCCATTTTCAACCTACCAAGTCACCAAACATAACAACTTTCAAAACAAAAAAAAACACCTTTAAAGTCCCTGCACTTAACCATTTTCAACCTACCAAGTCACCAAATATAACCCCTTTCAAAACCAAAAAACACCTTTAAAGTCCCTACACTTAATCATTTTCAATCTACCAAGTCGCCAAACATAACCACATTCAAAATAAAAAAATACCTTTAAAGTCCCTACACTTAATCATTTTAAACCTACTAAGTCACCAAACATAACCTCTTTCAAAACAAAAAAACACCTTTAAAGTTCCTACACTTAATCATTTTCAACCTACCAAGTCGCTAAACATAACCACTTTCAAAATAAAAAAATGTCTTTAATGTCCCTACACTTAACCATTTTCAACCTACTAAGTCACCAAATATAACCACTTTCAAAATAAAAAAACACCTTGAAAGTTCCTACACTTAATCATTTTCAACCTACCAAGTCACCAAACATAACCACATTCAAATAAAAAAAGCACATTTAAAGTCCCTACACTTAATCATTTTCAACCACCCAAGTCACCAAACATAACCACATTCAAAATAAAATAACACATTTAAAGTCCCTACACTTAATCATTTTCAACCTACCAAGTCAGCAAACATAACCACATTCAAAATAAAAATAAACAACAAGACCAACAAGATGTCAACAACAATGCTAGTTAATCGAACAAGGCCACATATGGCTTCACTAGACTTCAATATGAACAATAACAAGAAGATAACAACAATGCTAGTGAATCAAGCAAGGCCACACACGGCTTCACTAGACTTTAATATGAACAATAACAAGACTTTATTATAAGAAAATAGAGAGAAATTAACT
This sequence comes from Capsicum pubescens, assembly GCA_030864215.1. Taxonomy (NCBI): domain Eukaryota; kingdom Viridiplantae; phylum Streptophyta; class Magnoliopsida; order Solanales; family Solanaceae; genus Capsicum; species Capsicum pubescens. Next base: position 182,142,533 of record CM061546.1, on the reverse strand, counting down.
TATCTTTGCTTGGCGTAAATTAAACTGAAAGAGATATGCGTTCACCGGAAAAAATAGCAAAGCAATCTTTTTACCAAATACGAAATCTGTCAAACAATAAAATTCTTACAAAGAATAATCTTTCGCTTAACTTATTACAACAATTTAGTAAAGGAATAGGAATAGGATTTTCCCCAAAAAAAATTAAACAATTAATGAGTAAAATGGAGAAATAAGTGTCAAGACCAACCAAAGTTTAGGTAATTCAAAATCAAATTAATGTAGAAACAAACCTAAAGTTAGCCAATTCAATCTCAAATTCCCAAAATTAGCTAAAATCTAGCTAAATAAAATAAATATTTAAACCCTAGAACTCAAACCACAACCAATTTAGTTAATTGTTACCTTGTCTAAAATTGAACAACCTAATATTTGAATTAAACAACCATAATAATTTCTTTATGGGATGACATTAACTAAGAAATTACACAACATTGGAGACAAGTTGTCTAAACTCAAGATGGCAACAATCCCAGAAAAGGCAGTGTTTCGATAAACTAAATACTTTAAAAATTTCAAAAATGATGGCATCTGGTTTGCAGGTTTTGTCTCAATACTACTACTACAACAATAGAATTTATGTTTGTTCTATATTTTCTGTTTTTCCAAATTTAAGAAAACCAAACAAGGTACTAACTTCAACTATCTCAAATTCCAATAATAAGTTTAAAGTTAGAGCACATTAGGAGAAAACAACAAAGAAAGAAGTTAAGTCTGCTGAAGGTAATTTGGTCTACAGAATATTCACAAAATCACAAAATCATGTTACTTGAAGTTAATTACAAGTAAATCTACTTATGAAAATCAAATGGGTGACTGGGATGGTGGTTGTTGCTGCTTTCGGTGACTGAGATGATGGTTGAGAAGGCAGTTGTGGCTGAGATGGTGAGTTATCCTCGATGTTGGGTGTGGTGTTGTTCTACATCGTTATGAGCTAAGGGTGAGGGTGGGTAGTTGTGAGGGTGGGTATTCTGATTAGAGTACTTAGAAAGGAATTTTGGAATTGGGTCGGATCAATAATTGGGTGTTATAATATGTATTACGGGTCGGGTCGGGTCGGGTTATTCATATATATTTTTTTAAAATATTACAAAAATCGACCACTTGTGGTCTATTTTCAAATATAATTACAGAAAACCAACCACAGAATATTTTTGAAAACCGAACACATGTGGTCGGTTTTCGTAATATTTTTTTTAAAAAAATTTGACATTAAACTTTAACAAATTACAATTAATAAATTAATAAATTACAAAAATAAGTTAATAAATTAAAATTATTTTTTAACAAATTAAAATTTTAATAAATTCTATAATATTTATAACAATATTCAATTAATTTAATACAATTCGTATATATATATATATACAGTACATACACTGTGTATGGGAACGGGATAACGTCCAATTAATTTAATACAATTCATATATATATATATAAATCAGATAAGTAGTCATTTTATTATCACATTAACACAAGTAGTATATTTCCTCAATCGTATAATAATATCAATGAATTTTGCAAATTACGATAAAATTTTGGTTAATTATCTTTTAAATACAATATTATATATATATATATACCCCGTAATACTGCTCTTATGTTATTACAACTTCAACAACATACGTGTGTCTACATTGACCCGAAATAGTATATCTACTTCCTCAATAGTATGATATATATCAACGTATCATTCAAACTATTTTGATATAAAGATTCAGTTATCTAGCTTTCAATTACTACACGAGATATACGTATATACATATATTCAATTGTCTATCAGCTTTCACATATGTACTATAAATATCACATACACGATTTTACTACCCATATAATAATATATAATGTACTTCACAAATACTCAGATGAATTATAGATTACATTATCTTATGTCATTAATATACCTTCACTGTATAATATGTATATACTATATATATATATTTATATATCTAAACATACACACACATACACATACTATCAACTATCCCAAGTTCTAAATACGTACTATATATATCACATACGTACATAAGTATATTATCCAATAATATAATGTGATGTGTTTCTTATACATACTCAGATGAGTGATCGATTAATTATATTTGATTAGGCTTTGACTACATCGTTCATCAATCGACCAGTACATAATATATATATATATATATATAAATATTTATATATATGAAATATTGAATCCATACTATATATATCACATCCACAAGTATATTACGTTATAATAGAAGACGTTCATTATATTTTGATGAATTATCGATTATATATTACATTATTATGACTGGAATAGTAACATAAAATCATTGTCTCAACGGTATAATATATATATATATACACTTATTCATTATACAAAGATTATGCATGTTTAACATCATTTAACGTATACACGAAGGAAAATATTTATTTTATATATTGAAACGTAAGTAAAAGATAAAGATTATGTTTAACGTAATTTGTTTATTTTATTTGATATATTTTTTAGTGTAATTTTTTCACAAAATTTAAGAATGATTGATTTTTATTATTATTATAATAGTTATCGACTACACGTGATCAGTGTAATTTCAAAAAATTATATATATAATTATTTTTAATAAAAATAATATATATATATATTTGATTACATATATATAATTATTGGTTACTAAAAATTATTTACTTTTAAATTTTTTTAGTTCAAAACCCAACCACTAGTGGTCGGTTTTTTTAAAATTATTTTTTTATTTTAATTAAAAAATCGACCACCAGTGGTCGGTTTTTTAAAAATATTTTCTTTTTTTTTTTAAATTAAAAATCGACCACTTGTGATCGTTTTTTTTAAATAAATTTAAAAATAGTTTTTAAAAAATGACCACAAGTGGTCGATTTTTAAAAATATTTTTCAATTATATTTTTAAAAAAAAGCCGACCACAAGTGGTCGGTTTTGTTATTTTTTTAATTTTTATTTGTAAAATAAATAATAATTAATATAAAATTATTAAAATAATTATTTTGATTTTTTAAAATATAAAAGCGACCACATGTGGTTGCTTTTTTAAAAAAAATATTAGAAAATCGATCACTTGTAGTCGGGTTTTTTCGACCACAATGTATGGTCATTTTTTCAGTTTTTTTTAGTGGTGACTCAAGGAAGGGATAAAAAATGTCAAGTGAGAAACAATAGTAAAATCAACATGCACACATTCTACATACATATATATACAACATTCTTGGATACGGAACAAGGCTTAGCATAAACGTAAAGCATTAGCAAGGGTTGTGTAGCTTGACCATCATAAAACAACCCATGGGCTATATGGGTCCAGTTTGCACTTCCTAGTCGGGCCCCAATGCGTGTTATCCGCACAAACTAGAGATATCATAGAAAGTCAGGTAATCCCGTACCCTATGCTATCCATGATATGAATATATGAATATATAAATATATGTATAGTGTGACATAAGTGCACAATCATCAAGACCAACCCTCATATCAGCAAATGTGAGTTTCCAGTATCAGTTCTTTGGGACTCACACCTTCATGGCTAGCTATAAAACACCCTTTCGGCCCAATTAAAATATTTATCACATAACCCATTTATTAATTAAAGAAGTCAATTAGTAAGGAATCATTAAGTGGAATCACTATACCAACTATAGTTTGTAAGTGAATATCATTGAGCCATCACTTGGGAAATCCTTGTACCACAGACTCTATTATTAAAAACAACTTGGGGGATTCCATTTAGCCCACATGGTTTTCAAAATGATTATTATTCGCTTGGGGGAATCCTTGTACCCCACATGATTTTTCAAAGTCATCCTTAACCATTTAGCTATTTATGCAAGGGATTAGTTTTAAAAAATAAACTAAACTAGTTGATTAATTACATTCTAAAGCCAATTATGCAGGTCGGTTGGGGTTATTATCAATTTCAATTCCAAAATCCTATTATTTGGGGAATCCTTGTACCCCTAATTTCATTCACCATTCCCATGCACCCCAATGAGTGTACAAATCAACAATTTAAGTATAATTAAGCCATAATAATCATGGGAATGACATTTAAACAAATTAAATCCAAAATCCTCAAGTCAAAACATGCATAATTCGTAAAATCCATAGGAAAAGCTATTAATTCAACAATGTTCAGTAACCCTCAACCAACATTAAAAATCATCAATAAAATCACATGGTTATAACTATAAACATATGCTTTCAATAAACTTAGATTTAGGAAAGAGTACCATTTCTGATATATCAAGAATTACTGAGAGAAATTAACCCATGAAGCCTTAGATGACCAACCTTGAGAAAACCTTAGTGTTCTTGACTTAGGTATTTAAAGAGGAAAACACAGTGTTTTGATTTGTATAATTGAAGATAATAGGGTATCTTAGGGTTTTTAAATAATGAGGGAGGAGTCTGGGTTAAGGAAAAGACCAAAATAACCCTAAATAAACCAATAAAATTATAGAAATTCTTCAGTTGACTATAAGTTTGACTTCCCATCAGTTAGGTGACATCTCATCACCATAGTCTTCACTTTCAAGATGGATTTTGCCATTTGCCGGCTTAGGCTGATGAGTAAAGTTTATGGCCTTTCACCTATTTAACGACTCATCATCTTAGTCGTCACCTAAGTGATAGCTTGTCAGGTTAGGTATCACCTTCTGACAGACAGACACTTCTGAGTAAAATAAACATAAGTTTCTACTCTTATATGAAATTAAGATGAAATCGGATGAGTTTAAAAGAAGACAAAGATATTTTATTTGATATATAGTAGGCCACCTAACTTATTATATTTAAGAAGTAATGGTCGTTGGAAATTGATCCAAGTTGAAACATTCACTAAAACTTAATTGATAGAAAAGTTCTTAACTCATCTTTGAGTTAGGAGATATTTATGATCTTACTTCATCTCCAAAGATGTTTCCACACTATAGAATTGATATTAACATTCATATTGACATAGAATCATTGAATTCGGGTCTATACAGGTAGTAACCATGGTTTGAATTCTAGCTCAAAAATATGGGGTTTTACATTATCTCCCTCTTTGAATCCTTCATCCTCGAATGACGAGTAGGGACTTATTGAAGCTCTAGAAGTAAAAATAAAAGATGTAACTTCATATTAGGAATTTTCCCTCAATAAAACAAACATAAGTACCAAGATAAATGAGCCTCATGACATCACCAAGTAAGTCGTGTAAGCTCGAATCATGTGATAATGAGACATGACATAAACATGATCTTGGGAATTAGTTCTATGAAAATAATCATAACAATGTAAGGAATGAATTTCTTTTTCCAAGAATCCTTGTCCTGATTAAGATAGATGCAAGACACGAACTAAGATTCTTGCAGGGCATAAGAATAGAATAAAAGCTCTCCACCTCAAATGATATATGCAATAACCCTTACATATAGACCTACTTGCCCACAATGATTTTAGCTGTGAATACAACACCTCACCATTCCGATCTTATAATTCCCCCATAAAACACATAACTACAAGTACGTGAGTATAACTGCATATTTCTTCTATGTTAAAGCCTAACTCAGAGTTAAAGGTGCCAGCGTAAACTATAGGACCCTATAACTTACATCTCTCCAATAATACTACTCCATCTTATCACTATAATCAAGTAACCTTAGGTCTTAATAATAGAGTACTAGCCACATAACAAAATGGTTTGTGTATCTATCAATCACAAAATTCAAGACTATCTTTACTACACCCACTGAATAGATCTCCCCACCAAAAACTATCAACTTCAATCACTAACATAAAGGTTTTCCCCACATCTCCCCTTCCTAACTATTTCACATAACAAAAGTTCATCTTAATCTTCCATCTTAACCTATAACCTTTTTCGTCTGAGTAGTCACCCCAGAATTACACAATAAAGAACATTTACTCCCTCAGCCAAAACATTACTACTGTTCTATAGCCACTACCACCCTAACATAACAAGGTTCACTGAAGGACTAGAGTACAAACATCAAGAATGATAGGGTTACTTCCCAATTATGACTCCTATCAGTCGTAGTACTCAAGGTAAGAATCGTGAAATGAGAAATGGTACAATAGGCATGAAATACTTCATAGCAACCACCAAGATCCTAAATAAAGGACCATTCTGGAATAAACATAACATTACATGAGTTCTTCTAACTGAGAATAGTAAGAAACATGAATGCATGTATCATGGGTCATATAACATAAATCTGAGATATATATATTATAGAAATAAGACAAGGATTGTTTCTTAAAACTATTGCTTCTTATTTTAAGAACTGAGAATGGTTATGAGCTTGCTTATATAGCATCACTTTGTGCTAAGACATAACATAAATGAATCGGTAGCACATAGAATTTATAGTTCTTATAACTAAGCATAAAGTGAGACATGAGTTTATGGATCATGAGTTTCATAACATAGAGCTTGGATTTTTTAGAACTGTTATTGATTTTAGTTCAGGGATTGGAACATGGACATAAGTGGCATAGAGAACTCGGACTTAGGCATAGAAAAAATTTGTATACATAAGCTATTGGTAGAATGCTATATTAAGTCGAAGTATGAGGAATTTCCTAGAATAAGAATAGATTTATCATGGCACTTCACTGAAACTCAAAACCATGAGAAAGTTCAAGGTCTACCTTACTTCATAATCTCCCATTTTTCTAAAAGGTGAAAATCCTATACTTGAGGACACATCCTCTAATTAAATCTATGAGCACAAAATTAAGCACTATGGGAGGTGTCACCATACACATGAACACCTACCTCTCCCGGATAACTATAATATGAAGACACTAACCTTTAGGGATACTAATCATAACTTTTTCTCGCCTCAATAACTATCACCCTATAAGTCACACTCTCATAATACAAAATATCCACAATTCATAACATATAACAATCCATTTTTCACTCCTTAGTATACTAGCATTAAACCTCTAATCGCATAACCTTACAACTTAACAAAAAAATTTATACTGCACCAAGGGCTCACATTATCTATCTATATTTTCCTCAGTTCATCTCTAGAACACCATATAACAAATCCCTAGATTCTCCATATAAAGAAATCCAAGAACATGAACTAGGTACACATGGCACTAATACACTTAAAACCTCATCTAACAACATACTACTTAGGGGTTCAACTTACTCTTATAACCCTAACGCTCTTATCCATTTGATGACTTAGCTATAATTCATCGCTTTAATATTGGTCCTCATGTATATATAAGAATTATCCACTCAAATCTTTCATAAGCTTTCAAACTAGTCTCTTCCACACATCAAATCAAGCCCACTAATTTACCCTCACAATTCTTGCATCACTATCACAGATGTAACGTCCTTATCACCACAATCAACTTTTAAAGTTCACGCTTATCATCTATACCAACGAAATATTCCATATACTGTACTAGTCCATAGACATGTCTGACTGATGTGTCTTTGAAACATAGCACCTTCGATGCTTAAAACAATGAATTTATGCTTGGACTTAGGCCATTTTTATGGATAAAATATGTTTGTTACATAATTGTAGGGAAATCAGTTAGAAAATGGTTAAGCTGACAATTTGAAGAGAAATCTCTATAATAAGTTTAAGTACTATGCAGGCTACGAGTTGTTAAGACACTACACGACTCGTAGCCCAAACTCGTAAGAATGGAAATAGGTGAAGCTATGCTGGAGAAAATAAGTAGCAGAAGACTACGACCTGTAAGGTCTGACTATGACTCATAGTGAGAAATCATAACAAGACCAGTGTGGAAGGTCCTGAAGTTTGAGGCTTAAATTATAACGAATGAAGACCACGAGTCATAATATAATGCCTTAATTTCTTAAACCGAAATGCTACACGGTGCTCATGACCCCGAAGGACCACAAGCTAACCCATGACTGATATCTGTACCTGTAAACTACATAATATCTCATAAAATATGCGGAAACATAAACTGTAAGGCCATAAGGTTTAATACTGATACATATCTAAATAAACATGGTATAACAATACCAAAAAATGGAACATAAATACCGAAGTCTGAACATCTAATCTGACATATAGTTTGAAAGACACTAACTGAACTGAATAAGGAGTTGAAGGAACATGTCTCCAACTAACTCCATGAACTGAAAAACTAAGCTGAAATATTATAATAAAGTAATAATAATATTTTCCTCGAATAAAGAGGAGCACTGGCTGCTGAAATCTGCAATGCTACTGCTACTCTAAAACTCGTGCCTCTGTACCTATGGCGTCAAATAAAACACCATAGCACGAATACGTCAGTACGACTGAATGTACTGAGTGTACGAGTGAGGTAAGCTAATTGCAAAGGGTTTTATATGCATGAACAATGCTGACTGATATGAACGTGAGAATACATACATACATACGTAACTGCAACTAAACTCATGGTGATACTGACTACTGAGTTTGAATACTGACAACATGAGATTACTGATGCTGAGATACTGAATGACTGAGTTTACTGATATTGATATACTTAATGACTGAGTTTACTGATATTGATATGGAATTCACTAATAAGTAAGAAACTTATACTGTATTACTGAATACTGGGAGACTGATACTATATTATTGATAAAGGAATGATTGTTTATGATAGTTCTGATTATGAAAAATTGATTTAATTGACCGTATATAATAGTCCTAAAACTGAGCTCGTAATAACATGACTATTGAGTATGAATACTGATGACATATATTTATTGATAACATATCATGAATGATAAATAAATTCTGATAACTGATATACCTGATAATATGAGTTTTGATAACTGATAGCATGAATGACTGTATCTGACAGTCCTGATATCTTGAAGAGCTATTTGAGTTCTTTTACTAAGACTGATGCTGAAACTGTGGGAAGTAGTTATCTAACCGACATGCCCCAAATACGCTATAATAGCTAAGCTGGGGTCCAATCTCTGCCCCAACTGAAAGGGTGTCAATACCGCGCCACTGGTAAGGACAACTGTGAGAACCCTATACTGGAAGGTACTCAAATAAGAATAGTGGGAACTCTAAACTGACAGGTTAAGCCACCTCATCAACCTTAATCTGACAGGTTAAGATGTCTCAACCTACACTGGCTACGTAGTTCTGGAACGCAAGGATGATTGCTAAGAATCACACCCTGAACTGGCAGGTGAGTTCCCATCCTTGGGTTCACTTGGTGCTAACTTCTACTCCCATATGAAGGACACTGAACTGAATAACTAAGATAAACTAAATAACTGAACTAAACTGATTAGCTAAACTGATACTTATTAAATGGACTGATACTAGTGGTATTGTTTAGCGGAGCTAAACTAAGTTTACTGGATTCCGATGACTGGCGGAATGTACTGACTTATGAGGACTAGTGAGAGTACTGAAGTTACTGAGATTGGCTGTGAATACTGAGGTTGCTGAGGTTACTGAGCACTGAGATTACTGAGATTACTGGACTACTGAGATTACTAAGATTTCTGAGTTTTCTTGAGTCACATGACTAACTGAATTCTATAGATCATTATTTGACTGAGAGTATCATCAAAACATGACATGGCTCTAGGCACACAACTATATTTTTTGGGTACAAGTACCCCCAGGACTCGATGGAAGGAAACTAACACAACTTGAATTTCTTGAGTACACGACCATCAATAAAAATCCATAATACATGAGTGGGGAATTTCATGAAGTACATGGTTATCATAATATCTATCATGAATAGGAATTCTTATAATCAATTCATAAATCTCATATTCTAATATCATGGGAATTCCAACAACATATACTATTCATAGCAATGGTATGGAAACCATTCAAGCATAAGGGAACGACAACATGTAACATTTAGTTCATATTGTAATGATTTGGGGATATTATACTTCGTGTATTTATTCAACATCTCAAACATGATAGGAATATCATGGATATATTTTGTGTACATAATTTATATCTTCATTATCATACATGCTTTATACCACAACAATAACAATACATAATTTGCATGGAAATTCATATTGGAGTGTATGACTAACATGAACTTGTTATTTAGATATCATGAAATCATGTAAATATGAAGTTCTAACATACTAGGCATTTTATTGAAAACCTTGCATGCATTATTGAAGGCATAGGTGGATCTCATGCTTGCATTCTTTCAATCCATACAAATATCATGTTTTTCAACTCACAACATAACTTTCATGAGATATACAGTCACGATACTATTATATAGCAAAACAAAAAAGCATCAACATGGGTATGATCATATCACCACAACCAACCAAGATTTTGTATTTTAAAGATTGGTTCTTGAACTCCACGGACGAAAGGAATCCGTGGATGAACACTACGCATACCTTGGAAGGGAGGTTCCTTATGATTGACGGAAGAATTTCCTTGAAATTTGATCTTCAAGCTTGATTGTGCAACCCTAGTTGTTTTTCTCCTACAGTGCTCTTGGATAATGAGCTTTGTGATGTTAATAGGGTTGTAATGTGTTTAGAAGCTATATATTTTGTAGGGTTAAGTTTAGGGACGTGTAAGGAGTGTTAAAAGACTTAATTACCCTCAAAATAACTCAAAATTGAGTGTTTTTGGCACTTGGAACTGACTTGGGCGGCGCCCAAGTAATTGCAGAATCTAGGTTGGGCGGCGCCTAACCAATCACCGAAGTTTGGTTGGGCGGCACCTAACCAATCGCATACCTTTACTGTTTCTCACGAAAATTGGCATAACTTTTCGCTCGGGTATTGGATTAAGGCGAAATTGGTATCGTTGGAAAGCTAATTCAATTCTCTATAATTTGGTGTGTAGAAATATGTAGAAATACCACACGAACATCGAGTTATACTCATTCAAATATGAACCTTATGAAATCAAACACTAAAACTTGATGGATTCAAAAACTCTTATCTTGTATTACCTTAAGTGACTCATATGAACATGCTTAATGCATCATAATCTATGTTATTGCTAGGATACTCATTGTAAGTCATGTAATCAAGTATGAATCACAGGATAGAAGATTTCATATGTAGGAAAAATGGTTTGTCTCCTAGCATAGAAACATGCGGGGTATTACAATATCTCCCCCTTGGGAACATTCGTCCTCGAATGGAACTGACTGAGAGGGGAAAATACCAAATGAACATAAACTGAATATAAATAAATAGAACCTGATCTCATGACTGACGTGACTGATGAACTGAATATATCATATTGAACATGCATATCTGATGCATGTATAACTGATTTATGAATGTAGGACTTAGTGTTTTGGTGAGCTGAGTTTCTCAAACAGGAATGCATATCTGATGCTTAACTGATAAGGCGGATCCATGCATATCTGATGCATAATTATATGACTGACATGATACGTAAATGTATGACTGAAAGTACTGATGAGCTGATCACGCATATTTGATGCGTGAATTCATGACTAAACTTACTCATGAACATGCAATGGTAAAGGTACCAAGTTGAACTAAAAACTGAGCATGGAACTGAATACCAAGTTTGGTACTGAAATATGAACATGAGAACGAGTATGTTTAAGGAAAACTGTTACCTTGAATTGAAAATACCGATATGTTTGAGATTAATTACTCCATATTCCTGATCGGAAACATGAGAATATAACTGAGTCTGGGACGTGGTAGATATAATGAATATCATGATCTGAACTGAATCTTGAAAATATGGCATACGACTGAAGTTGGAGTTTGAGGGTTAACTTATGAGTACCCCTTCTCCAAACTAGATTCATCAAAAGAAAAAGCGCAGCATATTTATGTCATGAATGTTTGGGGGTATGATGTATCTCCCCCTTGGGACACTATGTCGCTCAAAGAATACTAACTTGGATGAGCTACTGAGGGGAATTGAGGCGATGCGCAAGACACCTAGGAACTGAGTCATGACTGAATAGCTAGGATCTGAAATTGAGACATGATACATGAACTGAGTTGAACACGAGTGCATAAATATACTAACTTATCTGATTAACTGAATAGCTGATAGCTGAATACTTGATCTGCAAAGCTAAATTATACTTAGTCTGAATAACTGGGCTGAGATTTTTGAGTTTTATGCATAGGACATAAGGACTAACTGAGTAGAATGAGGTATCTGAGCATGGATTCATAAAGTTTGTATTATTTGCGAATGCGATACCAAGCGTATGACATGGCTCTGAGGTATTCTATAAACTGGGGTACTGAAACACTGATAACTGAGTACTGACAACCTGAATTCTATGGTCAAGCATGTCTGGAACTAAACTGAGTTTCAAATATAGTTACTGAACTAAAGATGACATTATAACTAAGCCTATAGCTAGTCCTGAAGTACTGAATTCTGAGGCTAAGTAACTGGTAACTAAAGCCATGGTTCTGTAGGACTATCCGAGTCCTTTACTGAATATTGATCTCTGAACTATCACTGTAACTGAGTTTTAGACTGATACTGAAGTACTGAATTCAAGGATTGAACACTGATCACTGAGTACTGGATACTGAAACTATAATTGAGTTGGCAACTGAGTTTTTGATGGCTACATGCTAGGGACTGACATAAGTCAAGGATCTAAATGTACACTTACACTTTGTACTTTCCCAACTTCTAAATACAACCCCTTGCTAGACGTTTACTTGCACATTTATCATGACATTCAACCTTATCTTTACAACTACACCCTCGTGCAAAGTAAGCATGCAACAATCTTCTCTTATCTAAACAACTGCTCATCACTACACTATTCCATAAGGAGATCTAACTAGAGGAGTAAATCAGGAGGACCTAAAACATGAGTAGATACAAACTAAACTTGACACATGACTGAAACTTGAGGAATAAAATATCAATAGTTTGGATTTACCAATAAGGTCTAAATTGAGGATATCATGACGTAGTCTAAATGTATCTGATCTGTAGGGGCATAGCATGAGTCATAGAAGCTAAGTATATTGGAAAGCATGATATGCGTACATGATTCATGAGCTGCAGACCAGAGTCTAGAGTTTTTGTACTCGTGGGACATGATTTGTAATACTGAGGGAGCTGGAACTGAACCCCTTATACTGGGAACGAAAAGCATACATGATTTATGGGAAAAAGAAATGCATGAGTCTGGTTCGTGACCATAGAGTTGACATGCAACTCCTGAGTGGATTTTTTTGTGATAGATAAGGTGCAAAACTCTACACTGAGATGAGGATGGGTGAAGAATTGTCTTCCCTTACTTCTTTCTATACATACTGGCTCTACTACTGGAGTCTGAGGGATTGACTTGGTCACTTGATCTATTATCACATACCTACATTCTGTTCAACACCTGCCTGTCTTACTAAACACATCATCTAATTTTATTTCCTCATATACTGCTAATATCACATTCACACCTTCATGCTTAATTTTAAGTCAATAAACTTAAATTCTTGCTCGCCTGCTAGCACTATTCAAACCTACTAATTTATTATGGTACAACTATCCCCATGAATACATAATCTAATCAGACTAGATAATACTATCCCAACTCATCTACTGCTAAACTCTTGGGTCCATGCTTAAAATTCTAGGTCCATACTATCATAGGATTCTAAGAAGGGATCTAACGGCATATCAAAAATTGGATTTGAGTTTACAAAGGAGTTCTCATGATCATAAAAAAAAATTGTACAACTTTGGAACATGACTGAACTGAGGGGATATTGACTGAGCATGTAGCAAATCCCATAACTGTCTCTAGGGACTGTATGAGAAAGCCCTATCTTTAGGACTTGAGCTTCACTTTTTCTGTCACCTTGAAAGTAAGGTAAAGTTGACATGAGGGGAGCCTAATGTAAATCTACATGGGTTCCATAGATAAAATTTCCATATCACGATCGTGAGACATGAAAGAAGGGAAACTGTTCCTAAAACATCTCATAACCTCCTGCACATAGGTGTGGTGCACAACACACGCATGTAAAAGACTCTACTAGATGTGCCTTACAGACTTCCTAGGATACTGTTGAACCTTAGGCTCTGATACCAAGTTTTTAACGCCCCAATTTTTTAAACCGAAATGATACTTGGTGCTCATGACCCCAAGGACCACAAGCTAACCCATGACTGATATCTGTACCTGTAAACTGCAAAATATCTCATAAAATATGCGAAAACATGAACTGTAAGGCCATAAGGTTTAATACTGATACATATCTAAATAAACATGGTATAATAATTCCAAAAAAGGAACATAAATACTGAAGTCTGAACATCTAATCTAACATCTATTCCGAAAGCCTCAAACTGAACTGAATAAGGAGTTGAAGGAACATGTCTCCAACTAACTCCATGAACTGAAAAACTAAGCTGAAATATTGTAATAAAGTAATAATAATATTGTCATCAAATGAAGAGGAGCACTGGCTGCTGAAATCTGCAATGCTACTACTGCTCTGAAACTCGTGCCTCTGTACCTATGGCATCAAATAAAACACCATAGCACGAATACGTCAGTACGACTGAATGTACTGAGTATACGAGTGAGGTAGGCTAAATGCAAAGAGTTTTATATGCATGAACAATGCTGACTGATATGAACGTGAGAATACATACATACATACATACATACATAACTGCAACTAAACTCGTGGTGATATTAACTACTGAGTCTGAATACTGAACACATGAGCTTACTGATGCTGAGATACTGTATGACTGAGTTTACTGATATTGATATACTGAATGACTGAGTTTACTAATATTGATATGGAATTCACTAATAAGTGAGGAACGAATACTATATTACTGAATACTGGGAGACTGATACTATATTACTAATAAAGAAATAATTGTTTCTGATAGTTCTGATTATGAAGAACTGATTTGATTGACCGTATATAACAGTCCTAAAACTGAGCTCGTGATAACATAACTACTGAGTATGATTACTGATGACATGTATTTACTGATAACATATCATAAATGATAACTAAATTTTGATAACTGATATATCTGATAACATGAGTTCTGATAACTGATAGCATGAATGACTGTATCTGACAGTCCTGATATCTTGAAGATCTATCTGAGTTCTTTTACTGAGACTGGTGCTGAAACTGTGGGAAGTAGTTATCTAACCGACATGCCCCAAATACGCTATAATAGCTAAGTTGGGGTCCAATCTCTTCCCCGACTGGAGGGGTGTCAATACCGCGCCACTGGTAAGGACAGCTGTGAGAACCCTATACTGGCAGGTACTCAAATGAGAATGGTGGGAACCCTAAACTGACAGGTTAAGACACCTCATCAACCCAAATATGACAGGTTAAGATGTCTCAACCTACGCTGGCTACGTAGTTCTGGAACACAAGGATGACTGCTAAGAATCACACCCTGAACTGGCAGGTGAGTTCCCATCCTTGGGTTCACTCTGTGCTAAATTCTACTCCCATCTGAAGGACACTGAATTGAATAACTAAGATGAACTGAATAACTGAACTGAACTGATTAGATGAACTGATACAGATTAACTGGAGTGATACTAGTGGTATTGTATAGCGGAGCTAAACTAAGTTTACTGGATTCCAATGACTGGCGGAATGTACTGAGTTCTGAGGACTGGTTGAGAGTACTGAAGTTACTAAGATTGACTGTGAATACTGAGGTTGCTGAGGTTACTGAGCACTGAGATTAGTGAGATTACTGGACTACTGAGATTACTGAGATTTCTGAGTTTTCCTGAGTCACTTGACTGACTGAATTCTATAGATCATGGCTTGACTGAGAGTATCGTGAAAACATGACATGGCTCTAGGAACACAGCTATATTTTTTGGGTTCAAGTACCCCCAGGACTTGATGAAAGGAAACTGACACAACTTGAATTTCTTGAGTACACAACCATCAATAAAAATCCATAATACATAAGTGGAGGATTTCATGAAGTACATGGTCGTCATAATATCTATCATGAATAGGAATTCTTATAATCAAGTCTTAAATATCATATTCTAATATCATGGGCATTCCGACAACATATACTATTCTTAGCAATTGCATGGAAACCATTCAAGCATAAGGGAATGGCAACATGTAACATTGAGTTCATATTATAATGATTTAGGGATATTATACTTCTTGTATTTATTCAACATCTCAAACATGATAGGTAAAGCATGGATATATTTTGTGTACATAATTTATATCTCCATTATCATACATGCTTTATACCACAACAATGACAACACATAATTTGCATGGAAATTCATATTGGAGTGTATGACTAACATGAACTTGTTATTTAGATATCATGAAATCATGTAAATATGAAGTTTTAACATACTAGGCATTTTATCGAACACCTTGCATGCATTCTTTAAGGTATAGGTGGATTTCATGCTTGCATTCTATCAATCCATCCAAAGATCATGTTTTCAACTTACAACATAACTTTCATGAGATATACAGTCACAATACTATTATATAGTAAAACAAACAAGCATCAACATGGGTATGATCATATCACCAAAACCAACCAAGCTTTTTTATTTTAAAGATTTATTCTTGAACTCCACGGACGAAAGAAATCTGTGGATGAACACTACGCATACCTTGGAAGGGAGGTTCTTGATGATTGATAGAGGAATTTCCTTGAAATTTGATCTTCAAGATTGATTGTGCAACCCTAGTTTTTTTCTCCAATGGTGCTTTTGGATAATGAGATTTGAGATGTTAATAGGGTTGTAATGTGTTTAGAAGCTATATATTTCATAGGGTTAAGTTTAGGGACGTGTAAGGAGTGTTAAAAGACTTAATTACCCTCAAAATAACTCAAAATTGAGTGTTTTTGGCACTTGGAACTGACTTAGGCGGCTCCCAATTAATCGGACAAGCGAGGTTTGGCGGAGCCTAACCAATCGCCTAAGTTTGGTTGGGCGGCGCCTAACCTATCGCATACCCTTACTATCTCTAAAAAAAATGGGCATAACTTTTTGCTCGGATATTGGATTAAGGCAAAATTGGTATCGTTGGAAAGATAATTCGATTGTCTATAATTTGGTAGTTATAAATATGAATAAATACCACATTAACATCGAGTTATACTCTTTCAAATATGACCCTTACGAAATCAAACACTAAAACTTGATGGATTCAAAAACTCTTAGCTTGTATTACCTTAAGTGACTCATATGAACATGTTTAACGCATCATAGGCTATCTTATCGCTAGGATACTCGTTGTAAGTCATGTACTAAAGTATGAATCACAGGATAGGAGATTTCATATGTAGGAAAAATGGTTCGTCTCATAGCTTAGAAACATACGGGGTATTACACATAAGGACTGACTGCAACTCATGGTGGGGAATCATAAAGACAACAAAAGCTTGAAGCCCTGAAGTTGAGAGTCACTAGAATGCCCCTAAGACTAACATCATATGACTTTTAAGGAGACCTTGTGCGAAAGCCTGATGGAGCAATGCCTCATGGAGGTAGAAGGCCGATTGGTCGTAGGTTCAAATCCTACTTAGGGAGATTTGATTTCCAATTTACAAGATATGATCTATCTGAATCTAAAGTGTCAATTCCAACAAATATTAAACTTAAAAAAATTCTTGATTTCGAAATGGCGAGTCGTAATGATTGCCGACTTAATTTTCCTATTTTATTTTTATTAGAATGTCTTTATTATTTTGAGACACTATAAATGCCTTAGGGTTATTCCTTTAATTAGAGGGCACACTTTTACATCACTTTTGAAACTTTTAGCATATTTTGATCATTAAGATTTTGGGTTCACATTCAATTGGAGACTTTGGATTTTTATTCTTTCATTGTAGTGCAATTAATTATATGTGTTATTCATTAATTATCATAGAGTGTTGTATGAATATGAGTGGATAAATTCCTTAACTAGGGTTATGGGAACCCTAGTGTCTTAGCTACGTAAGGAAAGTGAGAGATTTATCTATTCTACTGTAGTTAAGTGTATTGCAACCTTCTTCATATTAATTGGACCCTAGCTACTGCAGAAGCTTGGGAATTGCTTATATTCGAGAACTTCCTCACAAAGGAGTTTAAGATTGGGAAAAAGGAGGTTACAATAGTGATTCAAGGCTATCATCCCTCGTCTAATCAAGTTGAGACTTAAAAGGTGAGAGTTGTACTAAGGTTTTAGACAAGGGAAAGAAAGGTCATACCTTGAGACTCACAAGGTAAAAGGTGAAATTTATCAATTTGTTCACAAGATGGTTGATGGTAAATTGCTTAACAACTTTGCATGTAGAGCAGGAGGTTAGGTGGATTGAACACGAGATTCTTACGTAGTTATGAAACCAGGGAGAACACAGTCCTAGTGTTCGTCTTCTAATGCTTACAATATTAAGCATTTAAGTTTTGTTATTTACTATTGACATCAAATTCACCCAATTTACTTTTCCGTACTGCTGAAGGATTTCATCAAGTTTAAGATACCCTTTGACGTATTCCTTGTGAGTTTGCCCCAACCTGTGTTGGGTTACTATATTTGGCTTCGACCACAACATAGTTCTTTGGAGGTTTGTTTTGTGCGACATTAGTGACAATTAATCCTTGTACCCCAGACTCTATTTTTAAAACCAACATAGGGGATTTCTTGTACCCCAGAAGGTTTTCAAAATTATTATTATTCGCTTCAGGAAATCCCTGACCCCATAAGTTTTTTCAAAGTAATCCTCAACTATTTAGACATTTATGCAAGGAATTAGTTATAAAAAATAAACCAAACTAATTTGTTAATCACATTCTAAAGCCAATTATGCAAGAGGGGTTGGGGTTATTATCATTTTCAATACGAAATCCTATTATTTGGGGAATCCTTGTACCCTAATTTCATTCACCATTCCCATGCACCCCAATGAGTGTACAAATCAACAATTCAAGTATAATAAATCCATAATAATCAGTGAAAAACATTAAAATAGTGTTCATGGTAAAATAAGTATTGGGGAAGAGTAACTGCCTGGGATATCAAGAATTACAGAGAGAAATCAACCAATTGAAGCTTTAGATGACCAACCTTGAGAAATCCTAGTGTTCTTGACTTAGAGATTTAGAGAGGAGGAAGTAGTGTTTTCATTTGTATGACTGAAGATAATAGGGAATCTTAGTGTTTTTAAATTATGGGGGAGGAGTTTGGGGTAAGAAAAAGACCAAAATAACCCTAAAGAAACCAAAAAAATTGCAGAAATTCTTAAGTTGACAATAAGGTTAACGACGCGTCAATTAGGTGATGTCTTATCACCTTAGTCGTACTTTTCAAGATGAATTTTGCGATTTGCTGGCTTAGGTTGATGACTTGAGTTGATGGATTATCAGCTAGTTGACGGACGTTAGTTTAGTCATCATCTTCTGACAGACAACCACTTCTAAGTAAAATGAGTATAACATTTTACTCTGATATCGGATTAAGGTGAAATTCGATGCATTGGAAAGAAGACTCAAAGCTATTTCATTTGGTATATAGTAGGCCACCTAATACATTATATTCAAGAAGTGATGGTCATTGTAAATTGACCCAAGTTGAAACATTCACAAGAACTTAATCGATAAAAAAGTTGAAACATGCACCCCAATGAGTGTACAAATCAACAATTCAAGTATAATTAATCCAGAATAATCAGGGAAAAACATTAAAATAGTGTTCGTGGTAAAATAAGGATTGGGGAAGAGTAACTGCCTGAGATATCAAGAATTGCGGAGAGAAATCAACCAATTGAAGCTTTAGATGACCAACCTTGAGAAATCCTAGTGTTCTTGACTTATATATTTAGAGAGGAGGAAGTAGTGTTTTCATTTGTATGACTGAAGATAATAGGGAGTCTTAGCGTTTTTAAATTATGGGGGAGGAGTTTGGTGTAAGAAAAAGACCAAAATAACCCTAAAGAAACCAAAAAAATTGCAAAATACTTAAGTTGACAATAAGGTTGACGACGCGTCAATTAGGTGATGTCTCATCACCACAGTCATACTTTTCAAGATGAATTTTACCATTTGCTGGCATAGGATGACGACTTGAGTTGATGGATTATCACCTAGTTCACGGACGTTAGTTTAGTCATCATCTTCTGACAGACAACCGCTTCTAAGTAAAATGAGTATAACATTTTACTCTGATATCGGATTAAGGTAAAATTCGATGCATTGGAAAAAAGACTCAAAGCTATTTCATTTGGTATATAGTAGGACACCTAACACATTATATTCAAGAAGTGATGGTCATTGTAAATTGACCCAAGTTGAAAAATTCACAAGAACTTAATCGATAGAAAAGTTCTCAACTCCTCTTTGAGTTAGGAGATATTTATGATCTCAACTCACCTCCAAAGATGTTTCCACACTATAGAATTGATCATCACACTCATATTTATAACAAATGTTTGGGTTTGGTCCTATACACATCAGAACAACGATTTGAATTCTAGCCCAAAAATGTGGGGTGTTACAAAAGTCTATCTCGATGCTGAACCACAAATCTTTGAATCATCCAAAATTCGCTTATCTTTGATCTATGGTCTATAAATGTTGCTACACAATCAAAAGGATACTCTACACGTCAATAAGAGTAAACTGAAACCCATATTACTATATGAGAGGATGGGTCAAAATTCAGGTCAAGAATGGGCCTGCGAGTCCCATAAATAGAATATAAAATTGAATCCGTCATGAGGCTTCTCATAAGATAACAAATGCATGATAAAATATTGAGAACCAACGGGACACAAATCGGGGTCTGAATTAGCCCCTAAATTTCAAGGATTCAACGACCTCTTTTCTAAGAATTTATAATGAAAAAACATCGAACTTGATGGGAAAATAATGAGAAATGACCAAGGAGATTTAGGCTAACTTACCTTAGCTTCAATGGATGATTCCCACACAGTATCACGTCCCATGCTCTCAAAATAAGGGAAAAATGATAAGAAAATGAGGGAAAATAGGGTGAAGAAGGGGCTTTAACAATCCCCATGTATTGTTAAAGCGCTCACTTGGTCACTTAAGCGATTGACACTAAAGCGGCTTTTTAAACGTTCAAGAAGCCATGCAAGAAAAGGTGGCGATTGCTAAATTGGTCTCCTAGCTTCTAAAGCGTTGTCCGCTTAAAGGACCATGACCACTAAATGAAAGATCATCCAAATGGCCATGATGTCTAGAGCGGCTCAGGGTTGCTAAAGCAACTACCCTTTAAGTAGATCTTAGACTGCTAAAGAATTCAAACCAGATATCTGGAACCATTTTTTGCTATGTTACAAAAGAACTCCGATCAGGTGCTCAAGATTAGTTCGAAACAACTGTGATTGCAAATAAACTATGCTACCATACAAAATTTGATATTTCAGACTCAATGAAACCACATAAACGTTCATCTAAGATCGTTCCGACTTAATATAGGGCCCATACCTATATTTCCTTTTTTCATATAATCCACCCAATTGCCTAAAACAAGTTCAAAAGCCTTAGGACCCGAACAAAAGGTTTCTGTAGCCTAAAATTGAGGTTTCAAAGATGATGGCGCTATCAAAATTCTCATCCAAGGTCATTTACTATCAGTTTTGGTTCTAGACCAATTTCTTAACAACAAGAGCTCCAAAACAAGGAATGAGCTTATAGCCCAAATGAATTGTCCGATAAACAAGACTATCAAGTCATAAATGACCTATAACCACTATGGGAATTTCTGAAATACTGAAAATGTACTAGAATGGAGGCAATGACTGAGAGGGTCATTACAATATCCACTACTTAAAGGACTTTCATCTACAAAAGTCAATGGATATGAGAAGCATGAAATCTCAAAGGGGTGATTTACTGGGCCTACATGCTCTGAATTAGACTCCCCATATAACCTTTAAGAAAAAACAACTCTAGCAAGGTATTTTTCCATAGATATCCCTTTTCAAAAAAAATCCTTACTTTACTTTCCAATTAACCAAAACTCGACCTCATCAAGCGGCTGACCTCCAAATTAATGTAGAATGAATAATACATGCATCTCAAAAGAACTACACACTAATATCACATAGATATAAGCACAATAAAGCAAAAACTCTAATAGTCTAAAGGCAATCTAGGGCATTAACTATGCTATCAACTTCAATATCCTAATATAACCTTCCATTTCCACTCTAAACCCACAATCTACTCAATACCATGAAAAACTTCATCTGAATCCTATCTGCACAACCACATCAACTAACCTTGATTAACTGGAGTTGTTCCACTAAAAATCCATAATTTTAAGCATAAGGATAAGCCATAAGGTGCAACCTGTACTCACAAATGGATATAGTCCAGCCTACGACCTTCTTCCAAGTATACATCAAGTTCGCATGACCCTCTATACTGATAGTCAGGAGTTTGAAGTGTAAACACTCAAAACTGAATGATTTGCTCAAGAATGTCAAAGAGGCTAAGGATGAAAACATGATAAGCCCAATTTTAGTACATTTTTTCTACTGAGCAGACAATAAAAAATCTTAGCAAAAACTATGAACCAAGGCCAAAAGCAGAAGAAACCATAATGAAGTGTCAACGTGCTATCATCTAAAATTCTATCCCTTATAATCTATCCGAACTGAAAAAAGACTGAATAAATATCTAAAGAGTAGGCTTAGCCAACCTATAAATGAAACCACAACTGGGGAAAATCTAGAAATAAAGGTTGCACCCAAGTATTACAACTCATAGTTGAAACCTAAACAACAAAGCTAAATTACTTGGTCTCAACTATCCAATCCTCTCCAGTAGATGAGTAACCATCCAAATGCCAAAATCAATTATTCAAGCCGCCATTTAAAATAGTCCAAACCCCTAAAACTTGAGCTGAAAATATAAACCAAGGTCAAGTACCTAAATCAACCCCACTATCATAAATCAAACATACCCAACAGATTTTTGTGAGAGCCAAAATTAAAATATGGCTAAAGGATAAAGACACGACAGGGGAAAACCATTGGCAGAGGACACTGGAAATCAACCCTTATCTGATGAAGGGTATAATGCATCAAGTCATAACCAAGAACTCATCAAAGTTGCAAACAGTACTACTGATAACTAAAACTCTAGCAACTCGAAGAAACATAACTTTAGCTTGAAACTTATCAAGCCACTACTCCATCTAATGCAACGAATAACCATAGATGCAAATGACCAAGGACAGACATTCCACAAACTCACACTAGGCTGAGAAAATATCAAAATAAGGATCTTTTGAGTCCACACATACAAAACAACCTTTACCTTATTAAACCATAAATTACATCACAGAAGAGTAGAGTATCAATGTCAACATCAATTCTAAGTCCAAGACCACTATTGGAAATAAGCCAATATAATCAAGATAATGAATTCCAAATTTTCCTATCTTAGGAAGTAGCTATAGAATAGGATCACACATTTCTACCACCCTTAAATCCACTAGACCAAAACCATATCACGGAGAGAATGGAGTATCCAACTCCATGCTGATACAAAGATAAAATATTTCCTTAGATGACGAACCCAAAAACCAAAAAGGCAAGCCTTAGACCTTCCAATATCAACATCAATACTAATTTTGGGCAATGAACTAGTCAAATCAGAATAATGGATCCCAAACTTGCTAGCCTCAAAAATAGGATATAGAAAAATTTGGTCAGTAGAAAAATCTCAGGAACTAGAAGGAAAGCCCTAGTATTTAAAGCTCAGAAACGTGCAATAAAACCAAACTCCTAAAGCTAGAACCATAAAAGAACCATGGAAAGCCAACCTACCTTCACTTTCATAGAACACTCAACAATCGATATAACTTTTCCAATAAATGAAGGAAATGACCAACCATTACTTGCTGAAAGAGAGAAAATCATTCAACTATGCTAGCCACCTAGGCCAATAAAAAAGAATCGTGAGAAAAAAAATTCTAACTAGATAATTTTAATCAAGTAATCTATAAATTAAGGATTGATCAATCTTAAAATAATAATAATAATAAGAAGAAGAATATCAATAAAAACATCATTATAAAGAGTAGGTGGTACCAAAAATAAAATCCACAAAAATACCACGATAGGGCTATAAGAAGCCCAATATGCCATGGTAAATAGGACTCAAATCCAAGGCACATAAAAATCAATGGCGGCAGTCACAAAATCATGAACTCTACAACAAGGAATACAACAACTAATATAAACCTACTAAGACACATAATAATAAATGTGTACAAAAACCTTAATTCACTCAAATAAAATGGTAAGGGCAGGAAATAATAGGCACACCTAATAATGTGAAAATCCTAAATCAAAAGCCTGATGTGCATGAAGGAGCATGAATTTAAGTGGGCCTAAGCTTAGATTGAGTGTTTGAATCACTAACTAAGGCAGTAAATGCACTGCCTCTAACCAATGGTTCCACGACACTATGATAGTGATCTAACTGAGATGAATGACTAATAATACCATGTCGGGGACCCCTTTCGGACCAATGACCAGTCTACTTACAGTCATAACAAACCCTTAAAGCCCTAATCTTATGGGTGACACGGCTGACTCCAACTAGCTAATCGACTGACTCCGGAGAGACTCTATACTAAAATGACCATCCTCTCCTTAATCAAAGAATATCCTAGGAGCTCAAGAATAGCATAGAACATATGCTAAACCTGTTTGAATAACTAACTCGCATATAAGGCACTCTCTAGAATAGTGGTCTATCTTGGCACAACTAAAAAAGGTACTGGAATACCCTGAGATCCGACACCTATTTATCCTGAATGGTCGTTGCAACCTTATGATCTATTTTGAGTAATTTGCAAGGTCTAACAAGAACTCTACCTGTTTTTACCATAATTACTAATCTAAGAGCCACCAATAACCTAAACAATTATTGTGTGGAACTAATAGGCTGCAAGTGTAACTTCTCTCAGAGAGAGAATCCACACTTCCAAATGGAGCACTAATAGAATTATACTAAAGACATGGCCTCTTACTTCCACCTCTATATATACTAATGCATTCTCTCTCTATGTCTCTTGTATGGTTAGTAACTTGAGAGAAAGAAGGCCCAGTTGATATTAAATAATCAGATGCCAAATAGAGTGGCAAATCTAATCCTTTAATAAATCCATGAACCATCTTATGCTCTGAAGGATATAACATACAAGTATGTCTGGCCCACTCAAGAAACCCAGTCTCAAACTCTGAAATCAACAAGCAAACCTACTAACACCAACAAACCCAACTTTAGCCTGAGAACTACTTGTTGAACCTAATATTATCTCTGGCTGTGTGATATCCATAAAAGGCTCAAAATCACCTAATGCTGAATTTTAAAAAGCTGAAGTGGTCACAAACTCTACTGGATCCTGGGATGTCCACAAATCCATTGGCTAACACGAAAAATCTTCAATATTAATTTCGGACTCCCTAGCCCAACACATAGCCAAATCTCTAAAAACACATAAGAAAGTCTCATTTGCATCGATAACCTCATATTATTGATCTGGAACATAATAGATTCAAAGAATACACTAGAGGTTCATAGAAATATGGGCACATGATAAGGATTAAAGAATAGAATTTCCTAAGAATTCCCTATAAGCTCGTAAAGATAGGATACAAATGTCATCACATCGATCCACAAAACTCTACAAAACATTTATCCCTCAACCAACACACGGGTAATCCTAGGTTGTGATACTAATTTATTAGGACCTTATTTTTTAGGTCATAATGACACCTACTTCAACCTACCAGTAGGTCAACCAACTCATAATTTGGAATAATTTATAATGGACTATAAAATGAAATGCAAAGAAATTGTAGAATAAATGTTATATTAACACTAATATATACAAAAAGCCCCAAAACCAAGTGAAATCAGCATAAGATATTCTAATACAATAATAGTACAAAGTGAAATACTGAATAAATATACATATACAAGTCATCTCTAAATATAATATAAAGATTAGTCTAAACCGGAGGAGGAGAAAGAGTAATACTTCTAATATCAGGAGCTAACCCCAAATCTCTAATTCATAACTGCTTCACACGATGCATACAATAATGGAGGGAACTCGCACTATGACCTGTAGGCTATAAAATTGTAGTATGAGTACCAAACATATGGTACTCAGTAGGTATCAGCCAACTATGTTCCAAATAGAATGCAACCATAAATAACAAGTAAATAAAAAACATAAAATACAAGAATCTATCAAAGAACTAAATATGATAGTGTTAGTAAGGAAATAAGGATAAACTATCCTCTCAAGGATTTTCCATAATCATCATCATCAATATATTCCATCCAATAGTCAATAGATGTATATATAGTAAGTGAATGGACTTGAATCCTAACAAAAAAAGTATAAGTCTATAAATCCATTACACGAGATAAACTTTAGGACTAAGTCAACATAAAATACTAGGAAAGGATCAGAATCTCTCTCGACCAAAGAAAATAGCAGTGGTAAAAGGAGTGGATAGATAATGAACCAATATCAATCTTAGTGTAATTTCCAAAACATTATCTTTGGTTTTTAAAGCTCATAAATTAGTAAATAAGGTCGTATGATCCCTCATTATAAAAAATATTTTAAATATGAAAAGTGAGAATAGATTGCCTTTTTATAAAATAGTAGTAAAATTATGCTTTCGGTTGTAATCATACCACTAAATAAACATGAATGATCCAAAAGTATGAATGCTATAATTAGTATAAAAAAATACAATAATAAGTGCCTAAGTGCCCACATGCTAGAATCACGCCCTTTTCTAAGGGTAGAATACTCATCTAGAGTGCAATCGGCCTCGAGCCCAACCGTATGTAACTCGTAATCTATTAATACTATAAATCTGGGAAACTATAATCTTAGCCATTAATTCAAATAGTTTACCTTCTACTAATGGATACTTAGCATCAACTATGGATAACTTGCTCATATTCTAGAGTGATAGGATCCTATCGCCACTACATGTATCACACCTTAAGGGTCGATTCACCCTTATATCTCCAAACTCCTAAATTAGGCTATTTCATGATAAGCTAGTCATAAACATGTCCTATAATACCCACATAGAATGCAATCTAAAATACACACTATCTCACAAAGAAAAGTAGTTCAAAACCTACCTCGATGCCAAATCACAAAGCTTGTAATCATCCATAATTTTCTCATCTTTGCTCCATGATACCAAAATGATGCAACACTTTAAAAATTACACTCTACATATAAATAGGATTAAAATGAGACCCATATTGCTACATAAAAGTTTGGGTCAGAATTTTGGTCAAGAACGGCCCTATAGGGCCTTAAATAGAATAAAAAACTAAATCAACCCCAAGGTCCCTCAAAGGATAAGGAATTTGTGGTAAATATTTGATCATAACAGAGAGACAAATTGGGGTCTAAATTGGCCCCTATATTAAAATAAAAAGCATAATTTCTTAGAATTTACTGAAAATGGATGGAACTCGATGGGGAAACTAGTGAGAAATGACCCAGGAGTATTCGGCTAACATACCTTGGCTTCAATAGATGATTCCTCAAACTTCCTCACTTCCCATGCTCTCAAAATAGTTGAAAATAGTTAAGAACAATATTTTCTTAAAATGACCTATAGCATCTTTAAGATAGGATACAGACATCTCAACTCCGATCTGTAGGACTCTACTTGACATTTATCTCTTTTATAACCACACCCATAAGCCTAGGCCTTGATATCCTATTATCACAACCCAATTTCTCAGGTCATGATGGATTTTAATATAATTCACCAGTAGGTAAGTCAAGCCATAATTCAGAACAGGTAGTAACAAACTATAAAATAAAATACAAGGAAATAGCATATTAAATGTTATAATAATGCCAATATATATAAAGCATTCCCAAGACCTGGTGAACTATTAAATAAATATATATGTATAAGACGTCTCTAAATACAATATAGAGATCAATCTAAACAATAAGAGAGAGAGTAGTAATACTTTGAATGCTAGGATATCACCCTAAATCTATGATCTATAGCTGCTCAGCATGATGCACACAAGGATGGCAAGATCCTATACTATAATCTACATGCTACAGAAGTATAGTATGAGTACTAAATATGTGGTACTTAGTAGGCATTGGACGACCAATCTCTAAAGACAATGCAAGCATAAATAACATATACATCAAGAATATAAACTACAAGCAACTACCAAGAATTGAACAAGATAATACTAGTGAGGTAATAAGCATAATATGTAGTATCATAATAGTAATTAGAGCATAAGTGCAATATTGTATATCACTAGAAAATATACCAAAGAGGAGTGAAAGAATTATACATAGTCATATACAAGGCCAAAGAATACATAAAATATGAATGAACAAAGAAAGAGAGGAATATACAATAACACCACATATACATACATACATATATATATATAGGTATATAACACTAACTCAAAGGGAAAAACCTAATGTAGTCAACCTAGCTTAATAGGGAATCCTAACCAAGTAGGAAAGAAAATACTGGCATGATCAGGGACTCTACTCAAACTGTATAACCACAAATACAACGTCCATAATGCACGTTGCTACAATAAAGTAAAAGGCTCAAAAACATATTGAAATCCTTGTGTACCAATCCATAATCAACCTGCCATAAACTAACCATAATAATAATAAAGTAAATGACTAGTACAGATAACCAATACCTAACTAGGCCCCTAAAAGCTCAAAAGATTCAGTAAACACACAACAGTCAACAATCATAACCTATACCTATGCAACCCCTCATAAGGTTGATAGATATAATCACCAAACAATATATTAGTGATAGAGGAAGCATATGTATAAATGAATGTCAGGTAAAAATTCATAGTACCTTATCTAATCCAAGTGCCATACTGAACCAAGTGAATACATATCCTCCAACATAACAGCTTGCGAAGGAACGACCTCTCTTCTTTGACACAATGGCTCAATAATAAAGGGTCTTCTAGGGACTTGGGAATATTTGTATACATTACCTGGTCCTTATCCAGGATTTTACATCATCAACATCAATCCACTCTATCCAATACCAAAGATATGTATTAATTATAATTGCATGGACTCGAACTCTAACTAAAATAGTGTAAGTTTGTAAATCCACTGCCCGAGATAAACTCTGCGACAAAATCAACATAGAATGCATACAAAGGGTTTGAATCTATCTCGATCAAAGTAAATTGTTGTAATTACCCTCTTGGTCATTTTCTATATTTTCGCTTATTTTCACTATTTAAAGCATTTGTATAGCTGTCCCAAGATATTTATGACTTGGTAGAACTAACAGTCTGGTTACTAGGTAGTTTATTTGTTTTTAGAGTAAATTCCCTATTTTGAAGTCTTCATTAGTTCAAATTGGCTATTTGGTGAAAACTTTAGTCAAACAACCTTGTATTCTAATTTTGCATTTTCTAGAAGCTCTAGAATGTTGATTTTAAGATAAGTCATCCCTAGGTTTGAGCCTCAAAGATTTTAAGATAAGTTGTCCCTGGGTTTGAGCCTCGAAGATCCCAGACTCATTTTGGGATATTGATTGGAAGTAAGGAAAAATGGCATACAGATGTTGGACTGCACCATTAAGTTCGATACATCGAATTTTATAAAGTAGCATAGTTCATTACATATATAGGACATCAGATGAATCCTAAGAGATTGGCAGAGACTCAGAATTAATCAAAGTCTTCAGCTAATGTAGGAAAATATGGTGCGACCATTAAAGCCGCCTTTAACACTTTAGAGGAGGGTCATTCAGTGGTTCCTTGGAGTATTTTAGTGGTGCTGAATAAATCAGCAAGTGCGGATTTAGCGGCTAGATAGCCACTAAAGCACTAGTCGCTTTAGTGCCAACCTACCGTCTTAGTGACATGTCATATCGGTGAGGTACCGCTTTAGCGTTTAACTTAAAGCTTTAGCTTCTACAACTAATACGACCTAATGTCCACTTATGTAGCATCCTTATTCCTAGAGAGGGTTTAAATACTTCACTTTTCATTAGTTTTACCATTCTTCAATCATTCTATTGAATATTGAACCCTAATAAGTGGGAATTCTTGGGAAAATTAATTGTGGGTAATTATGGTGATTTGATATAGTTAATTTACGCATTTCTTATCTAAATTT
Organism: Capsicum pubescens; assembly: GCA_030864215.1. NCBI lineage: Eukaryota > Viridiplantae > Streptophyta > Magnoliopsida > Solanales > Solanaceae > Capsicum > Capsicum pubescens. The sequence goes on along the minus strand of CM061546.1, from coordinate 182,112,290 downwards.
GTTGTAAGCTTTTATTCTATTTATGGTTAATTCCCCCATCTTTTTCTAAAATTCCTAAAGTATTGGTGGCTTGATTATAGCACTATTAGAGCTTAAAATTCACCTATTTTTAAGGGTAAATACTTCTTGATCATAGGGGATGTTGTGTTGCTTTTAAAAATACAATTTTGTAAATAGGCCCCATATTATATTTTACGTAATTTTGGACCCGAAGAACAATAGTGCAATATGGGTATCATTGTTCTATTTTGATGAGTAAATTATAATTTTAATAGCTTAGAAACTTGCAGAAGCTTCTCCAAAAGGGAAATGAGTTGTTTAGCTGATTCTTTGGGATTTTCTTTAGTGTCCAGGTAGGAGATTGCCCTCTTCATATATTGAGCTATTTCGTACGATTAACGATATTAGGTTTGTTGGACCGCTTAAGCTATCCTTAAATCGTAATTTAGAAGTAATTTGATTTAGTTGCTCTTGTTTTAGGTAGAATTTTCTATTCTAGGTTATTTATGGTTTGTTTAACATTTATAGGTGGATTCAAATACATTATCCTAGTACAGAGTAAAATTTGCCTAAATTAAAAGTTTGGGGATTAGAAGTAGGCCCCTCCATCCAACCATTGGTCAAGATTTGTGTTAGCTTTAGTAGGAATAATCACACATGATATGCCTTTATTAATTCTTTTTGGGACTTTGAAGAGATTACGTTCTTATTGATTACTCTAGTTTGATAGCTTGGATTTAACGCTATTTTTTCGGAAGTTTTGATGGATAATGATTGTGATTTAGTGATATGGCTTGTGATTATGGTTTAATTACATGGTCTACTGATATGATGTTGATCATATTGAGTTACGATTTGAGTCTGGCAATTGGTGATGAAAATGATATATATATGAGTCCCGATGTAAGTTTGTCAAATATGTTATAATGATGATACTATTAACGATGCTATGATGCTGATGATACAAGTTTCAATTTGAGTTCAATTTTTTGGGATTTATCTATGATATGATATGGTTTATATAGATTCTTGGTTATGGCATGATAATTGGTAATTTATGGTTATCGGTTTATTTACTTACTTTATTGTACCCTCCAGTCTTATAGGGGCCAATTTTGTTGTCATAGTTGTGTGATCTTTACATTAATATTCAACTTTTAGCTATTTATTTATGTACAATTTTGTTGGAGCTTATTTTAAGGTTTGTCCCTTTTACTTTGAGTTAGCTTGTTTTATCTTATATCTTATCGTATTTATATCATGATTTAACATAGTCAGCCAATGATGCCTAGTGAGTACCCATGATTTTGGTACTCATACTATACTTTTGTACTTTTTTGGTGCAGATTCGAGTAGTAGTTTCCGCCATTGACGTGACATTTATGCCGAGTTGATTTCAGAGATTTGGTGAGCTTTTAAAGTTAGAGTTGTTTTTTTTCCTTCTATCTATCATTGTTTAGTCTTTTATTTTTTTATATAGATTGTATTTGACTATTCAGTACTTATGTTTTATTTGTAGTAGCTATTATTCCAACATTGCTGAGTCTTGGGATGGTTGTTGCTCCTTTATCTATCTATTAGACTTTTATGACTGCTTTATTACTGTTTTAACTCTTTAAATGTTAATTACCTATTTTGAGGACATTTTCTACAAAGTTACCCATTATGTGTAGCTTTGTGCTACAATTTGTCTTACTTACTAGTGAGATAAAATAGGTGTATCATGACTCCTAAATTAGATCATGACGATAGTAGTGGTATGATCGAAGTAATAAGGTGGTATGATATCCATTAGAAAACAATCCATTTTAAAAGTGAAAAGTGGGAAAAAATTCCCTTTTTATAAAATAGTAGTAAAACCATAGTTTGGCAAGAATACCACTACATGAGCCTGAATGCGCCAAGAGTATGAATGTCATCACCAGTATAAAAAAATTCAACAATAAGAGCCTAATCATCCATATGTTAGAATTATGACCTTTTCAAAGGGTAGAAGATTCAACTAGACTCCAACTAGTATCGTAACTAAGGCCTCGGTCCAAACAGTAGGCAACTAATACACAAGTAATATAATAATTCAGGACACTATGATCCTAGCCATTAATTTATACAGTAAACCTTTTACTAAAGGACACTTAGCATTAACTATGGTCAACATGCGTATATTCAAGTGTGATAGAATTCTATAGCTAAAACAATTTTCTCATCTTAAGGGTCAATCCACCCTTTTATCCCAAAACATCTAAATTAGGCTAAGTCATGATATTCTAGTCATAAACATGTCATATCATTCTCAACTATCATTCAATATATACCACACCCCATCTCATGAAGAAAAGTCGAGTAAAGCGTACCTTGATGTCGGACCGCAAATCCTTGAATATCCATAATTCACTTGTCTTTGCTCCATGATCCAAAAAATACTTCCATGTTATCAGAAGGATACTCTACATATCAATAAGAGTAAACTGAGACCAATATTTCTACATAAATTTTTGAGTTAGAATTTGGGTCTAGAACAGGCTTGCAGGGTTGGTAAACAAAATTCAAAATTAAATCTTTCTCAAGGTCCTCAAAGAAAAATAATATGTGCTCAGTAGAGAACAAATGAGACACAAATCGAGGTCAAGATTGGTTCCTAAATTCCAAGGATTCAAACAAAAAATTTCTATGAATTTATTATAAAAAAGGTATGGAACTTGATAGGGAAAGTAATAGGAATGACCAGGTGAGTTAGGCTAACTTAGGTTCAATACATAATTATCCACACTTCTTCATGTTCCATACTCTTAAAATAGTGGAAATTGGTTTAGAAAAATATGGGAAACTGGGTAAAGAATGGAGATTTAAAAATCCTCAAGTGATGCTAAAGCGGTAACTTGGTATCCTAAGCGACTGTCGATAAATCAACTCTATGACCACTAAAGTGGAAAATAAAGAAGAGGCGGGGATAGTTAAAATGGTTTCCAGGCCTCTAAAGCGATGTTTACTTAATCAAACCTCAGCTAAATGGTCAAGGCCTATATAACGGCTCCAAATTGCTAAGGTGACTACTCTCAAGAGGCTCTTTGACCTCTAATGCAGTAAAACTAGAAATAAAACACCAAATATTTTGGTAAGTTCTAAATAAACTTCGATCAGCAGCTCGATATTTATTTGAAACCACCACGTGCACAAATAAACCATGCTACCATAATATTTTTTACATTTTGGAATCAACAGAACCATCGAAACCTTCATACAAGATAGTTTTGGCTAAATATAGGGCCCACACTGATAGTTTTATTTTTCATATAATCCACCAAATAGCCTTGAACAAGTTTAGAAGCCTTGGGACCTTAACCAAAGTTCCCCCAACATAAAAAATATTCAAAAGTTGATGGCACTATTGGAATTCTCATTTGAGGTGGTTTACTAGGTGTTTTGGTATGAGACCATTTCCTAAACAATGATAGCTTTAAAATAGAAAAAAGAGCCTAAACCCCAAACAAACTATCTGATAACCAAATCTATAATTTTTTCACTTTATAAATAACTTGTAGCCACTGTGGGAAGGCTCGAAATGCATAAGAATAAAATTATTAACTTGGAGGGTCATTGAAACTTCTATCCATATAGGTTTGATGACATCCAACTTTTTATTAGGTTTTGAATCACCATTATATTCGTGGACTCTACTTTCCATTTATATTAGGATTGTACGACACAGAGCTTATCTTTTTTATCTGTAATTTTTCAAGAACTTCGTCATTTTGTAAAATAACATAGGGGATATTTTCATAGGATACATCTTTTGGTGTGACAAAGTGCACATTATGTGAGTCCATATAAGTCTATAACCTTTTTCTCTCTTATGATTTTGAAACAACTAACTTCTACCCATTTTTGAAAGTAGTTAGTTAAACACAGAATAAGTTTTACCTGGCCAATTGTTGTTGAGAGAGGAGGATTCCCTTTAATTAGTCGATAACTTTTCTTCCTTTATGTGGATAATACACTGATTCTACCAATTGTATACTAGTCCTATGTGATTTGGTTCATCATGTCTAAAATTAAGGGTGATTTGAGTAATTAAACCACTTTTCCAAAAAGATAGTTCTTCTAAGTACAACAAAGGCCCTAGGTATGCTAAAGCATCCACGTCTTCCTTTTGTGCTCCTGATATGTTGGTCACTATCCATTCCTTGATGTGACTTAAAGTGATGAAGTCTTATTTGAGTATTTTTTTAATTTATTTTTCTTTGACATTGTGCATACAATTAATATAGTTCACCATTAGGAGAGAGTCACTTCTCGCTTTGAGGGTTTTTTCTCATAGATTTTAGGAAAAATCTAGACATTCAATCAATGAACCATATTCGTCTTTATTACTAGCAATATGAACAATTTTTATATCATGCTTGATGATATTTCCAAAATAAGTCTTTGAAATAATACCTAATACAAACCCCCATACATTAGATGCCCTATTTATACATATGGTCCATTTACTGAATTCACTGCTTTAGGTTCTCATGTATTCTTCCTCAACCTTGGGTATTATTTTTTTTAAAAAATTATTTTTAAAGCAGGCTAGGATATAGAATTTTATAGTTGTTAGTGGTTTGTTTGTTAAATCACTCCCACCAATCTCTATTTCTCATTGGCCTACCTTTTCTGATAACTAAAGTATATGCATGATTTTCTTTAAAAGATATATAATTATGAAATTTATAGGAAGACTCGGATGTATGGATTGAGTTCTCTAGCGGTCATTCAATGCTTTAGATCTAATTTCTCCAAATATGGATACCTAGTTTTTGCGTTTTCCAAGGTTCTACTTATATAATTAATTGGAAATTATATTCCTTTTTCCTCACAAATCAAGAGAATATTAGTTGCTACTTCTATCACAACAAGGTACATAGTAGGAGTTCTCTCTCTTTGGGATTTGCCAGCAATGGTGGACTTGTAAGATTTTTATTTAAACCTTCTTAGTGCTTGGTTCCATTCTAGAGTGCATTCAAAGTCATTGTTCTTTTTGTGCAGAACAAAGAATTTACAACTTTTCTTCTAGGATCGGGATATGAACCAAGCTAACATTACCAATAGTTTTGTAAGTTGTTTTAATATTTTGAAATCATTTATGATCTCAAGGATATTTTCACAACAAGAAGAACATACCCAGTGTATAACCACATAGTGGGGTCTGGGGAGGGTAAAATGTACGGAGTCTATACTGCTGCTTCTCAAGAAGTAGAGAAGTTGTTACTGATAGAACCCCTTCTTAGGACCAAAGGCAGTAAACAAAGTCAAAATTGAACATGAAACAAGCATGGAATAATAGAAAATAACAATGACAAAGTCGTACCCTACACTATCAAAATAGGTTCCCACCCCTCACCCAAACCCTCCTACGGCTACTATTGAGGCTACCCCTAAGCACTCCTATCTCCTAGCTATGCCCCTCTCAATCTCTTTTGGTAAATCACCATAGTATGATGAGATAAAATATAAAATAGTGTCTCATACTCGATTGATAAGATACTAACTTGTATCAAATGCTTAAATTAATACCTAAACTCATCCCTTAAACCACAAGAAGTAAATCTATCAAGAAAGCCAATGTAAACACAATCAAAGTTTTTGAAGGAGACCTGCTTATGTAGGCTTGAAATATGAGTTCCACCATTTCTTAAAGGGGCCTACATCTACAAATCAATGTGATAAAATTTGGTGGACTCAACTAACCCAATATTCTGATGCCTCTTGTGGAATCTAACTAAGAACTCATATGCATCCTTGATCTATACACCCTAATAACTGAAGTGGATTAATCTTCATAAACCTCTCAAACCTTATGTGCTCCTTATAAGACATAGTTTCCCTAAGAAAACATATGTCACCCTGACCTGGTAAAGGCATATTATTAAATCTAGGTGATTACTAATATTTATATCTAAAAATGTAAGAATAGGCTACTATCTATTGTCTTGTCCCTCTATTTGCTTGTGAACCATATAGAGTACCTATAAATCTTCCACTTAGAGTCAAGCTCTGCTAAACACCAAAAATCTGAATCAAATAGTCCTAAAGTAATGAGACAGCAACACAACCAAGTGGTGCCTGATTTGGGCCCATCATATAAACTAGGATCTGAACATAATCTACTTCATTCTCATCCTAAGAGGCCTCGACATGACCTTTTAAGTTTGACCTTTACCACCACCTCTCCTATTATCCCTACTATATCTCTTATTCTATCTACATGCTTTAATATAGGGGATAATACATATTTTCCATGTGTTACTCTTGATAGATATATCAACTTTACATTGATTTTAAGTTATACACTAAGCTCATTTTTATTCCCCCCTATAGGATGACTCGATTGGAGTTATTAAAGGTAAAGGTGAAACATCATTATTTATTGAGTAAGGGGTTTATTAGACTGAGTATTTCACTTTTAAGGTACTTTGGTATTATTTATGAAGAAAAATAATGGGTCTATGGAGGTGTGTATTAATTATTGATTGTTGAACAATGTGACCATCAAGAATAAGTATCTTCTTCCATGCATTGATGATTTTGTTGATTAGATTTAGGGTGCTTTGTTTTTATCAAAGATAACTTGAGATTAAATTATCATCAATTTAAGATAAAGCCTTCTTATATCCCTAGAGAGGGTGTTTAAGACTCGTTATGGTCATTATGTGTTCTTGGTTATATCCTTTGGTTTGACCAAGGCCATAGAAATATTTATGGAGTTTATAAATATGGTAGTTGTATCTGATCTTTATTCATTGTGATTGTGTTCATAGATGATATCTCAGTGTATTTCAAGAGTGAGGTGTATCATATGAATCATTTAAGAATTGTGCTTTAGAGGTTGAGGGATGAGAAATTGTATGTTATGTTCTCAAAGTGTGAGTTTTGGATTAATTTCTTAGAATTTATTGGACATATGGTATCTAAGGATGTTATTATCATTAATTTGGCTAAGATTAAGGTGGTTGGATTTAGTCTAGGCCTCTTCACCTAGCGAGATTTGTTGTTTTGTTGGTTTGTCCTTGTACTATAGGAGGTTCATGTATGGTTTTTCCATCATTTAAGTTTATTAGGAAAAATTGAGTCAAAATAATGTTTGTATTTAGTTGTTTGATGAGTAGGTGGATAGGTTTCAAAATCTCAAGACTTTTCTAAATTTGGTTCCTATTTTTACCTTATATGTTGACAGTGATGGTTTTACAGTTTAGTGTGATGCTTCAAAAGTTTGCCTTGATATTGTGTTGATGTAGAAAAGGAGTGTTGTAGTTTATGCTTTGAGGGATTTAAAGATCCATGATAGAGACTACCCTACCCAGGACTTAGTGTTGGTAGTTTTAGTATTCATATTGAAGTTGTGGTATCATTACCTTCATTGGGTCCATTGTAAGGTGTTTACCAATCGTAGAAACCTTAAGAATATGTCTAACTACAAGGAATTGAACTCTTGAAAACATAGGTTGTTGGAGTTATTAAAGTATTATGATATGCGATTCTTTATCACCTAGTCAAGGATAATGTATTAGAAGATGCATTAAGTAGAAGAGCAGTAAACATGTGCAGTCTTACCTTTTTGGTGAATGCGGATAGACCTTTGGACATATAGGTTTAATGGTTGGAAAATAGTATTATGCAACTTGATATTTTCGAGTTGGGTAGGATTCATTCTTGTGTAGATGATCAATCATTGTGAGTGGATCAAATCAAAGATAGGCAGTTTGAGGATGGGAAGTTGTTAATTATCTAGGATAACGTGTTAACGGGTGAAGCTAAATATTCATTTATTTAATTAGAAAGAGTTTTATAAATTAAAGGTAGAATCTATCTTCCTAGAGAGTATGACTTGACCATTATGATCATGGAAGAGGCTTATAGTTCAAAAGATTCTATTTATCTAGGTTCAGTAAAGATGTACGATAATTTGATGAAGAACTATTGGTTTATATGATTAAAAGTGACATCGTAGAGTATGTGCTCAGTTGTTTGAATTATCAGCAAGTAAAGTATGAGAACCATAGATTGGGTGATTAAACGAAGATGATGCAGATATCAAAGAGTAAGTGGGAGTGCATTACAATGTATTTGTGGACAGGTTGCTTAAGCGATTAGGGAATTTTGACTCCATTTGGGTGATTGTTGATCAATTGACAAAATTAGGTCATTTTATTCTTGTGATGGTGGACTACATTGTAGAAAAGTTAGCGAAGATATACATTAGGAAGATAGTTTAGTTACATGGTCTGACTATTTCTATCATCTTACATAGGTGTACTAAGTTTACATCACACTTTGGGAGTTCCATGCAGCAAAAGTTTGTCACTTGGTTGGAGATGAGTACAATATTTCACTATTAGAGTGATGGTTATTTAGAGAAAACCATTTTGGTAATAGAGGATATTCTTCAGGCTTACCAGACTAATTTTAGTGGTCATTAGGACCAATTCTCTCCCTTACTATTGTTTTCTAAAACAACAACTACCATTCCAGTATTCAGATGGCACCGTTTGAGGCTTTGTATGGCAATAATTATAATTCTCAGGTTGGTTGGTTTGATTCCTTTAAGGTTAGTCCTTGGGGTACAAATTTTTGAGGGACTCTATAGAGAGATTGAGATTTATTCTAGATTGATTTTTTGAAGACCCCTAATATACAAAAGAGTTATGCTGATATGAGAGTTTGTGACTTGTATGTTTTGGAGGGTTAATGGGTATTCCAAAAGGTGTCACCCATGAAGGGTGTGATGAGGTCTTGGAAGAGAAAAAATCTCAATCCAATGTTTATTGTCCATTTTGATATCTTTCAAAGAGTTGTGGAGATGGCCTACAAGTTGTCTTTACCTCTGAGTTTTTATTTGTGCATCTCATATTTCTGTAATACCTTAAATTTTTATCCGACCACTAATCAGGGTTTTCTATGAAAACCCTAAAGAAAATTTGTTGTCCCAGGCTACCATGACTCATAGAAAAAGTTGTACAATAAGTCCACGAGTCATACCATAACTCATGGTACCAATGCATAAAATTGTTCCAAGATTACTAGGAACCACAACTTATACCATTAGTCATATATGGGAGTATGAGTCATAATGTTTACTTGTTATACATGGCAAAAACTTGACAAAATCCCTTTGAAATCCCTACTTAGTTTATAAGTCATAGTGGCAATGTACGAGCCCTGAAATAGAGTTTACAAACTTTGAGTCAAACAAAATATCCCAAACTTTGAGAAACCTCCTAGGCACCACAACTCATAGTATGAGTCGTAATATGGACGCGAGCTATATTATGACTCATGAATCTACAACATTTTATATATAAGGGAAAATCTAACATTACTTGTCTCTTAACCCTATTCCTCAATATTTTGGATACCAAAAATTATAAATATAAGATCCTAAACATCATTCTTCTCTTATTATCTCAAGAATAAGAGATTATACCATATCTTGAGTAGACTTAATAAAGTTTCTCCTATCAACTGTTTGGGACCCTATTTGGGTTTAGGATTATCTCAAGTTTCTCCTAGATAAGGAACCCTGTATAATAAGAGATAATAAGAGATATAATAGTTATGGGGACTTTTCCCTATTAAATTTTATTGTAGTAGTTGATGCATCATTAGCAAGGTAGTATTTAGTAGTCGGCATTCTTTCATTTATTGTAGTCAAGTCATAATAAAGCATTTTTATTTTCATATTTATCCAAATAGTATTTTTTATATTTCCTCATAAGTCTCAGTTATTATATTACCCTATAGACATGCTAAGGGTCCCAGCAGACCATTAGTGAGCAACTAGATATGGCTCATTTCTAGCGTGTAGACTCGGGTCATGAAAAACATTATGGAAAAGAAATAGGTTTATGTGTCCTAGAGTGTCTTTGAAGTCGTTCCTAATAGAGTCCTACTTATTGGTACTAAGCATGACAAATTTATAATTAGTAAGCTATAATGTATCTAGTAATATTTCCCTTCTTTCATGACCTATTTTGTACCATAGAGTTAAACGCTATGTTTCTCTTTAAAATCGTGCTTTCTGTGTGTTACATATTATGACTCCGAAGAGGATTGGTAGTTAGGGGGAAAAATCTAATACTGGAGCTGAGTCCACTCCTGCACCTCTTTACCATAATTTTCTGATCAGGAATGAAGCTTACTCCTATAATCAACATAGTAAAGTCTAGACTCTACCTATGCCATCAGTTCATAGAGGGTTCCAATTCATCTTCCATTCAACCACAAAATATTAACCCTTATAGAGATTTAAGAAATGTTATTCAGATATTGACACAAATTGTGGATACTAAAACTAACCATCCAGCCCCAACTAATACCAATTTTTGGGTTTCTTTTAAGATTTGTGACTTTCACAAAATGAATCCCCTTAGTTCATGGTCAAATCTTAGAGAGGACCCACTAAATTTCATTTATGAGTTTCAAAAGTATAATGATAGTCGAGGTCATTTTTTCCATTTCCACACTTTTTTCTTTGTAGATCTTTTGTAATGCCGTGAAAATGGGTCCCGAGACGTCACACGGTGCTCAAGACTACGAGTAGCCTTAAGCTAACCCTGTCTGCCTTCTAATGAGTCTGAATCTCATACTAATAGAAATGTAGACATCAAAATCACACTAAATACAGAAAACTATCTGAATGTAATATCTGAAGAATACTAGTCTCAGGGGTCTGATGAAACAATACTGAAAATCTATATCAAAACTAGCTGTCTAACAAGACTCTACTACTAATATCTAGAGAGTCACTGGGGCAAACCCCCAGCTGACTCGAACTGTCTAAAAAGAATACTGAATTATCTAAACTAATAAGCTAAAAATAAACTGAATGACTAGTCACCGAACTATTAGGACTCACAAACTGTAGGGATGTAGATGGAGATGCTCGAAATCACTCTCGCTGTTGAAACTGAGCACCTGAACCTAAATTATGAGACAATGTAGCCCATAGATGTATATGTGGATTAGTAATTTGAGGATGTACTGAGTATATAGGGGTGAAATGCATACATAAAATAATATATCAATCATCATCATCATTTGTAAAACAATGCATGCCAAATGTAAATAACTCACATAAGCTTGAGTAAAGAAGAAACTGAAATCTTTAATCATGAGTAGTAAATCTTATTGAATAATCTAGTGAGTCATAACATTTAGTTCTAAAAGTTGTGCCAGTGATCTGTCTATAAATCATGTTGTCTAAGTGTAGAAAAGACTCAGTTTTATATCTGAAATCGAAACGCTAAAATCTGTAACTAATATATTTCTGTAAAGCATAATCTGAATAAAGTTGTGAGCCTTTACACTTAGTTTTCTAAAGGCTTTTATGTTATTCATTTCTATTAGTATTACTCTTTCTGTAAGGAGGTTCTTCTAACCAACATAAACCATGATAGGTGTCATACTCTTGCCAAGGATTTTAACCTAATCTAAGTGATCACATCTGTATCTGTCATCCATATAGAAATGGGAATAGTATGAATCTGTACCTACGTTGGCTACATAGTTCTGTGGAAGATAAGGCACACTAATCCCAACTTCCAGCTCGGTGCTAAATACTACCCCTTTTTAATCTGAATGCTCATTCTGTTGGAAATCCACTCTAAAAGCTAGTAGCATAAGGGTTAATACCAAATGAATTATGCATTTATCTGATTCAATCAGTGAATAGAACTATTTTGATTCCTAAAATCCGTAATAAATTTGTAATATGGATTCCAAAACTTATTTGAGGATCAAAAGATCAAAGCTTTGTTGATAATCCGTAAATAATCTGATCACAGGATGCTTAAAGCATCTTCTTTCTTGAAATATCAACATATAAATCTTGGGCTTAATAACCCATGCATTAAGTTCATATCAAAATATCATAAAGTTCATGCTTGATATTGAGAATAATGATAATTCACTTTTAAATCTGAAATATACTGAAATAGGCATGAAAATAAGAAAATAGTCATGCAATTCAACTTCATAAACACTTGAAATCTCATAATCTTGCAAATAGCAACATTGGGTATGAACCCCAATTTAAAACTTATGTATAATAATTCAAAATCATATTAATTTGAATTAAAACTTGGTTTTGGGAACAAGGATAAAAGAGGATCCTTGTTCATAAACCCCACATACCTTAATTGATTCTAAGAAAGCTTGAACTTAAATCTCTATTTGTGCCTTTGAAGATGAACTCTTGATTATCTTGATTTGGGAATCCTCAATTTTGGATTTTATTGGAGAAAAAATTGAGGAAATCAATTTCTTGGAGAGTAAGCTTTTGAGCTCTAGGATTTTGCTTTGAGAGAGAATGGATGAAAATAAGCATAAAGTGCTTAGGATATGCTTAATTCCTTGTTTTGGATGAATTGGGGGCTTGGGAATTGACCAAAGTGCCCTTTTAAATTTTAGATCAGAACTAGAAATAAGAGAAATTCCGAATTTGCATACCACTGCGATGCACCACTATCGCAGTGTCCCATTGGAATTCGACAACTGGGAACTGGACATTCTACATGACGCGGACCTATCGCGGTGCACTACTAAAATGCAATTTTGTCCATCACCACTACGCACCACTATCGCGGTGAGCCACTAGAAATTGACAATTGGGAAATAGGGCTTCACTGCGATCCGGGCTTATCGCGGAGGTCCACTGGAATTGGACAATTTCCATTTTGCAATTCACCTCGGTGCGATGCTTCTCTAGTTGAGATACTGCTTTACTAAAAACGTCATAACTTCTTAACCGAGTATCATATTTAGGCGAATTTGGTATCGATGGAAAGCTAATTCAATTTTCTACATAATGAAGAGTCTAGAACTGTAAAATTCCATATGTAACAAAGATTATTAATTTTTGAAACTAACCCTTCACATTATATAAGCTTGAATTGAACTAGGAGAAGTGCGGGATATTACAATATCTCCCCCTTAGAAACATTCATCCTCGAATGTGGCTAGTTAAGCTGAAAACATTGAGGAATCTGAGGATACAAGATATCATGCACACTGAAATAAATTATATGAGTGAATTTAAAACATACTAAGCTACTAAACTGATTTGCAAGTGCATGAGTTTACATGAAGACAACTATATAGCTGAATCTAAGACTAGAAAAAGTGCTGAATGAAGAATTTCTATTACCTTCGGCTAAATCTGAGTTTGTGGAGAAGAGATGAGGATACCTGGTACGCATGTCTGCTTTTGCTTCCCAAGTAGCACCCTCAATGGACTAATTTTTCCATAGAACTTTGACTAGGGGACCTTCTTTGTTCCTTAGTCTACAGATCTGATGATCAAGAATTTCTACTGGAAGCTCTTCATAAGAAAGGCTATTATGAATATCTGTACTTTCTAAAGGAACTATAACAACTGAATTTTCCATGCATTTCTTCAACAAAGACACATGGAATACCAGATGAACTGAGGATAAATCATCGGGTAGCTCAAGCTCATTTCCACCTTCCCAACACGACTCCAAATCTGAAAGGGGCCTACATATCGGGGACTAAGCTTCCCCTTATTACCAAATATCTTCACCCTTTTTATGGGTGAAACTTTCAAATACACAAGGTCATTAACCTCAAACTCAAGATCTCTTCCTCTTATGTCTACATAAGATTTCTGACGACTCTGATCTTTTCTCAATCTCTCTCAAATCAATGGAACTTTCTCCATGGCCTCAAATACCATGTTTGGCCCAATCAAATAGGCCTTATCCACTTCGAACCAACCAATTGGTGATCTACATCTCCACTCATAAAGAGCTTCAAATGGATCCATCTGAATACTAGCATGATAACTGTTATTATAAGAGAACTCAATCAGCGACAAATGCTCATCCCAACTACCTTTGAAATCATAAACATATGCCCTCAACCCGTCCTCTAAATGTGAATGGTCCTTTCTGCCTGACCATCTATTTGTGGATGAAAAGTTAAACTAAGATGAACTTGGGTACCAAGACCTTTTCAAAGGCTTTCCAAAATTGAGAGGTAAACTGAGTACCCCTATCAGAGATGATAGAAAAAGGAACTCCATACAATCTAACCGACTCTATGATATACAACTTCGCATAATCTTCAGTTGTGTAGGACGTGTGGACTGGTAAGAAATGCATTGACTTAGTCAATCTGTCTACAATAACCCAAATCAAATTATCCTGACAACCTGAATGGGGTAATCCCATCACAAAGTCCATATTCACCTCTTCCCACTTCCAAGTGGGGATATAAAACTCTTGCAACATACCACCAGGCCTTTGGTGCTCTACCTTAACCTATTGATAAGTTGCAAACTTAGCTACAAACTATGCTATATGTTTCTTCATAAAACTCCACCAATAGATTTCCCACAAGTCACGGTACATCTTGGTGGCTCCTGAATGAATGGAATAACACGCATCATGTATTTACGCCATAATTCACTACCTCAAATCATCAACACATGGCATACACAATCTACTCTGGTATCTTAACAAACCATCTCCCCCCTGGGAGAAACCTCTATATTCTGGTCTCTAACTGACTCCTCCAGTTTGACCAAACTAGAATCCTTATCTTGCTTCTCTTTTACTTCTGAAACTAGAGAAGATTAGAAACTACTCTAAACCCAAATATTCCCTTTTACTGAATCAACCAATCTCATACCCAATCTAGCTAATCGATGAACTTCCCAAACTAACTCCTTCCTATCATTTCCCACATGAGTAACACTGCCCATGGACAATCTACTAAGGGCGTATGCCACAAAATTAGCTTTGCCTGGATGATACAACACACTCATATCGAAATCCTTCAACAATTCTAACCACCTTCTCTGCCGAAGATTCCACTTTCTCTAAGTAAACACATATTGTAAGCTTTTGTGATCCGTAAACACATAAAGATAATGTCTCCCATAAAGATAATGTCTCCAGATTTTCAAAGAAAACACAATAGTAGCTAAATCAAGATTATAGGTAGGGTAATTCTTTTCGGGAGGGTTAAGCTGTCTAGAGGCGAAGGCTATAACCTTTCCTCTCAATATAAGAACACAACCCAAACCAATTCTAGAGGCATCACAATACACAATGAAACCATCTGTACCATCAGGTAATGCAAAAACTAGGGCTGAAGTGAGTTGAGTCTTCAACTCATAAAAACTCTTCTCACAAGAATCTAACCACTGAAACTTAACTTTCTTTTGGGTCAATCTAGACATGGGAGATGCAATAGATGAGAAACCCTCAACAAAATATCTATAATAGCCAGCTAAACCCAAGAAACTCCTAATGTCTGAGGGAGAATAGGTCTTGGCCAATTTCTTACTGCCTCTGTCTATTGGGGATCAACTCGAATTCCCTCACTAGAAACAATATAAAGAAGTAAAGCTACTGACCTAAGACAAAATTCACATTTGCTGAATTTGGTGAACAACTGGTGATCTCTAAGAGTTTCCAATACAATACTAAGGTGGTATGCATGATCATCCTCACTATGAGAGTAGACGAGAATATTATCAATAAAGACTATGACAAACATATCCAGATACTGTTTGAACACTCTGTTCATCAAGTCAATGAAAGCTGCTGGGGTATTTGTTAGCCCGAAGGACATGACTAGAAACTCAAAATGACCATAACGAGTTCTGAAAGTTGTCTTTGGAATATCACACTCCCTTACTCTAAGTTGATGATAACCGAATCTAAGGTCTATCTTAGAGAAGTTACTTGCACCTTTGAGCTGGTCAAATAAATCATCAATTCTAGGAAGAGGATATTTGTTTTTGACTGTGACTTTATTCAGCTAACGGTAGTCAATGCACATTCACAAAACCATCTTTCTTTAGCACGAATAAGATGAGAGCGCACCATGGAGAAAAACTAGGCCTTATGAAACCTTTATCTAAAAAATCTTTGAGTTTCTCTTTCAACTCTTTAAGCTCGGATGGAGACATATGATATAGAGGGATAGAAATAGGCTGAGTATCTGGAAGAAGGTTAATATTGAACTCTATTTCCCTATCGGGAGGTACCCCTGGCAAATCTTCAAGAAAGACGCCATAAAACTCATTGACTACACTGACTGACTGAACCGTTGGAGTCTCAAACTTAGTGTCTTTGACTTGAACTAGATGACAGATACACCCTTTGGAAATTAATTTTCTGGATTTAAGATAACATATGAAATGACTCTTGGGAGACACTGAATTACCTTTCTACTCAAAGACTAGTTCATCTAGAAACTGAAACTTTACCACTTGGATGCGATAATCTATTGATGCATAACAGGAATAAAGATAATCCATGCCAAGAATAAGGTCAATGTTAACTACATCTAGATCTATCAAGTCTGCTAACATGATTTTATGAAGGATAGTGATAGGACATTTTCTATAGATCTGTTCGGTAACAATTGACTCACCTATTGGGGTAGAAACCAAGAAGGGCTCAGGGATCTTTTCAGGACTTATTTTAAAATTCACTACCACTAGTGGGGTCATATAAGAAAAATTCTACACAGGGTCTAACAACATATAAACATCAAGATGAAAGACACGAAGCATACCCGTGACAACATCTGGTGAATCCTCCTACTTCTAATGGGATGGCAAAGCATAAAACCAATTTTGGCATTGACCGCCACTGGTACTGGATGATGCACCCTGAGGAGAGACTAGGCGACCTAGAAGAGCTGATGCACTAATAGCATGTGTCTGGGGACAAACATCTCTGTTCCCATACTTAGCATGCGAACAGTCTCTAATTCTATGAACCAACTTACCACAACCATAACAACCTTTCTATCCCAACAAACACTTACCAGGATGATTCTTACCACACTTAGCACATAGAGGATAACTAGGCCTTCCACTCATACTATTTTAAGATCTGGACATAGAAGACTTACCTTACTACTCCTGTCTAGATCTAGGAGCAGGATCACTAGTTGAAGATAGTGCTGGCATAAATTAATTATTCTAAATATACGAACGATTTCCCCCTTGAGACCTAGTCTGGCCATACTCAAACTGACATGTTCTAGCCTTCTTGCTTCCTCTCTCTCTTCTCATTAAATTTTCTACCTCAATATATTGAGCATGAATCATCAACCTAGTAAGATCCATGTCTCCAATAAGTATGGAAGTCCTACAATCCTTAACTACCAAGCTAGATACGCCAGTAATAAACTTACCCATACTTACCCTAGGATTAGCTATCGTGTTAGGGGCATACTTAGACAACTAATTAAACTTAAGAAAGTACTCCTTCACTCTCATCTAGCCTTTTCTTAAGTTCAAAAATTCTTCTAACTTAGCTTCTCTCATTTCACGTAGACAGAACCTGTCTAGAAATGAATTCTAAAAAACATGCCAGCTAATAAGAGATGTATTTTCACGTCTACCATTCTTCTATATAACTTCCCAATCATATGCTACATCCTTCAACCTATAGGATGTAAACTCTACACTCTTCTTCTCAGAAACATGCCTAATATGGGTGATCTTCTTCACCTCATCTAAATAAAGCTACCGGTCCCCACCTGCTTTTGACCCAAAGAACTTTGGCGAATTTATTCTCATGAAATCTCTAATTCTGGCTACTGCTAAATCACAATTCTGCTGAAGTTGGACTACATCCTGGTGGTTGCCTTAAAAATTGGCAGTCACTACCTGGGCCAATGCCTGTAAGAAATCCCGAAACTCAGCATGGGATACGTTCTCATTCAGAGGATCGGCGGGCTGGGGTGGCTGGTTATCATTTCTATGGGTGTTAGCTCAATGAGAAGGCATATTCAATTGTCGCATAAGAGAATGAGTTCAAAAGCAGATAGAGATACTATAAGCACGATAGATCATGAAAGAAAGTGATAATTTCCTAATAACATCCCGTAGCCTCTTGTTCATAAATGTGGCGCTCTTTACACCCATGATAAAAAATCTATATAACACAACTTATCTGATTTCTTAGGACTCTTATAAACCTTAGCCTCTGATACCAAGTTTGTACCGCCCCAAAAATGGGTCCCGAGATGTCACACGGTGCTCAAGACTATGAGTAGCCTTAAGCTAACCCTGTCTGCCTTCTACTGAGTTTGAATCTCATACTAATAAAAATACAAACATCAAAATCATACTAAATACAGAAAACTGTCTGAATATAATATCTAAAGAATACTAGTCTTAGGGTCTGATGAAATAATACTGAAAATTTGTATCAAAACTAGCAGTCTAACAAGCCTCTACTACCAATATCTAGAGAATCATTGGGACAAACCTCCAGCTGACTCGAACAATCTGAAAAGAATACACAATTATCTAAACTGATAAGCTAAAAATAAATTGAATGACTAAGTCCTCAAACTATGAGGACTCACCAACTTAGGGATGTAGATGGATATGTTAAAAATCACTCTCACTACTGAAACTAAGCACCTGAACCTACATTATGAGATAATATAGAACATAAACGTCTATGTGGATCAGTAATTTGAGGATGTACTGAGTATATGGGGTGAAATGCATACGTAAAATAATATATAAATCATCATCATCATTTGTAAAATTATACATGCCAAATGTAAATGACTTACATAAGCTTGAGCAACTGAGAAACTAAAATCCTTAATCATGAGTAGTAAAGCATATTGAATAAATCTAGTGAATTATAACATTTAGTTCTAAAAGTTGTGCTAGTGATCTATCTATAAATCGTGTTTTCTAAGTATAGAAAGAACTCACTTTTATATCTGAAATCTGATGATTGAAGTCTGTAACTAATATCTTTCTTTAAAGCATAATTTGAATAAAGTTGTGAGCCTTTAAACTTAGTTTTCTAAAGTCTTTTTTGTTATTCATTTCTATTTGTATTACTCTTTCTATAGGGAGGTTCTTCTAACCGACATAATCCATGTGAGATAACATGGAGTCCAACTTCTTATTCCCCTATGGGGAAAACCTCACGATGGGAAGAGGTTTCATACTCTTGCCAAGGAGTATAACCTAGTCTAAGTGATCATATTTGTATCTGTCATCCATATAAAAATGAGAATAATCTAAATTTGTACCTACGTTGGGTATGTAGTTCTGTTGAAGATAGGGCATGCTAATCCCACAATTCCAACTCGATGCTAAATACTACTCTATTTTAATCTGTATGCTCATTCTATTGGAAATCCACTTTAAAATCTAGCATAAGGGTTATTACAAAACCAATTATGCATTTATCTGATTCAATCTGTGAGTAGAACTATTCTGATTTCTAAAATCTGTAATAAATTTGTAATATGGATTCCAAAACTTATTTAAGGATCAAAATATCAAATCTTTGTTGAGAATCTGTAAATAATCTGATCACATGATGCTTATAGAATCTTCTTTCAAGAAATATCAACATATAAATCTTGGGCTTAATAACCCATGCATTAAGTTCATGTCAAAACATCATAAAGTTCATGCTTGATATTAAGAATAGTGATAATTCAATTCTAAATCTAAAATTTACTGCAATAGGCATGATAATATGAAAATAGGCATGCAATTCAACTTCATAAACACTTGAAATCTCATAATCTTGCAAATAGCAACATTGGGTATGAACCCCAATTTAAAACTCATGTATAATCATTCAAAATCATATAAATTTGAATTAAAACTTGGTTTTGGGCACAAGGAAGAAACAGGATCCTTGTTAATAAACCCCACATACCTTTATTGATTCTAAGAAAGCTTGAACTTGAATCTCTATTTGTGCCTTTGAAGATGAACTCTTATCTTGATTTGCAAATCCTCAATTTTGGGTTTTCTTGGATAAACAATAGAGGAAATTGATTTTTTGGCTAGTAAGCTTTTGAGCTCTAGGACTTTGCTTTGAGAGAAAATGGATGAAAATAAGCATAAAGTTCTTAGGATATGCTTAATTCCTTATTTTGGACGAATTGGGGTCTTGGGAATTGACCAAAGTTCACTTTTATATTTTTGATTGAAACTGGAAACAAGAGAAATTTTCTGAATTTGCATGCCACCGCGATGCGCCACTATCGTGGTGGCCCACTGGAATTCGACAACTGGGAACTGGACATTTTACGCGATGCAGAGCTATCGCGGTGCACTAGTGAAATGCCATTTTGGACATTACCGCTACTCGCCACTATCGCGATGAGCCACTGGAAATTAATAATTGTTTAATAATGCTTCACTATGATACGGTCTTATCGCATAGGTCAACTAGAATCGGACAATTGCCATTTTTCAAGTCACCGCGGTGTGATGCTTCTCAAATTGGGATATTGCTTTATTAAAAATACCATAACTTCTCAATCGAGTATCGGATTTAGGCTAATTTGGTATTGATGGAAAGCTAATTTAATTTTCTACAAAATAGAGGGTCTAGGACTTGAATTTAACATAAGTAACAAAGGTTATTAATTTTTGAATCTAACCCTTGACATTCTAAGAGCTTAAATTAAACAAGGAGAAGTGTGGGGTATTACAACTTTTCTATAGTTGCACCAAGTCATTTGTGACTTACTGGAGCTGATGGTTTAGTTATATGGTAGTTCATTTAGTTTTAGATCCAATTCCCTATTTTGATGTCTTTTGTTGTAAAAATTAGTTATCGAGCATAAATATTGGGTTAACGACCTTGTACACTAATTGTAATAGTTCCATCTACTCTGAAACATTGATTTTAGGTTATAGAGATCTTTGGTTTATGTCTTACGATTTCCAAACTCATTTTGGCATGTTGGATGAATTTAAGTAAAAGTGACCCTTTTGTGTGGGGCCCATTTTTCATTAAAACTATCCTAGATGGAAATTTTAATGGGGTTATTGAGTTTAGAATGTCGAATTTGATAGGTAGCATAGTTTATTTGAATTCATAAAATTAAAAATAAATCTCAGAGGGTCGGTACAAACATGGAAAAATCCAAGTTCAGCTAGTGCATGGACTCAGCAGGTGCAACTGCTTAAGCGGATGTTTGGTATCTTAAGAAACGATCTCTTTAGTGAGCAAGAATGATCATGACTATGTTGCTTTTCTAGAAGCCTGGCTTCTAAAGCAGAAGTCTCTTAAAGGACATCTTGTCAATCACTATTTTTATAGTGAGTTACCATGTGGAGGCTTCTCGGAAGGGTAAATCTCCATTTTAGAATATTTTTCCAGGAATTCATTGGTGTCCAAGTAGGATAGAGCATATATTCCCAGGAATTCATCGGCGTCCAGGTAGTATAGGCTTACTCTCTTATTAGATTGATCTTTATTATGGTGTAGGCATGGTATTATGTTAGTATTTGGTTGTGATTTAAGACTTGGTCGCATAGCTATCAAAATATAGATTATTTAGCCAATTGGTGAATTGTAATTAGAATTATTTAACTTAGCTACTTGTTGGTAGGCTAAATTGCTATATCCTAGGACTTAATGCGACTTATAAATCACCTTGTAGCATAACTGGGAATGTTAGTTTTGTTTGAGGTTGCAATTGACTTAGAATGGACTTTTGAGGTTAGAGGTGGGCCCCTCAAGTGCACTTTAGGTCAAGATTATTATTAGCTCCTTCTAGACTCAATAGACATTCTTGTCATCCTATCTACATTCTTGAGGTTGAGGAGAGGTTATAAATATTTTGACTTGTCCTAGGCTTGTACTTGGAAGATATTTAGATTGGCTTATTTTTGATAAACTATGATATTAACACTTGTTTAATTTTGGCATCTTTGATGATATTACTTTTGATTCAAGTCCTGTATTAATGATATTATTTCTTGTTCAATTCTTGGGTGTGAGATTACTTCTTGTAAAAGTTCAGCATTGAGAGGTTATTTATGATTGTAATGGGATAGGTTAGAGTCCAGTGTTTATGGTATGAGAGGATCCACAATCATGGCTTTAAGGTTTGGATAGTTGGTATATTTACTGTCATTACTTTTTCTTGATTGCATCTGCTGGGTTATAGGGGCTCGCAGGGTTATTTACTTTTGTTTCCATCATTTAGGCTTATGGTGGTCCATTTAAGATATATTTAGTTGTGGTCTCTTATTATTATTTATTCAATTTCTTACTTCTAGTATTTAGAGGATTATTTTAGGTTTGCCCTTTTTCTCTAATATAGTTTATTATATTGCATCTTATTATGATTATATTATTATTAAGCTTAGTTACCCAATGATTCCAACTGAGTACTCATTGCTTATGTACCCATACTACACTTCTGCATACTTTTCTGATGTATATCTGAGTAATAACTGCTGCAATTGATGATGTGTTTGTACTAGTCGATGTTTGGGATAGTGTGAGCTCTAGGAGCCGAAGTTAACTTTCTCTCTTTCTATTTTTTATTATTTTTTATTCAAGACTATTGTGTATTTACTACTTCCAGTACTCTTATTCTTTTGATATAAGATCTTGTGCTGATGTTACTAGGTGATGGGATTTTACTTCTTTTCCATATTTATCGTCTCTTATTCTATTATCCTTATGTTTGTGTCTTGTGATATAATTACTTACATTATATTTGTATTTATGCTATTTTCCACCAATTATCCTATTACTTGTCATTCTAGGCTACAGTTTGGCTTACCTACTATAGGATAAAGAAGGTGTCATCATGATACATGAAATTGGATTGTGAAAAATTGGTATTAGAGCCTAGGTTCATTGGTATTGTTAATATATGAGCAAGTGTCTAGTAGAGTCTCTTGGATCATAATGATTATGTTTATTTCTTATCCTAGGAAGGATATATGATATTCTTAAGATATCATTACTTTCTTCACTCATTTTGTGCTAATAGTTTGTGTTAGTATTTAAGATTACCTTGATTTCACTGTCTTACAGATTGATAGGACATGAGTTACTGCTTATGGAGATGAGTACCCCGAGTCTATGACTAGGGATCCTACCAGAGGACATAGGCAACCCAAAAACTGGGGGCAGGTAAGAGACACACTATTTGATTTTACCCAGTCTGCGGATGAGAGTGGTATAAAGGAAGGGGTACAATAGTAGCTGTGATCCACAGAGTTGACATCCCTCTATCACTAGTAGTTACTGAGTCAGCAGTCATACAACCCACTATATCTATTTACGAGCATAAGATATTGGGCAGATTCTTGAGATTGACTCTGCCTAGGTTTTCTGGGGCACTAAGCGAGGATGCATTTTAGATCTTGACTACTTGTAAGGATAGGCTCCATATTTGGGTCCTAGTTAAGGATCATGTCATTAATTACACTACCTTTTTGTTAGACTTGGTAGCTAGACATTTGGGGAAAGGTTATCTAGATTCTAGGCCAGTAAATCTCGTCTTTTTAGATGGACTAAGTTCTCTATGGTTTTCTTGGAGGTGTTTATGACTTATTGTCTTAGAAAGACTTGAGAAATAAATTCTTGAGATTAGAGATGGGTTCAATAACTTTCTTAGAGCATGATTCTCGGTTCTATGAGTTGGCCAGATATTGTATAGCTATCTTACCGATGGAGTATAAGCTAATACAGTGTTTTTTAAGGGTTTGAGACTTCCTCTTCGCATGAATACATAGAGTTTGGTTTTTCTAGGTAGGTATTTTATTAAGGTTTCTGATTATGCCCAAATCATAAAGAATATGCATCACGAGGGCAAAGGTGGTAGTGAAAAGAGGTCGCACTATTAAGGTAGTTTCAATGGGAGCTCTATTGGCTCATGACTTAAAGACAGAGGTTCTAGGATAGGTACCTTCAACGCTGGTCTTATTAACATTAGTTCAACATAGTAGGCTCATTTATTTTGTAATTAAACTTTTTGATGGTGGTCTAACTAGTTACAAAGATTATCTTTACTAGGACAGTGGTTAGTCTTCAAACAGTACATATTCTGGGTTTTCTAGTAGAGGTGGCTATTTCAATTCCACTAGATTTTCTAGAGACAGTGCTACACTAGAGGTATGTGATGAGTATATAGGCTTAGCCATTTCTCTAGATAGTGTCCCCAATGTGGGATAGTGGTACTTGCAGTGTAGAGTATTTTGTAGATTAAGGTAGTGTCGCCCTCAACTAGAGGTGCTAGGCATGGTTTTTGGGGTGGTCCCTAAGGTGCTCCTAAAGGTCCTCAATTAGGTAGGATAGGTGATCTGTCAGGCGCCCAGCCAGGTGGTGAGCGAGGTCTTTAATATGTTTTACCTGGTTGATTGAAGGTAATGTCTTGAAATGTTGTTATTAGAAGTACCATCTCGGTGATTCATTATCTGTCTTTTGGTTTATAAGATTCGAGATCCACTTATTAATATGTGTCTGCTTATTATGCATAATAATTAGAGTTGTCTTGGAATTCTTTGTTTGTGCCATTATGTGTATCTACTATCGTGGGTGATTCATTAGTAGAGGATCGTGTTTATAGATTGTGTGTTATGTCTATTCATGAATTTGATACTTAGGATGATATTATTGTATTAGATATGGTGAACTTTGATATGATTTTATGCATTGACTGGTTATCCCCCTATCGTGCAGTCTTGGATTGAATTGCCAAGACCATTACCTTAGCTATGTTGGGCATGCCCTTGGGTTTTATTAGCCGCCGACCGATGGGTATTATTTCTTCTGTTCTCGATGGGGGACTCATATTAAGGGGCTGCGAGTCTTATCTTACATATATTCATGATGTTAGTACAAAGAGTCTTTTACTTGATTCTATTCCTATAAGATTTGGTTTTCCTGATGTGTTTCCTACAATCTACCTTATTTTTCTCCTACATGTGATATTGAGTTTATTATTGATCTTGAGTTGGGCACCCAACCTATTTCTATTTCACCTTATCATATGGCACCTACCGAGCTTCTTAGGCTAAATTCTCAACTTCAGGACCTTCTGGGTTTGGGTTTTATTAAGCCATGTCTCTTTGAGGTTCTCCTTTCTTGTTCATAAAAAAATCATGGTTTCCTACATATGTTTATTGATTACATGTATCTAAATAAGGTAATAGTGATTATTAGGTATTATATTCCACGTATTAGTGACTTATTTGGCAAGCTCTAGGGATAAATAGTATTCTCTAAGATTAACTTGAGATCTGGTTACCATCAGTTGAGGTTTTGGGCCAAGGACATACCAAAGACTACCATCAGGACTCAATATAGACATATGAGTTCCTGGTAATGTATTTTGGGTAGAACAATGCCCCAACTACATTCATGGACTTGATCAACTGCATGTTCATGCCTTATTTGGACTCTTTCATGATTGTATTCATCAATGACATTCTTATGTATTCGAGGAGTAGGGAGTAGCATATACCACATTTGTGGATTATGCTCTAGACTTTGAGAGATCATAGTCTTTTTGATAGATTCTCAAGTGTGACTTCTAGATTAAGTCTGTAATATCCCTAGGTCATTCAGTGTCCAAATATGGGATTATGGTGGATCCTACAATAATTGAGGCAATTTGTTATTTGGATTGTCCAGACCTACATCTTTGCTTAAGGTTTGTAGCTTTATTGGCTTGGTTGGTTACTATAGGTAGTTCTTTGAGGATTTTACTACTACTGTGTAATACCCGTGTCTTTTTCCTAGCTAGAAATCATCTCAAGAATGCTAGGACTTACATTGAAATGCAAATATGCTTTTGTACATGTAGTATTTTTTGAGATTTTCACTTTCTATCACGTGGGAAATTAAGTTGTCTTTCCAACGATACCAATTTCTTCCAAATCCGACATCAGACGAAGGAGTTATGGATGTTTTACTCGGAACAGTCAGAATCGCCTAGGTGCGATGGCCCAGTTGGCGGACCATCAAATTAGTGACGGAACACCACTTGGATCGTCAGTTCCAAGGCAGAAGGGTCCCATTCTAGTTAAGTCCTGATGGCAAAGTTGATAGACCATCAACTTAATGATGGACCACCACTTGGACCGTCAAAGCCATGCCAGTTAAGCCATGTTCTGGATAAGGACTGACGGACGAGTTGACGGACCGTCAAAGTTGTGACGTACCATTATCCAGGACGTCAACCCTTATCCAGTGAAGCCCATGTCTGGTCCACGTCTGGCGAGCTTAATGACGGTCCACCCGGAGTCTGACGGACCTTCAGTCGGACCATCACACGCCACATTCAGCTTATTTCTAGGTCGTTTTAACAGGGGTATTTCGGTCACTTATCACCCGCCTATATATACCCAGATAAGTCCGAATTCAGCTATTTTTCTCACTTTAATTTCACAAACAACAACTAGGGTTACTCCCTAAATTAAATCTTTAAGACCAAGACTCAATCTTCTTCAAGAATCAAAGGATTTCAAATCCTTCCAGTTCAAAAACATCAAGAACCTTGAGTCAGGTATGCGTAGTGTTCATCTATGGACCCCTTTCGTTCATAGAGTTCAAGAACCATGATTTTAAATGAGAAACTTTGATTTTCTTGTTGCTATGTGATGTTGTTCATATCAATGACCATTGTTTAAACTTCAGAATATTATTTTAAGATGATTTCCATGAAGTATGCATGTTGTGGTTAAAACCCATGAAATTTGGTGGTTCAAGATGATTAATATTTGTTGATAAAACCTATGCCCAAGGTGTGCATGCAAGGTGTTTGTTAAAATGCCTAGGATACTAGAATTTCATATTTACATGATTCTAGGATATCTAAATGACAAGTCCATATTAGCTATACACTCAATATGAATTCCATGCTATTTATGTGTTGCTATTGTTGTGGTGTGAAACATGTGTGATAATGGAATTATAGAACATATACACAAAATGTATCCATGCTTTACCTACCATGTTTGAGATGTTGAATAGACTCATGAAGCACACTATCCCTTACTTATGATATTATGAATTGTGGACTCAAATCTTGTGATCAAGTCATGTCATGTGTGTCAGTTTCCTTCTATCGAGTCCTGGGGGTATTCATACCCAAAACTATAGTTGTGTGCCTAAAGCCATGTCATGTTGTCACGATATTTTCAGTCAATCCACGTTCCATAGAATTCAGTCAGTCATGTGACTCAGGAAACCTCAGAAACCTCATGATCTCAGTCAGTTATCAGTATTATTCCGTCAGCCAACGGAAATTTAGTAAACCCAGTTTATGTATAGTCAATAAAATCATGTTAAGTCTCTTCAGATGGGAGTAGGAGTTAGCACCGAGCGAACCCAAGGATGGGAACTCACCTTCTTCAGATGAAGGTGTGATTCTTAGAAGCAATCCTTGTGTTCCAGAACTATGTAGCCAGCATAGGTTGAAACATCAACACTGCCAGCTTGAGGGTTGATGGGGCGTACATCCGCTGTTCTCTTCTGGGGACACTGTCAGATTTGAGGGTTACTCACAACATCTCTTTACCCATGGCCCGGTATTAACACCCTTCCAATCAGGGCAACAATTGGACCCTAGTTCAGCTATTTTAGCATTCATGGGGCATGTTGGTTAAACAACTACCTCCAACCATTTCAGTATCAGTCTCAGTAAAAGAACTCAGACAGTTCTTCAGATATCAATATACCAGGACTGTTAGATACAGTCAAATTTAGTTATAGCACGGTACTCAAAAAGTTCCACCAGATTTAAGACTGTCATACACAGTCGTTCATGTTATCAGAACTATAGTTTCAGCCAAGTATTAGCGTATATATTTAGTTGTAACGTACTCATGATCTCAGTTACTATGTATGTATGTTTGCACTCTTACGTTCATATCAGTCAGTTTCAGTTTTGCTCCACCCAAATCTGAGGGAGGAAACCGTTCACTGTTTCATCCCAAGTCATCAGCTCCAGCTCATTCTATAGCCAGTGCTTCAGTTCCTAAGTTCAAAGAGGGTAACCAAGAAAGATCCCCAGGATCTAAGTCTCAGGGAAGTGTTAGCAGTGCCCGAACTAATCCCCTATGTCAGACTTGTAGTAAGAACCACAAGGGTATTTTCAGAGCCGGTAGTGATGTTTGTTTCGGATGTGGAAATCCAGGCCACAAGATCAAGGATTGTCCTCTGTTAGGTCAGTAGAAATATCTCCATTCCCCAGCTCAGTCCGGTCGCCCGAATCAGCATGGTACCACTTCCAGTGCTAATAGTGGGCAACGCCCAAATAGACTATATGATCTTCATACCCGACTGGATTAGGAAAATTCTTCTGATGTCGTTACTGGTACGTTACATATTTTCCATGTTCATGTTTACGCTTTGCTAGATCCAGGTGTATCCTTGTATTTTGTTACTCCCTTTATAGAAGGAGATTTCAGAATCAGTCCCGAAATTCTTGCAGAGCCTTTTTCAGTCTCTACCCCAGTAGGTAAAACCATCATAGCCCAATGGGTATACGGAAATTACCCAGTTATGATATTTTTGAAAGTCACCTCAGCAGATTTAGTCGAATTAGAGATGACTGATTTCGATGTCATTGTCGGCATGATTGGCTTCATTCCTGCTATGCCATAGTCAACTGCAGAAACAGAATAGTTCAGTTCTAGTTTTCGGATGAACCTGTATTAGAGTGGCAGGGTAGTACTTCATCTTTCAGGGGTCAACTTATTTCCTACCTTCGGGAAAAGAATATAATTTCTAAGGGGTGTGTGTATCATCTCGTGCACGTTAAGGACTCAAGTTCCGAATCTCCCAGTCTCAACTCAGTCCCAATGGATAATGAATATTCTGATGTCTTTCCCAAAGATCTTCCAGGCATTCCTCCCGAAAGGGTAATAGATTTCGGCATAGACCTTCTCCCAAATACTCAGCCTATCTCTATTCTGTCATACAGAATTGCACCAGCAGAGCTCAGAGAGCTAAAGATTAGTTGAAGGATCTCTTAGATAATGGATTCATCATACCCGTCATTTCCCCATAGGGTGCACCAGTCTTATTCGTGCGCAAGAAAGATGGTTCTCTCAGAATGTATATCGATTACCATCAGCTCAACAAAGTTATGGTCAAGAACAAGTATCCACTTCCCAGAATGGATGATCTGTTCGTCCAACTTCAGGGCACCAGTTACTTCTCCAAGATAGACCTCAGATCAGGCTATCATCAGCTCAGAATTAGAGAATGTGACATTCCGAAGATAGCTTTTCATACTCGGTATGGTTACTTCAAATTTCTAGTTATGTTCTTTGGTCTTACCAATGCACCTGCAGCTTTCATGGACTTGATGAACCGGGTGTTCAAAAAGTACTTGGACATGTTCGTCATAGTCTTCATAGATGATATTCTGGTCTACTCTCGCACAGAGCGTGATCATTCAGACCATCTCAGAATTGTTCTTCAGACTCTCATAGATCATCAGTTA
The DNA here is from genome assembly GCA_030864215.1 of Capsicum pubescens. NCBI lineage: Eukaryota > Viridiplantae > Streptophyta > Magnoliopsida > Solanales > Solanaceae > Capsicum > Capsicum pubescens. The sequence goes on along the minus strand of CM061546.1, from coordinate 182,083,007 downwards.
TTAACCAAGTTCAGCAAGTGTGAATTTTGGCTAAGATCAGTAGCATTCCTTGTCCACATTGTCTCCGGTGATGGCATTAGAGTAGATCCTCAGAAAACCGAAGCAGTAAGGAATTGGCCTCACCCTGTCTCTCCATCAGATATTAGGAGTTTCTTGGGTTTGGCTGGCTATTACAGATGGTTTTTCAAGGTATTTTGTTCTATTGCATCTCCTATGTCCAGATTGACTCAGAAGAATGTCAAGTTTCAGTGGTCAGATTCATGCGAGAAGAGTTTTCAGGAATTAAAGACTCGACTCACCTCAACTCCAGTTCTAACCCTTCCAGATGGTTCAGACGGTTTCGTGGTATATTGTGATGCATCCAGAGTAGGTTTAGGTTATGTCCTCATGTAGCATGGAAAGGTCATAGCCTACTCCTCCAGACAGTTAAAGCCACATGATAAGAATTATCCTACTCATGATCTTGAGTTAGTAGCCTTAGTCTTTTCCTTAAGGATTTGGAGGCATTATATTTATAAAGCTTATGTAGATGTCTTCACAGATCATAAGAGTCTCCAGTATGTCTTTTCTCAAAAAGATCTCAATCTTCGTCAGAGAAGGTGGTTAGAGCTCTTGAAGGATTATGACATGAGTGTCCTTTACCATCCGGGCAAGGTCGATGCTCTCGTTTGTTTGAGCTCCATACTTCCCCTACCATGTTTGAGATGTTGAATAGAATCATGAATCACACTATCCCTTACTTATGATATTATGAATTGTGGACTCAAATCTTATGATCAAGTCATGTCATGTGTGTCAGTTTCCTTCTATCGAGTCCTGGGGGTATTCATACCTGAAACTATAGCTGTGTGACTAGAGACATGTTATGTTGTCACAATATCTTCAGTCAAGCCACGTTCCATAGAATTTAGTCAGTCATGTGACTCAGGAAACCTCAGAAACCTCATGATCTCAGTCAGTTATCAGTATTATTAAGTCCGTCAATGGAAATTCAGTAAACCCAGTTCATGTATAGTCAGTTAAATCATGTTCAGTCTTTTCATATGTGAGTAGGAGTTAGCACCGAGTGAACCCAACGATGGGAACTCACCTACTTCAGATGAAGGTGTGATTTTTAGAAGCAATCCTTGTGTTCCAGAACTATGCAGCCAGCATAGGTTGAGACATCAACACTGCTAGCTTGAGGGTTGATGGGGAGGACATCCGTCGTTCTCTTTTGGGGACACTGCTAGATTTGAGGGTCACTCATAACATGTCTTTACCCGTGGTATGGTATTGACACCCTTTGAATCAGGGCAATGATTGGACCCCAGTTTAGCTATTTTAGCATACATGGGGCATGTCGGTTAAACAACTACCTCCCACAGTTTCAGTATCAATCTCATTAAAAGAACTCAAACACTTCTTCAGATATCAGTATACCAGGACTTTTAGATATAGTCAAATTTAGTTATAGCACGGGACTCAGAAAGTTCCACCAGATTCAGGACTTTCAGACACAGTCGTTCATGCTATCAGAACTACAGTTTTAGCCATGTATTAGCGTATAGATTTAGTTATCATGTACTCACGATCTCCGTTACTATGTATGTATGTTTGAACTCTTACGTTCATATCAGTTAGCCAGTTAGCATTATTCATGCATGTAAAACCTTTGCTTTAGCCTACCTCACTCGTATTCTCAGTACTCCAGTTATACTGACGCATTTACGCTATGGTGCTTTCTTTTTATATTACACCATAGGTTCAAGACACGAGTTCTAGACAAGCAGTAGCAGTCACATTCAGCACACAGAGTTGTAGTGAGTCCTCTTCATTCGAGGACGATATTACTTGATTTATTCATTTATTAATTCAGTTAGTTTTTAGTTTATAGAGTTAGTTGGAGACATGTTCCCTCAACTCTTTATTCAGATAGTACTTAGAGGTTTTCATATTTAGTATTCAGATTCAATTCAGATTCAGTTGTTTTGGGTATTTGCTACCCACATGGATGTAATGTTTTGACAGTTTCTTTATTCAGTTGAACCTTATGGCCTATTGTTTGTGTTTTCCACATTTTACAAGTATATTATACAGTGTACAGGTACAGATATCAATCATGGGTTAGCTTGTGGTCCTTCGGGGTCATAAGCACCGTCTAGCATTCCAGTTCATAAAATTAGGGCGTTACATACTGTAGCGGTGATGACTATATTGACCTAAAAGGAGGTTTCTTTTCAGTGGTTTATGGAGTGTGAGTTGAATTTTTGAAAGATCTAGGGCTTTCTTACTACATCTCCAATATTGGATCTTCAGGTGCATCGATGCATAAGAAATAATTCATCCCTACTGTATCAAGACATAAAAATAGGGATTTATAGTTGGCGACAGTAGTTTTCATGCTTAAGATTCAGAGCATTATATGTTTGGTGCTTATTATGAGATCTACATAGATGATCGTAGTCTTCAACACCTTATAAGTCAAAGAGAGGTTAATTCGAGGCAACATTGGTAGGTTGAATTAATGAAGGATTATTACATCTCAATTCTATACCATCTAGGCAAGGAAAATATGGTAGTGGATGCCTTGAGCGGGAAGATGGTGAGTATAGTTAGCTTGGCTTCTATTTTATTTTCTAAGAGGTCGTTGGTAGGGGAAATCTAGTACTTAACCAGTTTGATAGTTATACCTTATATTTCAGACTTTAGGAGGATCTGTGCTAGTGTTAAGGCCATGTATAACTTATTTGAGTAGACTTGGATTTGTTAGTTTGAGGATATGAAACACCCTAAACTTTGGCCAATGCAAAAATTTCTTGATTATTGGACATTCGGTCCATGGTACGAATCATGGGTACCAATCATAAAGGGTGCCTCTCTCATCTATTAGGAAGTGGGTTTTGGTTGGGATTCTACCCAAGGTATGACTCCATATCATACTATTCATATGGTAAGATTCGAGGTGTATGATGCTAAGTATATGATGCTCATTGGCTTGCCTAGATTAAATCTATCCAAGATAGTATTGGTGGGTACTTTTTGTTCCCAAAGATACGACTTAGACTCATATGATGGTCAGTATAGGGGACCATGGTGTGGTCTAAGGTATGAGTTAGGGTACCACTCTACCCTAGGGTATGGCTAAGAGGTTGAGTCATACCCTCCTAGGACTTGGTTTTTATTGTTTAAGCTGAGGGTAGTCTAGATATTTCCAACCTCAAATCCATATGTCCCCTCATTATATAACTCTTGGTGTCCTCTACATAATACACTTTAAATAATAGAAACACTTCAGAATACTCTCTCGAACTCACTATTGAACAATAGAGGCTAGGGTTTCTACAAGTTGTCTTCAAAGGGTCAAGAATCAAGTTTCTCTCTGGAATCTTCTTGAACAAGGCATGTACACTTTCCCTTATTGTTAGTTCAACTCTAGTAATGATTTAATGTGTTTTAAACATTGATAATTAATCATGAATGATGGTTTTGGAAACATATGTTGAGGTCTTTGATGCAAATTCTTGAATATTTGTTTAAATTGTGTTTTCACATGATTTTTGTGATGGTTTGCACATATGGGTGCTTGTTGGTTATCATTTAACAAATGGTTATAGAATAACCCTAAACTTAATGGTTTATACTTTGGTTTTGGTCTTGGAAAAGGTATGTCTTCAACGTGTTGGATAAAATGCCTAAGAGAATTTTTTACTCAATTGTTAAGCTTTCACTGGGACTATTGCATGGTATGGTTTGGTAATGTAACCCTAAATAGATTTGGTTAGTTTTGTATGGTTTAAATTTTTTAAACGATATAAATGGTTTAAAGGTTTTGGAATGGTTTTAAATGGTATGAATGGTTTGGAGTGGTTAAATGGTAAAGCCTTGATTGCTATGGAATTGATTTAATTGAAAACCTTATGAGGTACACGGGAATTCCCAAGTCAATGAATTAATGAAATTGGTTTGAATGTTTAATGGTTAATGTCTTGTGGGTACAAGGGAATCCCCCAAGCAAAGCTTAATAATGAATTACTTGTAGGGTATACGAGAATCCACCAAGTAAGCTTAATAATCATGTACATGCAGGGTACATGGGAATCCCCCAAGTAAACTTAATAATGTGACTTATGGGGTACATGGGAATCCCCTAAGGTTGCTAAAGACATTGCTTGCAAGTTATAGTCGGTATGACGATACCACTTGTAATAACCTTGATTGATGATAAATTAAAGTAGTGGTTTTCTTACGTGGTAATGGTTTTAATTGGGAAATAACTGTAGGGTTGTGATAGCTATCCGTGAAGGTGGGAGTCAAAGGGAGAACACTAGAAACTCATGTTTGCCGACATGAGAATAGGACATAGCAACCTCATATATGATCCTTCTGGGGTTCATGAGAATCCCCTAAGTACATTTGTACATATGTATCATGGAGAGAAAAGGGTACTTGGGAATCTACTAATCCTATGGTATCTCCAAATTCATGCAGCTACACGTATTAGGGCCCATCCAGGGGGTAACACTGGACCCATATAGCCCATGGGTGGATTTTAACAGCTAAACCCCACACACCCAGGTTAATGGTTTTAATGGCATGCTAAACCCAATTCCTTTCACCAACATGGATTATATAATACATATGTATATGTATATATATATATATTTATGGTTTTGAATGCATATGAAGGGTTTTCTTGGTTCTAATGGTTTGCATTATTTTATCCTTATCCTCTATGCATGCTAGCATTCACCCGCTAACCCATCTTCGTGCAGTTGTATCCCCACTCTATGTAGGGACCGACCAAACTACTCTTCCATATCATTGATCGGATTCAGAGATTTTTGGTATATGTTGTTAGTAAAAGGGGCTTTGGTGGATTTGTTTGACTCGGATATGGTGGATTTTGATGTCATTTGGGGTTGGATTGACTATACTCGTACTATGCACTATTAGATTGTCGAATCTGTAAGGTTGTCATTAGGCTCCATGGTGAGTTAGTTATGGAGTGGGAGAATTATTTCATTCTCTAGCTATTTAGGAAAAGGTTATTTCATATCTTAAAGCTCAAAGATTAATCTCAAAAAGGGTGTCTTTATTATTTTTTGGTCTAAGTTAAAGTTTCTAACTTGCAAGGTCTTATTGTGTATTCAGTTTTGGTGGTAAGTGAATTTGCTAAGGTCCTTTATGATAACAAAAGTGGTGTCTTTCTAATGGGGAGGTTGGTTTGGATTGGTCTTATTTCAGAAACTTGTCCAATTTCTATAGTTTTCTTTATCGAATGGTTCCAATTGAGTTAAAGAAGCATAAGGGGCCCGAGAGGTAATTCAAGGATTTCTTAGATAAAGGTTTCATCCTTCCTAATAAACTCCTTGGAGTGTTTTTACTTTTGGATGCATAAGGAAAATAGATTGCCTAGGAATGAAGAGGTTGTCGGTGGGTGAATAAGAAATTTTACGGTGTCCTCCTTGTGGGGTGGACCATATATGTGTATTCTATATGGGGTACTTTAGTGGTAGTAAATGGTGGTTGATAGATACTAGTTTTGAACCTAGACGCTTGATCTTGGTAAACTAAGTATGTTATCTCGGGAATAACAGTGTGAGAATTATGGAGGTAAATTGTTAGGCTTGATGAGGTCTACAGAAGGGGTAAGGTTAATGGCTTCAGAATACAATAGAGGGAAAATTGTGACTTATAGGATGGAAGTTCAGGTTGAACTGGTAGATTGTTAGTTAAGTCATTGAATAGGTTAGAGCATGGAGTTTGTATGACTATATTAAGCTCTAGGTAGCATATGGATGAATAAAGTTTTGGGTATAGGAAAACTAAGTATCCCTAGTATACATCCTTGATGATACCCATTAGAGCAGAGTATTGCGCTTATAAGTATCATAGGATAATGGTTGAGGATTAATATAAAATTTTCTTTTAGCGGTAGACTTCAAGGGAAGGTCGGGTATCATTTTTTAGTGATTCTCTTCTATCTCAATTAAGAGAGTACTCTACTAGTGTTGCATGCATTCTTATATTGTATGTGACTATAGTTTGCAATTGTATTTTCCTTGTTCCCTGGATATGAGTCTTGACTTTTTATCACATTACCTATGATATATGCGATTGTGTTTCTTTTGGTGTCTAGTCCTAAGAACTCTTTTTATGGTATGGTAATATCAGAATGTTACTTCATATGGACTAGGTGGTTTCCATAAAGTACTGAGTGCCTATAGTGTCCCGTCTTGTTTAAGGGGGTCTTGCCTATGGTGGCATAGATAATTCTTATAATTTTGTTCCTTAATGACCCTTTTTATGATTAGGGTGGTAGTGGCTTGGAAAGTATTGTGATGTATTTAAAATGAGAAATATAGATGTCCCTAAGTGGGGGAGAGTACAGGGTGACTACTAGAGTTAAGGTCTTGGAAGGCGAGGTAAGGTTGCTGTCATGATAAGTGGTTAGGAAAGGAATAAGTGGTGAAAACCTTTGAAAAAGATATAGGGGTGCTAGATCTTACGAAGGATAGATTTACTGTGAGTATATAGGCGGTAGGCTTAAAGGTTATGATTAGTATATATACCAATAGGTGTGTTGGGTACTTAAGAGGCTTGGGAATGCATGTTTTATACAATGTTTTAATGGCATAATTATTGTATGGTATTTGGTTTTATAAAAATATGTTGGAGTTTTGGTATTAAATGTTTGGTTATGGTTTTCCCATGTCTTTTACTTATGGTTTTCATATTATATAGTGATGGAGCTGAGTAGTGTTTCAGGATGGATGTATGGGATAGAGCCAACTGGCTTAAGTTAACTCTTTCTTACATGAATAGTCTTAAACATGAAAGTATTATATAGTTAGACTCAGGTTCTCTTGGAAATATGTCTATGGGAAGTTTTAAGTGGACTTGGACTAGCTCTCTAGCGTGAGTTCCTTTTATCTGGCATTCCATATATTAGTAATAAGGTAAGGTATGGGTGGTCCTTAGTTGGTTGTCTTTGGGTGGTATTGGTATCTTAGACTCTTTGTTCTAAGGAGGTACCGGTAAGGATCTTGGGTTGGGAAGTTCGTTGGTTTTGGACAATAGGCACGGTCTTCGATGAAGGTTCCATGGTTGAACCAAAAGTATGAGTAATCCATTTGGGATGTGGAAGAATACATGGAGTTGAAGTATCCCTGTTGGTTTTCATTCCATAATCTCGTGCGTAAGGTATGTGTTATTTAACTCATCTTGGTTTTCTAGCTTAGTTAAAGAAAGGGAATGGTTTCTCTTGCATCTTTGGTTTCTAACTTAGTTAGAGGTTGGAAGGGAGATGTTGCGTTGTAATCGTGTTCGGGTTATGTCATGAATTTCTTATCTTGATGATGTACTTGTCTTTTATTTTTGTTGGAGGAATGTTGATGTGTGTCAATGTGTTACCTCGTGCTTGTTCTTGGCCTTACCCATCATTCGAGGATTAATGATCCTAGTTGGATAGTATGAAACACCATAAACATTATCCAATGCAAAAATTTCTTGAGTTTTGGATATTCATTTCATGGTACCACTCATGGGTACCAATCATACCTTAGGATACAAATAAGGGTGCCTCTCTTGTATGTTAGGCAGTGGGTTTTGGTTGTTATTCTTCCCAAGCTATAAACCAACATCATATTGTCGTATGGTAAGATATGAGGTGTATGATGCCAAGTCGTATAATGCTCATTGGCTTCCCTAGATTGAATCTGTCCAAGATACGGCTGGTGGGTACTTCTCATACCCTAATACATGACTTAGACCTAGGTAGTCGTATGATAGTTAGTATAGAGGACCATGGTGGGTTCTAGGCTATGAGTTAGGGTACCACTTGTACCCTAGGGTACAGCTAAGGGGGTTGGGTCATACCCTCCTTGGACTTGGTTTTCAACTTTTAAGATGAGAGTAGTCTGGACATTTCCTACCTCAAAACCTTATGTCCCCACATTATATAACAATTGGTGGCCTCTCATAATACACTTTAAATAATACAAACACTTCAAAATAATCTCTCAAACTCACTCTTGAAGATTGGAGCTGGGGTTTTTACAAGTGTTCTTCAAAGGGCTCAATTGTCAAGTTTCTCTTCAGAGTCTTCTTGTATAAGGAATGTACTCCTTCCCTCATTGTTAGTTCCAACAAAAGGCATGTTTTAATGTGTTTTAAACATTGATTATGAATCAATGATGGTGGTTTTGGAAACATATGTTGAGGGTTTTGATGTATATTTTGAATGTTGGTTTAAATTATGTTTTCACATATTTTAGGTGATGGTTTGCACATGTAGGTGCTTGTTGGTTATGGTTTAAAAAATGGGTCATGAGTAACCCTAAAATAGATCGTTTATGCTTTGGTTTTGGTCTTGGAAAAGGTATACCCTCAATGTGTTTGATAAAATACATAAGATAATGTTTTTACTCTATTGTTAAACTTTCATTGGGACTATTGCATGGTATTGTTTGCTAATAGAACTCTACATGGATTTGGGTGGTTTTGTATGGTATAAATGGTTTAAATCGTATAAATAGTTGAAAGGTTATGGAATAGTTTTAAATGGTATGAATGGTTTGGAGTGGTTAAATGGTAAAGCCTTTATGGGTATGGAATTAATTTGAGTGAAAACCTTGTGGGGTACACAGGAATCCCCCAAGTGAATGAATTAATGAAATTAGTTTGAATGTTGAATGTTTAATGTCTTGTGGGGTACAAGGGAATCCTCCAAGCAAAGCTTAATAATGAATTACTTGTGAGGTACATAGGAATCCCCCAAGTAAGCCTAATAATTTTGTACTTGTTGTATACATGAGAATCCCCCAAGTAAACTTAATAATATGACCTATGGGGTACATGGGAATCCCCTAAGGTTGGATAAGGACATTACTTTCAAGCTATAATCGGTATGAAACTACAAATTGTAATATCCTAGATTGATAATAAATTAAATTGGTGGTTTGGTTTTGTGGTAATTGTTTTAATTGGGCAATAATGGCGGGGTGTGATATCTAATCGGTAAGGTGGGAGTCCAAGGACAAACACAGGAAACTCAGGTTTGCCAACATGAGGATAGGTCATAGTGACCTCATATATGATACTTCTGGGGTACACAAGAATCCCCTAAGTACATTTGTACATATGTATCATGAAGAGTGAAGGGTACTTGGGAATACCCTACTCCTATAGTATCTCAATGTTCAGACCAAGGGAAAGGACAAAAAAATTATGGTAGGAATAGTGGACAGTGGTTTGAGCAAGGGAATCCGAGGAGTTCTCATGTGGTTGTCAGTGTCCCTTATCCTTATCTTCTAGTAAGTATCACTTCAGGATGGTAGAGTTTGACCAACCCTATGCTATCCTCCTTGCTGATTTTACGGTCGATTTCACTATGGTTATTGCTACGAAGGGAGGAATCGGTGTTTTTTGTATCCTGTTGGGTCAAACACAATGGGAGAGTACATAAGGGTTTCCACAGAGGCAAATAGAATACTGATTACCATTTCTCTAGCTCTTGCACCAAGGGGTGCTACTTCTAGCTCTGACGCTGGTTGGAATCATCTCAATGCTCTCATTATTCCTCAGGAGTCCGATGCATCTACTGATGTTGAAAATGGTATGTTATAAACTCTTTCTCTATGATGTGTGTATGCTTTTCTTGGTTCAGGGTCCCCTTTTTTTATGACCCTATTTGTGTTGTATATTTTGGTTTTGGTCCGATGGTTGTTTCAGACTCTTCTCTTTTTATATTTCTACCCTGGTAGGTGACTCTGTGATTGCTAAAAAAGTCTTAGAAGGTGGGTGGTATCTGTTGGTAGTAAAAGGGGCTTTTGTGGATTTATTTGACTCAGATATGGTGGATTTCGATGTCATTCAGGAGTTGTATTGATTATACTCGTGCTATGCATTATTAGATTATCGGAATCGTAAGGTTGTCATTAGGCTCTATGGTTAGTTGGTTATAGAGTGGGTGCATGGTTTTTTCCCTAGTTATTAAGGCAAATGTTATATCATATCTTAGAGCTTGGAGATTAATCATAAAAGGGGTGTCTTTATTATCGTTTGGCCCGGGTTAAAGGTTCTAACTCGGAATATCTTTCTATGCATTCGGTTTTGGTGGTGAGTGAATTTCCTGAGGTCCTTGCTAATGGCCCTAGTGGTGCATTTCTAATGGTGTGGTTGGTTATGGATTGGTATTGTTTTGGATGCTTGTCCAATTTCTATTTTTTTCCTATAGAATGGTTCTGGTTGAGTTAAAAGATCGTAAGGTGCTCAAAGGTCAATTAAGGGATCTCTTAGATTAAGGTTTCATCTGTTCATTTGTAGTGTTATCCGTGGAGTGTTTTTACTCTTGCATGCATAAGGGGAACAAATTCCCTTGAAATAAAAAGGTTGTCAGTGGGTGAATAAGGAATTTTAGGGCATCCTTCTTGTGGGGTAGACCATATATGTGTATTCTTTATGGGGTACTTTCATGGTAGTATATGGTGGTTGATAGATACTAGGCTTAAAACTAGATGTTTGATCTTTGTAAAGGGAGTATGTTAGCTCGGGAATAACAATATGAGAATTGTAGAGGTAAATTGGTAGGTTTCATAAGTTGTGTGTAAAGGGTAAGATTAATGGCTTGGGAATACAATAGTGTGAAAGTAGTGACATATACGCCGAAAGTTTAGGTTGGACTGGAGGATTGGGGGTTAAGTCATTGAATAGGTCAGAGAATGGAGTTTGTAGAACTATACTAATCTATAGGTAGAGTATGGATGAATAATGTTGGTTTTCCAGTGTTAGTACCTGTGGCACGGTATTAGCACCCTTCCAACTGGGTTCACAGGTTGGACCCCTATCGGCTCAGATTTGGGGCATGTCGGTTAGATGATTACCTCCCACATTCTTAGTTTCAGTCTCAGTTTAGAATTCAGTTTAGTTCTACAGAATCAGGACTATCAGACACAGTCACTCTGAATCAGTAATTCAGTTATCAGTAACTTCAGATATCAGTTACTATGTTATCAGAACTCAGTACTTAGCTTTAGAAAAGCTCAGTTATAGTATACATATATACACAGTATTACATACTCAGTATTTACAGTAGTTTTATTTATCCATGTACTCTCATATTCAGTTACTCTATATCATTTAGTCAGTTATTGTTTATGCATATGAACCCTTGTATTCAGCCTTACCTCATGTAGGATACCAGTACATTCCACATACTAACGCATACTCTTTCTTTACGCTATGATGTCTCATATCATTGGTTCCCGGCCGTGCTTAGACAGATCCAGTCAGCAGTCGTAGATTTAGTAGTGAGTCCTCATCAATCGAGGGTGTGCTTTTATTTAAGTATTTCAGTTTATCAGTAGTTCAGTAGTTGGAGTTAGTTGGGGGCTTGTCCCATCAACTCCATATTCAGACAGTTCAGTTAGAGACTTTCAGACTAGACCAGTTCAGACAATGTTTAGTTTTCAGATATTTTTACCAGATGTTATTATTTATAAGTACTTAGATTTTTAACCTCATGGCAATTCATCTTAATTCTGTATTTTCTTCAGTATTATTATTCACTGCTCACAGCAGATATCAGTCATGGGTTAGCTTGTGGTGTTGTGTGGTTGTAATCATGTGTGATGCCCAGGGTGTACTCTTGGGGCTTTACAAACTTGGTATCACAGCCTAAGGTTCAACAGAGTCCTTGGGAGTCTGAAAGCCGCATCTAGTAGAGCCTTGTGCATGGGTGTGTAGCGCGCCACAATTATGGACAGGAAGCTATGAGATGTTTTAGGAAAACTTTCCCTTCTTTCAATATTCATGTCGTGCGAGTGAGCATGAGCTCAAGATAAATTCTAAAACTAATCATTTTCTTCCTTCCAGTTACAGAAAATTCCTACCAAAAAGACTAATAGAAGAAGAACTGGAAATCAGTCAGCACCTTAGCCCGTTTAGGCAGATCCCCTGGACGAGTATGTCTTCCATGCCAAATTCAGAACTGCTTTCAATACCTTAGCTTATTCAGTAGTTTCTTAGAACAACCTACAGGTTATTGTCAAAGTTAGGCTTGGGTACGTACTCAGCAGAGCAAAGGTAAGAAGCGTGGGAAGAAAGATAGAAAGAATAAGAGAGTCAGAACAAGTGATTTTAGGCCAAGGTTAGAAGGTGGTAACCATTTCTAGTTCCATCAGAAATTCTCAGCCCCAAATCCTTCTGTAACTAGCTCTCCAGTACCAAAGTTTAGAAATGTCAAATGAGATAGCACGTCAGATTCTAAGTATTAGGGTAGCATGAAAAGAGGTCGTATCCACCCACTTTGGCAGAAATATGGTAGAAATTATTTGGGGGGTGTAGGGCTGGCATTGACGTATATTTCTGATGTGGTAATCCAGGCCACTGGATGCGGGAGTGTAGAGTAATGGCTCAGAGGGGAAGGGATTTGGGCCAACAGGGTCAGTCCAATCGTTCTTCAGCTTTGTTCGATTGCTTGAATAAGTAGGGTGCCACTTCCAGTGCCACCAGTGGGCAACACCCAAACAGACTTTATGCACTTCAGTCCAGACAAGATCAGGAAGGTTCTCCTGATGTGGTCAATGGTACATTATAGATCTACCATTTACATATTCATGCCTTATTAGATCCAGGAGCTCCTCTGTCTTTTGTAAATCCTTGCATAGCAGTCAACTTTAAGTCAGACTAAAAATCTTTACAGAACCTTTCTTAGTGCTTACCTCAGTAGCTAAATCTATTCCAGCCAAACGAGTATCCAAAAATTGCTCGGTCACAGTATTTCAGGAAATCTCTTCAGTTAAATTCAGTAATAGAGCCGTTCCATTTCATTTTCTTGATTAACCAATCCTTGAATAAAGGGGTAGTACCTCAATTTCAGTTGATTTAAGTTTGAATCTCTAGATTGAACTGGTAGAAAAAGATATTGGGAATTCTAAGTTAGTTAGTGATGAAGATTGCTATATGATAATTGTTGGGGCAATAGGCTAAGAATCATGTATTAGAAGGAAGTACTAGTAGTGGATCTTACATTATCAGGAGTAGTCCTTCAAAATGAGTTTAGAGTTTATGAGCATTGTCATATCTCGAGCTCCATAGTAAAGTGGTTTCAGTTTAATTTAGAGTTTATTAAGGGGTTCACAGACTTAGAATAACGACTTTCATCTAAGGGGGAGATGGTAGAACAAGAAACCAAGTCAGACTTTCATATTTTAGTAGTAATTTTAGTATATGTAGAGTAGTAGAGGGAGAAGTTGATGCCCAACCCGTCCTTACCTCAGTGCAAAGTATTGCACATCAGCTAGCACGATATCTATTCATGCCTTACATGTTAGCTCTATAATCATAGTTCCTATTTGTGAATATTATCGAAAGTTATGTACATTTATAGTTTCTAGAATAAGGAGTTCCAGTTACCTCAGTATGACGAATCATGTTCCATGAATACAGAAACTCTAAACTCAGGTCATGCAGCTTATGACTTTTTTACACATGCCTTACAGTGTGCTCAGTTTCCATGACTTATGCTATACTCTTAATGATCAGTTAAATTCAAATTTATGTCATGTTTATCCTCAGTCTAGATCTCTTGATAAATCCATGAGGTTAATATTCTATTCCTCAGGCCTCAGTTAAGTGTCAAGTTCAGTATAGTGTCTATTCATGCTTCTTCTCCTCATGTTTAACCTTCAGTGAACTCTCCTTATTAAATGATGTAGTGATAAGAAGTTGCTTAGAAGGGAGAGAGTAGATGTTTCATGTTAAGAAAAGATTGTTGCATGCGACTCTTACATGAGGCTGTAGTTATGAAGATAGGCTTGAATGTCATATTAATGTGCAAGTGGCTAAATACATTTCATAGATTTGAGTAGGCTTGAACATAGTTGGAGAATTCAGTCCAGCTCAAACCTCAGTAGGTAGAGTTATTAGTGCCCATATTATAGAATTTTAGCTATGTGGTGAATTCTCCTTCAGATGCCTTATTCAGACTATGTCAAGATCTCCTTGCTCCCTAAAGTTAGTAGAACTTTATATAAAGAGTTTCAAGAAATGCTCCAATTGTGTATAAGTTTTCAGTATGAGTTAGTCCGTAACGCCAGGAATCTAGTTTAGCTGTTAGGCAGACAAAGTCATATGGTTTCCTGTCTTTCTGCCCAGTCGCCCTATCCAAAGTCTCCCGAATATGCCCATTCCAAGATGGAGCATCCTAGCAGTTACGAATTCAGCCCAGTTCATGTACCATGCCTCAGTTTCATATCCCAGATATTCAGTCACGAATCCGTTCGTAGGTGCCCCGTGAATTGTCTCAGTTTTCCTCAGAAACCCAGCCAAGTCAGCATTTTTTGGGGGACATAATGTCCTAAGGGGGAGATGCACTATAAACCCCGAGCTTTCATGTCCTAAACCTTCCATTTTATCTTCACGTAACAAGATCCAGTTTGAAGTAATGGGTACTCATAAGTTGACACTCTCGTTCCAATCTCAGTTGTATGACCATTCCCATGGCATGGCATGTGTTCTAGGAAATTAGTTCAGTTCATAATATTCAGTTCATGTATCATGTTTCAGACAGTCTTGTTCTCATTTTCTTGTTTATATGTGTTCAGTAAATGATCTCAGGATCATTAGTATTCTCAGCTTAAGGTGATGGTTTTATTTAGATTTACTCAGTTCCATGACCCATTTATAGTTTTAAACTTAGTATCCATTACCGTTGCATATTTAGTAATGATTTCATGAATCAGTTCAGCCATGTACTCATGCATCAGCAATGTATGTTCAGTATGAAACTCAGCTTATCAGTAACTTCAGTCATGTATTCCATGCGTCAGATATGCATGTTCAGTATAAGGACTCAACTTGTCAATAGTTCAGTCATGTAGTCATGTTTCAGCGTGCATGTTCAGTGTGTAAACTCAGTCTATTAGTGTTCCTTAGCTTAATCAGTCTCATTCGAGGACGAATGTTCCCAAAAGGGAGATATTGTAATACCCCGTACTTCCCTAGCTTAAATTAACTCTCAGTCCATGTGTTATCCTATATAACTTTTTTGAAATACTTAGTATTTTTCAATCTAGAGCTCACCAATGCGTAGGAAATTCAGTCAGCTTTCCAATAATATAAAATTCACCCAAATCCGCTACCCGGGCGAAGAGTTAGAGTTATATTTGTTAAACAGTGTACCACCTGGTACTTCAGCGCGACACGGAGGCAGTCCAAATGGAAATTGTCATGTTCCAGAGAGCCAACACGGTACCATCGCGTCGTACCGCCAGCCAATTTCCCAATTGTCACTTTTCCAGTGTTGCTCCGCGATTACAGTGCATCGCGCCAAGGCCCACTTTGCTATCCAGTAAGGCACCGTGATGGCGCCGCATCGCGCCATTAGCCCAGTTCCCAGTTGTTCACTTTCAAGTGAGCTGGCGCATTTGTACCGCATCGCACCAGGGCAAAAAATCGAGATTTCCAGCTTCCGTTATTTAATTTTAGAGGCTGTTTGGTCAATTCTCAAAACCCCTAATTAGCCTAAACAAGGGATTTATATCCTAAATAACCTAATATCTCATTATTCACTCACTTTTCTCAAGATTTAAAACATTCTCTCTCAAGAGGCAAAAATCCTAGCTTCAAGAATCAAGGTCAATCATCAAGAAATCCTCCAAGAACCTTTAAGAACTCTTCTTCTCATGAAGTCCAAGAACCCTTTTTAAACATATAAGATCTCAGATTCATGATTTTCATGTTTGAATTAGATTGAATTCATGTTCATGATATTAGTTGGGTTTCAATCCATGATTTAATTGCAAGTTTCATGAACATTGAATAACATGTGTGATGACTATGTGATTATCTTGATAAACCCTTGAAATTACAAATTGATTAATGTATCATGATTTCATGTGTTTCCCATTATTATGTAAATAATCCATGCTCCCTAAGTGTTTGCTAAATTGCCTATGTGAAGAAAATAGTGGAATCATGACATGTTATCATGTGGTCCCAATCACGTACAAGCTTATTCCCTACAAGTGTTTGATGAAATGCTTATGTGAATTGACTAGTGAAAGCATGATATGTTATTATGTGATCCCATTCATGCACAAGTTCATGTATATCAACTGTTTGACAAAATGTCTAAATGAGTGTATTGTTAGCAAGCAAGTATTGTCCTGCTTTTATGATCATGTTATGTCTTTCTTTTTATGATATCAAGTACTGGGGGTATTTAATACCCGACAATCTAGTTTTTTACCTAGAGCCAGTATCAGTTACAGAATAGTATCAGTCAAGTCACGATCAGTAGAATTTAGGAAGCTACAGAACACAGTAGAACTCAGTCAGTTACAGAACTCAGGAAAACTTAGAAAACTCAGTATCAGTCCAGTATCATTCTATATACTCAGTTCAGTGTCTTTCAGTTGGGAGTAGGATTTAGCACCGAGCGAGTTCAAGGATGACGGCTTCCCCGTTAGAGAGGCAGAATCATTAGTAGCAGTCCTTGTACTCCAGAACTGCATAGGCAACACAGGATAAAGAGTCACCCATCAGACTAGGCTTGACTACCTCTCAGGAGTCACCCATTAGATTAGGCTTGGATCCCCGTAGGTGTCACTCATCAGTTAGGCTTGGCATTTTGGTTTTCCAGTGTTAGTACCCGTGGCACAGTATTAGCACCAGTCCAACTGAGGTCACAATTTGGACCCATATTAGCTTAGATTTGGGCATGTCAGTTAGATAATTACCTCCCACAGTCTCAATTTAGATTTTAGTTCAGTTCTACAGATTCAGGACAGTCAGACACAGTCAATCAATATCAGTAATTCAGTTATCAATAACTTCAGATATTAGATACTCAGTTATCAGAACTCAGTACTTAGCTTTAGAAAAGCTCAATTATAGTATACATATATTCACAGTATTACATACTCAGTATTTACAGTAGTTTTAGTTATCCATGTACTCTCATATTCAGTTACTCTATATCATTTAGTCAGTTACTGTTCATGCATATGAACTCTTGCATTTAGCCTTACCTCATCTAGCATTCCAGTACATTCCACATACTGACACATACTTTTTCTTTGCACTATGATGTCTCATATCATAGGTTTGGACACTTAGGTTCCCAATCGTGCTTAGGCAGATCCAGTCAGCAGTTGCATATTTAGTAGTGAGTCCTTATCTATCAAGGATATGCTTTTATTTTAGTATTTTAGTTTATCAGTAGTTCAGTAGGTGGAGTTAGTTGGTTTCTTGTCCCATCAACTCCATATTTAGAAAGTTAAGTTAGAGGCTTTCAGACTAGACCAGTTCAGAGAATGTTTAGTTTTCAGATATTTTTACCAGATGTTATTATTTATCAGTACTTAGATTTTGAACCTTATGGTAATTCAACTTAATTCGACATTTATTTTAGTATTATTACTCAGTGCTCATAGAAGATATCAGTCATAGGTTAGATTATGGTCCTTCGGGGTCGTAAGCATCGTATGATGCCCAGGGTGTACTATCGGGGCGTTACAATTTGTTCATGTCCCAAGGCCACAAAAATCTTCTAGCCTATA
The DNA here is from genome assembly GCA_030864215.1 of Capsicum pubescens. Lineage (NCBI taxonomy): Eukaryota > Viridiplantae > Streptophyta > Magnoliopsida > Solanales > Solanaceae > Capsicum > Capsicum pubescens. Next base: position 182,065,461 of record CM061546.1, on the reverse strand, counting down.
ACTAAACCAAAACATTTCTTACTGATCTATCCTTTGAGAAATGATCCACTTCAAATAAGCATAAAATTTAGATTCTAAAGCTTCTTTGATATCTAAACCCACCAAATTATATATATTTTAATTATCTTTCCAATGCATATATTTTGCCTCAATTCGATATTAAGGTAAAAAGTTATGGCCTTTTTAGTGAAGCATTGTCCTATAGTGAGAGGTCACGAGCCTAACTAAGACCAAGTTACATTATACGACCATACAATGATCTTGTCTTATTGAGACAAAACATCTAAAAGATGACATGTATACCTTTTAATCATGTGAGTAAACCAAGACCGTTCTTTGAAACCATGATCCCCGGCACGATTATGAGTCCCACAAATGATCCTGATTGAACCTTTAAACCTATGAACCAAGGTACGATCATAGGGAGGTCCCATAATTGTACCAAGGCTTGTCTAATCATGTTTAGTTAACTCTTATCCATCTCCTAACAAGTATACAACCCATAATCATAGGTTGGTCCCACAATTAAGGATCATATATGTCCCATCCAACAACTTCCAATTATGATTATTATAGGGCCACATTAGTCTTTTCATACTCTATTTACATCAAAACTATGTATTTTAGGTTATTCAAGGATGAATGGAGGTTAATATTACCCTAAGCCCTCATTACTCAAAAAACATCTAACATTTAGTTTAAAATAGAGAAAATAGGCAAAATCTTTCTCCAAGGAAGAGTTAGGGTTCATCTTCTTTAGGCTTCTAATATCAAGGAATTCTTCAGGCTTCTCATTTCTAGGTATGTGGGATTTTATCAATGGGTCTCCTTTCACCCATTAAATCCCAAAGCCAATAAATTTTTTTAGTTCAGATACTTCTGCACAATTTAGGGTTTATAGATGTTGTCAAATTCCTTGATATCTCAGTCCCTTGATGTTATTGATTTGTAATCCAGGCTTTAAATGAATTTCAATGTTATTACATATTCGTGATAACAAATCCCAATTAAATTGTGTAATCTATAAGTTTGGACTTGAGTTATCAAAATCCCTTAATTTCACCTAGATTATGAAACTAGCATAATAACTGCATTCTTAAAATATGGCGGCTTATGAACACTCAATGACCTAGGATTTTATGCATATGTTTTGAGTACTCTATCAACAAATTTATATGTTTTGTATGTTTTTACATAATGTATTTATTTTTAGTCTTTAGATTATTATAATCATTGCATATTGCAGTTTTTAGTTTCATTCAATTGGGAATAGTACTTGGTACCGAGTGGATACAGGGATGAAGGCTCACCTATTGGTTAGGCTAAGACCTTTAATTGAAGTCCTTATGTCCCAGAAGTAAGGCTCCACATAGGTTCTAAAGGTTCACCCATCTTACCAGGGTTGATATCCTAGTCCCTTTCCTATATCAATTTAGTAGATCCACATTAGTCAGTTTTGCACCCTTGGAAAGGTATTAAGCACCCTTCCACTTTTGGTTACATGTTAGACCTCGGTTATATCAGACTGTGGTATGTTGGTTATTAGTAGCTCTAACAGTCCGCAACAACTTTCTACAGTCTACAATTTGGATTTGGCTGTTTGTATGACCTTGTATTTAGTTATTCTTCTTATTACACAACACATTATCATTACTTGGTCTTGCATCAGTTTATCAGGTTACATGAATCTTGTTCTTTCTATATCTATTATTTCCAATCTCACATACTTAGTACATTCAAAGTACTGATAGGATACTTTCTTTGTACTATATAGTCTCATAATATAGGTCTGACGCTCAACATCTAGATCATGTTTTATATAATTTCCTACTGCATCATCAATATCATTTTGGTGATTTCTCATTATTTAAGGGATCAACATTCCATTTTATTTTACTTTAGTTTTCATGCAGGTAGAGTTAGTTGGGGGCTTTTCCCATCAACTCATCATAATAAAGGATTTCAGACATATAGTTAGATATTTAGCTTGTGGTTTTAAGACTCTGATATTGTTGTTGTTTTCTTTTAAGTATTTATTTAATCTTTTATTTTAACTTCCATATGAGTGTTTTTATCTGTTATTTTTAGTATTCTGGTGTCATGCCAGGCGTTGGGTCAGCTTGTGGTAACTTGTGACTCTAAGCATCGTGTTACAACTAGCAGGTAGTCTCACGTCATCACAAGACTGAAGCTAGGGTGAGTCAAGTCTTTGTCTCCTGAAAAATCTTCTCACAAGAATCAGACCATTAAAATTTAACTTTCGTCTAATAAACCTAGACATAAGATAGGCAATGAAGGAAAATCCATCAATAAACTATCTATAGTAACCAGCTAAGCCCAAAAATCTCTTGATATCTTCTTGAGAGTTAGGTCTAGGCCTGTTCCATATTGCTTTGGTCTTATGAGGATCAACCCAAATTCCTTCACTGAAAATAACATGACTAAGAAATGTAACTTCAACTAGAATTCACACTTTTTGAACTTGGAAAATAGTTGGAAATATTTAAGGGCTTGTAAGACAATCCTTACATAATATGCAAGCTCATCCTTACCCTGAGAATAAATGAGGATGTCATCTATGAAGACTATAACAATCATGTCCAAGAATTTCTTGAACACACTATTCATCAAGTCCAATAAAGCTTCAGGAGCATTCTTTAGTCAAAAAGACATAACAACATATTTAAAGTGACCGTACCGAGTTTAGAAGGTTGTCGTAAAAATATCACATTCTCTGACTTTGAGCTAATGATATCCTGATCTAAAGTCTATTTTAAAGAAAAAATTTGCACCATAAAATTGGTTGAATAAGTCATAAATAATGGGAATGGGATACTTATTTTTTATTGTTACCTTATTAAACTGGCAGTAGTCGATGCACACTCTGAGAGGACCATCTTTCTAGTGTGCAAGAAGAACTTGAGCACCCCACGGAGAGATGGTGGGCCTAATAAAATCTTTGTCTAGGGAGGTCTTTCAATTATTCCTACAACTCCTTAAGCTCACCTAGATCCATTTTGTAGGGTGGAATTTAAATAGAAGGAGATCTATTTTGAAGTCAATTTCCCATTCAGGAGGAACTCCGGGTAGATCTTCTAGAAAAATACATCTTAAAACTCATTTACCAATGGAACTCACACAAGATTTGAGGCATCAAATTTTGAATCCTTAACCCAAATAAGATGATAGATCACCCTTTTGAGATTAACTTTCTGGCCCTAAAGTAAGAGATGAATCAATCGATAGGTGTTGAGATACTACCCTTCCACTCTAGAACTATTTTTTTTGGAAACCGGTATTAGAATACTCTCTTCCACAATCAATAGGCTCATAGAAAGAGTGTAAAAAATCCATGCCAAGAATGACATCAAAATCTACCATGTCTAACTCATAGTGAGATTAATAGAGGTGACTTTTTGGGAAATTATGATCCAGAAATTTTTGTATAATCATCTGCTATGACTGAGTTACCAACTGAAATAGAGACTAGGAAAGGTTCGAAAAAAAATTGTGGGATTGATACTAAAGTCTTCATCTATATAGGGAGTTATAAAAGGAAGTGTGGCTCCATGATCTAATGATGCATAAATATGAATATGAAAGACCTGTAATGTACCAGTGACTACCTTAGGAGAACCCTCCCAATCCTATCGATTCTGAAAGGCATAGAACCTATTCTTACATGGTCACCAGCTATACTAGATAATGCACCCTACTGAGTTGGACGACCTGCTGACGAGTAGGACTAACTTTGCTGACGAACATCCCTAACTCTCTGCAATGCCACTTGATATTCCCTCAGTTTGTTACCTGGATTGCCACACCTAAAGAAAACATTGCTACTAGCTACTCACTAACCCTTATGGTTCCTACCATATTCTTGCATATCGGGTTGGTATGAACACTACTCATACTACCCTAAGACTTAGAGCCTAGTGCCCTATTTGGATTTTCTCACTTGAACTGTGATACTGGAAGACTAGAAGAAAATGGGGCTAAAGTTGAAGATTTTTGGTGGATATGAGAATGAATTCCACTACTTGACCTCTATAGAGAGAAATTGATGTCACTTGTTCTGTCCTTCTTTCTCTCCCCTTCCTTCTCCTTCATTTTCTCTTTCTCTATCTGTTGAGCATGAAAAATTAACTTGGAGATGTCCATCTCCTTCGCCAATACTCTAGAGAATTCCTACACTTTTTGACCAAATTCTTAGAAATATTAGACACAAAATTGCTCGTGCAAGCCCTGATATCAACAACCATATTTAGATCATACCTTGCCAATCGAGCAAACTTAATGCATTAATCTTTTATGTTCATGTGACCCTGCATCAAATTTATGAATTCCTACACCTTGGCATTCCTTAGCTCAAGCAGGAAGAAGCTTTCCAAAAGTGCACCTACAAACTTATCCTACTCTACTAGTTCTGGACCTGCACCTCTATCCTCCTTTCATTATTTATACTAGGTGTGAGTCAGTCTTTGTAGCTGATAGGTATCCATGTCAACACTTTTAATTAGGGTAACACATATGATTTCTATAACCTTATGAACACTATGCAAGAACCTCTGTGGATCCTCTTCTAACTTGAACCTGATAAGCACTACAAGGTTTATCCGAGTAAAGTATGAGACTTTGTTTATTCCACATTCACTGTTGAGTTGGTTAGTTCCATAGCTGGATGATTATACATTGAGGTCATGGACTATGATAAGGCTGTGAATGTATCCCTAAATTTGGAATGGGAGACTTGTTCATTTATAGGGTTTTCTAGAGCTAGTGGTGGTGCTTTTGTATTCTTATTCTCGTTATAGTTTCCACTCCACCATTTGTTAGATCTCTTTGTAGACATCTTCTATAAATGTGTAGAGAAAAAGTTAGAAGAAAAATTTAATAAACTTTACACTCTTATCACATGATATGAACATGAAAGAAGTGAAACTTATTCTAAAACATTTCATAGCCTCTTACTTATTAGTTTGGTGCACTTCACACCCATGAATACGACTCTATTCAACATGGATTTTTAACACCCTAAGACGCTTTAAACTTAGCTATAATACCAAGTTTGATATAACCTAGACCACCACTTAGTCGTAATACAGTGCTTAGAGTCATAAGCGACCCCAAATAACCAATGACCTAAGAATACAAAAAAAATTGATAAAAATACTAATGCAAAAAACTAAACTCAATGATGAAATAAATGCTCAAAAGAAAACCAACAATAATATCTAAGTTTTAAAACCTCAAGCTAAATATCTAACTCTATGTTTGGAAGCTTTTACTAAGAGAGATGTTGGGATAAGATTCCATCTTACTCTAACTATCTAAAATCTGAAGTAAAACAAAATAAAAGATAATACTAGCCATCGAATGATGAGGACTCACCAAAATGTTATTGTTGATGCAGCAGGAGATTGTACTAAGCATGATACGAATGCTGAGCATTAGAACCTATATTATGAGACAATATAATGCAAAGAAAGTATGTGATCGGTACTTTGAATGTACTTAGTATGTGAGATAAGAAATAACTGATATAGGTTGAACATAATAAACTAATTTAATACTGAGTAATGAACATGTGTTTTATATTAAACTTAATAATAGAATACAGAGTCATGCAAAATACCTAAATTAGAACAGTAGGCTCTGAATTATGGGAGCTACTTATTAACCGACATACCCCAATCTAAGCTAATTAAGTTCAAACCTTTAACCCTAGCTGGAAGTGTGAGCAGTATCTTGTTGAGGGTACATATAATTAATGATGTAAATCCACTAAACTAATGTTTGAAAGGACTAAGATATCAAACCTAGTCTAATGGGTGACCCTTTAGAAGCTAGAGTAGCACTGTAGTTCTGGTACTTAGGGAATTTTACTAAAGATCTAATCCTGACTGACTGGTGGCCATTTATTCTTTCATCCGCTCAATGCTAAGTACTACCCCCACCTGATTGACACTAGTAACTACAATGCTTAGTGATAATAATATTCTAAAGACTCAAATTAAATGCATTATTTAAAAGCATTCAAAATATGTAAACTAGAGAATATAGTACTCAAAAGTATATGCATGAAATCATAGGCCATCGAATGTTCATAACCCCTCATCTATGAAGAATGCCACTATTATACAGTTTTATAATCTAGGTGAAATTAAGAAATTTAATGACTCAATTGCAAACATATATATTTCATAATTTTATTAGGGTTTTTGATCATGTACATGTAATAGCATTGAAATTCATGATAAGACATGGATTACAACTCAATAAAACCAAAGGCTTGAGATATAAAAGAATTCGACAATATCCATAAACCCAAGTTATGAAGAAGGAACTAAACTAATTAATTGGGTTAAATTTGGGACTCAATTGGTGAAATTAGACCCATTGATGAAATCCCACATACCTCGAGATTAGAACTTGTAAGAATTCTATGAAATTAAAAGTGTGAAAATGATAAAGCCTAGGTTGCCTTGGGGAAAGAAATCATGTCTTTTCACTATTTAAAACTAAGTGTCAGATGTTTTTATGAGTATTGAGGTCTTATGGTAGTATTAAACTCAACAATAAATCTTGAATTAAACTAAACAATGTAGTTTTTATGTTAAAAGAGTGGGAAAATATCGATGTGACCCTATAAAATTCATCACTAGAAGCTGTTGGAGGGGATGTATGGGATATTCCCATGATTGTGGGACTAACCTATGATAGTTGGTTGTACTCATAGTTGGGAGCTAGCTGAGAAATCACTGAACATGAATAAACAAGACTTAGTACAACCATGTGACATACCTATGATCATACCTTGGTTAGTAGGTTGGAAGGTTCAAACAAGATTATCTGTTGGACTCACGATTATGGTTTCAAAGCATGGTCGTGATTTCCTCGTAGGTATATTTGAAAACATTTAGATATTGGGGTTGTATCGATTTGACAAAACCATTATACGTTCATACAATGTAGCCACAGTCGAAGTTTGGTTTGTGACATTCTACTGCAGGATAGTTCTTTGCTAAAAGGCTAAAACTTTCACCCTAATATTGGATTAAGGAAAAACTAAATGAGTTTGAAATATAATTCAAATATCTATCATTTGGTGGGTCTAGAGCTACGAGATTCTTAAAAATATAGTGTTTATGCTAATTTAAAGCTGATCATTTATCATGGAATTGATAGATAATGAAGGTTTTGGTTTGGTTATGGGTTAGGAGGTTCTTGTGGACTCAGTACATGACCAAATCCCTTTGTATACTATTAAAACATGACGGTTAATGTCATGACCCAAACCAGGTCCTGGCCGTGATGAGTATCTCAAGCCCACCATGGACCGTAGACCACCCCCTTAGCCTAACTTCAAGAGCATAATAATAACAATGAAGCAAAAGCAAATTAATATAGTAATAAAAGATGAATAGAAAATTCAAATGAAAACAAATATTCAAAATAATAACTAACCCACACTTATTCATGAAGCCTCTAAAAATCAAAATGATATCTAAGTCGGGACATGCCTCCAAATAAGACCAAAAGGAATCCAAAAGTACTGAGTCAATAAATAAATAATAATGAAATGATAAGGCCTTTTGAAAAATAGAGGCTTACTACTTTACAATAACTCAACAGACATGCTCAACAACCTAACACTACACAAGAGCAATAAAAGCGTCTTTGGGCCCTTCATCATGAATATTCCTAGGATGGTTAGAAGGATAAACACTGGACTATAACTTAAGGAAAGTAATAAGATAATGCCATGTCCAAAATTAGTCAAAACCACATGCACACATTCAAATATACATATATAAGATATCGGGATAGGATAAAGGTCATGAACAAGAGAGTTTAAAGATCTAACCTGAACTGTGTAGCTCGATCCATCTTAATGGCACCCATGGGCTATATTGGTTTAGTTTTCCCTGTTGAAAGGGCCCTAGTGTGTGTTAGTTTCACAAACCAAGGGAAAAATAAATCAACCTAGGCAATAGCCATCCCAATATATATATATATAGTGTGTATGTGTGTGTGTCTGAATCAAGTACAGGGTCATGTAGACCCCCAATGCCGGCAAACATGGTTTCTACTATTCTCCCACCTCGATATTTACCCCTTCACGGTGAGCTATACAATTCCTTTTAATCCCAAATTAAAACAATTTGCACATAAACAAATCCATTAACTTGGAAGTCATTAATTAAGGCATTTACCACTTGTAACATCATAAAAATATATTTGTAAGCTAAGATAAACATGTCAAACCAATCCATATAACCACATTGACTCCCAAGTTCCATTTAAAAATCCAAACCATGGTCGTCAAGGCCATTCAAATTCATTTTTAAATCCATTTATCCATTAATGCAATGCATTGGGTTCAAAACCAAGTTAAACCATGCAATTATCCATAATTAAAATCAAATTTACAAAGTGGGTTGAGGTTAATGCAATTTGAAGTCAAAATTCATCCAACTTAGGGAAACCCATGTCCCCCATTCCAATAATTTAAACCATGCACCAATATAGTCCTAAGAACATCAATTTAAGGCATGAATAATCAATTTAGAACATGGGACAAGTAATTCAATTAGTAACGACCAAAACCCCTTAACGTAATATTAAAACCCATAATTTAAATTGCATGAAAATCCATTAAATTAATGCCACAATGTAAAATTCAAGTTTAGATAAGAGAAACATGCCTGAAATACATAAGAAATTAAAGTTAATTCAAAGTTTGGAGCTCAGACGATGAAAACCCTTAAATGTTCTTAGGTTTTGTGTTTTAGGAGAAAATGAATGATTTTGATCTTTTAATACTAAATAAAAGAGTCTTATTTTATGTTTAAAGGTCATACAAGGTGTAAAAGGACCAAAAGCCTCTCACCCCAAGTGAAAAAAACAATATTAGACAAAATTAAAACACTGGTGTGGCACGCCAATATCGCGGAGGTTAGACTCCATGTCACGCTGATATCGCGGAGGTTAACCTTCATGACACAGCCTTATCACCGACCCTAATTTCCTTAGGGTCCCAAAATGACCCTGAACCTCTTCCAAAAAATCAAAAACATTTCAAAAATATGCTTTTAATATTTCTAAACATAATTCAAGTCAAAAAACAACATTATGCACGTGGGAAGGTAAAAAATAAAATGATCAAAATTTAAAGGGGTCTTATATTTAATCACACATGTACTTGAACCTTATTCTAACCTTAACTTGAATTTTTAGGGTGTTATAATTTTTAAATACTTGAAGCATCACACAGTGTAGTGCGATAGTATCTAGTAACATGGTGTTGAAAAAAGATCTCGAGATATTTACCATTTTGTGTACTATTAATTTTTATCAATTGGGAAAGGTGTTGTGTGATCTAGGAGAAAGCACAAATTTTAGGACATTTGTTGTTGTAATACCTCATACCATTCTTAGCTTAGTTCAACTTCTAGTTTCATGCATAAGGGGCTTAAAGCCTGAAAATTTGATTAAGTGTTGGGGACTTAGTCATTTTAATGCCTCTTAACTTCGACGATTTTTAAATTAGTCTTCGCAACCCTGAGATATTGGTTTTAGAGTTAATTTATATTTAGGGATAAAAGGAGCATGTCTCAGAGAAGTTTCAGATTTTTCAAATGAGGATTGAGTCATGTTTTGATCACGAATCCAGCAACTCATCGTGATAGTGTTGCATCACGGTGCTTTTAGAGATGGTACATACATTACGTTGCAGTGAGTATGTAAAATACAGTCCAATTAAGAATTTAATTGCCTTAGGAGCAATTGTCTTTTTTCCCCTCAATCCATGTCATTATATTACAACTTATACCATCATTTAGGGCATTATTTACCCTTTTTCTTCAATTCTCCTCTCAAAGAAACCCTATTCATATTCCAAGATCATTAATTCAATTATTTTCTCTGTAAGGAAACCAAGAATTCATGTTCCCAACTCCAAGAACCTCCAAAAAATCATCAAGATTGGTGTATCTCTTCTAAGATTAAAGGTTTAACGTATGAGTGATGTTCATCCATGAGCCCTTTTCACCCATGGAGTCCAAGAATCCCTTTTTATACTTAAATTATGAGTTTTACATGATTAAGTTGAATTATGTCCATGAATATCTTTATAAGTTGAGGTAAATTTAAGATTATGAGTGTTCTCAAGTGGAATGGATTATAGTTTGTTTTTAGTGTTGTAGTGTCCATATCATGTTTAGATAAGTCTGAGTAAATCGTTAATTTATGACTTTGTGGTGTTATCATGCTATCTCCTTATGTTTAAAAGCATCCCCATGTTAAAGCCTTGTTCTCCATGTGTTTGATGAAATGCCTAAGTGATGGACTTTTGAGTAATAATTTGCTATTATGATTTTCAAAGATTTTATATATCAACAACAACAACAACTAACCCAGTGCATTCCCACACAGTGGGGTTTGGGAAGGGTAAAATGTACGCAGTCCGTACCACTACCTTTGGAGAGGTAGCAAGGTTATTTCAGATAGACCCCCGGGTTATGACAAAGAATAATAAGTAAATTCATAATAAAGCACGTTGGAATAATAAAAATAAGGCACCCACACAGTAGAACCCTATACTAACAAACCAAAGGCACCCTCACCCATAATACCCCCACCCCAAAGCTCTCCTAGCTTCCGACTACGGCCCACCCGCAGGAACTAACCTTCTACTCTTATCCGCATCCTCCACACCTTCCTATCTAGGGTCATGTCCTCCATAAGCTGTAACCGCTCCATGTCCCATCTAATCACTTCCCTCCAATATTTCTTCGGCCTTCCCCTACCCCTCCTGAAACCATCCAAAGCCAGTATCTCACACCTATGAACTAGGGCATCCGGTCCCCTCCTACTCATATGGCTGAACCATCTCAACCAAACTTCCCGTATCTTTTCCTCCACCGAAGCCACTCCAACCTTCTCCCGAATAATCTCATTCCTAACCATATCACTCGTAGTAGGCCCACACATCCAATGCAACATCCACATTTCTGCCACCTTTAATTTTTGGATATGGGCGTTCTTTACCGTCCAACACTCCGCTCCATATAACATGGCCGAATGGACTGCCACTCTGTAAAAATTTCCTTTAAGTTTGAGCAGCACCTTCTTATCACACAACACTCCCGAGGCAAGCCTTCACTTCATCCAACCTGCCCCCAATCCGGTGGGAGATATCCTCATCAATCTCACTATTTCCCTGAATCAAGGATCTGAGATACTTAAAACTATCCCTCCTACACACCACCTAAGAATTCAACCTAACTACCAACTCGTCTTTCTGCCTCAAGTCATTGAACTTGCATTTCATATACTTTGTCTTGCTCCTACCCAACCTGAACCCTTTAGACTCAAGTGTTTGTCTCCAAACCTCCAATTTATCATTCACACCTCCCCATGTCTCATCAATCAACACTATATCATCCGCAAAAAGCATGCACCAAGGCACCTCACCTTGAATACGCCGCATTAAAATACCCATCACCAAAGCAAATAGAAAAAGGCTAAGAGTCGATCCCTGATGCAACCCTATTTGGACCGAAAAATGCTCAGAATCTCCTCCCGCTACCTCACTTGAGTCTTAGCTCCTTCATACATGTCCTTAATTGATCTGATGTATGCCAACGGGACCCCACTCACCTCCAAGCATCTCCAAAGAACATCCCTAGGAACTTTGTTGTATGCCTTCTCCAAGTTGATAAATACCATATGGAGATCCTTCTTCCTTTCCCTATACTGCTCCACCAGTATCTGCACCAAGTAAATTACCTTCTTCGTTGAACGACCGGTCATAAAGCCAAACTGGTTCTCCGAAATAGACACTATCCTCCTCAACCTCCGCTCTACCACTCTCTCCCAAATCTTTATAGTATGACTCAACAACTTAATACCCCTGTAGTTGTTGCAACTCTGGATGTCACCCTTGTTCTTATATAGAGGAATCATGGTGCTCCACCTCCAGGCCTCAGGAATTTTTACAGTTTTGAAAATACCATTAAACAATTCGATCAACCACCTTAAGCCAGCCCTGCCCGTAAACTTCCAAAATTCCACAGGGATCTCGTCTGGACCTGTCGCCCTACCCCTCCGTATTCTGTGAATAGCCTCACTGACCTTCTCCACCTTAAAATGCCCATAATACCTAAAATTGTGACACCTCTCTGAGTGCTCCAGTTCCCCTAGCACAATGTCCTTGTCCCTCTTATCATTCAAAAGTCTGTGAAAATACGTCTGCCATCTTCTCTTAATATGAGCGTCCTCCACCAGCACACTACCATCCTCCTCCTTAATGCACTTTACTTGGTCTAGGTCATGACCCTTTCTCTCCCTCGCCTTAGCAAGCCTATACAACTCTTTTTCCCTACCTCGCTCCTCCAACCCCGTATACAAGCTCTCAAAAGCTGTCGTCTTAGCAGCCGTAACTGCTAACTTAGACTCTTTCCTTGCTAAATTGTACTCCTCCCTACTATCTCGCTTATCCTCTTTATCTGTACTCTCAACCATTTTAGAATACACCCCCTTCTTAGTCTCCACTTTCTTCTTTACTTCTTCATCCACCACCAATCCCCCTGCCGCTGACTGGCCCGGCCCCTCGAGATACCCCACACCTTTCTAGTTGTATCTTTGATACACCTAGAAGCCCTATCCCACATACCATCCATTTTGCCCATACATTCCCACACCCCTATCTCTTTCACCTTCTTCCTTATCTTCAATGCACTAACCGAAGTCAAGCCCCCCCACTTAATTCTAGGATTTCCCTTCCCTCTCTTCCTCTTCTTATCTTTCTTTAAGCCCAAATCCATCACCAGAAGCCTGTGTTGGGTCGAAAGGTTCTCACTCGAGATAACTTTACAATCCTTGCACAACACCCTATCCCCCTTCTGAAGTAGCAGAAAGTCAATCTGTGTCTTAGTAATTGTGCTTTGGAAAGTGACCAGGTGATCCTCCTTATTCGGAAAGCTTGAATTCACTACTACCAACCTAAAGGCCCTGGAAAAATACAATAAAGAAACTCCCTTATCATTCTTCTCCTCAAAACCATAGCCCCCATGCACATCGACATAGCCCCCCTCTACCACCCCGATGTCACCATTAAAATCCCATACTACAATAATCTTCTCAGAGATAGGCACACTTCTTACCACCTCATCTAAATCCTCCCAAAACTGCTTTTTCTCCTCCCCGTCCAAGCCCACCCGAGGGGCATAAACACTACACACGTTCAAAGTACAGCCCCCAATGACTAACTTAATCGTCATCAGCCTATCGTTAACCCTCTTAATCTCTACTACTTTCCCTCTAAGTTATTTATTACTAAGATTCCTACTCCATTCCTATGCCTATCACTCCCTGAGTACCAAATCTTATAACCATCTACATCCTTAGCAGTAGACCCTACCCACTTGGTCTCCTGAACATACACAATATTAATCCTCCTCTTTCTAAGAATATTTACCATCCCTATTGACTTACCCTGAAGGGGGGTTCCTACGTTCTAATACCCCACCATCACCCTATCTATACCAGTAACACGTCTATCTTTACCACCCTTCACTCCACACCCCACCCCTGACCTAACACCATACTTTGCCTCTATTCCCAAACTAGTCCGCCCTTCTCCCCCCACCCTAACACCCATCTCCAGGCCCAAACCCCTCGAATATGACCCTACCCTGTCATCGATGCCCAAAGCCACCTCTCAAGAAAAACAAACAAAGCAAAAAATAAAACTAAACTACGATAGAAACAAAACTAAACTAAGATAGCAACAAAAACTAAATATCAGGAAATATAGGGCATACGAATGGCCTAGCACCAAAGATAGCAAAACCAATAATAAAAAAAGTGCAAGATAGGACACGGATAATCCGAACAGATTAAACACAAGTCAAGATACATAAGATAATACAATACTTAATACGAAGAATGAAATAGCAAAGGTTAGAAGTTACCGGGTTACGTTTGTAGAACAAGTCTTCTTTTCCTGCATAGTATGTTGGACCCCAGCAAACGGATGGAGAAACTGGTCACTGGGGTACTATGCCAAAGCTTCACCGGAGTGCCACTAGAATCAGATCTAGTACTATTGGAATCTGAGCTAGTCGAAAAAAGATGCAACTTCAGATGTTCTCGCCGGAATCAGTCGTTTCTGACCGGATCTGCGCACTGCCTATGTCACTGAAGTCACGTGGCCAGTGACCTTAACTTTCGACGAAAGAAATGAGTGGTTCAAACGATGGTGAGAGATAGGGAATGGGAGAGTAAACAGGGTAAAGAGAACTGGGGAGAGAGAAAAAGAAAGAGACAGGTGGCATTTACTTTCCTGTTACCGGCGCTCCGACGTCGTCGCCGACGTTAGTCGATCATGGGTCAGTGTTCGTTGGGTTAGTGAACGTTAGTTACAGTGAGGTTACCAGTGAAAAATTAGTACTAGAAGATAGTTACTTTTTCAGTAACAGCAGCATAATATCATTCAAATTACCGGATCACCAACAACGTAATGTCCTTATTGTTATTTCCATTCAGTGTTGGTTGGTTATGAACACCTGATACCTAGTTGTTTATATAAATTCAGTATTTTTATAATGATTTAAGATAAACCATGAGCATTTTCATTCAATTAGTTGTTATGATCAATTATTTGCTCAGTTAAGCTTAGTTCAGTCCAGTAAACAGTGTCATTTAGTTGGGAGTAGGATTCAGCAGCGAGTGAACCTAGGGATGGAGGCATTCCTTCCAGTTTAGGTTTAACCCTTAGTTGTAATCACTAAGTTACAAAACTATGTAGACAGCATAGGTTGAGATGTATTCCTGCTAGCTTAGGGTTGACACATATCTCATGAGTTCTCCTGCCAGTATAGGGTGACTCTTTAGTCCTCCGAGACACCAGTTTAGTGGATCCACATAGCTAGTGTTAGTACTCATTCCACGGTACTAACACCCTTCTAACTAGGGTTATATGTTAAACCTCAAGTAGCTCAAATTAGATCATGTCCGTTAGATGATACCTCTCATGGTCTTAGTACAGTATTCAGTATAGTTTTAGTTCTGGTTTGCTTGACCAAAGCATACAGACTCTTAGTTACTCAGTTATTAGATTTTAGTATTTTGATTTACAACTTATTTAAAAAATGTGTATAAATATATGCTTGGTATTGCATTCTCGGATATTACAGTTTCCGTGCATTCATGTTCAGTTATCTCATACTATTCAGTCAGTAATTATTTCATGCACAGTTAACCCATGCATTTCAGATCCTCATCTCATATACCAGTACATTCAAAGTACTGACTACATACTCCTCTTTGTGCTATGATGTCTTATATTATAGGTTCCGATGCTCAGTTCCCTAACCGTAGTTAGACATCCTGTCGCTATTCAGCAGTAATAGTGGTAAGTCCTCATATATTGGGGACATAATGGTTTATTTTAGTTGTTTTAGTACCTAAATACATTCAGTTAGTCAAAGTTAGTTGGGTAATTGTCCCATCAACTCCTCAATCAGTTTAAAGGCTTTTCAGACATTTAGATAGTCAGTTAGACAATTAGTTCATTTTAATCATTTTTATCAATTGTTCAGACTTGTGTAAAAATCATATATTTTAGTATTTAGTCTTTATGTCTTTATTAGTTATTTCTTCACATATCCATTATTATTATTTTATTCAGTGCTCATAGAGGTACCAGCTCACGGGTTGGCTTATGTTCATTTATGACCGTAAGCACCGTTGTCACAACTAGGGGGTATCCTCGAGTCATGAAAAAATATGGTATCAGATCCTAAGGTTTTATAGTTTCCAAAGGAGTCTAAAATCTGCATTGAGTAGAGTCTAGTGCATGGGTGTGAAACGCGCCACACTTATGGACAAGAGGCCACAAGATGTTTTCGGAAAAGTTTCCCTTCTTTCAGTGTTCATGTCGTGTGAATGAGAATGATCTCTATTTAAACTCTCTTTCTAATATATCCTTTATTTTTCTTATAGGTAATGCCTCCCAAATGAAATAAGGGAAGAAGAAATGGGAATAAGCCTGCACCACTACCTGTTCAGGAAGATTACCAAGATGAGTTCTAGAGTTCATTAACTTAGAACAACATAATATGAGTGTGAAGGAATACTCGCTTAAGTTCACTCAATTGGCGAGGCATGCTCCTTCGGTGGAGGCTGATGATATATCTAGAATAAGTAACTTTGTTTCTTATGTAGCTGATAGTGCGGTCAAAAAGTGTAGGACAGCTATGTTGATTAAGGAGATAGACCTATCTAGGATTATGGTTCATGCTCAAAAGATTTAGGAGTAGAAGGTTAAGGAGAAAGAGAAAGAATAAGAGGGCCAGAATAGGTAGCTTCAACTTTTCTTAGTTGAGGTTAGAGGGTGGTAACCACGCTTAGTTATTCTAGATAATTTTGGCCCCAGCTCCATCTTTATCTAGTCCGCTAGTACCAAAGTTTAGGAATGATATCTGGGATAGAGCACCAGGCTCCAAGTCCCAGGAAAGTATGAATAGTAGTCGTACTGATCCACTTTGACATAATTATGGTAGGAATTATCAGGGTGTGTGTAGAGCTGGTAGTGATGTGTGTTTTGGATGTAGAAACCCAACCCATAGAGTCAAATAATGTCAATGGTTGGTCAGCACAGTCGTCCTCCAGTTTCAGCCGATCGCCTGACTCAGCATGTTTCCGCATCCAGTGCCACCAGTGGGAAGCATCAAAATAGGTTGTATGCCCTCCATACCCAACAGGATCAATAAAGTCCTACTAATGTGGTTACGAGTACATTACATGTCATTCATCTTCATATTTATGCTTTGTTAGATCCTGGGGATTCACTTTTTTAACCCCTATATAGAAGTTGATTTTGGTCTCACTCCCGAATATTTAGCAGAACCTTTCTCAGTGTCTACCCCAGTGGGTAAGTCTATCATAGCCAGATGGGTATATAGAAACTGGACGGTTACAATATCCCAGAAAATCACCTCAGTTAATCTTGTGGAGTTAGAGATGACTGATTTTGATATTATTCTCGGCATAGATTGGCTACACTCATGCTATGCTTTAGTTCACTATAGAAATAGGGTCGTTCAGTTTCAATTTCCGAATGAATGAGTGATTGAATAGAGAGGTAGTACTTCAGTGCTTAGGGTTCAGATTATTCCTTATCTTTAGGCAAGAAAATTATATTCAAGGGGTGTGCTTTATCATCTTATTCTAGTCAAAGACTCTAGTTCTTAGACTCAAAGTGTCGAATCAGTTTTAGTAGCAAGGGAATTTTGAGATGTTTTCCCTGAAGATCTTCTCGGAGTTCCCCTGAAAGGGGAATTGACTTCAAAATTGATCTCCTCCCGAATACCCAGCCTATCTCTAATCAGCCCTACCAAACGGATCCAACTGAGCTTCGGGAGTTAAAAGAATAGTTGAAATACCTCTTAGATAAGGGATTCATCAGGCCCAGTATTTCGCCATGGGGCGCTCTGGCCTTTTTTATGCGTAAGAAAAAGGATTATCTCATAATGTGGATTGATTACCGTTAGTTAAACAAAGTCACAATCAAGAATAAGTATCCACTTCTCAGGATTGATAACTTGTTCGACTAACTCCAGGGTGCCATTTATTTCTCTAAGATGGACCTTAGATTCAGCTATCATCAGCTCAGAGTCAGAGAATATGACATTCCAAAAATAGCTTTCAGAACTCGATATAGTCACTTCAAATTTCAAGTTATGTCTTTTGGACTAACAAATACCCCAACAACTTTCATGGACTTGATGAACAGAGTGTTCAGGCAGTACTTGGACATGTTCATCATAATCATCATTGATAATATTCTTGTCTATTCCTATAGTGAAAGTGATTATGAAGACCATATCAGAATTGTATTATAGACTCTTAGACCTATCAGTTGTTCGCCAAATTCAGTAAGTGTGAATTTTGGCTAAAATTAGTAGCTTTCCTTTTCTATATTATTTCTAGTGATAACATTTGATTTGACCCTCAAAAGACTGAAGTAGTGAGAAATTGGCCATACCCCATCTCTCCATCGGATATCAAGAGTTTATTGGGTTTGGCTAGCTATTACAGATGGTTTGTTCAAGGTTTTTTTTCTATTGCATCCCCATATATCAATTGACTCAAAATAAATTCAAGTTTTAGTGGTCAGATTCTTACGAGAAGAGTTTTTAGGAGTTGAAGACTCGACTCACCTCGGCCCCAGTCTTAACTTTTCCAGATGGTTTAGAATGATTTATTATTTATTGTGATACTTCCAGAGTTAGTCTTGGTTGTGTACTGATGCAGAGAGGTAAGGTCATAGCCTATGCCTCTAGAGATCTTAAGCCTCATGAAAAGAATTACCCTACCCATGACTTGAGTTGGAAGTTGTTGTGTTTGACTTAAAAATTTGGAGGCATTATCTTTATGGAGTTCATGTTGATGTGTTCACAGATCACAAAAGTTTGAAATATGTATTCTCATAGAAATATTTGAATCTTCGTATGAGAAGGTGGCTCGAGTTGTTGAAAGACTATGATATAAGTATGTTGTCTCATTCGAGAAAGGCCAATATAGTGGCAGATGCCCTTAGCAAATTTTTTATGGGTAGTGTTGCTCATGTTGAGAATGATAAGAAAAAGTTAGTTCAGGAGGTTCATCATCTTTCTAGATTAGGTGTTCTGTTGGTTGATTCAGTTGAGGGTAGTATATGGGTTCAGAATCATTTGGAATCTTCTTTGGTTACTGAAGTAAAGGTGACGCAAGATAGGTATCCCAGTTTAGTTAAGTTGAAGGAATCAGTTAGAGAGAAAAAGGTAGTGGTTTTCACCCAAGGAGGAGATGATATGTTGTGTTGTCAGGATAGGCTGTGTGTGCCGTGTGTTGATGGTTTGAGGAAGTGGATTCTTGCAGAAGTACATGGTACACATTACTCTATACACCCAGGAGCCACTAAGATGCGCAGTGATTTGCAGGAAATTTATTACTAGAGTGGTATGAAGAATTATATCCCAGAATTTATAGCTAAGTGTTCTAATTATCAGCAGGTTAAAGTTGAACACCAGAGACCTAGAGGTGCATTACAGGAGTTCAGTATTCCTACTTGGAAATGGGAAGTTGTGAACATGGATTTTGTGATGGGATTGCCTCATATGTGTTGTTAGCATAATTCAATTTGGGATATTCTAGATAGAATAACCAAGTTAGACCATTTCTTTCTAATTCATACTTAATATAAAGTTAAGGATTATGCCAAGATCTATATTAGAGAGTTGGTTAGGTTTTACGGAGTTCCATTGTCTATTATTTCAATAGAGGTACTCAGTTTACCTCTCAATTTTGGAGAGCTTTTAAGAATGGTCTTGGTACCCAAGTTTATCTCAGTATATCTTTTCATCCTCAGACAAATGGTAGGGCATAGAGGACCATACAGAACTTAGAGGAAATTTTGAAAGGCTTGTGTTATTATTTTTAGGGTAGTTGGGATGACCACTTACCTTTGATAGAGTTTTCCCATAATAACAGTTATCACTCCAGTATTCAGATGGCTCCGTTTGAGACTCTTTATAAGAGGAGATATAGATCTCTTATTGGTTGGTTTGAGGTAGGTGAGGCTGCTTTAATAGGGCTAGATTCAGTATTTGATGTGATGGAGAAAGTTCAGTTGATCAGGGAAAGGCTGAAGACAACCCAAAGCCATTAGAAATCCTATGCAGATATGAGGAGAAGAGGTCTTGAGTTTGAAGTTGGGGATTTGGAATATTTGAAAATCTCGCCCATAAAGGGAGTGAAGCGATTTGGCAAGAAGGGGAAGCTTAGTCCTCAATATGTAGGCCCTTACAAAATCTTAAGCCATTTTGGAAAGGTATCTTATGAGCTAGAGTTGCCTACAGATTTGGCATTGGTGCATCCAATGATTCATGTTTCTTTGTTCAAGAAGTGTATTGGTGATCCAACATTTGTAGTTCCTTTAGAAAGCACAGATGTTCGGGATAGCCTTTCATCCAAAGAAATTCCAGTTGAGATTCTAGATCATCAGATTCATAGACTAAGGAACAAAGAAATTCCCTTGGTTAAAGTTTTATGGCAGAATCAGTCCGTTGAGGGAGATACTTGGGAAGAAGAAGTAGATATGCGTACCAAGTACCCTCAACTTTTATCCGCAAACTCAGACTCAACTTAAGGTAACAGTTTTCTTTAGATTGTGTCTTTTCCATTATGAGTTCCAGCTATATAACCATTCTAATGTCATTGTATGCATTCACAAAATTAGTTCAGTTCATGTGTCATATTTCAGACTCAGTCATGGAATCATGTTTCCAGTTATGCATGTTTAGTATGTGATTATAATTTCTGCAGTATTCTCATCTTAATCATTATCATTCAAGGATGAATGTTTCCAAGGGGGAGATATTGTAATACCCCGTATCATTCTTAGCTCAGTTCAGCTTCTAGTTGCACGCATTAGGGATTAATGCCTGAAAATTTCACTAAGTGTTAGGGACTTAGTCGTTTTAAGGCCTCTTAACTTTGAGGATTTTTAAAAGTGTCTTCTCGACCCCACAATTTTAGTTTTTGATTTAATTCATGTTTAGGGATGTAAGAAGCATGTCTCAAAGAAGTTTTGAATTTTTTGGACAAGGATTGGGTCACATTTAGATTACAAATCCTGCACTCACCGTGATAGTGCCGCGGTACTTTTAGCGATGGCACGTACACCGCGTTGTGGTGAGTATGTAAATCATAGTCCAGTTACGAATTTAATTTATTGAGGGGCAATTGTATCATTTCCCCTCAATCCAAGTCGTCATATTATGACTTATACCATCAGTTAGGGCATTATTTTAACTTCTTCTTCAATTCTCCTCTGAAAAAAACCATATTCATCTCCCAAGATCATATATTCAATTACTTTCTATTAAGATTGGTGTTTCTCTTTAAAGATTAAGGGTTTAAGATATGTGTGATGTTCATCCATGGTCCTTTTTCACCCATAGAGTCCAAGAATCTTTTTTTTACTTAAATTATGAGTTTTACATGATTAAGTTGAATTATGCCCATGAATATCTTGATAAGGTGATGTCAAGTCAAGATGATATATGTTTGCAAGTGGAATGAATTATAGTGTGTTTTGAATGTTGTAGTGCCACAATCATGCTCTGGTGAGTCCGAGTAAATCCTCAATTTATGATTTTTGTGTGTAATCATGCTATCTCTTTATGTTTAAAAGCATCCCCATGTCAAAGCCTTGTTCTCCGTCTGTTTGATGAAATGCCTAAGCGATGGATTTTTGAGTAATGAATCCCTATTATGGTTTTCAAAGATTTTATATGTCCTTACTGTTATTTCCATTCAGTGTTGGTGGGTTATGAACACCTGATACCGAGTTGTTTATATAATTTTAGTATTTTCAAAATAATTTTAGAAAAATCTTGATCATTGTCATTTATTTAGTTGTTATGATCAGTTATTTTCTCAGTTAGCTTATTTCAGTCCCGTAAATAGTTTCATTTAGTAAAGAGTAGGATTCAGAACTGAGCGAACCCAGGTATGGGGGAATTCTTTCTAGTTTAGGGTTTGATCCTTAGTAGCTATCTGATTTACAGAACTACGTAGCCAACGTAGGTTGAGATGTCTTTCTTATAGTTTAGGGTTGACACATATCTCATAAGTTCTCCTACCTGTATAGGTGACTCTTTAGTGTTTCAAAGCACCAGTTTAGTTGATCCACATAGCTAGTGTTAGTACCCGTGGCATGATACTGCGACCCTTCCAACTAGGGTTACAAGTTGGTCACCAATTAGGTCAAATTAGGGCATGTTGATTATATGATACCTCCCACCGTCTCAGTATAGTATTCAGTAAAGTTTCAATTTAGGTTTTCTTAAACAAAGCATATAGACTATCAGTTATTCAGTTATCAAATTTCAGTATTTCAATTTACAGATTATTTCAGAAATTTATATATATATATATATATATATATATATATATATGCTTTGTCTTGTATTGTGATATATTATAGTTTTCATGCATTCATGTTCAGTCATATCATGTTGTTCAGTCAGTCATTATTTCAGGCATAGTTAACCCATGTATTTCAGCCTGTGCTCATCTGATGTACTAGTACATTCATAGTACTGATCACATACTCCTCTTTGCACTATGATGTCTTATATCATAGGTGCGGCACTTAGTTTCCCCACCGTAGTTACACATCCCAGCATTACTCAGCAACAATATTTGTGAGTCCTCATCTATTGGGGAAATAATGGATTTTTTCAGTTGTTTCAGTAGCTCAGTATATTTAGTCAATCAGAGTTAGTTGGGGACTTTTCCCATTAACTCCTCAGTCAGTTTAGAGGATTTTCAGACATTCTGACAGTTAGTTCCTTTTAACCGTTTTTAACAGTTGTTCAAACTTGAATAAATATCATATTTTTTAGTATTCAGACCTTATGGATTTATCAGTTGTTTTCTCACATGTCCATTAATATTCTTTTATTTAGTGCTCACAGCAGGGAACAACTCACAGGTTAGCTTGTGGTCACTTGTGACCGTAAGTGTAGTTGTCATGACTAAGGGGTAGCCTAGGGTCATGACAATTGTTTTCAAAAATTTAGGTTTTGAAAACTCCCATAGCCATAACAGTGAGGCTATTGATGGAGAATTAGTGTATAAAGAGACTAGTGGGAGTCCTCTATGATGTCGTTGTTTGAGTTGATCGATTCATATTTCTCACTGATTTGTTATCTTGTCTGTGAGCTTAATTACGAGGTTACCATCATTCTTACTAGGCCCTTCTAACCCATAAAAATAGGTCTCAATGATAATGAAGTCACCTTTAATTTATGCAAGTCCAAGAAGCAACTGAGTGATTTGCAAGTGGTATCAGTTAGTTATTAAATTGATGATGAGGTTTCCAATGCATTAGAGGTGGATCTTATAAGTGAACCATTAGTAGCGGTCTTATGGAACTATGGGAGTAAGTATATTTAAGAATATGATATAGTAGTAGATTTTTTAACTATCTTTAATTTATACAACAAGAACTAGCACAAGATTGACCTTGATCAAAAGAATCAGGAGAGTCTTTCTTTCAAGCCATCAATAGAGAAACCTCTAAAGATTAAAATCAAGCCACTCACTCTTTATCTCAAATATGTATTTTAGGGGAAATATAATACCTTTCTCATCATTATAGTGGTGGAATTATTATTGTGGCAAGTCAAGGCTTTGAATTGTTGTTTAGAAAATTCATAAGGTCTATTAGATGGCCTAGCTCTGACATTATCAAGATCTCTCTCAAAATTTGTACTCAAAAAAATCAAATTGGATCCTGAATGTATTCCAAATGTAAAGCATCAAATGATGTTGAATCCTCTTATGCAAGAGGTGGTTAATAAGGAGATCATCAAGTGGCATGATGCTGGCTTAGTGTATCTAATATCGGATAGCACTTGGGTAAGCCCATTCAATGTGTGCCTATGAAAGGATGAAGTACGGTTGTCCCAATAATAATAATTTACATATACCTATTAGCTCAGTTGTGGGTTGGAGAGTGTGTATGGATTACTAGAAACTCAACTCATAGATTGAAAAGGACCACTGTCTTATGCACTTTATGGATCAAATATTAGATCATTTGGTAGGAAGTGGTTGGTGTTGTTTTCTTGATAGGTACTACAGGTACAACCAAATATCTATAGCCTCTGAATAATAGGATAAGACTACTTTCACATATCCATATAGTACCTTTGATTTCAAATACATTCTTTTTAGGTTGTGCAATGCTCTAGCCACCTTTCAAAGATGCATATTGTCCATATTTTTTTACATGGTGGAAGACACAATGGAAGTTTTCACAAATAAGATTTTGGTTGTGGGTGATACTTTTGAAGCTTTTCTAGAGCATTTGGGAAAAGTCTTCTAAAGGTGTGTTGAACCTTATTTTAAATTAGGGGAAATGTCACTTCATGGTGAAGGAATGAATTGTACTTTATCATAAGCTATCAAGGCAAGGCATTCAAGATGACTAAGACAAAGTCAAAGTAATTACAATGTTGCCTCATTCAATCCCCGTTATTGCTGTGGGGAACTTTTTAGGACATGACAATTTCTATCAATGATTCATTAAGTATTTTTCTATGATAGCCTACCCAATGTGCAAGTTTCTTAAAATAAAAAGGCAGGTTTGATTTTGATGGGGATTATGTGAGTGCTTTCAATTGCCTCAAGGTGAAGCATGTATTAGTACCTATCATAGTGGCTTCAAATTAGTCACTACCCATAAAATTTATGTGTGATGTGAGTGGAATAGCACTTGGTGCGGTTCTAGACTAACAAAAATGTAACCTTTTTTTACCCAATTTACTATGCCAGCAAGTCCTTGAATGATGCACAAATGAACTACACGGTTATTGAACATGATTTTTTATTTGTGGTCTATGCTTTTGAAATATTTTGTGCCTACTTGTTCGATACCAAAGTAATTGTTCATGCTAACAATGCCAATATTTGATACATGGTGGACAAGAATAAATCTAAAACACAGCTCATCTGGTGGATATTATTATTTCAAAATTCAAATTTATGGTGAAAGATATAAACATGGTGAAAGAACCAAGTGGCGGATCATCTATACTTCCTTGAGTTTAATAATGAGAAGTTTGACAACATTGAAATAATAAGACTTTTCTTGACTATATTTTCATGTCTCTTACGGGAGGAGGGGTAGATACTTGGTATGCAGACTCTGCCAACTATGTTGTATGTTGTATATTCACCGAATAACTGAACCGTTGTCAAAGAAAGCATATTCTCCAAGGCGTGAAGTGATATTATTAGGATGAACCCTATTTACTTAGGGACTATGCAAATGATATAATCCGTAGGTATTTTATGGAATTAAAATAAAAACCATACTTGAGGCTTGCCATTCTTCTCTATTTGGTGGTCATCATGGTGGTATAAGGACGGTCAGTAAAAGTCTTTCAAATTGGTTTTATATGCATATGCTTCACTGGGATAATAATTAATTAGTTTATTCCATTGTGAAATGTCAAATGCAAGGAGGTATATCAAGAAGGCACGTAATGCCATTAACTCCTAATCTATAAGTTGAATTTTTATGGGGCATTTTGTGAGCTAATATGGAAATAAGTATATCATGGTGGTTGTTGATTATGTATCAAAGTGGGTTGAGGAAATTGCATTGCCTAATAATGAGAGTAAGAGTGTCATAGTTTTCTTGATGAAGCATATCTTTACAAGGTTAGGGATTCCTCGATCTATAATTAGTTCTTGTGGCTCTTGTAATTGGGCATTTGATGTGTTGCAAAAAAATTATGTGGTCAAGCATAAGCTTACTACCCCATGCCACCCTAAAACTAGTGACCAGGTTAAGAAAATAAATTGCGAGATTAAAGCAATCTTGGAGAACACGAAAAATGTGGATCAAACCAATTGAAATAGACAAAAGGATAGCGCTCTTTATGTAAGATAATTTGATGATGATATTTTGGCATACCCAATTATTATTTTATTAGCATACCAAAAATCATTCAAAATAGCAGTTGGAATGTTTTCCAATTAGCACATTTTTGGGGAGGCTTATCATCTACCAGTTGATCTAGAACATAGGGCTCTTTGGGCTTTAAAAAGGATAAATATGTATTGGAATGAAGCTTCTAAGTCTAGAGTAGATCAATTGCATGAATTTGATAAATTTAGCCTTTTTGATTATATAAACTCTGCTCTTTGCAAAAAGATAATGAGGAGGTGACATGGCACTAATATATTGAAGAAACAGTTTCAAGATGGAATAAAGTGTTTCTTTTTAAATTAAGTATGAAATTCTTTACAGGCAAACTCAAGTACAAATGGTCGGGGCCTTTCAAAATGGTTCATCGTTATCCTAGTGGTATTGTTGAGTTGGAAGATCATGAGAAGAAAAGGTTCACAATAAATGACCAAATTTTAAAGCACTTCTATGTTGGTGGCCCAGGGGTTTCTAAAGTTAAGGCACTCTATTAAAAGAAGTTTGATCAATGATAAGAGAAGTCATGCCATGATGACAACTAAGGTGTTTATTAGGAAGAAATCCAAGTTTTAATTTGTTGTCTTTTTGAATAATGACAGCTCTGTTGCATGCACCACCACCATATACCACCATCATCACAGTCGCGTGTTCTTTGAAAATGCACCGCTGCACTTCACCCTTTCCTTAATTGAAATTTATCTCACCTCTAAAGGTTAGAGCTCTTGGTTTATTCATTATAGCCTTTTAATTATTTGTGCTTATTTTTGCTTGTCATCTATGGTCCTTACATTAATTTAATTAAGATCTAAAATAGTATTTTTCATGCTCAATTTTTTTCAATTGGTAATAAATTATTTTGGGGTTAATAAATTTGGGTGAGGAAGGATTTTAAGTTTTATTTTATTAATTTAAGCATGAATTATTGTATGTGGGTTGGTTCAGAAGTTGTTGAAATAGTGTAAATTTAAAAGTTGTTTAAATTTGATAGATATTTCCTAATAATAAATTATGTGATGTTGTTATTAAGTAAAAAAATCATCAATTCATGTCATTGGTAGTGGAACTTGGGATATTCTAGATACCCATGGTTGAATATGCATTAAAATCTCCATTCAAATAGCTTAAAGTGTTTAAAAGTTAAAGCGGGAAAGATGACACTATTTCATGATGGGTTAAGAACTTCAATGATGCACTAAAATGTATGACAAATTAATGAAAAGCTCCCTATATTTCCAAAAGTTAAAGTTAAGTTGGAAAGTTAAGGTAGATATTTGGCGATGTCTTACTAGTTTGGTGATTCTCATGGAGTACCGCCAAAAGATTGGTGTATCACAAGACTCTCAGTTTGACTCACAAAACACATTTCTAAAGACTACTATTTTTGGCAAGAGGAGTTGATGTTCACCAAACTCCTTGGCGACTTCCTGATGGCGATGAAACTTAGAAAAATTATTGTGTTTTCTAACCTTGGTAAAGTACATTACTACTCCAATCCATGAACTACTCCATACTCGAGTGGTTGAGCTATCTAACAAAAAGAGTGATGAACAATGTTCTAAGACAACCGTAGACCCTCACCCCATGGTGGTTCCTCAATTCCTTAATTAACCCAAAGTTCTTGGAAAACGTATAATCATAGAGGAGCAACAGTTGAGCACAAATAGATTTGAGGGAAAACACCCTTGGGAGTTGAATTCTTTAAGCTTTCATAATTTTTAAACTTTCCCTAAGCCTCTTAAAACTTCTATGGAGAGTTGGGTGCATGAATTTTATGAAGCTTATGATAATTTTTTACCCAACAAGAGGATGAAAATAAGAAATATAAAACTAAAGATGTTGTGAAAATTAAAGGGGTAAAGTTCAAGTGTGATAAGACCTTGATAAATCTTATTTATGGATACAAGGTTGATATTCCACATTACTTTGTTGTGTGGGATAAAAAAGTAGGTTGATAATTTTTTGGGTTAGTAAACCCTTTTTAATGGTGGTTAACCCTTGTGGAATGCACTGGTGGTCCCGATTGTAAAAGGTGCTATTCACTTAGAGAATCCTTACTAGTGCCATGTCATTACTATAAAATGTCTCATTAATAGTGCCATGCATGTACAAGAACTTCTAATAAACAAATACGTATCACTCAATAAATTTCAATTACATGATGCCATGTCTAGAAGTGTAGAATAATACTAAATTAAATATCCCTAAAATACATTGCACAAACAAATATAAACTATTAAAAAAAAACATAAATATATAACAAGAAAATGTCTAAAGCTAATTTCTAAGTGAAAGACAATGATGCCAAAATCTTATTGCATCTAAATTCACATATAGGTGTACGCGATCGTACAAATTATATTTGATTTTGATTCAAGATGTCGTATTCTCATGGAATTGTTTATTAAATATTTACTAAATCAAACTAATTCTAGTTGTTTATTATTGAGGTTAATTAAGATGTAAGTGGAATATATTGACTTTTAATAACTATTAGTGTTAAATAAGTGAGGCTTATGTCATCTGACATTTGATGTGAAGGGTGATGCGTGATTAGTGAGATTAAGTGTGAATGGTATAAGGGGAATGTCAATGGTACATATTGACTTCTGGTGATGAATTGGATACAACTAAGTCACCAAGAAAGTGAGGAAATAATCTAAGTTAATATAAATGGATGAAAGTGATGTGACTTAAATAGTTATATAAGTTGTCATATTTTCTTTATGTAATTTCTATATTATGTTTACATGATCTAACCTCTTGGTCGCTCGATCATACCTACCTGTATATGTAGTTTGTACTGATACTGCTCTTGATATACCTTTGGGGTAGGTATAGTCTGGTCCCAGGATCAGTAGATTTTTCTTACTTGATGCTATAAAGAATTCCAACAACTTCTGTCATTATTTCTACAGTGAAAGCTGGGTCATGTGTACAGTTTGTGTTTCTCTTAGTAGGTCTTGTACCTATTTTTGACTAGGTCCTTTGGGAAAAATCCATTTGTATTTTAAGTTTTGGTAAATTAGTTACAATAAATAAAAGCATTTTACTATTTCTTAATAACTTTTGAATGTATTTGAAATGGATGCTATCTAGGTGAATAAAAGCAGGTGCCTGAATGATCTGGTTGGTTGGGTTATGATAGTTGGCATTAGAGACTAGGTTACTGGCCTCCCATACTTGAGCAAATGTCTGGTAAAGTTCTACAGATTGGTGTGTTGATATCCACATCTAATATTTGTGGAGCTATGTGGTATTTTAGGAAATTGTATCCCTTCTTTGTCTCTTTTCATACGATTTGTATGCTTTCTAGAATAGGTTAAGCCTAATTGTCATCTCTGAATTACAATATTATCTCAATAAGGTAAATAGTGTTGTTTAAATCAATTTAGAATGACATAAGCAAGGGAAATTAGAACTGAAAAGAATTCAATTGGTATTTGTACATTGAGGTGGTATAGACTTATGAGTAATCATCTAATGGTTATCTATGATGTGTATAAAGGATAATAATAACAGCTTGTTTAATGATGATACTTGAGATTAATTCTTATGTATTAATATTGCTTGAATGATTGCGAATATGTGAAATGTGATAGTTTGAATTACTATGGAATTTGTGGTTGGTGAAGGGCCATAAATTTATTATGTGTTGATGGTTAAAGGAACTATTTTCTATGTGGTTTCACTGGAAACTGTATGCTAAAGTGATGGGCATTATCTTATCACTGGTAAATGGTAAGGGAGAAGGTTATATAATTATCGAAACTCTTATTTTAAGTTATTTAAATAGGAATAAGTACCATGGAAAAATGGCTATTATTTGTATTAGTATTGCTTGAATGAATGCAAATATGGCTATTAAGTGTATTAAAACTTATATGTATTTATATTGCTTGAATGATTGAGAATATTTGAAATGTGATAGTTTGAATTACTATGGAATTCGTGGTTGATGAATGGTCATAACTTTGTTAAGTGTTAATATGGTTAAAGGAATTATTTACTATGTAGTTAGACTGGATATTGTATGTTAAAGTATGGGCATTATCATATCTTTGGTAAATTATAAGGGAAATGGGTATATGATTGTCAAAACTCTTGTTTAAAGTAATTTGTACGGGAATAAGTTCTATGCAATAAAGGGCTATTATTGCAAAATAGCAGGATTTTTTGTGATAAAAAGTTTCTTGTTGTGATTCATAACGGTTTTAAGTAATGAGATGCTAAGTTGTTGTTTCATGAAATGTTGGGTTCGGTCTTGGGATAGTAATGTGGTTGATAATATATGATATATTGATAAGTTAAATATTTTATATAAGCATTGTTGTTTGCTTGAGGTGACATACATATTTATATAGTATACTTTATTTGACTTGGTGGTTTCTATTATTTTGTTAAGTGGATCCACGAGTCACTCGAGCTACTGGCATAATTGGAAGGTATAACTTCTATTGATGCCTATTTAGAGAATAATTGAGGCAAAGAAGAAGTTATTGTTGTTAGACATGTTTTTCACTTAAGTAATTTCTTGCCATAGCTTATCTTGTATGGTTATTAGTGGTTGTCATTGGCCAGAGTGTTGTCTTGGAAAAATTTTGTATTGAATTATACATGTTTAATTTGTTGATATGGATGGAAATAAAGTAAAGTAAAGATGTTGTTGACTAATTATTAGATGTGTTTTTGTATAGTGATAAACCTTTTATTGTTGCATGATAATACTTTATTTGTATTGCTCCTCGATTTTTTGAGTACTCTAAGTTGGTAATTTTACAAGTCGTAAGCTAGTCATGAGGATAAATAAGTATAGATTGAACTCATGTGATAACTAAAAAGCTTGTTGTTTGTAAACAATTAATTGTTGTGGGTCAAATAGACTAATATAAGTTGTAATGGAGAATTTATGTGTTAATGAAACCAAAGTGGTGTGGTAGTTGGTGATTGTTGAAAATATTATTCCAGTGTTATGGGTAAGTCTACCATTTTCCCCGAATTGGGTGTTAGAAAATCCCAAGTAGGCTAGTCTTGAATGGAATATGAGCATGGTATGGTCAAGGAAATTTTAGGAATAGATTAGTTATAGGTTATATAATTTGAGGTAATTTTATGATGGTCAATATGATAAGGAATCAATAGGATCTTTAAGAATGGTGTTCGGATTGGAAAAACCCGGGATATAGAATTTGGAAAAACCATGGGGCCTCTATAGTGGGAATTTTCTTGCTATAGAAGGTTTCAGCAATGTTTTGTGGAATCCCCTATAGTGAGGCCACTATAGAGGGAATTGGACAACTATAACGGACTCGATGCTATAATTGTTAAATTTTCTATATGTTTAAATTTGGTCTCATCATGAACTCTCAAGGTTTAATTCTTAGACCAATGTGAGGAATATCTAATTTATGCATAATATTTGGCTCTACATCTTTATTTCTTAAAAAGTTTCAATCTTAGACCAACGTGAGAAATATCTAATTTGTGCATAATGTTTGGCTTTACATCTTCTTAACTTGGAAATCATCAATAAGGAGGCCGAACATATTATGGTTTAGTTGATAAGTGATAGTGATAGTGATTGAGAAAATAAGGTGTAATTCAAGAAACTCTGAGAGTAGTGTCTTTCTATTTCTAATCTCATGTTTCTCTTCACCTAATGTCATTCAGGGATGAATAAATGGTAAAATGTTAGGTAATGACCTATTCCATTGTTATCAAAAATATCAGCAGTAAAGGTATACAAATCCCATTTGTTATAGGTGTTAGGATCAATTCCTTAGTTTGTGAGTGCATTAATTATGAATTAAGGTCATACAATACCCCTAGAACCAAGTTAAGTTATAAGTTTCCTTTACAATTTAGTTTCAGGCTAATTTCAAATTAGCGTCAAATTCAAACAAGCACTACTCCCAGAATATAAAGAGTTATGGGTCCTAATACCCACCAAATTAAAGATCTCTGAGTCTTCTTTCAAATGTAACTAACTATTGGTTAATCTACTTCTTTTGTAAACCTTTATGAGTGTTTTACTAAATATTGTCCATATTGGAATATTGAGGTCACCATAGCAGGATCAGGTCGCTATAGCGGAGTAGTTATATGGGAAAATAATAGTTTATAAGATTATTCTGACAGGTTTCATACCATAAAATCAAATATTTTATTCCCTAACCTCAAAAGGGTGATTTGCATATGTTTGGGTTGGAAATTCTTTGTTGAGGTAAGATCATTACTCCTTTTAGCATCAATAAATCTGTTTATCTTCTAGAATCATTATAATGGGGAGTTATGGTGAAATTCTTGTGGTTTAGAACCCTAGGTTCATAAAATATGAGAAAACCCTATGGATATATGTATTTTCACCTATATTGATTTTATATTATAAATTAACTCTTCTAAGTATGAAATTATGGTTAAAACATGAACGTTGATTGCTGGGTACCTTAAATTCTATAAAAATGGGATCTTTTCTACTTATTATTTATTAGATGATTTAGCCTTCAGAAATATGAAGAAGAAGGAAGATTATTCATGGTATAGATAACTTGTTGTACCAGCTTGGCTCCTAGGTAGTTTATGGTTTATGAGTAGTAGGCAATGGGTAGAAATTATATTTGTATTATAGATGTGACGGGCGAAGTCATGCTTCAGCCTACGAGTACCAAGTTTTGATGGATAAAATATGATATTGATGTAATAATAACCTAATTATGTGTTGATATGTTAATGTATGAATCTTTGATGGGTTTTTCGTATTTGTATGGATCCATGATAGATTGTAATATGAATTATGTGAATATAGATGCTGATAATGAGATTGTGTGAGCCTATACTCAAGTTATTCGACTTAAATACCATAAAAAGGTTGAAATGGTTATTATGTGTGTTTGGAATATAATTTGACATTGCTCATATTCTTATTAAATGAGATTAATTACCGACTGATAGTATCCCTTGAAAATGGTACATAAAGTTGAATGGTTGGCTAATGGAGTAAAGTCCTAGATCTGGTAATGGCTTGAACTTAAGGATTATGATATAATAGTAGAATTTATCAATCTCGACAGAAATAAAGGACAATTGGATTAGTGCGTGAATTTATATCTATTGAACTAAAATTTAGACTCTATTTGGTTGAATGTGCACTTCTAAAATGAATACTTGAATTGGATGAATATGGCTTGATAAAGCTTACTTGAATAAGTCGCTGCTTGATCTTAGATATGTTGTAATTTATGAATAGGAATTGATAAGGCCAAAATTATAAGTTGTTGTATGGCCTTTGTGCATACTTGTGATTTCGTGTGTTAATGAATAATTATTGTTTACATGAAATGATTAACTTTAGTTTGACCAAGTATTTGGAGTTGTTGTCTACTTGTTGCAAATAATGATTAAGAAAGTAAATTTTTGAATGATATCCAAGTATTAATAGCATATAATTAGGTTATTTTAAAGCCTGTTGAATGTACAAGTTTGATTGCTTGTTCTCATCATGGTTATGATTTTTGTGATATCTATTGTTATTAATGAATGTACTGGTATTTTGACATCTTCACGGGAATTATATATATTATTCTGGGATGTACTAGTATTTGGACATCTTCATAGTATTAGTTGATGTAAGTTTGGTAGGCACTAGATGTCTGGGATTATAGTACATTGACAAGAGCTCGTCTACTACAGTTCATTGCTAGTGGGCAACCATAAGACTCTTAGCATATGTGTACAAGGTATTAGTGAGTATGGTAGTTCCTTGAATGAACTAGGTTTATGTGTTATTTGATATTATATTTGGTTCCTTAAGTTAAATTGATTTATGTGTTATTTGACATTATATTTGGTTCCTTGAGTGAACTGGGTTTATGTATTATCTGATATTATATTTGATTCCTTTAGTGAACATTATCTTTGATTCTGTGAGTAAATTGAGTTTATGTGTTATTTGATATTATATTTGTTCCTTGAGTGAACCAGGTTTATCTATTATCTAAAATTATAATTGGTTCCTTGAGTAAACTAGATTTATGTATTGACTTATTATATTTAGGTTCTTAAGTTAACTGACAATTATGATTACTTACTTGTTGATTATATTGGATCCTTGAGTGGACCAGGATATAAACATAGAAAAATGACATATATTCTGCTATTGTCTACTTACTAGTGTATTTGATACAAGGTGTAAGTTATTGTTGTGAGTCCTGAATTTGTTGACTTGGTTTATTATGGTTAGTCATGGTTGTTTGACTGGGCATATTATGGGTAGTCATGGTTTTGACATTGTATATTATCCATAATGACTTACACTTGGTAGAATTCTTAGCGTTGTTATGAAAGACTATATGGTAACATAACTGAAGTAATTATTAAGAGGTAATGCTTGTACTTGTTTACAAGGTTATGGTTATTTGTTGACATTTATTATTGAGGTTAATTAAAGTGTAAGTGGAACAAATTGACTTTTAATAACTATTGTGGATAAACAAGTAAGAGTTATGATGGATGACATTTGCTGTGAAGGGTAATGATGATTAGTGAGATTAAGTGTAAACAGTATAAGGGGAATGTAATTGGTACAGACTGACCTTTGGTAATGAATTGGATACAACTAAGTCACCAAGAATAAGAGTGGAAATACTCTTAGGTAACATAAGTGGATGAAAGTGATGTGACTTAAATTTCTATATGGGTGGTTATGTTCTTTGTGATTTCTATATTTTGTTTACGTGATCTAATCCTCTGGTCGGCTGATGATACCTACCACTATGCATTATTTTTACTAATACTACTCTTTCTATAACATGTACTGGGTATAGTTTGGTTACAGGATCAGTAAATTTTTCATACTTGATGATGTAAAGATCTTTAATAGCTTCAGTCATTATTCGTACGGTGGAAGCTAGGTAATGTGTATAGTTTTTGTCTTCTCTTAGTATCTTTTTTACCTATTTTAGACTAGTTCATCGGGGAAAATATCCATTTTTTATTTCAAGTTTTGGTAAACTGGTTGTAATAAATAAAAGAATTTTTACAATTTCTTATTAACTTCTGCATGGATTTTTAATTGGGTGGAAAGGGTTTTTCTATCTGGCTGGATTAGAGAAGGTGCCCATAGGTCTAAGCATGATTTCTCCCATCAAATATATATTATGAATACAATTTCTAACCACAGTCTACTACTCATAAACCATAACCTAATAGGGTGCCATGTTGCTACAACAATTATGTTATACTACTAATGATCTTTCTTCTTCTTCACATTTATGAAGGCTAAATCATCAAAGAAACAACAAGTATAAGATTAATTAATCAATTACTCTTCAAATAAATACTTTGTCAATTCAAACCCACTAACTAACTCTACACTTATATATGGTGTATAACAATAGCCAAGTGTCAATTAATCACTAACTAGTTCTATCATACTCAATATATCCCCATTAATTTAGTTTTAAATCTATAGGTCCCATTTTTATAAAATTTAAAGGTTCCCAACTATCAAACTTCATGTTTTTGAAGCATAATTTCATAGTATAAAGAGTTAATTTACAATCTAAAATAAATTAAAATAAACACAACAACAACTTACCCAGTGTATTCCCATAAAGTAGGGTATGGGAGTGTAAAGTGTACGCAATTCATACCACTACCTCAGATAAAGTAGAAAGATTGTTTCTCATAGACCACTAACTCAGGAAAATGGCCAGTATAACAAATAAAATACATAAAAACACATAATAGAATGATACAAGAAACAAGGCACCCATAGATTAATACAATAAACGATCTATCTGAAATCACCAACAAAACCAAAACATCACGAATAAGAAACTAGAAGAAACTTGCATAGGTCTATGACTAATTCACAACTATACACAAAACACTCCTTCCTACTAGTAAGGACACACTCCTATCCACTAACCCTCTATCCAAATTTTTATTCTCCACACTATAACACCCTGGGTTTATGACACTTAGAAAATTTTTTGGATTTCTGGTTTCTAGAAAAATTACGACTAGAGAAAATGAGTCGTACACTAGGGTACGAGTGGTATGGTTGGTTGTATGCTGACCAATGATGGATGGTGGGTTGAATTTGGTTCCTATAGCCGATAAGTCTTGGGTGGTACGAGTCATATTGGTGGATATGGGTTGTTGGGTTTAGTCCTTTCCTTTACTTAATCTTACACTTGGAAACTTAAGTTGGATCTAAGTACGAGTGGCTCACCATAAAACATAAGCTAGGGTATGAGTCATACCATAGACTCATATAGTAGATAGTGTTCAGTCCTCTTTTGATTCTATTTTGCCAAGGGTATGGGTCACATGTACGGGTTGTATGCTTTGGGTACTATTTGATTTAGGTAAGTTATACCTTGGACAGTGTTGGTTCCAAGGGAAAGGCCTAGGGTACAAGTGGTGGTCGGTACTCGTATTGGCGGATACGACTGGTATGGCTTGTTGTACCCCCTGATGGGAAATTTATGTAGTTTAAGTGAGGGCAATCTGGATATTTCCCCACATAACCTAATAAGTCCCCATGACTTTTAACTTACTTGGCAGGTTATTTTCCCTATTATTCTATTCATTAACACTTAGAAAACACTCTTTAATCCTCTCTAAAGTTCTTGGGCAAAGAAAGCTAGGGTTTTATCTTAATGATTAATTTGGGGCTTGTGTTGGAGATTTCTCACCATTATCTTCTTATTTAATGCATGTACTCTTCCCTCATTATTAGTTCCAACTAAAGATGTGGTTTTATACAATGTTTTCATGGCATGATTTGTTGTATAGTTGTGGGGTTTTCAAACATGTGTTGGATTTTGGTTATAAATGCTTGGTTATGGTTTTCCATATTTTAATTATGTTTTTACATATTTTAATGGTGGTTTCGGATAATTGGTTTCATGGGAATGGTCCTATGGTAATTGTTTTGGTTTTAGATATATTATGTCCCCAACATGTTTGATAAAATGCCTATGATAATGCTTTTACTACATTATTGGACTTTTAATGGAACTATTGCAAAGGATGGTTTGGTAATAGAACTCTAAATGATTTAAATGGTTTGGAATGGTTAAATGGAATGGTTTGGTGGTCATAGTTATGGTTAATTGAATATTCCTATGGAGTATAATGGAATCCCCCAATCAAATATAATGGAACACTTGTGGGGTACATGAGACTCCTCCAATTTAACTTGGTAAATGGGTACATGGGAAACCCTTTACCTCAAAAGTTTTGGCTACGGAAAATACTTGCAAGTTATAGTTATTATGATGATACCGCCATTAATAGCCTTGGTTAATAATAAATGGAATAATGGATAGGTTAGGTGCAAATGGTTTTAATTGGGCAATAATGGCAGGGTATGACAGCTAACCATGAAGGTGGGAGTTCAATGAACAGACACTGAAAGCTAATGTTTTCCCTCATGACGAGTTGGTCATGGAGACCATATATGATACTATGAGGTACGTGGGAATCCTCTAAGTACACTGTATATATGTATCATACAGAGCTAAGGGTACTTAGGAATCCCCTACTCTTATGGTATCTCTGGTTTATATGGCTACACGCATCGAGGCCCATTCAGGGGGTTACACTGGACCCGTATATCCCGTGGGTGGTTAAGGACAAATAAGCTATATATACCTAGGTTAATAGTTTTAAATGCATGCTAAACTCAATTCCCTTTCTCGACATGGTTATATGTGTGTGTATGTGTGTGCGTGGTTTGTATACATATGGTTGGTTTAATTGGTTTTACTGGATGGAATTTTCTTATCCTTATCCTGAGTTCATGCTATCATTCACCCGTTAATCTATCTTCGGGCAGTTGTATCCCCATGTGATGCAGGAATCGGTTGTTCTACTCTTCCTACATAGTGATTGGATTTCAGGATCAGCTTTTGGATTAAAGTGGTGATCTTTCATCTTTTCAAAAGGCTCTATTTCATGTTATGGATATTTTTATATACTTTGGTTATTTTATGGATATTGGTTTTTGCTATGGTTGGGGGAATGTCCCAATAGTATATTGGTTTTCTTTTGGTTGAAGGATTTTGTAGAACTACTACTGGTTGGTATGGGCGGGATCGGTATTAGTATCAGCCTTGGTATCAACGTTGGTACTGGGGATGATATCGTTGGACAAAATTTCTCACTCTTCCATCCTCTTTTATTTTGGAATTAATATATATTTATTATAAAACTCATATGGTTATAGTTTTGAATTATGGTATGGTTGATATTTGTTTTCGGTTGGGTTTGGAATGTTGCACTCATTTGGGTGGTCAAATATATAGACCTATCATAGATTCTTGGATTATGCAATAATGTTATCCTATTATATATATGGAATTCATCAGACTGCGGATATGCGTTGGTCGGTTGGGTTGGGTAACGGGGGTGGTCTCCAGTCCTGGTTGGACTTGGGATGCCCATTACGATAAGGCCCTAGTTCGGATCGTGTCAAGTTTGTATCATAGATGTAGGTTCTTGGTTAATTAGGAGTCCACAAAGTCGTGTCTAGTAGAGTCTCTTTTATGGGTGTGTAGAGCACAACATTCATTAGAGAAAGGCTACAAGGCATTTAGTAATGTATCACTTTCTTGGTATTTTATTTTCAAACTTGGAGTCTGAGTCTAGCAATCTTCTCTAATCCTTGTCTGTTATCTTTTCAGATCATGCCTCAATGATCTAGAACAAAAGAAACTCTTTTTTCCCATCTAGGGACAATATAGAGGGGATACAGGGGATCCATATTTAGTCTAGGGGTCCAGTCCATGGAAATATTTTGAGTTCTACTAGTTGCTACTAGTCCTCTTCAGGGTGAGGTGACGAATGCAAAATTTCGTGAATCGATTCATACTATTACTCAGTTAGTTGTTGCATAGGCTGAGCAGGATGCATCTGGTATTTTATCTACTAATATCATAAGGGTTGGCTAGTTTATGAAGATGAATCCTCATATTTTTAGTAGAGTAAAGGTGGAGAAGGATCCTCAAGGTTTCTTAGATGAAATGGAGAAAATCTTTAGGGTAATGCCGACCGCAAATATAGAAGGGGTAAAATTTACAGCTTATCAGCTTGAGGATGTTGCGTTCCAGTAGTATAAGGAGTAGGATAGAGATAGAGGTGATGTTGAGGAGTTGTCCTTATGGGAGATTTTCTCTAATGTATTTTTGGATTGCTTCTTTCCTCGGGAGCTAAGGGAAGCGAAAATGGAGGAGTTTGTGAATCTTAAGCAGGGAAAGATGACTGTCAAGGAATATGCCTTGAAATTTCATCAGCTGTCAAGGAATGGTCCAGACTTAGTGCCTAATATGAGGGAAAGGATGAGAAAGTTCACTTCTCGGTTGTCTCTTGATTTGATCCTTGAAAGCAAGGCTGCTTTGTTGATTAAAGATATGGATATTTCAAGGTCGGCGGTTCACATACAGGAGGTGAAAGATGAAAAGTGAAAACAGACAGAGTTTGGGGAAAGGAAAGGTAAGAAGTTCAGGTCTTTTAAAAAACATGGTGGGCAATAGAAAGGTGGTCGGGGTGGAGGTAAGTCGCCAAAGACGAAGTGGGGGAATTCTGGATCCTTCTCTTCTGCTAGTGCTCCTTACCTGAAATAGTCAAGTGATAGGCGTCAACAGGGTTGAGAGCACAGGGTGCCCAATCTCAGGAGACTGGGGCTCAGTTGGCTTCTTTATTCCCTCTTTATTGGTTTTGTGGTCGTCTTCATTAGGGTTTTTGCAGTGGAGAAAGGGAAAAGTATTTTAAATGTGGTCATCCAGGCCATATGCTTAGGAATTGTCCTATTGGCAAGGGTTCTTTGAGAGATATCAAAGCTCTGATTGTTTCGTCTTCTGCTCCTGCACCTAATAGTGCTGCTTGTACGTGTACTCCTATTTTTAGTAATGGTACTGGTCAGAATAGGCTATATGCTCTTGCCTCTTGACAGGATTCTAAGGTAGTCAGTTGGTCAAGGTTAAAGATTCTAACTCAAAAGGTCATTTTTTATTCAGTTTCGGTGGTAAGTGAATTTCTTGAGGTTTTTCCATATGACCTTCCTGGTGTTGTTCCTGATAAGGAGACTAAGTTTGGTATTGATTTGGTTTCGAACACTCGTCCAATATCTATTCCTCCTTATAGAATGGCTCTAGCTAAGTTGAGGGAACTCAAGGAGCAACTTAAGGATCTTTTAGATAAGGGGTTTTTTTGTCCTAGTGTATCCCCGTGGGGTGGACCAGAGTTGTTCAAGCGCAAGAAGGATGGTTCCCTTCGGATGTGCACTGACTATTGGCAGTTGAATAAGGTAACGGTTAAGAACAAGTATCCTCTTCTAAGGATATATGATTTGTTTGACCAGTTGCAAGGCGCTAAGTTCTTTTCTAATATAGATCTTTGGTTTGGGTATCATCAACTTAAGATTAGGGAGGTGGATATCCTTAAGATAGTTTTTTGTACTCTGTATGGGCACTTTGAATTCTTGGTGATGTCATTTGGCTTGACTAATTCCCTAGTGGTGTTTATGGATTTGATGAACAGGGTTTTCAGGAAGTTCTAGAATCTTTTTATCATTGTGTTTATTGATGATATTCTGGTTTATTCTAAAAGTGAGGTGGATCATTCCAATCAACTCTGTTTGGTGTTGCAAACCTTGAAGGAACAACAGTTGCATGCCAAGTTCTCCAAGTATTAGTTTTGGTTGAACGTTGTAACTTTCTTAGGTCATATTATCTCTAGTGATGAGGTCATGGTGGATCCACAAAAGGTGGATATGGTTAATAAGTGGCCTAGACCCACGAATCCAACCGACATTCAGAGTTTTTTGGGTTTAGCTGGGTATTATAGGTGTTTTTTGGAAAGTTTCTTGATGATAGCTACCCCTTTAACTAAGTTAACTTAGAAAAAGGTAAAGTTTTCTTGGTCGGATGCGTGTGAAGGTAGTTTTAAGAACTCTTATTTTGAAATTTCCTGAAGGTAATGAAGGGTTTGTGGTTTATTATGATGTGTCTCAGGTGGGACTTGGTTATGTTTTGATGCAGCATGGGAAGGTGATCGCCTATATATTTTAGGATTATATATATTTATTATGGAACTCATATGGTTATGGTTATGGTTATGGATTATGATTTGGTTGGTATTGGTTATCGGTTGGGTATTGGACAGTTGGACTCATTTGGGTGGTCACAGCTATAGACCTATCCCAGAGTCTTAGATTATGCAATAACGCTATCCTGTTATATGTTCTAAATTCATCCGACTCAGGATATGCGTTGGTCAGTTGGGTTAGGTAATGGGGGTGGTCTCCAGTCCCAGTTGTACTTTGGATGCCCATTACGACAAGGCCCTGGTTCAGGTCGTGTCACACACCTTGCTATCAAGGGTTATGTCCTCTATAAGTTTCAACTACTTTATGTCATACCTAATTACATCCCTCCAATATTTCTTCAACCTACCACTATCCCACATAGAACCATCCATAGCTAACCTCTCATACCTCTATACAGGGGCATTTGGTAACCTCCTCATCACATGCCAAAACTATCTCAACCTCACTTCCTGCATCTTATCTTCTACCTAATTCACTCCTATCTTCTCTCAAATAATCTTATTTCTAACCCTATATCTCTTAGTATATCCATAAATTCATCACAATATCCTTATCTCCACCACCTTCAACTTTTAGATATGGGAGTTCATAACAGGCCAATACTCTACTCAGACAATACATTCAATCAGACTTCACTCTATATAACTTACCTTTAAGCTTAGGAGGCACCTTCTTATCACACAAGACTCCCAAAGAAATCCTTTATTTCAACCACCCTACACCAGTATGGTTTATGGCATCCTTGTCAATCTCCCTATTCCCCTTAATCATACACCCAAGATACTAAAACCTTTCTCTCAAAGGGCCTACAAATCTAGATTCACTAGCACTTCTGCCTTATATGTCAAATCACTAAAATTACATTCCAAGTACTCTGTCTTGATCCTGTGCAACCTAAGACCTTTAAACTCAGTGATTTGTCTCAAAATCTCCTACTTATCATTATCTCCTACTCAAGTCTCATCAATTATCACTAAATCATCAGCAAATAACATACACCAAGATACCTCCCCTTGAATGCGATGCATCATTAGATGCATTACCAAAACTAATAAAAATAGAGTCAGAGTCAACCACTGATGAAACCCTATCAAAATAGGAAAGTTCTTTGAATCTCTTTCTACTATCCTCGCACACATATTTGCTTGATCATACATTCCCTAAATTGTCCTAGTGTATGCCATATGTACACCATTAGCCTACAAACACCTACATAGACTCTCTCTAGGTACTTTGTTGTACACCTTCTCAAGATAAATAAATAACATATGAAAGTCCTTATTTCTCTCCCTATATTGATCTAATAGTCTTTTCACAATGTGAATGTCCTCGGTAGTCAAGAGTCCTAGCATGAAATAGAATTGATTCTCATAAATTATCACAAGCCTCCCCGGCCTCAACTTTACCACACTTTCCCCAACCTTCATAGCATGACTCACCAACTTGATACCCCTATAGTTGTTGCAACTCTGTATGTTCCCCTTGCTCATATATAATGGA
The DNA here is from genome assembly GCA_030864215.1 of Capsicum pubescens. NCBI lineage: Eukaryota > Viridiplantae > Streptophyta > Magnoliopsida > Solanales > Solanaceae > Capsicum > Capsicum pubescens. The sequence continues at coordinate 182,023,291 of CM061546.1, read as the reverse complement.
ATTTGTCATTCTTCATATCTAAACATTGAGCTTCATCGCCATCCTAAAAATGATACTAAATAACCTTGTCATCCACTCCAAAAACTGCCCCGCCAGTGCTCTTCGAAATATCCATCAGAATCTCATCTGGTCAATTCGTTGTACCCCTATGCATCCTATGAATAGCCCCTTGACTTCCACCACTTTAATATGCCTACAATAATTGTAATCACAACACCTCTCCAAGTCCTTCAACAAGAAACCTTTGTTCCACTCTCTATTCAAAAGACTATTGAAATAAGACTACCACCTCGTCCTAATGAGGATGTCCTCTACCAATACTTTTCCATCCTCTCCCTTGATGCACTAAAATACATATACCCTAAGGTTTTATCCAAAATTAGTTAACCTAGGGTTTTAATCAGAAGAATTCACAATAACTCCCTATTCTAATAATTCTAAAAGATCAACTGATTAATTGATGTTAAAAAAAAGTAAAAATCTTACCGCAATGAAGAATATTCACCCTAACCTTATTCTAATCAACATCTAGGGCAAGAATTTTCATGCTACCCTTATTCAAATCAACATTCTAGGGTCGGGGAACAAAACATTTGAGTTAATAGACTGAAATAAATTAAAATAATCTTATAAACTATTGTTTTCCCATTATTATGGTAAAATGCCAACTATGGTATCCTCGCTAAAGTGGCATGATTCTGCTATGACGACCTCAGTTTTTCAGCACAAACATTCTTCAATACAATGGTCATAACTTATAACTCAAGAATCATAGTAAAAAAGTCAGCTCCGTTAAAAAAAAGATTCAGATATGTTTAATTTGATCGGTACTGGGACCAATAACTCTTTAAATTCTTAGATTTCTCATCTAAAGTTGACTCTATTTTAAACTTAGTTTGAAACTAAATCACTAAAGACACTTTCAACCTAACCTTTTACTAGGGGTATTGTATGACTTTAATTCATAACTAATGCACTCACATACTAAGGAATTGATCCTAATACCTATGACCATTGAGGTTTGTATACCATTACAACCAATATTTTCAGTAATGACAGAATGAGTTGTTATATACTTAGATCCTAACCATTATATAACAATTTATAGGGTCATTACATAGGTACCTTCCTTACGCTTAAGTACACGGATGAATGTTTATTTTAGTGGTGAATGATGTAACAACCCATATTGTGAATAAAGATTTTTATGCATTTTGACCATTTTACCCCCCTTTGTTGTTTTATTATGGTATTTGTTGTTTTCTAGGCTAAATAGCATGATTCTCAAGATGGTTCGTAGAGTTTTATGCAAGTTTTTTTTTGGATGGTTTTGAAGTTTATAGGGTTGACTTTAGTCAACATTTTGAGTTCTAAATATCGTATGAAAATTTCATTAGTTCTTCATCTCTGAGATGTTATTTTTGCGTTTGTAGCATTTTTGGTTTGGGTCCTGGGGCACTCGGATGCATTTTGAGTAGTTGGTTAGAAAGTTTGAAAGTTATGGCATTGAGTTGACCTTGATTACTATTCATTGATAATGACCGCTTTTTGTATTTCTATTTCTAATGGTTCTCTATAGTCTGGAATGTCAACTTTAGTCTAGCAGCAAAGTTGGTTTGTGTTCACAGGGTACCTAATGCATTTTGAGGGTCTATTTGAACACTGTGGATTGGATTTGGTTCACTGTTAGCTGGTGCAAGCTGATTCTTCTTTGCATTCACAATCTCCCTATTGTGATAACGAAGAGAAATTTTCTTACTTTACCATGATCATGTGGGGTTACTAGTTTTTTCAAAGAGTAAAGAGGAGCGAGGGCATTTTTTATCTCATTCACGATGTGGGAGTCACAATCGCGATGGGTCAGGCTCAGTCAACCATTCAATCATGGCGGATACATTGCGATGAATGTTTACACCTCGATTGTTTTAAATTTCAATTTTTATAGCAATACCCCATAACTCAATTTTTGAAGATTTGAAATTTATTTTGGGTAGAATCAAAAGGGGATTTTTAAGATATCCTCATTTGGTAAGTATTTTATACTATTTTTACACATCCCTATTGAATATTTTATAATTTTATCTTCAAACCATGGTGTATTAACTTGAAATTTTGGGGGAATTTCTGGTGAAGTTACGGAATGGTATTTTTATAATTTCAAGGTAGATTTTAATTTTATTTTCAATGATAATTCTGATTGAACTACTTAAGTAATAGAAAAATATTTTTCTAATAAAATTTTAGTGTTGTCCTTGGGGGCTTGGGGTTGGCTCTTAGGTTTTACTTTTTGGACTCAAAATAAAAGTGTAGAAATACGTGTATCATTGAACTCGTATTTATGTGTAAACTCATTTTTGATACAGTGAGAGAATTTTGAGGCCCTTCAAATGGGAAAGGCCAGATTGTAGTTTTGGAAGTTTTGTTGTTTGGCTTCTAGGTAGGCTATGGCTTAACATTTCCTTAAACTTACTTTTATGGGGGTTTATCATGCAAATACTTCTATTCATCGGGTGACTTTGTGGACTTGGGTACAAAATGATATGGATTCTCAATGTGATGCCTGAATATGGGTTATATTATTTTGTTTATATGAAACTTTTATTCCTAGCTTAATATCAAGCCTTGTAGCATGTGTTTAGGGGTTGATTATGATTAGTCTTTTGTTACAGCTACCAATTTATTTTACTTTTGTGTTCGTGCATATTCATTTATCACATGGATTATGAAAAATGATTCACAGAAATACTAATTTAGTCTCGATTTAGGTTAAAGGAAAACTTATTAAATCCCCGTTCGAGTCTGGATATTTGATATTGATTTCAATTCTGCTTTGAGTTTGGATCAGTGATATATATATATATATATATATATATAAAGTATCGTTTGAATTTGAGCATGATATATGGATCTTGTGAATCCAACATGGGTTCCATCTCAGACTACACTACTGGAGAGGGTGTATATCAATAGGAATTAGTCTTTGTATATTATTCCATATCATTGCATTGAATTATTATTGTGTTGTTGTGATTGAGATAATTGTTATATTTTTTGTGCAGGTTATTTTAGTATCGTTTATTTGATATAGTAATTGCTTAAGCTCAATCTACAAATAATTCCTATTGAGTACAAGATGATTGTATGCACTCCAATTTTTTTTACATTTTTTCAATGTAGATCCTGGTAAGAGTAACTTGCACAGTTCCTAATTTGTGCGGTGGTTGTTGATTCAGAGTTGTGGTAAGGTACTATGTTCAATTACTGATCCAACATCTTCTACCTTTATTTCCATCTTGATTATCATTTGGATAATGTGTATTTCAATTTTAATACTTGATCATAGATGTCAATATTTTATTTACAACTATTGAGTTTTTGGGATTTATGTGCATACTTTCTTATTATGTTGGATGTTTTATCTTTAATTATTTTGTATAGAATTTTCGTCTATTGTCTTATTAAGGAGTCATTACAAATTGTTGATTTAGGCTTACTTATCGTGGATGGATTGGGGTAGGTGTAATCAAAATTCATGGAATTTTTTATCGTGACAAGTATGATTTAATTATTTTTTTATATTTTCTTAATATTGTTTTACACTAACGTAAGATAATAGGTTGGATCTTTTTTTCTTTCATATTTGCATGATTCATCACCTTTTAAATAAAAATGTCTAGATAGTTTTTGCCAAAATATACATGGTAGCATGTTCTAACTTTCATATATATTTTTAAAGAATAACAAACCGTAGAGATACCGATGAGAAACTGAGATGATGAGATACTTCTACAAAGTCTAATTTTTTTATATAAAGTTAAATAACTAAATAATCAATATGATATAAGTTTTTAAAAATAATCACCTGAACCGTATGATCAACACCCCTGCATGCATTTTTTTACCCCCTCCCTATGATTTTCCACCCCTTTTTGTCCCTTGGTGACTCAAACTCACAACCTTCAGGTTGGATGTAAAGGCGCTTATTATCCAAATAACTATCTCTTATCACACCCCTACATGTATATTCCCATATATATAACTGTATATCACATTGTTTCTCTATTATCTTATGTATATCAGTATAAATCCATGAAATTTGTATGATATATATACGCAAATATTACTGATATATATAAATGACAAAGTAAAGATTTTTAGTACTTAGTTGGATTCTAACTAATTGATTTTGACGTTTACCAACTAAAGTGTTTTGTTTCAGTCCATCAACAACTACAACAACATACCCAGTATATTCCCACATAGTGGGGTCTGGGGAGGGTAAAATGTACATAGTCCATACCACTACCTCCAAAGAAGTAGAGAGGTTGTTTTTGATAGACCCTCGGCTCAAGACAAAAATACAATAAACAAAGTCATAATAAAACATGAAAAAATATGATATAATAGAAATAAAACACCCACATAGTAGTAGTGTACACTATCAAATCGAAAGCACACACCTCACCCAAACCCGCCTAATTAGAAACTCCAACTAAATGTGTAAAGTCCTATGTCTACTAACAAGGCTACACCAAAGCACTTATATCTACTGGTTATGACTCACCCACACAAACTAGCCTTTACCCTAATTTGTTCCACTTATACCTTCTTATCTAGGCTCATGTCATCAATAAGCTATAAATACTCCATGTCATGTCTAATCACCTCCCTCTAGTATTTGTTTGGCCTGCCTCTACCCCACCTGAAACTATCCAAAGTGCACCTCTCATACCTATAAACTAAGGCATTAGTTCACCTCATCATCACATGTCCAAACCATTTCAACCTCACTTTCTATATTTTTTCTTCCACCGAAGCCACTCCCACCTTTTTTTGAATAATCTCATTCCTAATCCTATCTCCCTTACATGTGGAAATTGTATTGACATAATTCCCTTCCTTTTCTAAGAATTCCACATGGAACCTTGTAATTGGTTGATTTTTAATTTGTTTTCTATTAATTGTTTTCCTTTCTTTTCCTAAAATACTTGTCACATTTAATATAATCAATAATTTTGAAAAAATATCACTATATTGATAGAAGCATCTCAATATGTAGTATTTATTTTTCACATAGTTTTAAATATCTAATTTCTAACTTTTGAAATATAGAACTAATATAATACAATTTAGCTCAAAAAATAATCAAATTATCTTGTGAAAAATAAAATGATAAAAATTGCACAATATTTTAATAAAAAAAATTCTTTTACCATTGGAGCATATATTGGATCTTACTATATATTTTACCCTTAAACCTGTAACATTTTTTTATATAGTCACATTATATTTTCTGTAAATATTTGTAATAAAATTATGTTCACATATAATTTATTTTAAGTATAGCATTATAAACTCAGTTGATAAGCCAAATATAGCACCAGTTCCCATCAAAATGATTATTTCAAGGATGGTGTACCAGTATTGAAATGGACAGAACAAAAAGTGATCCGACTGAACATCATTAAAGAATTAGAAATATGTGTGGTGGTTAAATTCTCATATGGGTGGCTAGAATTATCAGAACTAAGAGAACGTATACCATTACAATGTGGTAAAAGAAAAGGTGATTTCAAGGTTGTCTTTCTTCATAGTAGGAATGTTTTAATTAGACTGGAAGTAATGAAGGGTTTTACTAAAGTCTTCAATACGTATTTATGTCAAAGGAGTTAAATCTTCGTTAGAGAAGAAGGTTGGAGTTGTTAAAGGATTATGACATGAATGTGCTCTAGAATTCAGGCAAAGCGAATATAGTAGTTGATGCATTGAGTAGGTTGTTTATGGGTATAGTGGCCCATGTGGAAAAGAAGAAGAAGGAGTTGGCCAAGGAGATTCATAGATTATCCCAATTGGGAGTACGTTTGCTTAACATAGATGATGGTGGTGTAGTTTTTATAATGGTTTCAAGTCGTCTTTAGTGGCAGGAAAGATAGAGAAACGATGCAATGATCTTATACTTAGCCAGTTAATGAATGCAGTTCATCAGTAAAAGGCTAAGGTCTTCTCTCAAGAGGGAGATAGAGTCATCTTCTATCAAGGTCGGTTATACATTCCTAGTGTTGATAGGTTGAGAGAAAGGATATTAGTGGAAACCCACAGTTATAAGTATTCAATTTACCTTGGTTCTACTAAGATGTACCGCGATCTACGAGAATTTTATTAGTGAAATGGTATAAACAAGGACATAGCAGAGTTTTTAGCTGTGTGTCCCAACTGAAAGTAGTAAAGGTTATGCATCAAACGCCTGGAGGTATGCTTTAGGATATTAGCATCCCCACTTGGAAGTGGGAGGTCATTAATCTAGATTTCATTACGGGACTTCCTCGCACCAAACATCAACATGATTTGATTTGGTTCATCATGGATCAAATGACCAAGTTAGCCTATTTCTTACTAGTTCATACCTCATATAAAACAAAATATTATGCTAAGTCATATGTTTATGAGTTAGTAAGGCTCCATGGGATTACATTGTCCATTATTTCAGACTAGGATCTCAGTTCACTTTGTTGTTTTGGCAGTCCTTTCAGAAAGGCCTTGGTACAATGATGATGCTTAGTATTTCTTTTCATCCACAGACAGATGGTCAGGCCGAACATACTATTCATACTTTAGAAGATATGATGAGATCTTATGTTATTGACTTCAAAGAAAATTGGGATGATAGTATTCAGATGGCTCCATTCGAGGCTTAATTGAGTTTGCCTATAACAATAATTACCATGCTAGTATTCAGATGGATCCATTCGAGGCTTTTTATGAATGCAAGTGTCAATCACCTATAGGTTGGTTTGAGATTTGTGAAATAGCTATGTTTGGGCCAGATTCTATTCTCAAAGCAATAGAAAAGGTTTAGCTGATTTGTGAGAGGTTAAAAACTGCTCAAAGTCATCAGAAATTGTATATAGATGTGAGAAGAAGAGAAATAAATTTTGAGACTGTGATTGAGTACTTTTGAAGGTGTCACCCATTAAGGGTGTGATTAAATTTAGAAGAAAAAAAAAGTTCAGCCCTCAATTTATTAGTCCTTATGAAATAATAACATCTGTTGGAGATGTTTCCTATGAGTTAGACCTTCCGTTAGAATTAGTCATCGTCTATCCAGTCTTTGATGTGTTGAGGGTGAAGAAGTGCATTGGATACAAATCTTTGGTAGTGCTCGTAGATATTATTGTAGTGAGAGATGGTTTGGCCTATGAGGAGATGCTAGTTAAAATCCTTGATCGATAAGTTCAAAGGTTAAGAAATACGGAGGTGGCTTCAGTTAAAGTTCTATGGAGGAATTTGTCAATTGAGGGAGCAAAATGGGAAGTAGAGGAGGACATGATGAGTTGATATCCTCATCTATTTACTTCTAGCATAGAGTTAGTCTGAGGTAAGAAATCCCTTCTAATCTATTCTACTCACCAATATCCTTACTCTTACCCTATGAAGTACATGTCTAATAAGTCATTTCAGTTGTAAGATCATGTTTGAGGTGAATGATTTTAGTTTTTGAGTAATATAAGTTTCATATCTGAACCTAACATACCTATAAGGTAGGTCTTTCCCCATCCCAACCTTTATTTGAGGAAGAATGGTCCCAAGAGGGAGATAATATTATACCCCATGATTTTAACAATTTTATTTTGATTTCTCTTTCACATTTTATTTCAATTTTTGAGTTGAATATTGATAAGGAATTATAACGGGACCGTAAGGAAGTGTTTTGGAATTTTTGGAATGTGTTTAGGGATATTTTAGGACCATAAAATAGTAAGGGCACACATTTAAAGTGTGCCACAAAGGTATGGCACACCCCTACGTGAAAACCAGTGGCTTGGCATGATAAGGGTGTGCCACACCAGCGGCTTCCGTAATAAGGGCATGCCACTCCCTTGGTGTGGCGCGATAAGTGTGTGCTATGCCCAAGGGCATAGAAATGCAAAATTTAGGTTTGTATTAAAATTCTTTGAGGTATTTTTGGTCTTTTACCTCTTAAATTATCCCACAACCATACAAAACATGATTCCCACCCTTATAAATCAGAATTCATGATTCATCTCCTTCCCAAATTCTAAAGAACACTATGTAAGGGTTCTCTCCAAAATTCAAGCTCCCAAGGCTCAAGTTTAAGCTTTCTTTAGAGAAAATTCATCAAGTTCACATATGTGGGGTTTGAGCTAGGATATTCTTCCCTCCTTGTACCCAAAAGTTTGATCATTAATTGAAATATAAGAAATTTCTTTACTAGGGTTCATACCCCCTTTTCTCATTCTTTAATATTAAGTTTCCTCAGAAGTTAAGCCTTATTTAGCACAATATTTCATGTTTACTTATGTTTTTATCCATGAAAATTATCTTATGCCTTGAGTTTGGTATTTTGACCTGAAATTTCAATGAGTTGGTAAATGATAACAATTTTGAGCATTATGTACTTAGTTTACAAGAAGTTCAAGCTTACTTGTTCAAGTTATAAAGTATTATATCATGATGGAAGTTTCTATTTTAATCTTATTATCATAGATAAGACATGAAATTCACAAGTTTCTTTATGAGTGTGATTTAAGCAAGAGAAGCATTGTTGGTTTTTAGTTTTATAAACCTATATGCTATTTTAAGGTGAATTTCATAAGTTTGAGTATACTTGTATATATTTTGAGAGTAGTATTTAACATTGAGAGGGGAATGTGGGTTTAGCATATCCGATTTCCCAGAAACTATGTGCCACCGTAGGTTTAATGGGCCTCGCTAGCGAGTGCCTTCTTGACCGAGGGGCTAATTTTAGTGATTACTCTAAGTTAAGGTTCTATACCAATGGAAAGGGTAGAACAACTCTCCTCAACATGGGAAAGATGTTGGACTTCATAGTAGCGTACATTTTTTACGTTGGTTATAAAAATATACCATAAGAAAATTAAAGAAGATTTAGAAACTAAGTGTAATGACTCACAAGACTTATTTAGATGTTGTTTTATGATTTATGATTTATGAGATTTCAACTTTCAATTTTATTCATGATCAAGTGTGTCTATTTACTCTTAGCATGCATGTCTTATGAGTATGTTCACCTCCAGTTTTACTTATTGAATTCACCCTCATATACTCAGTACATTCCAGAAGTCCTAACCACATATATGTCAGTGTGGATACATTATTTCATAATATAGGTTCTAGTGTTCGTCCTTAGTAGTACGATTAGATGCAAGCACCATTTCCTATATCCTATCAGTTAGTGAGTCCTCATGCTCTGAGGACTAATATTATTGTTACTTTTGATGTTCATCTAATAAGTAGAAGTTTAGATTTTATCTTTCTTTCGGGTCAGCTGGGGTCTGTCCCAACGACTCTTAAGTTTAGTTAGAGGCTTGTCAAAACCTGTCAGTTGTTTATTTCATTTGGACAATAAGATTTAAGTTATGGTTTGGTTTATCCTTTGTTTATTGAGATTGATTTTCAAGTACAATTCAACTTATAAGTTAAGATTTCAGCTTATGTCAACACTAAGTATTTCTTATTTAGTGCTAAATGCATACCATGGTTTACCTTTAGGGATACTTGTAGTCCTAAGCACTATATGACATCCACGAGATAGTCTCAAGGTCTTATATCTGCCGAGACCTTGAAAAAATAAGGAAGGGGCTCTCCTAGGATCGCATGCTCACCCAAGTGTGGAAGACCATAAAGGTCATGTTAGATTGTGTGGCACCTAACTAGGCATTTCTAGAGCTATAGCCAAAGGATCTAAGGGAGTTTCCTTCTTGAATTATATGGAAGGAGATGACCCTACCCTAGCAGCCCACACTGACAGGGCATTCAGCTAAATTTTCCCTTTTCCCTCCCTTTTTCTTGTGATTACTGATTTGGGTTGCCCCATTTGGGGTATGTACTAAACATTATTCCTTCCTTTACTTTCCACACATGGATGATATTTTTATTTCCCCATTAATAAAGAGTTTTCCTGCTTATACCGTATTTATGCAATTTCTACATTAATTCAACTTCCCGCACTCTAATTGCTTAAATAAATAAGAGAAACCTAAGGGTTAAAATAGGGCAGGGTTACTGCTCCTCTCATACCACTATAGCGGTGTGCCTTTCATATTAGTGGTATCACTATAGTAGAATAATTTCCTAGATAGTGTAACACCATAGCGGTGCCTTACACTGCTATGGCAACTCAAAATAGTGGCTACAAAGATTTTTGTCATTTTTACCTCATATTCCCTCCCCTAACCCTTAATACCATTAATGCAACCCCATACCTCATTAATTCAATGGGATAATTCCTAACCGCATATAATCCAATAATAGACATTGTATTATCACCCGTAAAGCATCACGAGCTCATAATTACAAGACAAATCCCCTTTTAACTTACCCCTACTATTGTTTATTCAAAACTTATTTTGTATCGTGCAAATTTAACCTTGCCATGAAAAACAACCACTCTAAACTCAGGAGTCCGACTAGATTTTGCAAAATTCTTAGGATTTAAACAACAACACTAAATCATATATCATCAGAAAGGAACTCTATAAATATCCGGACGGGTTTAATTTCACATAGGCACCTAATTCCTTAGACTCGACACTGGCTAAACTTTCATAGAGTTATCAATCTATAGTAGGGTCAACACCAAGTTCTATCTATTATCCCGTAACATATTGTACTTAAAACGCACACATAGTATGAATTTAAGAAATTTAAACAACTATAATCACAATATGAATAAGGAAACATAATCAAACTCACTATTTTATCTTTCGTTAGCATCTCCCTTACTCGTGCTCTAGATGACCTTAAGTTGGTCATAAACATGCTAAAACCAACACTTACAGCCAGATACTAATTGGTACCATCCTGATTCCAATTTCATATTCCTTAAGATACAATTAGAACTGAAAGATGCCAATTGAATTAAGTCCATACCACAACTAAACCAATTGCATAAAAGGAAAGAAGGAAGTCCAACTATTCCTAGAATGCCTCATAAATTCACAAAGATTAGATATGGATGTCAACACACCAATCTACAAGATTTTATTCGGCATTTGATCTTGTATTGGGAGACCAATAACCTATTCTATGACACTAAATTGCCATGATCCAAATTACTATATTATGAGGGAACTTACTCTAGTTCACCTAGATAGGAGAAACACTTACCATATGGTACCATATCTTGCGGAAGTCCTTACAATAGAAAATAACAACCTTTATTACAACTGATTATTACAATTAAAATTCAAAATTAAAATTATTCTAGGATCTAGTCTATGATGAGTGGTGAATTTATCACTCATTTACAATCAACATCTGTCCACACTACTATGGTTTGAATGTATAAGTAAGACATATTTGTTGTTAAATGCACTAATTCCCATATTTTGTAGGTATATAAGTATTGAGAAGTAAAGAAGCAACCTTGAGATAAAAAGGAACAAAAAGGGGAATAGAAGTGCAAGAGCTGGACAAGTTGAAGCAGAAGCAGGATTGTGACCTCAATTACCACAATCGCAGACTTAGGGACGTGATCACAATCATTCAAGATAGTCAACCAACGGCGATCGTGATCACTCCTCCACACTTCGTGATCGAGATCAATCCTCTGTGATCGCGTGTGAGTGGAAAATAGTTCAAGATCAAAAGCATCACTTCGCACTTCCGACCTTAAATCTCATTTAAAGATCAAAACCCATTAATTCTAGGGGATCACCATCATTTTCACAAGTCTAACACCCATCCTTGGTTTACAATTTTGTAATTTATTAGAGCTTGGAGCTTAAATTGACACTAATTTGAGGCAAAATTTAATTAAAGGAACTCTAAAGTGTAGATTTGGCTTTGTCTATTGAAGATTCATTTGAGTATAAAGTGTGGTATGTCCTCTCTTTATCTTTATTATCAATAACTTTGATGGACATCTTGGTATATTTGTTTTCATTTTCCGTATGATGTGCTAGATCTACCCGTTGGGGTTATGCTTGATTAGGGTGAAATTATGTGTAGGTTGTGATGTATTTGTGTAGATTCTAGTTTGTTCATTATGGGTTCTACTATTGCTTGATTAATTTGGTTGGGATTTGTGGGTTAAATCCCCAAAGACCCAAATAGGTTTAATGGTTGAAAATCCCAAGCTCTTGAAAGCTCAAACCATCCCTATAAGAGGGGTTTCACTGAACTTTTGGAACCCACATTATCCTTGAAAGAAGGATATGGGAACCAAGGCAATAGTAGACAATTTATGGGCATAGTTTTCTAATTCTCACTATCTTAGACATAAGGGTTATTATTATGTTGACTATACCTTAGGTATCATCCTAGAAATAGGGATAACCAATTGGCGTGTTGGGTGGTTTTAATTGACACACTCGTTATGTACTCGAAATGGTCAAAAGTGATATCTTTGAGACATTGTTGACAAACTAGCCTCAAAGAATTTCAATATATCCTACCACACCATTAATGATTAGAATTTACACTGAATCATCATGTTTCCATAAATAACATTCCCCTAGAAAAGCATAATCCCAAGATCCATTCTAATTGTTTACTCTCTAATTATTCTTAAGTCTCGAATTAGTCCCTTAGAATCCAAAGAAATACTTTCGTATTCGAACACATTGAAAACCCCCAAACCATCTTGTACCATAGGTTTGAACTTATCAAGCAACTTTTATTTCGAACTTACTAAATTGCCACTCTCATTATTCCTCATGGATTCGACATTGACTCTTGGTGGGTTATTATAATGACAATGACCACCTTACACTTAAATTGATGTATAAGTTGAGTGTTATCAGTCTAGAGGTAGAAAACCTACTAAGAGAAAGTAAGGAATAACAAGGACATAATTCCACCAACAGTGAGCAAGTGGGAGCTATTGGAAAATTATTACTGAAGAGTCATGAAACCATTATTGATCCCTACAAAAGAATATACCTCAAAAAGGGTATAGCAAATGTCGCATCATTAGAAATCACACATACTGGTATGCCTCATCGGTTGACCCAAATAAGATTACACAAATATAACATAGATATACAAGGAACATGTGTTCCTCAACCCTCAAGGTACCCCTTCTATAACCCCATCATAGGTCCTGAGAAACTACTTTGTCCTCCTTCCATGACCCTATTACCCCTATACCACTAAACCTTGTTCACCCCATAAGTATATATGAACCTTCCCTATCTCGTCGACCTAGAACTATTAAATTAGCTTCCAAACTGATATGTTTCCACCACCATGAGTACCCTAATATTAAGCCCTACTAAGAATAAGAAAATTGAGAGGGTTCACACTATCATATCCCAAAGTAACCCATGTCCTAACAAACATACATTCAACATAAAGCAATAACAAGTTGTTAAAGATCGACTAACTTTTAACAGGCTATCACCAAGTTAAATCAAATCAAGTCAAGTCCATCCAGGTAAATAATTATGCAGCTAAACCATAACTATGTCAAAAACCTTGACACTAAAAGAAAGAATCTCAAAATACATGACCAATACTCGGATCGCATTGAGTCACTATATGTACACATAAACCAGGCATATAAGCATAAATCTCAGTTCACTCGTAGAACCCATATACTTACCTAACCCTCGTACATACATGCTAAGGGTGATGCACCCACATTCTAAACATGACCTGCAGGGACAATTACCATCCATTTACTAAATCACATACACAAGTTTCGGCCATCCTTGTTTCAATAATATCTCATGAGAGCATTTTAATTACAAAAACATCTCACATTTAGAAATAACTCGGTCAAATTAATAAGAAAGTAAAGAATTTCATTGACCAATACCAAACAACATGCATTAACCAAATTCACTACAAGTAGTTAATATGCACTTATAATACACATTGGATTAACCATAATACAAACATTATAATACTGGTAGGGCACTTGTGTAATGATCCTCAAGGTTATTTCCTTGATTTGCATGCATTTCCAATATTTCCAGCCTTCCCATAGTGGATACATATCATTTTTGAATTTCTAGAACTAACGATTCGATTATCAAATATTTAATTTAGATTTTAGCTCATTTCCCTGTTTTAGAGCTTTTGTCATTTAGGATTTTCTCTTGGGATAAAAATCCTAGTAGATGTCCTTATATGATAATTTCAATAGTTCCATCATCTTTGAAATAATGATTTTAGGCTAAGAAGACCGTTGGTTCAGGTCCTAAGGTTTCCAAACTCATTTTGGGCTATTGGGAGATTATGTGAAAAATAAAATTGTGCATAGATCCACATTTAGTAAAAATAATCTTGGATGAAAGTTTTTCTGGTTCCATTGAATTTGAAATATCGAGTATGGTATGGTAGAATAGTTTTATTACATGCATGATGTTACAAAAAAATTTTGAGCACCCAATCAAAGTCTATTTTGGACTTGGGAAAAATCTGGTGCATGGATCAAATATGTCTGCTTTAGAGCCTACTGGGCCTATTTAGCGATTTGTACTTTAGCATCCGTGAGTCACTTTAGAGGCCCTGTAACAATGATCAGGTTCATCTTAAGCGGTCAATGACCGCTAAAATGGTGCCCGCTTTAGCACCTAGGTGTTTTCTTAATCAACACATGTAACTTTTTAATCCTATTTTCCCCACCTAATTTTCCACTATTTTCTTAACAAATTGAGATCTCAAAGAGTGTAAAAAGTGATCAATCATCCATAAAAGCTAAGGTAAGCTATCCTAACTCTCCTTGGTCATTTTTCACTAATTTCCCCTTCAACTTTCCATCATAATTCATGTTAAATTCTTAGAAATTATGTCTTAAATTCCTATATTTTAAGGGTTGATTTAAGACCCAATTTATGATTCATTTATGCTCAAAAGGGGTCAACTTTTGATCACACATTCCTTGTCCTTCAAGGGATCTCATGACGAATTTAATTTTATATTCTGTTTGCTAGCCCCGCAGGCCCGTTCTTGACAAAAATTATGACACGACCCTTAATATAGAAATATGGGTCTAGTTTTACTCCCAAAAATGTTTGGATTAATGATTTGATAGCGTGGTAGCATTTTGGGATCATGGAGAAAAAATGGATGGTTTATGGGTGATTCGAGGCTTTGCAGTTCGGCATTGAGGTATACTTTTGTCTACTCTTCTTCTTGAGATGGTTTATTATATATGTTCATGTTAGATAGGGATGTTAGGATATGATATTTGATAAAACACCATGAATTAGCCTAATTTTTTAGTTTAGGGGCTAGGAGGGTGAAACATCCTAGGTTTTCACCCTTAAAACATTTCCTAAAATTTCATTCTTCAGACCCAATATGACTCATGGGTACGAGATTTATGTTGGGGTACGATTGGTATGGTCCTATTGTATGCTGACTAATGTTAGTTTCTGGAATAGTTTTGGTCAATGGAATGGGTACAAATTAGGTGTATGAGTCGTAGGGTTTGGTAGGAGTCGTATCAAGGTCTCATATGATGGGCAGTGTTTGATCCTCCTGGAATTTCATTCTGCCAGGGATATGAGTTATGGGTATGGATATTATGTTGTGATTCCAACTTGGTTAAATGAGTCATGTGATGGACGGCATTTGATCTAAGGGTTAGGGATTGGATACGAGTGGTGGGTACCAATCGTATAGAAGGGTACGACTTGTATGGGTCAGTTGTATCCCTATGACGGGTTTTTAAGAAATTTAAGTAGAGGTATTCTGGTCATTTTCCTACTTACCCAAACTAGGACCCACGACTTCTAATACACTTTGGAGTCTATTTACCCTATTATTCTATTTATTAACACTTAGAAACTATTCAAAAACACTCCATAATTCTCTCAAGAGCTTTTGGGGCAAGAAGTCTAGGGTTTTATCTTACGGATTGCTTTGGGGCTTGTCTTGGTGATTTCTTCCATATATTCTTTGATATAAGGTATAATTATCCTCTCTCATTGTAATTTCAACTATATACATGGTTTATATAATTGATTTCATGGTTTTACTATTTCATGATTATGGTTTTAAACTATTATTTGGGGCTTTTGATATTTAATGCTTGGTTATGGCTTCCAATAGTTTTGCTTATGTTTTTATATACCTCAATGGTGGATTTGGACAATTGGATTGCATGGTAATGGTATAATGGTCTTTAGAATTGGATTTGGTTATATTATGTCCCTAAGGTGTTTGATAAAATGCTTATAAAGATATGTTCATTGCATTGACTCTTGTAATGGATCTCTTACATGTTTTAAACTTGATAAAGGATTTATAAATTGTTTAAATGGTTTGAAATGGCTAAAGTGTAAACGGTTATTCTTGTGAAAAACATAGAAATCACCCAAGTGGATTTAATATGGTAATTGGAAGGGCACCTAAGGTTCCCTTAAACTAAATGGTTTGTCTATGGATATTACTTTTAAGTAAGGGGTGGTATGACAATACCATTAATATTTCCCTTGCTAATAAATGGATGATGTCTTAGTTATTTGGAAATTGGTTTTAATTGGCCATTAATTGTAGGATGTGTAGCAAAGTCATGGAAGGTGGCGATCCCGAGGGGACCAAAACTAGAAACTCATAGTTGCCGATATAAGGATTGGTCTTGGTGGACCGTGCGCATGTGTCACACTATTTATTGAGGGATGTACTAGTCATCCCATGGGATATTTCTCGGTCATAGGGCTACATACACTTGGGACCTTTCACGGTTTTGCTACGAGTGCAGAGAGATTGATTACTAGTCTAGAGAGTTTCCCCGACATGGGATTATTAGTCATTCAGATCAGTCTCGTACTATTGTGGAATCTTTGGTCAGAGGCAGTGTGCTTAGTGTCATAGTTGGTGATTCAGATGGTAAGTTCGAGTCTAGACCCTTTCAAATTCATTCTTCCTCGGCCTCATCAGATATGTCACTTTGGATTTTGTTGTGATAGGTGTGTTTTTATTTCCTTTCTTTACCTTTTCAGTTGTGTATTTTTGGGTTCTTATACCCATCGATGATTGTATCCCTTGGTAAGATTATATCAATTGTTGTGTGCCTTGATATAGTGTCATGATTAGATTACTACCCCTTATAGATTATTTCAATTAGTAAGGGATAGAGTGTATCAGTGTTGATATTTTCCCTATGGGTGTAGCATTTGGGTTCGAGTTACTTTTATCGTGGTATATTGGCCTTCTTAAGGCCCTGGGGTAGTACTTATTGTTGATTTTCATTTTTAGGTACCACCTATCTTTTATACTAATATTTATATTACTGTTGTTATTATTGTCGTTGTTTGATATTTCTCTATCCTTTCTTGGTAGACAATTAGACTAGCAGTATCTAGTTAGAATTTCCATTTCTCGCACTTCTTATTCTTTGGCTTAGGCAGCTAGCTTGGTTAGATGATTTCTCTCTTTTAGCAAGGTAAGGTTGGTTGTTTTCCTCTTTGGTTGGTTGTGCTAGATCTGTTATGGAGTGGATTATGGTAGTGAAGTTAAGTTGACTTTATATGGTTTTGTTATGGTTCTAGATTTAGTGATTGGGTTGTATAGCCCATTTCTTAGGTTGACTAGTTTTGGAACTATTCTTCCAATTTGGATAGATTATCACCTAGTAGTGGTTTTGATGTTGATGTTTAGAGTTCTTGGATTTGTCTTTAAGGTTGTCAAGTTTGTCGCCTAGTGATATCTTTGATCTTAGTATAGATGTGGAGATAGATACTCTGTTCTTACCATGATGTGGTTCTTATTTTAAGTGGAGTTATAGAGTTGGAGATATGTGATCTTTTTTTTGACTGCTTATTAAGTTGGTAATTGAGTATTCATTGTCGAGATAGAGTATTAGATTGATTAGTTGTCGACTAAATTTGCATTTCTCCTAGTTTCTTGAATCTTGGCTATTACTAGAGTAGTTTGATGCCATGGTAAGTTCTTGAGAATGCTTTGGTGGTTCATCCTATTCGTCCATGACACAATTCAATAAGGATATATCTAATTTGGATAGTAAGGTCAATTTGGGTACTTGGTCTTAGTTCAGACTTCTTGGCTTAGTTTCAGACAAGACGAGTTGGAATGGAGATTTAGAGGTTATTATAGATTTGGAGTATGGATTCTTACCCATCTTCAAGTTTGGTTTGGGTAGTTGAGATAGGCAATTCATCTTTGTGTTGAGAGTTTAGTAGGATGTTATAGAGCTTAGGTGTCGCCTTCATTTTTAGATTTGTCTCAGTTGGAAGTTCATCTATAATATAACTAAGCCTACTCCTTGTCTGCCTATTTGGTCTTCTTCAATTCAGATGGATTATGTTTAATAGGTGTTCAGATGATAGTACATGGGTACGGTATTAATTCCTTTAGCTTTGACCAAGGGTTTAAGTTGTCATGGGAATTTTTAGATGATCTACTCAGCAGAAGTAGTAAGCTCGAGTTGGATTCAACATGACTTATTCTTCGATTGATGGAGCATCCTGGAGCAGATCACTAAATGGTAAAAGTGTGTGTTTTTGACTCCTAACTTTCAGTTTTGAGGGTCATCTGGACTAGTTGAAGCATTGGCATAGATTGTAAACCTTGGTTATCTTTGTGTTCCCAGGTGGCACCTTATGGACTTATTCTCATGCATGTCATTTTGGACTTGTAGTAAACCAGCTTCAGTTCTTCAAAGTTATAATCATGGAGTTGAGTAGACAAGATTTTGATGACTTTCTTCTCGACTTGGAGTGTATAGCAGGTTTGGAAAGGAAAAAGAAGGATATGTTTGGGTACTGGAGTTGATTACATGAGTCTTGCCTTGGCTTGCCTTTAGCTTGATGAGTTTTCATTTGATTATGTTGGAATCGATATGGTGTCAGTGTGTCGTGGTTCAGATTTGCGTGCATCAGCCCTTCTCAGTTTAGTTGGAGGCCAATCGATGGTTGAGGTTGAGTTTTGGTGGTTCGATAAGTAAAGAAAGAAAGGTGGTGTAAAAAGTTATACCTATGGAAAAATCCCTTGGAAATGTTATCTCTTCATGGAAGTTATTTAGGAGTCATTCTCGGAGCATATGGTGCCAGTACCTTGTCCTTTCAAGCTTTTGAGATCTTTCAATCCATTAACTTTTAAAGACGAAAGTCGTTTTAGTAGTGGATATTATAATGACCTCTAGGGAATTTCCTCGATATGCATGTATTTTCAGCATTTCAGTCCTTCCACAGTGGCTACAGTTCATTGTGACTTGCTTGAATAGTCGATTCGACTACCACATAGTTTGTTTGGATTTTAGGCTCATTTCCCTATTTTAGAGATTTTGATATTTAAGATTTGGTCTCGGGCCAAAACTCTTATTAGATGACCTCGAATAAGAATTCCAATAGTGCCATCAGCTTTGAAACATTGATTTTAGGCTAAGGGACCCTTGGTTTTAGTCCCGAGGCTTTAGAACTCATTTTATGCTATTGAGGGGATTATGTGAAAATGGAACTATGTGTGGACCTCACATTTAGTCAAAATGATCTCGATGAAAGTTTTGATGGTTCATTTTGTTCAAAACATCAAATTTGGTGTGGTAGCAAGTTCTTTTGTATACATAGGGTTATGAACTAATCTCGAGCACCCGATTGAAGTTCGTTTGGGATTTGGTACAAATCTCAAGCATGGCACTAGATAGGTCCACTTAAACTCCTTTTGAGATGCTTTAACACTCAACTCTTTAGCACATATGGGTTGCTTTAGCTACCCTTTCAAAATGGTCGGGGTCCACTTAAGCGGTCAATGGCCTCTAAAGTAGTGCCTTCTTTAGCGGCCCCCGCTGTTTTTGCCAGACTGTTTAAGCAGCTATATTGTCACTTTAGTTGTAGGCGCTTAAGTGGAACCTATAGCCTTTCAATCCTATTTTTCCCGCCCAATTTTCCATCATTTCTTCCACCATTTTCTCACAAAATTGAGAGTTTAAAGAGAGGAAAAAGTGGAAAATTATTCATAGAAGCTAAGGTAAGCTAGCCTATCTCTCCTTTGTTTCCCATTAATTTTCCCTCAACTTTCTATGATAATCTTGGTAAATTCTTAGAAATTAGGACTTAAATTTCTAAATTTTAAGAGCTGATTTGAAACTCGATTAACACTATATTTATGCATAACTTTT
Organism: Capsicum pubescens; assembly: GCA_030864215.1. Classification (NCBI taxonomy): domain Eukaryota; kingdom Viridiplantae; phylum Streptophyta; class Magnoliopsida; order Solanales; family Solanaceae; genus Capsicum; species Capsicum pubescens. The sequence continues at coordinate 182,003,217 of CM061546.1, read as the reverse complement.
GAGCACACATTCCTTGTCCTTCGAGGGAGCTCATGATGACTCAATTTTGTATTCCATTTGTTAGCCCTGCAGTCCTGTTCTTAACCCAAATTTTGACCTAACCCTTGATATAGTAATATTGGTCTCGTTTTACTCCTAACGATATATAGATCACTATTTTAATAGCATGGTGGCAATTTCAGATTGTGGAGCAAAAGTGAATGATTTGTGGGTGATTCAAGGACTTGCAGTTCGGTATCTAGGTAGGCTTCTATCTTCTTTTCTTTATGAGATAGGGTATTATATATGTTTCATGTTAGATATGGATGTTGTGATATAATATTGGGTAGAACACCGAGAATTATTTAATTTATGAGTTCGGGGGCTAGGAGGGTAATTGACCCTTAAGGTAAAATACTTATTATGCTTCTAGGATCCTGTTACCCTAGGTCGCTAGCATGTTATCCAAAGTTGAGACTAATGAACCTTTAGTATAATGCTTGCTACGATACTCAGTATATTGTGATGGTTTTCTCGGATTCTGATGTTATGGTTATGTCTGATATATATGTGTGTGTGTGTGTGTTATTGAGCCCAAGGTTGTATTAATGATATTGGTTGTATTTCGGGAAGTGTTTTATCCTGGTAAAGGACGTGGCCATAGTTTATAGACTTTTAGATTCTTATAATTGTATTATTTGGATGCTAGTGATGGGATGCATAGATTCGGTACATTCATTCTCACTAAATGGTACAATTCCAACTAAAAATATGGTTTTACTACTAGGTTTCTTAAAAAGGAATTTATTCCCACTTTTAACTTTTAAAATTTATTCTTCTATAATGGAAATCATACCATCTTAATGAATAACTTATAAGCTTTCGAGACTCAAAATTATATTTTAGAGATTTGACTGAGATAGATTTTGATCCACGATTTTGCCACTACTATTAACCTCAGTCGAGAGAGATTCATACCCTTTCTACTATTTTATGATGATTTAGTCTCAGAGTTTATCCCAAGCAATGGATTTATGTAAATACACATTTTTAACCACGCTTCTAGCCGGTGAGTGTATATATATATATATATATATATATATATAGCTCTGGTAGTGGACGGAGTATATTAATGATGATGATGGTTACCGGAAATCCTAGATCTGGACCAGGTTGGTGTATACGGGTACTCTAGAATGCCCCTAGGGGCCCCTTAGTCCGTGAACCATCGTGTCGGAGAAGAGACGTCGTCGTAGGTCTTGCTTTTGAGAGTCATCGAGCTGGAGAAGATGTATACACTGGGTTACTTTATGGTACATGGATCGGTTATAGCATTATGGATTCACTTTGCATTCATCCTTGCATGTGCATCACCTATCACAAGTATGCACATATATATATCAACCTTATAGGGGTTGCATTGGCCTAAGTGATTAGTATTGCTTGTAGTATGTTGTGTGTTGATTGGACCTTTCGGATTATTGAGCTCGATTTAGGTATTGTTTGTCAGGGCTAGCCGATTAATTTATATTGTTTTTCTATTATAGTTAGTTCATGACAGGCTAATTATAGGATTGCCACTGAGATTCGAGGTATGATTTTTATTATGATTCTTTTCTCTTACGGTTATTTTAATATGGATAATTATCTCATGTTTAGACATATGGTTAGATCCCCTGATTAAGTTAGCACTAGTTTGTACTATGATTAGGAGGCCTTGAGATGCTAGTATGACTACTTAGCTTGCACCTTTGAGTTATCCTTATTTATGTATATGTATGTATGTGTGTGTGTATATATATATATATTGTGGAGTATGACTATTCTCCCACTTATGTACTCGACTAATCTCTATGTTCTATTTAGAGATGTGTTGTATCAGTACATTCATTTAGTACTATATTTGGTAGTCTTATTTTATTAGAAGCTCTTGTATAGATCCTACCAGGTTCGGGGACTATATTATGTATTTTAGTCTTTTTACTATGATTATTCTACATTCTTCCGTCATTTAACTTGGTTGTCCGTTACTAGTAGTTTCAAACTATGGATTGGCTTACATACTGGTAGGTTACCTGAGAAATTGGTTCATGACACCTAGCCATGATTCATTCCCAATACTAACTCCGAGAGACCTGAACCAGAAGTACCACTCTAGGATATTCGGGAAATACCCTCCCCCACACCTTTCACAGTCCCATTTCATTTTTTAGAGTTCAGCTAACACCTAATAATCAACTTCCTACTATGACACACACGAATTTTCAATAGGAAGAATACTCTGAAATATCCCCATGCAACATAACGTGAAATAATCATATAAACAACCCCTAATATATAGACTACCCGCCTTTTAACCGCCTTTTATCCATCCAAACTTTATGCCACAGAGGCTTAGACATAAAGTCTCCCATCCACAAACAAATGCAATTCTCAATCGTATGGATGCATTATCATTGAAAATATGTGGGTTTGGACCCATCTGCATTGCTTTCTCCTCTTCTCCAAGGTTCCAAAGCATGGGAGGTAGCCCTTAGAGTTTTTGGAGACTCCCACATTGTTATTTCACCAAATGGAGAAAAGGGGGTAAAAAACCCACTTAAATGGAGATGTTGCCCTACGTCACACCACTATAGTGGTTTGCCACCACTATAGTAGAATAAATACTGCTACTACAGAATGATGTCAGCTTTCCCCACTATTTAATGAACCAAAATTTTACACCACGTGCCCTATGTAATTTTTCTAATGAAATCTTGATAACCCGCAGGTCGTAATAACATCTAGACGTTTTTAAGTAATGATGAATTTTTTTGTTACAACCACCTAGTCACTTAAGCGGAGGACCCATCGCATAAGAAAAGGTAGCTTAGGCGTCACTCGACCACATAAGCAAAGACCAGCTTCCGTGATGGATTGCTTAAGCAATCATTTGACGACTTAAGAGGTGATGGCTTAGGCGATCATTTAGTCGCTTAAGTGGCAACTTCTGATTTTATATCACCTTTTTCACTAGAATTTTCCCTCATTTATTTAGGGATATTCCTCCACTTTTTAGATGGGAAGTTTGGAAAATCATCCATTGAATCTAAGGTAAGCTTATTCAACACTCCTTGGTCATTTCCTATTACTTTTCTGTCAAATTCCATCCCTCTTTATTATAAATTCCAAGAATTTAGGTCTTGAATACCTCAACTTTGTGATCTGATTTAAGCCTCGATTTGTGATCTAGTTGTGCTCAACTTTTTAGCAAACATTCCTTGTCCATCTAGGGACCTTATGATGGATTCAATTTTAGAATTTTGTTAGCGGGCCCCATAGACCCAAGTTTTACCAGATTTTGGACCAGGAGTTTTATATTACAATATGGGTACCTTTACTGCTATTAATGTATATATTACTATTTATATAGTGTGACATTGATTTGGGATCACGGAACAAGGATGAGCAAATTATTGACGATTCAAGAAATGTGGTTCGACATCGAGGTAGGTGACAGCGCCCAAGCGCACACGCAAGTGTACGTGATCTTATCAAATAGTAAAGTGTCTTCAAGGAAGCCCAAGTATCGATCTCTCAGGGACTTCCGTTCGCCGCCTATCCAATTCTAGTTCAACAATTGAGATAAAGTAACCAAAAAGAGAGTTTATAATTTTGTAAATTAAAAATAAAATAAATAATGCATAAAAATAAAATATTTGGGACAATCAATGGAGAAAAGCCCAGGGTTAAATCACTTCGAACAATCATACTATGTTATTTAATTTCCTTCGTTAACTTGCTTATCTTGGTTGTTGATTCGTAGGGTTAATTGCATGATCATGGTTTCCCAACCTCTAATCTTTTACCTAATTTGGACATTACAACTACATCGTTGAGCGGGGATGTAATAATCTAATTAAGTGAATTAAAGCTATCATCCTACGTATGAATCAAGTAAGGCATCTAAGTACATCCCTGTCCTAGATGCTAAATTCAATTCTTTATTTTATAAAAAAAAAAAAAATAACTCAAACGTTGTTTATTCCCGTGTTCTATCTCCCTATTACCTCTCCTGAGATCAAAAGGTTGACGATATATGTATTCTATGGGTGATCAATCCATAAAATAAATAAAGCAAGAATAAGCAAACAACCAAATATGATAAGCAAAATTAATCAAAATTAATCCAAAAAATTAGTAATCATGTTCTTGACTTTTATCCCGAAAAAAAAGTTTTTAGCCGATAATATTCATAATCATGATCCAATTAATTGAATACATGATATAAAAAATTAAAGACTAATTAAAATAAATAGAAGCTAATAAACCGTGTAACAGCCTCTTCCATTTTTCTCCAAACCGTGTCCAAGAATTAATTCACCGTCCCAGGTGTCTTGTCCCCAAATAATCCAAAGTTGTTCAATAAATATATATATATATATATATATATTTAATTCATAAATATGGTGGGAGTAGGATGGCACATGGTTCCCAGGTGTCCCCCCAAAGAATTATGCAATTTATCATGTTATAATAAAATAATCCCACTTTTTGTGGGATTAGAAAAGATTCCCAAAAAATGACTTGAATTTCGTGCCATTTGTTAAATTAACAATAGGAAAAGCTCTTGCTTGTCGGCAGAATGTAATTACCTTTGCATGAATTATCGACACGACGCATCAACTTCGCATCGACGAACTAAAATTTGCTTTCAAAATTTTGATTAAGTGTTAACGTCCTTTTTTTTTTCTATATCTTTTATAGTGTATTTTTAATAAATTTTGAGTCTTTTCCTCATCAATATATTATCGTATTCATCTCACAAAGCCTCCTATAATATCACACATCACAAATTAGAGATTCAAACAACACAATAACCTCAACGATGAATCAAAACAAAAGGTAAGATAAGGCAAATTCGCAATGATCTTCCACTTATTATTTCGGCTCTTGACTTAATCTAATTAAACTTTGCACATTACAAACAAGTTATTCCACTCATAATTACACCATTAAAATATTTTTAACAAATTAAAAATATTAGAATCCACCAAAATCAACTAGACACATACCTAGCTCAAGCTAGTAAAACTAATTTTCCGGGTTGAACTCTAAATGACTAAATTTAGCACAAAATTGTTTGAAAAAGACTTTCAACATTGTAAATACTCACTTGGACACTTAGATGATTATTTATATCAATATGACCACGTTAAGCACACAAATTGCTCTTAAAATAAGGCAAAATAAGCTAGAATAATGATACAAAATTGTATAAAACCATCACAGATCATCACCCCACACTTAAACTCTTGTTCGTCCTTGAACAAGGTGATGCTACATTTCTATTAAAATAAAGACATTCAATCTCGTACTATAATGACTACACGCAATGCAAGTTTCTACACAAAGCACATTATTTACACAACTGAAAACTCATGAACACTACTCCAAAACATTCTAACCTCAAGAATTGACTCACCTAGTTGGCAAACTCATGCATATTATTCAATCAAGAACATCGTACAATTCACCTACATTCATCAAGCATGTGCCCCTCACAATAAGAGAGCTACCCATAATTACTCACAATAATGCAATTTATAATATAATGGGTATAAGAATCAAATTACTCTCACTCTCACAAAGAATTCACAAGTTACACATAATGGAACTATAGGCTTGTCTTTAGTGTAATGCTCCACTAATATTGGAATGATGAACTAAAGATCAATTAGAACTTTTCTGGGTTGTAGTGTAGGCTAAGGAACGGATAGAAACTATTTTGGAATAGTGACTAACCTCTCTAAGAACTTTAATACACTACATTAAGAATTTAAAACCAATCTCCAACAACTAAATTACACTTATTGATTCATCCATACCTTTTGTTTTTGCCTCATCTCTTTTAAGCATTTTCACAAACACTTGCCGGACACATAGTTTACTACCACAAGAATCAATTTTTTTCTTTTTTTTTCACAATCATAGCAATATTTTTAGCATCAATTATATCACACCTATCCACCACACATCAATTATCAACAGCAATAACTATTACCTTGGGGCATAAATTTCTCCTTTTTCTTCTTCTTTCTCAAACTCCTTAATCAATTTTTTAATTAAAGCACTTAGGAGTTTTTTGGATCAAATTATGGTCTATCAAAGAATGAATTAGGCTACTTATGAGATTTCCAAAGAAAAAACTAAAGGCTCAATGGGGTTTAACTAGGATAATGCACAAGGGTAGGTAAAATGAAGGTATAAAACAAGGCTATCAAAGAAATGCCTATCTCATCTCCTAAAACCACATTCTTTATTTCTCTTTACACACACACCAGGTAAGTTATAGACATCACATGCAACAAGAAATATAAAAAATACTCACACGCACATGGCACATGCTCAACTTAATAGGATCATCATAGACTCCTAACCAAATAATAGCACAAATTCAAAATTAAGCCAATAAGTATAAGAGTAAAAAACATGAGCCTAAGAGTCTCAAAAGTAGCAATTCACACAATTCAACATGCTCTTACAAACAAACCCACTTACATCATGCAATCAAAAATAATACCAACTCAAATATCTTATTTATTCCTATCCTAAAATTTTTAAATTGAGTCAAAAATTGAGAATTTCCCCACCCCACACTTAAAAATCTTCTTTGTCCCTAAAGTGAATTTAAATGTAAGAGATAAAAATACTCTTTGAGGCCTCTAGGCTTAGTTAGTAGCATCTATTTGCATCAAGAAGGATCCACGGGATCCCACACTCAGTATTCTCCATGCTTCAAGCTCAAGTTTATGGTACTCAGACTTCCCAATAACCTGTGGCTCAACAAAAAACAAAAACTACGTGAAGTAAAAACTAAAGAAAAAAACATACCTTAGATTGGGTTGCCTTCCAAGAAGCGCCTAATTTAGTATCGCGGCATGACCCAATCAACTTTTTCCTTCACCTTGAGGATATAAATTTTACCCCCAATTTAGCATCCATCTTTTTGACCCGCTCATATGGGGTTGGTACAAAGATTAAAGAACCGAGTAACGGATGATGCATGGTAAATCACTCGACCTTGCAGTGAGCTGTGTTTTTATGTTGTTTATTCGGTGTAAAATCAAGAATATAGAATTCTTGTTCCTCTTCACACTCTTTCACTATTTCAGATGATTCCACGGACAAGGTATCATCTAAACGTAATGTAGAAAAGTGCTTTGAATGAGGCCCAACCAATCCCACTTCAAAATTTACACAATCTACTACACAATCACTCTCATTCACCTTCTGGATTTCATTTTCAAGATAAATATGACAATCAGGTGACTGTAATTCTTGAGATTGCTCTACAAATTTTCTAATGTCCTCCTTATACCTTTCTTTTCTTAGCCACTGTAGACATGGTGGTAGTGCTAACTCCTCAACCTGTTTAAAAACTTTAGTTTTCGAGTACTCAGACTTTCTCGAATTATCAGCAACTTTGTCTGCAACTAATTGGGGAGTCAACTCTGCATCTACTTTCAGCTTATTATCCAATTTCTCTACAGCCTCCTGATAGTTCTTCAAGTCGTACTTCAACTGCACTTGAGACGCTAAAATTTATTTCAGCATCTCTTCCATGTTGCTAGTTGACTGATTTGGTTGGGCCTATTAAAACTGCTACTGGTGGTTATTGCATGATTGTGGCTGATTCTGCACCATTTGATTAAAGTTGTTTATATACAAACATTACCGAATCGGGATTGACAATACAAATATCTTCAGAATGACCACTATAGCCACAAACCATACACCATATAGAATCGTCATCACTCAAAAACTATCTAGCCCAGGCTGCCATGTCAAAAGTGTGATAAAAAGAGAAACAAAAGAAAATAAAAAGAAACTAAACAAAAACTATTTACAACTCAATATAGAAAAACTAAAAACAAGATAGTTGCCTAGTAAAAAGTCCCAGCAATGGCGCCAAAAACTTGACAGCGCCCAAGCACACACACAAGTCTATGTGGTCTTATCAAGTAGTAAAGTGGCTTTAAGGAAGCCCAAGTATCGATCTCTCAGGGACTTGCATTTGTCGTCTATCCAATTCTAGTTCAACAATTGAGATAAAGTAACCAAAAAAAGAGTTTGTAATTTTATAAATTAAAAATAAAATAAATAACGCATAAAAATAAAATATTTGGGACAATTAATGGAGAGAAATCCAGGGTTAAAGAACTTCGAACAATCATACTATGTTATTGAATTTCCTTCTTTAACTTGCTTATCATGGTTGTTGATTTGTAGGGTTAATTGCATGATCATGGTTTCCCAACCTATAATATTTTACCTAATTTGGACATTACAACTACATCATTGAGCGGGGATATAATAATCCAGTTAAGTGAATTAAAGCTATCATCCTACGTATGAATCAAGTAAGACATCTAGTACATCTCTGTCCTAGATGCTAATTTCAATTCTTTATTTTATAAAAGAATAAAAACTCAAACTTTGTTTATTCCCATGTTTTATCTCCCTATTTCCTCTCCCGAGATCAAAAGGTTGACAATATATATATTCTATGGGTGATCAATCCGTAAAATAATTAAAGCAAGAATAAACAAACAATCATACATGATAAGCAAAATTAATCGAAGTTAATCCAAAAAAATAATAATGATGTTCTTGACTCTTACCCCAAAAAAAATAAATTTAGCCGATAATATTTATAATCGCGATCTAATTATATGAATATATGATATAAAAAATTAAAGAGTAATTAAAATAAATAAAATCTAGCAGCCTTCTCCGTTTTCTCCAACCTGTGTCCAAGAATTAATTCACCGTTCCAGGTGTCTTGTCCCCAAATAATCCAAAGTTGTCCAATATATATATATATATATATATATATATATATAAAATTAATAATTATGGTGGGAGTAGGATGGCACGTGGTCCCCAGGTGTCCCCATTTATAATAAAATAATCCCACTTTTTGTGGGATTAGAAAAGATTCCCACAAAATGCCTTAAATTCCGTGCCATTTGTTCGATTAACTATAGGAAAAGGTCTAGCTTGTCAGCAGAATGTAATTGCCTTTGCATGAATTATTCATGCGATGCGTCAACTTTGCATCGACGCACTGAAATTCGCTTTTAAAATTTTAGTTAAGTGTTGAACGTTTCTATTTTTTTTATATCTTTATAGTATATTTTTAATAAATTTTGAGTTTTTTTCTCATTAATATATCATCGTATTCATTTCACAAAGCCTCCTATAATATCACACAATACACATTAGATAACCAAACAACACAATAACCTCAATGATGAATCAAAACAAAAGGTAAGATAAGGCAAATTTGCAATGATCTTCCACTTATTATTTCGAATCTTGACTTAATCTAATTAAACTTTGCATATTACAAACAAGTTATTCCACTCATAATTACACCATTAAAATATTTGGAACAAATTAAACACATTAGAATCCACCGAAACCAACTAGACACACACCTAGCTTAAGCTAGTAAAACTAATTTCGGGTTGAACTCTAAATGACTAAATTAAACACAAACTTATTTGAAAAACACTTTGAACATTGTAAATTCATACTTGGACACTTAGATTCTTATTTATATCAACATGACCACGTTAAGAACACAAATTTCTCTCAAAATAAGACAAAATAAGCTAGAATAATGATACAAAAGTGTATAAAACCACTTCAGATCAGTAGGCTTTGGTCTACTTTTCACCATGAGAGAGTGTTATGTATACATTGCAAGCTAGGTAGGGATTATATGATTGTATTATGACTAGCATATCATGACAACCTATTTATGGAATTTGGGATAGAAATATAACACGAACCTTAGAATTAATTTATAGATTACTATTTTGATAGTGTGATGTCATTTGAGATCATGGAACAAGGACGAGAAAATTATGGACGATTCAAGATTTGTGGTTTAGTCTCGAGGTAGGCTTAAATATACTTTTCTCCATGAAATGGCATTATGTATAGATTGCATTCTAGGTAGGGATTATAGGATGGGATTATGACTATTATATCATGACAACTTATTTAGGGAATTTTGGATAGAAATATGACCCAAACCTTAGTGTACGATACTTTTTAAGGCCTTAGAATCCTATTACTTTTGATTATAGGCCTGTTAATCATATATTGATGTTTAGGATCCTTTTGTATTAGGCCTATCGTTCAGCATAATGAATTGGATCGTAATTCCATGATGAGATCCTTATAGTGATTTTATGCCCTTGGACAGTAGTTTCCCATATTATGGTGCTAATATTATTCTAGATATGTATTGCTGGCCCGATACCATGGTTATGATACCAGTTGAATACCATGTTAGTATTTTTTCCATGTGAGAATGCAGTTCTAGTTTATAGATGCTTAGGCATATATGCTTGTATTGTTGGGATACTAGTGATAGCATGCATACTTTTAGGCATATTTATGATCACTTAGTGGTATGATACCAATCAAACCTTGATTTTACTACTGTTTTCCATAAAGGGGATTTATTTCTATTTTTTACTTTTGAAATGGATTTTTTATAACGAGAATCGTACCACCTTATATAATGAATTATGAGCTTTTGGAACTAAATATGATATTTTGGAAATTAGATTGAGATTGATCCCAATCCATTATTTATTTACTCTTTTACCATTATTAATTACTTTGATCGAGAGAGCTTTTGACCCTTTCAACATTATTATGCCGATTCGAGCTTGATCTTAGGCAATGAATTTACAAATTTACACTCTTTTGGTCATTACATGAGTTTGTGCATTTATTATACTTATACATATCTATTTGGTACTAAATGGAGTAGATTAACTATAATGATTACTGAAAGTCTTGGTTCGAGACCTGGCAGTATATACGAATATCCCGAGTCCTCCATGAGCTCCTTCATTAGTGAGCCACAGTTCTAAAGAAGGGTGGTTGTCTTAGGTCCTGCCTTTGTGAGCTACTGAGATAGACAAGGTGTATACACTTGTTATGTTATGGTTCTTGGATTGGATATAGTATTTTGGTTTTGCACTTGTATTCTTTCATTCATATGCATCACCTATCACCAATATATTGTTCATTGTTCATATTTATCATACTTATGAGGTATTGTATAGGTATAAATTATAATTGATATTTGTTGAGTTCATGCTTGCTCTTTTGGGCTTAGGGAGCCCTGCTAGTTTATTATTTGTCTGGACTAGCCAGTTACTTTATTGTTAGTTATTATGATTAGTTCGCGGAAGGATGGTTATGGACTGGTACTCAAGATTGTCGATATATTTTTTATTCCTTTTCTTTCTCATAAGTTATGTTACTTTTAGATTATCTTATGTTAAATCACCCTTCGATTAGAGACCCTGATTATACTTCTACTGGCTTTTCTGTGTGGCTGAGGTTCCTTGAGATGTTAGGTTGGCTTCCTTAGGTTATTACCTTTAAGTTAGTCCTATATATGCATTTATATATATATATATATTTAGTATTACCATATATTTATCTCCTTTTTTATCTATTTATATTGTATATGTATCTTTTGTCCTTGTATTGCTACTATATATCCTTCCTTCACTCTTCATTTTTATATTGGCTAGAGATATACAAATTGCACTTTAGTTCCTGAATATTGTTAGAATATGACAGTGTATCATCATTGCTTCCTTATCATTATTATACTTAGTTTCCTGTAGTTTATGTTCCTTCTTTATGTGTTATTTTTGTTTATATTATCCTTGGAGCTCAATTGGATAATGCCTACTGAGTACCATGTGTTTGGTACTTATACTATACTTTTGTAACCTGCAGATCATAGTACGATTTCTCACCATGGATGTGTACATTGTGAGGGGCAATTATGGATTAGATATTTAGGGGTAGCTACTGACATTTGAAGTATTCCTTCTCTCCCTTATGTTGATTAGACTTATCTTTATTTTTTATTTTAGAGATGGTTTGTAAATGTATATTTATTCTATATTTCTCTTTGTACTCCAATTTTATAGAAGCTCTTATACTTACTCTACCAGGTTTTAGAATTATATTAGTCTCTTTATTATATTCATTCAATAGTTTTCTTCATATTTCTTGATAGTCTGTTACTAGTTGTTCCGTCAATGGGTTGTCTAACCTATTGACAAGTCATAATAGGTTCCATCATGACCTGATAATTGAGTCGTGACAAATTTGTATCAAAGCCTAGGCTTATCTATATGTTGGTACAATAGGTAAGTATCTAGTGGAGTCCTATGAATCAGTACAAAGAAGTTTGTATCCTATCTTTGGGAGGCTACAAGGTAATCTTAGAAAACTCTATTCATGACTCCTTTTCATGTGTCCCTATTTTGATGAACCTCTGTGTAACGCCCCAAAATATCATCCCGAGATGCCACACGGTGCCCAAGGCTACACGTAGCCTCAAGCTAACCCTTTAAGTCAAAATACTACCCTTGGGTTCCAACACAACAACATACACGCTACGCTAAGGATATATATATAAGTACATATCATATCACCTCGCACATGGCACGAAATATTGTTAGGCTGTACATATATGAAATGTCTATACACAACCCAACCCAACAATACACTAGTATGACATAGCCTCTATACAGAAAAATTAATGAGCCATTGGGACAAACCCCCAACTGACTCAATAGACCAAAGGGATCACAAAACAACAACACCAAAACTAGCAACTTGGTCCTCGAACCATGAGGACTCACCACTGAAGGAACGTAGATGCGACACTCGGATATCACTGTCGCGGCTCTGGATGAGTACCAGAACCTACATCATGGTAAGAATGTAGCCCATAGAGAAATATGTGGGTCAGCACAAGATACATACTGAGTATGTGGGGGCGCATACAAAATATAAATAATATCATAAATTTCGTAAAAACATACATACGGACCATAATGACACACCTGGTTTGAGGGACATTGAATCATGCAACTCATAACATCTTAGATAGGAAATGTAGGAGAAAAACCTCATAAATCATTATAGATCATCATAGGCAACTTGACTTACCACATCAAAACTCGGAGTGACTCGGTATTTCAATAAACATGGCTCTTATGGACAGGGGAGTTTCCTATAACCGACAACCCCACGTGAGCTACGTGGAATACCAACGTTTGAAACCCCCGTTGGCGGAAGCGTCATACTCTTTTCCAGGGAGTACGGCCTTAAAACTGTAATAATCACAATCGGGATGACCAATAATATCATCATCAAACAACCCTACGGTGGAACATAGGTTTGGGGAAATACCAAATTTCCCTCTCGGTGCTAAGTACTACTCCCCGACAAGCTTAGAACGAGTTAGGAAATCCACCACAACATCACAAGGGTCTATCATAAAGACCAAATCAAATATCTTTCTCATTTATCAAATCATATCAATTTGTGGATTCCTAACTCAACACATTTTAGCTCAAAACATTTTAATCTTTCTCAACATCAACAAGGTATCAATGCATTGAACCATAACCGACTCGATATTTGGACAAGGATATGAAGACTTAATACATAATATTTTCAACAATTTAACTCATCAAAACCATTCGAAAAATACCAAGACCCATTGCAACTTCAATATCAATATTTCTCAATTTGCCATCCAACTCTCATTTAAAGGTACTTGAGACATCAACCCATAGTAAGGATATAGAATTTCCAATATTAATTATAAATTCATAATAAGAAAATAGTGGAATGATAGTATAAATCAAGGCTTAACAAATTAAATCATCATACTCTCATAATCAAATACTTTTTGGACATAATTCCATCTCAACATCATACACATATCGGATGACATAATCCCATAGCTCATAGACAATAATATAAGATATAAAACCATATTTCCAATTCATGGTAAAACATGTAAAATCTCATGTCAATGTAATTCAACAAAAATAACGGGCACAAGATCGAAAGGATAATCTTGTTCAAAGCCCCACATACCTAAAAATGGAAGATGAATATGAACTTCCGACTCCGGAACTTTATTTACAAAAATAAAGGGTACTTCTCGAAGCCCTTAACACTATCAACTCGAATCCCAAATCAATTTAAAATTTCTACGGTTCAATCAAGAGACATAGAAGGATGAAATTTGGAGTAGTAGGGTTAGGGTTTGAGCCTTAGGAAATTTTTGAGAAAAATGAGCTATTGAATGCTCTTAATGTACTTAAATCCATGGTTTACCCAAATGGATTGGAGTGGGAATGACCAAAATACCCTTAAAAATTAAATAATTTCAAATCTGTCCTTCGATAGACTGTTTTGGTAGGATGAAGTAGATCGACCATAACTTTTTACTTCGATGACTAAATTGGATAAAACTAATTTCATTGAAAAGAGGACTTTGAGAGCTTTCTATGTATATATCGTAGCTCACCCAGATAATTATGTACAAGGAGTTATGATTATTTGAATTTGACCCTAAAATTCACCTGGCCTTAGTATTTTTTTTTGCACATTTACTGTTCACCACTATTCACGGTTAGATCAGAATGATCATAACTCATCGCTCGAGTGTCCGTTTTGGATGATCTACATATCGTTGGAAATTTTATTTGATGATCTACGGGATGACGGGACGTATATCTAGAAATTCCACATAGAAAAATTATTAATCACGATAAAGAACAGAATTCAACACATTTTCGTCCAAGATCTTAACGAAAAAATTTTCTGAGGCATCATACTATGGTACTTCTTTTGACTCTATTCCTTACCAAATAAATAGCATGATGTTATCAATAGATGCAAATAAGACTTTCGCATATATTTCTAGTATTTTGGCTTATTATTGGGCTAGAGAGTTAGAGATTAATGTCAAAGATCTTCATGTCAACCCAAAAGTTTGGGGCCATCCAAGACATCGATAGGATTTATGACCACTTCAACTCTTCATGATCTAGTTTTAGGAATTTTGAGTATTTTAGTGGATGCCTCTAGCCGGAGATGATGTCGGTTACATCAAGTAGTTCTCAGATAAGAGTTAGGTTTGTTGGTGTTCAGTAGAGTTCTCTGTCAATTTTAGAGTATGAGACTGGGTTTCTAGAGTGGGCCAATATACTTTTGTATTATTTCATATAGATCATGAGTTAGTGCATGGATTTGTCAGGGGATTGACTTTACCACTCTGCTTGACGTCGGAACATTTGATAGAAGTTGGGTCTTCTTTCTCTCAGGTTAATGATCATGCAATGACTACATAAAGGGCTTGTATTAATACATATGGAGGTGGAAATAATAGTCCATGTACATAGTACAATGTTAGTGATATTTTCCCTAGAGGTAGGGATCCTCTTACCTAAGGTCAACCTCACTTGTAGACTATTATGCCCGTACAAGTGTCACCTCCGCTTGTGGGTTGATCTCAAATAGAATATGGTGGTCTCAATGGACAGGTTTTAGTCTAGAAGTGTTGGTTATCCGGTATAGATCTTTAGTCCATGATGGCCATTCTGGATTAAGAAGTGAAGTGCATCAGAGAGTCCCAAGGGCATGTTTTTAATATGTGGAGGTTGGTCATTTTTCTAGGGAGTGCCCCAGGAGTGAGTTGGTTTTTCAAATAGGGTCATTACATATTCCTCGCCAGCATTGAGCTACTAAGGTACGTTATAGTTGATGGGAGGATGATAACTTTAGTAGAGAATGTCCTAGGCATCATTCGGTCATCCAATTTGGGTTAGCTCAGATTTCTCATTAGGTTAGAGATTCAAGGATTTGTTATGAGTGTAGAGAGACCAATCATTAGTCCATAGAGTGTCCTCAACATAGGAATATTGGGAATTCAGTGCAGCTAGATTAGTCTCTTAGTGTTATGGCACCTTTAGTTAGAGACAATGTGCTTAGTACTTCAGTTGATCGTTTGGATGCTTAGTTTGAGTTTGGGAACATTCAAATTCATCCATCTTCCAGCATGTTAGGACTATGACTTTAGATTCCATCATATATGTATGATTTTTTATTTACTATTTTTTATGTATATTTGAATTATATTGGGGTTTTCGTACATATTGATGGTTACGTGTCTTGATTACTATATTGATTGATATATACCTTTGTGTAGATTAATGTTTATTTGACAACCCCTATAGATGATTTCTTTTACTAATGGATTGATATATACCCTTGTGTAGATTTATGCTTATTTGACTACCCCTGTAGATGATTTCCTCTAGTAGTGGGTTGAGTGGATCAATATTGTGATTTTCTTTGGGTGTAGTATTTGGATTAAAGTCCCTTTCCTTTGTCATTTTAGCCTTTTTGTGATCTTAGGGAGGTAGTAGTTGTGTTTCTCCTTTGTTTTGTGCTACCTACACCTTATACTGGCGATTTTACTGTTACTATTGTTACTTCGAGTATTGCTTAAAATTTGATTGATTTTGCTTGGTAGACAGCTACGCTAATGTTATATAGTTAGACTCTCCTTCCTTTTGGTTCTTATTCATTGGCTTGGACGGCTAACACGATTGATTTATTCTTTGTCTTTTAGTAAGGTGAGGTTAGTTACTTTCGTTCTCTATTGGAAAAGTTAGATCGATTTTTGAGAGGGAGTGAATGTAGGTCGGTATTCCATGGCTTTGTTGTGGTTGTAGAGTTGGAAATTCAGTTATATTGTTTGTTCCTAATATTGAAAAGTCTAAGGATTGCTTTTCTGGATTGTTGGGTCCATCGCCTGGTGATATACTTAATATCGGTAATGGTTCTGAGTGGGTGCTCCATTCTTTCTATAATGTTTTTCATGATTCCATTGATCTAGAGTTGGTGTAAATGGGTGAATTTAGAAAACATTCTCATTTCAATGGTTGTTCGACCTAATATGACTTTTTGGAGTGCTTCTCCTTGTTGATATGAACCTATTGGTATTTGATGTCATATATTTGGGTATTGGCTTGATGAGATTTAGTATAGGATCGTATTTCTGGGTTGCTCGAGATTTGGCTACCAATGGTACTATTTATAGCCTTTGTGAGTTCTTGGTTATGCCTTGATACAGTATGCCTTTTAGTAGATATGGATTTGATTACTTGTGTCATCATTCGGTGGTTTTCCTCCGTTATGATTATGTTCTTCAGCAATAATTTAGTTTTGACTCTCATGAGAACCGTCAGAGAATATGCTGGAATTATGATAGAGAGATTGGTTTGAGTATTAAATAACAGTGAAGAATCATGGGCTTCAGTTTTGGATTTTTACTCTTTGGAATATTGACTTGAAAGTTATAGTAGATTTTGGCATATAGACGCTTACTCCTCAATGGGATCAATTTGGATAGTTGAGATTGAGTGGTTTAATTTCTGCATTGAGATTTCAGCTATGGGTTGTTGAGCTTAAATTGTGGTCGATATTTTATGATTTAAATCAGTTAAGACTTCCTCTATAGGTGTAACACCCCGCATTTTCTAGCTAGAAAGCAAACCGTCATTCCTACGTGTGTTAGCTCTAATTCCATGGTTTATATTTAAATTCACGTGTCATGATCGTTCTCTTAGTCTATGAAGTGATTATGAGGTGAAAAGTATCCATAAAAATCACTTGGAACAAAGTTGAGCTAAGAGTCATTCATTCATCCAAAGTTTGATATTCAATTCTACAAGGGTCTACTTTAAACGTGTATAACTTTCAATACACATGAAAATTTTCAGATCAAGACTCACCAAATTGTAGATAATTGAATTATATTTCCAACTATATCAATTTCTCCTAGAACCTATAACCGAGAGAAATGTTATGGTATTTTTCGTGTGAGGCAGTAAGCCGATGTGATCTTGACGCGCCGCGTCGACTGCGCCCTGACATGAAACGTGACGCGAATTTAAAGCTATTTTACGCATTATTTCAGTTCCTAATGGGTCTAAGGCTATTCTGGTCACTTCCCCTCACCCAAAATCCATCTATAACATAGAATTTCAGCCCTAAGAAACCAAAATTGGTTATTATTCACTCTTCCTCTCAAAATTAAAACCCTAACTCCTTCCCCAAAGATCAAGAACTCATCTCTAGGATCAAGAATTCCAAGAAAACTGATTAAGATTTGGATTTCATTCTTCTAACTCCGAAATCTAAGGTATGTGGGGTTTTCCTAAACTACATGGGCAGAAGAAAATTGTTTCAATAACATTTAAACATTGTAAAATCATGAATTTTAAGGGGTTTTAGCATTTATATTACAATATCGCTTTATGAATTCTTTAATGACATTATTGTTTTGGTCTTGAGGCCTTTCCCCCAAACTTGATTTATAACTATGTATAAGTATATATATGTATGTGTTTTGATGAATTTGAATGATGAATTGAGAGCTTGATTTATTAGAAATCCCACTCTTGTTTACAAACTTCTTGTTTTAATAAGATATGATTTATTCAAAATACATTGTTGGGAGCATGTTATAAATGTCTTGATTTTGTTTATGACTTAATTATGGTTTTGAATTGAAGATAGGGGGTCTTACTTATTGGTAAATGCTGAAAATATATAATGAAAGAATTGAATGGATTGTCGAAATTGACCACCACATGTTTGCTTGAAATTGTTTAAAAGGATAAGAATCTTTGCATGGTTTTGACTTATGCTTTTAAATATGAATCCTCTTATACTTGTCTAAATTCTTTGGTGGTTTGAACATTATTTTAAATGATAGAATCTTGTATGATATCATATGGCTCATAAAATACGACTTGTAAGTCTTGGTATGACGGTACCAAAACAGATAATGCCATAACAGACACAGAATAGAATAGAAATCAGATTTTTACTCAGACTTACAGATTTTGAATTTAGAAAGATGTATGTTCAGAAAAGGATAAAATTGGGCATGGAGAGATGTTAGGTGGTTACCAAAGAAGGCACGAGTTCAGAAAACTCATTGCCGAAAATCATGTTTTGCCGATACGGGTTATTATGTCCCCTAGAGGGATTTTACGCTGGCCTAGTGCCCTGTGGCATATCAAACTCAGACACTTCAACCCTTGCAACAAACATGGGTTGGGGGCTTTCCCGCCGATTCAATGGCAGATTCCATATAGCCCATGGAATATCAGACTTGTAGGGGAGTACCACCTAACTCAGAAGTAATACAAAAAATAGAACTGCAATGACAAAAATATTTTATGATTATCAAAGATTTGCCCATGTATTTTAAACTATATCATGCATGATGTTTCATGACTTGCTCTCACCGATTTTATATATATAAAAACATTATTTTGGATTGCTCTGTGTACCAGTAATTTTGTATTGACCCCCTATATTTTAGGGTCTGAAACTCAGTCCAGGGGTCTTGCTAAATCGTCGAAGTGTCAGATAGTAGTGTGCAGTTGGTGAGCCTTCTTTCTTTCGGAAGACCTATTCTAGAGCATTGTTATTACATTTTGTTTTGGGTCCGACTGTGGGCCTTGTCCCAGTTTTGTTTCAGACTTATGATGGATCTTGTAATGTTATAGATTTTGCAGACGGGTGTCATATGTCTAGAATATTCAGAACTTCTTTTAAATTTTTTCAAGTTATTAAATTGACCATGGATTCGTCATGTATTATTTTTTGCAAAGTTTCTTATACTATATGATTATTGTGCATGATTACCAGATTTAGAAGAGCTTCTTGGCCTTTATGGGTCGAGATGCTCGTTACGGCTAGGGCCCCAGCTCAGGTAGTGACAAACTTGGTATCAAAGAACGGCTCATGGTCCCAGGGTATCTGGGAAATCATGTCTAGTAGAGTCTTTCTTATTCGTGAGTTATGCACCACACTTATAATCAGGAGGCTACTGGGCATTTAGGAGTTGTTTCTTATTCTTTCATACTCTAGTTCATACTGTAGAGTTGTCCATAAAAAGGTTATCTAAATTCGTTGCTTGTTCTAATTTCATGGGCCATGCCTCACTGTCGAGGCAATACAAGTCTAAGAGTCTAGTTCCCCCAACGATGTGGTTCTCTCTGATTGAGTTATCCATAAAGTTATAAGATAGAACAAGGACTTGAGAGAAGTCCATTAGTGCTTCAAGGTGTATTGATTTGAGTGTATGCCTTTATTCTGATGAAATTGTGCTTTCCAGCTTGAGGTACAAAGTCTATTTGGTCCCCTTTTAAAATCCTTATTACAGATGTCTTCTATAAGGGTAATGATGTGTACCAGAATGTTGGAACTATATTTCCACCCGAGTAGTAGTTATGTTATAGTGTCATGACCTATAGGTAAAGAGATTGGCCAAGAAGTTGGTGATAGGAAGTCACAATTTTAGAAGTCAGAGTGAGGGTGACTTTTGCATAAATAAATAGTTTTAGCTGTATAATTGTGGATTGAGGAGTGGATTTCCATTGTATAGTGATAGACTAATGTTCAGTAATATGTATGGTAGTCTGCGAAGAAAGTGACTAAATATGATTATTATTTGTTCAAAATAGAGAAGGAGCTCAAAGTTGATAGTTATGGTGGTTGTGGAAATCATTTATAAGAGGTAAGAGAAAAAGGGTAAGTTAGTTAATAAGTTGTAAGTAGAGGCTCATTAGTGGTTATTGAATTTTCAAGATCATTGTGATGTATGATCGGGTAAGTAAGTACGATGTGAGGAATTAAAATATATTGATAAGATTGAAATGGGTTATATTATAAGATTAAGATCGACAAATCCTATCATGTGACTTTACGCCTTTGATGTTTTTTTTTAGTAGTAGTAAACTAGCACTTCAGGTGACAAGGTATGTGGTAGATTTCGAATTGTAATAATGAGGTTATGGTAGGGTTGTGATTGTAGGTAGTAGCTAAGTGAAGTGAAGTATTTGGGTTGATTTCCCAATTTGGTGGACTGGTGTAGTATGTGGCATGCTTTACCGGTGGTATATAATTGAGGATAGATAACAGGATTGAACTCTAGATGTGGAGTATAGTGGTGAGAATAGTAGTTCGAGATTGATGATGCATGTTTTGATGGAATTAATTAGCAAGCTTGGTGTATTGTGTGAAATGGCCTAGGTTTTGATAATTTATGAAAAATTTAGATGGTAGTCATGAGGTATATGCGTCTATGAGAACTAATGTAGAAATTATGAATTGTGGTTGAATCATTAAGTGGATAAGAACATGAATATATAGGAATAAATTGAACCCCAGGTAGCAAGTTGTTAGATAAAGTTTTATGTATATAAGTGTTTTGTGTACCTAGATTTAATTATTGAAATCTTATAGTATGGAGAAGTATGGAAAGTTGTTGTATGGTGTTCTTTAGAGTTGAATTGAGGATATATAGGATAAGTAGTGTGCGTCTTTGATATAGTTTTACAAATTTTGTCAATAAGTAGGTTATGTGTTAGAGGTATAATGATAGTATTCTAAGAAATTGAAGATAGAGTATTAAGTGTTTAGAATCATGGGTGTCTATGACCATGAAAATATTAGTCGTAAGTTGATGACTTTGGGAGTTAGAAGATATCACGATTAGTGTCCCTGAAAGGGGATGTCCTAGAAAATAATTTAGTGTCTTTGTATTAGAGATTAATGAGAGGAGTTTGTGTTCATGTATATATTGATACCCCTTTATGGTAAGGAGGGTGGATGTTTGCGCTCATGACAGTGGGAGTTGTAGAGCGATGGCTATAGAGGCTAGCGGAAGTTAAAGGTAGCATTTACAGAAAAGCAAGTCCTTCAAGGTATAGTTCTTCAAGTAGAGTTTAGAGTTTAGGTATGTGGTGATGTCTCTTTTATGTTGCGAGATGTGGCTATAGATTTGTTAAGGGGATATGACCATAAGTCTAGGATTATGACTTTGATCTAAGGGGGAGATGGGGAATTAAGTTAGTTCCCAAATTTTTTCTCAATGCGACATGTTGCGGGGATGAGTTATGATAAATTTATTCCTACTCAAGCATACTCCTCCTACTTCCATTTCAGAGATTATTTTGCCAATGTCCTACGTCATGTGCTCAAGTCATGCCTATGCCTATGGTTTGAGTTCTCTATGGACTTATGTTTATGATCTGACCTCCAAAACTAGAAGCAATATCGTCTCTCTATAATCAAGTCTTTCATGTAGTCAAGCCATATGTTATGTTGTTCGTGATCCATGAAAATCTATGTCTCTCAGCATGCTTGGTCCTAAGAAAATATGTTTCTATATGTCATCGATTCATCCTATGTCGAGTTTAGCCAAAGTGATTCAGTTTATGCAAACTCATGAAAAATCTCAATTCCTTAAATGAGGAGCAATTGCTTTAAGCGAAAATCTTTATCTTAGTTGTAATGTAACAACCCGTAGCATTTTCAACTCAATACCACTCTTAGTTGTAGATATGGAGAGTTGACAACCTGAAATTTTTTCTAATTGTTAAAAGACTTAGTCATATTTATGAGCTCTTAACTTTCATGATTTTTAAATTGATCTTCCCGACCCTGAAACATAGATTTTAGAGTTGATTCATGATAAGGTGTGTAAAGGAGGTGTCTCAGGAAAGTTTCTTATTTTTCAAATGACGTTTGAGGCATGTTTGGATGATCAAAATAGTGGGACAACGTGATGTCGATGCATCACACCAGTAATCACGTCAGTAGAGACCGACGTGGCACGTCGCTTAACATGTCGGGTGCCCAGTTCATTTTACTAATTTCCTATTCCAGGAGGGTAATTTAATTTTTTTCACTTATTTTATTTTGATATGTGCACTAATGTTTTCTCACTGTGCTCTATCCTAAGAATTCATGTTGTATTGTGTTTCTTACGAACGATTCTCTACTTATGATCCAGACACTTGATATATAAAGCACTTTGTGTGTATTTTATCGTATCGTCACTTCATGTCCCTCCTTGAGTAGTGCAATAAGTATAAATTATGTTTTAATAGTGTTACTTTCGTTCATGAAATTTATGCTTGGGTCCCTTAATGACCATCCATATGTTAGTATGAGGGTGGTTGTTGAAGCATGGTGATGTTTTAGGTGGGGGAGTAGATGTTCTTGAAGGTGAAAAATTTGATGTGATTCTCAAGCTAAGGTTATAGGTGAAAGGGAAAAGAAGGAGATGAACTTTTATTGTGTGAAATATCTAAGGAGGAATGTGGCAAAAATATTTGTGAAAGTGATTGAAATTGTTGGTCTTAGTGGGGAGATCCATGTAGTGGGTGTAGTAATGATTAGGCTTGAATGTTCTGGTTGCTGAAAATACAAACCTATGTGCTATGTGGTTAGTACTCTATAAATTAAATATCGAGTGTTTTTATGGTAGTGATAAGGTGAAGGAATATTCTTAAAAGGATGTAATGTACAAGGTCCCATAGCTTAAGTTATCACCTTGTTACTCCGAGTTAGGCTTTAACATAAAAGAACTTTGCAGTGGGACTCAAACTTTTGTGGTTAGATGTGTGACAGGAGAATTGTAAGATGGAAATGACGAAATATATTATTTAATATTGGAGTATAGCTGAGTGGTGCCTTTAAGCTAAGTCTATTTGTTGTATCCTAAGGGGTGGAGAATGCTTCTATCCCGATCTTCCGCGAAATCCTAGTTCATGATTATTACCAATATAAATCAGGTCTATGATCATCAAATAAATTCATGCCTTAAGTTTTGATGATTATGGAGAATAGAACTCATGTGCAAGATCATCCCTATGTAAAGTCTCATTATCCCATGTTTCGTGCTTACACATTTCACTAGGGGTTATGGACTGCGTACATTTTACCCTCCCCAGACCCCACTTTGTAGGAATACACTGGGTTTGTTGTTGTTGTTGTTGTTGTTATCATAAGGATCGTTTGATTCCTTTGTATATTTTCTTGAGGAAACATGTTCAATGCGAGATTACATTGTTTATTCTACACTTTTAGAGCCTAAAAAAAAGTCCCTACCCATCATTCGGTGATGAATGATCCCAAGGGGGAGATAACGTAACACCCCACATTGTCGAGCTAGAAAGCGAACCGTCATTCCTACGTGTGTTATATCTAAATCCATGGTTTATCATTAAAGTCATGTGTCATGATACTTCTCCTAAAGTATGAAGTGATTATGAGGTGAACAGTGTTCATAAAAATCACTTGAAGCAAAGTTGAGCTAAGAGTCATTCATTCATCTAAAGTTTGATATTTCATTCTACAAGGGTATATTTTAAACGTGTATAACTTTCGATACACATAGAATTTTTCAGATCAAGACCCACCAAATTATAGATAATTGAATTATATTTCCAACGATATCAATTTCTCCTAAAACCGATAACCGAGCAAAAAAATATGGCATTTTCCGTGTGAGACAGTAAGCCGATGCTATCTTGATGCGCCGTGTCGACTGTGCCCCAACACGAAACGTAACGTGAATTTAAAGCTATTTTAAGCATTATTTTAGTTCCTAATGGGTCTAGGGGCATTCTAGTCACTTCCCCTCACCCAAAATCTGTCTAAAACATAGAAGTTAAGCCCCAAGAAGCCAAAATTGCCTATTATCCACTCTTCCTCTCAAAATCAAAACCCTAACTCCTTCCCCAAAGATCAAGAACTCATCTTTAGGATCAAGAATTCCAAGAAAAATGATTAAGATTCGGATTCCATTCTTCTAACTACGAAATCTAAGGTATGTGGGGTTTTCCTAAACTGCATGGGCATAAGAAAATTGTTTCAATAACATTACAACATTGTAAAATCATGAATTTTGAAGGGGTTTTAGAAATTATATTACAATGTCACTTTATGAATTCTTTAATGACATTATTGTTTTTCTCTTGAGGCCTTTCCCCCAAACTTGATTTATAACCATGTATAAGTATATATATATATGTATGTGTTTTGATGAATTTGAATAATAAATTGAGAGCATGATTTATTAGAAATCCCTCTCTTGTTTACAACCTTCTTGTTTTAGTAAGATGTGATTTATTCGAAATGCATTGTTGGGAGCATGATATAAATATCTTGATTTTGTTTATGACTTAAGTATGGTTTTGAATTGAAGAGAGGGGGTATTACATGTTGGTAAATGCTGAAAATATATAATGAAAGAATTGAATGGTTTGTCGAAATACATGACCACCACATGTTTGTTTGAAATTGTTTAAAGGATGAAAATCTTTGCATGGTTTTGACTTGTTCTTTGAAATATGAATCCTCTTATACTTATCTAAATGCTTTGATGGTCTAAACATTATTTTAAATGAGAGAATCTTGCATGATATCATATGGCTCAGAAAATATGACCTGTAAGTCTTGGTATGACGATACCAAAATAGATAATGCCATAATAGACACAGAATAGAATAGGAATCAGATTTTTACTCAGACTTATAGATTTTGAATTTAGAAAGATGCATGTTTAGAAAAGGCTAAAATTGAGAATGAAGAGATGCTAGGTAGTTACCCGAAGAAGGCACGAGTTCAAAAAACTCATTGCCCAAAATTGTGTTTTGCCGATATGGGTTATTATGTCCCCTAAAGGGATTTTATACTGGCCTAGTGCCCTGTGGCTTATCAGACTCAGATACTCCAACCCATGTGGCAAACTAGGGTTGGGGGCTTCCCCGCCGAGTCAATGACGGATTTTATATAGCCCGTGAAATATGAGACTTGTAGGGGAATACCTCCTAACTCTGAAGTAATACAAAGAATAGAACTACAGCTACAAGAATGTTTTAAGATTATCAAAGATTTGCCCATGTATTTTAAAATATATCATGCATGATATTTCATGACTTTCTCTTACCTATTTTATATATATAAAAACATTATTTTGTATTACTCTGCGTGCCAGTACTTTTGTATTGACCAAAACTCCTAGAAAAATGATCTCGAATGAGAATTCTGATGATTCCATTACTTCAAAATATTGATTTTAGGATATGGGACCCTTGATTCAGGTATCGAGGCTTCCAGATTTATTTTAGGCTTTTGGGTAGAATTTGTTTAATATAGAACTAGGTGTGGGACCCATATTTAAACTAAAAGATATCGGATTAAGGTTTCGATGGTTCCTTTGAGTCCAAAATGCCAAATTTGGTGTGGTAGCATAGTTCATTTTCATGCACGGGGTTTTGAACAAATTCAAAGCAACCAATCGGAGTCTACTTGGACTTAGAAATTTTTTTTTCCTGCCATCATGTGGTACAATCCCTTCAGGGACCAGTCTTGGACCCTACCTAGTCACTTAAGTGGAGGCCTCATCATTTAAGTGAAGGTTTCTTAAGCAACACTAGTCCTATTAAGTGAAGATTGACTTTTGTGAAGGATCGCTTAAGCGATCATTTGACCACTTAGGCAATCATTTGGTCGCTTAAGTGGCTACCGCTGGTGTTATATGACCTTCTTCACCTGCATTCTCCATTATTTCTTCTGATATTTTTCTTCATTTTGAGAGCTTGGAACGTTGAAAATTATGGAAAATTATCCACTGATGCTAATGTAAGCTATTTCAACACTCCTTATACATTTTCTATTATTTTTTTGTCAAATTCTATCCCTCTTCATTGTAAATTCGTAGAATTTAGGTCTTAAATTTCTCAAATTTTTTGGTTGATTTGAGACCCGATTTGCGATCCATTTATGCTCAACTTTGATAACATATTCCTTGTCCTTCAAGGAACCTCGTGACAGAGTCAATTTTGGAATTCCATTAGCAGCCCCTATGGACTCTTTTTTTACCCAATTTTGGGCTTGCAGTTTTATATTGTAATATGGGTACCATTTTACTCCTATGAACATGTAGATTACTATTTTGATGGTGCAATATTATTTATGGATCGTGGAACAAGGGCGAGCAAATTATGGACGATTTAATATTTCTGATTTAGCATCGAGGTAGGCTTCAATATTACTTTTCTCCATAAGAAGTGTATAATTTTCTCCTTGAGATTCGCCCCAATTCAAATTGTGTTACTTGACAACGATCGTCTCACCCCTTAATTATGGGAGTGAGTTGAGCGCTATCAAAATTGCGTTGTTACCGAGGAGTGAAATATAGATTTCTATTATGTGGTGCCATTCTTACTTGGGAATACCAGGAGTAGTCTAATTTACTTTATTTGTTATTTTTGAATCTTTTGTAGGTGATCAAGGTGTAAACGGAGCAATGAACGATAATGCAAGCAATATGGGCCCCTTTGATACCCCTCTTCATGATGAAGGCCAATTAAATGAAGTGGGAAAAAAAGTGCAATTCCCATCCCGCCAACTAATGGGAATAGAATGTTTCATGTGACTAGCATTATGCTTCACATGTTGCAAATGAAAGGGTTGTATGGGGGTCAAGCTATGAGGACCCGAATGTCTATTTGAAGAACTTTGTGGAAGTTTGTGCATCATTTAACATAGCATATATTACACAAGAATCCATCTGACTTTGACATTTCCCGTTCTCATTAATGGGTGAGGCGGTCTTATGGATTCGCTCACTTCCACTTGGCTCAATTACATCATGGGAAGA
This sequence comes from Capsicum pubescens, assembly GCA_030864215.1. NCBI lineage: Eukaryota > Viridiplantae > Streptophyta > Magnoliopsida > Solanales > Solanaceae > Capsicum > Capsicum pubescens. Next base: position 181,975,802 of record CM061546.1, on the reverse strand, counting down.
GCTTACCACAGTGTTTCTTGATGGATACTTCCCACCATAAAAAATACTTCAAAAGCGGGATGAGATTGTGAACTTCTGGAAAATGAATAGAGAACTGTTGTTTGAAGCTTGGGAGATGTTTAATGGAAAGCTAGCCCAATGTCCAAATTATAAGATCCCAGAAAAGATACTCCTCGAGATTTTCTATAAGGCTCTTGATCCATTAAACAAAACGGTGGTGGATAGTGCGGTGGGGGCTCTATAGTGAGATTGCATCATCTTGTCGCCTTTCGATTGATAGGAGAAGTATCAAAACAAAATTAGGTTTGGCGTACCCGAGATACTAAAGCTTCCAAAACCCCCTTCTACTATCTCTATGGTGGCTAATGAACAAAGAAAATGAGAAGAAGAAAAGGAGTAGAACATGGCCAAAATGATTACCCAACTTGAGCTCTTGATGAAGCATGTTATGAGTGCACCCGCAAAAGAGGTAAACGTCACAACATCAAATTCTTATAAAGCTAATGAAAAGTCAAATAAGTTGGATGAAGAAATTCGGTACTTGGCAAACTACTCAGGGGGTTCTCACTCATCGTGAGCGGGATCGAGATTGTATAGATCATGAATGTGATTATGATCGTTATGTCCCTCCTTATGATCGAGCTAAAGCCAAGGAATCTAGTTCCATTGACCCCAAAAATCTCAAGACCAAGGATATGTTAGCAAGGATCTTGATAGAGTAGAAGGCACGGACAATATGTTTCGTGAGTTGAAGGGTGATTTCTCCCAACTCTCTTAAAAGATGGTGTCTCTCTCTGCATCTATCAAGCAATTGGAGACAAGCGGGGTAAATATCCATTCAATTAAATGCGAGATCTAGAGGTGGACTTTCGATTACACAATTTCTAACCCAAAGAATGACGCTCAAGTCCTAGAAATTGTCACAAGGAGTGGAAAAGAACTTGAGGAACCTTTTAGAGGAGACGTGAGTGAGAATATGCCCAAGGACAAATAAAAGGAGGTGACTCCTCAATGAAGAGAGGTAAATGATGAGAAAAAGATTGATGGAAGTGATGAAGAGGTGGTTGAAGTTGAAAGGCCACAAGTTGAAGCAAGACCAACCATCCAAGGTCCACCCCCGATAAAAAAGAGGAAAATGACAAATTGAGGAAGTTCATGGTCAAACTTAGCAACCTATCGATAAAATCCCGTTGCTTGAGGAAATCTAAGAGATCATGAGATACACTAAGTTGATGAAAATGTTGATGTCCAAGAAGAAACTTATTGAAGGAGACACTATTGAGGTTACTCATGGGTGTAGCGCTATCATGGATAGCAAGTTTGCGAAAAACAAAGATGACCCCGGAGCATTCACTATTCCTTGCACAATTGGGATGAATGAATTTTCAAAAGCTCTATGTCACCTTGGTGCAAGGATCAATTTAATGCCTTTTGTCATATACAAGAAACTTGGTTTGGATACCCTGACACCGACCTCTATATGGCTCTTGATGGCGGACCGATCTAGAAAAAAGACGTTGGGTATATTGTTTGATGTCCTTGTGAAAGTGGACAAGTTCATTCTCCTAGAGGATTTCATTGTATTGGATTGTGAAATTGACCAAGAGGTGCCTATCATTCTTGGTCGTCCTTTTCTGGCCACTAGGAGAACCATTGTCGATCTAGAGCTGCGGGAGATGAAATTTATAGTGCAAAAGGATGAGGTCTCTTTCAAAATTTACAAATCAAAGAAGCATATCATGGAGTTGCAAGTAGTATCCATAGTGGATGTGGAAAATGATAAGGCAAATGAGAAGGGGCCCAAAGACCCACCTTGAGAATGAAGGAAGAAAGACGTCGTGCCATGGCGATAACTAAGGCTCTAAGTGAGAGGCAACCCACAAATGCCACGAGAGTAGCTCGTATCCTTTTTGTTATGTTTCTGTAGGGTAGATGTTATCTTTTGTATATGAATAACCCATGAATTTGTGGCACTATGGAGTGCATTGGATGAGCTTAAAAAGGGAAAAATATGTAAATCTGCATTAAGAACTAAACAGGGGAGAAATGTGTCAAAGTTGATGTAAGATGATAAACAGGAGAAAATAGGGGAGTAGAATTGCTCTCAGTTACCGAGATTGCGGTCCCCAAGCACGATCGTGATCATGTGGGTATCCGCAATCGCGGTCCCTTGACCGTGATCGCGTCCACTTCAGTCATTTAACCCCTAGTTTCCCTCATTTCCCTCACACTCTTTTTCAAGATTATACTATCTAATTTGGGCTAGTTTCTGGCCAAGTTTTTGAAACAGTGTCCTTTCATCCCTTTGCATCACAAATTTGGTAGGTGACATGCATTCATGCCTTTACTTTCGAAAATAGGCCATAGAATGCATAATTAAGAGAGGGCCCAAAATTTTGATTGTTATGCTTTCCATATTGTCATACTTGGTATTGGTGTGATGTTGGCTATTTTATTAAGGTGTGCACACAAGTTGGGAAATCATGAGTACCCAATGATATGTGAAATAGGTAGACAAATAAGATATGCACACCAAGTGTTTGATAAAATTCTCAAATGAACTTTCAATATTAATATTTGCTTTCTAAAGGGTACATTCTCACACTTGTTAGATTTGTTCCAATGATCTTCATATGCATCCATATTGCAGAAAATACTAGCAGCTTAAATTTGGAAATTTTCTAAATATACAGAGCTGACACTTAAACAACTTGAGGTAGCGCGACCATAGTCATAGACCGCAATTGCGATAACATGAACGCGGTCCTGACTCGTGATCGCAGTAACTGAGGACAGTTTTCTGCCATGCCAGAAATCCTGCACTGCCAAGTTTTAGTCAGGCAACACCAAGCACCTAGTCTAATAAACTTTAGTGAAAAATATAGCATGTCTTGCATAATTGAAATGACATGAAAAGATATAATGTGTGCTTAGTGCTTTCAGGACAACCTCATGGATAAATATGATCACATCCGGTTCATGGCACCCGAGTGCCACACTCATTACTAAAATGATCTTCTAAGGACAAAGCTGCTTCCGGAGCGAGGAATTTGCTTGGAGAATGTGCCGGAGAAACTACCAGCATTCCATGATAAACTTGAAGCCATAGGATGGTAGTGCTTTTCCTCGGATCCATGCATTAAAAATGAACAATGGGTCCATGCATTTTATACAAACATCAGTGAAGTATCTTTTTTGGACCCATTCAATGTGACTGTTAGGATTTGAGAAAAGCCAGTGAAAGTTGGGATTAAATAAATGAATGATGTATATGGGCTCAAGCAGGCAGACATGGGTGAATTCAAAGCGAAGGGGTGTAAATTAGGGAATTAGTTGGCACAACTGCTATGCCCCAGAAAGAAAGTCTCGTGGACCAAACTAAAAGCAATATTTTCATGAACGACTTCACTTTTGAGGCTCGGATATGGTGCACATAATTTATAACCGACTTTCTTCTTGCACCCACATGACAACAGTCCTAAAATTACGTGCTAGGATGGTTGCATGCATTCTCGACATCATCCCTCTAGATGTTGGTCAACTTATGGTTAATTAAATAGATCATTTTAAGAACTAAGGTGGTACATATCTATTCTCCCTTTACTTGATTACAGAGCTTTGCAAAAGAGCGGGGGTGGAAGAGTATGCTAGTGATACATGGCCCTCTACCACGAGACCTCTTGAGGAGATTGGAGTAAATATTTCCACCATCAAACAGCTTGTGTCTAAATTGCCCCAAGGATTGGGAGAGCCTTCCACTACTCATCATTCTTACATGTCATATAACGATTATAAGAAGTATAAGGAGGAACAAAAGGAGAAAGAAGCCACCATTGATAAGCTTGATAAGACCTATTCCTCTTCGGTGGAGTCACACTGAGACCTCCAGACCACACATAAAAAATGGTTGCAAGGGAGAATAAGAGGGATGATTTCTTTATCAGGATGTGGAAGGGTGTGAAGGGCTAATGAAAGGTTCTAAAATCCTTAGATAGACTTCCTTCTTCTTGGGTGGACAGTGATGATGAGGCCCCAATCGAGTGGTCCGATCTTGAGAAGGATAGTGGTGATGCAGAGTCCGAAAGTGATAGCAGTCAGTGATGTGATTTCAAGGAGCCTCCTTATCTCTCTTTTATTCTTGATTATTTATGCAGTGGGGAAACTTCTACCTTTTCAGTTGGTGGTACCTCCTTATTCATTTAATCTGAGCCAGTATTATTGGTATTTATGACTACTTTTCTTCTCTTTTGGATAATTTTTATTTTATTTGGGCTGTAATATTCGGGCACTCTGATAGTGCCCACATATGCATGGATTAGTTACTTTGTTCTTTGTGTGTATTTGTATTTTAGTTTTAATGATTGGGTTTCTAACCATAGATGCAGGGAAATTCTGAGTACTCGTGGCATCGAGGCCAAAAATGCAAGAGAAGTCTGAGTACCTGTAGCAATGATGTTTTGGAATTGCATTCATACCCATTGGTGAAAATTGAGTAACCAAGTTGGTGGTTCGCATGTACGATAGTTTGCAATGTGTGACTATAACTTAGGTTTTTTCCATGATTATCATATTATGCATGGTGTGGATACAAAAGAAAACACCCCCTCCATCCGAAAAACTTTGCAAAATTTGAAGGCATGGACGTGAGTAACCTCGTGAGAAAACTTTCCCTCTTTCTATGACTTTAAAAAGAAAATTGACTTTGGAAAAATAGTTAATAATCCATCTTTGTCACAAACGGGTAGATCAAGTGAACCTCCTTGACAACATTTGCATGACATGTGTGTGAGTTTAATTATCTATATCTCATGTGTACTTGCACTATCTAGAACTTGCCCTATTAGTCTTTCAAATCTAAATTTGTATTGTTCTTGGTTGGTAAAATGATCATAGGCCATCTTGTGGTTTTGAAAGCCCACTAGCCTAAAAAACCTACTAATACATAGGAGTTACCCCTAGTCACCCTCTTTGAGCCTTTGGACTTTTCTTTGGAAAATACATTATAAACTGTGACACTTCTATTCATCCTCTATTGATACCTATCCTCCTTGAACTTAAGAATACCAATTGAGCCTAAAATCCTAAGTTGGAGGTGGTGGAAAGAGAAACAAAATGTAGTTGAGCTACAAAGTCATAAGAAAGTGCCTACGAGCTTAAGAAAATAAGCATTTTTCTTTGAAAAAAGAGATAGTCCATCAAAATAATGAGTTTCTTGAAGATTGATGCAATAAAAAATAGTGAAGAAGAAGAGTTGAAAAGAAATTTGGTAAAGAAAAGAAAAGGGGGATAAAATAGGCAAAATAGTAAAGTGAAAAGAAGTGTCCTAATAACAAATATAAAAAGAGTGATGTAGAACTTCAAGGGGGTCTTTGCCTTATTCTACTAACTTGATATCCTACCCTACCCCTAACCTACTTTACAAGATCAAAGAAGCTCTTTGTCATTCTCAACCAAGTGTGGTCATGTTAGTGGTGATTGAAAATAGGGGCAAGCCTATGGCATGGTAATTGTTAACATAGATAATTTCTTTAGAGAGTGAGTGTTCGCACTTACAATTCCTTGTTGCATGATTGGTAGATAGGTGTGTGAAATCTTCTTTCTTGCAAGGAGGCATGTGAACAAGTTGAGGTGGGTAAAGTTGTAATCTTCCGCATGATGAGATCAAAGGAGATTTAACATGGTGTGTTTAACAAGTGAGTCATTTCTAGAGTGCTAGTAGTTGTTGCACGGTTGCTTCTCTAAGTCTATTATATCCTTCGCTATTCCATTTTATAATGAGGGATATAGTTAAAATCCACTTACCTATGCGTGAATAGATTTTTCTGGTTGGAATAAAGTTGGAGCCTTCATGACCATTGGGAACTAACACGTGCACGCATACATGGGGAGTTGTCTCATAGTAAAGGGTAGTTCTGTTTGAGGACAAGCAAGCTTCTAAGTTGGGGGTGTTGATGAGTGGTAATTTTACCACTCATACGCACTAACTATTTATGTGCACAACTATGTTTGTAAAGTTAAATGTGACAAAATTGTTATTTACTGCAGTGATCTCCACATTTTGCAGGTCTAACATTGACAAGGAGGAAAGATGTGTATTAGAGCTCAAAAAGAGATCAAATGTATAAAAAAAGAGTGCAGCTGGAGACCTGATATTGTTCAGCCTTCGTTACCATAACCGCGATCATCATGCCATAGTCGCAGTCAGTCAAGTTTGTCAGCACAATGTGGTCGCGTTACCGCGGTCGCAGTCAGGCCTGCGCAATCACGGTTTTGCATGAATATCCCCGAGGGAAAATTTGTAATATTGCATAGACAAATTCCAAACAATATATAATAAAAAAAACCTTTCTTCTTTGGGTTTTTCTTACCTCATAAGATATTTTGAATAGATAGCTTGAACCCTAATTGGGCAAGTGTGTAACTAATTTTGGAGGCTTGAATTCTTAGCATTTTTGTGAAGAATGAATGCTTTGGATAATCCTTATGGTATATCTCTCCTTACTTTCTTCATGAGTAGCTAAGTAATTTAATCTTGGGATTAGGTCGAACTAGAGTGTAATTTGTGTGTGGGTATTGTGGTGTTTGCATGATTGTTAATTGTTGAGTAAGGATTTCACCGTTGCTTGAGCTTATGTGAGTTGGAATTTAATGGGTGAAAGCCTCAAATCTCCAAATAGGTTTGATGGGTGAAACGCCCAAACTCTAAAAACCCTTTATCATCCTCGAAACAGAGATATGAAGGTGAATATGAGGTAGCCCATCACATCCTTGAAAGAGGGTTATAGGGGGATAAGGAAATGGTGGACAATTAATCCTATGGTTTGCTCCCTTTTGAAATCATCGAAATAAGTGCATTAAGAGTGTAAATCATGTCAAGAGCATCATACTAGAAATAGGGATGCTTGATTTAGGTTTTGGGTGATTATGAATTTCACACTTATTAGGTGCTCAAAAGAGCCAATGGGTGAAATCGTTGTGGGTTTATCGAAAGATTAACCACAATGACCTTCGACCTAGCCTATCCTTTAGTTAACAACTGAATTTCATTCTAAGACATCATTTACCCACATACTTTTACCTTTAGGTAGACATAATCCCAAGACATCCCCCAACATTGTTTCTTAAAACGAAAGTGTCATCTTTCGATCATTTGCTAAAGATTGTACAACAAGTTTCCAAATAAATCTCCCCATTTTATTTTACAAGTCATTTTTGTTAGAATTCTGGGTAACCTCATAGTAATTTGAGCACCCATAGGGTTTGAAGTCTATAATTCGCTTCTTCATATTCGACCCTAATTCAAATTGGGTTACTTTACAACGAACGCCTTACCCTTCAATTATAAGAGTGAGGCCATCTGCTCTGTTTTGCCCTATTTTTCTGCATGGCTACCACAATTCTGAACTTGGTTATCCAATGTTTTTGTCTTCCAACCTATCCGAAGAACCTACAAAACATGAAAATTATGTGAATTATTCCAAAAACATATATATAAAAATATGTAACCAATGGGTTACCTCCCATCAATTTCCTTATTTATCATCGCGGCACGATGCCTTTTTAATCCCTATTTGTGTCTCCACTTAGAGGATTTGAATTTCCTTCCCAAGTTTAGATTGAACATCTTTGAGGTGCATTGGGAAAATGTAAGGGCATGATGACACATGTTCTATCACGCCACTTCGAAGGCTTGAACTATTCGCCCAATTTTGCTTCAAACTTTTGTGTGGAATCAATGGGCAACAACGCCATTTTTTATAACATTCAACTTACACGTAAAATTGAGTATAAGGTGGTCGTTGTCAATACATTTACCCAACAAGATTCGGGGTCGAATCCACGAGGAATAATGTGAGTGGGGATTGAGTAGGTTTGCAATAAGATTTACTAACTAAATATAAACCTATGGTACAAGATAGTTTGGGGGTTTTCAATGTTTGCTAATGTGAGAGTAATTCTTAGGATTCTAAGGGACTAATTCGATACTAAGAATAATTAGAGTATAATCAATTAAAATGGATCTTAGGATTATGCTTTCCTAGGGGCAAGCTATGCATGGAAACATGATAATTCGATACGAATTCTAATTGTTGATGATGTGGTAGGTCAGGTTTAAGGTCTTTGAGGCTAGTTTTTCAAAAAAAGACTAAAAGATATCACTCATTGACCCTTTCGAGTACCTAACGAGTGTGTCAATTAAAGTCACCCAATACCTCAATTGGGTATCCCTATTTCTAGGATGATACCCATGGTATAGTTAACTTCACAATCACCCTTATTTCTAAGATAGTGAAAATTTAGCAAACTACATACATAATTGTCTATCATTGCTTTGGTCTCCACATCTCTCTTTCAAGGATGATGTGACTTCCTAAAGTTCACCCAAAACCCTTCTTTCAAAGATGGCCTTGAGCTTTTTAGAGTTTGGAACTTTTATCCATCAAACCCATTTAGGCATTTGGGGCTTTTACCCACAAATCCCAACCTATTTAATCAAGCAATAATAGAACCCATCATCAACAAACTAAATTCCACACAAATCTATCACAACCCATGCATAATTGTTTCATATTCAAACATAATCCCAAGAGGTAGATCTAGTAAATCATAATAAAAATAAACACAAATAAACCAAGATGTCTGTTAAAGTTGTTCAAAGGAAAAATAAAAAGAGGGTAAACAACCCTTTAAACTCAAATGAATCCTCAATAGATAAAGACAAATCTACACATGGAAGTCACTCTAATGTCTTATTAGCTCAAATTAGCACAAATTTGAGCTCCAAAATCCAAGGAATTCCACAACCCTAAATTTTTGATAACGCTCAACTTACACGTTAAGTGCCAGGTGATCGTTGTCAATATATTTACCCAACTAAGAGTCGGGGTCGAATCCACGGGGAACAATGTGAGTGGTGGTTGAGTAAGTTTGAAATAAAAGTTGCTTTCTAAGTTCAAACCTATGGTACAAGATAATTTGGGGTTTTTCAATGTTTGCTAATGTGAGAGTAATTCTTGGGCTTCTAAGAGACTAATTTGAGACTAAGAATAATTAGAGTATTATTAGTTAAAATAAATCTTGGGACTATGCTTTCCTAGGGTCAAGATATGAATAAGAACATGATAATTTGATGCTAATTCTAATCGTTGATGATGCGGTAGGCTAGGTTTAAGGTCTTTGAGGCTAGTTTTTCAATAAAACCTCAAAGATATTGCTCATTGACCCTTTTGAGTACCTAATGAGTGTGTCAATTAAATCCACCCAATACCTCAATTGGGTATCCTATTTCTAGGATGATACCCATGGTATAGTTAACTTCTCAACCACCCTTATGTCTAGGATAGTGATAGATTAGCAAACTACACACATAATTATCTACCATTGCTTTGGTTTCCATGTTCCTATTTCAAGGATGATGTGGGTTCCTAAAGTTCACCCAAAACTCTTCTTTTAAAGATGGCTATGATCTTTCTAGAGCTTGGAGTTTTCACCCATCAAACCCATGTATTTGGGGTTTTCACCCATAAATCTCAACCAATTTAATCAAGCAATAATTGAACCCATCATCAACAAACTAAATCATACACAAATAAATCAAATCTCACACTTATTTATACCCTAATCTAGATAATCCCAAGACGTAGAGCTAGCACATCATAAAGATAATGAAAACAAATAGACCAAGATGTCCATCAAAGTTATTCATAAGAAAATAAAGAGAGTACAAACCACACTTTAGACTCAAATGAATCTTCAATATACAAATCCAAATCTACACTTTAAAGCTCCTCTAATTTAATCCTCTCTCAAGTTAGTGTAAATTTAAGCTCCAAGCTCCAAAATTATTCTACAACCCAAGATCGCACTTTACTCCTATTTTAGCTTAGTTTTGAGAACAAATGCATATATTTTTTTTGTTTCATGCTATATTGATTTGGATGAGCTAAAGAATGTGATTAACATGTTTCATGATAAAATGAGACTAGTAGGGAACCAAAATGATAGGAGAAGCATGAACGAGCATGATGTGATATATAAGGAAAGTTCTATAGCTGAAAGAGCCTCTGATCCACGTAGCCTGGCCCCAGACGCTACTAGAAGTCTGGCCCTGTGAAGGGTACACTATGCTTCTTGGGCCATATGTTGCCCTCCACACCACAGTTCTTGCATTTTAGTGGGATTTCATTAATTAATTGGCCTACTTTGAATGAGTTAGGGTCTTCAGGGGTCCTCCTCTATAAAAACCCCAAGTACGAATGTAGTCATTTACTTACAATTTTGAGAGAGAAATAGAGAGAACAAGTATTTTTATGAGGGTTATTCCTCTTTAAACTCTACTACTCATTACTTGGGTATAATTAACATTAATTCTTATATTTTCTTTCAAATTATGAGTAGCTAAATACTCTAGTTCTGGGGTTATGACTAGAATATGACTGTGTAGTATTTTATTTGAATCAATGAATCTTGTTTCTCATTTAATTTCTCTCGTGTTTTTATGCTTCCTATGTTAGTGTTTGATAAATATTAAAATAGATGTGTATTTCTCACATGAACTTATCATGAAAATGTAAGAATAGGATGAAAAACATTGGAGATAAGATCATCTCACGCATAATATTACAGTTGATTTGCAACTAGGATAGCAATATACCTAGTTTGCCTTATCTGGTTATGAACAAAATGAAAACATTAACACATTTAGATTAGAAACTCACATATTCACTCAACAATATAGTTGTGAGGCTAGTCTAAATAGGTAATTTAGAGGATGAGTATTCCTGAATCATATAATAACACTGAAATCAGGAATAAGAGAATTAAACTTCATTGAAACAAATAAATGCTACAAATGATTGTGGAAAATGTCGTAGCCCTAAAATTTTCCTTGATATTGTTTACAACCTTTGCTCAAATTGTAAATGTTTTACTTTATTACTTTTGCAACACTTAGAACGATATAATTTCATCAACTTTCTTGATAAATCACACACTGGTCCAAAATATTATTAGAAATTAAATTAAGTGAATTGCTAAGCATATAGTCCTTGTGGGTCCATCTCGAAAGAGATTCTATATTGCTTGATACAAGCACGTGCTCTTGTGTGTATGATAGAGTAAACCAACTATTTATCCATATCCACCTAGCAAACCAACCCAAACAAACAGATCACCCTCAATTAGCATGTTGGTCTCATCATCACCATAACTTCTTTAATCGAACCGACATTTCCTTGCAAATCCACTGTATATTTATAATGTTTTAGTTATTGACAAGCAACATAAAACCCTTTCATTTCTTCAGAGATTTTTCTAGCTTCAGTAATAAAACTCCATGGTTAAAACCCCATCAATTGTGCCCAAAAAGTCACACTGTTAGACCAAAAATAAGTCTCCACCTTTCTTGAAATTCAACATTCTACATTAAAGAAAGAAAAAGAAATTAAATGAATATTTTATAGAAGGATATTGACATTTATAGTGATAATTGGAAGGACTTTAAAGACAAAAAATAAGCACATAATGTATCTTGGTTTGAGTCTCAAATTTGTATAAAACCATTTTACACATTTTCCTAAATTCAAACTTACTGCATTTTCAAGAAAGTTTAAACATTTCAACGACAAAAAAGCTAAAACACCGAAGAAGCCTTATTTCTTATGAGTATCATAAATATTTTTTTCTATATATATGAGTATCATATGACAGACTTGTGATCCTTACATAATTGAAAACAAAAGAGATCAAATGGTCAATTCAGAAAAATTAAAATTACAGGGATATCAACTTATATCTCATTATCCAAATGAAAAAATGGACAAACCTCAACAAAGGATTAGGGACAAAGCCACTATCACTACCGCCAATCTGTAATGTTGCTTCGGTCGTTTAACTTTGTCACAAATCAATAACGTGTATTTTTATCACAAAAACAGATAAAAACTAAATATAAAAGATAAAAGAATCAACAAAGAAACTTATTAGTAATATATTTGTCTAATTTCCATCCTAAAATTCATAGTGATTGAATATTCAAGTGCTAACAAATTATGTAAAAAGATATTATATAAACATAGAGTTGGAGCTTAAACATCGGATGTCAACAAATTTTATCAATAAAATATTTATCATTAAGATAACTATTATTCTTTTAAAAGCATTTCAAAGTTTGGAAGTTTATGTTAGTCTCTCAGTGATAAAAATACCGACAATAGGCACTATACTAAATAGAAATAGATGCAACTACTTCATAGAAAAAAGCCAAGAAGAAAGGCATTACCAAGTAATGCATATTGGTTGATCATCTAATCCAATTACTGAAAAAATTATTGTTCTTTGACTCTCTGATCAAATCTACAATAAAGTGAAGTCAAACAAACAGAAGTAAAGAAAATCATGCATGAAATAGAAATTTAAGTAATAAATGAAAAGTATAATATAGAATTTGAGAGATTGTCGTAAATATTAGATATAAGGTGAATATGAAACATTAATAATACCAAATTAAACATTGTCAAATATAAAAAATAAAAGTGTAATAAAAATATACACGAAAGCAAACACCAACAAAACATAAAGTTTATACCTTTAGATATTTCTTAAAAAATGTGAACTTCTTTTCCTTCACTGATTTCTTCTTAGCCTCTAGTGAAAATATAATGAAATTCTTTAATTTTTAGTTTGAAGTAGTATAACTGAAAGATCAAGGATTTAATTTTGGAGAAAAAGGTTGTTGATCTAATGGTATTTGGTGAAGACAAAAAGGGAAGATCCAAGATTTTGTTTACACGAATTATTGATGTTATTTTTTCTTGTACTTGGTAACGTAATAATTAATGAATTTATTAAAAAACAAATGTAAAGGATTTCTACAAAATATTTTAAAATAAAAAGTCCAAAAAATCACAAAAAAGATAAATGTGAATGCTAGAGTTTGAGGCATGCCACATTAAAGCCATATCCTCTTTTATATTTAATAGTTTAGTATATGTGCATTGCACGTGTGCATCAAGTCAAGCCACTTATCTCCAATCTCTAATTCCTAATATATTAAAAGTGTAAAGGTCCTTATAAATATTGTTTGAAGTTTTTGTCCTTCATTAAAAGTCTCTGCAATAAACAAAATTATCTTTTTACTATATTTTCTCAAAGAATTGTTATTTAATTATTCTCCTAATATTAAACACTTTAAAACTGACCCAAATTTGACTATTGAAAATTTCGCTCATATCAATATATATACTAGTATACTAATCCGCGCTTCGCGCGGTTATAAGATAAGATTGAATATACTTTTTAATAATTCATATACTATTTCATAAATATTCTAATGAATATTATAATTACAAAATTAAGTTACGATCATAATATTGCTCATTCAGTAAATTGCTAAAAAGATATTCTCAAACTTTAATCAATTAAAATCTACCGTTAAAAAAAATGACAACATAAAAGTTGATGTAAAAAGATTAATTTATAATTGACAATACAATTATTAAAACTTTATACAAAATTTGGTGACTATTATGACAATAATATTGATTCAACCAACAATATTAAGTTTACTTGATCATAAATTAAGGAATTTTTTTATATAAATAAATTTGAAATAAATTAAAAATTAAAAATATATATTTATGATAAATTAAGGGGAGAAAATATTTGAATTATATTCCAATCCCAACATATGCACAAATTCAAAAATTTGAGAGATCCTTTTTTTGGGTATTTATTAATTGTACTGACTCTCATTTAGGGGTCGTTTGGTATAGTGTATAAGAATAATACAAAATATGGTGTATTAGTAATGCTTGTATTAGTAATGCTTGTATTAGTTATGCTTGCATTAGTTATGCTTGTATTTTTCTTATGTAGTGTTTGGTTCGATGTATTAAAAAAAATATGAATTACATAATTACTAAAAAAATTTTTTTTTTTTACATAATACCCTCAATATATATGTTGGAAAGGATGCAAAATTTTTTTTGAGGGGTAATAAGGTCTTTAATCATGTTAATGCATGCATTAGATCCATTGCATTACTAATGTCATGGATTTTGAGGTATTAGTAATACACACCTCAATACACAATAGAGTGTATAACTAATGCTTGCATTAGTTATACATAGAGTAAAAAGATATACCAAACAAAGTACTACTAATACACATTAAACTAATGCATGCATTAACATTTCAATACACTTTACCAAACAACCCCTTAATGTGTATCTATGTTGCTCATGATTCATAAATATTAGGGATCTCATATTCAAAATTTCATTCTAATAATGAGCATTGTGAGAAGTAAAATTAGATTGTGATAGTGAAATATTACTGTTAAGCTTATACTTTTATAATAATAAATAAATAAATTAAAATACATGGCATTAAATGAGATGTAAAAAATATATCATGATATCCTTCTCTGTAAAGTATAAGTAATGATATTATTTACTGGTCCACTACAGTATTGTCCTGGTAAAAAAATATCCAATCTTTTATTTATTTTCTGCTACTTATATTTTATATTCCTCTCATGCTTTATATCCATATTTATATGCAGGAGAACGTGTCTATGGACTATGCTTCTTCTCTAGCAGACGTGAAATCTTCCCGGACTAACACTTCTGATAATTAATAATTTTGCATTATACTTTTTTAGCTTGTAAGTGGTAATACATGCACTTTCATTTCCAGGTTTGAGGATACATGTATTAACAGACACAAGAGATAATTATTGAAAAGCATGCCATTAGTTATCCATTTTATAATTTTTTTTATCAATTTTATTTGAAACTGCATTTTGGTATACTAAATAATGAAATTCTTTTTCACATAGATAAAATAGTATTCAATAAAAATTAGTACGTATTTTTTTTATGAATCATATGCGTTATAATCATGCACAAAATTCAAAAGTTTGAATGATTTTTTTTCGATATGCATTAGTTATGTTGACGCTCATTTAATATTTATCTATGTTGCATAAGATCCATAAATATTAGAAATCTCATATTTAAGTTCTCATTCTAATAATGAGCATTGTGAGAAGGAGAATTAAATTGTGATAGTGAGACATTACTGTGAAGCTTATATTTTTACAAAAGAAATAAATAAACTGGAACCCAAGTGTTTAAGCTGCTCAGGCACCTATTTCAAGAGTTTACTTGAGGTGTCTAGAATGAATAGTGCTTAGTTAAGATGCCTACATGAAATTTGATATCAACTTAAGGGGTTTGTCGATGTGTTTGACCGAAAATAATTAAAACGAATTGAAAAGAAAAATAAGACAAACAAATTGAAACAAAGAAAATATATTGACAAGGTGAAAAGATAACTTTGTTTATATGCTTTCGATCACTGTTCCCTTAGTACTTTGTGATATTAACCTATTTTTACTTTATCATATTGCATTCTCTCTTACTTTGGGTTTTTTCTAACAATGTATTTAATTTGTTTTTCTTAATTTACTTTGGTTTTTTCATAACAATGTTTTCAATTTATTTTTCTTAATTATATTAGAAGTATTTTGAAAGTCATCTCCATAACTCATACCACTTTATTTTTATAACTTTTATTTTAATAATATCCATTAATCTTTGACTCCACATTCCATATATTCATAACTCCTATACTTAATAATCTTCATTACTTCTATGTCTCTTCAAGTTCATAACTCCTAAATAATAATTTACTTATAAATTTTAATACAATTATTTTGTTTAAAGTATTTTTTATTTTTCTTAATTATTTTAGGAGTACTTGAAAAGTCATCTCCATAACTCACACCACTTCATTTTCATAACTTTTATTTTAATAATATTCATTAATCTTTAGCTCCACATTCCTCATATTCATAACTCCTACTCTTAATAATCTTCATTTATTTCTATATATCTTCAAGTTCATAATGAAAAATAATTTACTTAGAAATTTTAATATTTTAACAAAATTTTCATACACTTTCAGTTAGTGAGAAGTGTTTGTCCCTCTCCTCTTTTTCATTAGAAACGACACTTGATTCAAAGGTATGTTGCATTTTCTGTTCTCCGTCATACTCTTTAAAATACTTTTTTTTTATTTTAATAATACAATAGATAATTTATCTTTACCACATTATTTAGAAATGACTGATTTATGAACTTAATTTTTTTCAATATTTGTGAAAAATAGACCAATGATTGTTATTGTCTGAGAAATTAAGTTGTCAACCTAGCATTCAAAAAATAACCAAATCAAAACGATAAATATGAGAATTTCAGCAGCAGTATTTATTTAGAAAAAAATGTTGAAAATTTCACAAGGAATGAAAAAAATGAAAACATGGAAAACAACTAATGATTTGAAACATTAGAATTTTAAATAATTGATTACTTGACGTACATAAATAAAATATGTTAAAATTAAGAAAGCACGTCCAAATACATAAAAATAAAATAAAATAAAATAAATAAATAAAATATTTCTTACCTTTGTATACTTCCTTTCGGTCACATATTAGTTAATTCGTAAACCAAAATGATGAATAAGAGAGGATAACCTTGAATGAGAGTTTCCATGAACTAAATATAAATTTATATAAGCCAAAAAATAATAACTTTAAAGAATAGTTAATTATGAGTTAAAGAGAAAGAAGAATCTTATTATCAACATAAGACAATCAAATTCTCTCTAAACTACAAAGAGAATCAAAGATAAAAGCATTCAGATTCTCTTATAAAAAGTATAAAGAGAAGCAAAGAGAAAAAATCAAATCAGTTTTTAAGAAACTATATCATCAAAAACATAAGTTAAAAAGAAAAGAAGAACCTTGTTGTCAACATAACATAATCCAATTCTTTCAAAACTTCAAAGAAAATAAAACATATTAATTAAAGTCTCTAAAAACTACAGAGAGAATCAAAGAGAAATATCAATTTATATTTTAACAAATCATATCATCAAAAATTCAAACAAATAATATTAAATGTATAATGCAACAAAAAATTTGTAATTATATTAGGCATAACAATTCATTTTACCTTATAAAATTGACCCATGCAAAAATATCTAACCATTTTGATTATAATATATCCTTGTAATCTGCAAAATCAAATAAATAAATTAAAACGTTAGTCAACCAAAGAGACAGAAGATGAAGAATATGTAGAATTGAAAAGAGAGTAACCATTATATATAGCATAAAATATATTTTTATTAGTGTGATTTTAATATGTCATAAACTTATATAATAAATAATTAAGGATTGTGAATATGAAAGGATTGATAGTTATGAATATTATTAATATCAATTAAGAAGATGATTTTATAAAATTAAATAATTAAAAAAAAAGAGAAAATAAATAATAATGGAGGGTCATAAAGAGGTGTCACATCACCTCCTCTGTGACCTTCCTGTATATAATGTATAGATTTCCAAAGTTGGTTACAGATTAGTCTTTTTTTTTGGCTGAAAATGATTTGCATTAAATTAAAACACAATATTCACATAATGATGAGCTAGTCCGGCTCAATTACAAAAATAGGGGCTTCTCGCCCATGAATGTGGAAAGAGGCAGGTACAATCCTTTGATGGACAAATCCTGAAATGTCATTTCAAACATCTTTGGCAACAAAATGGGAGAACTATAAACACTTCACTTTTTCCCACAAAAAGAAAATTTGCACCATTCTTAGCTAGTGCTCAGCCACCTTGTTTTTCTTTCTATAGCAATGCTACACGACTGGACTTCCCAGTCTTCTTATCAATAATCTATATTCATCAATAATAGGGTCATATAAGGGTTTGCCTTTTGATAACATGTTTATAACTTATTCTTAATCAATATTGATGATTAAAGGAACAATATTTTGTTGATACGAAAGCTTAAGGCCTTGTCTGAGGGCCAACAGTTCCATATGATTATTAGTAGCATGCATAAAGCTTTGGATGAAATCAAGAACCCAATCCTATCTATCATTTTTTATTACTCTACCAATACCCTCTTTACCAGGATTATCGATATAAGAGCCATCAGTGTTAAGTTTGAAATAACTGTGGGGGGAGCCTGTCACTGAACATTAATGGTGTTCCTTTAAGAAAGAAGTTACTTTTTTAAGAAAGATATTTCCAAAAACCTCCTTATTCCAGACTTTTGCATGATATTCGAAGTCACTAGTGGCCAAGGTTAGGTTAGAAAAACCCAGGAAGAAGGATGAAATAAAATAAGGGAAATTAGGATATTGGCACCATATGGTTTCAACCCTAAAGGGTTTAGATAGAGAATGGTTAGTCTTTTTGAGGCTGAGAAGGAGGGGGAGTTGTCAAATTGAGTCCTGGAGAGGTGATAGCCAGTAGCCTCAGGAAAAAGGTGCATCCAATAATTATTGGCAAGGAACCTATCCAGCCTTTCTAAAATGAGGGCACTCCTATTCATATACCTCATGTTTGACCGTGTGTGCTTACTACCTCTAAAGCCTAGGTCTATGAGATTACAATAGTTTATACAGTTCCAGACGAGGGTGGACCTATTAACACTAATACTATTACCTCAAAGTTTACCTGAGGCTCTAAAATTTTTATTAAAATCTCCTCCTACTAGCTACCTATTACAGCCAAGAGGACTAAAGGAGTCATCCATGCATTTAAGCTACCCCCAAAGAAGCTTTCTAGAACTGAAATCATTACTGGCATAGACGATTCTAAGAATCCAAGTATTTGGGTTAGAACATACCTTCACAGAGATATGAATAGCCTGAGCATCAATAGAGATGTTGTTAATAGCAATAGTGCCTTCTTTCTACATAGTTACAATACCCCCTAAGCTACCTATGGCACTGGACTGGATATGGCATAAGAAGCCAAGCTCTTCAAAAAGACCTTTATGATGAAACATTCTAGTCTCTAGAAGACCAAGGATAGAAGACTGGTGCATGCTAATCATGGTTTTGCAGTGCCTCCTGAAATCAGCACCATTGGCACCCCTAGTATTCCAAATGATACAGGCATCATCATAGGTTTGTGCATTGTGGGGAAATCCTCCATTACTGATTTTCTCATCCCCGTGGGGTTGGAGGTCCTATCTATCTCCGTAGATTTTCTCTTCCATGATAGTGGGAGAACTTTTGCAGTAAAGTGTTCCCATTTTATTAGGTTTGAGAGGTTTAGCTGTATTTTTATCTTGGAGAGTTCTAGGGGAAGAGGACAACCACTATTTTATGGATGAACTTTGTGAAATCTAGGTTTATGAGTCTTTCCAAAGTGAGAGCATCCGTCTTTAAAATCCTGAGTTGGGCTAGAATTCCTTCCATCTCCTATTGGATTCCTTTAGAGCCTCAAGTGTTTTTTCTCTTTCTATCATTTCCAGGCTCAGAGTAGAGAGAGAGGGGGGGGGGGGTACTGGACTGAGGTTCTAAAAATTTGATGAAAGGACTACCTTACTTGGCTTCACAAAAGCAGCACCTTATGCTAGAAGAGTGATATTAGGATAAGGGAAGAAGGGCATGCTCAGGCTTATCTAATTTATTATTTCAAACAAGGATGATGGTGTCAGATTCTCTTGGAGCGGGGAGTTGATGATTTAAAACAAGTTTTCCATCCAAACTGGTGGTCCGTAACTTGTGAGACCCTGATTGAGGAATTCTATTTCTAGTTGAGTAAGGCAGCTCGGGTCTTGTATGACGATAGTGATGGACCTCTCTTCCAATTCCAAGTGCATTATAACTGATTGGTTGATCAAGCATATCTCCAGCCAAGAGGCTGGGAGGTGGGTTGGAGGGAGTGGCTTTGTGATCACTGTGATCATGTTGGATTAAGGGGTGGAGGTTATTTTTTGAAGAGAATCTACCGTCTGCCTGGGAGAGGGTTGTAAGGTAAGAGTGGTTTTATTTAGGAAGAGATAAATGATTCCCCCTTTGGAAGGCTCATGGGCATTTAATTCCTTGTCTGATAGGGGGCTATATCTATCATATCATCGGGGAAAGAAGAGAGGTTCCCCACCATCATGGGGGAAAAAGAAACTCCAGGCACTTGAGTGCCTTTAGTGAGCTGGCTAGTGTGGATTCCACGTGTCGAAAAGTTAATTTTTTCTTTTTTAGTGCCATTAAGAGTAGATATATGATTTAATTTAGAGGGAGAATTTGAATTGGAGGAAACAATAGATTCAATATCCATTGTTACAAGGCCCATAAGGGGTGGGCCTTAAGGGTAGCTCTTAAGAGGTTAAAAAATAGACGAGGATTGCCCCTTGAGGCTCTGGGAATTGTTAAAAAATAGGCCGATCCCAATGTTGGAACTGGAGGGAGGGTGGCCTCACTTAGTTGGGCCTCCCTAACTTGGGACTTTGAGAGCGAGTAGTTACCCGAATTCATCTGCATCCAATGATGGGTCTAAGTACACTGGATCGCCGTAGGGTTTCCTTGGCGCCACTGATGTTGGACCTGATAGCGAGAGAGGGTTTAGAGGACTTACCTGGGGTTCCCATATCATTTTTGCTCTTGTTGATTCTTGTAGGATCCCAGGTAATGTATTACTTATTGTTTTACTTTTTAGCAAACGAGACTGTTTTCAACTCGCCGCTGGGGTTCGTCTTCTCTATTAATGGAGCTTACTTGTTTGGCATGGATATAGTACTAGGATTTGTTTCTCTTGCTTGGGATTGGCATGAACTGGCTGTGTGGCTTAGATAGCCACAAATCATGTAGAAGAAGCCTTCCCCTTCATAGATCAATTGCTGCTAATGCCCGCCTATGTCTAAAGAGGACTGAACCGGCACCCCAAATGGTATTTGTATGCATATACGCGTATACCGACCCCATAAGGTTTGCAAAGTGCATGCATCCACTTTCAAAATCTTTCTTAAGGATCTGTCAACCCTATATAAGATGGTAGCATCGTAGAATTCAGTGGGCAATTAGGGAAGGCGCACCCAGATGGTAATGGAGAGAATTTTACCTTTTGAAGGGACGAAACTAGGTTCCCAATTCCTAATTGAAAGGAAGCTACCGGTGATGAACCACGTGCAATCTTGGATCACCTTATCCTTACTTTTTGGATTTTTGAACTTAACTATATAGAAATCGAATCCCAAATCTATTACAACTTTTGGTTCGATTGGTTTCCAAGCAACTTCTAGCTTGGGTTTCAAGTATTGATGGGTCAATTTTTTGGTGAGTGTCTTAATGATGATGGAGTATCGCCAAGGGGCATACAAATATTTTCTATCCTCTATAAAAAGATTGACAATTTCCTTAGTTACTTCGTGGGGTGGGGGGGGAGTGGATGAAGAGGGATTGGATTGGGGAATTTTATTCTGGGTGATTTCACTATAGGAAGATTTTGCTTCACTAATAGAGGAATCAGCCATGGGGGAGTCGGTGTCTGTCGGGGAGACAAAGGGTAGGAGGTATTGGTCGAGTCTACTAGAATGAAATGGGGTTAGTTAGAGAGAGGTGGAACTTTCTCTTTCTACGCCATTTTTTTCATTCTCTAGCTAAGGATTAGTCTTTTTATTACTAAAGTTGATTTAGGAATTATCTTTTTGCAAAATTAATATTATTTATGTAGAATTTTTAAAACCATAAAGTACTTTAATGCTGACTACAATTTAGCATCATAACTATTATTTATCCTATATTAAAGGTCCAAAAATCAAGATTTAATTTGCCATAAAAATTTATTTGCTTTATACTCATCGTTTAGATTTTGTTCAATTATCTGTGTAAATTTGCTTTTGGATAGTTTTATAGACTATTTAGGTTTGATCTAGAACCAATATTAATAATATATTGTGGAGTCCAAGTTAAAATCTAATGCTATGTGTAAAAATAAAGCAGATTTATTTGTTTTTCTTAAGAAATTATGACCTTTGAAGGAAAATCAATCTTCAAGTTTTTCATTTATTTAACTAATGCTACGTATCAAGAAAAAAACTCTTTTAATGCATTAACGTTGAAGAATTTGAGATATATTATTAAGGACATAGAGACTCCAACCGTCTCACCATAACTCTTATCAATTTGCAACTTATGAATTTGTGATTGGTCCAGAAACAATTGCAAATATGGCAAGCCTTTTTGTGTCATGCATATGATGGAGACTAAGGTAAAAAAATGTTTTATAAGGTAATTTTTCCTTTTAAAAATATTTCCTCTTCTTTTAGTCTAGAATTTGTTAATATTTTTCAGTTAAAATTTCACTTGCTTAGAAATCTTGGTGTTCACATTGTTATCTTTTGGATTACTATAATCCTCTATGTTATTGTTAATTTACTATAAATAGTTGTGTTATATATTATGCTCATATTAATGTCTTTCGTTATTTTCTTAATATTTAAAATTTTGAAATTAACTGAAAAATAGTTATTTAAATTTAATTTTAAAATAATCAAAACCTACAAATGCGAGGCATATGTGATTAACTAGTAAATATGAAAATATAGAAGAAAAATAAATGATTGAAAAATAGCTATTGGCTTAAAACAATATAGTATTTGTTTTGGATTAATTTCAACATACAGTGCATCTCAATTTTTTTTCGACTCTTCAACTCGCAACCATAATTATGAGCTAGTAACAAATATATGAAGATGATGAATTTAATTGACAATCAAAATTTGAAATAAGTACCTGAAATTATTATGAATGCACAAAAACGTGCAAAGGTTAAAAATAAAAATCAAGTGCAGAATCGAACTCTGTCAACTTAGTTGATATAACCAGATCAATTCAAATAATCTTCAACAACTTACACACGTCAAGCATTAAGAGAAAAAATTAAAAGAACCCACCCATATTTGGTTAGAGCTATACAAATACAATGGTCTCTTGTTCAACTCCTCTTCATTTTGAATACGGTCTCTTGTTCACCTCATTTTTCATTTTGAATACGATCTCTTGTTCACTTCCTCTTCATTTTGAATGCACTCGTATTCATATATTTTGAACCTCAAAAAGAAGCATAACAGTGTTCACATGATGTGCGTTATCCATGGTGTATAGAAAATAATTTCTTGGATAATAATCTCCCCCTAAATAAGACTTCTTTGGAGAACTACATCACGAATGCTATTGTATTCTGAAGATCATTTTGAGGTCATTAATAACTATTATGAGTGGTTAAATAAGATAGGCATTGTTCAACATCATAGGATTAAGTTTGTGATCTTTCTGTTGGAGAAGAATGCTAAATAATAGATGAGGGTGTATACTGAATGTCATTCACTGGCCTTACCTTCATTAAATTAGGAACAGTTTCATGGTTTGTTCTTAGAAAAGTAAGTGCCTCGAGCCCTTCATGATTGTAAAAAATGATAAGTTTTTGGCATTAGAGTAGGATCATATGTCAATTGCAGCCTATAAGGCCAAGTTCCGTACTTTATCTCACTATGCTACTATTTTGATATCACTCAACTCACTCCCATGATTAAGGGGTGAGGCAGTCATTGTCAAACAACCCAACTAGAGTTGGGGTCGAATCCACAAGGAGCTAATTATAGGCTTCAAATCTTATGGGTGTCCTAGTTACTACAAGTTTACCCAGAATGATAATAAACAAGACATGCAAAATAAAATTAGGGAATTTGATTTGGAGATAGTTTGTCAACTAACAATGCACAGATATATCACTTTTGATTTAAAATTAAGAATAGGGAGGGTCTTAGGATCATGTCTACTTAAAGGTAAATTGTGTGGGTTAATGATGGTTTGGCATAAGTTTTAGTTGTTCATCAAAGGATAGGCTAGGTTGAAAGTCATTGTAGTCAATCTTTCAATAAAACTACAACGATTTCACCCATTGGCTCTTTCAACACCTAACAAGTGTGCAATTTGTAATCACCCAAAACCTCAATCAGCCATCCCAAGCTCTTTACATGGCTTACACTCCAATCACACTTATTTCTAAGATTGCAAAAGGTAGTAAACTATAGACTTAATTTTCCACCATTACTTTGTCCCCCTATAACCATCTTTCACGGATGTTATGGGTTACCTCAATTTCACCTTAGTTCCTCTTTCAAGGATGACAAAGGATTTTTAGAGTTTAGAGTTTTCACCCATCAAACCCATTTAGAGATTTGGGTTTTCACCCATCAAATCCATTTGGAGATTTGGGATTTTCACCCATCAAATTCCAACTAATAAGCTCAAGAAATGGTGGAATCCATACTCAAAAACTAAAAATCATGCAAAAACAACAACACCCACACATAATTACACTTTAGTTCAACATAATCCCAAGACTAAATTACTTAGCAACTCATGAAGAAAGTAAAACGAGATATACCATGGGGTTTATCCAAAACATCCATTTTCACGAAATTACTAAGAAATTAAGACCCCAAGAGTAGTTACACATTTTTCCAATTAGGGTTATTTTCTTTCAAATAAAAAACAGTTATGAGGTAAGCAATACCCAACGAAGAAAGGTTTTTTTCTTATATATGGTTTGGGATTCGTCTAAGTACTTTTATAGATCTTCCCCTGGGCATATTCTTGCTGAACCATGATCGTGCAAGACTGTCCATGACAGAAGCCATGCGACCGCATTATACTGACCGTCTTGACTGACCACAACTGCGGATTGAGAAACGCGGTCGTGGTAACTGAGGCTGATATGGTCCAGGTCTTCATATGCACTCTTCTTTGCTCTCTTTTATCATTTTAAGCTCCATTCCACATCTTTTGATCTCTTCAACACTATGCTTGGAATGAGTGGATATTAGTGTATTTACTCACAAATAAATCTCATTTATTTATTCAAAACAAAGCAATGTGCACGAATATTTGGTGAGGATAGGTGGTAAAATCACCACTCATGGACACCCCCAACTTGAGACCTTGTTTGTCCTTAAGAAATACCACCCCTTTCTATGAGATAATTTCATATGTATCCCCTTATTCTATCACCCAATGATCATGATGACTTAGACTTGATTGCTACCATAAAAAGCTTTTTACACATGGGTAAATAGGCTTTTATCGACTCCCCTCATCATAAAGTGGAATATGAAGGATACAATAGACTTCGAGGAGAAACCATGTAACAACTACTAGCACTCTAGAAATGACTCACATGTTGACTACACTCATGCTATACTTTTATTTATCTCATTGTGCAGAAGATGACAAAATCACCCACCTCAACTAGTTCACATGCCTTCTCACAAGAAAGTAAAATTCATAACTAGTTACCAATCGTGCAACAAGGAATTTTAAGTGCAAACACCCAGTCTCTAAAGAAATTCTCCATGTTTACAAGTACCATGCCATAGGCTTGCCTCTTATTTCGATCCCCACTACAATGACCACACTTGGTTGGGAATCAAAAAAGGACTTTTTGAACTTATAATGTAGGTTTAGGGTAGGATAGCATACTAACTTGGGATGATTAGGCTAAACCCTCCTTGAAATTCTACATCATAAACCTTTTATGCATTACTATTTGGGCAACTTTTTTTTCTTTAACAATTTTCCTATTTTTCCCCTATTGCTTTACTACATGTTCTTTGCTTCTTTTTCTACAATCTTTTTGCATGCATTTAAAATCTATGTATTTCATTCTTTTAATGGATTTTCTCTGTCTCCAAAGCAAAATGCTTACTTGCTTAAGCTTGTAGGAACCTTCTTACGACTTCGTGGCTCAACTATACTTCTTTCTCTTTCCACCACCCCCAACTTAGGCTTTTTGCCTCAATTTGTATTTTTAAGTTCAAAGAGGATGGGTTCAAGAGGGGATGAATAAAAGGGTCAAGGTTTGTAATACGTTTGCCAAAGAAAAGTTCAGAAGCTCAAAGAGGGTGAATAGGGGTAACTCCTATGTATTGGTAGGCTTTTTAGGCTAAAGTGGGCTTCCAAAATCACAAAATGGCCTATAATAATTTCACCAACCAATCTGTAATACCCCGAGTCTAGTACCCTGGACGCTACATGGTGCTAACGATCTCGAAGGACCACTAGCTAACCCATGACTAGTACCTTCTAGGATCACTGTATGTAGTAATACTATAATAATAATAAAACTGAGATAAATGCGGAAATCTGCCAGAAATCTGCCATAAGGTTCAAAACTGAATAATATTTGAACAAGGTATAAGAATACTAAAACTGAACATAAATACTGAAAATACTAAAGTCTGAATATCTAGTCTGGAAATCTAGTCTGAAAGCCTCTAAACTGTATAAATAAGTAGTTGATGGGACATGTCCCCAACTAACTCTGGGCACTAAAATGACTAAGTATTGAAATAATAAAATAATAGAACATCCTCGAATGATGAGGGTTCACATTTAGTGTACTGATACTGACTGAACCTGAAGCTATCTATGCACGGTCGGGAACCTGAACGTCCAAACCTATGGTATAAAACACCATAGCACAAAAGAAAGTATGCGTCAGTACGTGTGAATGTATTGGTATGCAAAGTGCGGTAAGGCTGAATGCAAGGGTTCATATGCATGAACTATAACTGACTGAATAACATGAACATGACTAAATAAGGATACATGTATGAATACATAACTATAACTGAAATTATATGGATTATGGATTCTGAGTTACTGATAACATTAATTACTGACAACATGGATTACTGATAACTAATATACTGATTACTAAGTGATTGTATCTGACAGTCCTGATTCTGATGGAACTAGCTGAGTTCTGTACTGAGCTGGGTGACTGTATCTGACAGTCCTAAAAACTTTAGAACTAGCTGAGTTCTTTACTGAAGACTGAGACTTAGAATTTAGGAGGTAATCAACTAATCGACATACCCCAAATATAATAATATAGCTAAGTCTAATCTGTAACCCCAATTGGAAGGGTGTCAATACTACGCCACTGGTAAGGACAAATTATGAGTGACCTTCATCTATCAGGTACTCTAACGAGAGTAGTGGGACCCTCATCTGACAGGTTAAACCACATCATCAACCCTTAACTAGCAGGTTTGATATCTCAACCTATGCTGGCTACGTAGTTCTGGAACACAAGGATTGCTTCTACGAATCACACCCTCTGCTAGCAGGTGAGTTCCCATCCTTGGTTTCACTCGGTGTTGAATCCTACTCCCAACTAAATAAACACTAAACGGAGTATACTGGACTGTACTGGACCAAGTTTACTGAATTTTCATTGACTGACGAAATACTACAGAATTCTGTTAACTGAATGAGTTTACTGTGATTTTTGAGTACTGAGTGGGACTGGACTGATACTTAATTTACTGAGTGTTCCTGAGTCATGTGACTGACTGAATTCTACTAATCATGGCTTGACTGAGAGTATCTTGAAAACTGACACTGGCTCATAGGCACACATCTAAATTATCGGGTATGAAATACCCCCAGGACTAGATAGCATGAACATAAATAGTACATGACACTTCTTAAACACACGACCATAATCAACAATTCATAATACAATCATTGAGGGATTTCATGAGACATTTGATAATCATAATCTTGTACATGAGTAGGAATGCATTCTAGCATATCATAATTTCACAAATCAAATCTCATGAGCATTCCATCAATCAATTACAAGGCACTGACTTAGCATGTGAGTCAACCTAAACACATGAATATAGCATGGGATCATCATTTAGATCATAATTCCACAATTCATTCATTTAAGCATTTTGTCAAACACCTAGAGGGCATAATCTTGTACATGAGCATGGACAACATGGTATAGCATCATGACTATCATATTTCATTCATAATTCAAGAGATCAACATAACCGAATTCAATTCCAATATTTATGCTATCATAATATCATGGGATACAATAAAGTTTTCAACTTGGAAACCATACATTAACATTAACATGGATGGAATACAATCCACATCACGAAAATCACAATTCATGATTTAAAATTTTTTTCTTGAGCTCCAAGAATGAAACGGATCCTTGGATGAACAATTTACATATGTTCCCAACGATGCTAAAAGACCTAATTACCATTAATGACGCGTGTTTAAAAGAAAAACAAATATTCCCAGTGATGCTACAGCCAACGCGGCGCGTCAAGGGTACCAACAAGATAACCGACATGACGCGCTGCCATCACATTGGTTCACTGAAATTTGGCTTGAGCTGAGGTTAATTTTATCTGTTGACATGATTGGCAACGCAACATGCCAACATCGCGTTGACTTACTATTTTGGGATTCCAAACAAGGTCTAAATGAGATTCAAAAAATCCAAAACTTATCCGAGGACACCTATTGACCTCCTTGATCATGAATTAACAAAAATTTAGGCCTTTAAAGGACTTTAAGGTCACGAAATGAGATCGCCAATTTTTGATGGCTAAAAATAAACTTAGCTAGAATTTTCCAAGTCTGAGACCCCTTAACAAACCTAAAGGACCGAATTATGCTAGAAATGTTTTATGGGGTCTTACAATATCTCCCCCTTAGGAATATTCATCCTCGAATAAGACATACTGAACTGAGAGTACTAGTAGATTGAATCCACTTACTGAATCATGAACATTGGGATATGACTATAGGATTGATATTACTGATATGCTGAATTTCATACTGAACATGCATATCTGATGTATGAATACATTACTAAGCTAATGCATGAATGTATGATAGGGAGTACTGATAAGCTGATCATGTATATCTGATACATGACTGAACTGATTCATGAACATATGAATGGACATGCAATGGTATCTGATGCCAAGTTGGTAACTAAAATCTGAACATAAAATTGAATAAGATTAAGGAAAGCTATTACCTTGGGCTGAGCCTGAGTTTATGGAGAAAAAGTAAGGATACTTGGCTCTCATGTCTGCTTCTACTTCCCAAGTAGCTCCCTCAACGAAGTGATTCCTCCAAAGAACTTTGACTAAAGGGACTTCTTTGTTTGTCAATCTGTGAGTCTGATAGTCAAGGATTTCTACTGAAATCTCTTCATAAGAGAGGTTGTTCTGAATATCTAGTCCATCTATTAGGGTTAGAACTATTGGGTTACCTGTGCACTTCTTAAGAAACAAGACATGCAATACTGGGTGTACTGGGGCTAGATCTGAAGGAAATTCAAACTCATAAGCTACCCTACCAAAATGACTGAGAATTTTAAAGGGACCGACATAATGGGGACTGAGCTTTCCCTACTTGCTGAACCTCTTCACTCCCTTCATGGGAAAGATTTTCAAGTACAAATATTCACCAATCTCAAACTTGAGATCCATTCTGTGCACATCTGTGTATGATTTCTGTTGGCTCTAAGCTGTTTTGAGCCTTTCTCTGATCAACTGAACTTTCTCTAAGGTATCGAAAACCAAGTTAGGCCCTACACTACGGTCTAAAAAACTTTGAACCACCCTATTGGATATCTGCATCTCCTACCATAGAGGTCTTCGAAAAGAGCCATCTGAATACTGGAATGATAGTTGTTGTTTTATGCGAACACAATCAAAGAAAAGTGGTCATCCCAACTACCCTTGAAATTAATTTCACACGCCCTTAACATATCTTCCAGGGTCTGAATGGTCCTTTCTTCTTGACCATCTATCTGAGGAAGAAATGCTTTACTGAGATGAGCTCGGGTACCAAGACCCTTTTGGAATGCTTTCCAGAAAAGAGAGGTGAACTGGGTACCTCTATCTGAAATGATGGACAATGAAGCACCGTGCAATCTGAACAACTCCCTGATATAGAGTTTGGAATAATCCTCGACTAAATAAGAGGTATGGTTTGGAAGGAAATAAACTAATTTGGCCATTCTGTCTACAATTACCTAAACTGAATCATGCTGACGACTAGTACGAGGCAAACCCATCATGAAGTCCATGTTCACTTTTTCCCACTTCCAAGTAGGAATACTGAACTCCTGCATGGACCCACTAGGTTTCTGATTCTCAATCTTAAACTATTGACATATTGATCACTTAGCCACAAACTCTACAATGTCTATCTTCATCCCACTCCACCAATAGATCTCGCACAAGTCGCAGTACATCTTAGTGTCCCCTGGATGAATAGAATAATGCGCACCATGCGCTTCTACAAGAATTCATTGTCTCAAGTCATCTACACCTAGAACACACAGATGACCCTGACAACGCAACAAACCATCTCCCTCTTGGGATAAAATCTCTACTTTTTTATACGTGATTGATTCTTTCAGCTTAACTATACTGGGGTCTCGGTCCTGACTTTCCTTCACCTTGGAAACTAGAGATAATTTAAAACTGTTTTGAACCCACATACTGCTTTCTACTGTATCAACTAAGCGGACACCTAGCCAGGCAAGATGATGAACTTCCTGAGCTAACTTCTTCTTACTGTCCTCAACATAGGCAACACTACCCATAGATAGACGAGAGCATCATCCACTATGTTGGCCTTGCCCGGATGATAAAGGAAACTCATGTCATAATCTTTTAAGACATCTAACCACCTTCTCTGACGTAGGTTTAAGTTTTTCTGAGAGAATATGTACTAAAGGATTTTGTGATCTATGAACACATCCACATGCACCCCATACAAGTAATGCCTCTAAATCTTCAAGGTAAAAACTACAGCTGCTAACTTAAGTCGGATAGTTCTTCTCATGGGGCTTAAGCTATCTGGAGGTGTAGGCTATGACCTTACCATACTGCATGAGGACACAACCCAAACCTACTCTGGATGCATCACAGTACATGACAAACCCATCTGAATCATTTGGAAGAGTCAAAACTAGGGCTGAGGTGAGTCGAGTCTTTAACTCCTGAAAAATCTTCTCGCATAAATCTAACCACCGAAACTCGACTTTATTCGGAGTCAATCTTGACATAGGGGATGTAATAGAAGAAAAACCCTCAACAAACCATCTATAATAGACAACCAAACCCAAGAAACTCCTTATATCAGTCAGAGAAATAGGTCTGGGCTAGTTTCTTACTGCTTTGGTCTTTTAAGGATCAACTCTAATGCCATCGCTAGAAACTATATGACCAAGGAATGCTATTGATCTTAGCCAAAATATGCACTTACTGAATTTGGTGTACAACTGATGATTTCTGAGGGTCTACAATACTATTCTGAGATGGTCTGCATGATCATGCTCGCTGCGGGAATAGACAAGGATGTCATCTATAAAGACTATGATGAATATGTCCAAGTACTTTTTGAACACACGCTTCATCAAATCCATGAAGGTTTCTAGTGCATTGGTAAGTCCAAAGGACATGACTAAGAATTTAAAATAACTATACCGAGTTCTGAAAGTTGTCTTTGGGATGTCATAGTTTCTAACCCTGATCTGAGGTCTATCTTAGAGAAGTAACTGGCACCACCCTGAATTTGGTCAAATAGGTCATCAATTCTAGGAAGCGGATACCTATTTTTAATCATGAGTTTATTTAGCTGACGATAGTCTATGCACATTCTGAGAGAACTGTCTTTCTTACACACGAATAAAATTGGTGCACCCTACATGGACACACTGGTTCTAATGAATCCTTTATCTAGAAGATCCTTCAACTGTTTTTTAGCTCCTTGAATTCTGCTAGTGCCATTCTATATGGCGGAATATATATGGGTTAAGTATCTGGAAGAAGGTCAATGTCGAAGTCTATTTCCCTTTTAGGAGAAATTCCTGGAAGATCTTTGGGAAATACATCTGAGTATTCATTCACTACTGGAGCTGATTCAAGACTGGGATTTTTAGAGCTAAAGTTCTTAACTCGAATAAGATGATAGACACATCTCTTAGATATCATTTTTCTTGCCCTTAGGTAGGAAACAAGTTGACCCTTGAATGCTAAAATACTACACTTCCACTCTAGGACGGGTTCATTTAGAAACTAAAACTGGAAAATTCTATTTCTACAGTCGACTGTGGCATAGCAGGAATGAATCTAATCCATGACGAGAATGATATCAAAATCAGTCATCTCTAATTCGACTAAGTCTGTTGAAGTGACTTTCTGAGATACCATAACCGGATAGTTCTTGTATACCCGCCAGGCTATGATAGATTTACCAATTGGGGTAGATACTAAAAAGGGCTCTTCTAGAATTTTGGGACTGACTCCAAAATCAACTGCTATATAAGGAACAACGAAAGACAGGAAAGCTCCTGAATCCAGCAAAGAAAAAACATACAAATAAAAGATCTGTAACGTAACAGTGACCATATTTCAAGAATTTTCCTGATCCTGTCAGGACTGAAGATCATAGAGTCTATTTAGGCGTTGCCCACTAGAAGCGCTGGAGGTGGTACCCTGCTGATTCAACCAACCGAACTGAGCTGAGGAACGATTATACTGACCCAAAAAATTTGACTAACAAAAATCTCTGACTCTGTGACCTGGCTTGCTGCATCCGAAAAAAACATCACTGCTAGCTCTATAAATACCCTGATGGTGTTTGCCACAAGTTTGACAAAGAGGATGGGTTCGGGCACTTCTTACACTACTGTGAGACTTAGAGCCTTGAGCCCTATCTTTTTCACCATTCCTAAACTTAGTAACTGGAGCACTGGCTGGGGAAGAAACTAGAACTAAAGACTTCAGGAAGAACCGAGAACGCTTACCACCGTCTAACTTTGGATAAGCAAAGTTGAAACTACCTGTCTTTGCTCTATTATTTTGCTTTTCACTCTTCTTAATCTTCTGCTCCTCTATCTGTTGAGACTGGACCATAAGCCTAGCTATGTCTATCTCACTAATCAGCATCACGGTCCTGCACCCCTTGACCACACTATCATTCACTCCAGAAACAAACTTACTCATTCTAGCTCTACTGTCTTCCACTACATGAGGAGCATATCTAGTTAATTGAGTAAACTTAAGAGAATACTCTTTCACTATCATATATCCCTGCCTGAGTTTGATAAACTCTAACACCTTAGCTTCTCTCTGCTCAAGGGGAAAGAATCTATCTAAGAAGGCAATGGCAAAATCCTCCCATTCAAAGGACCCTGCATCTTCGGCCCTCTCTGCTTTCCACTGCTTAAGCCATATGTGAGCCATATGCTACAACTGATATGCATCTAGCCTACCACTCTCACTAGCAGTTACCCCCATAATATCTATAACTTTTTGCACCTGATCAAGGAATTCCTGAGGGTCCTCATCAGCCTTAGACCCGGTAAAAGAAGAAGGGTTCAGTTTGGGGAAGGGATACAAGCCTTAGATAATCAAGAATTATGGAGAGAAATCATTAGTTGAAGCTTGAATGGACAACCTTTAAAAACCCTAGCTTGTTCTAGCTTTGGAGAATTTTGAGAGTGTTTAAGACTTATTTGATATGATAAACAATGAAAATATCACCTTTATGGTGTTTTATAGATGTGGGGTCTATGTGGGGAAAGAGATAATTGACCAAAGTGACCTTAATAAGAACACTGAAAAAATTACCGCCTAGTCGCTAGGGTCACCTTACAACTCATAACGACTGACTATTGAGTAATCTCCTTAACTCGTAGTCTGGGCTGCGTGCCAAGGAACCCTCACTGTTGACCATTATGACTCATAGTCTATCGTTAAGTGTAACGACCTAAATCTGGAACCCGAAATGCCACACAATGCTCATGACCCCGAAGGACCACAAACTAATCTATGACTGGTATCTATAACTGGGCACTGCATAATATACTGTATAAATGCAAAAAAAAACTGAAAGGCCATAAGGTTCAAATATCTGATAAAACATAACATCTGGAAATATGGTATGTCAATACCAAACAAAACTGAAATAACTGTCTGACCATGCTATAGTCTAGAAGCCTCTAAATTGTCTAAAAGTTATGGAGTTGATGGGATATGTCCCCAACTAACTCTGGACTACTGAAATAATAAAGTAATAAAATAATCATGCTATTCTCGAATGATAAGGACTCACTGCTATTCTGGACGCTGAACGTCTGATCTACTAAGGATGCTCTGGAGTTCATGCTTCTAAATCTATGGTAGAAAACACCATAGTGCAAATGCGCCAGTACGATTGAATATACTGGTATGCAAGTGAGGTAGGATGAATGCAAGGGGTTTATATGCATGAACAATAATAACTGACTGAATATCAAGAACGTGAAAATACATGCATGAATATGTAAACTATAACTGAGATCATGACATCACTGAATCTGAATACTGATAACATAAGTTTTGTATAACTGATATACTATTATTTGAATGAATGTGTCTGACAGTCCTATTTCTGATGGAACTAGCTAAGTTTTTTACTAGACTGGGTGACTGTATCTGACAGTCCTGAATTCTATAGAACTATCTGAGTTTTATCACTGAGATTGAGACTGTAACTGTGGGAAGTAGTCATCTAACCGACATGTAACAAATGAGATAATGTTATTGAGTTGGGGTCCAATCTTTAACCCTAATTGGAAGGGTGTCAATACCACTCCACTAGTAAGGACAAGCTGTGAGTAATACCTTATTTAACAGGTACTCTAAGGAGAACGGTGGGACCCTCATCTAACCGGTTAAGTCACCTCATCTACCCTCATCTAATAGGTTAGATATCTCAACCTATGCTGGCTACGTAGTTCTGGAGCGCAAGGATTACTTCTAAGAATCATACCCTCTACTCACAGGTGACTTCCTATCGTTGGGCTCACTTGATGCTGAATCCTACTACCATCTGATTAGACACTAAATTAATTATACTGAACTGACTGGACTGAGTTCACTGAGTTCTGTTGATTGACAAAATATTATTGAGATTTGATAACTGACTTAGATTACTGAGATTACTGAGAATACTGAGTTTTCTAGAGTCATGAGACTAACTGAATTCTACAAAACATGGCTTGACTGAGAGTATCTTGAAAACATGACACTGGCTCTAGGCACATAGCAAAATTGTCGGGTATTAGTACCCCCAGTACTCGATAGCATGAAACTGACAAGATATGACACTTCTTGACATATGACCATAGACAATAATTCATAGTACAATCATTGGAGATTTTCATGAAGTATTCGGATGCTATAAGCTTACACCTGAATAGGAATGCATTTAAACATATCATAATTTCATAAGCCTAATCTCATGAACATTATGTTAATCCATTACAAAGCATAACAATAATGTGGGAGTCATATCGAACATAAGGGAGAAACATAGATTCATCCATTTTGGTCACAAATGAGTCAAGGCATAATTCCTATTCTCTTAGGCATTTTATCAAACACTTTGCATGCATATCTTTAGACTTAGGCATGAATATTGAAATAATACATCATGGCAACATTTTACACTTCCAATTCAAGAAATTCAACCACATGCTAACATATTTTCATGATAGTCATCAAGGACTTCAACTTGGAAATCAAACAACAACATAAACATGGATATAATTCAATTCATACCATGGAAGACAAAGTTTATATTTCAAATAGGGTTTCTTGAGCTTCATGGGTGAGAGGAACCCATGAATCAACACTTGACATACCTGGGTGGATGATTTCTTGAAGATTAGTGGAGGAAAGCTTGAATTCTTGACTTGGAATTAAACACCTAGGGTTTCTTGTTCTTGGGGATTGATCTTTGAGAGAAACCCTAATTTGGTGTTATAGATGAATAAAGAAGTTATGAGCTCTGGTTTGGTATAACTAGGGGTTAAAACGGGTGGAAAAAGACCAAAATACGTTTTTAAAAATGGCTTAAATTGCTGATCGGAAATGGCGACGGTTTGGCCGATGGTCCATCGCTGGCTCGATGGTCCATCGGTCCATCCCCATCGTACTTGGACAAAACCTGAACTTTTTGCCTCATCTACGATGGTTTGGGCGATGGTCCGTCGCTAGCTCAACGGTACGTAGGTCCTGACCATCTCACTTAGCCATAAGTTGGGTTCAATGCCTTAGCCGCGATGGCTTGGGGATGGTCTGTCGCTAGCTCGATGGTCCGTTGGCCTGCCTGTCACTTTTGGGAAGTTCTGATTGTTGTCTATAAAACGTCCATAACGTTTTACTCCGAAACCGAATTTGTATGAAATTGGTATCATTGGAAAGCTAATTCAATTTCCCACATGATAAAAGTCGAAATTAGGGAAATTCTATCTGATTTAAACATTAATCATTTAGTAAGTCATCAGTAACTCTTCTGGAGACTAGACTTGACTTAAAGAAAGTTTAGGGTATTACGTTAAGACTCGTAGGGTCCCTTCATAGTCACAAAAGAAACAAAGGGCCACCACACTGGTGAGTTTATAGTCCCATATTACAACTAATAATGTCTCACCATGACTTATTATATCTTAATCGTACTCAGGTCAGAAACTTTTGGTAATACACTGGTCACCTAATGATTATGGTCCTACGACCTATAATGACACCTTACGACTCTTAAGTTGAGTCATAATCTGGGAAGTAAGCTCAAAGTCAAGAAATATTTTAGCGGCAAAAAATATGAGGTGTTACACTATGGGCTTCAAAAAGTACATCACGAATCAAATCACCAATTCAAGGAACATAGATCTTTCTCTTAAACCAGAATACCCCACCAGCATCAATAGTGGTGTCCACCACCTCTCCACGTACCACCTTATTCCCGAGTACATTCAACTTTTTATCTTTAAGCTATTGGGTCTTAATCTGGTCTAGAAATATTGACTTCACCTCAACACTAGCCAACCCTCCACCTCTGTCTGAAATACAAAACTTTATACTCTAAGATGTTAGAGTTTGAAACTCTCTAGCCAAAGGTCACTTGGACACCCTGAAAAAGGACAAACTACCCATACTTGCAACTTTCCAGTTTAATGCGTCTGCTATAACATTGGCCTTTCTTTGATGATACTAAATAGCCATATCATAATATTTTAACAATTCTATCTATCCCCACTACATTAGATTCAAATCTCTTTGAGTAAACACATGTTATTGGCTACGGTGGTCTGTGAAGACCTCAAAATTGACACTATAAAGATTGTGCCTCTCAATTTTTAATGCAAATACCACCATTGATAGCTCAAAATCATGGGTTGGATATTTTTTTCATGAGGATTCAATTTCCTCGAAGCATAGTGTCATGTCCCAAAACCAAGGGTCATGATGGAACTTGTCGCGGCGAGCCTTAACATGTAAGCTTATCACCAAAACTAATATGCAATGAGAAATCAATACCAAACCCAAGGAAAGATTCCTATAATGGTGCCAAACCACACATATATTGTAAAAGATGAAATACATAGTAAAGATACCATACAATACCCTAAAACCTGTTGTCACAGTGTAAGAACTACTAAATATATCTTGAATGTCAAAGATACAATAATAGTCCAGAAAGGATCAAAATCTATCTTAAAATACTGAATAAGACATGGAATAGACAGGAAGAGGTAGTAGGCTAACTCCTAAAATATGGGACGTCCACTTCCGTGGATATACTCCAAATATTGCCTGAGTCAGCTATTCATACGGCCACTCGTACCAAGATCTGCACTAAAAGGGAGCAGTAGGGATAAGTAGGGTCCACTTGTAATCAATAGGTATCATTGGCTGACTAAGTAAAATAGAAAATAAAGCATATAAACACAAACATCACCTGTAATAAAAATGTCCCAAACGTTAGCCTACACTATTTCCACTAATAGTTCTAATATACACATTTATATATAATAAATATAGGTAGAGAAAAGATGAACAAATATACACGTACATCAAATAAAAGTATAGAAAGATGTAAAAAATCGACAGATATCAAGTCAAAAATAGAAATACAATCACAACATAAGCACAGTATATGAAGTGTAATGAAGATGATGATGGTGATGATGATGTAATGCACATTGTCGCACAACCTCCGTATACACCTATAGAGATAAAGCTTCTCAAGGTAGGAACCATGAGTAATTTGTCAACCTGTATGCAACCAATACCCAATACCAATTCCATATCTTCTCTCTGACACATACATCGATAAAGGGTTTTAAAAGATGTCACATTTTTTGTTAGAAAAAAACCCAGTATTTGCAGTATTTCCACAGTCCAATGTTTCATGAATGAATATGATATGAGGATGTAATGCTAATAACCAATAAAAATAAAAATAGCCAGTATCCAACCAATATACCAAACATGTAAGAAAAAAATCCACTCAAATCAACCAACCATCCACGATCCAATATAATCCAGAAACCATCAAGTAAAACATGCAAGGCAATGCCATTAATACACTATAATTCCCAAAATCTAGGATTTTTCCAACCAAACATACATATATCAATACGAGGCCAACAATATCATACAAGACCTGACACGGTCACAAATAACAAGTAAAGTCAGAAAACCACCAAATATTATCAACATAGCCCCTCACACGAACACATAAATCATCTAACATGATTTCCATGATACAACTCTATACCCATAGAATGATTTTACATTATTATTAACTACCCAACCTAGTCTGAAGAAAGTTAAGACATAAATTACCTCAAATGCAAAAATTGGATTGATTAAGCCTTTATCACCGAGCTTTCACCCTATGAACAAACCAAGAATAAGCTAAAATATACAGATATAGGATCTACGCTTCTAAAGAAAACCAATGATACCCTTGTTGTCCACTTTCAAATTGGGGCCAAAACCCCAAGCTCCAAGTCTCAAAAATGGTGAAAGAATCTCAAAAAAGGAAATAAATCCCACCTATGCATCGCTTAAGTGACTACTGGGTCGCTTAAGCAGCTATTACTTAAGCGACCAGGTATCACATATGTGAAGCCCACTTCATCGTGTAAGCGACTTGGGTGTTAATTAAGCTATAAATATCTGGCATGCTAATGTCGCTTAAGCGACCAGGCCCATCGCCTAAGTGGACTTGATGTCTCTTAGGCGACATTTTGGATTTCAGGCCAAATCGTGTAAGCAACCTAATCTTTGCTTGGGTGAGTGCACCAGCTGGAGACTTAGAGAATTCCAGGCCTCCACGGAACCCTCGGGATTCATCCGAAATATTGAGTGCGCAAATAAACTATGCTACCCTACTAAATTTAATACTCTAAATCAATGGTGATATTAGATTTTTGAAAAATTATTATTTTCATAGAATTGAACTCCGATACCTATTTTAATAACTTTTTGAATGGAGGGTAGAAATGAGATAAAAAGGCCATAAAACCACACCAATCATGTAACCAACCTAAAATCTATGTTTTGTATCCACTAGCATAATCTGTTTTTCCATATGATGCACAAATCAAAAGAAGTTGACTGAGGTCAACTAGTAAGCCTTTAATAACACCAATTATCATAATCTCACATAAATCACATCAAAATGCATTGGATCCATGCCAAACATCCCTCACCGTAGAAATACCACAATGCAACCACGAGGAGGGGTAAAATGGTCAAATAATATAAAATCACATACTTTACACAAATAAGCAAAAATTAGGTCATTACATCATCCATCACTAAGAATCTAGTTCGTCCCTGAACTAAGGAAAATAAAAATACCTGAATCAGCAAAAAACTGGGGATATCAATCTACTGGTCAATCCCTCCACTGGACCTTAACCACAAGAATAACTCTAGAACGCAATCGTGTAACATCCCTGGCTAAAATAGATATGGGCTCCTCGACAAATCACATCCTCTCATCTAACTAAACTGAATCCCAATGAATTTCATGAGACTCATCTAAAATATAATGTCAAAGCATAGAGACATAAAAAACTGGATGAACAACTAACAAATTTGGGGGTAATGCTGACTCATAAGCCACATCCCTAATAGGCCAAAGGATCTCAAAAGGTTCAATATACCGGGGCTAAGCTTGACCCTTTTTCCCAAACCTTATCATGCCTTTCATGAGAGACATACGAAGGAAGACACAATCACCAACACTAAACCTTAAGGCACGAAGCCTATGATCTGCATGGCACTTCTTCCTATTGTAATCTTCTTGAAGTCTATCTTGAATGTCTAGAACTCTATCCAAAGCTTATAGAGTAAGTTTGTACCTTGAGGTCTAATCTTCAAAGCTTTAAAATGAGCCATCTCAGTATTAGAATGGTCACTATTATCATATTCAAACTCCACCAAAGCTATATTCTTCTCCTAGTGTCATCCAAAATTAATCACACAATCATGGATCATATCCTCTAAATCTTAAATTGTCTTCTTTGACTGACCATCGGTCTATGGGTGGAATGTTATACTAAGATCCACCAGAGTACCCAACCCCTTCTAAGAAGTCTTCCAAAAGTGAGATATGAACACTAAACCTTGATTCGGGATGATAAACACCAGAATACCATAAAGATGGACTATCTCACGAGATGTATATATAGGCTAACCTCTCAGCACTAAAGAAAACTTAAACCAGAATAAAATAAGCAGCTTTGGTTAATTGATCCATGATGACCCAAACACCATCAGAACCACAAGAAATACGAGGCAACACGATCAAAAAATCTATAGTAATCCATTCCCATTTCCACTCAGGAATGGGTAACCTCTGAAGAAAAGCACTAGGCCTCAAATGCTCAGCCTTCACCTATTGGAAACATAGGCAACATACTATAAAATCTGCTACATCCTTCCTCATACCACCATACTTGTAATGTTGTCTCAAATAACGGTACATCTTAGTCACTCCTAGATAGATGGAATATCTGCATGAAACAGCCTGGTTTCTTAACCTTAGAAAATTTCCTTGAATTTCGGTCTCTAGACCCAATATGACGCATGGGTATGATCCGTATGTTGGGGTTCAAATGATATGGTCCAGTCGTATGCTGACCCATGTTGGTTAGTGGGATGGATTTTTGGTCACTGGAATAGTTATGACTTGGTAGTATGAGTCATATGGCTGGACATAGATTGTTTGGTTCCTTTACTTAAACTTAGACTTGGTAACTTAAGTTAGATCTGAGTATGAGTGGCTCACCAGGAGCTATAAGCCAAGGTA
Source organism: Capsicum pubescens (assembly GCA_030864215.1). Classification (NCBI taxonomy): domain Eukaryota; kingdom Viridiplantae; phylum Streptophyta; class Magnoliopsida; order Solanales; family Solanaceae; genus Capsicum; species Capsicum pubescens. Next base: position 181,934,936 of record CM061546.1, on the reverse strand, counting down.
TGATTTGTATCCATGACTCATATGGTAGATAATATTGAAACCTTCCATGATTTTATCTTGCCAGGGATACAGGTGAAGAGTACGGATTGTAAACTATCAATACGACTTGGGTAGGATAAGTTGTACACTAGAAAGTATTGGGTCCAAGGATTAAGGCTTAGGAAATGAGTGGTGGGTACCACTCGTATCGAAGGGTATAATTCATGAGGGTCAGTCGTACCCTTGTGATAGGATTTTTGTGCAACTTAAGTGGGGGTATTCTGTATATTTTGCCACTTATCCTAATAAGATCCCATGACTTCTAACTCACATAGGAGGCTATTTACCCTATTATTTTATTTATTAACACTCAGAAACTTTTCCTAAACACTCTATAATTCTCTCAAAAGCTTTTGGATAGAGAAGCTAGGGTATCAACTAGAGGAATAATTGGGGGATCTTGATGGTGGTTTCTCTCCATCAAATTTGTCAATTAAGACTTATTCTCTTCCCTCATTGTTAGTTCCAACTAATGTCATGGTTTTATACAATGTTCTTATGATTTAATTGTTTTATGATTTTGGATTTTAAATATGATTTAGGGGTTTTGGTTATAAATGCTTGGATATGGTTTTCCCATGTTTTCATTATGCCTTTGTATGTATTAATGATGGTTTTTTGATAATTGGTTGCATGGGAATGGTTCTTTAGTAATGGGCTTTGGTTCTGGAAATACTATGCCCCCAATGTGTTTGATAAAATGCCTTTAACAATGTTTTCACTATAATATTGATTTTTCAAAGGAATTTATGCATGGTTTAAACTTGGTAATGGAACCCTAAATGGTATGAATGATTTAAATAGTTTTAAATGGATTGGAAAGGCCTTGGTGGCCTTAGATTTTGTTAAATAGAAATCATGAAGGGTACATGGAATCCCTTAAACCTATATATGGTTGGGTATGGACAAATCTTGCAAGTTATTATTGGTATGATGATACCACTATTAATGTTCTTGGTTAATAATTGGTTAATGGATTGGTTGGTTGCTTGGTAATAGTTTTAATTGGGCAATATATGCAGGGTGTGTAGCAAAGTTGTGAAAGGTGGAGGTCCCGAGGAGACCAAAACTAGAAACTCATATTTGCTGATGTGAGGTTGGTCTTGGTGATCGTGTGCATGATGTCACACTATATTTTAGGAGATGTACTAGTCATCCCAGTTTTTCTTTCCTGGTTATGCGACTTCATGCACTAGGCCCTTTAAGTAGGGGGAGATGAACCCATATAGCCCATGGGTGGTTTAGGATGACAAAGCTACACAACCCATGTAAAGTTTTTAATGGCATTCTAAACTCGATTCAATTTCCTGGCATGGTTATATATATGTCTGGTTGTGTACATATTTATGGTTTTAATTGGTTTTATAAGTTACATTATTTTATTCTTATCTTGCGTTCATGCTAGCGATAACTCACTAACCTATCTTCGGGTGGTTGTATACACACGCTATTCAGGAATCGACCATTTTACTCCTCCTACATAGTGATTAACTCAGGGATAACTAGTGGATTAAAGTGGTGAGCTTACATCTTTTCGGATGGCTCTATTTCATATTATGTATATTCTTAGACATCTTAATTATTTTTGGATATTGGTTTTGGCTATGGTTGGGGGCATGTCCTAATGGGATATTGTTACTCTTTTGGTTAGAGTCTTTATGGTACTTCTATGGGTTGGAATGGTCGGGATCAGTATTAGTGTCGGCCTTAATATTGGCATTGTAATTGGAGCTGACATTATAGGACATAATTCCTCACTGTTCCATCATATTTTTTTTGTGATTAATCACATTATTTTTTTGAACTTAGTTGGTTTAGGCCTGGTTTATAGACCTTCGTTTGGTATTAGTTTGGCTTTGTGGTTTGGTTGGTACGATTTGGTGTGACGAGATAACTTGGTAGGGTTGGTCAAGAAATACCCCTATCCCAGAGTCATTCCTTGTCTAGTTATGCTATCTTTGTATATGTTTAGTACACAACCAAATCAAGGTATGCTAATGGTGGTTGGGTAACAAGGGGTGGTCCCTAGTCCTGGTTGGGCTTGGGATGCCCATTCCAATAAGGCCCCCGGTCTGGTCGTGTCAAGTTGGTATCAAAGCTTTAGGTTTATGGTAAATTGAGAATTTACAGAGCCGTGTCTGGTAGTGTCTGTTTTAGGGGTGTGTAGCGTGCCACACTCATAAGAGAGGCTACAAGGTATTTAGGAATGTTTGGTATTCTATTTTCAAGCTTGGAGTCTAAGTCCTGGAATTCTTCTCTAATCCTTAGTAGTTCACTTTTCACATCATACCTCAATGATCTGGAACCCATGGAAACACTTCAGTCCTATCTGGGGACAATGTTGATTGGGTATATCCTAGTCTAGAGTTCGTCTTCAATCTCAGGGTCCTATCCTTGATAGTTCTGGAATTCCTTCGGTTGCTACTAGTCCTCCTCAGGATGAGGTGACTAATGAAGAATTTTTCTATTCTATTCATACTATTGCTAAATTGGTTGCTTCTCAGGCTGAGTGGGATGTGTATGGTGGGTTATTTGCTGAGGTCATAAGGGTTGGTCAGTTTGTGAAACTAAACCCTCTTACTTTTACTAGTGTGAAGGTAGAGAAGGATCCTTAAGGATTCTTAGATGAGATGGGGAAGATATATAGGGTGATGCAGGCCACTAATGTGAAGGTGTTAGTTTTGTAGCTTATCAAATCAAGAATGTTGCATACCAATAGTACGAAGAGTGGGATAGGGATATAGGAGATGTTGAGGATTCATCCTTATAGGATGTTTTTTCTAGATCGTTTCTTTCCTCAAGAGTTGAGGGAAGCGAAAATGGAGGAGTTTGTGAATCTTAAACAAAGAAGAATGTCGGTCAAGGAATATACCTTGAAGTTTTATCTGCTGTCAAGGTATGCTCCTGATTTGGTGGCTGACATGAGAGTGAGAATGAGAGAGTTCCCTTCTGGGTTAAATCAGGATTTGATCTTAGAAAACAAAACTGCTTTACTGAATAAAGATATGGACATTTCTAGATTGACTATTCATATACAGTAGGTAAAGGATGAGAAGAGAAAATAGGCAAAGTTTGGAGATCTATAGGGTAAGAGGAGCAAGTTTTCAGATCAAGGGGTTGATCAGTCTTGGGGTGGTTAGGATGGCAAAAAATAATAGAGAAAGAAGTGGGGGAGATTTGGATCCTTTTGTACTACTAATGCTCCTTACTCAAAGTAGTTGGGTGACAGGTGTCATTAGGGTGCTGAGAATTTCAAGGCATGGGGTGCCCAATCTCAAGAGAGTGGGGGTTAGTCGATTTCTTGATGCCCTTCTTTTCATATCTATGGTCACCCTGATTGGGGTTATTATGATGAAGAGAGGGACAAATACTTCAAGTTTGGCCAGATAGGCCATCGGCTCAGGGATTGTCTGATTAATAAGGTTGCTATGGGATCAATGTTGCGCCCAACCACACACTCAAGTGTACGTGGTCTCACAAAGTAATAAAGTGTCCCTTTAGAATCCAAGTACCGATCCCACAGGGATTTGTGTTGAAAACTATCTTATTCTAGTTCAACTATTGAGATAAAGTAACCAAGAGAGTTTTAGAGTTGTAAACTAAAAGTTAAGTAACTAAGGTTGAAAAATAATGACTTTGGACAATCAATGGATAGATACCCAGGGTTAAGGTTTACGAACAATCATACTATGCCCTTGAACTTTATTAGTTAGACTACTTATCTTGGCTGATGATTCGTAGGGTTTATTGCATGATCATGGTCTCCCGACCTCTATTCATTACCTAACTTGGACAGTGCAATTACATTATTGAGAAGGGATGTAATAATCTAATTAGATGCATGAAGCTACCATCCTACATGTGAACCAAAAAAGGATTCTAGGTATATCCCTATCCTAGTCGCTTATTCAAATTTCTTATTTTATAAAAGAATAAGAACCTTATTGTATCTATCCCCATGTTCTTCAATCTAAACCTTATCAATTCAAAGCAATAGTAATCATGTTCTTGGCCTTAACCCTGGAATAGGGCCTTTAGCCACTCATGGACATAACTGTAATCAAGATAAATGAATACATGATAAAATCCATTCAAAAGATAAATTAAACAATAAAAACACTAATTAAAGTATTTTTCATCCTCCTTCAAATTTAACAATTCGTCCAAGGTGTATAACATCAAGTACAAGTGTCCTATTTATAGGAGGGCAAAACTGCCAATTTTTGCACTAGGCCGCGTCGCGGGGTTAATTTTGTGTGTCTACCTATGACACATAACCTTATCATGGATAAACACTGTTTTGGGTCCCTTAGGAAGATCTATATATATGTAACGCATCATGGGGCCTTTTCTTTGGTCCGCGATGCACCCTTGACATCGAAGGTGTCCAATTCAAGTCAAATTGTATATTATGCTTTTGTTGATCCATTCCAAGCCTTTTTGTGTTATTTCCACTTGATTTGAATCTTTTATATCCTTAATATATCATCATAATCTATTCACCAATCATCCTATAGAATCAAACACAACAATTTAGAGCTCAAAACAACACAACATCCAAGATAACAAACTAGAAACTTAAGCTCAGAATACTAGTGTTGCCCCTTTTTATCTTTCACTTAGTTTTGACTCTTGGATTGATTCAATTGCACTTTAAAATCTATAAATTCACACATAAATAAACAATAATAACCTTAGGAACTCATTTAACACATTAGAATCAAACGCGATCAACTAGAACAACGCCTAGCTCAAGCTAGTAATACTAGTTTTCTCGTTTTAATTCTAAGTGACCAATTTAATTACAAACTTGTTTGAAAGACACCTTTAAAATTATAATCACATACTTAATAAATCATATGCTTACTTATATAATAATTAACAAATTTAGAACACAAGTTGTCCTCAAAATAAGGCTAAATAAGCTAGGATAACAACACTGAGGTGCATAAATTCACCCCAAATTAAGAAAATAAGGTACTAGTGGCTTCATCTACTTCTCCTGCACCTAGTGGTGCAGCATCTATTTCTATTACTACTCTTGGTTCTAGTGTTGGCCGAAACAAGTTGTATGCTTTAGCATCTCGACAGGAATCCGATGCATCGCTTGATATCGTTATTGGTATGTTACAACTCTTTTCTTGTGACCTTTATTTTATTCTTGATTTGGGGTTCACTCTTTCTTATGTTACCCCATTTATGGTTGTATGTATTGGTTTTGATCCTGAGGTTATTTAAGATCCTTTTTTCTAGCCTAGTAGGTGACTCAATTATTGCTAAGAGAGTCTATAAGGTGTGTGTGGTATCTATTGGTGGTAGGAAAAATTTGGTGGATTTGTTTGAACTTGATATGATGGATTTTGATGTTTTTTAGGGGATGGTTTGGTTACACTCTTGTTACGCATCCTTGGATTGTTGGACCCATAAAGTTGTCTTTAGGTTTCCTGGTTAATCGATTATTGAGTGGGAGGGTGGTTTTGTAGCTCATAGGGTGAGTTTTACTTCTTATCTTAGTGTTCGAAGGTTAATATCTAAAGGTTGTATTTTTCACTTGGTTTGAATATAAGATTCTAACTCAAAAGGTCCTTCTTTACAGTCAGTCCAGGTGGTAAATGAGTTTCCTGAGGTCTTTCTAGATGATCTTCCTTGTGTTCCTCCAGAAAGAGAAATAGATTTTGGTATTGATTTGGTTCCGAACACTCATCCAATATCTATTCCTCTTTATATAATGGCTTCGAATGAGTTAAGGGAACTCAAAGAGCAACTTAAGGATCTTATGGATAAGGGGTTTATTCATCCTAGTGTATCCCCGTGGGGTGCACCGGTGTTGTTCGTGCACAAGAAGGATAGTTCTCTATGGATATGCAGTGACTACAGGCAGTTGAATAAGGTAATGGTCAAGAACAAGTATCCTCTTCTAAGGATAGATGATCTATTTGATCAGTTGTAATGTACCATTTTCCTTTCTAATATAGATCATCAGTTTGGGTATCATCAGCTAAATATTAGGGAGGTGGATATCCCTAATATGGCTTTTCGTACTCAGTATGGGAACTTTGAATTCTTGGTGATGTCATTTGGATTGACTAATTCACCACGAATTTATGGATTTGATGAACAGGGTTTTCAGGCAGTTCTTGGATCTCTTCATCATTGTGTTTATTGAAGACATTCTGTTTTGTTCCAAAAATGAGGTGGATCATGATAATCACCTCCGTATGGTATTGCAAACCTTGTAGGAACAACAGTTCTATGTCAAGTTCTCTAAGTGTGAGTTTTGGTTGAATAATGTGACTTTTCTTGGTCATATTAGTTCTAGAGAAAGGATCATGGTGGATCCACAAAAGGTGTTTATGGTTAATAGGTGGCCTTGACCCATGACTCCAATCGACATTTAGAGCTTCTTAGGTTTGGATGTGTATTATAGGTGGTTTGTGGAAGGATTTTTGTCGATAGCTGCTCCTTTGACTAAGTTGACTCAAAAGAAGGTTAAGTTTTCTTGGTCGGATGCTTGTGAGGGTAGTTTTGGGAAGTATTAAGATAAGATGACTTCGACTCTAATTCTGAATTTGCTGGAAGGCAATGATGGATTTGTGGTCTATTGCGATACATCTCGGGTAGGTATTGGTTGTGTTTTGATGCAGCATAGGAAGGTAATTGCCTATGCTTCTAGGTAGTTCAAGGTACATGAGAAAAACTATCCTACTCATAATTTGGTACTGTTGGCGGTTGTGTTTGCTTTGAAAATATGGCGGCATTATTTGTATGGTGTGCACATGGACATCTTTTCTGATCATAAAAGTCTATAGTATATTTTCACTCGGAAGGAGCTTAATCCCAGGCAGTGGAGATATTTGGAGCTTCTCAAGGACTATGGCATAAGTTTTCACTATCACCCAAGTAAGGCTAACGTGGTTGTTGATGCTCTTAGAAGGTTGTCCATAAGGAGTTTTTCTCACATGGAGAAAGGAAAATGGGAATTGGTGAAAGGTATTCACAGCTTGGCTAATCTTGGAGTTCGTTTCTTAGACTCCAAGGATGGAGGTATAATGGTAAAATAAGTGGTTTGGTCATCTATTGGTGCAGAGATTAAGGAGAAGTAACTGATGGATCCTGTCTTGATAAAAATAAAGAGTGATGTTGGTGGGAAAAAGGTGATGGTGTTTGAGATCAGTGGGGATGGTACTTTATGGTACCAAGAAAGGTTGTATGTGTCTGATGTCAACAGTTTATGGAAAATGATTTTGGCTGAGGCACATGAGTCGTGCTACATTTTTTATACTGATTCCATGAAGATGTATCATGACCTCAAGAAGATGTATTAGTGGAATAGCATGAAGAGGGATGTGGTTGATATTGTGGCCAAGTGCTTGGCGTGTCAACAAATTAAGGTTGAGCATATGAGACTTAGAAGGTTGTATCAAGAGATTTTTTTTCCTGAATAGAAATGAGAGGTAATCAATATGGATTTTGTTACCAGTCTTCCTCAGTCTTAGAATTAATATGATTTAATTTATTTCATCGTGGATAGAATGACAAAGTCTGCGCACTTCTTCCTATTAAGGACTACCTTCTTGACAGAGGATTATGTGAAGCTTTATCTTCAGGAGATTATGAGGCTGCATGGAGTACCTGTTTTGATTATTTTTTATCATGGTAAGCAGTTTATCTCTCATTTATAACAATATTTTCAAAAAGGGTTGGGGACTAAGGGGAGTCTGAGTACTACTTTTCATCTACAGATGGATGGGCAAGAAGAGAGAACTATTCAGACATTAGAGGATATTCTTTCGGCATGTGTGATAGATTATGGTGGCAGTTGGGTTGAGCATCTACCTTTGGTAGTGTTTTCTCACAACAATAGCTATTATTCTAGTATTGGTATGTCTCCTTTTGAGACATTATATGGTAGGAGGTGTAGATCTCCTATTAGTTGATTTGAGCTAGGAGAGGCAAATATATTTGGTCTCGACTTGGTTTACCAGACTATAGAGAAGGTGAAGGTGATTTGGGATAGTCTTAAGGCTTTCTAAAATTGCCAAAAGTCCTATGTGGATGTTAGGTATAGAGACTTAGAGTTTGAGATTTGGGATAAGGTTTTCCTCAAGGTATCTTCCATGATGAGGAGTAGCACAGTTTGGTAAGAAGGGCAAGCTCAGTCCCCAGTATGTTGGTCCTTATGAGATTCTGCAGAGGATTGTTAATATTGCTTATGAGTTAGAGTTACCTTCTATCTTGAGTTTGGTTCATATGGTATTTCATGTCTCCATGCTGAGGAAGTGTCTTGGTGAACCTTCTTTGATTGTGCCTTTAGAGGGTTTGGGTATTTCGGACTCTCTATCTTCTGAAAAGGTCCTAATTGAGATCTTGGATAGGCAGGTTCATTGGTTGTGGACCAAGGATGTGGGTTTGTTAAGGATCTATGGTGGAACCATAAGGTGGAAGAAGCTACGTGGGAAGCGGAGGAAGATATAAAGTCCAAGTATCCGCATCTATTTTCTGCTCTTGGAATTCGTGCAGAAGGTATGTGTCTTCAACTCATCTTTATTTTTAGAGTTTGTTAAAGGAAAGATTAATATCTTTGCCTCTTTGTTTTTGAATTTTATTAAGGATTTGAAATATATTTGATAATGCAAATGACTTACGCGGGTAGTTACCCCTACCTTGTCCTTCATTCGGGGATGAATGTTCCTAGTGGGGGAGATTGAAACACCTTGGTTTCTGGACCTTAGAATTTTTTTTGGAATTTAGGTCTCTGGATCCACTATGACTCATGGGTACGATCCCTATGTTGGGGTACATATGGTATGGTCCAGTCGTATACAGACAAATGTTGGTTGGTTGGATGGATTTTTGGTCACTAAAACGGTTATGACTTGGTGGTATGAGTTGTATGGTTGGATACGGATCATTTGGTTCCTTTACTTAACCTTAGACTTGGTAACTTAAGTTGGACCTAAGTACGAGTGGCTCACCAGGAGTCATAAACCAGGGTACGAGTCATACCTATGACTCGTATGGTGGACAATGTTCAAACATTTTGTGATTCTATCTTGCCAGGTAACAAGTGAAGGGTACAGATCGTATGCTACCAATACAACTTGGGTAGGATGAGTTGTACATTGGACAGTGTTGGGTCCAAGGGTTGAGGCTTAGGATACAAGTAGTGGGTACCACTCATATCAGAGGGTACGACTCGTGAAGGTCAGTCGTACCCCAGTGATAGGATTTTTTTACAATTTAAATAAGTGTATTCTGGAATTTTCCCACTTATCCTTATAAGGTCCGAAGACTTCTAACTCATGGGAGGCTATTTACCTATTATTCTATTCATTAACACTTAGAAACTTTTCCTAAACACTCTATTATTCTCTCAAAAAAATTTAGGCAAGGAAGCTAGGGTTTCAACTAGAGGACTAATTTGGGGATCTTGTAGGTGGTTTCTCTTCGTTTACTTTATCAATTAAGGAATGTTCTCTTCCCTCATTGTTAGATCCAACTAAAGTCATGGTTTTATGCAATGTTCTTATGATTTCATTGTTGTATGACTTTGGGTTTTAAATATGATTTGTGGGTTTTGGTTATGAATGCTTGGTTATGGTTTTCCCATATTTTAATTATGCTTTTGTATTCATTAATGGTGGTTTTTGGATAATTTGTTTCATGGGAATGGTTCTTTGGTAATGGACTTTGGTTTTGGAAATATTATTGTAATGCCTCGATTTTCTAAACCGAAATGCTACATGGTGCTTATGACCCCGAAGGAGCACAAGCTAACCCATGACTGATATCTGTACCTGTACAGTGCATAATATACTTGTAAAATACGGAAAACATGAACAATAAGCCATAAGGTTCAACTGAATACAGAAACTGTCAAAACATGACATCCACGTGGGTAGCAAATACCCAAAACAACTGAATCTAAACTGAATCTAAATACTAAATCTGAAAACCACTAAGTACTGTCTGAATAAGGAGTTGAAGGAACATGTCTCCAACTAACTCCGTAAACTAAAAACTAACTGAATTAATAAATGAATAAATCAAGTAATATCTTCCTCGAATGAAGAGGACTCACTGCAACTCTGTGTGCTGAATGCGACTGCTACTACTGGTCTGGAACTCGTGTCTTTTAACATATGGTGTAACATGAAAAGAAAGCACCATAGCGCAAATGCGTCAGTACAATTGGAGTACTGAGTATACGAGTGAGGTAGGCTAATGAAAAGGGTTTACATGCATGAATAATGCTAACTAACTGACTGATATGAACGTAAGAGTGTAAACAGACATACATAGTAATTGAGATCATGAGTACGTGATAGCTAAATCTGTACTCTAATACATGGCTGAAAATATAGTTCTGATAGCATGAGGGACTGTATCTGACAGTCCTGAATCTGTTGGAACTGTCTGAGTTCCGTACTATAACTAATTTGACTGTATCTAACAATCCTGGTATACGGATATCTGAAGAACAATCTGAGTTCTTTTACTGAGACTGAGTCTGAAACTGTGGGAGGTAGTTGTTTAACCGACATGCCCTATGTATGCTAAAGTAGCTGAACTGGGGCCCAATCGTTGCCCTGATTGGAAGGGTGTCAATACCGTTCCATGGTTAAAGACATGCTGTGAGTGACCCTCAAATATGGCAGTGTCCCAAAAGAAAAACGGCGGATGTCCGCCCCATCAACCCTCAAGCTGGCAGTGTTGATGTCTCTACCTATGCTAGCTATATAGTTCTGGAACGTAAGGATTGCTTTTAAGAATCACACCTTCATCTAAAGAAGGTGATTTCCCATCCTTGGGTTCGCTCGGTGCTAACTCCTACTCCCATCTGAAGATACTGAACATGACTTAACTGACTATACAAGAACTGGATTTACTAAATTTCCGTTGACTGATGGAATAATACTGATAACTGACAGAGATCATGAGGTTTCTGAGTTTTCCTGAGTCACATGACTTACTGAATTTTATGGGACGTGGCTTGACTGAATATATCGTGACAACATGACATGGCTCTAGGCACACAACTATAGTTTCGGGTACAAATACCCCCAGGACTCAATAGAAGGAAACTGACACACATGACATGACTTAATCACAAGGTTTGAGTCCATAATTCATAATATCATAAGTAAGGGATAGTGTACTTCATGAGTCTATTCAACATCTCAAACATGGTAGGGAAAAGTTTGGATACATTTCATGTACATGTTCTATAATTCCATTATCACACAGGCTTCACACCACAATAATAGCAACACATAAATAGCATGGAATTCATATTCAGTGTATAGCTAATATTAACTTGTCATTTAGGTATCATAAAATCATGTAAATATGGACTTCTAGCATCCTAGGCATTTTAACAAACACCTTGCATGCACACCTTGGGCATAGGTTTTCTCAACAAATGTTAATCATCTTGAACCACCCAATTTCATGGGTTTTAACCACAAACATCCATACTTCATGGAAATCATCTTAAAATAATATTCTGAAGTTTAAACAATGGTCATTGACATGAACAACATCACATAGGAACAAGGAAATCAAAGTTTCTCATTTAAAATCATGGTTCTTGAACTCTATGAATAAAAGGGGTCAATAGATGAACACTATGCATACCTGACTCAAGGTTCTTGATGTTTTTTGAACTGGAAGGATTTGACATCCTTTGATTCTTGAAGAAGATTAAGTCTTGGTCTTGAAGATTTAATTTAGGGAGAAACCCTAGTTGTTGTTTGTGAAATAAAAGTGAGCAAAATGGCTGAATTCGGACTTATCTGGGTATATATAGGCGGGTGGTAAGTGACCAAAATACCCATGTTAAAACGACCTAGAAATAAGCTGAAAGTGGCGTATGATGGTCCGACTGACGGTCCGTCAGACTCCTGGTGGACCGTCATTCAGCCCGTCAGACGTGGACCAGAAATGGGCTTCAATGGATAAGGGTTGATGGCCTGGCTGACGGTACGTCACAACTTTGATGTTCCATGAACTCGTTTGTCAGTCCTTATCCAGAACATGGATTAACTGGCAGGGCTTTGACGGTCCAAGTGGTGGTTCTTCACTAAGTTGACGGTCCGTCAACTTTGCCGTCGCACTTGGGCGATTCTGACCGTTCCGAGTAAAACGTCCATAACTCCTTCGTCTGATGTCGGATTTGGACAAAATTTGTATCGTTGGAAAGCCAACTCAATTTACCACATGATAGAAAGTGAAAATATTAAAAATAATGCATGTAAAAAAATAGATTTGCATTTCAAAGTAAGTCCTAGCATTCTTGAGATGATTTCTAGCTAGGAAAAAGACACGGGTATTGCAATATCTCCCTCTTGAGAACATTCATTGTTTGAGTGAAAATGAATGGGAGGGGAAAAAGTGATCTGAACATAAATATATGGAATATGATCTCACGACTAACAAACTGTACATAGCATACTGATTATGCATATCTGATGTATGGATAACTGATACATGAATACGTAACTGAGCAATCTGATAAACTGAGTTTCTCAAGGTGAGAATGCATAGCTGATGCATGATTAAATACTGTACTGACACATAAACGCATGTATGAGTATGCAAAGGCAATAGATACCAAGTTTATACTGAATGCTGAACGTGAAACTGAATAAGCTTAAGAAGGACTGTTACCTTGATCTTGATCTGAATTGGTGGAGAAAAGGTGAGCGTACTTGTACGCATATCTACTTTTGTTTCCTAAGTATCTCCCTCATGAGACTGATTTTGCCAAAGAACTTTGACTAGAGGGAATTCTTTGTTCCTTAATCAATGATTCTGATAGTCTAAGATTTCAACTGGAGTCTCTTCATAAGAGAGGCTATTCTGAATGTCAATGCTCTGAATAGGGACTACAACTGTTGGGTCACCTATGCACTTCTTGAGCAAAGAGACATGGAAGACTAGATGGACTGAGGCTAGATCTGAAGGCATTTCGAGCTCATAATCTACCTTGCCGAAGCGACTGTGAATCCTGAAGGGACCGACATAGCGAGGACTGAGTTTCCCTTTCTTGCCGAACCTCTTCACTCCCTTCATGGGAGAGATCTTAAGATAGACATAGTTGTTGATGTAGAACTCGAGATCCTTTCTACGAATATCTTCATAATACTTTTGTTGTCTTTGAGCAGCCCGGAGTCTCTCTCGGATCAACTGAACTTTCTCTAAGGCGTCAAATACCAAGTCAGGACCTATGACTGAGGCCTCACTAACTTCGAACCAACCAATTGGAGTCTACACCTGCTACCATAGAAAGCTTCGAATGGAGCCATCTGAATACTGGAATGATAGATATTGTTGTATACAAATTCAACCAAAGGCAAGTGGTCATCCCAACTTTCTTTGAAATTAACTGCACACGCCCTTAGTATATCTTCGAGAGTATGAATGGTCCTTTCTGCTTGACAATCTATCTAAGGATGAAACGCTGTACTAAGATGGACTTGGATACCAAGACCTTTTTGGAAAACTTTCCAGAAGTGAGAGGTGAACTGGGTACCTCTGTTTGAGATAATAGATGAGGGAACACCGTGTAATTTGACCAACTCCCTGATGTAGAGTTTGGCATAATCCTCGGCTAAGTAAGAAGTACAACTGGAAGGAAATAAGCTGATTTGGTCATTCTGTCTACGATGACCCAAACTGAATCATGTTGACTACGAGTACGAGGTAAACCCATCACGAAGTCCATGTTCAGTTCTTCCCACTTCCAAGTAGAAATAGTAAACTCCTGCATGGAACCACTAGGTTTTTTATGCTCTATCTTGACCTGCTAATATGTAGAGCACTTAGCCACAAAATCTACAACATCTCTCTTCATCCCACTCCACCAATAGATATCCCGTAAGTTACGGTACTTCTTAGTGGCCCCTGGATGAATAGAGTATCGCACACTATGCGCTTCTATAAGAATTCGTTGCCTTAAGTCGCTTCTGTAAGAATTCGCTGCCTTAAGTCATCTACACCTAGAACGCACAAACGACCCTGACAACGAAGAACACCATCTCCCCCTTTTGAGAAAACCTCAACCTTCTGATTCTGAACTGACTCTTTTAGCTTGACAAAGCTATAATCCCTGTCTTGCTTTTGTTTTACCTCAGAAACTATAGATGACTCTGAACTATTCTGAACACATACACCACCCTCTGAAGAGTTGACTAAGCGAACGCCTAGTCTGGAAAGCTGATGGATTTCCTAAGATATTTTCTTCTTGCTATCCTTAACGTGAGAAATACTACCCATGGAGAGTCTATTGAGAGCATCGGCCACAACATTGGCCTTTCTCGGATGGTAAAGGAAACTCATGTCATAATCCTTCAAGAGCTCTAACCACCTTCTCCGACAAAGATTGATATCTTTCTGAGAAAAGACATACTGGAAACTTTTATGATCTGTGAAGATGTCTACATGAACTCCGTAAAGATAATGCCTCCAAATTTTTAAGGCAAAGACTACGGCTGCTAACTCAAGATCATGAGTAGGATAATTCTTCTCATGTGGCTTTAACTGTTTGGAGGCGTAGGCTATGACCTTACCATGCTTCATGAGGACACAACCAAAACCTACAATGGATGTATCACAATATACCATGAAAATGTCTGAATCATCTGGAAGGGTTAGAACTGAAGCTGAGGTGAGTCGAGTCTTCAATTCCTGAAAACTCTTATCGCATGGATCTGACCACTGAAACTTGACCTTCTTATGAGTCAATATGGACATAGGAGATGCAATACAAGAAAATCCCTCGACAAACCATCTGTAATAGCAAGACAAACCAAAGAAAATCCTGATATCTGATGGAGAGACAGGGCGAGGCCAATTTCTCATTACTTCAGTTTTCTGAGGATCCACTCTAATGCCATCATCGGAGACAAAGTGGCCAAGGAATGCTATTGATCTTAGCCAAAATTCACATTTGCTGAACTTTGAGAATAGCTGATGCTCTCTGAGAGTCTGAATAACAATTCTGAGATGGTCTGAATGATCACGCTCTGTTCGAGAGTAGACCAGAATATCATCTATGAAGACTATGAAGAACATGTCTGAGTACTGCTTGAACACCCGGTTCATCAAGTCCATGAAAGTTGCAGGTGCATTGGTAATACCAAAGGACATGACTAAAAATTCGAACTGACCATACCGAGTATGGAAAGCTGTCTTCGGAATGTCACATTCTATAACTCTGAGATGATGATAGCCTGATCTGAGGTTTATCTTGGAGAAGTAACTGGCACCCTGAAGTTGGTTGAATAAATCATCTATTCTGGGAAGTGGATACCTATTCTTGACCGTAACTTTGTTGAGCTGACGGTAATCGATACACATTCTGAGAGAACCATTTTTCTTGCGCACAAATAAGACTGGTGTACCCCATGAGGATACACTTGGCCTGATGAATTCCTTATCTGAGAGATCCTTCAACTGATCGTTTAGTTCCTTAAGCTCTGCTGGTGCCATTCTGGATGGCAGAATAGAGATAGGTTGAGTATCTGGGAGAAGGTCTATGCCAAAATCTATTTCCCTTTCGGGAGGAATGCCTGGAAGATCTTCGGGAAAGACATTAGAAATTTATTAACCACTGGGACTGATTCGAGACTTGGAGATTCAGATATGGAATCCTTCATATGCACGAGATGATAAACACATCCCTTAGATATCATTCTCCTTGCCCGAAGGTAGCAAAAAATCTGACCCTTGAAAGATGAAGTACTACCCTGCCACTCTAAGACAGGTTCATTTGGAAACTGGAACTGAACTATTCTATTTCTGCAGTCGACTGTGGAAGAGTAGGAATGAAGCCAATCCATGTCGAGAATCAATCAAAATCAGTCATCTCTAATTCAACTAAGTCTGCTGAGGTGACTTTCTGAAATATCATAACCGAGCAGTTCCTGTATACCCACCGGGCTATGATAGTTTTACCCACTGGGGTAGATATTGAAAAAAACTCTGCTAGAATTTCGAGACTGATTCCAAAATCTCCTACTATAAAGGTAGTAACAAAAGACAAGGATACACCTAGATCTAGCAAAGCATAAACATGAACATGGAAAATATGTAACATACCAGTAACGACATCAAAAGAATTTTCCCGATCCTGTCGGGTCTGAAGAGCATATAGTCTATTTGGGCGTTGCCCACTATTAGCACTGGAAGTGGTACCCTGCTGATTCGGGCGACCGGACTGAGCTGGGGAATGGAGATGTTTCTGCTGACCTGCCTGAGGACAATCCTTGATCCTGTGGCCTGGCTTGCCACATCCGAAACAAACATCACTACCGGCTCTGCAAATACCTTTGTGGTTCTTACCACAAGTCTGACATAGGGGATTAGTTCAAGCACTGCTAACATTGCCCTGAGACTTAGAGCCTGGGGCTCTATCTTGGTTACCCTCTCTAAACCTAGGAACTGAAGCACTGGATATAGAATGAGCTGGAGCTGATGACTTGGGATGAAATTTTGAACGGTTTTCTCCCTCAGATTTGGGTGGAGCAAAACTGAAACTGCCTGATCTTGCTCTCTTATTCTGCCTCTCTATAGTCTTAACCTTCTGCTCCTCTATCTGCTGAGCATGGATCATGAGTCGGGCTAAGGTCATATCACTGTTCAGCATCGTAGACCTACACTCATTTACCATACTATCGTTTATGCCTGACACAAACTTGCTCATCTTAGCCCTATTGTCTGCAACCACATGAGGGGAATATCTGGCTAGCTGAGTAAATATGAGAGAATACTCCCTAACCATCATGTTTCCCTGCCTGAGGTTGATGAATTCAAGAACTTTGGCTTTTCTCAGATCTTGGGGAAAGAATTTGTCAAAGAAAGCCATGAAAAATTCCTCCCACTCAATAGGACCTGCACCATCTACCCTCTCGGATTTCCACTGTTTGTACCATGTGTGATCCATATCATGCAACTGATATGCGACTAACTCAGCACTCTGAACAGAAGTTACACCCATGATGTGAATGAACTTCTGGACTTGGTCAATAAACTCCTGAGGGTCTTCATCAAACTTAGACCCAAAGAAAGATGGAGGGTTCATCCGGGTGAAGTCCTGAATCCTAGCTGCTACAGAATTTGCCACTGGATTCGCCGGAATAGCTAGTGGCCGTTCATTGTGGGCAGCCACAAACTGAGAAAGTGTGGTGAATACGGCCCTAAACTCCGCATGGGAAATATGTTTGCCCAAAGGATGTTCGGGATGAGGAGCTGGCTGGTCTCTTCTCTTTGGAGGCATATTCTGAAATAAGAGAAGGATGGATTAGACTGAGAGTTTAACTTAAGATTATGATCACTAGCACGACATGAGTACTGAAAGAAGGGAAACTATTTCTAAAACATCTTATAGCCTCTTGCACATAAATGTGGCGTGCAACACACCCATGTACAAGACTCTACTAGATGCGGTTTTCAGACTTCCTAGGACTCTATTGAACCTTAGGATCTGATACCAAGTTTGTAACGCCCAATTTTCTGAACCAGAATGCTAAACGGTGCTTATGACCCCGAAGGAGCACAATCTAACCCATGAATGATATTTGTACGTGTACACTGAATAATATACTTGTAAAATATGGAAAACATAAACAATAGGCCATAAGGTTCAACTGAATAAAGAAACTGTCAAAACATAACATCCATGTGGGTGGCAAATACCCAAAACAACTGAATCTAAATACTAAATCTGAAAACCTCTAAGTACTATCTGAATAAGGAGTTGAAGGAATATGTCTCCAACTAACTCCGTAAACTAAAAACTAACTGAAATAATAAATAAATAAATAAATAAATAAAGTAATATCATCCTCAAATGAAGAGGACTCACTACAACTCTGTGTGCTGAATGCGACTTCTACTGCTGGTCTAGAACTCGTGTCTCTGAACCTATGGTATAACATGAAAAAAAGCACCATAGTGCAAATACGTCAGTACAACTGGAGTACTGAGTATACGAGTGAGGTAGGCTAATGGAAAGGGTTTACATGCATGATTAATGCTAACTGACTGACTGATATGAACGTAAGAGTGCAAATATACATACATAGTAACTGAGATCGTGAGTACGTGATAGCTAAATCTGTACACTAATACATGGCTGAAAATGTAGTTCTGATATCATGAGGGACTGTATCTAAAAGTCCTGAATCTGATGGAAATGTCTAAGTTCTGTACTATAATTGAGATTTGACTGTATCTAATAGTCGTAGTATATGGATATCTGAAGAACTGTCTGAGTTCTTTTACTAAGACTGAGTCTGAAACTGTGGGAGGTAGTTGTTTAACCGACATGCCCCATGTATGCTAAAATAGCTGAATTGGGGCCCAATCATTGCCACGATTGGAAGGGTGTCAATACCATGCCACAGGTAAAGACATGTTGTGAGTGACCCTCAAATCTGGCAGTGTCCGCAAAAGAGAACGGCGGATGTCCGCCCCATCAACCCTCAAGCTGGCAGTGTTGATGTCTCAACCTATGCTAGCTATATAGTTCTAGAACGCAAGGATTGCTTCTAAGAATCACACCTTCATCTAAAGAAGGTGATTTCCCATCCTTGGGTTCGCTCGGTGCTAACTCCTACTCCCATCTGAAGATACTGAACATGACTTAACTGACTATACAAGAACTGGATTTACTAAATTTCCGTTGACTGATGGAATAATACTGATAACTGACTGAGATCATGAGGTTTTTGAGTTTTCCTGAGTTACATGACTTACTGAATTTTATGGAACGTGGCTTGACTAAAGATATCGTGACAACATGACATGGCTCTAGGCACACAACTATAGTTTCGGGTAATAATACCCCCAGGATTCGATAGAAGGAAACTGACACACATATCATGACTTGATCACAAGATTTGAGTCCACAATTCATAATATCATAAGTAAGGGATAGTGTACTTCATGAGTCTATTCAACATCTTAAACATGGTAGGAAAAGAATGGATATATTTCGTGTACATGTTCAATAATTCCATTATCACACATGCTTCACACCACAACAATAGCAACACATAAATAGCATGGAATTCTTATTGAGTGTATAGCTACTATTGACTTGTCATTTAGGTATCATAAAATCATGTAAATATGGAATTCTAGCATCCTAGGCATTTTAACAAACACCTTGCATGCACACCTTGGGCATAGGTTTTCTCAACAAATGTTAATCATCTTGAACCACCCAATTTCATGGGTTTTAACCACAAACATGCATACTTTATGGAAATCATCTTAAAATAATATTTTGAAGTTTAAAAAATGGTCATTGACATGAACAACATCACATAGAAACAAGGAAATCAAAGTTTCTCATTTAAAATCATGGTTCTTAATGTCTATGAACGAAAGGGGTCCATAGATGAACACTACGCATACCTGACTCAAAGTTCTTGATGTTTTTTGAACTGGAAGGATTTGAAATCCTTTGATTCTTAAAGAAGATTAAGTCTTGGTCTTGAAGATTTAATTTAGGGAGAAACCCTAGTTGTTGTTTGTGAAATAAAAGCGAGCAAAATGGATGAATACGGACTTATCTAAGTTTATATAGGCAGGTGATAAGTGACCAAAATACCCCTATTAAAATGACCCGGAAATAAGCTGAACGTGGCATGTGACGGTCCGACTGACGATCCGTCAGACTACTGGTGGACCGTCATTCATCCCGTCAAACGTGGACCAGAAATGGGCTTCACTGGATAAGGGTTGACGGCCTGGCTGATGGTACGTCACAACTTTTACGGTCCGTCAACATGTTCGTCAGTCCTTATCCAGAACATGGCTTAAATGGCTTAGCTTTTACGATCCAAGTGGTGGTCCGTCACCAAGTTGACGGTCCGTCAACTTTTCCGTCACACCTGGGTGATTCTGACCGTTCCGAGTAAAATGTCCATAACTCCTTCGTCTGATGTCGGATTTGGACAAAATTGGTATCATTAGAAAACTAACTCAATTTTCAATGTGATAGAAAGTGAAAATCTCAAAAATACTGCATGTAAAAAAACAGATTTGCATTTTAAAGTAAGTCCTAGCATTCTTGAGATGATTTCTAGCTAGGAAAAAGGCACGGGTATTACAATTTTTCCCCCAATGTGTTTGATAAAATGCCTTTAACAATGTTTTCTCTATAATATTGGTTTTTCAATGGAATTTATGCATGGTTTAAACTTGGTAATGAAACCCTACATGGTATGAATGGTTTAAATGTTTTTAAGTATATTGGAAAGGCCTTGGTGTCTATGGTTTTGGTTAATTGGAAATCGTGAAGGGTACAAGAAATCCCTTAAACCTATATATAGTTGGCTATGGAAAAATCTTGAAATTTTTTGTTGGTATGACGATACCACTATTAATGGCCTTGGTTAATAACTGGTTAATGGATTGGTTTGTTACTTGGTAATGATTTTAATTGGGCAATAATGGTGGGGTGTGTAGCAAATCCATGGAAGGTGGAGGTCTCGGGGGCTGACCAAAACTCGAAACTCATATTTACCGATGTGAGGTTGGTCATAGTGACCATATGCATGATGTCACACTTTATTTTGGGGGATGTACTAGTCATCGCAGGATTTTCTTCCCTGGTTGTGTGGGTTCACACAATGGGGCCCTTTCAGTAGGGGGATATGAACCTATATATCCCATGGGTTGTTTAGGAAGACAAAGCTACACATCCCAGGTAAAGGTTTTAATGGCATGCTAAACCCAATTCCCTTTATCGACATGGTTATCTATATATATATATATACACATACATACATAAATATATGTGTATGTATGTATGGTTGTGTGCATATGGATGATTTTACTAGATTTTATAAATGGCATTATTTAATCCTTTTCTTGAGTTCATGCTAGCGATCACTCGCTAACCCGTCTTCGAGAGGCTGTGTACTCACATTATGCAGGAACCTGCCAGTCTACTCCTCCTACATAGTAATTGACTTGGGGACAGCTGTTGGATTGAAGTGGTGAGCTTCCATCTTTGTTGAAGGCTCCATTTCATGTTATGGATATTTTTCGACAACTTAATTTATTTTTAGATATTGGTTTTGGCTAAGGTTGGGGGCATGTCCTAACTGGATATTCTTATTCTTTTGGTTACAGGCTTTGTGGTACTGCTATGGGTTGGAATGGGTGGGATTGGTATTGGTGTCTACCTTAATATTGGCATTGGAAATGGGGCTGACAACATTGGACATAATTTCTCACTGTTCCATCATATTTTATTTTGGGATTAATCACATTGTGTTTTGGAACTTATTTGGTTTAGGCCTAGTTTATGGCCCTTGGTTCGGTATTGGTTTGGCTTGGTGGTTTGGTTGGTATGGTTTGGTACGACGGGATGACTTGGTAGGGTTGGTCTAGAAATAGACCTATCCAGAGTCAGTCCTTGTCTAGTGATGCTATTTTGGTATATGTTCGGTACTCAACATACTCAAGGTATGCTAATGGTGGTTGGGTTGGGTAATAGGGGGTGGTCCCTAGTCCTAATAGGACTTGGGATGTCCATTACGACAAGGCCCCTGATCGGGTCGGGTCACTAGAACAATGAGCCTTCTCCAAAACCACTCTCGGCATACAAACTCAACCACCAATCCTCAAAACATCATCTGGATCAAGTGAGGATTCCTTAGCCTCACCACTCAACACCGTATCTCGAATCACTCTCATCCCAACATCATCAAACTAATGAGTCTGAATATGCTCCACCAAGGAAGACCTATCCTCCACGAATGCCAAAACACACCTGTTGTTGAAACATCAAGCCTAACCATTTGTCTATCCAAAGACTGAACCTCCAAAGCTAAAGGCCTTTCCTGGGTCAAAAGATATGTCAAGCTACCCATGCTAGTTGACTTCTGGCTCAAGGCATCTGCAACCAGATTAGCCTTACCTGGATGATAGGGAATAGTTGTCATGACCCAATTTCTTAGGTCATGATGGTGCCTACTATAACCTACTGATAGGCAAGCCTGTCAGTTAGTCCAAAATTGATTGTAACGTACTACCAAAATAATGAAGGAAAGAATGTAAAATAGATGTAATAAATGACTAACATACATAAGATAACCTCAAAACCTGGTAAAATCTTTACAAGAGCTTCTAATATAATAAGATTACAAAGTAAAGTACAAATGAATATACTGATATTCTAATATAATAAGACTACAAAGTAAAGTACAAATGAATATACTGATATAACTCATCTCTGAATACAACATAGAGACTAGACTAGTACACAAGAGGGAGGAAAGTAATACTCCGAACGGCAGGAGCTCACCCTACATCTTTAAACCATTGTTGCTCCGCACGATGCACACAACAAAAGCGATAAACCATATTACGATCTGCAGGATACAAAACTATAGTATGAGTACAAAAAACATGGTACTTAGTAGGTAACTGTCGACTGAGCTCCAAATACAATGCCAATATATATATAAATAGGTATAGACAATACACCTAAATGTCCAGGAACTACATAATAAAGATAGTGAGAGTATAAGGATAAACTATCCTACTCATACCCAAGAAACTAATATAATAAGGCTAAGGAAGTGTTAATGATGAACTATCTTGTTCTAGCCACACTCAGGGATCTCAACATTATACCGTATATCACTGGCCAAAATATGACTAATAGGGTGAAAGGAGAATATGTAATAATATATAAGGACAAGGAATGCATATACAATCTTAATAACCGAAGGAAGGAAGGGATATACAGTAATACCCTGGCTATATATAGATAGATATACATATATATTTAAACAAGGTCAACTCGAGGTACAACCTAAATCATAAGACTAGCATCTTAAGGCCTCATAAATACAGCTAGAAATAGTGCAAGTATACTCAGGGTTTCTAATCCATACGTAAAATCATGAGCTAATTACCATAATAGAGAGACCACAAAGAAAGGAATTAAGGTATCAGGATCTAAAACTATAATGCCTAATCAATGTATAATAATGCATAATGGTATAATTGTAAGATAAAAGAACCAGAATCATACCTCAAATCTTGATAATGAATCATTAACCAAGTTGTCATACACTACCTCTAATAATGATCAATATAATAATAATACCAATAGCAATGACCATGCGAGTAATTAGCTAGTACGAAAAACAATACCTAATCGAGCCTTTTATAAATCTCCACCGCCATAGGATCGAAAAGATTCAATCAATATGCAACACACCACAAGCCATACTAATTACCAATACCTATGTAACCCCCCATAAGGCTGATAGATATAGGCACATATTGGTGATAGGCGATGCACATGCAAGAATGATTGTTAAGAAATAATCCATAATACCATAACTGATCCACATACCACAAGGTAACCTAGTGTATATACCTCCTCCAACTCAATAGCTCACAAAGGTAGGACCTATGAAGACCACGCTTCATCAGTACAACAACTCATAGATGAAGGGGTCCCTAGGGGTTTAAGGGTACCTATATACAAACCTGGTCCCGATCTAGGATTTTTGATCATCCTCAATGTCATCAATATAATCAACCTTATCAACACCATCAACCTTCTCCGTCAGTATCAGAGAGGTGTATATATATGTATAATAAATGCATGAACTCTGAACTATAGCTAAAAAGAGTGTAAATATTTAAATCCATTGCCCGAGGTAAACTCCAGGACTAAATCATCATGAAGGTGTAGAAAGGGTCAAAAATCTCTCACGACCAAAGTAAATAGTAGTAACAAATCATGGAGTAAAATCATTCTCAGCCAAATCTTTAAAACACTATTTTTAATCTCTATGCACATAAGTCATCCATTAAAATGGTATGATTCTCGTTATGAAGAAATTCGTTTTTAAGGTGAAAAGTGGTCTTTAATCTATTTTAGGAAAATAGTAGTAAAAATCATATTTTAGTTGGAATCGTACCATTTACCGTACTTAGTGATCTTGAATGTACCAAATCTATGCATGCCATCACTAGTATTCAAACAATGTAATCATAAGCATCAATGTGTCAGTAAACTACGACTATTTTCTATTTAAGGATGGAATACTTTCCAGAACCTTACCAATCAATATCATGAACATGGTCTTGGGACCAAGAATATATCCGAAATAACTACAACATCATAATCACAACCTTAGGCCCCAATGTATATTCGACATAATCATAACTTCAAGATCAGGGAAAAAACATCACAATCCACCGAGTAATATATAAAACATTTCTATAGATTCATTAGTCACGACTATAACTAACCTGCATAAATAGGTCCATAAAGGCTCACAAGTCTTCCCCTAAGGTGGGCCGAAGGAACTCACTTCTAATCTGCAAATTCCATATTTAGGAAATTTCTACCCTGGACTAGGCTAAGGTATTCAAATTTACTCTAGATAGTATATAAGCCATAATTATCCCTAAGATAGGAATTCCCCCTAGAAGACGAGAATTTAAGTCTACTCCACCTAACTTACGATTTCAAGATAGCTAAATAGTTCAAATAAGGCTAATCATTCTTCCAACACTTAACCACATCCCAAATCTAGTATAATATCATAATTATTCAATGAATTAGCTCAATTCATGAATAAGGCAATAGGATCCTAGAAGTATAATAAGTATTTCACCTTATGTGTCAAATCACACATCTAATCCCCAAACTTCAAAATTCTAGACTAAGTCACGGTGTTTTATCCAAAATCATTCTTAGAATTCTCAATTACATGCAATATATAAAGCACATCATCTAGTGAAGTAGAATAAATAAATGCCTACCTCGATGCCAAATCGCAAATCCTCGAATCGTCCACAAAACATTTATCTTCACTCCAAGATCTTGAAATTTCACCACGCTATCAAAATCATAATCTAAATTTCATTATGAGTCAAATGAGACCCATATTTCCATATAATGGAGCGGGTCAAATTTTGGGTTAAGAATACTCCCGCAGAACCCGTAAATGAAATCCAAAATTAAACCAGTCATGAGGTCCCTCAAAGGAAAAGAAAGTTGTGTTTAAATATTGAGCACTAACAGAGTACAATTCAAGTCTCAAATCAACCCTTAAAGTTTAGGAATTCAAATCCCTAATTTGTAAGAATGTACCATGAATTTGGATGAAAATCAAAGGAAAAATTAATGGGAAATGACCAAAATGGATTAGGCTAGCTTACTTTAGCTTATTTGGATGATTTCCCACTCTTTTACTCTCCTTGAGCTCCCAAATTGGTGTAAAAATAGTGGAAAGAATAATGGTAAATCGGGTTGAAGAAGTCACAACATAATATTGGTACACCCAATCCACCACTAAAGAGTCTCCTACAGGGGTAGATATATGAATAGGCATAATAAGAGGCTCACAAGCAGAATCAAAACCCAAAGAAAAATATGCAGATACATAGAAGAAAATAGATCTCAAATTAAATAACACAGATGGAGATCTGAAAAAACAGGTAAGATACCTGTGATGCCGACATCGAAATCCTATGCCTCCAGCATGGAAGGTATAGCATAACACTGACTATGTCCACCACCTGACGGGGTAGTCCCTTGACCACCACTAAAGGCACCACTACATCTGCCTCTCGCACCCCTAGTAGAACCTCTACCCCTCATAACCGTATAGAAGTAGCTCTGAAAACATAGTGGGGATAGTCCTTGGCCGCATGGCCAATCTTATCACACATATAGCAAATTCTATAGTGCAGCTCAATGGAAGAAGGTAAGGCTAAACTAGGATGACCACTCAAAGTTACCAAGACAGATGACCCACCACCTAAACTCTGCAAGTCTATATGAACCGGTTTGTCGTGATACCCGCGGAAGCCTCTAAAATCTCTACCTCAAGAGATGTGAACTCAAAACTTACCCAAATGACGTACCATCTTGGTGCCTCCCAGCGATGCTAAAAAAACAAACTCACTTATCTTAGTATGATTCATAATACTCTGAAACAATGCTTCATACCCTGTCATCTGAGTTGTAGCGAGCTGAAGAGAAACATCCAACCCCTTTACAACTTCCAAAACTTCTAAGACTCAGTGGCAATACTGGAATAAAAATATCTAAGCAAGGCATAGAATCGTGCCTCATACTTCATTATGTTTATGCAGTCTCGCTCCAAGTAATAAAACTTATTTCTCATATGACCCCCCAAACTAAAAGGCACAAGTCTATCCAGAAAGGCCTCTGTAAACTAATCCCAAGTCACCTCTGGCAACCCAAGAGGTCGACAACCAATAAGTGGCCTCTATAAATCTTTATTTGCATCTCTCAACTGGTAAGTATTATAATCGACCCCATGTGACTTAAGTGAACCAAGGTTATGCAACTTCTTAAGACAATCCATCAAGAACTCATAGGCATCCTTGCCTAAAACACCACTGAACCTAGGAGGACCCAAATGAGTGAACCTCTCAAACCTCTTCAGATCCTTAGAAGACATAGCTACACTCACAATAATAGGAGGCATAGTAAATTTGGCTAGCTGAGAACCTATCTAAGGAGGAATCATAGAAGAGGCTAAACTCCAGATCTTGGAACACCATACTCATATATAAACACTAAAGAGGTAACCATACTCGGAGTTTGTGGAGTACCATAAGCAGATGTCGGTACAATAAGAGGATGCATACTCGGAACCAGAGGAATACCATAAAAAACTCTGGCATAAAAGGACGTAAAATACTCAGAGTTGGAGGAACACAAGTGCACTCATAGAAGTACCCTCCAAATGAGTAAGTGACCGAACCAACAACCCCTCTAAGACTGGTGCAAAAGAACTCTGTGGGACCGAGGTAGGACCCATATCTCTAACATGATCATCTCGAGGCTTAGGGAAAAGTCCCCTAGTGCTATCTCTTGATGGGGAAGATCTTTATTCTCGTCCTCTATGTCGAGACCAACCACGACTCACACCTCACACTCTAGAATTGGCTCTCTCCTCAGATAATAGATCCAAATCTCTAGCCTCGTTGGATCCAATCCATACTATCTGCGCAAAAAATAGTGAAGTATGACTTAGAACACAAGTTATAAAAAATCTGCATGATATAGAATGAAATAAGGAAATTTTACTGAAGACATCTTATAGCCTCTTGAAGATAGATACAAATGTTTACATATCAATCTACAAACCTCTATTACACACCCCATTCTTACACTGTTGAGACCAATAATCCTAGCTCTGATACCAATTTATCACAAACCAAAACCAAGGGTCATGATGGCACTTGTAGCGGTGAGCCTTGACAAGTAAGCCTATCACCCAAACTGATATAAAATAAGAAATCAATACCAAACCTAAGGCAGGACTGTTAGAACGGAATTGAATCTCACATACATAGTAAAAGATGAAATACATAATCAAGATACCATACAATACCCCAAAAGCTGGTGTCATAGTATAAGCACTACTAAATATATCTCGAATGTCAAAGAAACAATAATAGTCCAAAAATGATCAAACCCTATCTCAGAATACTAAATAAGATATAAAATAGACAGGAAGAGGTAGTAGGCCAACTCCATAAACATGGGATGGCCACTACCTCGAATATACTCCAAATGTCGCCTACTTCAGCTATCCGTACAACACACTCGTACATGGATCTGCATCAAAAGGGAATAGTAGGGATAAGTACAGTCCACTTATACTCTGAGATATCATAGGTCGACTGAGTAAAGTAGAAAATAAAGGATATAAACACAAACTATGGGCAATCCATCTTCAATTATAAAAGGTCCCAAACTGTAGACCATACCGTCTCCACTATTAGTTGTAATACACACACATATAACTAATACGGGTAGAGAAAAAATAAAAAAAAGAAAGATAAAATAATTAGACAGATATCAACACAAAGAAATAAATACGATCACAACATAAGCACAATATATGAAGTGCAATGAAGATGATGATGATGATGATGGTGATGATGATGTGATGCATGAGGTCATCGCAAACCTTTGTATACACCTACCGAGCTAAATATTCCTGAGGTAGGACACATGGGGGCTTGTTAACCCTTATACAACCAATATTCAATACCAAGATCCATATATTCTTTTCGGCACATACATTGGTAGAAAGTTTATAAATATATCACACTTTCTATTACAAAAAGCAGATATTTTTAATATTTCCATGGTGGTACAAATTTTTCATGAATGAATATGATATGAATATGTAATGCTCACAACCAACCAAAATCAGAATATCCAGTATCCAACTAATATACCTACCATGTGAGCCAAAAATCCACTCAAATCAACCAACCATCCATGATCCAATATAATCTAGAAACCATCAAGTAAAACATGTAAGAAAATGTCATTGATACCACATAATTTCCAAAATCTAGGATTTCCAACCAAAAAGTGTGTAACCAAACATATGCATATAAATACCAGTCCAACAACTCATACAAGACCCCACACGATCACACATAGCTAGTAATGTCTCAAAACCACCAAATATTATCCACACAGGCCCTCACACAGGCACATAAATCACATAACATATTTTCCATGATAAAACCCCTTACCCTTAGCATGTATTTACATTATTATTAACTACCCAACATAGTCTGAAGAAAGTTAAGCCATAACCTACCTCAAATGCTGAAATTGAAATGATTAATCCTTAATAACCAAGCTTTCACCCACACAAAAACCTAGAATCAGCTAAAACATAAAAATATAGGATCTACGCATCAAAAGAAAGCCAATGATACCTATATTGTCCACTTTTAAATCGGGGCCAAAATAGACCCCCAATATGGGTTTTCAAAAAAGAGTGGTAAAAATGAAACTTTAGTCCAAAAATATATTTTCTAAGATTAAAGAGACTCTAAGGAGAAAACTCAAGTCAAAATAGGTTGAAATTGTGGTTTGAATTAATGAAATTCTAATTTGGTCCTTTCGAGCCAAAATCCCTGAATTTTACCTTTAATTTTATGTTTAAATAAGATTTAAATGATAAAGAATTGAAAGAAAATAATTGTAATAGGGATTTGGAGCTTCTCCAAGCTTAAAATAGGACAAATGCTAAAAAACACAAACCCCAAGCTCCAAGTCTCAAAAATGGTGAAAGAATCGCAGAAAAAGGAATAAATCCCACCCAAGTATCGCCTAACTGACTACTGAGTTGCTTAGGCGGCAATCGCTTAAGAGACCAAGCATCGATTAAGCAAAGCCTAACTTATCGTGTAAGCGAGTTGGCTTTTGCTTAAGTGTCATTGCTTAAGCGGGCCTGGTGTCGCTTATGTGATATTTTGGTTGTTAGGGCAAGTCGCGTAAGCAAGAAAATCTTTGCATAGGCGAGTGTACCAACTAAGGGGTGCACCAACTGGAGACTTGGAGAATTTCAAGTCTCTACGAACCCCTCGGTGTTCATTTAAAATCTCAAGTACGCAAATAAACTATGCAACCCTACTAAATTCAGTGCTCCGAACTCAATCGTGATATCAAATCACACAGAATTACATACTTCACACAAATCACCAAAAATCAGGTCATTACACATAGGCGATAACATACTTATCCTGCATTAACACAACACTAAATCCTAAAAGTGAAGCATCACAAAACACTATAAATTCCTTACCTTTAATTAACAAAGAAACAATAGAAGTTATCTTTAAAAGTGTCTTGATCTTTTAAAAGCTCTCCTAACAATTATATAATGAAATTAAAGGTAGTTCCTTCTGAGTTAACCTTGTCAAATACATTGCTATCGATGCAAAGTTCTTGACAAACCTACGTTAGTAGCTAGCAAGACCCATAAAACTCCTTACTTCAGTTATTGAGCTAGGCCTAACCCAATCTTAATTGCCTCAATATTTTAGGGATCCACTATCACACCCTTTTCCAAAAGGACATTCCCCATAAAAGCAATCAAAGACAACCAAAATTCATATACAACTGCTTCTCTTTCAAAATCCTCAATACTATGCAAATATGACATGCATGCTCCTCTTTACTCTTGGATTAAACTAAAATGTCATCAATAAACATAATAACAAAGGAATCCAAGAATAACTTAAAGATACATCAACTTCGTAAAGCTTGCAGGTGCTTAGTTAGCCTGGAGGAAATCACCAGAAACTTGTAATGGTCATACCAAGTTCTAAAAGTTGTTTATGGTATTCCTCTGGCCTAATTTTTAGCTGATGATAACCTGACCGCAAGGTAATTTTGGAAAATACCATTTCACCCTGTAATTAATCAAACATATTGTCTATGTGGGGCAAATGATATTTATTTCTGATGGAAACCTTATTCAGCTCCCTCTAATCAATGTACATCCTCAAGCTACTATCATTTTATTTAATGAATAGGAGAAAATTACCCAAATATGATGCTCTTGGATTAATAAACCCCTTGCCGAGTAGTTTCAGTAATTGAGTTTTGAGTTCTCTCAATTATGTTGGAGCCATTTGATAGAGAGGAATAGAAATAAAGTGAATGTATGTCTTTAACTCGATAAAGAAATCAATATCTCTATTTGGAGGCATTCTCGATATATTTGAAAAAAGGACTTTTTGAAATTTGAAAACAAACTCTATGTCATAGCCCGAACCAGGGCCTAGACGTAAGGAGCATCCCAAGTCCAACCGGGACTGAGGACCACCCCTTAACACCCAACCCAACCACTATTATCATATCTTGAGTCGGCTGAATTTGAACATATAACAAGATAGCGTATCCAACCATGTGGTGACTTTGGGATAAGTCTATCACCGAGACTAACCCAATCAAGTCTAATCACCCAATAACCAATTGAACCAATGCTAAAACCATAAATCAAAACCAATTATAATAATCCAATGTATGTATATAAATATGACATAAACAATCAATACCATACCCAGTCTATAATTGTCCATACAAAGACTCTAGACCAACCAAAGAGTACCTAGTCGGGACATGCACTCGATCATAGCCAAAAACCAAAGTCTATGAAAGACAAGAAATATGAAAAGTAAACCATGACATGAAATAGATGCCTTCCAAACTATGGAAGCTCACCACTTCGATCCAACATTAACTCTACCTGAATTCGATCACTAAGCAAGAGGAGTAGAATGGCCAATTCCTGTATACCGTGGGTATACAACTGCCAATAGACGAGTTAGCGGGTGAATGCTAGCATATACTCAGGATAAGGATAAAATAATGCCAACAAGTGAAAACCAAGTAAAACCAACAAATGAATATGACCATATATATATATAACTATGCCGGGAAAGGAAAACAGGTTTAGTATGCATTTAAAACCATTACCTGGGTTGTATAGCTTTGTAGTCCTAAATAACCCACGGGCTATATGGGTTCATCTCTCTCTGTTAAAATCTCCTAGTACGTGTAGCCACACGACCAGGAAAGTATATCATGGGATGACTAGTACATCCGCTAATATAAGTGTGATATCATGCAAAGGTCACCAAGATCAAACCTCACATCGACAAATATGAGTTTCCAGTTTTGGCACCCTGGGACCTCCACCTTTCATAGTTTCGCTACACATACCGCCAGTAATGCCCAATTAAAACCTTAGCCAAAAAAACAACCAATTTCATTAACCATTTATTAACCATGACCATTTAATAGTGGTATCATCATGCCACTCATACTTGCAATTAATATCCATAGCCAAACCATGTGGGTTAAGGGGACTGTCAAGCGCCCTTCCATTTACTTTATTAATCCACTTGGGAGACTTCAGTTCTATCTACAAGCATAACCATTTATCCTTTTACACTTCCAAACCATTTAAACCAATTCCTTTAATGCATTAACTTGGGGGATTTCTATGATCCCGCAAGGTTTTCAAAATAGATCAACCATGATCACCAAATGTCACCATTTAAACCATTCCAAACAATTTAAGACCAAGCCAAACATTTATAGAATTTATATCATTTAAACCATTTAAACCATTAAAAACCAGCCAAAACTATTTAGAGTTCCATTACCAAACCAAACCATGCAAAAGTTTCAATGCAAGTTCAACAATAGAGTAAAAACGTTCTTTGAGGCATTTTATCAAACATGTTGAGGGTACAAGGATACCCCAAATCATACCCAAAACCTTACCTACTGGTTTCTATACAACTCACACCTCCCCACTCATACCTAATGGGTAATAGTGACACCCCCAATCATACCCACCATTCATATAGTGGACAGATTTGCCGAGATAACTCAAACGTGTACTATACGACTTGCCTTGCACCACTCGTATGTTCTTATATGACTCTTACCCTTGTGAGTTATATCTTGGGAAATATCCTAGAATCCCATACTTTCTAGGGTACGAGTGAAACATCAAGACCACCCCTAACTCATATCCAATGTGTACGATTGGTACCCTTGAGACGTACCAAGCCTAGTGAGTCCAAAACTTAGGAAATTTTGCAATGGTCCAAGACTTGGGATGTTTTAGTCTCCCCTACTAGGATCATTAGTCCTCGAATGATGGGTAAGGGTAAGAACAAGGAAGAGGTAACATATTAACACAAATTAAACTTTCCCCCGACCAAAGTACAGGACAATAACACAAACCAAGATAAGAAGATCATCACGTATCCTAAGCACGATTTACACCCCAAGATTTTTATTCCAACCTCTAACTAAGTTAGTAAACAAAGATGTAATAGGAACTATTCCTCACCTTTAACCAAGTTAGAAAACCAAAGATGTGTTAAAAAATACATCCCCTATGCATGAATTTCTGGAACAAAAACCCAATGCGGATCCTTGGACTACATGTCCTCTTCCGCATCCCAAATGGCTTTCTTAGACTTTTGGTTTTACCATGGAACCTTTTCCGAAGACACACCTTTTGTTCGCAACCGATGAACTTACTGATCCAAGATTCCACTTAAGGAATAAGGAATTCAAGATATACCACCCAAAGGAACAAACCAACTAAGGACCATATACACCTTACCTCTCCACAAAACATAGATTACTAGGTGAATGGACTCATGTTAGAGACAAAGTCAACTATAAATTAGAATTTACCGAGACACATCACTATGAGAGCTTGAGCCCAACCCTACACCACTACTTCCTTGTTCAAGCCTATCCAAAGCCAAAAGGAGTTAACTTAGGCTACCGGGCTCTACTCCTTACATCTATCCCAAAAAACTACTCCACCTACATTACCTTTATAATATGGAACCCATGAGTAAAGGACATAAACCAACTATATCTAACCATTATCATTGAAAACCAAATCAATACAACTACTAAGACATGAAGACAATTTATAAAACCATGCCTTACCAAACCTCTTAGGTACCCAACACAACTATTAGTGCACCTACCAATCATAACGTTCAAGCTTACTATTTAAATACCCGCGATATGATCTATCTATCAAAAGATCTAATACCCTTTATTATTTCCACAAGAGTTTTCACCACCTATTTCTTTCCTAACCATTTTACATGACAAGAACCTTACCTTACCTTCTAAAACCTTAACTCTAGGAGTCACCAAGACTATCCCCCACTTAGGGACTTCTACATCCCCCATTTCACAATATCATCATGCTTTACAAGCCACTACCATCCAAAGTACAAGAATTATCCATGCCACACAAGGCAAGATAAAAACCCCTGAAACAAGACACGATACCATAGGCATGAAGTACTTCATAACAACTACCTAGACCATAATGGAAAATCATCCCGACCAAACATACCACAAAAGGAGTCCTTTGAAATAGACACCAAAAGTAACACAACCACCTATACCAAGAGTAATGTAATGTAAATCCAAAACTCATATTTAGGGAACAAGGTGAATGCAAAATGTGAACCTTATGCATAAGCACTATAAGAATACTTATAACACTAGTAGAGCACTCTCATAATCGAGATAGAAAAGTATCACTAGAAAATGCAACCCAACCTTCCCTTGGAGTCCACCACTAAAAGAAAATTTAATATTAACCATCAACCATCACCCCATAATAACTACAAGCACAACACTCCACCTTAATGGGTATCACCAAGGGTGTACACTAGTGAAACTGGGTTTTTCAATACTGAAATCTCATCCACCCAAAGGGTACCTAGAGACTAGCATAGATATGCAAAAACCATTTAGACCAAATTGACTACAAGGTTTCTAATTAAAACAAAACCATTAAAAATAAAACTATGGCCACCAAGGCCTTTCCAAAATAATTTGAATCCAATCAAAACAATTTCATGATCCCCTAACCATTCATGCAATGCAAATATTTAAGAATAGTAAAACCATATGGAAAAATCATACTTACTGGAAATTTCACAAACAATTTGATGACATATAATTTTTCAAAACCAAAACCAAGTAATTTGGGAATCCATAGTACCCCAAAATCCATTTACCATTCCCATGAATCTCACAATGTTAGTAAATATTAATAAAGCATAAATAATTCATCATAATTTATGGAAAATCAATTAAATGAGTAATTTGCCAAGATCCTCAACCGTTCCAAAACCCAAATTCAAAACCATGGATTTAATAATCAATTTTATGCCAACAATAAGGTACAAGTATATGGAAAAAGATACATGCAAGCTCTATGATCTAACCCATCGAATGACTAGACATCGAATCTACTAGTTCAACCCATACTGTTGGCCTATATGGCACAACTTTTCCTCTATTGTAGTCCTCAAGTCATCAATCTTATCCAACCTACCAATTTACCCCCCTACCATCCTTATATTGCTACTCCCGAGATAACATACTTACTTTACTAATATCAAGAGTCTAGGTTCAAGCCTAGTATCTACCAACCACACTGCACTACTAGCAAAGTACCCTCATAGAATATACATAAGCAGGGTCCACCCCACAAGAAGGACACCCTAAATCCCTTATTCACCCACCAATAACTTATTCATCCTCGGGGAAACCATTCCCCTTAACTATACAAGAAATGGAAATAGTCCACAGAGAAACACTAAGACTGACGAAATAAAGAACCCTTTTAACTCCAGCGGAACCATTCGAGAAAAAAAGGAATAGAAACATAGAAAAGTGTCCAAAACAAGACCAATCCCAAAATAATCTCTTTATAAGACACTATGAGGCTGATCAAGAAGACCTCAGGAAATCCATTCACCACCATAACCAGATGGAAATAAAGACCTTCCGAGTTAGAATCTTTAACTCGAACTAAGTAATAAAGACATGCCTTTGGAGACCAACCTCCGATTTCTAAGATATGATATAACCTTTCCCTTAATGCTTAGGGAATGATACCATCCTCCCTTCCTATAACTGACTCACCATAGAGCCTAATGATAACCTTTACATATCTAATAGCCTAATGATGAATAGCATGAGTGCAACCAATCCATCCCCCTAATGACATCGAATCCCACCATTTTAGAGTTAAACAAATCTACCAAGACCTCATTATGTTACCAATAAGTACCTCACACCTCCATAGATTCTTTTGATAATCACAGAGTCACCTATCGG
The DNA here is from genome assembly GCA_030864215.1 of Capsicum pubescens. Taxonomy (NCBI): domain Eukaryota; kingdom Viridiplantae; phylum Streptophyta; class Magnoliopsida; order Solanales; family Solanaceae; genus Capsicum; species Capsicum pubescens. The sequence goes on along the minus strand of CM061546.1, from coordinate 181,899,367 downwards.
GGTAGAAATAGAAGAAGAAAAGAGTTCCAAAATAACCTTGGGACCAAAACCAAAATACACAACCACCAATGAGGTCACAAAAAGAGGGTACCCCAAACCAAGTAAACCACACACCATGAGAAAATGAGTTTTCAACATACCAGTGTAGGCATCAATAGATGCCTCAAACTTTAGAGGGATAGTAAGATCATTGAGACGATCCTAACTAATACCAAAATCCAAACTATCACCTCAGAGAGCAAGATCTAAAAAAGTAGCAACCAATATCCTATTTGACCAGAAGGAGATCCTTATAGGACATTCCCGATATATATGACCCACTTGACCATAAGCAAATCACCAATTCCTTCCCGTACTAATAGGATTGGACTAGCGCAACTAAGTTGTCACTATCTTGGTCTATAGATTAGTTGAATAACAAAACTCGACATTGGTAACCCCTCCAAGAATGAGTTCTTTCTTCCGAAATAGGGTTAGTAGAGACCGATGATACTCCATGAGGAAAACTAGAAGCTGCGACCCTTGACCAGGTCTATTCCCTATAAGTTAGACTAGATCCATACATATTGCCCTCGAGTGGGATAGGTAAGTTTCCTGAACTATAGATCATTGAGAGGACATAATTTGAAAGATAACCTCAAGAAAATTTTGAGAAGAGTTCAATACCTTAGACTCCATAGCCTGAACAGAGAATACCAAAAAAGTAAAACATCTTAAATGCCTCGTAGCCTCCAGATTATAGGTGTGGTGCTCGACATAATTTTGTGGACACCCCATAACACCAAAACCTAAAGCTCTGATATGAACTTGTCACAGCCTAAACCAGGGCCTAGATGTAATATGCATCACAAGTCCAATCAAAATCGGGGACCACCCCCTATAACCCAACACAACCACCATTAGCATATCTTGAGTTAGTTGAATTCCAAACATATAAAAATATAGTATATCCAACCATGTGGTGACTTTGGGATTAGTCTATAACCGAGACTAACCCAATCAAGTCTAACCACCAAATAACCAACCGAACCAACTCAAAAACTATAAGCCAAAACCAATTATAATAACCCAAAGTATGTATATAAATATGACATAAACAATCCATACCATACCTAGTCCACAGTAGTCTATAAAAAGCCTCTAGATCAACCAAAGAGTTCCTAGTTATGACACACCCCTGACCATAGCCAAAAAACAAAGTCTATGAAAGAAAAAAAATATGAAAAGTAAACCATGACATGAAATAGATGCCTTCCAAACTATGAAAGCTCACCACTTCGATCCAACATCGACTGTACCCGAATTCGATCACTAAAAAAGAGGAGTAAAATAGTTAATTGCTACATAGTATGGGTATACAACTTCCAGTAGATGGGTTAGAGGGTAAATGCTAGCATGTACTCAAGATAAGGATAAAATAAATACTAGAAGAAAAACCAAGTGAAACCAACCAATACACAACCATACACACATACATATAAATATAATTATGTCGGGAAAGGGAACCGGGTTTAGTATGCTTTTAAAACCATTACCTGGGCTGTAAAACTTTATCGTCATAAACCACCAATGGGCTATATGAGTTCAGCTTCCCCTACTGAAAGGGTCCCAGTGCATGTAGCCACACAAATAGTAAAGTATCCCATGGAATGACTAGTATATTCCCAAAATATAAGTATGACATCATGTAGACAGTTACCAAGATAAAACCTTACATCAACAAATATGAATGTCCAGTTTTGGTCACTCCGGGACCTCAAACTTCCATGATTTTGCAACACATCTTGCTATTAATGCCCAATTAAAATATTTTCCAAACAACCAACCAATTTCATTAACCCTTTATTAACCAATGCCATTTAATAGTGGTATCATTATACCACCCATAATTTCAAGTGCCTTTCCATTTACCTTATTAATCCACTTGGGAGACTTCTTTGTTCTCCTCAAGCATAACCATTTAGCCTTTTACCTTTTTAAACTATTTAAAACAGTTCCATTAATGCATTCACTTGGGGGATTTCCATGTATTCCGTAAGGTTTTCAAAATAAACCAACCATGACCACCAAACTTTACCATTTTAACCATTCCAAACCATTATAGACCATGCCAAACATTTAAAGAATTTATACCAATTAAACCATGAAAAACCACCCAAAACCATTTAGAGTTCCATCACCAAACCAAACCATGAAAGAGTTCTAAAGCAAGTTCAATGATAGAGTAAAAACATTCTTTGAGGCATTTTATCGAACATGTTGAGGGCATACCTTTACCAAGGCCAAAACCAACATATAAACCACCATAATTAGGGTCAATAAAAACCATTAGGTAAATCATAACCAACAACCAACCATATATGCAAACAATTACCAAAAATATGTAAGAGTATAGTTTAAACCAATACCAAACCATATGCATAAAGACCCTCGACAATAATTCGAATCCACCATTCATGATTCATAAACCAACGTTTATAAGACAGTACACATGCCTTTAATTTGTAATAATTATGAGGGGAGGAGTACATACCTTATACAAGAAGATTTCAAAGAGAAACCTGACTATTAAGCCCATTTGAAGAACACATGAGAAACCCTAGCCTCTAATCTTCCAAGAATGAGTTTGAGAGAGTATTTGATATGTTATGATCCTTTAATAAGTGTTATGGAAGGCCATATAGATTTATATAATGTTATAACACAAAGGTTTAGGAGGAGGAAATGTCCAAACTACACTTGACTTAATAATTAAAATAAGCCACGCCCAGGGGTACGACTCTCATGACTCTCCCTTACCATTCGTATCCTAAGGTACGAGTGGTACCCCAACTTGTACCCAAGACCTTACCTACTGGTTTCTATATGACTCACTCCTCCCCACTCGTACCTAATGGGTATGAATAACACCCTCAATCATACCCACCATCTGTATTGTGGACAGATTCCATAAGACTACTTAAACATGCACCATACGACTTACCTTACACCACTCATATATTCTTATATGGCTCTTACCCTTGTGAGTCTATCTTGGGCAGTAGATAAGCCTCCCATACTACCTAGGGTATGAGTGAACCCTCAAGACAACCCCCAACTCATATCCAATGGATACGAGTGGTACCTTTAAGTCATCCCAAGCCTAGTGAGTCCAAAACATAAGAAATTTTGTAAGGGTCCAAGACTCAAGATGTTTCACTCTATCGAAGGAAAACCCTCACTCGTATCTAAGATATGATCTAAATATGTTAAACACTCATTCCTCACTATATATAATCCCAGACAATGATATAATTTTCATTGGTGTGGCCTTATACACTCTCTCCCACTCTAGTTCATCCATCCCAAGCATAGCGAGAGTCGTTGTCTTAGGATTATAGTTTATGGCAAAATGATATGGACATAACTAGGTCATGCCCAAAATATATTGAAAGTCCAATATATCTAGAATAATCAAATATATCCAAGTCTGAAAACTCACAAATATCACAAAACAAGAACGATGGACATGGATTGCTACCACAAGATCACCAATCGGAGTAGATAGGTATAAAGAATAGTCAAGTACATAACGAACCAATTTTAAATCCATATAAAACTTGACAGGTAGATAAAAATATTCAGACCCCAAATAAAATAAAATAAAAGTTATTCAATCAGAAACTAAAATAGTACATGTTATAATGTAATGACCCTTCAGGTCATTTTCCATATTTATGCTTACCTTTATCATTTAAGCTTCTTAATAACTGCCTTAAGTTATTTATAATTTGTTGGGACAGACGGTTTGGTTACCGGGTAGTTCATTTGGTTTTTAATCCCAATTCCCTATTTAGAAGTCTTCACTGGTTCCAAATGGCCTCCAAATGAAAACATTAGTGAAATGATCTCGGATGAAAATTCCAACTGCACCAATAGATTCATAATATCAATTTTAGGCTTGGTATACCTTTGTTTTGGGTACCAATACACTCAATCTCATTTTGACCTATCGATCGAAAAGTTGAAAATTTGAAAGTTTAGGTGTGGGACCTATATTTGGTCAAAATGACCTTGTATTGAAAATTAGAGTTTACCAATATGTCCAAAACATCAAATTTACTGTAGTTTCATATTTAGTTTGCAAAAATTGGATCCCAGATGTATCCCGAGGCATTGGCCAAAACGTGGAATCAAGTTCCAGCTGTCATCTGGTGTAGCCAAGATTGCAATCATGGAGGCTTTAGTGAAATCATGACTACCGTAATACAGCCTACGTGTGCACGGTCGTGAGGATCGAGGGCCTGGGATGGTTCTTTAAATAGATATTTTAGCCGAGAATTAGCTATTTACTTCCTCCCTTGAGATCTTAAAACCCTAATTTGGTGTTCTAATCACAAATTGATCATTATGGATGACTAAGGAACTTAATTATCATCTTTTATCATGATTATCTTTAAATATAAGGTAAGAATCCCTTGGATTTATGCTTGAATTTCCTAGTTTGGACCCAAAACCTCAATTTAACTTAAGGCTTGATTTTAGCTCAAAGTATTCTTAAGTTTTACCCATTTTTTGAGGATTATGACCTATTGTTCATGTGTAAACATTGGGTTGGTCTCGGAAATTCATTTTTCGTATGTTGGACCCACTTAGGGTTTTGGTGTCATTTTTAGACCCGAAACATAATAATGCGATATGGATATCATTAGACTTATATTAATGAGTAGATTATGATTTTGATAGCGTGATGGTATTTTGGGGATTGTAAAATGGAGATGAGAATGTGGTTCATGATGTGATATTTTGCAATTCATCTTTGAGGTAGGCCTCTTTATATATGTATTGCGTGTGAATATGGATGTTAGTCTTGATTATGCATAGAATAGCTTAGCCTTTATATTTGATTCTTTAGGGATTATATGAGATTTTGGACCCGTAAGATGATATATTTATAAGCTTTTTTAATCCTAGTACCTTCTCTCTCTAGTTTAGATTAGGTGAAGCGTGGTTGTGATGTAATGCTATACTTGGGCTGTGGTTTTAGCATTTGAAGCATGAATTATGGATTTGACCTTTTTGGACTAGTTTGGTGGCCTTGAAATCATAACTTGGGTAGAGTAGACTTGAGTACCCTTGTTTCTAGTTGAAGCTCTTATCTCAAGCTTGAATGTGGCTTAGTGATATCTAGAATTTGAACTAGATACCTTTCCTAGTTTAGGGCATGTTATGCCTAATTATAGAAATTGAGGTTTAGAACTGGGATCATCTGGCCTACTTAGGCCTAGACTTGTGTTGGTCTTGTGGACTTAGTTGCATATAATAGACATGGATGTGGATAGTAAACCTTAGTATAAGGTTAATTCGTGACTTGGTATATTGTACTGATGTTCCTCAAATTGTGGTCTTTGAGCTAGGGTTATGATACTCCTTGTGGAAGTGATATTGGGAATTTAGAGATGATATCCCCCCTTAGATATATTATGTGTCCTATAGAGATTCTATTTTCTCTTAGACTTGATGATAGGCCTATTGAGATGTTATTTTCTCTTAGATATGACTATCGTGCCTATAGAAATGATATCTCCCTTTTGGTTATGATTATTGGGCCTATAGAGACAATATCCCTTAGATATGACTATTTCCCTAAAGAGGTGATATTCCTCATAGACATAATGTATGACCTATTGATATAAGATATCCTATATACAAGATGATACATGCTTATGGACATTATGCCTCCTAGATGTGAGATTCCTCATATGTGAGATGATTACATGCTTATTGATATTATGTATCCTATATGCGAGATGCCTCCTATATGTGAGATGGCTAGAGATATTCTACGAATTATAAATATGATTATTGATATGAGTTCCAAATACGTATATGGGCCTAAGGCCATGATTATCCTATTGTGATTATTCCTGATATATTATTAGACCAAGGGTCATGTTATGATAATAATTGAATATTCGAGAACGGTTTATCATTGTAAAGGATACGATTATAGTTACGGATTCATATACATGTATTATACACATAGCTCTCTAGTAAGGGATGAAGAAAGATGTGGTATGTTGCTTGCAACTTATTTGATGGATATTGGTGATGGCATGCATAGAATTTATATATTTATGATTATTGTATTGGTAACTTATGTGATTCTTGATGAAATGTGATCTTATGATTGTTCTACTTAATGGGTTAAGCTATGTGGAAGTTAGTTATCTATTGGGAGACTATATCACTTAGTGGCTAGGAATCATATGTATTAGTTAATGAATCTTTCTTAGTTGAAATATGATAGTTAGAGATGGTTTATATACGGCTAATGATGATGTCAGGTTTAGCATAGGCAAGGATTAGTGATATTGATGCCTAAATTTATAATGTCGATTAGTCATTAAAATGAGGATTTGTGTATCAACGAAGCCAGATAATAAGTGATGTTGGTAATAATAGGTGGATAGTTATAACAATGAATAGTTGATAAATGGTTATTTAATGAATAGTTAAATGAAGATTAGTTGGTAAATTATGGATAGTTAATGAATGGTGTTAGATAATAAAAGATGGTTAAATAATAAGTGGTCATGTGTTGTCTAATAAGGTTAGTGGATTATATAATGGTTAGTTTGTAATATTGAATATAGGATAAATGGCGATTATGATCTAGTGATGAACCTTGGCTAGATGTTAGATATTGGCTAGTTAATAAGTGGTGGTTAGTTGCTATCCCATGAATAAGTGTTATGTGAAGGATAATGTTTAGGCTAATAACTCGAGGTTAAGTGACGACTAGCGAGCTAATGGTTCTATTATAATAACTATTGGTTAGCTAATAACGAGTAGTTAGGAAGTATTGACTAGATAGATGTTCTACGGTGATATGATTATGTTTATGAGTATTATAGTATATGTTATTCGGTAATAACTATTGTGATGATACTGATACCCGGCAAGGACGGAGGATACTATTGTGATAATATTGATACCCGAAAAGGAAGGAGGATGCTATTGTGATGATGTTGATACCCAAAAAGGTCGAAGGATACTGTGATGATATACTGATACCCGGCAAGGCCGGAGGATACTATTGTGATGATATTGATACCCGACAAGAACAAAGGATTCTCTTGTGATAATGTTGATACTCGGTAGGTCAGAGGATACTGAAATGATATAATGATACCCAACAAGGCTGGAGGTTGATTACTATGCAGATGGTCATGACGATAACATTTATGATAAGTTATGGTATTGATTGTATACCTTGCATTCTTTCCTATATGGGCATCGCCTATCACCATTATGCACCTATGTCTATCAACTGGTATGGGATAGTTCCATAAAAATAGCTGAAGAATATACCTTGTGTTGTTGTGTGTTGATCGAACATTCCAAGTCTGGGGAGGTGGGGTACGCATAGGCTCGGTTAGGTATATGGTTGTCCGGAGTAGCCGGTTATTTGTGTTGTTATTGATAGTATTATAATGGGGTCTTAGAATGAGGATATGATGAACTGGGTTACACTATGAGATAACCTCATGTTTATTTTAATGTGTATACATATGTATATGTATAGCTATATACAGCTATGACGCTACTGTATATCCCTCCCTTCGCTTGTTCATATTGTATACCCATTTCTTGACCTTGTATATTATATATATCATTCTTCTACTCTTTATTCTTATATTGACTTTGGGATATACGGTATAGCATGGAAGAATATTAGATGTAGATAGAAGAGGATTGTTCATCCTGATACTTCCTTAGTCTTATTTTGTTAGACTTTTAAACATGAATAGGATAGTTGTGCCCCATTATCTCATTGGCTTGTTATATGATTTCAGGACTCTTGGGTGTAGTTTTGATTCTGTTTATATGTTGTATATATATGCTTTATCTTTGGAGCTCAATTGGAACTTCCCTACTAAGTACTATTCATTTGGTACTCATACTACACTTCTGCAGCCTGCAGATCATAGTACGGGTTATCTTCATTAATGTGTGAATCATGCGGAGCAGCTGTGGTTCAAACACGTAGGATAAGCTCCTAAAATTTGGAGTATTACTTATCTCTCACTTATGTAATAAACTATTCTCCATGTTGTATTCAAAGATAAGTTGTATCAGAGTATTTCTCCTTAACATTTTATTTCTGTACTCTAAATATATTAAAAGCTCTTGTACTGATACCACCAGGTTTTGGAATGTTCGTATGTATTGATCTTTAATTTATATATTCCCCATTCTTTTTCTTATGTTGATTGAGTAGTCCGTTACTAGTCATTTAGGACTACAGGTTGGCTTATCTACCGGTGGGTTATGGTCGGCGCAATCAAGACCTGAGGTATCGGATCGTGACAGATAACCATATTAGAAGCCTCGACATCAATTTTTAGTAGAATGGCATGGTAATAAGCCTGATCATTGATCTGAACTAACTCCCTACCAGAATGTGCTTCTTCCCCGATACCATCATTTCCTCAACCACTCAACCATTTATCTAATTTTCCATCCACCTTATGGATGAACCCAGTTATTACTTCCTCCCCCTCCCCCATCTATCGGAACTATAGCTCGAGTCTACTGCTGTATCTAGCCATTCACTTATCCTAAAGGACACTCTCTCTTAAAATGACCAACAACACCATAATAATAACATTGACAATGAAGAGAAGGCCGACTGGTAAAAGTGTAAGAAGCCCCTTGGATCCTAAAAACTTGCAACTGAGAAGGGGCCTTAGCCGGATCCACAGTAAAAGCTAGCAATGCTAACTAAATAGGGAGAGCTAGGTAGGCATGTTGACTGTGGCCCTTAGAGTAAGACCCGCTTAAATTTCCAACATTTCAAGAATTTTTAGCTGGTATCTTAGTCTGACTCTATTGTGTGACCCCTTCCAAATTATCCACTAAATTCAAAATCTTATTGAACCCTTTCCTTATAGAAGTAATATGAACAGACAAAACTTGAAGATCTAATATAAGCCTTTGACAAAGAGTCAAACCCTCTCCGACTTAGTAGTCTACAATTAAGTATATGATGAGTGGTGATTTTACCACCTATTCTCACTAAACATTCGTGCACACTACCTTATTTTGAATGAATAAATGAGATTTATTTGTGAGTAAATGCACTAATATCCACTCATTGTAGGCATAGATTTAAAGAGATAAAATTATCTAGAATGGAGATTAAAATGATAAAATAAGAGAAAAGAAGGGTGCAATTGAAGACCTAAACCACATCAGCCTCAGTTACCGCGATCGCATTCCTCAATCCGTAGTCGCAGTCAGTCAAGACAATCAATATAATATGATCGTAGAATACAACTGCAGTCACGTGGCCTCTGTCATAGACAGTCTTGCATGATTGTGGTTCACCAGGAATATGCCCAGGGGAAGATCTGTAAAAGAACTTAGAAGAACCCAAACCATATATAAGTAAAAACCCTTTCTTCTTTGGGTATTTCTTACCTTATAATTATTTTTTATTTGAAAGAAAGAAACCCTAATTGGGAAAGTGTGTAACTACTCTTAGAGTCTTAATTTCTTAGTAATTTTGTGAAGAATGGATCTTTTGGATAATCCCCATGGTATCTCATTTTACTTTATTTATGAGTAGCTAAGTAATTTAATCGTGGGATTATGTTGTACTAAAGTGTAATTGTGTAAGGGTGTTGTTGTGTTTGCTTGAATTTTTGTTGTTGAGTATGGGTTCCACTATTGCTTGAGCTTATTATTTGGAATTTGATAGGTGAAAACCCCAAATCTCCAAATAGGTTTGATAGGTGAAAACCCCAAACTCTAAAAACCCTTTGTCATCCTTGAAAGAGGGACCAAGGTGAACTTGAGGTAACCCATAACATCCTTGAAAGAGGGTTATAGGGGGACAAAGTAATGATGGACAATTAAGTCTATGGTTTACTACCTTTTGAAATATTAGAAATAAGTGTGATTAGATTGTAAGCCATGTAAGATCATCATCCTAGAAATAGGGATGCTTGATTGAGGATTTGGGTGATTACGAATTGCACACTTGTTAGGTGCTCGAAATATCCAATGGGTGAAATCGTTGTAGTTTTATTGAAAGATTGACTACAATGAATTTCAACCTATCCTATCCTTTGATCAAAAATTAAAACTTATGCCAAACCATCATTAACCCACATACTTTACCTTTAGGTAGACATGATCCCAAGACTCTCACAATTCTTAATTTTAATTCAAAAGTATTATATCCGTGCATTGTTAGTTGACAAACTATCTCCCTATCTAATCCCCCAATTTTATTTTACATGTCTTGTTTATTATTATTCCGGGCAAACTTATAGTAACTAGGACACCCATAAGATTTGAAATCTATAATTCGCTCCTTGTGGACTTGACCCCAACTCTAGTTGGGTTTTTTGAAAATGACCGCCTCACCCCTTAATCATGGGAGTGATTTGAGCGTTATCAAAATGGCGTTGTTGCCGGGGAGTGAAATATAGATTTCATTTGTGCGGTGTGATTCTTATTTTGGAATACCCGAGGTGATATAATTAACTTTATTTGTTGTTTTTAAATCTTATTTTAGGTAATCGGAGTGTTAACAGAACAATGAGTGATAGCGCAAGAAACATGGGCCCCTTTGATGCCTCCCTAGATTATGAGATCCCACTAAATAAAGTGGGGAAAACAAGTGCAATCCATATCCTTCATAACACTCAACTTACATGTCCATTTAAGTGAAAGGCAATTGTTGTCAATATATTTACCCAACTTTAGAGTCGGGGTCGAATCCATGAGGAACAATGTGAATGGCGATTAAATTAATTCAGAATGATAGATACAAGTTGAATTCAAACAAATGATACAAAAAGATAAAATGGGGGAGATAGGTTCCTACACTAATATTTCTTTTTGGGTTTTTAGAGTATAAAATTGGGGCTACAAATAATTTGAGTTTTAACAATTATGCACGGATCTTGGGATTATGCATTACTAAGGGAGTGAAATGTGGGAGTTAATAATCAACATCAATTTAGTAAGTCAAATATGGGTAGGGTTAGTTATAGATTTTGATGCTAGTGTTTCAACAAAACACCAAACTTTCACCCATTGATTCTTTTAAATACCTAATGGGTTTGTTCAATAATTGGTAACCACAACCTCAATCAAGGGATCCCTATTTCTAGGATGATGCCCATGGTATAGCTAACTTTAATCACCCTTATGTATATGATAGTGAGAATTCAGAAAACTACACACATGATTGTCTATCATTGCTTTGGTCTCCATATAACTCTTTTGAGGATGATATGGATTCCTAAACTTTACTCAAAACCCTTCTCTTAGAGATGGCCTCGAGCTTTCTCGAGCTTGGAGCTTTTGCTCATCAAACCCATGTGTGTATATAGGGCTTTCATCCATCGAATCCTAACCAAAGTAGAATAGCAATGATAAAAACCATAAACATGAAATACTAAATAAATGATAACAAAGACAACCCATAGACACTTTAACCCTTATTCTCACATAACCCCAAGAGGGAGATTTAGCTTCACATAAGATAAATAAGTATAGATATACCCATAATATCCATCGAAATAATTAGTTGAAGATTTAAGAGAATGTTACTTCAAACTTAGCTTTCCCACAATATCAACAATGGAAGTAAGAAAATCTTCCACTTAGAAAGTCTCCAATGTATTCTTCACCCACAATTTATGCAATATTTTCTTCTCCAAAAAATGGAGGCTATGAACTATAATAAAACTAAAACTAAAAATTGGGAAAGATGTAATTGTTTCATAATGTTAGGGTTTGAGTCATTTTTGTCAAATTGGGATCAGCACGTGCAATTACAGTTTTGCCCTTGGGCTGAAATCCTCTGCTAGGTCGCGATCGCACAGGTCTGACTGCATGCGATCGCGGTTTACCACTGCGACCGGGATTAATTAACCATTATTAACTGCCGCGACTGCGATAAGTTGATCATTCCTGCGGTACCTGAGGGTCTTCTATTTCAAGTCTTCATCTACACTTTCTTGCTCCTTTTTTGATCATTTTGAGCTCCAATCCACATCCTTCCAACCCTTTAGCTTTATGCCTGTAAGAAGTGGACATTAGTGCATCTAATCATAATTATGTCTCATTTATTCATCCATAATAAGGTAAGGTGCACGAATAATAAGTACGATTAGTGGTAAACTCACCACTCATCAATCCTACCAACTAATGGGAACAAAGTCTTCTATGTGACTAGAATCATGCTTCACATGTTGCAAATGAAAGGATTGTACGGAGGTCAAGCCTTTGAGGACCCAAATGTACATTTGAAGAATTTTGTGGAAGTGGGTGCACTGTTCAATATAGAACACATTACTCAAAAGTTCATTCGGCTTTGCCTTTTCCCATTCTCATTAGCGGTTGACGCAGTTTTATGGCTCCACTCACTTCCACCCGGCTCAATTACATATTTGGGAGAGCTTACCAAGGTGTTTCTTGATAGATATTTCCCACCATAAAAAATGCTTCAAAAGCGGGATGAGATTGTAAATTTTTGGAAAATAAATAGAGAACCATTGTTTGAAGCTCAGGGGAGGTTTAACGATAAGCTTTCTCAATTCTTAAATCATGAAGTCCCAGAGTAAATGCTTCTCGAGATCATATATTGTGATCATGATCCATTAAACAAAACAGTGGTAGATAATGTAGTGAGTGGTTCCCTAGTGAAGTTGCACCACCACGCGACCTTTCTATTAATTGGAGAAGTGTCAAAGCAAAATCGGGGTTGGCATACCCCGAGAAACCAAAGCTCCCAAGATTTCTTCTACCACTCCCATGGTTGATAATGAATAAAGAAAATAGAATGAAAAAAAGGAGAACATGGAAAAAATGATGACCCAACTCGAACTCTTTTCAAAACATGTTTGAGCACACCCGTGAAAGCTATCAACGCCATAGCTTCAAAATCTTATGAAGATGATGAAGAGGCAATAAATTAGATGAGAAAATCCGTTATTTGGCTAACTACTCGGGGGGGTCCTGCCTCGCCTATCAAAGGCAATATGGGATGGACCATGAGAAGGATAGATATTGGAGAGATCAGGAATGTCAATATGACCATTATGTTCCTCCTCATAATCAGGCCAAAGCCAAAGAGTCAAATATCTCCGACCCTAAATAATTCAAGACCGATGATGTATTGACAAGGATCTTGAATAGAGTAGAAGGAATGGACAAAATGGTTTGTGAGTTGAAAGGTGATTTTTATCAACATTCTCAAACCATGATGTCTCACTCCACCTCTATTAAGCAATTGGAAACCCAAGTCGGGCAAATCTCCACGCAACTAAATGCTAGGCCTAGAGGTGGAATCCCTAGTGACACAATTTCTAATCCAAAGAATGATGTCCAAGTTCTAGCAATTTTCACAAGGAGTGGGAAGGTGTCACACCCTTTTTTTACCAAAAAAAGATAAAATTTTAAGGTTGAAAGGGTTTTTAATATTAAGTGACAAAAGATAAAATTGATTTGTTTCGAAAAAGACTTTTAACATTCAAAACTCAGAGTCGCCACTTGGCATAAGTCGGATGTGCCAAGTCACCTTTGGAAATACTTTTCAAATTTTTTTTTGACTCTTTTAAAACTGATCCGTGAACAGAGATTCTGTCTAAGGAATTCTATTGACCGAGGGGAAGGTATTAGGCACCCCTCGGTCCCATGGTCCGACCACGGTCTCTCTATAGAGTATATCGTCTAGCATGACACTATAGAATGCATAAACCAAACAAAACACACAAACAAAGAAATAAAACAAGTCAGACAAAATTCAAAACCAAAATAATGTCCAGTTTGAATTATACAGTCCCAAAAATAGAAAAATGCGGAAGTGTAAATCCTATTCTAAACTAATCCTAGACTATGCTCTACCTTACACCTCAGTCCTTGATCGCGATAATCTTATGCGAACATAATATGTTGGAGCATTCATTGGTGAATAAATACAAATGGCCTCAGGTCATTCCCGGCTAAATGAGTACATATATTCAAAGCGAGAAAACCAACACCATTCAACAAACACTTTAATCATTCACAATTTCACAATACCTAAGTTTGCCTAATGATTCACGGCCTAAAACATGATACTATTAAACTTAACAATGTAGACGCTTATTCTTAATCAATCAACCGTCAATGAACCAATATAAATCAATATTCACTTTTAACAATTTTCAATTCCCATTTCAATTTATTCCCAATTGAATTAAAGTCATTCTCGACTAATTTATCAATTTCAATCGATAAATCAAACCTCAACAATTAGCATTGCTCAACCACACAATCAAAAATAATATCACCAAAAAATCATATCATTAACCACATCACTTTAATAAAAAAAGAAATAGAGTTGAGAATTGGACCTCAGAAGAAGCTTTCAAGATTTAGTATTACTCGAGTAAAGAGGAAAAATCCGCGTACATGAACCTCGACATAACCTCAATACGACTAAACTCAACTCGGTATTGGAAAATACAACCTGAACAGAATTGACGACGACGAAATCAAGCAAACTAAGAGAAAAATTACAAAACTGAGAAACCCGAACATAATTTCTGCCAAACTTTACCAAAAAACTGAAATAGGGTCACGTCTAATGTATTTGGGTTAGGTTTCCCCATTCTACAATTGGTGGAGCTAATTTCAATGTTATTCCAGTGTAATCTCACCGAAACTGACCCAAAGATATCAGTTTTGATTGAGAATGAGTGGAAAAAGCTAGTTTTTAGTTCGCTGAACTTTATTTTCCGGCGATGCTTCAACCAAAATAGTCCACTGGGTTATAGTGGCCTATCCGGAGAACAGGTGAGAGTCCCAACACCAGAACAGTAATGGCATCAGTGATGTATCACCAATTTTTACTCAACTTTTCTCTCTCCGTTTGTCATCCATCTTCATTGATCTCTCCCTCTCGATTCTCTCTATTCTCATGTGTTATCTACCTAGATCTCTCCCTATCACTGGTGTGTGTGTGTGCATGCATTGATGTGTGAATCGTGAATCTTCTTAGGTGTCTATTGTGTGTTTATTGTATGGATATGTGTGAGCCTTCTCTCCATAAATAGAAAATAGATAAATATATATGCGTTGTTGTGTGTATATCTCTATTGTTGTATATGGAATTTTCCTTATATATGGTGGTATTTTCTCTTCTTGTATTGTTGTTAAAGGAAACCAATATGGGGAAAATATGTAAGGGTAGGTGTAAGGATAGGGGTAGGGGTGTGGGGTATGGGTATAGGTTGTTAGGATGAGGTGTTAAAAATAGGGTGTCAATTTGGTAAGTTATTTATTTTTTGTCTTTTTGTGAAAAAATTATCAACTAAAATGGGTGTATGTTAAGGTGAGTCAAAATTTGATAAAATTGGGTTTTGAGAGGGAAAAAATTAGGTGTCTACATCATGCCCCTCTTCAGATGTAAACACAAAGTATTTGCAGACAAAGAAGTAGACAACGAGACCAAATTTTGACTCGAACATTATTCGAATGAGAGAAACAAAAGGTTTGAGTACCAAAGAGTCCTAATTTAGGACATCCTACCTAACCAAGTTGTGAGGGAATTAAGTCACAAGTATCTCAAAGGGTTGGAAGGAGAGGGACTATACCAAGTTGGAGATTCGAGTTAGTTCTTATCGAGGTTACGATCCACGGCTCTATCATTACATCAAAAAATGAAAATTACAAGTTAAAACATAAAAGAAATTACAAAAGTCTTATCTATGCATCTTCTTTGGACTTTCGACTTGAGTTTCTAATGCTTTCCAAATTGACAAAAGATATGATTTTCTTTGGATTGAACTTGAGAACAGATTCTCTCCATACGTAATTTGATATTAGATATGAACTCAAAAACTGACCATGTTCTGTCCGTGGTACTTCTGAACTTTAATCCTAAATTTGAAAATCTTTACCCTATTCTTTAGTCGAGCTCCTTACTTACAATTTCTTAACCTTGTTGGTTGAATTTCAATTTCATCACCATGTTCTCCAGGCGGGCTTCTGACTTGCTGTTTTTTGATCTTTTGATTTTCAATTTCACCGCCCTATTTTTCGGGCGAGCTCCTAACTTGTAATTTCCTCACTTTATTGTCTTTCAATTACTTTGCCTTGTTTCTTGACTTTCAATATCTTAACCTTGTTACTTGACTTTTAATTTCTTTACCCTATTCTTCAGGTGGGCTCCTGACTTGTCATTTCATTACCCTATTCTTTAGGAAGTCTCCTGACTTGCAATTTCATCACCCTATTCTTCAGGCGGTCTCCTGGCTTGTAATTTCATCACTCTATTCTTCAAGCGGGCTCCTGACTTTTAATTTCATTACCCTATTCTTCAAGCGGGCTCCTGACTTTCCATTTCATTACCTTATTTTTCAGGCGGGCTCCTGACTTGCAATTTCATCACACTGTTCTTCAGGCGGGCTCCTGACTTTCCATTTCATCACCGTGTTCTTTAGGCGGGCTCCTGACTTTCCATTTCATCACCTTGTTCTTCAGGCGTCCTCCTAACTTGCCATTTCATTACCCTATTCTTCAGGCGGCTCTTGACTTGCAATTTCATCACCCTATTTTTCAAGTGGGATACTGACTTGAAATTTCATCACCCTGTTGTTCAAGCGGTGTTCTGACTTTCAATTTTATCAACCTGTTCATCAGGCGGGCTCCTGACTTTTAATTTCATCACCTTGTTCTTCAGGCAAGCTCCTGACTTGTAATTTTATCACCCTATTCTTCAGGCGAGCTCTTGAGTTTCAATTTCATCACCCTAAACTTTAGGTGGGATCCTGACTTGCCATTTTATCACCCTATTCTTTAGGTGGGCTCCTGACTTGAAATTTCATTACCCTATTCTTCAGGTGAGCTCCTGACTTACAATTTTATCACCTTGTTCTTCGGCGGGCTCCTTACTTGCCATTTCATCACCACGTTCTTCAGGCAGGCTCCTGACTTTCCGTTTTAGCACCCTATTCTTCAGGCGGGCTCCTGACTTGCAATTTCATCAACTTGTTGCTTGACTTTCAATTTTTTCACCTTGTTCTCCAGGCGGGCTCCTGACTTGCTATTTTTTATTCTGTTGACTTTCAGTCAAGTTCTTCACCTTGTTACTTGACTTTCAACTTCATCACCTTGGTGCTTGACTTTCAATCTCTTCACCTTGTTGCTTGACTTTCCATTTATTCACCCTATTCTTCAGCGGGTTCCTGAATTAAATCAAAACCAGAAAGAAAATTATTTTAAACCCAGATTATTATAAAGAGAGATTTTCATTTGCCAGAAAAATAAAGTTCTAAACAATAGGAATTAAATTTTTGCAAAAATTTATCATCAGAGGACTTTTGTGAAAGTCACATCATAACTAATTGAAAAATCCAAAAATGGAAATGCATCTTCTATGGGTTAATTGGAATGATTCAACTAGGAGGTACATCTTCTTAGAGTCAAAGGGAATGACTCGACTAGAAAGTTCCTCTTCTGAGAATTAAGGGGAATGACTCAACTATGAGGTACATCTTCTGGGAGTCAAAGGAAATGACTCGACTAGAAAGTAAATCTTCTAAGAATCAAAGGGATTGACTCAACTAGAAGGTACATCTTCTGGGAGTCAAAGGGAATGACTCGACTAGAAAGTGCATTTTCTAAGAATCAAGGAGAATGACTGGACTAGGAGGTACATCTTCTGGGAGTCAAAGGGAATGAATCTACTAGAAAGTACATCTTCAAAGAATCAAGGGTAATGACTCGACTAGGAGGTACATCTTCTGGGAGTCAAAGGGAATGACTCGAATAGAAATTACATCTTCTAAGAATCTAGGGGAATGACTCAATTAGGAGGTATATCTTCTGGGAGTTAAAGGGAATGAGTCGACTAAAAAGTATATCTTTTAATAATCAATGGGAATGACTCGACTAGGAGGTACATCTTCTGGGAGTCAAGGGGAATGACTCGACTAGAAAGTACATCTTATAAGAATCAAGGGGAATGACTCAACTAGGAAGTATATATTCTGAGAGTCAAGAGTAATGACTCAACTAGAAAGTATATCTTTTAAGAATCAAGGTGAATGACTCGACTAGGAGGTATATCTTCTAGGAATCAAAGGGAATGACTCGACTAGAAAGTACATCTTCTAAGAATCAAGGGGAATGACTCGACTAGGAGGTACATCTTCTGGGAGTCAAAGGGAATTACTCGACTAGAAAGTACATCTTCTATGAATCAAGGGGAATAATTTGACTAGGAGATATATCTTCTAAGAGTCAAGGGAAATAACTCTACCAGAAGGTATGTCTTTTCAAAATTGATGGGAATGACTGGACTAGAAGGTACATCTTCTAAGAGTTAAGAGAAATGACTCAACTAGAAGGTATATTATCTAGGAGTAAAGGTTCAATTTAAAAAGTGTATCACCTAGAAAATGAAAACTGAAATACCTGGACAAGAGAGTGTGTCTCCGAGGGATATAGGATGATGAAATTTTACCATGGTTTGATTGTCAAACATGTGTAGCAAAATTGCTTCCTGTATTTGTAGAAGTGAGGCATTGTAACCCTTTATGCTCTGAAGTCGTTGATTTGAAGGTATCATGTTTCCTATTTCATCAAAGAAAACTTGTGATTTTAAAACATGGTGGTTGGTTTGTGGCTTTGGCTTTTGAGGCAATTGCTCTTGTGCTGGTCACATTCAATCTTACTTCTAACCATTTACATATGTCATTTACTTATTGCATCATTGACCCAAACTCAAATTATTAAGAGTGACTCTAAAATAAAACACAGCATCTCCGCGTTTCCATGCTCCTCAGATAAACTCTTTGAACCTTGGTATTTCCATGAGTTCCTAGATTTATCTGTTGACGAAACTTTTTGTATGCCTAATTTTGTCTCACAATCATGGTACTTTTATGTTTTGGCTTTTTGTCTTTCTCTGTGTAATTGAAGAAGCTAGTAGCCATCTTTGAAATCTTTTCTCACTTGTTTTGACATGGACTTGACTCAAAGACAAGAGAAAAATGACAATGATTTTTATTTGGATAACTGACTCAAGAAAATAAAATGAAAATAAAGAGAAAAAAGAAAAGACAATGAATGTCCCTATTTGAAACAAATAAACAAAAAATTTATCTTAAAATTATAGTCAATTCTAATGATTATGCCATGCATTTGGATTAAGTTTCCTGATATTTCCATCCAAACTTCCTACCAATTGTTCTTGAGTTAATGGCCCCGAAACTGAGTTACTTCCTTGGATCAATTGTATTCGGAGACCTCATTCGACTAGTGGCATCTTGAAGGGGTTTTGCTAACATACCTCTCTCATTTTTTTACCTCACCATTGCCTTATGGTATCTGTGAGGATTTTTCACCAATGAGACTCTCATATTTTCATTTCTCTCAACTCAGAGTCATCTTACAGTGCCTGTTTTTTCACTGATAAGACTCACGCATTTTTATGTCTCTCAACTTACCATCATCTTGTGGTGCCCGTGAGGGTTTTCACCAATAAGACTCTCTTATTTTTATTTCTCTCCTAATTCCTTATACTGATGAAGACAAGTAGTTTAAAAAATGTGTCACTATATCCATTGCATGCTTAGCCTTAACATTCTCAAAGATTGATCTAAGGTCTTTCTTTGGTTGTAACTTGGCTTTTGGATAAGGTTAGAAAGAAAAGATGGCATGAGACCCAAACAACACTTAAAGTGAGGTCGGACTTACAACGTTTGGAATTGACTCAAATACTGTAAATTAATTCATATCCCAGTTTCTTTTGACTAGGGCGTTCTAAATTGTTTATTTGGTTGGAATGAGCCCAGAGTAGGGCAACATACGTATCTCACCCTCGAGAGAGGAGAATCAGGTCACACGTAGTTCCGACAACTTTTTCTTTTGCTTGATTCTGATTTCTTTTTTTTTTTCTTTTATTGACTTTTTTTGTCTTTGGGACATTTTCTAACTCTATTTTTCTTAACACTCTCCTCTTTTTTTTTCTTTTTTACATACATTTTTTCTCTTTTTCTTTTCTTTTCTTTTTCTTTTTTTTTTTGAAAACTTTTTTGACTCTAATCCTTCACTCAACACTTTTTTTTAACTTTGTTGACTCTATCTTGATTCCAAAAGATGGGTATGAAAGAAAATAGGACTAAAGCTCAAATGGTGCAAACAAAGGATGACACAATGTTTGGATATCAGAATGAAATGCCATAGTCGTATCAATCCTTGAAAAATGCAAGTACATATCATGCAATATGAAAGTAAAAGATGAAGACCATTTGTTATACCACAACAACACTAAGTTTAACTGAACATGTGTGCCACTTCTTCTTCTACACTTGTCAAATATACAACTCTACCTTTTTGTACATCCCTCACATCGAATGACCCTTGCTTTTATGGAACTAATTTTCTTTTTGTTCATCTTGATATAGGATCACACATCCATTATTTGATCTAATTGAGACATGTTTTCCAATTGACGACCAAGTTATTCTTATGATTCTCAAAATAATTGACTTAATTTTCAAAGAAGTTTTCAGCTTGTCACCAAATGTCTCAGCACTCTACCTATTTTCTCAGATGCTTTTTCTAACTTTAGCCCTCTAATTCAAAGTTCAAGGGTAAACTAGATTTAAAGATTTGGTTGAAAATTCCACTAGCATGTCATATCACTAGAATCAACATAAAATGTTCTATGTAAAGAAAACAAACAATCAACACATATTTAAAACACAAAGGTAAAGGGACACTTTATTTAGTTGAAATAAAAGATAGAAGGGTTTGAACACAAACGAAAAAGGGACAAAACAAGATAGATCCCAAAATATAACCCTGAAATAATTTGGCTAACAAAAAAGAAAACAAAACAAACTACTGATCCATCCTAGAGGGGAGAGGAGTGACTTTACAATTGTTGAGCTTGACATCTTAGCCATTGGTTTTCATATCAGCATGATTAGAGCTTTCCTTACTATCAATGTCTTGCACCATAATTGATCCATATTGAATCATCTTTTAAAATCCCGACAATCTTCAATACTATGACCCTAAACATCAGAATGATATGGACATCATACATTAGGATCAAAATTTCTTAAACGCATATTAAGAGTATGCCCAAGGAGAGGAGTGATCATTCCCATTTTTACCAATCTCTGAAATAAACTGGCATATGATTCTCCAATTGGTGTGAAACTATCCCTAGTCTTCTGACTCTTTTTATTGTTTGACTTGGATGAAACATTAATCCTAGAGGGGCTTTGATATATTTATGGAGTTAGAGAATGAGTCTGAGGAGTTGGTGTGTGCCATTGTGGGTAAGATCGGGGTTGAAGATATGGTTGTGCATTATATACTGGGTAGGAGGTAGGGGAATAGAGTATAATGAGTTTTGAGAGTAATTATGTGGAGTTTGCACATGAACTTGGGCTTGAGCCTGAGAGCGATGACGACGTGGTCTTCTTGACTGTACCCACTGTCCAACTATAATAGCAAATGCATTTTTCTCATTCTTCTTCCCTCCAACACTTCCTGAATCCTTTTGAATTTCTTGAGTAGTCACTTTCAATATTGTAACACTCATAATGCGATTGGTCTTAATTCCATATTATATCATCTCCCCTATTTTAAGGACCTCAATAAATAACTTTCCTAATCCAGGTAACAAGTGTTGATTATATGCTTCATCCTGTGCTTGAATAAACACCTCTACTATTTTACTTTTTTTCATTGGTGGTTTCACCCTAGCAGCTTGTTCACGCTATCTAATCGCATACTCCCTGAAACTTTTAGTACTCTTCTTCTTCATGTTAGTTAGGGATTTCTCATCAGGAATCAATTCCATATTATATTGGAATTATTGTACGAATTTGTTAGCCAGGTCATCCCAACTATTCCACTTGTCGATGTCATGATAAAAAAACTATTCTGAAGCTAGACTTGAAAGACTCTCACCGAAATAAGCCATTAGTAATTATTCTTTCCCTCTAACGCCCCTTAATTGGTTACAATAATGCCTCAAATGTGCCATTGGGTCCCATGTCCATCATATTTCTCAAACTTTGGCATTTTAAAACCAAGACAGAGATTAACACCTAAAAACATGCACAGATCTTTATACGGGACACTTTTGTACTCCCTAAGTCCTTGGAAATTCTTCATAGCCAGTTCCAAACTTCACAATTTTGTGGTCATTTCCTCTTGTTCTTCTTTCACAACAGGTTTTTCAGTATTAAGAGAAAATTCAGGTGGATAAGTGTAGCCGTATGGACCAGTCGACTTAAATGTGTGCTCGGGAGCACAATGTTGTCCACCAGAAATATTCAATACAGGGTCGCTTAAAGAGTGAGGAATCACAACTATTGGATTGATATTAAAAGAAGGAGCTTCAGGCGGGGGTGGCACCCCAAAAACATGAACAGTAGGTATAATCGAGCATGTGGTAGTTTTGTGTTGGGGAGTGAGGAAATGAATATTAGAAGTGTTTGGATAGTGTTGACCGTGAGTATTTCCTAATGCATGTTGTGGCGTGTCAACAAAAATAGGAAATTGTGCATATGACATGGGAGGCAAGCTAGAAAGATATTCTAGATTATCAATGAAAAATGGAGTCGGTGGAAACCAAGTAGCCCAACCTCGATGCATCTCTTCTTTAGCTCCTAAATTCTAATTCCCCAAACTCCCTGTCTGATTAGTGACAACAAACTCAATATCCTTGTTGTCCATAACTTTCTTTGTGACTTGGTGATATATGGAGGACCTTCCAAAATGCCACAAACCAACCACCATAAAATAATTGAACAAGAGATAACAAATGTGTTAGAGTTCAACGTCTTTTCTAAAATCTCTTTTTGTTTTTTTTAAAAGATCACCCAACCCAGGAAAGGCACCTAGGTATATTAGTCCCGAGAGAGGAGAATCAGGTGTGCTTAGTTCATGAAGTTTTGCCACAAAAAGGCCAATAAAGCTCTCTTTCTTTTCTGGAAACTTTATCAGAAAAGGAAGTAATAAAGTGTCAAAAGAATTGACAAAAATCTTTTTGAATTTTCCAGCTTTGACATTCCTATACAAGATGAAACCTATGATTACAAAAGAAAAAAATCTTTTTGGATTTTCAATTTTGAATTTCATACCAAAATGAAACTTGAACCTATTAAATAAAAAATAAAAATCTTTTTGTAGTTTTGTTTTAAAAATATTTATGACACCTACTCTAAATGAAGAGTGAAGAAAATCTGTTTGTAGTTTTTTAAATAAGATCACCGAACCCTGAAAGGGCTGCCTACGTATCTCACTCCCGAGAGAGGAGAATCGGGTGTGTGTAGTTTGTCCCGATTGGACAATTACGGATTAAATAACAAACTAAACCTTGACTTAAGAGACACGACCAAATAAAGATAATGAAGAATGTCAATAAAATCTTTTTGGGGTTTTTAATTGGACACTTCATATAAAACTGACACCAATAATTACGAAAGAAAAATCTTTTCGGTATTTTCATTCTATGAAATGTACAAAACTTCTACCATCTTTTTTGAATTTTCTTCTATTAAAATCCCCTACTAAAAAAATCTTTTTAAAATTTTCGAATTATGAATAAATGCTAAAGGAACAAAGGAAAAATCTTTTTGATATTTTTCTTTTTGACAAATGAGTGCAAAAGGTAAAACTCTTTTTGAATTTTTTGATTGTGAAAAAACAAAATCCATAAAGAACTCTAAAAGCTACAAAGCTCTCTTCTATTTTTTTTTCATTTTGACTCGCTTTTCTTTTCCCTTTTTTTTCAATTTTTCCTTGCCTACATACTTTCTTTAATTCTAGCACATGTTTTCACCAAATCAGTCTGTCAAATAACCTTATTACCCTTATGATGCAATAATTAGAATGTAGGGATGCTTTAGGGGTGAGTCTCCTACGAAGGACCAAGTGGGTCCTGTCTGGTCGCAATATGATGCAGATAAGCATGACCTAAAGGCTGACCTTGGCTCGGGTTCACTAACAAGGTAGTTCGAGGGAGCGTATGGTAGATAGTGGCTATGAAAGATTTCCACCTACTCCATACACCCAATGGCTCCCCCTTCTAAAATAAGGGTGACTCAACTAGAGGTCGTGTATACACATGTACTATGGACTTGTTGCAGAAAAAATTGACTTGGGGTATGCAAATGATGACAGATATAAAGCAGTAAAACATAAATGAAAAACTGTAAACACGTAGTACGAAGGCATTCAACAATGATAAAACAAATACAAATGATAACACAAACAACGTCTATAAACCCATTATGTCATACTAAGCCGATACAACTCCAAAATAAGTTCGAATTTTAAAAAATCTCCAGTAGAGTCACCAAACTGCCACGCCCCTTTTTTACCAAAAAAAAAGATAAAATTTTAAAGTTCAAAGGGTTTTTATTATTTAGTGACAAAATATAAAATTGATTTGTTTCGAAAAAGACTTTTAACATTCAAAACTCAGAGTTGCCACTTTGCATAAGTCGGGTGTGATAAGTCACCTTTGAAAATCCTTTTCAAAACAAATTTTTGACTCTTTTAAACTGATCCGCCAACAGAGATTCTGTCTAAGGAATTCTGTTGAACAAGGGGAAGGTATTAGGCACCCCTCTGTCCCATGGTCCGACCACGGTCGCTATGTAGAGTATATCAGCTAGCATGACACTATAGAATGCATAAATCAAACAAAACACACAAACAAAGCAATCAAACAGTCCAAACAAAATTCAAAACCATAATAATGTTCAGTCTGAATTATACAGTTCCAAAAATAGAAAAATGCGTAAATACAAATCCTATTCTAAACTAATCCTAGACTATGCTCTACCAGACACCTCGAGCCTTGATCGTGATCATCTTTCACCAACATAATACGTTGGGACATTCCCCAGTGAATAAATACAAATTTCCTTGGGGCATTCCCCGACTAAATGAGTATATTTTTTCAATGCGAGAAAACTAACACCATTAACAAACACTTCAAACATTCACAATTTTACAATCCTTAAGTTTGCCTACCCTTATCATTTCCTTAATGATTAATGGCCTAAAATGTGACACTATCGAACTTAACAAAGTCTATGCTTATTCCGAATCAAGCTACCATCAATGAACCAACATAAACCAATATTCACTTTTAACAATTTTCAATTCCCGTTTCAATTTATTCCAATTGAATTCAAGTCGTTCTCGACTAATTAATCAATTTCAATCGACCAATCAAACAAAAAAAAATTACATATCTCAACCACACAATAAAAAATTATATCACCTATAAATCATATCATTACCCACATCACTTCAATAAAAAAATAGAGTTGAGAATTAGACCTCGGAAGAAGCTTTTGAGATTTAGTATTACTCATGTGAAGAGGTAGAATCCACGTCCATGAACCTTGAGTCAACCTCAATACGACTAAAATTGACTCAATATCAAAAAATACAACCCAAACAAATTTGACAATGACAGAATCAAGCAAACCAAGATAGAAATTATGAAATCGAGAAACCCAAACACAGTTTCCGCCAAACATTGTCATAAAATTGAAATTGGGTCATGTCTAATGGATTTGGGTATGTTTTTGCCGGTCTATAGCTAGTGGAGCTGATTTCAATGTTATTCCAGCGTAATCTCACCGGAACTTACCCAAAAAGATCGGTTTTTATCTGGAATGAGCGGACAAAACTGGTTTTCAATTTGCCAAACTTTATTTTCTTTTGATGGTTCCACCAAAGTAGTCTTCTGGGTTGTAGTTGCTTATCTAGAGCTCCGGTAAGAGTCCCAATGCTGGAACAGTAATGGCATCAGTGATGGATCACTGATTTTTACTCAACTTCCCTCTCTTCATTTGACATCTCTCTCATTGTTCTCTTCCTCTTGATTCTCTTTATTTTTTTGTGTTATCTCTCTTGATTTCTCCCTCTCACTGGTGTATATGTGTGTGCATCAATGAGTGAATCATGAATCTAGTTAGGTGTCTATTGTGTGTTTGTTATATGGATGTGTGTGAGCCTTCTCCTCATAAATGGAAAATAGAGGAATATATATGTGTTTCTATGTGTATCTCTCTGCTCCTATGTGATGGTGTTTTCTCTTCTTGTATTATTCTTAAAGTAAACAAAAATAGGAAAAACGTGTAAGGTTAGGTATAGGGGTAGGTGTATGGGGTATGGGTATAGGTTTTTAGGATGAGGTGTTAAAAATGGGGTGTTAATTTGTTAGGTTAGTTATTTTTTATCTTTTTGTGAAAAAATTATCAACTAAAAGGGGTGTATGGTAAGGTGAGTCAAAATTTGTTAAAATTGGGTTTTGGGAGGGACAAAATTAAGTGTCTACAGAAGGTACTTGATGAGCCCTATAGAGGAGATTTGAGTGAGAATTTACTCAAGGATAAAGAAAAGGAAGTGATGCCCCAAAGAGAAGAAGCAGGCGATGAGACAGATATTGAGGAAAGTGGTAAAAAAGTGGTAGAAGTTAGAAAGCCACAAGGTTATACGGCGCCAACCATCCAAGTTCCACCCCCATTCCCTCAGCGATTGCATAAAAAAGAGTAAGGTGACAAATTGAGGAAGTTCATGGCAAAACTTAGCAACTTATCGATAAATATCCCATTGCTTAAGGCAATCCAAGAGATCCCAGGATATGCTAAGTTGATGAAAAAGTTGATGGCTAAAAAGAAGCTTATTGAAGGAGAAACCTTTGAGGTGACTCATGGGTGTAGTGCTATCATGGATAGCAATGTTGCATAAAAGAAAGATGACCTCGAAGCATTCGCCATCTCTTGCATAATTGGGATGCATGAATTTAAAAATCTCTATGTGACCTTGGTGCAACCATCAACTTAATGCCTTTTGTCATCTACAAGAATCTTGGATTGGATACCTCAACACCGACCTCTATACGACTTCTCATGGAGTACCGGTCTATTAAAAGGCCGGTGGCAATTTTGTTTGATGTCCTTATCAAAGTGGAAAAGTTTATACTCCTGGCGAACTGTATGGTATTGGATTATGAAATGGAAAAAAGGCATCTATCATCCTTTTCCGTACTTTATTAGCCACCGGGAGAGCTATTATTGATCTAGAGATGGAGAATGTGAAATTTAGGGTGCAAGAGGATGAAGTCTCTGTTAAAATTTGCAAGTCAGAAAAACAAACCGCGGAACTTCAAGTAGTATCTGTGGTAGACATTGAAAATAAAAAGACAAATATGGAGGGTTTTGAAGACCCACCTTGAGAATGAAGGAAAAAGACGTCGTTCCACAATGATAACTAAGGCTCTAGGTGGGAGGTAACCCACATATTCCACGAGAGTGGCTCGTATCCTTTTTTGTTATGATTTTGTAGGATAGATGTTATCTTTGGCATATGAATAACCCATAAATTTATGGCACTATGTATTGCATTGGATGATCTTACAAGGGGGAAACTGTGTAATTCTGCATTGAAAACTAAACTGGGAAAAAATTTTGAAAATTGAGTAAACAGCTGGACAGGGGAAAACAGGGGAGAAAAACTACTCTCATTTACTGTGATACTGGTGATGTGAGAGTCCGTTATCTCAGTCCCCAAGAATGATCATGGTGATTCAGGAGTCCGCGATTATGGCCACCTAATAGCAATCGCGACCACTTCAGCATTTAAACCCTTATTTCCCCTCACACTCCCTTTAAAGTTGTACTCTCTAATTTGGGTTAATTGTTGGCCAAGTTTGTGAGTTCTCAAACAACATCCTTTCTTCCTTATTACATCACAACTCCAGTAATTGTCATGAATCCATATTCTTATCTTTGACAATAGACCCTAGAATACATGATTAAGAGAGGGCCTAAAGTTTTGATTGTTATAACTTCTATGTTATCATACTTGGTGTGGTGTTAGCTTCTTAGATAACGTTTGTACACAAGTAGAAATCTTGATGACCCAATAATGTGCATCAACTTTAGACAAACAAGATGTGCACACCAAGTGTTTGATATTTTTTCCAAATAAACTTTCTATAGGGGAAATTGCATTTTAAAGGGCGCATTCGAACACTTGATAGCATTGCTCAATTGATTTTCCTATACATCCATAATATAGAGCATGCTTGTAACCCAAAAACTTAGAAAAAATATGAACATGAGAAGCTGGCATAAAACCAGCCGCAATTGCGGTTAGATGACTGTGATCGCAGCAATGCGATTATGGTCAAGGTTTGCGAATGCGGTATCCAACACCAGTTTCCTGCCATGCAAAAAATCCTGCACTTTCAAATTTTAACCTAGCACCACCGAGCACCCATTTCTATGAGCATTAATAAATAATATGGTATAGTTTTCATTCTAAAATATCATTAATTAATATAACATATTTTCAGGACAACCTCATGGACAAGTATGATCACATATGATTCATGGCACCCGAGTGCCACATTCGCTACTACAGTGATCTGCTGAGGACAAAGTTTCTTCTGGAAAGAAGAATTTTCTTAGAGAATGTGCCAGAGAAACTACCGCCATTTCATGACAAACTTGAAACCATAGGTGGAAGTGTTTCTCCCCATATCCATACATCTCAAATGAACAATGGGTCCACAAATTTTATGCCAATATCAATGAGGTATCTTTTTCGAACCCATTCAATGTGACTATCAAGATTCGGGGAAGATCAATTAAAGTTAGGGCTAAGTAAATCAGTGATGTTTATGGGCTCAAACATACAGACATAGGTGAATTCAAATCAAAAGGGTGTAAACCGGGGAGTTGGTTGGTACAATGGATATGCCTTGGAAAGGAAGTCTATTGGACCAAGACTAAAAGCAACATATCCATGAATGACTTCACTTCTGAGGCTCGAATATGGTTGCACATCATTTGTAGTCGAGTGTCACCTTACACCCACATGACAGTAGTCATAAAATTCTATGCTAGAATGGTTGCTTGTATTCTAGATGTTATCTCACTAGATATTGATCATCTCGTAATCAATGAAATAGATTATTTCAAGAACCACGGTAGTATGCATATCTTCTTCCCTTCTTTGATTATTGAGCTTTATAAGAAAGCAGGGGTGGAAGAGTATGATAGTGTTTCATGAGTGCACCCTAGTACCCCCATTCCCCTTGAGTATTTAAGGAGAAGGTGCACCCAAAAAAATCAATAAAAGAAAGATCATCTTGAAAAAGCCGACATACAGTGAGCCCGAACCTCATAGGCGAATCACCATGGGACCTCTTGAGGAGATTGGAGTAAATATAGAAACCATGAAAGATCTTGTGTCTAGTTTTCCCCAAGGACCAAGATCTCCCTTCACCACTCATCATTCTTATGTGTCACTTATCGAATATGAGAAGTACAGGAAGGGCCTAAAGAATCAAGAGGATAGCATTGCTAAGCTTGAGAAAGCCTACTCCTCTTTGGCAGAGTCACATCAAGACCTTCAAATTGAGCATGAAAGAATAGTTCAAGAGAGAAGAAGAGGAATGAGTTCTTTATTAAGATGGGGAAGGTGGTAAAGAGTCTATAGAAGGTCCTAAAACCCCGAGATAGACTTCCTTTATCTTGGGTGGAGAGCGATGATGAGGCCCCAAAAAAGTGGACTGATCTTGAGGAAAATAGTGATAATGCAAAATCCGAGAGTGAAAGAAGCCCTTGATGCGGTTAAAGAGAGTACCCTTATCTCTTTTATACTTGATTATTCATGCAGTGGGGACACTGCTGTTCATTCAGTTGGGGGTGTATCCTTAGTCATTTAATTTGAGCATGTATTATTGATATTTCTGCATACTTTTCTGCTCTTTTGGATGATTTTTAATTTTACTTGGATTGTAATATTAGGGAACTTTGATGGTGTCTACATTTGTATGGATTATTTACTTTGTTCTTAGTTTTCTATTTTAGTTAAAGTTTTAATAGACGAGACTTTCCATCATGATTTGTTTCCAACTATAAATGAAAGGAAAGTCTGAGTACCCATGTCATCGAGTCCATAAAATACAAGGGAAGTCTGAGTACCTATAGTATTGATGATCTAGGATTGCATTAATATCCATTGGTGAAGTTTGAGTAACCATATGGATGGGTCTCTCAATCTATGATTTGCAATGTGAGACTATAGCTTAGATGGTTGCCATGATTAGCAAACTATGTGTGGTGCAGATACAAAAGAAAACAACCCTCTCCATAAAAAAATTTTTCAAAATTCAAAGGAATGGACGTGAGCAACTTTGTGATGAAATTTTACCTTTCTCTATGACTCCGAAAGTTGACTTCGAAAACATAGTGAATAATCCATCTTTGTCTCAAGCGGGTAAAACAATTGAATCCCCTTAACAACATTCGCATGCCATGTGTGTGAGGTTAATTTTCTTTGTCTCATGTGTATTTGTACCATCTAGAACTTACCCTATTAGTCTTTCAAAGATAAATTTTAATTGTGCTTGCGTAAGACCCCATAAAAAAATTCTAGTATAATTCAGTCCTTTAGGCTTGTTAAGGTGTCTCAAACTTAAAAAATTCTAGCTAAGTTTCCAAACTTAGTTTATTTTTAGCCTTCAAAAATTGGAGATGTCATTTTGCAACCTTAAAGTCCTTTAAAGGCCTATATTTTTGTTAATTCATGATCAAGGAGGTCAATAGGTGTCCACAGATAAGTTTTGGATTTTTTGGACCTCGTTTAGACCTTGTTTGGAATCCCAAAATAGTGAGTCGACGCGATGTTGGCGCGTCGCATTGCCAATCGTGTCGACAAATAAAATTAACCTCATCTAAAGCCAAATCCTAGTGAACCAACGTGATTTCAACGCATCACGTTGGTACCCTCAACGCACCACGTCGGTTGTAGCGTTACTGAACACATTTTTCTGTCTTTTAAACCCGCGTCCTTAAGGATAATTAGGTATTTTTCCCCCAATATTCAACCCTCATAACACAAAATTTATCCCTCTTTTTCCTAATGATAGTCATTCTTTCACAATTGCTAGAGAAAAAGAAAACCCTAGGTGATTAATTTCAAATCAAGAACTCAAGATCTCTCCATTTACACTCAAGAAATTTCCAACCAAGGTATGTAAAGTGTTCATACAAGGATCCCTTTCATACTTGGATCTTAAGAAACAAATTTTTAAATCATGAATTGTGATTTCCATGTTGTGGATTGTATTCCATCCATGTTAATGTTAATTTATGGTTTCCAAGTTGTAAACTTTATTGTATCCCATGATATTATGATAGCATGAATGTTGGAATTGAATTCTCTTATGTTGATCTCTTGAATTATGAATGAAATATGATAGTCATGATGTTATACCATGTTTTCCATGCTCATGTACAAGATTATACCCTCTAGGTGTTTGACAAAATGCTTAAATGAATGAATTGTGCAATTGTGACTCAATGGTGATCTAACTGATGATCCCATTCTATATTCATATGTTTAGGTTGACTCCCATTCTAAGGCTATGCCTTGTAATTTATTGATGGAATGCTCATTAGATTTGATTTATGAACTTATGATATGTTAGAATGCATTCCTACTCATGTACAAGATTATGATTATCAAATGCCTCATAAAATCCCTCAATGATTGTATTATGAATTGTTGATTATGGTTGTGTGTTCAAGAAGTGCCATGTCCTATTTATGTTCATTCTATCGAGTCCTGGGGGTATTTCATACCCGATAATTTAGCTGTGTGCCTAGAGCCAGTGTCAGTTTTAAAGATACTCTCAGTCAAGCCATGATTAGTAGAATTCAGTCAGTCACATGACTTAGGAAAACTCAATAAATTTAGTATTAGTCCAGTCCCACTCAGTACTCAGAAATCACGGTAAAATCAGTCAGTTAATAGAATTTAGTAGTATTCTATCAGTCAATAAAAATTTAGTGAACTCTGTCCAGTACAGTCCAGTATACTCAATTCAGTGTCTATTCAGTTGGGAGTAGGATTCAGCACCGAGTAAACCTAAGGATGGGAACTCACCTGCTAGCAGAAGGTGTGATTCTTAGAAGCAATCCTTGCATTCCAGAACTACATAGCCAGCATAGGTTGAGACATCAAACCTGCTAGATGAGGGTTGATAAGGTCGCTTAACCTATCTGATGAGGGTCCCGCCACTCTCGTTAGAGTACCTGATAGATGAGGGTCACTCATAATTTGTCCTTACTAGTGGCGTATTGACACCCTTCCAATTGGTGTTACAGATTGTACCCTAACTCAGTTGTATTATTCTATTAAGGGAATGTCAGTTAGATGACTACCTCCCACAGTCTTAGTCTTCAGTAAAAAACTCAGCTAGTTCTATAGATTTTAGGACTGTCAGATACAGTCACTCAGCTCAGTATGGAACTTAGCTAGTTCTATAAGAATCAGGACTGTCAGACACAGTCATACAGTAATCAGTATATCAATTATCAGTATATCAGTAATCAGTAATCCATGTTATCTGTATTCCATGTTATCAGTAACTCAAAATCTGTAATCCATATGATTTCAGTTACAGTTATGTATTTATGTATGTATCCTAACGTAGTCATGTTTATGTTATTCAATCAGTTATAGTTCATGCATATGAACCCTTGTATTCAGCCTTACCTCATTTTGTGTACCAATACATTCGCACGTATTGACGCATACTTTTCTTTTACACTATGGTGTTTTATACCATAGGTTCGAACGCTCAGGTTCCCGACCATGGATAGACAGATTTAGGTTCAGTCTGCAGTAGTATACTAGACATGAGTCCTCATCATTCGAGGATGTTCTATTATTTTATTATTTTAGTACTTAGTCATTTCAGTAGTCGGAGTTAGTTGGGGACATGTCCTATCAACTCCTTATTCAGACAGTTTAGAGGCTTTCAAACTAGATGTTTAGACTAGATATTCAGACTTCAATATTTCAGTATGTATGTTCAGTTTTGGTATTCTTATACCATTGTTCAGACATTATTCAGTTTTGAACCTTTTGGTAGATTTCCGCCAGATTTCCATATTTATCTCAGTTTTATTGTTATTAAGTATAACTATATACAGTGCTCACAGCAGGTACCAGTCATGGGTTAGCTAGTGGTCCTTCGGGATCGTTAGCACCGTGTAGTGTCTGGGGTACCAGACTCGGGGCGTTACAAACTTGGTATCAGAGACTAAGGTTTAATAGTATCCTACGAAGTATAAAAAGCCTCATCTAATAGAGTCTTATGCATGGGTGTGTTGCGTGCCATATTTATGTATAAGAGGCTATGAGATATTTCAGAAATAGTTTCCCTTCTTTCAGCATTCATGTCATGTGTGTGAGCGTGAGCTCAAATTTAAATCTCAGTCTAATCTATTTCCCCCTTTCGTTCATAGAACATGCCTCCCAAAAAAGACTAACAAAAGGAGAAATGGGAATTAATCAGCACCTTACCCCATTCAGACAGATCCCCTGGATGAACATGTCTCTCATACAAAGTTCAGAGCTGCATTCACTACTCTTGCTAATTCAGTTGCTTCTTAGAATGAATGCCCAGCTGCCACTTCGGCCAACCCAACGACCAATTCTATTGCAGCCAGGATTAGGACTTCACCCGAATGACTATTTTACTATGTCATGTGTTTAAATTATTGATTATGAGGTTTTAAATATTGTCTTTGGAATTTGGGTTAAGGGTACGGGATTTTTTTTGGTTTTATTTTTACTTTTATTGATAATCAAAAAAATAATTTTGTATTGAATGGACCAACCCATTCAATACAAAATATCTAATACAAAAAACACAAAATATCCCGATCCAATAAAAGATCCGGCCCAAAAAGAAAATAAACACAAATATAAATTGAGTAGGGTTTCTAAAAAGGGATCTTTCAGCTCTTAATCCCCCTTGATTTCCACCTCTTTGCTATGGATCCCTTCAATAATGCTCTGTTCACTATGCTTCTTCTTTGGATCATAAATACCATGCCATGGATTTTTAACTTCAGATCCATGTCCAGCTTATAAGA
This sequence comes from Capsicum pubescens, assembly GCA_030864215.1. Classification (NCBI taxonomy): domain Eukaryota; kingdom Viridiplantae; phylum Streptophyta; class Magnoliopsida; order Solanales; family Solanaceae; genus Capsicum; species Capsicum pubescens. The sequence continues at coordinate 181,865,366 of CM061546.1, read as the reverse complement.
GTAAGTTCAGTTTCACCTTGTCTTCATTTGTTCTGGATTTGAGTTCACCTGCTAATACAGACTCCATTTCTTCTTTAGTTGAGATATCTAGTGTGATGATATATTAAGTGGTTTTTGGTGCTAAACCGACAGTTCTAGTCCACTGAGAGTTGGTAGTCCATCTTGGTAATTATCTTCTTCCTTTATGTTTGCTTTTTCTGTCTGATCTGTATGTAAAATTATTATTTTTGTACAGTTGATGAAGGGAGGGATATTGTATGATACTCATACCTACTGTTAACCTGATGGTATCACCATTCTCAGCTGCACTAAATGAAGATCTGACCTCTGGACCCCCCAATCTACTTAGAGTCCTTTTTTTGTTGGCTGGTGTAGTTAGGGTAAGTAGTTTTCCTCCTTTTGTATGCCCTCTGATGTTGTAAATATGATGCATGTGCATAACTTTGTTGTAGCCTTCCCAGTTTATCTGTCATTTTGCTACTGCTAGCCTTCAGTATGAACCTTTGTATTTATCACTGTTTAGGATCTTTCTGCCCCTGCTTGGCAACTACTGAAATGTTGTATATGTAAAGGACTCTTCTTCCAATGCTAAATTAGCCAAGTAATTTGCAAGTTGATTACCTTCTCTATATATATGCACTATGTGAATCTTCTTGGTAGCTAGTAAATGCCATATCTGCTTGATTGTGTCTTTTAACTTCCATGGTATCTCTCACTCCCTAACTAACAACCTCTGCATCAGTAATGAATCTGTCTATATGATGACTATATCATGCTTTGATGAATTACAGTGTCTTGTTGCCTTTAGAATAGCCATAGCCTCTGATTTCATACTGTTATAGTGTATTGGATGTTTGTTGTTTAAATGATATTCCCATGATTTTTTATATGTGTTCATTTTATATTGATGGTTTTGAAACTTGTGGGGTGCATGGGCATGTTGAACAAACTAGGGGGTCGCGGATTCCCCCAATTTTGATTAATTTTTATAATTAAATTGTGATGACCGCAACCTAACCTCATGAAATTAGTTTTGAAACATGAGTATGTACATATTGAAACAACTCTTGGAATTATTGCTTTGGATAAATGGCTAATCAAATATAAATGATCTTGAAAGTCCATTATGGCCCTAATATGATTTTAAATTGAACCTCGGGGTTCATGGATTCCTCCATGTGAATAAATCATTAAACCTTGGGAGTCATGTATACCCCCATATGGATGAATAATTTAACTTGTGGGGTCATGGAATCCCCATGTGATGTATATTTTCTATGGCATGATAATATTAGCATACAAGTGTAAGTGGTATGACGATACCAATGGTATGACTTAATGGATGATTATAGTTCCATAAATGGGAATGTGTAACTATTTAAATTAGGCTTAAAGGGGGTTGTGTAGCTAATCCATGAAAGTAAATGTCCTGAGGGACTGCTACTGGAAACCCAAATTTTTTGGCATGAGGGATTGGTCTGGGTGACCTTGTGCTTGTGTCACACTTGATATATATTTTTGTCAGGGATAAGGCGAAGGTTTATGGATTTTTGGCCTTCTTGATACCTCCAATTCATGTGGCCAACACGCACTGGGTCCCTTTCGAAGGGAGGAGCTGGATTATATAGCCTCTGGGTGCCTTATGATGGTAAAGCTACATAGTCTAGGTTAATGTTGTAATTTTATGCTAAACCCTACTCTCTGTCCTGGCATACTATAAATATATATATATATATGTACACTGTGTGCATGTGGATTTTTCTATGGTTTTGACTAGGCATTATTTTACCCTTTCCATGATATACATGCTAGAGCTCACCCCACTAACTATCTTCAAACACTCTATCCCTATGCGATGCAAGAACCAAAAACACTTTTGATTTTTCTGTGCAGTGATTAGGTAATTTTTGGATCGATTTTAAGTAAGCTTGAAATGGTGAGCCTCCCTCTTTTGGAAGTCCTATTACTCCTTGGTTCAAATTATATCATAGACTGTTTCTTTGGTTTCCTTATTTCTTCTATGTTCTGGGTCATGTCCCAACATAGGTTGTCTTTTGGTATCAAGAGCTTTATGGATTACTATGGATTGAGGTGGTTGTTGTAGTTTTTAGGTTCCTTTCTATGTTAGATGGGTTGCCTACCTTGTTATATGTTCGAAACTCAACTCTATCTTGTTATATGTTTGGAATTTATCAGTTGTAAGGTGTATTGTGTTCTTGTTGGCTAGGGTAAATATGGTGGTCCCCAGTTTAAACACCCTAAGGTTTGATCCTTTGAAATTTCCTGAGTTTGATCTTTTGGACATCATACGACTTAAGGGAAATTGTCGTATGATGTGGGTACGATTTAGGGTCCTCGATCATATGATAATAAGTATAGTTTGGTTGGTTTCTTTTGAAAGTATGAATGGATATCATAAGGGTCTTATAGAGATGGTATGAGCGATATAGTCCAATTTGTATGTTGTCCAGTTTTCAATCCCTTTAATTCTGTCTTGGATACGATTTAAGGTACTAGTCGTATAGTATGGGTAGGACTTGGTCAAGGGGAGTCATATGATGGAAAAGATGTGATGTCCAACATTCTATCTAGGGTACAAGTTTAAGTACCACTCGTATGTTATGGGTACGGTTTAGGGTGGTGGAGTCGTACCCTCCTGTGGGATTTTTATAGTTTAATTTGGAGGTATTCTGGACATTTCCCCTCTTAACCTCTTTTTATCCCACGGCTTAAAACACTATTAGGACTTTATTTACCCTATTCTTCTCAATCAAAAACACTTTAAACACTCTCAAATCTCTCTCAAATCTCTTGGTTCAAGAAAGGCTAAGGTTTCCTTCAAGGTGGTCAATTAGGGGCTTTAAGGGTGATTTCTCTCCGTACTCTTTTGTATCTAATGCATGTTACTCCTCCCTCATTGTTAGTTCAACTAAATGCATGTTTTAAAGAATGGTTTTCATGGTTTAATTATGGGTATTGGTTGGTTTTAAATTATATATTAGGGGTTTTGGTGGTAAATGGTTGGATATTGTTTTCCCATACTTTACTTATGATTTCTCATATTTTAATATTTCTTTGAATATTTTGGAATGTGTGGTAATGGTAAATGGGTTTAATTGGATTCCCTAAATTTCTTGGTTTTGGTTTTGAAAACTATATGCCTCAACATGTTTGATAAAATGCCTATGAGAATGGTTTTGTTACATAGTTGGATTTTTATTGAAAACTTTGGATTTCATAATATGGTAATGGAACTCAAAGTTGGTTTGGATGGTTTAAATGGTTAAATGATAAGGCCTTAGTGACCATAGAATCCCCTAAGTATTGGCTAATGATATTGCTTGCAAGCTATAGTCGGTATGACGATACCACTTCATAATTCCTTGGTAATAAACTCTAGAATTAGTGGTTTGGTTCTGTGCTAAAGGTTTTAATTGTGCAATAATGACAAGTTATGATAGATAACCATGAAGATGTGAGCCCAATGGACGGACACTAGAAACTCATGTTTGCCGACTTGAGGGTTGGTCATGGTGACCATATACTTGTGGGGTATAAGGGAATCCCTTAAGTTATACTTGTATATATGTATCATGGTGGGTGAAGGGTACACGGGAATCCCCAAGCCCTATGATATCTCTGGTTTATACAGCTACACACATGGGACCCGTTTAGGGGGTAACACTAGACCCATATAGCTCGTGGGTAGTCTTAGGACGGTTAAGCTACATATCCTAGGTTAAAGTTATAAATCCATGCAAAACCCCATTCCCTTTCCCAGCATTGATTATATATATGCATAGATATGATTTCATATGGTTATTTACTTTTCTTTAAATGTTGGGATTGTTTTATCCTTACTTATGAGTACATTCTAGCATTCACCTGCTAACCCGTGTTCAGATGTTGTATCCCCATGCAATGCAAGAATCGACCATACTATTCCTCTTACTCAGTGACTTTGACTCGGGGATAGCTTTGTGTCGGATTGAAGTGGTGAGCTTCCAAACTCTGAAAGGCTCCATTTCATGCTCTGATTTTCTCTACATACTTTTTTTATTTCTTAGACTTTGGTTTTATCTTTGGTTGGGGGTATGTCCCAACCGGATGTTGTTTTGCTTTCGAATAAAGTCTTTGTGAGACTACATTGGGTTGGTATGGGTGGTGTCGGTATTGGTGTCAGCCTTGGCATTGGTATTGGTATTGATATCGGGGCTGAAACTATTTAAATGTATTTGATTTATCATTTTTCCATTTTGTTATGTTATATAATTTGAATTTATTCGGCATATGGTGTAGGGCGGTTATGGGTGGGTAATAGGGGTGGTCTCTGATCCCCGTTAGGCTTGAGGCACCCGACACGACTAGCCCTTGATTTGGATCCTTTCATATTGGTATCAAAGACCTAGGTTCATGGTGACTTGGGAGTCCACAAAGCCATATCGAGTAGAGTCTCTCTTAATGGTGGGTAGCTCACACTCATAAGGGAAAGTCTACAAGGCATTTAGGAATATTTCTCTTTCTTGTGTTAGTTTTCAACATGTGGAGTGTAAGTCCTGAATTCCTATCTAATTCTCATTTGTTCGCTTTTCAAATCATGCTTAGTGTATTCCAGGAGTGGGGAGGAATATGCAGACCATTTGAGAATAGTGTTGCAGACCCTTAAGGACCATCAATTATATGCAAAGTTTAGTAAATGGGAATTTTGGTTGAAATCTGTTACCTTCTTGGGGAATATCATTTCTGGGGCTAGTATTCATATAGATTCTCAAAAGACTAATGCAGCAAAGCACTAGCCTAGATCCATCACTCCATCTGATAACAGGAGCTTTTTAGGTTTGGCTGAGTATTATAGAAGATTTATTAAAGGGTTCTCCTCTGTAGCCGAACCATTGACTAACCTGACCCAAAAGAAAGTGAAGTTTATATGGTCGGATAAGTGTGAGATGAGTTTCCAAGAGTTGAAGGATAGATTGACTTCGGCTCTAATGTTAGCTTTATCGGAAGGGTTAGATGAATTTGTAGTGTATTGTGATGCTTCTAAAGTTGGGTTGGGTTGTGTGTTGATGCAGAGTGGGAGAGTGATATCTTATGGCTCCAGGCACTTAAGGATAACAAAAAGAATTACCTAACTCACGACTTGGAGTTAGTTGACGTAGTTTTTTGCCTTGAAAATTTGGAGGCACTACCTCTATGTTGTGCATGTTGATGTTTTCACAGACTATAAGAGTCTTTAGTTTGTATTTTTTGTTGGGAGATGAATCTTCATCAGAGAAGGTGGTTGGAGTTATTGAAAACTTATGACATGCATGTACTTTATCATCTGGGTAAGTCTAACATGGTGGCAAATGCACTAAGTAGGTTGTCTATGGGTAGTGTGTCTCATATGAAGAAGGAAGAATGGGAGTTGGAAAAAGAAGTACATAGGTTGGCCCATTTGGGAGTATATTTGCTTGACACTGATGATGGGGGAGAAGTAGTTTAGAACGGTTTGGAATTATCTTTGGTAGTAGAAGTTAAGGAGAAACAGTGAAATGATCCCATACTTATCCAAATATTAGAAGCAGTCAAACTTCAAAAGGTTGAGGTTTTCTCCCAAGGTGCAGATGGTGTACTTTTAAATCAAGGTAGGCTTTATGATCCAAATATATATGGGTTGAGGAAAGGATACTAGTCGAGTCTCATGGTTTGAGGTATTCCATTCATCTGGGTGCTATGAAGATGTACTGCAATTTACGAGAAATTTATTAGTGGAATGGTATGAAGAGGGACATAGCAGAGTTTGTTGCCAACTATCCAAATTGCCATCAAGTTAAAGTTGAACACAAGAGACTGGGTGGTACATTGCAAGAGATTAGTAACCCTACTTCAAAGTAGGAAGTAGTGAATATGGATTTCAATAAGGGTTGCCTCGTACAAGACATCAGCATGATTCAACTGGGGGCATAGTAGATCGAATGACAAAATCAGCCCATTTCCTACCTGTTAAGACTTCAGATACGAAGGAAGATTATGCCAGAATGTATATCCATAAGTTAGTAAGGATTCATGGAATACCCTTGTCTATCATTTCAGATAGAGGCACATAATTCACTTCACAGTTTTGGTACTCTTTCAGTAGGGCCTTGCTACAAAGGTTAAGCTTAGTACTACTTTTCATCCGTAGACCGATGGTCAGCTGGCACAGATAATTCAGACATTAGAAGACATGATGAGGGCATGTGTTATAGACTTTAAAGAAAGTTGGAATGACTATCTACCTTTGATTGAGTTTGCTTATAATAATAGTTATCATGCTAGCATTAAGATGGACCATTTGAAGTGCTTTATGGGCATAGATGCAGTATCCCCAATAGGGTGGTTTGAGGTTGGTGAAGCATCTTTGATTGTGACGAACTCTATTTTTGAAACTACGGAAAAGGTTCAGTTGATTTGTGAGAGTTTGAAAATTACTCAGAGTCTTCAAAAGTCATGTGCAGATCTAAGGAAAAGAGAGTTAAAGTTTGAGGTTGGGGATTGGGTATTCTTAAAAGTGTCACCTATTAAGGGAATAATAAGATTTGGAAAGTGAAATTGAGTCCTCGATTTGTTGGTCCATATGAGGTAGTGAAGCATGTAGGAGAGGTCGCCTACGAATTGAATCTTCCATCAGAATTAGTTGTCGTTCTCCAGTGTTTTATATTTTTATGCTTAAGAATTACATTAAAGAGTCATCCTTAGTAGTTCCCCTAGAGAGTATTAGGGTCAAAGATAACTTGTCGTATGAGGAGATTCCTGTGGAAATACTTGATAGGCAGGTTTGAAGGCTAAGGAATAAAAAAGTAGCATCAGTAAAGGTTCTTTGGAGAACCAGTTGGTTGAAAGGGCCACCTGGGAAGCTGAAGTAGATATGATGACCAAGTATCCTCATCTCTTTTCTTCCAACTCAGTTCTTGCTGAAGGTAGATAGTTATTTTCAGCCAAAACTCCTTCTCTTTAAGTCTGTTTAAGTATTCTTAAGTCATATACTATGTTGTGAGTAATTAGATCCTTGTGATAGGTATAAGTTTGACTATAAGTTTGGTGTACAGAATTTGATTATTTTCCAAATCGTAAATGAATCACATTCGAGGATGAATGTTTCCAATGGGGAGATATTGTAATACCCTATGTCTAAAAGCCAGTGTCCATCATACGACTCATTCTCCTGAGTTGTACATACATCATATGAGTGGTATATAGTGAGTCATACCTATGGAAGTGTAGATTAGTTGAAGTCAATTATATATACGAGTTGATTCTAGAAATCTTCAAAGCATGGTATGAGTCATATGAAGTGAATTCGTGAGTTCAGCGGCAAAGGCTCTCTTAGATACTATCCAAGTAACGAGTTGGGGGATACAAGTTGTATTGATATGATACTAGTCATAGGTTTAGACTCGTATGTTGACTAGTGTATACCATCTTTGATCCTGCCAAGCTTACGAGTCATGGGGCTCACTCGTATCTTAACCATATGAGTCATATGGTTGACTCATCACGACTGGCGGTCAATTACTATAATGTTAAGTTAAGGGGCCTGTTGGTCTTTTCCCCTCTAAAAACTTCTAACCCATGAGTTATACCCAAGAGAGGTGTTATTTCCATCATACTTTCAATCAATTAACAATATTTTTCCTCCTTCCATCTTCAAGAACATCAATATTAGGGTTTATCTCATTAAGTTATCTTTCAAGTTATTTTCATAAGTCAAGCTATTCCAGGTATGTGGGGTTTATGAACAAGGATATTTTTTCATCCTTGTGCCCAAAAATCATGATTTTAGGAGTGAATTTACTTTTTTGAATTAGGGTTCGTACCCATATAACCATATTCTTAAAGTATGACATTACTCTATGGTAGAAAGCTTTAAGTGTATCAAGGTTTACATATATTCATATCTTGACTTGTAAGATTTATAATGTGATTTGAAATCCATTCTCTTGACTGGGATGTTGTTGAAATATTTCAAGGTGATTATGAGCATAATATTTTGTTATGAATTTCTATGAAATAAAGCATGAACTCTAAGTCCTAAGTACAAGTATTGAGTTTACAAGAAGTTTATGCTCTTAAGCTACATTGATATGTTCTCTTACATGATTTAATGAGAATCTTGATCTTTTGATCTAAGGGTAAGAATTTAAATCCACAAGTGTTCATCTTGATTTTGATTTAAAGTAAAGAAAAGCATAACAGTTTTTCAGTCTATAAACCCTTATGTTATTTTAAGGTGGATTTCTTAAGTATGAGCATATATATAATCTGAGAGTAGTATTTAGCACCAAGAAGGGAATATAGATGAGAGTATCCTAAATTCTTGGAAACCATAGTAGGTTAAGCTTTTTACCAATATGAATGAAGTATAGTGATCACTTAAGTTAAGGTTATATTCCAATGAAAAGGGTAGAATAGCTTTCCCCAACATGGGTAAGATGTTGGATTCCATGGTAGCTCATATTATTTATGTCGGTTAGAATAATATCCATGCTTTATTAACAATAGAAGAATATCCTAACTTTTGGTTGAAAGTTATTTTAGATCTTTGATTTCCACTTATGTTCGAGTCAGCTGGGCTCTATCCTATTGGCTCTCTAGTTAGTAGAGGCTTGTCAAACTGTGTATGTTTTAAGTTCGGGAAGCTTGTTTAAGGTTTCCAAAGTTAAAGATTTACATTATGTTATGGAATTGTTACCTTAAGTTTCTAAACATGTTAGTTCATTTTTTATGAGAGTTTCAAGCTGAATAGATATTATGGGTTAGCTTGGGACTATTCGTAGTCTTAAGCACCATGTGACATCCAGTAGGTACTTCTGGGGTGTTATATTTTGACTAAATCCCCAACAGTATTTATGGATTTGATGAATAGGGTCTTCCTTCAGTTTTTGAATTTATTCGTGATTGTCTTTATGTAATACCCCACCCTTCTCCTAGTTCAAATTCATCTCTAGAACATCAAAGATCTTGCTTCAAAGATGAATATATTTTATCCCATGTGAAAATTTGAAGATTTTTACTTTTTATCACGTGGGAAATCGAATAAGCTTTCCATCGTTACCAAATTCACCCAAATCCGACACTCGGGCTAAAAGTTAGAGCCATTTTAGTGAGACAACGTACCACCTGGTACTTTAGCGCATCGCGAAGCAAGCCAAAATGGCAATTGTTAAAATCCATTAAGCCTCCGCGATTCCACTGCATTGCGGTGGCTTTCCAGTTTGCAACCAAGGTGGAAACGCGATTTACACCACGTCGCATCAAGGCTCAATTTCCCAATTGTCCAATTTCCAGTTAGCTGGCGGGATTATGGTGTGTCGCGCCAGCATGCAAAATTGGGATTTTTCCAGTTCCGAATTTTATTTCCAAGGGAAATACGGTCATTTTTCTACCCCAATATATACTCTTTAACACGAGATTTCTCATTATTTCACCCAAATATACTAGTTTTCTCTCAATTTTCTTCAACAACAACCATTAGGGTTCATAGATCAAGACCCAAGTCATCAAGATTCCTCCATAAATCTTCCAAGAATTATATAACAAGGTATGTTATATGTTGATTCTTGGGTTCCTTCCACTCAAGAAGCTCAAGAATTCTTTTCAAAATTTTGAGGTTTACGTATTTCTGAGATTTCATGATTTATGTGTAATAGAGTTCATGATTTTGTATTTTTGGGTTTTAATTCATGATTTAGACTACCAATTTAAAGAGTTGATTCTAGTATGTGATGAATTGTATGATGTTCATGATAAACCCTCTTTAAGTTGCATGATATTGATGTATTCATGATGATTAAGTATAGAATCTGTGGTATAACCAAAGAATGCTCCCCATATGTTTGATAGAATGCTTAAGTAAAGATAATAGTGCCAATTTAGTATGTTAAGAATGAAATCCCCAATTTTGTGATAACTAGTTCATGCCAAGCGTTTGTTGAAATGCCTTAGTGAATGTATTATGATAAGTTCCATGCTTTCTTATCCATGTGTATTCCTTATTGAACAACTATGAGATATTAGTATGCATTCCCTATACATTTACATGTGTATGACATTCAAGTGACGAGATATCGTATTGATTGTGTTGTGAATGAAAGTCCATGGTCATGATTATTCAAGAATGGTTATGTTTTACTTTTATGTTATCGAGTCCTGGGGGTATTTATACCCAACAAATTAGCTATTGTCTAGAGCCAGTATCAGTTTTCACGATAATCTCAGTCACGCCATGATCTTAGAACTCAGTCAGTTATTGAATTCAGTACTCTCAGACAGTTACGGAACTTAAGAAATCTCAGTAATCTAAGTATCATTAGCATCCCAACTTCAGTTCAGTACTCAGCTCAGATCTTAGTAGTATTCAAGAATTCAGTTTCAGACCTCAGTAGAATTTAAGTAATTAATTCAGAACTTAGTATCATCCAGTCAGATAACGAGATTCAGAAGTATTTCGTCAGATAACGGAATGAAGTAAACTCAGTCAGATCAGTCAAGTAAGATAATTAGTAATAGATTCAGCTCAGTCTAGTACAGTTCAAGAATCAGTTTAGTGTCTTTCAGTTGGGAGTAGGAACTAGCACCGAGCGAGTGCAGGGATGATGGCTTCCCCATTAGAGAGGCTGAGTCGTTAGTAATAGTCCCTGAACTTCAAAACTGCATAGCCAGTGCAGGACCAGGAGTCACCTGTTAGATTAAGGCTTGACTATCATATTGCCTTAGGCTTGACTTCCTATTCAGGGTCACCCATTAGAGAGGCTTGACCATAGCAGAGGTATTTACCCGTGGCATGGTATTAACACCATTCCAGCTGGGGTTACAGGTTGGACCCCACTAGATCAGATTCGGGGCATGTCGGTTAAGTGAGAACTCCCACAGTTGCAGTTTTAGTATCAGTCTTCAAAGTAGAACTCAGAAATTAGGACTGTCAGGTACAGTCACCCATCTCACTAAGGAACTTATATAGTTTTATAGATTCATGGACCACCCGCTAGATAGGCCTGGTCTCACATAAAGTTAATCAGTATCAGTACTAATAGGGCCGGAGATCACCCATTAGATAGGCCTGATCTTAATCTTCGTCCGTCATTTCTATTATTAAAAGATTCAGAGATCTTCCTCTAGATAGGTCTGATATCAGATACAATCATTCTTTATCTTTATTAGTAATTCAGATATCATCCATTAGAAAGATTTGATCACAGTTTTAGTTAGTCGATAGTAGCGAACTCAGAACTCAGTCATTGATATGAGCAGATTCAGTATCATCAGTTTCAGAGATCAATCGCTAGAGAGGACTAATCTCAACTTCAGTACTTAGTTATCAATATCAGAAGATTCAGTTATTCAGTATCTCATATTAGTAGTGAGTTTGGTTGTCAGTAAAGCAGTATCTGAGTATCAATATTCAGAGTCACGAGATTTCAGTTATGGTTTCTGCATTCTTGCATACGTCCTCATTCAATACCCTCATGTTATTTAGTTAAGTTATGTTCATGCATAAGCCCTTGCTTTTAGACTTACCTCATCTAGCATACCAATATATTCAAAGTACTGACGCATACTTTTCTCTTATGCTATGGTGTCTTATACCATAAGTGTCAAAGTGTGAGATCCAAAGCAACCTTAGTAGTCCAGACTTAGTCAGCAGTAGTGGACTTAGTAGTGACTCCTCTTCATTTGAGGATGATCCTTATTTTATTATGGCATTAGACTCAGTTTATTTTCAGTAGACAGAGTTAGTTGGGGACATATCTTATCAAATCTACAGTTCAGATAGTTAAAGGCTTTTCAGACAGATGTATTAGTATTTAGTTTTTAGTATTAAGTATTTTTAGAAATTTGAACCTTATGACAAGTTTTTGCTAGTTTTCTGCATTTATTTCAGTATATTATGCAGTGCTCAGGTACAGATATCAGAAAAGAGTTAGCTTATGGTCCTTCAGGATCATGAGCACCGTGTGGCATTTTAGTTCTAGAAAATTAGGGTGTTACACTTCATTGATGATATTTTGGTATACTCTAAAAGTGAGAAGAATCATGTTGATCACCTTCGCATTGTATTGCAGACCTTGAAAGATCAACAGTTGTATGCTAAGTTTTCCAAATGTGAATTCTGGTTGAACATTTTTACATTTATGGGTAATGTTGTGTCTAGTAAAGGGATCATGGTGGATCCTTAGTGAGTTTTTGTTATTAAGAAGTGGCCTAGAACCACGACTCCAACCTATATTCAAAGATTCTTGGGTTTAGTCGGTTACTATAGAAGATTTATGGAAAGTTTCTCTTCTATTGCTGTCCCATTGATCAAGTTGACTCAAAATAAGGTGATGTTCATATGGTTTTATGCTTGTGAGGGTAGTTTTGTGAATCTAAAATATAAGTTAACTTCATCTCCGGTCTTGACTCCGCCTGAAGGCATGGAGGGTTTCGTTATTATTGTGATGCACTTGGGTTGGTTTGGGTTGTGTTTTGATGCAACATGGTAAGGTGGTTTCTTATGCCTCTAGATAGTTTAAGGTTCATGAGAATAACTATCCAACTCATGAATTGGAGTTGTTAGCCATGGTGTTTGTGTTGAAAATTTGATGTCACTCTTTGTATGAAGTGCATGTGGATATCTTTTCTAACCATAAGAGCCCGTAGTACTTGTTTACTCAGAAAGATCTTAATCTCACATAGAAGAGGTGGCTTGAGTTGCTAAAGGACTATGATATGAGTCTTCACTACTATCCTGGTAAAGTTAACATAGTTATTGATGCTCTTAGTAGGTTATCCCATGGGGAGTCTAGCTCATGTGGATAAGGATAATCCGAAATTAGTGAAGGATATTCACTGTTTGGCAAATCATGGAGTTTATCTCTTAGACTCTGAAGATGGAGGTTTGTTTGTGCACCAGGTGGTTTAATCATCTCTTGGTTCAAAAATAAAGGAGAAATAGGCATTACACCCTCTTTTGATGAAAATCAAATATTATGTGGGTAAGTAGAAGGTAATGACCTTTGAGATCTGTGGTGATGGTATCTTGAGGTACCATGGAAGGTTGTGTATTCTCGATATTGATGGGTTGTGAGACGGGATTTTGGTCATGGTTCATAAATTGTGGCATATGGTTCATCCCGGTTCAACAAAGATATATTAGGATCTTAAGAGTATATATTAGTGGAATAATACGAAGCAAGATGTAGCCAACTTTGAGGCTAAGTGTATAGTGTGTCAGCAAGTGAAGGTGGAGCACATAAGGCTCGATGGGATAATCCAAGAGATTGAACTATTGGTGTGGAAGTAGGATATAATTAATATGGATTTCGTTACCGGTCTTCTGCGGTTGCGGAATCAGTGTGACTCCATTTGGGTCATCATGGATAGGATGACCAAGTCTTCTCACTTCTTGCCAGTGAGGACTAATTATTATAGCAAGGATTATGCAAAGTTGCTCCTTTAGGATCTCGTAAAGTTGCACAGTGCACTTGTCTCAATTATTTTGGATCATGGTACTCAGTTTTCATTACATTTTTAGCACTTTTTTCAGAGTGGTTTGGGGACTAAAGTGAGCCTTAGCACCGCCTTACACCCACAGGTGGATGGGAAAGCAAAAAGGACCATTCAGACGTTGAAAGATATGTTGCGAGCCTGTGTAATTAAATTTAATGGTATTTGGTTCAACCATTTTCCTCTCATTGGATTTTCTTATAACAATAGTTACCATTCTAGCATTGGTATGGCTCTGTTTAAGTCATTGTACGATACAAGGTGTAGGTCTCCTATTAGATGGTTCGAGGTTGGTGGGGTGGATATATTTGGCGCAAATTTGGTTCACCAAGCTATGTAAAAGGTAAAAGTGATTTAGGATAGTCTTAAGACCACCTAAAGTAACCAAAAGTCCTATGTGTATGTGAAGCGAAGGGACTTAAAATTTGAGGCTGGAGATTGGGTATTATTGAAGGTGTTTCCCATGAAGGGAGTGATGTGGTTTGGGAAGAAGAAGAAGCTTAATCCTCGATATATGGTCCCATATGTGGTTATAAAAAGAGTTGGTAATGTTGCATATGAATTGGAATTGCCTTTTAGCATGAGTTCCATTCATCCGGTATTCCATGTGTCCATGTTGTGAAAATGCGTAGGTGACTCTTCATTGGTTGTTCCCTTGGATAACCTTTGTATTTCAAAGTCCTTATCCTATGAAGAGGTCCTGGTAAGGATCTTGGATCTACAAGTTTGGTTGCAGATGAAGGACATGGCTTCGGTAAAGGTTCTATGGGGAAACCAAAAGTTTGAGAAAGCTACTTGGGTAGCTGAGGAGGACATAAAGTCAAAGTACCCATTCCTATTCCCTATACTGGAAATTCATCCTTGAGGTATGTCTGTATTCCTAAAGTCATTGTTTTCTATCATTGTTAAAGGAAAGATTGATTTCCTAGGCATTTTTGTTTTCTAACTTAGTTAAAGGTAAGAGTAGAGATGTTTAGGGTTTAACTCATGCTTGTGTTGCCTTGTCCCATCATTTGAGGATGAATGATCCTAAGGGGGAGACTAAAATACCCCAAGCTTTGGCCCTTGAAATTTTCTTGTGCCGTGAGCTTATTGTCCTGTTGACAACTTACTATACGAGTCGGATGGTCTGGTTATGGGTCTAGGGAACTAAGTCGTAACCAAACCAGTGTGTTATTGGCCAAGTTCTGTCTTGGTTATGTGAGACTCCTCATGATTCATATGATCATGTGATGAGTTGTTAGGGTCCAGTTGTATGTTGTCTAATGTCTAAACCGTTGGTGTTCTGTGATGGTCACGACTAGACCATATGAGTCGTATGGTCTAGTGACGAGCGGGACAAGGAAATCGTAAGTTGTACAATGTGTGGTGTCCAATTCCCTATCTTGGTAATGACTCAATGGTAAGAGTCGTATGTTATGGTGATGAGTCGATGGCTTGACTCATAACCAAAGATGGGATTTTACATCTTTAAGTTAGGGGTACTTTGGATATTTCCTACCCCAATCCCTTAAGACCCCACGTCTTATAACACCTTTTGGTCATCCATTATACATTTCATAAGATCAAAACACTCTCTAAACTCTCTCTCAAACCTCTCAAGAAATATTAGGCTAGGGTTTCTTCAAACTGGTCATCTAAGGACTGAAGGATCAAAATTCTCTTCGTGAATCTTCGTAACTCAGGCATGTGACTCTACCCTCATTGTTAGTTCACTAAAACCATATGTTTAGAGCATTGTTCATGAGTCATTAATGGTAGTTTTTGAAAACATGGTTAAGGGTTTGAATGTATAATGTTGAGTATTATTTTCTCATGGTTTAAATTATGATTACACGTGTTTTGATAATGGTTTCGTACATGTGGGTACATGGGAATTATGTTTTAACAAATGGGTCATGTTTAACCCTAAATTTGTTGGTTTTTGTCTTTGATAATGGTATACCCTCAACTTGTTTGTGAAATTGTCAATGAGAATGATCTTGTCACAAGTTTAAATTGTGTTTTGAACTAATTTTTGGCATAAGAATGTTTATGAAGGATGAATGACGTTGTAAAGGTCTTGATGACCATTAATTGAATTAAATTACGTTTTGAACTAAGACATTAGCCTAAGACTGATAATGATTGGTAAATATTTTTATAAAGGCCTTGTTGGCATAAATTTATTTAAAATACCAAATAGGTTCGAGTCCCAAAAATGTTTAATAGAATTGATGTCTCTGTTTAGACAATGGGTTCAAGCCCTAAGTTGGTTAATAATGGTTATGGTATGTTGTACGCTTTCAATGGGGTTGGTATGATGATACCAACGGGATGCTTTTGGTAAATAACTAAATAATGGTTGTGTATATGTAATGAATGTTTAATTGGGTTGTAAAGTATGATATGTAGTTGGGCCGTGAAACTGGAGTCTAAAGGACTGACACTGGAAACCGCACTAGCCGATGTAGGTGTTTATATGACCGGGAGGTTTGAGTCCCCTGAATAAATATAATGAATGGGAATTTCGAGTCCCCTATATTGAATACATTGTTGCTTAAGTCACCTTGATTATGCCAAGAGGTTTGAGTCCCTCATAAAGGCATATATGGATATAGTATTCTCTGGTTCGGGCAGCTACACGCACTGAGGCCCTTCCATCTAGGGGAGATCTGGGCCCATATAGCCCATATGCACCTTGTTATATGACGGTTATGCTGCACACCCAAGTTAAGGTTTTCAAACTTCATTCTAAGCCTTGTTCCCTACCCAAACATGTGGTATTATGTATACATATCTGTATTTCATATGATAGTATGCATTCAATGTTGTATTAGTTTTGAACTATTTTCATTGCATTATTTTATTCTTCTATCCCTGAGTTACATGCTAGCACTCTAACCACTAATCATCTCCGGATGTTGTATCCTCACGCGATGCAGACCCTGGAACTTCTTCTACTTTTCTTGAGCAGTGATCAGGTGTTTGAGTTAGTTCGAGAGTTGACATTGAAGTGGTGAGCTTCCATACTTTGGAAGGCTTCATCTCATGGTCTTTCTTTCCCTATGTCTTAAACCTTGTTTTGACTTTATTTTGGCTACTATCGGGGGCATCTCCCAATATTTTATTAATTTTGATTTTGTAGAGGCTTTATTGGATTGTTGTGGACTTAGGGAGTTTGGTAGATTGTTTTGGTGATGGATAATTCTTAGGTTACCGGTGGTTGATATAGACATATTATGGATTATCATTAGTTTTGTTATACGATGTCTTGTTATATGTTTGGAATTCATATAACCCTTGAGGTTTTGTGTTGATTCGATTAGGTAAAGAGGGTGGTCTCCGGTTCACATAGGACTTGACATACCCATCACGGCCATCACGTGGCTCGGGTCATGACAATTAAGTAACTTATGATATATTTATAAACTCATGTTTCATAGTATGCTCAGTACCCTGAACTCATGATACTCCTTTAATGACTAGTGAAATTCATATTATGTCATATATGTCTTCAGTTTAGATATCTTTAACAAATCTGTGCCTACGATACTCTATTCCTTAGTCCACGGATAAGTGTCAAAGTTATTTACAGTATTCTTTCATGCTCTAGGTCCTCATGTTCTAGCACTTCATTAACCTCTCCTTATGTTAAGATAGTGGTGATGAAAATAGATGAAAATGTTTTAGATGGGAGAGAGTAGATGTTTCTTATCAGGTAAAATTATTGTGTTCTTGTTTTATCCAAGGTCATAAATGGGGAGGGAGGTTGAGGCAAAGTATATGTAATATGTTGTTGAGTAGTTTCGGTGTGCCTTTTTGGCGACAGTTCATGAAATTATTGTTGATAGAGGTATTAGAGAAGATGATAAAAATGTTAGATAGTTTAGTTGTCTAAAATTTCATATGTGGTTATAATAATAGGCTTGAATGTCATATTGGTATCTAAATGGATGAATGCATTGTACACTAGTGAATTCCTGATTAGAGCTCGAAGTTTGAAGTTGTAATAAGTATTATTCCTGAGATGATAGAAATGAAAACACATAGGATATTGAATCCCATAGTTTAGTCTAGTATTATTGTGTTAGGTATAATACCTTTTGACTCTAAGTTAGGCTTGAACATGGTGAGAGAATGTAATTTGACTCGTATTTTGGTAGGAGCAGTCACATGTACCCATGTGAAGGTTATATGGTCCATTAAATAAAATTTAGTATTTAAGAGGAAAAGTATAGTTAAGAAGTGTGTTTGAGAAGTGTTTTTAAGCTTGAATGTTAATAGTTGCATCGCTTAAGGCATGATAATCCTATTTGTTCTTTTGTTCTTTGGCCTATATTCCATGTTATATAGTTTTAGCCAGAGGATGTATCATGTTTGTGTATATACCATCTCTATTATATGAACTTATGTCAATAGCTTAGACAAATTAGACCATGTTGTGATTCTTTATTAGAATTCCATACTCAGATCATGCCCAAAATTCTTTCCCTCAATTGTTATTAGAATTTATAATAAGTAGCCTCTGAGGAAACTTACATTCTTTTCTTAGTAACTCTTGAAAATTTCATCGCATTATCTATCACTTCATAATTTTGTATGTACGATTGTGACATGAAGGCTTCAATTGAGTTTTGAACTCCCGACATGAATCATCTCCTTATGGTCCATCAAATCATCTTAGAAATCAATATCATGTTAGGGGTTTTATCTTTTCCGCTTAGCTATATCCTTCATTCGCAGACATAATGGCCAAATACCTATATTTTTTCACTCCTAATAATGATTTAACAGGAGTAATAGATTTCCCTCCTAGCATTGGACTCTTCTAATTTCATGTCTAAATTGTTCCATATAATTTCTATAAATGTGTTCATGTTCCATATGCATCAGCCATGTCAGTAATCTGTCAAAAGGTGATTCCAGTTATGAAACATGATTAATTTTAGAAATTCAGCTTTATATTAGTAACTACATTTTTTTCATCCCAAAATCAGTCTTCATTGGAACATGAATGATCCCAAGGGGGAGACATTGTTACACTTCTAAATTTCATGCATGTTCTTAGTGTGTGGGTATGAGAAGTATTTTCAAATTTACCCTAAAACTAGAAAACAACTAAGAATTAAGACCCTATAGCATCACTTCACTCAAAACTATGCAAATTTCCCTACCCCATATTTAAAAAACTCACTTTGTCCCCAAAGTAAACTCAAAAGCAAAGAAAGAAATACTCTCTGAGGCATCTAGGCCTATCTAGTAGCACCTTTCAACATCAATCCCATCACCAAGAATGGACGTCCTAATATGATTGGCATCCTTTCATCCGCATCATAGTCAAGAGCAATAATGTCAGTAGGGATAATAAACTTACAAACCATAATGAGAACATCCTTAATAATTTCTTCGGGATAAACTCTGGTTTGATCTGCCATTTGGAGCACTACAAAGCATGGTCTTGGTTTACCTAAACCTCAAGTATTGAATACTGACAGGGGCATCAAGTTTATACCTACCCCTAAGTCACTCAGAGAATAGACCACATCACTATCACCAATTTTTATGGGGAGGGGGAAACTCCCTAAGTCCTTCAATTTCTTAGGCATCTTCCTCATCACCACTAAACTACTCTCCTCATTAATTGCCACCATATCAATGTCCTGTATCTTTTTCTTGTTTGTCACCATATCCTTCAAGTACTTAGCATACTTAGGCATACCCTGTAAAACATGTAAAAAAGAAATATTAATATGAAGTTCTTTAATCGTGTCAAAGTACTTCTTGAAACAAGAATCCTCTTTTATTTCATTAGCCTTGACTTCCATGATTTTGGGTCAGCTGGGGATGTGTCCCATCGACTCTTAAGTATGTTAGAGGCTTACTCAAATATAGTAGTTTTTGCTTATTTGTCATGTTTGTACTTTCAGTTTATGATGACAGATTTCAGATTTGACACTATGTTCTCATGTTTTTTTAATAAATACTAGACTCCGCTCATTTTCTTAAGGGAATTGAATATGACTCAATGTTGTTTATATACCATGAATTAACTTTAGGGCTACTTGTAATCCTAAGCACCGTGTGATATCCAGGGAGTAGTCTCACTGTTCTATATCATAGTGGAGTATGTGTCCAAGTATCTCATTTATTAGCTGGTAAAGTATGAACATCAAAGGCCTATGGGATTGCTTCAGAGAATGCTTATACCTGTATTGACATAGGAGTATATTTCTATGGATTTTATGGTGGGTCTTTCTAAGACCTTGGGAAAATATGATTCCATTTGGGTCATACTGGATTGGTTGACATAATCAACTCATTTCTTGCCAGTTTAGGTTAACTATAGTACTAAGAAACTAACTAAAATCTATATCAAAGAGATAGTGAGGCTTCATGGGGTGCCTCTTACCATGATTTACGATTGGTAAGCAAAATATACATCTAAAAGTTTAGATAGGTTGCATGAGTAGTTAGGTACTAAGCTCACCTTTAGCATAAATTTCCATCCTAAAGCTGATAGGCAGCTAGAGAGAATGAGTTAGGTTCTAGAGGATATATTGAGATCATGTTTAACTGATTTTAGTGGTCATTGGGATTACTTTATTCCATTAAATAATTTTTCATACAATAAAAATTATCACTCCAGTATCGATGTAGCACCATTTGAGGCACTCTATTAGAGGAGGTATAGGTCACCTATTGGGTGGTATGAGACTAGAAATGTTGAACCATTTGGCACTACCTTGATAAGTGAGGCTCAAAAAAAGGGTAAGTTTTATTCAAACCAAGTTGTTGTCTACTCAGAGTAGACAAAAAAAATATGTGGATCGTAAGGTAAAAGACATGGCTTTCAACGTTGGTAAATATGTGTTGCTCAAAGTGTCTTCAGAAGGGAGTCATGATGTTCGGCAAGAAGGACAACTTCAGACCTAGGCATATTGGTCCCTTTGATATTCTTAAGGATGTGGGTCCAGTTAAGTACATAATAGCATTACTGTCGGGGTTGTTTGGAGTTCATCCAATGCTTCAAGTGTCTATTCTCAAGAGGTACCATGATGATGGAGAATATGTTATTAAATGGGACTCAGTTTTATTAGATAAGGACTTGTCTTATGAGGAGGAAACGGTGGTGATTCTACATTAGGATGTTCAAAAGTTAAGGATAAAGAAAATTCATTTAATCAAGGTTCAATGAAAACATTGTCTGATTGAAAAAACCACATGGAAATCGAAGCGACTTAGGTAAAAACTCTCTTCTTTCCTTGTTTAAGTCTAATTTTCTCGTTTAATCATTTAGGGATGAATGATGGGTAAGTTGGTATCTATTGTAATGACCCTTTTCATCTTTATGATTTAGTCTCTCATTTAAAAATTTAGGCTAAGATTCTTTCTAGATTTGAAGTTGTAAATTTCAAACTACGTTATCTCAGATGAAATCTAAGTGAGGTATTGTAATCCCCGAGTCTGTACCCTGAACACTACATGGTGGTTACGACCCCAAAGGACCACAAGCTAACCCATGACTGATATCTGCTATGAGCACTAAAACATGATACTATAATAAGTATGGAAAAATAAGTTGAAACGCCATAAGGTTCAAAATTTGTAAATACTAATAAAGTGAATTAACTGAAATAACAATCTGTAAAAATAAACATTGTCTGAAATCTAGTCTGAAAAACCTCTAATCTGAAACAGTCTAAAAGTGGTGTTGATGGGATAATCCCCCAACTAACTCCATCTACTAAAATACTGAGTCTACTATAATGATGAAATGAATGAATATCCTCGAATAATGAGGACTCATTGCTAAATCTACTGCTGGATGAATTTGGATCTATATATGCGTTGTGAGGAACCTGAGCATCCAAACCTATGATATAAGACATCATAGCACAAATAAAGAGTATGCGTCAGTACGTGGAATATACTGGTATGCTAGATAGGGTAAGGATGAATGCAAGGGTTCATATACATGAACAATAACTGACTGCATGATATAGATTAACTGAACATGAGATTACATGTATAACTATTACAACTGTAAATACTAAGTATGTGCTACTGTGCATACAAATAAATACTGTGATTAAGATTATCTGAAGCTAAGTCCTGAGTTCTAATACTGAGTAACTGATATCTGAAGTTATTGATATTGGTTGACTATATCTGATAGCCCTGATTTTGTATAACTGAACTGAGTTCTATTCTGAAGACTGAAACTGAGACTGTGGTGGGTAATCATCTAACCAACATGCCCCAAATAAGATAACTGAGTTGGGGTCTAACCTGTGACCCCAGTTGGAAGGGTGTCAGTACCGTGCCATGGGTAAAGACATTGAAGAGCTAACCTTATCTGGAAGGTACTCTAATAAGAATAGTGGAACCCTTATCTGACAGGTTAAAACATCTCATCAACCCTCAACTGGTAGGTTTGATGTCTCAACCTACGCTGGTTGCGTTGTTATGGAATGAAAGGATTGTTTCTAAGGATCATACCCTCTTCTGGCAGGTGAGCCCCCCATCCATGGGTTCACTCGGTGCTGAATCCTACTCCCAACTGAAAGACACTGAACTGAGTATGCTGAACTGGACTGAACTGATACTGAGATTACTAAATTTTCCTGAGTTTTGTAACTGACTGACTTCTACTAAGTTCTGTAACTAACTGAGAGTACTAATGATCGTGACAGGACTGAGACTATTCTATGACTAACATTGGCACTAGGTAAATATCTAAATTATCGGGTATTAAATATCCCCAGGACTTGATAGCATGAAAAATAAAGCATAGCATGATCTTGAGATACACAAAAATGTATATATATCAATAATTCATTCATAAAGGCATTTCATCAAACACTTGTAAGGCATAAGCTTGTACATGATTGGGACCACATAATGACATGTTAATATTTCACTATCTACTTCTCATAGGCATTTTAGCAAACACTTGGGGAGCATGAAGTATTTCACATAATGATGGTCAACACATGTAATGATGAAAACAACATTCAATCTCAAATTCAAGGGTTAAGCATACAATTCAAATAATTCACCACATAACTATCTTAATTTCATGGAAACTTATAATTAAGCATGCATTGGATCCCAATTCCTATCATAATCATGAATACATTTAATTCCAAGGATTGAAATCATAAATTATAACTCTTGAAGTTTTAAAAATGTATTTTTGGACTCTATGGGTGAAAAGGACCCATTGATGAACACCTAACATACCTTGGAAAGTTAATTCTTAAAGGTGCTTGAAGAAATTCTTGAGTTTTGATCTTGATTCTTGAAGTTAGGGTTTGTTTTCTTGAGAGAGAATGCCTTTGATTTAGTGAGAAATTGAATAATAATGTTTAACTAGGTCAATTTGGTGCAATTTACGTGTTAAAGGCTGATTTGGGTCATAGAAAAATACCCAATTACCCTTGGGATTGATTTAAAATCATTACTGAAAAATTTCCGATTTGGGCACCTGGCGCGAAATGCCACTATCGTGCCAAGCCACTACAAAATGACAACTGGGAATGTGGTTGGTGGCACGACATGGTGGAATCGCGTTGCAATACTAGATGGGACCTGAAAGCTTGGCGCGATGCGGTATAATCGCATTGCTTTACTAAAAATTGACAATTATGGATTGGGTCCTTGGTGTGATGCGCCAATATCGCGATACCTCACTGGAACAATTGCCATTTGACAGACTCCGTGATGCGCTACTGGCCTGAATAACGGTGTTTAACGACTTAAAATAGCCATAACTTCTTACCCGATTATCAGATTTAGGCGAATTTTATATTGTTGGAAAGCTAATTTAATTTCCTATGTAATGGCAGGCTCTAAATTGAAAAGTACTGAGTATTTCAAAAAATTTATATCAGATAACTCATGAACTGAGAGTTAAGTTAAGCTTAAGAAATATGGGGTATTACAATATCTCCCCCTTGGGAACATTCGTCCTCAAATTAGATTGATTAAGATGAGACACTTATAGACTAAGTTTACACACTGAACATGCATATCTGATGCATGACTACATGACTGATCTTTTAATAAACTGAGCTTTTACACTGAACATACATATCTGATGCATGGAATACATGACTGAAGCTACTGATAAGCTGCGTTTTCATACTGAACATGCATATTTGAGGCATGAGTACATGACTGAATTGATTCATGAATGTATGATTGAATATGCAACAGTAATAGATACCAAGTTATAATTATAGAAGAATCATGGAACTGTGAAAAGCTAAGGAAGACTGATACCTTAAGCTGGATCTAAGTTTGCGGAGAAAAGGTGAGGATACTAGGTCCGCATATCTGTTTCTTCTTCCCAAGTAGATCCCTGTAAGAACTAATTCCGCCAAAGAACTTTGATTAAGGGAGCTTCTTTGTTCCTCAGTTTGCAATTCTGATGATTGAGGATCTGGACTGGAACCTCTTTGAAAGAGAGATCTTTCTGAATATCTATGCCCTCTAACGGAACTATGACTACTGGGTCACCAATGCATTTCTTTAGCAAGGAGGAGTGGAATACTGGGTGCACTGAAGCTAGGTCTGAAGGGAACTCGAGATCATAAGCTACCTTTCTAAAATGACTGAGAATTTTGTAAGGGCCAACATATCGGGGATTAAGATTTCCCTTCTTGCCGAACCTCTTTAACCCCTTCATGGGAGAGATTTTCAAGAACACAAAATCACTGATATCAAACTCGAAATCTTTTCTCCGCACATCTACGTATGATTTTTGTCAGCTCTGGGCAGCCCTAAGATTTTCTCTGATTAACTGAACCTTCTCTGAGGCATCGAATACTAAGTCAGGCCCTATTGCTGCCGCCACACCTGCCTTGACCCAACCAATTGGAGATCTACATATCCTACCATAGAGATCCTCAAATGGATCCATCTAAACACTGGAATGATAGATGTTATTTTATGCGAACTCGATCAAAGGTAAGTGGTCATCCCAACTACCATTAAAATTAACAACGCATGCTCTTAGAATATCTTCTAGAGTCTAAATGGTCCTTTCTGCTTGACCGTTTGTCTGAGGGTGGAAGGCTATACTGAGATGAACTTGGGTACCAAGACCCTTTTGGAACGCTTTCCAGAAATGAGAGGTGAACTGGGTACCTCTATCTAAGATGATGGATACTGGGACTCTGTGTCACTTGACCAACTCTTTGATATAGAGTTTGGTGTAGTCCTCCACTGAATAGGAAGTATGGACCGGCAAGAAATAAGCTAATTTGGTCATTTTGTCTATGATAACACAAATGGAATCATGTTGATGACGAGTACGAGGCAAACCCATCACAAAGTCCATGTTCACTTCTTCCAATTTCCATGTGGGAATACTGAACTCCTACATGGACCCACTAGGCTTCTGGTTCTCAATCTTAACCTGCTGTCACGTAGAGCACTTAGCTACAAACTCTACAATATCCCTCTTCATCCCACTCCACCAATAGATCTCCCACATATTGCGGTATATCTTAGTAGACCCTGGATGAATAGAGTATCGTGCACCATGCGTTTCTACAAGAATCATTGCCTCAAGTCATCTACACCTGGCACACATAGACAACCCTGGGATCTCTATTCTACTTTTCCTTCACTTCAGAAACTAGAGATAATTTAGAATTGTTATGGACCCATACACTGCCTTCTGCTGAATCGACTAAGTGGACACCTAGTCGGGCAAGCTGATGAACTTCCTGAGCTAACTTCTTCTTACTGTCCTCAACATAAGCAACACTACCCATAGACAGTCTACTAAGAGCATCATCCACTACATTGGCTTATCCCGGATGATACAGAATACTCATGTCATAATCTTTCAATAACTCTAACCACCTTCTATCATGCAAATTTAAATATTTCTAAGAAAAGACATATTGAAATTTCTTGTGATCTGTGAACACATCTATATGCACCTCATACAAATAGTGCCTCCAAATCTTTAAGGCAGATACTACAACTGCTAGCTCAAGATCATGAGTCGGATAATTCTTCTCATAGGGCTTAAGATGTCTGGAGGCGTAGGCTATGACCTTACCTATCTTCATGAGGAAAAAAACCAAACCTACTTTGGATGTATCACAGTACACAATAAAACAATTTGAACCATTTGATAAAGTCAAAACTAGGGTTGAGGTGAGTTGAGTCTTTAGCTCCTGAAAACTCTTCTCGCAGGAATCTGACCACTAAAACTGGACTTTCTTCTGAGTCAATCTAGATATGGGGTATGCATTAGACAAGAACCCTTCAACAAACCAACGGTAATAGCCAGCTAAACCTAAGAAACTCTTGATATCTTATAGACAAATAGTTCTAGGACAGTTTCTCACCACTTTGATCTTTTAAGGATCAACTCTAATGCCATCACCAGAAATAATATGACCAAGGAACACTACTGAACTTAGCCAAAATTTGAACTTACTGAATTTGGCGAACAACTGATGAGTTCTAAGAGTCTGAAGTACGATTCTGAGGTGATCTGTATGATTATTCTCGCTATAGAAATAGACAAGAATTTCATCGATTAAGACTATAATGAACATGTCCAAGTACTTCTTGAACACGTAATTCATTAAGTCTATTAAAGCTTATGGGGCATTAGTAATACCAAAGGACATGACTAGAAACTCGAAGTGACCATACCGGGTTCTGAAAGTTATTTTAGAAATGTCACATTCTCTAACTCTGAGCTGAGAGGTCTATCTTAGAAAAGTAACTAGAACCCTGAAGTTGGTCAAACAATTCATTGATTCTGGGAAGTGGGTACTTATTTTTTACTATGACTTTGTTTAACTAACAGTAGTCTATACACATTCTGAGAGAACCATTTTTCTTCTACATGAATAAGACTGGTGTGCCCCATGGGGAAATGCTGGGTCTGATGAATCCCTTATATAGGAGATCCTTCAACTATTATTTTAACTCTCTGAGTTCTGCTGGTGCTATTCTGTATGGCAGAATAGATATAGGTTTTGTATCTGGAAGAAGGTCTATTTCAAAGTCTATTTCCCTAATGTGAGGAACTCCAGGAAAATCTCATGAAATACAACTGAGAATTCATTTACTACTGGAACTGACTCAAGAGTGAGAGTCTCTGAACTAGAGTCTTTGACTCGTACAAGAAGATAGATACATCCCTTGGATATCATTTTTCGAGCTCTAAGGTATGAAATCAACTGACCCTTAAGTGCTATGGTACTACCCCTCCATTCAAGGACTGGTTCATTTGGAAACTAAAAATGAACTATTCTATTTCTAAAATCAACTGAGGCATAACATGAGTGGAGCCAATCTATACCGAGAATGACATCAAAATCCGCTATCTCTAGCTCTACAAGGTCTGCTGAAGTAACTTTTTGAGATATCATAATCGAACAGTTCCTATATACCCGTCGGGCTATAATAGATTTACCCACTGGGGTAGAAACTAAGAAAGGCTCTCCTAGAATTTCTAAAGTGACTCTGAAGTTAACGGATATACAAGGAGTTATGAAAGATAAAGAATCCCCTGGGTCTAACAAGGCATAAAATGTAAATAGAAGATCTGTAGCATACCAGTGACCACATCAGGAGAATTTTCCTGATCTTTTCTGGACTGAAGTGTATAAATCCTATTTGGGCATTGCCCACTAGTTTCATTAGAAGCGGCACCCTACTGATTCGGGCGACCGGACTGAGCTAGGGGACGACTATACTGACCCTGAGAACCTGACTTAGGACAATCTTTAATTATGTGTCCTGGCTTGTCACACCCTAAACAAACATCACTATCAGCTCTGCAGATACCCTGATGGTTCTTGTCATATTGCTGACATAGAGGATTTGTTCGAGAACTACTGACACTACCCTGAGATTTAGAGCCTAGTGCCCTGTCTTTATTACCATTTTTGAACTTAGGAACTGGAGCACTGGATAAGGACGGAGCTGGGACTAAAGATTTTAGGTGAAACTGGGAATGGTTACCACCCTCTGACTTAGGATGATTAAAATTGAAGCAACCTGTTCTAGCTTTCTTGTTTTGCCTCTCTCTCTCTATGATCTTAACCTCTTTTATCTATTGAGCATGGACTATGTGCCTGGATATGTCCATCTCCTTAATCAACATCATTGTTCTACACTCCTTAACCATACTATCTGATACCCCAGATACAAACTAGCTCATTCTGGACCTACTATCTGGTACTACATAGGGAGCATACCTGGATAACTAAGTAAACTTGAGGGAATACTCTTTCACGCTCATACTGCCTTGCGTGAGGTTGATAAACTCTAACACCTTGGCTTCTCTCAGCTTTAAGGGAAAGAATCTATCTAGAAAAGCATTAGTAAACTCTTCCCATTCTATGGGCTCTACATCTATGCCCTTGTCTACCTTCCACTACTTAAACTACGTATGAGCTACATATTGTAGCTGATAGGTAGCTAACTTAGCACTCTTATTGGAAGTCACTCCCATGATGGCTGTGACTTTCTGAACCTGATTGAGGAACTCTAGTGGATCCTCTTCTAACTTAGATCTTGAGAATAGGGGAGGATTCATTTGGGTAAAGTACCAAATCCTGGCTGCAGCAGTATTGGACATAGGGTTGGCCTGAACAGCAGCTGGTCATTCATTCTGAGTTGCTATGAAAATGGATAGAGTAGTGAATATAGCTCTAAATTCTACATGAGAGACATGCTCATCCGGGGGATCTGCCTGAACGGGCTGAGGTGCTGACTGATTTCCGGTTCTCCTTTCGTTAGTCTTTTGGGGAGGCATGTTGTGTATATGAAAGGAAGAAAAGGATTAGACTGAGAGTTTAACTTGAGCTCATGCTCACTCACACGACATGAATACTGAAAGAAGGGAAACTTTTCATAAAACATCTCATAGCCTCTTATCCATAAGTGTAGCATGCTACACACCCACGTACAAGACTCTACTAGATGTGGTTTTTAGACTTCCTAGGACTCTGTTGAATCTTAGGCTCTGATACCAAGTTTGTAATGCCCCGAGTCTATACCCCGAATGCTACACGATGCTTACGACCCCGAAGGACCACAAGCTAACCCATGACTAATATCTGCTGTGAGAACTGAAACATGATAATTTAATAAATGCAGAAAAATAGGCTGAAACGCCATAAGGTTCAAAATTTGTAAATACTGATAAAGTGTATCAACTGAAATAATAATTTGTAAAACTAAACACTATCTAAAAACTAGTTTGAAAAGCCTCTAATCTAGAACTGTTTGAAGGTGGAGTTGATAGGACAATCTCCCAACTAACTCCATCTACTGAAATACTGAGTCTACTGTAGAAATAAAACAATATCCTCAAATTATGAGGACTTACTACTAAATCTACTGCTGGATAAATCTGGATCTATCTATGCATGGTCAGGAACCTGAGCATCCGAACCTATGATATAAGACATCATAGAGACAAAAAAAAGTATGCTGAAATACGTGGAATGTACTGGTATTCTAGATGGGGTAAGGCTGAATGCAAGGGTTCATATGCAAGAACAATAACTGACTGCATAATACGGAGTAACTGAACATGAGAGTACATGGATAACTGATACTACTATAAATACTGAGTATATGTTACTGTGCATACAAATAAATACTGTGATTAAGCTTATCTGAAGCTAAGTCCTAATTTCTAACACTGGGTAACTGATATCTGAAGTTACTGATACTGGTTGACTGTAACTGACATCCCTAATTTTATAAAATTGAATTGAGTTCTATTCTGAAGATAGAAACTGAGTCTGTGGGTGGTAATCATCTAATCGACATGCCCTAAATAAGATAAATGAGTTGGGGTCCAACCTGTGACCCCAATTGGAAAGGTGTCAGTACCGTGCCATGGGTAAAGACACTAAAGATCTACCCTCATCTAGTAGGTACTCTAATGAGAATGGTGGAACCCTCATCTGATAGGTTAAAACACCTCATCAACCCTCAACTGGAAGGTTTGATATTTCAACCTACGCTGGCTATGTAGTTCTAGAATGCAAGAATAGTTTTTAAGGATCACACCCTCTTCTGGCAGGTGAGCCCCCCATCCTTGGGTTCACTTGGTACTGAATCCTACTCCCAACTGAAAGACACTGAACTGAATATACTGAATTGGACTAAACTGATACTGAGATTACTGAATTTTCCTGAGTTCTATAACTGACTGAGTTCTACTGAGTTCTGTAACTGACTGAGAGTACTACTGACTGTGACAGGACTGAGACTATCCTATAACTTACACTGGCTCTAGGTAAACAGCTAAATTATCGGGTATTAAATACCCCCAGGACTTGATAGCATGAAAAATAAAGCATAGCATTATCTTGAGATACACAACAATGTACACGTGTCCATAATTCATTCATAAAGGCATTTCATCAAGAACTTGTAAAGCATAAGCTTGTGCATGATTGGGACCACATAATAATATGTCAACATTTCACTATCTACTTCAAATGGGAATTTTAGCAAACACTTAGGGGGCATAAAGTATTTCACATGATGATGGTTAACACATGTAATCATGAATACAATATTCAATCTCAAATTTAAGGGTTAAGTATGCAATTCATATAATTCACCACATAACTAACTTAATTTCATTGAAACTTATAATTAAGCATGCATTGGATCCCAATTACTATCATTATCACGAATACATTCAATTCCAAGCATAAAAATCATAAATCATAACTCTTGAAGTTTAAAAAATAGATTCTTGGAATCTATGGGTAAATGGGACCCATAGATGATTACCTAACATACCTTGGAAAGTTAATTCTTGAAGGTGCTTGAAGAAATTCTTTAGTTTTGATCTTGATTCTTGAAGTTAGAGTTTATTTTCTTGAGAGAGAATGCCTTTGATTTGTGGAGAAATTAAATAATAATGATGTAACTGGGTTAATTTGGGGTAATTTTTGTGTTAAAGGCTGATTTGGATCATGGAAAAATACCCAATTACCCCTGGGAATGATTTAAAATCATTACTGAAAAATTCCCAATTTGGGAAACTGGCGCAATGTGTGACTATCATGCCAAGCCACTGGAAAATAACAACTG
This sequence comes from Capsicum pubescens, assembly GCA_030864215.1. NCBI lineage: Eukaryota > Viridiplantae > Streptophyta > Magnoliopsida > Solanales > Solanaceae > Capsicum > Capsicum pubescens. The sequence continues at coordinate 181,834,775 of CM061546.1, read as the reverse complement.
GGAATGCGGATTATGACGTGACGTGGTGGAATCGCATTGCAATGCTGGATGGGACCTGGAAGCTTAGCGTGATGGGGTACAATCGCGTTGCTTTACTGGAAATCACCAATTGTGGATTGGGTCCTTAGCGCGATGCGCCAGTATCGTTGTACCTTACTGGACAATTTCCATTTTGACATACTTTGCGATGCTCTACTAGTCTGAATAACGGTGGTTAATGATTGAAACTGAAAATAACCAAAACTTTTTATCGGTTATCGGATTTAGGAGAATTTTATATTGTTGGAAAGCTAATTCAATTTCCTACACAATGGCAGGCTCTAACTAAATAGTACTGAGTATTTCAAAATTTTATATCAGATAACTCATGGACTGAGAGTTAAGTTAACATTGTGAAATACGAGGTATTACAGGTGTGGTCTAGAATAATTCAAGAATGTATTGGATAATTGTGGTAGTGTTTGACTTGATTTCTAGTTAGATAAAATGATAAAGAATCCATTGAATTTTATAGAATTGAATACGGGTAAATAGAACTCCCAAAATTGATCTTAGTATAAAAGGTATAATTTGGGATATCTTGGACTTAAGGTATATTATAAAAAAGGAAATTTTTGGAGAAAACTCGACATTCTAAACCTTTAAGTCAATATATCGACGTGCATATGTATATATATAGTGACATTCTCAAGAGCAGAGAAAGTCCCACTATAGCAACCAACCAACATGGTCAGGGGTCGCTATAGCGACATAAATCACCATTTTATCTCAGCCTCCCCCCTCCCAAATATCATAATTTTTCCATTATTTTTCTTTGTTAAAGTAAGTATTAATTCCCTATTAACTAGTAAATTGACAATTAGCTTTAGAATTGTTATTTTACATAGTTTGAGAAGGGTTAAGGGCTAATTTTAGTTGATTTTCTGGTGAAAGGGAGTGATTTAGGTATAAAATCAATGTGTTTTAAATAATGATCATTAAATTACCCTTGCATGTTGTTAATTCACTAAATTATCAATGAAATTGGTATGCTTAGGTGAATTATAGTAGAAATCCCTAGAATAGGGAGGAGTGATCATGAACCTGGCATTAGGATTTGGGAATGAGTTGTAATCTCCAACATGGAAGATCATTCCATTTATTATGTACTTTTATGTATTTTTTGACTGAGATCGAGCAGATATTTCACGAAAGGACAGGGCTCAAGCTTAGTTGAACAGTGCAAGCTTGGATTGAGGTAGGTGATAGGTACATATTTAACCCAATTTGTGTTATATTTTCATGTTAACTATTTCTTAGTATTTCTTATTAGTGTATGTTGATTAGTGTGGTCACTTTTCAAATGAACTTTTATGTAAAGTTTATGGATATTACAAGTGTTAAATGATATCTTTATTTTATATGATTTTTGTATAATCTATTATTGATAGTGGAATATTATGGTAATAGGACATTCTCATAGGATATTAGTGGAATAATATTAGCATGCACTGGTTTCTGGGATTACATACATGGATAGAACTTGCCCCTAATAGGTTATGACTAGAGGGTGGTTATAATACCCTTAACATGTATGTACAAGGTATAAGTGAGTTAGACGGTAAAATGAGTGAACCCTTAATATACATATATATGTGTGTGTGTATGTGTGTGTGTGTGGTTGCATTTGTTTGACTTGACTTGACTGGTTGGCATACTTGCAGATATCTTCGGCTTGTTGCTACAAATTTTAAAATTCTCAAAATGCTACTTATTGATTAAGGTGTAGTAGGGTGAACATGTATTAACTTGTTCTACTACATTATGGTTAAGTATTCATATTCTCATATTGGGTTGGCCAAATGACCCTACCAGTACACGGTTATTTTCTTGTGTTCTGATACTACATCTACTCTTACTTTTTTTAGTGTACGCATATTCTAGCAGCTCCTAGAAGAACTCACTTATGATTCTAGAATTGGACTCCGGATTCAAGGGTAGCAATACATTTTGGGATACCATGAATCCATCTTAGATGATATAGTCCTTTGTCCTAGACTCATGTATTTCCTTTTAGTTTTTGGGGTTGTATTCCCTTCCTGACAATCTCTAGTAGTTTTGGTACGGATGACTTTTGGATCCTAGGGTTGATTATTTGGTCAAGTACAATGTTCCTCATTTAAGTTGCACTTATGTTTTGATTTTAGACTTGAATATCTTATTAATAGATTAGTTTTATTTATTCCACTAATATAAGTATTGATTATTAGTTTAGCTTTTGAGGTAGTTGGTTATCCCACCGGATGAATTGTATCGGTGCCAGTCATGATAGGTTTGTGTCATGACATTCGTCAACCTGTTCTTCAGTAGTCAAGGTTTTTTCCTAGAAATAAGAGTTCACTCACCAAGGTAGTTAGTCGAATGATTATCTTTTGTAGAGACTCACTATCCTTCATCTTTAAAGTTTCATATTCAGTGAATAGCATAACTACTCGAAATTTTCTCATATCACAGGTTCCTTTCTGAGTATTTACTAATGCATCCCAGATTTGTTTGGCAGTGATACAACTTGAAATTCTATTGTATTCATTAGGACCTAGGCCACAAACAAGAATATTTTTAGCCTTAGTATTTTTTTAGGGATATGAGATCATCTGTCGTAAACTCAATTCTAGTCTTTTTCGTTTTCTCTCCTTCCATCTTTTTCATAGGGATTTTGGGACTTTTATTAATTCTATCCTATAGTTCATAATCTTCATTCTGGATGAAGTCTTCTATGCAAGCCATCCACCATATAAAGTGAGATCCATTGAAGAGAGGTGGTCGTGTGGTGGATTTTCATTCATAATATCCACTAGGAGGTACAGAATTCATCTTGATCTTATCTGAAGGAGTTTACCTTTGAATAAGATAACTTTCCCTGATAGCAATTGTTATTATAAATTCCCTACAATTTTAGTTAATTATCAATAATTATTTTCTTTGAATGGAATGGATTGTCTAACATGTTCCTCCAATATAATAAAAAAATAAACTTAAGAACATCAACTTTCACATGGAGAACACACAGCACCTCTATGGCATTTAACTCCAAATTTACTAAAACAATGAGCTTCTCCAATGACGATTTCTAACTCATAACCCTAAAGAAATTATAAACTCTAATTCCTAACAACTCATAAACCACCCTTGGCTTCTGTTACCAAGTCTCAAAATATCCCAACTTGATGACTACCTCCTATTCCATCTTGTAATACACCAAAACTATGAAATTAAAATGATTACAACTTAAAGAACAATCTTAATATAATCAAGATAAACTCTGTCTAGACTCTACTATGTATGGACCAGCTCTTTCTAGGAGTTCTTCATGAAGCACTACAATTCTCAATCTCTAATTTTTGCCTTTGCTTATTATGAGAGCACAAATGACTTCATTGAAGTTATTGGGTATTTATAGATGTGGATATGTGCTTTCTTTAAATCAGCTAGATTTTTCTTCAAAGGAATATCATTCCTTTATGATAACTTCTTTGAGGAATTCCATTCCAATTTGCCCACCTTTGCTGCCTTTCTTTTAATATTTTTCCTTCTAAGAATTCATCAATTTTGGTATTCATTTTGTAAGAAAGAATTCATGTGTTGATTCAGCATCATAGTTTTCTTAACTTGTGTGGCTTGTGTCATCAAAGTCAACGAACATCGGCTTCTCAATTCCAGGTTGAGCTAGTGTCGATGGACCAAGTCTTTCAACCAATTTCTTGTATCTATTCCACTACTTTGTCTACTTCAAAACCTTCTTATTCTAGTAATAATTCCTTTCGAATTCACTATTGTACTTGGTAGATTTTTCTTTACTTTATCATATATTTTTGGACTTCTTTTTTACATTAATTCTCCATAGAACAATAATTTTCCTAATTTTAGAAGGGAAAAGAAAAAAATTATCGATACTTTCTTCTTTTTTTCTTCTTGCCTCATAGTTTAGGACTCCTATTTCACGTACACAAAAAACTACCAATACTAATTCTGTATATACATTTTTGTTAAATAATAATTTGAAGAAAATGAGATATTTCTACCTATTTGAAACTATTATTGTTCGTTAGATCGTGATTGTGTGCTCTTTTACAAAGGAATATGCATCTCATCCATCCTAGGATGTCTTGTCACCCTTGATATGTTGAATGTTAATTAGTGAAATCTCGTACAAAGTCCAAAAAGGGTTCACAACCCTAAAAGGATGAATAATCTTATTTTCTATGTGTTGAATTTTTATATAAATGTTAATATTTTACCTACAGTGTTGTTTTTGTTCCTTTCATCGTTGTTTCTTAGTCTTAGTGTTCCTCACTTTTAGAGTTCTTTACTCTTAGTATTCTTGTCAAGTTATTCCCTAACAATACTGTAAAGACCCAAATCTAATACCCGGAATGCTACACGGTGCTCATGACCCTGAAGGACCACAAGCTAACCCATGACTGATATTTGTACCTGTATACTGCATAAAATACTTTATAATGTGGAAACATGGACTTCAAGGCCCTAAGGTTCAATATTGAACATGATCTGAATGATATAACAGAATATCCAAAACAAAACTAAACATACTGAAGTCTGAAATATGATAGTCTAGAAAGCCTTTAACTGATTGGGTTGTCTGAGTAAGGAGTTGATGAGATATGTACCCAACTAACTCCAACTAATAAACTGATTAATGAGATAATAGGGAAATAATCATGTACTCGAAAGATAAGGACTCACTAATAACTCTTTCTGCGGATATCTGGAATCTACTGTTGCTCTGGAGCTCGTGTCTCTGAACCTATGGTATAAGACACCATAGCGCAAATGCGTCAGTACTTTTAATGTACTGGTATGCATGTAAGGTAGGCTGAATACATAGGGTTCATATTCATGAACAATAATAATAACTGACTAACTATCATGAGCGTGAGAATACATACATGAGACATAACAACTGACAGTGCTTATCCACCACATCAACCCTTATCGGACAGTGTTGATGTCTCAACCTATGCTAGATATATATAGTACTAGAATGCAAGGATGACTTCTAAGAATCACACCCTCATCTGATAGTGTGTGTTTCCATCCTTGGGTTCACTCGGTGCTAATACCTACTCCCATCTGAATAGACTCTGAATCATGATGTACTGAACATGGGTTGAGTTACAGAATTCCGTTGACTGATGGAATACTACTAATATCGGACAACTGACTGAGTTCATGAGATCATGGAGATTTCCTGAGTCATAAGACTGTCTGAAGTCTATCATAAGACTCTCTGAAGTCTAAGGATTCATAGCTTGACTGAGAGTATCGTGAAAACATGACATGGCTCTAGGCACACAGCTAATGTTTCGGGTACGAGTACCCCCAGGACTCGATGGAAGGAAACTGACCAAGCATAACTTACTTGAACATATAATTAACAGCATAATCCATAATATATTTATAGAAACATTTCATCAAAATATGTGATAGGCATAACTTGTACATACATGGGGATTTCATCGTATCATGCTAGTTAGGCACTTTTCCTTCATCTAGGCATTTAATCAAACATATTGTAGGCATGGTACAGGTAAACATCATTTTACAATAATTAAACATCATGGTTCAATTCTAATTTCATCATTCAAGGGTTTAGTCATAGGTTTGCATGAATCTATATCTATAATAATTTAACCCACATAGAATTTATCACCCAACATGGAGTAGAATTCAATTTCTCATTATCCACATGATCAAGAGAATCCCAATCATAAAATTCATAATAAAATCCATAAACTTGAATTTAGAAAAGGGATTCTTGGGCTTCATGGACGAAAGGAGTCCATGAATGAACACTATGCATACCTTAGTTCATTATTTCGTGAATATTGATGGTGAAACCTTCTTGAATTCAAATCCCCAATAGAAACCCTAGCTTGTTCTTGAGAGAAACTTGAGAGAAACTAGTATATTTTTGGTGAAAAGTGGTTGAATCACGTGTTAAAGGGCTTAAATAGGGGTGGGAAGTTGACCCTTTTAACCCTGGATGCGTCTTTTAATTTTAATAAAAATTTTCCGAACTAAACCCCTGGAACGACGCGGAACTATCGATCCCTATCACTGGAATTTGACAATTGGGAAATTGAGGGAAGGCGCAACGTGGAGCCATCACGTTGCCACTTTCTTTATGACCTGAAACTTTGGCGCGACGCGGGGGAAATTGCACTGAGACACTGGAAAATGGACAATTCTGAATTTGGGCCCTGGCGTGACGCGCTATAATCGTGGACCCCTACTGGAATTTTCCAAATGCCATTTCCTTTTTTGGCGCAACGTTCCACTGACTAATATGGCGTTGTTTTACGATGGGAACTTGAAATAGTCGTAACTTCTGACCCGGTTATCGGATTTGGGTGAATCTTATCTCGATGGAAAGCTTATTGAATTTCCCACATGACAAAAAGTGAAAATCTTAAAAATTCCTCATGGAATAACCATCATTCAATTTATAATCTAATACTAGATATTCTTGAGATGAAATTAGCTAGGAAAAAGTATAGGGTATTACAATATCTCCCCCTTGAGAACATTCGTCCTTGAATGAGACTAACTGAGAGGGGAGAAAAGACAACTGACGTACATACTGAACTTGAATAATTGGAACATGATCTCATGACTGACATGACTGACAAGCTGAACATATAATACTGAACATGCATATCTGATGTATGTGTAACTGATTCATGATGCATGACTAAGTGTTCTGAATAACTAAGTTCTCACAATGAGAATGCATGTCTGATGCATAATTACATAACTGAACCGATACATGAGTGCATGACTGAATATGCAATGGTACTTGATACCAAGTTTATAATGGGAACATAAGCATGAAACTGCATACCAAGTTTGTGAAGAACACTGAACATGAAGTTGAGTAAGCTTAAGGAGAATTGTTACGTTGAGATTGATCTGAGTTGGTGAAGAAGAGGTGAGGATACTTGGTATGTGTGTCTGCCTATGCTTCCCAAGTATCTCCCTCGACGGACAGATTTCACCAAAGAACCTTAACTAGAGGGACTTTTTTGTTCCTCAATCTATGAGTCTGATAGTCTAAGATTTTGACTGGAATCTCTTCATAAGAGAGAGTGTTCTGAACATCAATGCTCTGAATAGGGACTACAACTGATTGGTCACCTATGCACTTCTTGAGCAAAGAGACATGAAAGACTGGATAAACTAAGGCTAGATCTGAGGGCAATTTGAGCCCATAAGCTACCTTGCCAAATCGACTGAGAATCTTGAAGGGACCGACATATCGGGGACTGAGTTTTCCTTTCTTGCCGAACCACTTCACTCCCTTCATAGGAGAGATCTTTAGATAGACATAGTCACCAATATCAAACTTGAGATCTTTCTTACAAACATCTACATAAGACTTTTATCAGCTCTGAGAAGCCCAGAGTCTTTCTCTAATCAACTGGACTTTTTATAAGGCATCGAATACCAAGTACGTCCCTATAACTGAGGCCTCGCTAACTTCGAACCAATCAATTTGAGATATACATCTCCTACCATAGAGAGCTTTGAATGGAGCCATCTAAATACTGGAATGATAGTTTTTGTTGTATGAAAACTCAATCAAAGGCAAGTGGTCATCCCAACTACCCTTGAAATCAATTGCATACGCCGGTAGCATATCTTCTAAAGTCTGAATGGTCCTTTCTTGTTGACCATCTGTCTAAGGATGAAATGTTGTACTAAGATGAACTTAGGTACCAAGACCCTTTTGGAACGCTTTCCATAAATAAGAGGTAAACTGGATAATAGATAGTGGAACACCGTTCAATCTGACCAACTCCCTGATGTAGAGTTTGGCGTAATCCTCGGCTGAATAAGAGGTATGAACTGGAAATAAATGAGTTGATTTGTTCATTCTGTCTACAATGACCTAGACTGAATTATGCTGATGACGAGTTCGAGGCAAACCCATCACGAAGTCCTACATGGACCCACTAAGCTTCTGATGCTCTATCTTAACCTGCTGACATGTAGAGCACTTAGCCACAAACTCTGTAATGTCTCTCTTCATCCCACTCTACCAATAGATTTCCTACAAGTTATTGTACATCTTTGTGGCCCCTAGATGAATAGAGTAGCGCGCACCATGTGCTTCTACAAGAATTCGCTTCCTTAAGTCATCTACACCTGGAACACATAGACGACCCTGATAATGTAAAACTCCATCTCCCCCTTGGGAGAAAACCTCTACTTTATGATCCTTGACTGACTCTTTTAACTTGACAAAGCTGGGATCTCTATCTATTTTTTCTTTCACCTCGAAAACTAGAGATGATTCTGAACTACTCTAAACCCATATATCACTCTCTTCTATATCGACTAAGCGAACGCCTAGTCTGCAAAGCTGATGGATTTCCTGAGCTAACTTCTTTTTACTGTCCTCAACATGAGAAACACTACCCATGGATAGTCTACTGAGATCGTCGGCCACTACATTAGCCTTGCTCGGATTATAAAGGACACTCATGTCATAATCTTTCAAGAGCTCTAACCACCTTCCCTGATGAAGATTGAGATCTTTCTGAGAAAATACACACTAAAGACTTTATGATCTGTGAAGACATCTACATGAACTCCGTAGAGGTAATGCCTCTAAATCTTCAAGGCAAAGACTTCGGTGGCTAACTCAATATCATGAGTAGGATAATTCTTCTCATAGGGTTTAAGCTGTTTGGAGGAGTAGGTTATGACCTTACCATGATGTATGAGGAAATAACCCAAACCTACTCTAGATGCATCACAATACACTACAAACCCATCTGAACCATCTGGAAGAGCTAGAACTGGAGTTGAGGTGAGTCGATTCTTCAACTCTTGAAAAAACTCTTCTCGCAAGGATCTGACCACTGAAACTTGACTTTCTTCTGAGTCAGTCTGTACATAGGGGATGCAATAGAAGAAAATCCCTCAACAAATCATCTATAATAGCCAGCCAAACCTAAAAACTCCTAATATCTGATGGAGAGATAGGGCGAGACCAGTTTTTTACTGCTTCGATCTTTTGAGGAACTACTCTAATGCCATCACCGGAAATGATGTGACAAAGGAATGCTACTGACCTTAGCCAAAACTCGCACTTGCTGAATTTGGCAAATAGCTGATGATCTCTGAGAGTTTAAAGTATTGCCCTGAGATAGTCTGTATGATCGCTCTCACTGTGGGAATAGACCAGAATATCATCTATAAAGACTATGAAGAATATGTTCAAGTATTTCTTGAACACATGATTCATCAAGTCCATGAAAGCGGCTGGGGCATTAGTAAGACCAAAGGACATAACTAAGAATTCGAAATGACCATACCGAGTACGGAAAGCTATTTTTAGAATGTCACATTCTTTAACTCTGAGCTGATGATAGACGGATCTGAGGTCTATCTTAGAGAAATAACTGGCACCCTAAAGTTGATCAAACAAGTCATCGATTCTGGGAAGAGGATACTTATTCTTGACCATGACCTTATTAAGTTGGCAGTAGTCTACACACATCCTAAGAGAACCGTCTTTCTTGCATATGAATAATACTGGAGCGCTCCTTGGGGAAATGCTGGGCCTGATGAATCCCTTATCTAAGAGATCTCCCCATGGGGCAGATAGATATAGGCTGAGTATCTGGAAGAAGATCAATGCCGAAGTCTATTTCCCTTTCGGGAGGAATTCCTAGAAGATCTTCGAGAAAGACATTTGAATATTCACTTACAACTGGAACTGATTCAAGGTTGGGAGTTTTGGAACTAGTGTCCTTAACTTGAACAAGATGATAGACACATCCTTTAGATATCATTTTCTGTGCCCGAAGGTAGGAAATAAGATGACCTCTAAACGCTAAAGTACTACCCTTCCACTCAAGGATGGGTTCATTTGGAAACTAAAATTGGACTATTTTGTTTCTGCAGTTGAGTGTGGCATAGCAGTAATAAAGCAAATCCATGCCAAGAATGACATCAAAATCAGTCATCTCTAATTCGACTAAGTCTGCTGAAGTGACTTTCTGAAATATCATAACCCGGCAGTTCCTGTATACCCACTGGGCTATGAGGTTTTACCCACTGGGGTAGTGACTGAAAAGGGCTCTGCTATGATTTTGGGACTGATTCTAAAATCGGCTGCTATATAGGGAGTAATAAAAGACAAAGAAGATTCTGGATCTAGTAAATCGTAAACATGCATATGAAAGATCTGTAACATACCAGTAACTACATCAGGAGAAATTTCTTGATCTTGTCGGGACTGAAGAGTATAGACACAATTTGGACATTGCCTACTATTAGCACTGGTGGTGGCACCCTGCTGATTCGGGCGACCGTACTGAGATGAGGAGTGGAGATGACTCTGATAACCTGACTAAGGGAAGTCTCTGACTCTATGGCCCAACTTAACACAACTGAAATAGACAATGCTACCAGCTCTGCAAGCACCCTTGTGGTTCTTACCATAAGTCTGACAAAGGGGGTTAGTTTGGGCATTGCTAACATGCCGTGAGACCTTGAGCCTAGCACTCTATTTTTGTTACCCTCCCTGAACTTAGGAACTGGAGCACTGGCTAAAGAAGGGGCTAGAACTGATGACTTAGGACAAAAATAGGGACGGTTTTCTCCTTCTATTTTAGGCTGAGCGAAGTTGAAACTATCTCTCTTTGATCTCTTATTCTGCTTCTCCCTCTGCTTAATCTTATGATCCTCTATTTGCTATGCATAAGTCATAAGCCTGGCTAAAGACATGTCACTGTTCAGCATGGCAGATCTCCACTCATTTACCATGCTATCATTTACCCCTGAAGCGAACTTACTCATCTTTGCTCTACTGTCTGCAACCACATGAGGGGCATATCTGGCTAATTAAGTAAACTTAAGAGAATACTCTTTCACCGTAATATTGCCCTGCCTGAGTTTGATGAATTCTAGCACCTTAGCCTCTCTAAGATCTTGGGAAAGAATCTGTCTAAGAATACAGTGACAAACTCCTCCCACACTATAGGACCAGCATCATCTGACCTCTCTAACTTCCACTATTTGAACCAAGTATAAGTCGCATCCTGCAACTGATATGCAGCTAGCTCAGCACTCTCAACAGTAGTCACCCCCATGATGTTTGTTACCTTCTGAACCTGATCAATGAATCCTTAAGGGTCCTCATCTACCTTAGACCCAAGAAAGGATGGAGGATTCATTTGGGTGAAGTCCTAAATCCTAGATGCAGCTGAATTGGACACTGGGTTGGTCAGAATAACTACTGGCCATTTATTTTGAGAGGTAACTGACTAACCACGAGTAGTGAATGTGGCCCTAAACTCTGCATGAGAAACATGATCTCCCAAAGGATCTTCGGGCTAAGGGGCTGACTGATTTCCATTTCTTTTTTAGGAGGCATGTTTTGTAGAAGAAAGGGAGAAATAGATTAGACTGAGAGATTGACTTGAGATTATGCTCACTGGCATGACATGAATACTAAAAGAAAAGAAACTATTCTTAAATCATCTTATAGCCTCTTGTACATAAATGTGGCACGCAACACACCCATGTACAAGACTCTACTAGATACAGCTTTCAGACTTCCTAGGACTCTATTGAACCTTAGGCTCTGATACCAAGTTTGTAACGCCCTAAATCTAATACCCAGAATGCTACACGGTGCTCACGACTTTGAAGGACCATAAGATAACCCATGACTGATATTTGTACCTGTATACTGCATAAAATACTTTATAATGTTGAAACATGAACTGCAAGGCCATAAGGTTCAATATTGAACATGATATGAAAGATATAACATCTGTGTGGAGTAATAGAATACCTAAAATAAAACTAAACATACTAAAGTCTGAAACATGATAGTCTAAAAAGCCTCTAACTGACTAACCTGTCTGAGTAAGGAGTTGATGGGTCATGTCCCCAACTAACTCCAACTAATAAACTGATTAATGAGATAATAGGGAAATAATCATGTCCTTGAAAGATGAGGACTCACTTCTAACTCTGTCTGCAGATATCTTGAATTTACTGTAGCTCTGGAGCTCATGTCTCTGAACCTATGGTATAAGACACCATAGAGCAAATGTGTCAGTACTTTGAATATACTGGTATTCATATAAGGTAGGCTGAATACATAAGTTTCATATGCATGAACAATAATAATAACTGACTAACTATCATGAGCATGAGAATACATGCATGAGACATAACAACTGACACTAATACTGTAGAACATGATTACTGAATCTGAATATAATTGATAACATGAGTTGACTGTATCTGACATTCCTGAAATCTGAAGAACTATCTGAGTTCTATTACTGAGACTGACTGACTGTGTTTGATAGTCCTATTTCTGTAATATAAAACTGTGGGAAGTAGTTATCTAACCGACATGCCCCTAATATGCCATTATGGCCGAGTTGGGGTCTAATCTGTAACCCCAATTGGAAGGGTGTCAATACCACGCCACTGGTAAGGATGAGCTATGAGTGACCCTCATCTGATAGTATCCCCAAAAGATAATGGTGGGGACCTTATCTGATAGTGCTTATCCACCTCATCAACCCTCATCGGATAGTGTTGATGTCTCAACCTATGCTGGCTACATAGTTCTGGAATGCAAGTATGACTTCTAAGAAGCATACCCTCATTTGATAGTGTGTGTTCCCATCCTTGGGTTCACTCGATGCTAATTCGACCTCCCATCTGAATAGACTCTGAATCATGATTTACTAAACTTGGACTGAGTTACTAAATTCCGTTGACTGATGAAATACTACTGATATCTGACAACTTACTGAGTTCATGATTTCCTGAGTCATAAGAGTGTATGAAGTCTAAGGATTCATAGCTTGACTGAGAGTATCATGAAAACATGACATGGCTCTAGGCACACAGCTAATGTTTCGGGTACGAGTACCCCCAGGACTCGATGGAAGGAAACTAACCAAGCATAACTTACTTGAACATATAATTAACATAATAATCCATAATACATTTATAGAAGCATTTCATCAAAACATGTGATAGGCATAACTTGTACATACATGGGGATTTCATGGTATCATGCTAGTTAGGAACTTTTCCTTCATCTAGGCATTTAATCAAACATGCCTGTACATGTAAACATCATTGTACACTAATTAAACATCATGGTTCAGTTCTAATTTCATCATTCAAGGGTTTAGTCATAGGTTTGCATGAATCTATATATTCCCAATCCTCCACATAACCTTGCCCTCAAACTATTTGGTACCCACCTTCATTTATTTCCCCAATATCAGAATACATTCCAGTGTCTTATCAATATCTACTAGAAAATCAACAATCCAATCAAGCCTCTAGACCTTGAGCTAAGTTTCAAAAAATCTGCCAAGATAGTAAACTCTTTTGGCTCAGAGCATAGCCCGACTTTATAAGAGATTAAAGATTGCTAGCTATATCACTCCAATTCCTATAATTGTAATGGATACATATGCAAATTGACTCGTTTATTCTAAAACATGTTCTTATCATTCAGGGATGAAAGGTCACACCACTAAAGAACATCGAACTTTGAAAGACAGAATCCAAATGATGATTGATACTAAGGTGATAAATGTAACATGGATAAATCTCGATGCTAGTTAATTTCTTAAGCATGATTTTCACTAATTCAAAACTCTTTATATGGATTGGAAAGGTAATAAAAGGCTTCATGTTTATGTTAATTCTCCACTCTGGGTTTTCAAGCATTTGAAACTACTTTAAGTTTTACAGGTACTTAGAGAACTATAGATTTTCTTTTATTTTTTATTTTTTTATATAATTGGAACTATGTTTGACCTGATTCCCCTATAAGAGGGATATGTAGACACTAATTTAATGTGTTTGTTCTCATCATAATAAGAATTTTCTTTTCACCTTTGCCTTACCTATTTTGAACTATTTATGAATTTAGTTGGATTAATAAAGTGATCAACGTCTTGATGTTCAACATGAGTCGACCTTATTCATTTCCTTAACTCCTTCAATCTTTGTTGCCGCTGTAATTCCAAGTTTGGCCTCTTAGTATTCATTGAGTATCGCATCAATCATTTGAAATAATAAGTTTCATAACTATTCTACTTCATGTGTTAGAAGCTTAGATCACTCATTAATTTCTACTCTTTATTTGTTTCTTAGGCTTAGATCCCTTTTTGCAAGTATCTCTTATTTTTATATTATTATTATTATTATTATTGTCATGTTTTAAATGTATCTATGCTACATGATTTGTATCAGATTTATTTATTTTTCTTAAATGTTGTCTAAACATTTGAACATTGAATCGGCTAATAGTCTACAATTTGACAAATATACCTAACCATCTTGATCTTTTTTTCTAACACAAACTTTGTTTCTTCCCCAATACAAAATACCTTCTTACCTATATCTCCTATTATTTTTCTCAATAAATATATTTAACACACACCAATCTTGGTACTTTTCAAAATATGGTAACACAAAATGGGGATTACCTACACTGCAACAAAATTTTCTTGACTTAGAAAAGAGGTTGGATAAAAATCTAGGTTCCAAAGGCATTTAAGACTTGAGGTATGAGAAACTATCAACATTCAAGGGCTGATTTGCCTTTAGGATACAAAGTTCAAAAATTTAATGTGTTTGAAGGGCATGAAGAACCAACCACATATTTAAAGGACTATTGCAAAAATATTGGTGGCGTGGGGCATAATGAAGCTCTCCTAATAAGATTATTTATTTAAAGTTTGTCAGGGATAGCACTCACCTGCTCACCAAACAAGACTTTGACAAATGACATACATGGAAAGACATGTCTCAATACTTTGTGATAATATAAGTTAATATCAAGGTCTATTTGATGATGTTAGACTTTCTCAATGTAAAGAGAATGACTCATGAATATTTTGAGGATAGTGAAACACAGTGGAGATTAGAAGCTTCTAAGATACGTCCTCCTATCCCCAAAGAAGAGGTGGTTCAAACTTTCATCAGGTCTCTATATGGAATATAATACAAAAATTTATCCTGCTTATGTATTCAAAGATTTGATGATCTAATTCAAAGGGAAAAGATTAGAGTATGGCATTTGGACAAGAAAAGTTATTGATGTTTTTACAATACAAGCTACTTTTCAAGCACTGAAGATTCTTCAAAAGAAGAAGAAGAATATATATCAATCATCCCAACTCAAGAACAACACTATCAAAATAACCCAACAAGCCTATGTTGTTTTTAACACCTATAACCCATAAGGTTCTTAATACCTAAATTCTCACCAACATGATTCTCAACGACAGACTTATCCAATACTATAAAATTCTCATCAACCAAATAAAATAAAACCTCGTACTCTTACCTTTAATTGAACCTTTAGCCAACATATTCCAAAGATTATTTTCTCAAGGAGTTTTGAAACCAAGAAAAGGATTGATCCATAAATACGCACGTTTGAATTTTAACCAGTCTAAAAGGTGTGCATATCATTAAAATATCCAAGGACATAATATTGAGGATTGTTTAACATTTAGATACAAGATCCAAGATTTGATTGTGAAGAACAAGATTATAGTTAGACAAGGGCCACTAAGCAACATCCATGATACTATAGGCACAATTATTGTCTAAGGTGACCTGCTAGAGATTGCCGCGAGATATTTGATAATGCTCACCTATACCATGCAATTTGGTAGAGGACGGTCATTATCAATAGCTCAACTTTTGTTGAGGTTGAATCCACAATGAGTTAAAAGTAGAATTCTAGTCTTATGGGTCTTAACACTTACTAAAAATACACCCAAAGTGAAAATAAAGTAAAAGGCATGATTTAAAATAGGGGATTGGTTTTGGGAGAGTGTGTGTGTCAATAGTAACTTAATCATACAAACTACACAACAATTGTAATTTTAACTTCAATATACAGAGAGTATTGGGATTATGTGTACCTAAGGTCAAATTAGGTATGGGTATGTATAGATTTGGTGTACATGCTAGTTGTTAACAATATGGTAGTCTAGGTCTTGGGTCCTTGAGGCTTTCTTGTCAACAAAACCTCAAGAATTTCACCTATTGAACCTTTTGGATACCTAACAACTGGTTTAATTATATTCACCTAGTACCTTAATTAGGTATCCCTATTTCTAGGAAAATACCCAAGATATAGTCAACTTCATACTCACTCTTATGTCTAAGACTGTAATACCCCGTATTTCCCTAGCCTAGATTAACCCTTAGTACATGGGTTATCCTAAATAATTTTTTTGGATATACTCAATAATTTTCAGATTTGAGCATCCCATTAGGTAGGAAATTCAATTAGCTTTCCAACGATATAAAATTTTCCTAAATCCGACAATCGAGTAAGAAGTTATGGTGATTTTAAGTTTAAGCCGTTAAACATCGTCATTCTGGCAAGTAGTGCATCACAGGGTGTGGTAGAATAGCAATTGTCAATTTTCAATATTTCTCCACAATATTGGCATGTCGCTCCATAGACCCAGTTCACAATTGTCAATTTTTGGTGTTCCAACGCAAAATCACCGCCTTGCGGTGCACTATCAATTCTCAAATAAAGTGGTAATGTGATACCACCACATCGTACCACCATGTGATTTCCTAGTCGTCATTTTCCAGTGGACTAGCACGATAGTGACGCATCGCACTAGGGGTCCAGATCAGAAAAATTTCTCGAAAAATTAAAGTTGTGCCCAGGGTTAAAATAGTCTTTTTCCATGATTTTATTCCACCTATATGTGGGATTTAAGCCTTAAAACGTGTATAACCCTTCATTATTCACTTTTTCCCAAAAACAAAAGATAATTCTCTCTCAAGAAAACAAACCCTAACTCTCAAGAATCAAGGTTAATCCCAAGAATTTCTTCAAGAACTTCAAGAATCTCATGAATTAAGGTATGTTAGATGTTCATCCATGGATCCTTACCTTCCATGGAGCCCAACAATCCTTTTTCAAAATACAAGATTTATGATTTATTATTTCCATGTTTGAATTAGATTGAATTCATGTTCATGATGTTGTTTGAGTTTTAATCCATGATTTAGATTACAAGTTCCAAGAATTGATTCTTGTATGTGTTGAATTACATGATATTCATGATAAACCCTTCAATTTGCAAGTTGATTTTTGTAACCATGCCTAACTGTTTATAATTTAATGAACCAAGAATGCTTCTTATGTATTTGATAAATTATCTATGAGAATGAAATAATGTCATTATAGCATACTAACATGTATTCCCCATTCATGTACAAGTTAATGCATTACAAATGTTTGATGAAATGTATCTATGAATGAATAATGACCAAGTGAACATTGTTTTGTTATTCAAGATTATGTTTTTCTTTACTTTTTATGTTGTCGAGTCCTGGGGGTATTTAATACTCGACAACTTTGTTGTTTATTTAGAGCCAGTGTCAGTTATAGAATAGTATCAGTCATGTCATGATCAATAGTACTCTCTGTCAGTTACAAAACGTAGGAAAACTTAGTAATCTCAGTGAATTCAGTACAGTATAACGGTTTAGTGTCTTTCAGTTGGGAGTAGGATTCAGTACCGAGTGAACCCAAGGATGGGGGCTCACTTTCCAACAGAGGGTGTGATCCTTAGAATCAATCCTTGCATTCCATAACTACGTAGCCAGCATAGGTAGAGACATCAAACCTATAAGTTGAGGGTTGATAAGGCGTTCTACCTTCCAGTAGAGGGTACCACCGTTCTCGTTTAGGGAACCTACCAGTAGAGGGTTACTCTTTACCTTATCTTTACCCATGGCACGATACTGGCACCCTTTCAATTGGGGTTACAGATTGGAACGCTATTAGTTTAGATTGGGGAATGTCGGTTAGATGATTACCTCCCACAGTTTCAGTTTCAGTCTTAGTCTTCAGAATAGAACTCAATTCAGTTCTACAAAATTAGGACTGTCAGATATAGTCACTCAGTTATCGGTAATTCAAATTATTAGTAATTCAGATTATCAGTGATCTCAGATTATCAGTATATTAAGTTCTCAGTTATCAAATTCAGTTCTAGTATACTCAGTCACAGTATGCACAGTATGTTCAGTAGTTACAGATCCTCCATGTATGTTAATCCAGCTCATGCATATCATTCAGTTAGTTATTATTCATGCATATGAACCCACACATTCAGCCTTACCTCATTTAGCATACTAGTATATTTCCACGTACTAATCGCATACCTATTTCTTGTGTTATGATGTTTCATATAGTAGGTTCAAACACTCAGGTTCCTGACCGCGCTTAGCCAGATCCAGCAAGTAGTAGAAGATTTAGTAGTGAGTCATCTATCGAGGACATTCTTTTATTTCATTATCTCAGTAGACTCACTATTTTAGTAGATGGAGTTTGTTGGGGGCTTGTCCCATGAACTCCACTTTCAGACAGATTTAGTTAGAGGCTTTTCAGACTAGATTCAGACAGTATTTCAGATTTATATGTTATTATTCATTATCAGTACTTCAGATGTTTTGAAATTTATGGCATTTTAGCCTGTTATTCCATATTTATTTCAGTATTACTTGTTCAGTACTCACAGCAAATATTATTCATGGGTTAGCTTGAGGTCCTTCAGATCGTAAGCACCATGTGACGACTAGGTGTAGTCCCATGTCAATATAAACTTGGTATTATAGCCTAAGGTTTAATAGAGTCCTAGGGAGTCTGAAAAGCCATATCGCGTAAAGTCTTGTGCATGGGTGTGTAGCACGCCACACTTATAGACAGGACGCTATGAGATGTTTTAGGAAAAAGTTTCCCTTCTTTCATGTTTCAAATCATGCTATAGAAAGGTCCTCAAAGAAAGTTATACAGATTCTCATCTTGGTCATTCTTGCTAGCCCTGCCTTATTTTCATGGTAACAGAAAAGTCCATGATCGATCAATCCTTAAAGATAGAGATTTCTCTGGTAGTTCCTTACAAATATTTATGGGATTTTATTCAGGCTTGAAAGTATCCCATCAGCGCCCTTATGAGTAAGAAATGTTGCATTTATGACTCATGAAAAATCATGTATTTATCTAAACTCAGGTGTTCTTTTCGATCCCTCCTCAGAAACCTATGATAGCATATGACCTAGAGTTAAAAGCAAGGACCCAGAGGTTTAGCAGTAGTAAAATGGGGATAGTATTATCTGAATTTGAGCAAATTATATTTCATGGGGCTAGTTGTATGAAAGGTGAATTAGTAGGCTTGAAGCAGTGTATACAAGAACTTAAGTTTGTTGATTTGAAATATGTATTGTGGATGTGATATTTATGGGCTATGAGAAAGTAGTATGGTTATTAAAGATTTACGGATATCCATGTTATGTGTTAGAATCTAAGTTTGAATATTTGAAGATTGAGCTAGCAGAAAGAAGAGTAAGACTTCTAAGATTTATCGGTGTTGATGTTGTTATATGATGATTGTTGGGGCTACATAAAGCTAAGAATTGGGTATCAAAAGAAAGTACTAGCAGTGGACCTTACAATATCAAGACTAGTCCTTCAGGATGAGTTCAGTGTTTATAAGTATTAATGTATCATAGACTCTAGAAGTAAAGTGGTGACAGTTTATTTTGGATTTTATTAAGTGATCCGTAGATTTAGAACGATGACTTTAAGCTAAGGGTGAGATGGTAGTATAGTACATGGTAGATGTAATACCCCAAAAAATCCAACTCAATATTATCTCCATGTTTCAAGATCATGCATAGTACATCATGGTTCCTTGGTAGTTTCATGATCAAGGTTGATGTGAATTAAGGTCTCAAATATGTCCTAGTTATTGTGCGAATCAAAATATTCCTTACCGATTGAATTCTTGAGAAGGATATTGGTATTGTCAACTTCAAACGAGAATATCTCTCATTATACTACTATTTTTTTATCCCACGACCTACCAACAGATAGATAATTTAAAAAGCTTTCCGTCGATACCAAATTCGCCTAAAACGGACACCCGGTGAAGAAGTTATGGCTATTTTAAGTTTCTGCTGTAAGACGAATGCCATTTCAGTGCATGGCGCATCGCGCCGGAGACCAAAATGGCCCTCGTCAATTTATAGAAAGCCTCCGTGATAGCCCCGCCTTGCGCCAAGCTTCCAGGTCGCAATAATTGGCATTTTACCAAGCTCCGCGTCGCGCTGGGGCCCTAAATCGGGATAAATTTTGCGTAGTTTTCAGTTTTCATTTTAAACTCCTCAAGGGCAATATGGTAACTTCCCAAAACCCTATATATACTCTTTAAACATTGGATTGAAGCCCCAAAGCATCCCTTTACATTAATTTTATCAAAATTCACTCAAGAACATTAAAAATAAGTCTAGGGTTTCCATTGGGGTTTCAAGCTTCAAGAAAATTCAACAGTAGATTCCACGAATTCTTAATCTAAGGTAAGCGTAGTGTTCATCTATGGATCCAATCCGTTCAAAGAGATCAACAACCACGTTTTTAAATGTTATTTTGTAAAAATTTTGTGGTGATATAAGCATGTACATGTTGATGATTGTTGTTTAAGTTTCAAAATGATATCTAAAGATGTTTTCATGAAATATATATGGTTGTTAGTTGAAAAACATGAACTTTAGGGGGTTTGATGTGATGCAAGTATGAAATACACCTATGCTTTAAAGAATTAATGCAAGGTGTTTGATAAAATGCCTAGGATGCTAGAAACCCATAATTACATGATTCCATGATATCTAAATGACAAGTCCATATTAGCTATACACTTCCATATGAATTTCCATGCTATTTATGTGGTGTTGTTACTGTGGCATGAATAATGTGTGATAATGGAAATATGAATTATATACACGAAATGTATCCATGCTCTCCCTACCATGTTGAGATGTGAATAAATACATGAAGTATACTATCCCCTACTTATAATATTGTGAATTTTGGACTCTAATCTTGTGATCAAGTCATGTCATGTGTGCCAGTTTCCTTCTATCGAGTCCTGGGGGTATTTGTACCTGAAAAATATAGTTGTGTGCCTAGATCCATGTCATGTGCCATGATAAATCTCAGTCAAGATATACTCTATAAAACTCAGTCAGTCATGTGACTCAGGAAATGGATGTCAGTTATTCAGTCCATGTACAACCAGTTGAATCATGTTCAGTCCTTTCAGATAGGAGTAGAAGTTAGCATCGAGTGAACCCAAGGATGGGAACTGACCTGTCAGTTCAGGGTGTAATTCTTAGCTGTCATCCTTGTGTTCCAGAACTACGTAGCCAGCATAGGTTGAGATATCTTAACCTATCAAATTAGGGTTGATGAGGTGTCTTAACCTGTCAGTTTAGGGTCCCACAATTCTCACTTTGAGTACCTTCCAGATAAGGGTCCCTCACAACTGTCCTTACCAGTGGCGCGGTATTGACACCCCTCCAGTTGGGGTAGAGATTAGACCCCAGCTTAGCCGTAATGGTATACATGGGGCATGTCAGTTAAACAACTACCTCCCATAGTTTTAGTATCAGTCTCAGTAAAAGAACTCAGACAGTTCTTTAAATATCAGTATACCAGGACTGTTAGATACAGTCAAATTTAGTTATAGCACGGGACTCAGAGAGTTCTACCAAATTCAGGACTCTCACACACAGTCGCTCATGTTATCAGAACTACAGTTCCATTCATGTAATAGCATACAGATTTAGCTACCACATACTCACGATCTCAGTAACTATGTATGTATGTTTGTACTCTTACATTCATATCAGTCAGTCAGTTAGCATTATTCATGCATGTAAACCCTTTACATTAGCCTACCTCACTCGTATACTCAGTACTCCAGTTGTACTGATGCATTTTTGCTATGGTTCTTTCTTTTTATTTTACACCATAGGTCTAGAGCCACGAGTTCCAGACCAACAGTAGCTTTCCAGTCGCAGTGTTGCAGTGAGTCCTCATCCATCCGAGGATAATATGATTTCATTTATTCATTTATTACTTCAGTTCAGTTTTATGGAGTTAGTTGGAGACATGTTCCTTCAACTCCTTATTCATATAGTACTTAGAGGCTTTCAGATTTAGTCAGATTTAGCTATCAGATTCAGTATTCAGTTTTATATTCAGTTGTTTTGGGTATTCATTACCCCATGGATGTTACTATATCTCTTCAGTTGAACCTTATAGCCTACATGATCAGGTTTACCACGTATTATATGTATATTATATAGTGTATAGGTACAGATATCAGTTATGTATTAGCTTGTGGTCCCTCGGGGTTATGAGCACCGTGTAGCATTCCGATTCAGAAAATTAGGGCGTTACAGTAGAAGACCATGCATGCTTACAATTCCTAGTATAAGGAGTTCTATTTTACTCTGTAGTACGAATCAGGTTCCATAAGTTCAGAAATTCCAAACTTAGGTCATACAGTTCATGATGCATGTATTCATGTTTCCCAGTATTCTTAGTTTTCATGACTCATGTTACACTCTAAATGGTCCAGGAAGTTCAGTTTATGCCATGTGTTTCTCAGTCCTCAGTAGTGTGTCGAAGTCATTCAGTCGTCTTTCAGTTAGATGGTGTCTCGCACATCATCACAGTTTTTCTTAAACCTACTCAGTCCCATATTCAGTATTGTTACAAACTTGGTATCAGTTACCATCTCATATCATCCTCACGTCAGTCATGTATTTCATAAATTAATTTTTAGCCATGTAATCGTGCATCAGATATGCATGTTCAGTATGTAAGTTCAGTCTATAAGACCAGTCATGTAATCATGCTTCAGTTGTACATGTCTAGTTTAGTACGTAAACTCTGTCTTTCTATACTCTCTCAGCTTAACTAGCCATATTTGAGGATGAATGTTCCCAAGGGTGAGATATTATAATACCCGGTATTTCCCTAGCCTAGACTAACCCTCAGTACATGGGTTATCCTAAATAAAATTTTTGGATATACTCAGTAATTATCAGATTTGAGCCTGCCATTGCGTAGAAATTCAATTTGCTTTCCAATGATATAAAATTCGCCTAAATCCGACAATCGGGTAAGAAGTTATGGCGATTTTAAGTTTCAGTTATTAAACATCGTCATTCAGGCCAGTAGCGCATCATGGGGTGTGTTAGAATAGAAATTGTCAATTTCCAGTGTTGCTCCATGATATTAGTGCGTCGCATTATACACCCAGTTCACAATTGTTAATTTCCAGTGTTCCAATGTAATACCACCGCGTCGTGGTGCATTTTCAGTTCGCAAACAAAGTGGCAACATGATACCACCGCATTGCGCCACCATAAAATTTCCCAGTAATCATTTTCCAGTGGCCTAGCGCGATAGTGGCACGTCGCACAAGGGGTCCAGATCGGGAAAATTTCTTGAAAAATTAAAGTTGCACCGAGGATTAAAACAGTCTTTTCCCATAATTTTATTCTTCCCAGTTGTGGGATTTAAGCCTTAAAATGTGTAAAACCCTTCAATATTCACTTTTCTCCAAAATCAAAAGATAATTCTCTCTCAAGAAAACAAACCCTAACTCTCAAGAATCAAGGTCGATCCAAAAAATTTCGTAAAGAACTTCAAGGATCTCACGAATTAAGGTATGTTAGATGTTCATCCATGGAGCCTAAGAATCATTTTTCAAAATAAAAGATTTATGATTTATAATTTTCATGTTTTAATTAGATTGAATTTATGTTGACGATGTTGTTTGAGTTTTAATCCATGATTTAGATTACAAGTTCCAAGAATTGATTCTAGTATGTGTTGAATTACATGATAGTCATGATAAACTCTTCAATTTGCAAGTTGATTGTTGTAACTATGTTAACCCTAAGGATTTATGATTTAATGAACCAAGTATGCTTCTTATGTGTTTGATAAATTATCTATAAGAATGAAATAATGACATTATAGCATGCTAACATATATTCCCCATTCATGTACAAGTTAATGCATTACAAATGTTTGATGAAATTTCTCTATGAATGAATTATGACCAAGTGAACATTGTTTTGTTATTCAAGATTATGTTTTTCTTTACTTTTTATGCTATTGAGTCCTGGGGGTATTTAATACTCGACAACTTAGCTATTTATTTAGAGCCAGTGTCAGTTACAGAATAGTATCAGTCATGTCATGGTCAATAGTACTCTCAGTCAGTTACAAAACGTAGGAAAACTTAGTAATATCAGTGAATTCAGTACAGTATAATGGTTTAGTGTCTTTCAATTGGGAGTAGGATTCAGTACCGAGTGAACCCAAGGATGGAGGCTCACCTGCCAGCAGAGGGTATGATCCTTAGAAGCAATCCTTCCATTCCATAACTACGTAGACATCATAGGTAGAGACATCAAACCTATAAGTTGAGGGTTGATAAGGTGCTCTACCTGCCAGTAGAGGGTACCACCATTCTTGTTTAGGGAACCTACTAGTAAAGGGTTACTCTTCAGCTTGTCTTTACCCATGGAACGGTACTGGCACCCTTTCAATTAGGGTTACATATTAGACCGTTATTAGCTTAGATTGGGGCATATCGGTTAGATGATTACCTCTCATAGTTTCAATTTCAGTCTCAGTCTTCAGAATAGAACTCAGTTTAGTTCAACAAAATTAGGACTGTCAGATATAGTCACTCAGTTATCGGTAATTCAAATTATCAGTAATTGAGATTATCAGTGATCTCAGATTATCAGTATATTAAGTTCTCAATTATCAAATTCAGTTCCAGTATACTCAGTCACAGTATGTACAGTAAGTTCAGTAGTTACAGATCCTCCATGTATGCTAATCCAGCTCTTGCATATCATTAAGTTAGTCATTGTTCATGCATATGAACCCATGCATTCAACCTTACCTCATTTAGTATACTACTACATTTCCACGTACTGGTCGCATACCTATTTCTTGTGCTATGATGATTTATATCATAGGTTCGAACGCTCAGGTTCCTGACCATGCTTTAGCCAGATCCAGCCAGCAGTAGAAGATTTAGTAGTGAGTTATCTATCGAGGACATTCTTTTATTTTACTATCTCAGTAGACTCAGTATTTTAGTAGATGGAGTTTGTTGGGGACTTGTCCCATCAACTCAACTTTCAGTAGGATTCAGTTAAAGGATTTTCAGACTAGATTCAGACAGTATTTTTGATTCACATGTTATTATTCATTATCAGAACTTCAGATTTTTTGAACCTTATGGCATTTCAGCTTGTTATTCCATATTTATTTCAGTATTACTTGTTTAGTGCTCATAGCAAATATTATTCATGGGTTAGCTTGAGGTCCTTTGGTTCGTAAGAACCGTGTGACGAATAGGTGTAGTCCCGGGTCGTTACAAACTTGGTATTATAGCCTAAAGTTTAATAGAGTCCTAGGGAGTCTGAAAAGCCACATCGCGTAAAATCTTGTGCATGGTGTGTAGCATGCCACACTTATGTACAGGACGCTATGAGATGTTTTAGGAAAAAGTTTCCCTTCTTTCATGTTTCAAATCATAGTAAAGAAAGGTCCTCAAAGAAAGTTATACAGATTCTCATCTTGGTCTATTCTTGCCAGCCTTGCCTTATTTTCATGGTAACAGAAACATCCATGATCGATCAATCCTTACAGATACAGATTTCTCAGGTAGTTCCTTACAAATATTTATGGGATTTTATGCAGGCTTGAAAGTATCCCATCAGCGCCCTTATGAGTAAGAAATGTTTCATTTATGACTCATGAAAAATCATGCATTTATCTAAACTCAGGTGTTCTTTTAGATCCCTTATCAGAAACCTATGATAGCATATGACCTAGAGTTAAAAGCAAGGACCCAGAGGTTTAGCAGTAGTAAAATGGGGATAGTATTATCTGAATTTGAGTAGATTATATTTCATGGGTCTAGTTGTATGAAAGGTGAATTAGTAGGCTTGAAGCAGTGTATACAAGAACTTAAGTTTGTTGATTTGAAATATGTATTGTGGATGTGATATTTATGGGCTATGATGAAAGTAGTATGGTTATTAAAGATTTGTGAATATCCATGTTATGTGTTAGAATCTAAGTTTGAATATTTGAAGATTGAGCTAGCAGAAAGAAAAGTAAGACTTCTAAGATTTATCGGTGTTAATGTTGTTATATGATGATTGTTGGGGCTACAGAAAGCTAAGAATTGGGTATCAAAAGAAAGTACTAGCAGTGGACCTTACGTTATCAAGAGTAGTCCTTCAGGATGAGTTCAGTGTTTATGAGTATTAATGTATCTTAGACTCTAGAACTAAAGTGGTGACAGTTTAGTTTGGAGTTTATTAAGTGATCTGTAGATTTAGAATGATGACTTTAAGCTAAGGGGGAGATGGTAGTACAATACATGGTAGATGTAATACCCCAAACAATCCAACTTAATATTAGATCCATGTTTCAAGCTCATGCATATTACATCATGGTTCCTTGATAGTTTCATGATAAAGGTTGATGTGAATTAATGTCTCAAATATGTCATATCTATTGTGCGAATCAAAACATTCCTTACCGATTAAATTCTTGAGAAGGATATTGGTATCATCAACTTGAAATGAGCATATATCTCATTATACTATGAATTTTTTATCCCATGACCTTCCAACGAATAGATAGTTTAATAATCTTTCCGTCGATACCAAATTTACCTAAAACGGACACCCAGTGAAGAAGTTATGTCTATTTTAAGTTTCTGTTGTAAGACGAATGCCATTTCAGTGCATGGCGCATCGCACCGTAGGCCAAAATGGCCCTCATCAATTTCCTGAAAGCCTCCGTGATAGACCCGCTTCGTGCCAAGATTCCAGGTCGTAATAATTGGCATTTTACCAAGCTCCGCGTCCCGCCGGGGCCCTAAATCGGGATAAATTTTACATAGTTTTAAGTTTTCATTTTATACTCCTCAAGGGATATATGTTAACTTCACAAAACCTTATATATACTCTTTAAACACGGGATTGAATCCCCAAAGCATCCCTTTACATTAATTTTATCAAAATTCTCTCAAGAACATTCAAAAACAGGTCTAAGGTTTCCATTGGGGTTTCAAGCTTCAAGCAAATTCAACCGTAGATTCCATGAATTCTTAATCTAAGGTATGCGTAGTGTTCATATATGGATCCAATCCGTTCATAGAGATCAATAATCATTTTTTTTAAATGTTATTTTGTAAACTTTTTGTGGTGATATAAGCATATACATGTTGATGATTGTTGTTTAAGTTTCAAAATGATATCTAAAGATGTTTTCATGAAATATATGTGGTTATTAGTTGAAAAACATAAACTTTAAGGGGTTTGATGTGATGCAACTATGAAATACACCTATGCTTTAAAGAATGAATGCAAGGTGTTTGATAAAATGCCTAGGATGCTAGAAACCCATAATTACATGATTCCATGATATCTAAATGACAAGTCCATATTAGTTATACACTTCCATATGAATTTCCATGCTATTTATGTGGTGTTGTTGTTATGGCATGAAGCATGTGTGATAATGGAAATATGAATTATATACACGAAATATATCCATGCTCTCCCTACCATGTTGAGATGTGAATAAATACATGAAGTATACTATCCCCTACATATAATATTGTGAATTGTGGACTCTAATCTTGTGATCAAGTCATGTCATGTGTGTCAGTTTACTTCTATCGTGGGGATATTCGTACCCGAAAAATATAGTTGTGTTCCTAGAGCCATGTCATGTGCCATGATAAATCTCAGTCAAGCTATACTCTATAGAACTCAGTCTGTCATGTGACTCAGGAAACATCAGAAATCTCATGATCTCAGTTAACTCTCAAATAATAGTACTACTCCGTCAGTCAACGGATGTCAGTTATTAGGTGCATGTAGAACCAGTTGAATCATGTTCAGTCCCTTCAGATGGGAGTAGAAGTTTGCACCGAGTGAACCCACAGATGGGAACTGACCTGCCAGTTCATGGTGTGATTCTTAGCTGTCATCCTTAAGTTCCAGAACTACGTAGCCAACGTAGGTTGAGACATCTTAACCTGTCAGATTAGGGTTGATGAGGTGTCATAACCTGTCAGTTTATGGTCCCACCATTCTCACTTTGAGTACCTGCCAGATAAGGGTCACTCATAACTTTCCTTACCAGTGGCACGGTATTGACACCCCTTCAGTCGGGGCAGAGATTGGACCCCAACTTAGCCGTAATGGTATACATGGGGCATGTCGGTTAAACAACTACCTCCCATAGTTTCAGTATCAGTCTTAGTAAAAGAACTCAAACAGTTCTTTAAATATCAGTATACCAGGACTTTTAGATACAGTCAAATTCAGCTATAGCACGGGACTCAGAGAGTTCTACCAGATTTAGGATTGTTAGACACAGTTGCTCATGTTATCAGAACTACTGTTTTATTCATGTACTAGCGTACAGATTTAGCTACCGCATACTCATGATCTTAGTAACTATGTTTGTATGTTTGTACTCTTACGCTCATATCAGTCAATCAGTTAGCATTATTCATGCATGTAAACCCTTTGCATTAGCCTACCTCACTCGTATACTCGGTATCCAATTGTACTGATGTATTTCTGCTATGGTGCTTTCTTTTCATGTTACCCTATAGGTCCAGAGCCACGAGTTCCATACCAATAGTAGCTTTCCAGTCGCAGTGTTGCAGTGAGTCCTCATCCATCCGAGGATAATATGATTTCATTTATTCATTTATTACTTCAGTTCAGTTTTAAAGAGTTAGTTAGAGACATGTTCCTTCAACTCCTTATTCAGACAGTACTTTTAGGCTTTCAGATTTAGTCAGATTTAGCCATCAGATTCAGTATTCAGTTTTATATTTTGTTGTTTTGGGTATTCATTACCACATGGATGTTACTATATCTCTTCAGTTGAACCATATAGACTACATGATCAGGTTTACCGCGTATTATATATATATTATATAGTGTATAGGTACAGATATCAGTTATGGATTAGTTTGTGGTCCCTCGGGGTTATGAGCACCGTGTAGCATTTCGATTCAAAAAATTGGGGCGTTACAGTAGAAGACCATGCATGCTTACAATTCCTAGTATAAGGAGTTCTATTTTACTCTGTAGTACGAATCAGGTTCCATAAGTTCAGAAATTCCAAACTCAGGTCATACAGTTCATGATGCATGTATTCATGTTTCCCAGTATTCTTAGTTCTCATGACTCATGTTACACTCTAAATGGTCCATGATGTTCAGTTTATGCCATGTGTTTCTCAGTCCTCAGTAGTGTGTCGAAGTCATTCAGTCGTCTTTCAGTTAGATAGTGTCTCGCACATCATCATAGTTTTTCTTAAACCTACTCAGTCCCATATTCAGTATTGTTACAAACTTGGTATCAGTTACTATCTCATATCATCCTCACGTCAGTCATGTATTTCATAAATTAATTTTTAGCCATGTAATCGTGCATCAGATATGCATGATCAGTATGTATGTTTAGTCTATCAGACTAGTCATGTAACCATGCTTTAGTTGTACATGTCTAGTTTAGTATGTAAAACCTGTCTGTCTATACTCTCTCAGCTTAACTAGCCATATTCGAGGATGAATGTTCCCAAAGGGAGATATTGTAATACTCGGTATTTTCCTAGCCTAGACTAACCCTCACTACATGGGTTACCCTAAATAAAATTTTTGGATATACTCAGTAATTATCAGATTTGAGCCTGCCATTGCGTAGAAATTCAATTAGCTTTCCAATGATATAAAATTCACCTAAATCCGAAAATCGGGTAAGAAGTTATGGCGATTTTAAGTTTCAGTCATTAAATATCGTCATTCAGGCCAGTAGCGCGTCACGAGGTGTATTATAATAGAAATTGTCAATTTCCAGTGTTGCTCCACGATACTAGCACGTCGCGCTATAGACCCAGTTCACAATTGTCAATTTCCAATGTTCCAATGTAATACCACCGCGTCGCGGTGCATTTTCAGTTTGCAAACAAAGTGGCACCGCGATACCACCGCATTGCGCAACCATGCAATTTTCCAATAATCATTTTCCAGTGGCCTAGCGCAATAGTGGCACGCGCACAAGGGGTCCAGATCAGGAAAATTTCTTGAAAAATTAAAGTTGCACCCAGGATTAAAATAGTCTTTTCCCATAATTTTATTCTGCCCAGTTGTGGTATTTAAGACTTAAAAATGTGTAAAACCCTTCAATATTCACTTTTCTCCAAAATCAAAAGATATTTATCTCTCAATAAAACAAACCCTAGCTCTCAAGAATCAAAGTCAATCCAAAAAATTTCTTAAAGAACTTCAAGAATCTCACAAATTAATGTATGTTAGTTGTTCATCCATGGAGCCTATGAATCCTTTTTCATAATACAAGATTTATGATTTATGATTTTTTCATGTTTTAATTAGATTGAATTCATGTTCGCGATGTTGTTTGAGTTTTAATCCATGATTTAGATTACAAGTTCCAAGAATTGATTCTAGTATGTGTTGAATTACATGATAGTCATGATAAACCCTTCAATTTGCAAGTTGATTGTTGTAACTATGTTAACCCTAAGTGTTTATGATTTAATGAACCAAGTATGCTTCTTATGTGTTTGATAAATTATCTATGAGAATGAAATAATGACATTATAGCATGCTTACATGTATTCCCCATTCATGTACAAGTTAATGCATTACAAGTATTTGATGAAATGTCTCTATGAATGACTTATGACCAAGTGAACATTTTTATGTTATTCAAGATTCTGCTTTTCTTTACTCTTCATGCTATCGAGTCATGGGGGTATTTAATACCCAACAACTTAGCTGTTTATTTAGAGTCAGTGTCAATTACAGAATAGTATCAGTCATGTCACGATCAGTAGTACACTCAGTCAATTACAGAACATAGAAAAACTCATTGAATTCAGTCTAGTTCAGTCTAGTATAACAGTTCAGTGTCTTTTAGTTGGGAGTAGGATTCAGCACCTAGTGAACCCAAGGATTGAGGCACAGCTGCCAGCAGAGGGTGTGATCCTTAGAAGTAATCCTTGCATTCTAGAACTACAAAGCCAGCACAGGTTGAGACATCATACCTTCCAGTTGAGGGTTAATGAGGTGCTCTACCTGCCAGTAGAGGGTACCACCATTCTCGTTTAGGGAACCTACCAGTAGAGGGTTACTCTTCAGCTTGTCTTTACCTGTGGCATGATACTGGCACCCTTCTAATTGGGGTTACAGATTGGACCCCTATTAGTTCAGATTGGGGTATGTCGATTAGAAAATTACCTCCCATAGTTTCAGTTTCAATCTCAGTCTTCAGAATAGAACTCTGTTTATTTCTACAGAATTAGAACTGTCAGATACAGTCACTCAATTATCAGTAATTCAGATAATCAGTGAACTCAGATTATTAGTATATTTAGTTCTTAGCTATTAGATTCAGTTCCAGTATACTTAGTCACAGTATGCACAGTATGTTCAGTAGTTACAGATTCTCTATGTATGCTAATCCAACTCTTATATATCATTCAGTTAGTTATTGTTCATGCATATGATCCCATGCATTCAGCCTTGCCTCATTTAGCATACCAGTACATTTTCACGTACTGATCGTATACCCATTTCTTGCACTATGATATTTCATATCGTAGGTTTGGACGCTCAGGTTCCTGACCGCGCTTAGCCAAATTCAGCCATCAGTAGAATATTTAGTGGTGAGTCCTCATCTATCGAGGACATTATTTTATTTCATTATCTTAGTTGACTCAGTATTTTAGTAGACGGAGTTAGTTAGGGGTTTGTCCCATTAACTCCACTTTTAGACAGATTCAGTTAGAGGCTTTACAGACTAGATTCAAACTGTATTTTAGATTCAGATGTTATTATTCAGTAATAGTACTTCAGTGTTTTGAAACTTATGGCATTTCAGCCTGTTATTCCATATTTATTTCAGTATTACTTGTTCAGTGCACACAACAGATATCATTCATGGGTTAGCTTGTGGTCCTTTGGGGTCGTAAGTACTATGTGATGACTATAGGGTAGTCCTGGGTCGTTACAAAGATAGTAAGAATTAGTAAAATAAACCCATTAATTGTCTAATATTGTCTTGGTTCCCACATCCTTCTTTCAAGGATGGTTTAGGTTCCAAAAATTTACCCTAACCCCTCTTTCAACGATGATTTGAGCTTTCACGAGTTTGGGGTTTTCACCTACAAACCCATTTTGAGTATTTGGGGTTTTCACCCACAAATCCCAACCAATTTAATAAAACCATAGCAGAAACCACCATCAACCAACTAGCATATACACAAATACATCACAAGACAAAACTAATTACACCTTAGTTCAACATAATCCCAAGACAATGAAATTTAGCTGCTCATGATGAAAGGAGAGAAAAATATACCATATGGGTTGTGCAAATCATCCATTATTCAATAATTACTAAATTCAAAGTCTCCATATCAAATTACAATTCTTTCCAAATTTAGGGTTTCAACTTCAAATTCAAAATAGTGCTAGTCTCTAGAATGCCAAAAATGGGAAAGGGTTTTAAGCTTTAAAGGGATTTAGGGTCGGCTGCTGAAAATTACAAACTGCCCCTAGGCCTAATCCCGCATTGCCACGATCGCACTAGATTTTTTGTGATCGCGGGTAGATCCATGCGATTGTGGTTGATGACCTTCTTGACTGGACGCGATCGCGGCCCTCAGACCGCGATTACGGTAACTGGGGCCTATTTTTGCTCCAGGTCTTCCAGCTGTACTTTTTTTCTCTCTTTTGATCATTTTTAGCTCAAGTCCACATCTTTCTATCTCGTAACCTGTATGTCTGCAAAATATGGATATTAGTGCATTTAATCATACATATGTCTCATTTATACATTTAAGTCATGGCAATGTGCACGAATGTTGCGTGCAAATGAATGATAAATTCACCACTCATCAATATTTCACAAGGAAGAATAAATCACATCAAAGGAATTGAAAGAGATAAAACCATCACAAGCAAAGTACCAATTCTCTTTCCAATCAATAAAATTTCCTTCTTTTGTTTATGTTTCTCTTTGTACTCATAAACTACGTTTGATCTGACTTCCATTTGGATACGTAGAAATCCCACTCCTGGGTTTGGTCTCAATGTAATAAAAATTTCCTTTCCTACTCATATTCAAATAATGTTATCTTTTGAAAAAACTATATTCGACAAATCTAAGCTATTTTGGCCTATTCTAGACTTTAAATGGCAATTGTAGATTCAAAGTTGAATCTTGATGTTCTAAAACAAGACAACCATTTATTTTGAGCTAATATTTTCCTTGAGTGACACAGGAATATAAGACTTCACAAGTAAAACCTGGGAAAAATTATTGAGATTATCACAAAAATTCTACTAATAAACAATATTTCAAATCGTAAGAAAGTGCAAAAATATTCTAAACTGGGGCAAAAAATTTTTAGGGGCCCTAAAAAATTTCATCACAATGGAAGACAGTGACAAGAGTTACAGACAATGAAAAGGACACTGGGTGCATCTCTTCTTAAAAAGGATGCACTAGGGTCATCCATTCTAAAATAGGATATACCGAGTTTATCCGGCCTAAAATAGGATATCTTGAGTTCCTCCATCCTAAAATAGGATATGTTGGGTAGTTGGCCCTAAAATAGGTTACACTAGGTTCATCCAACCCAACATAGAATATGTAGGGTTCATGCACCCTAAAATAGGATATACCAAGTTCATTCATCATAAAATAAGATATATCAAGTTCATTCACCCTAAAATAGGATATATCGGATTCATCCGCCCTAAAATTAGATATAATGGAATTGTTTTCCCTAAAAGTAAAATAATTGAGCTCATCCACCCTAAAATAAGGATAATATATTTTGTATGCATATAATTGACATGATCACATTCTCCTTAAAAGTTGTAACTAGGGAAGATTTTTTAGATTCCTTACAAATCTTGGGCACCAAGAACAACGTTAAACAAATATGTTTTCTTATCTCCTCTCATCACACACACACATCTATATATACAAACATACATATTCTCTAACTATTTTCTCTAGTCATATTGAAAGTGCACATGTAATGAAGGGAGAACGGGTTATGAATGGGAACAAATTTCACTCTTATTCTCAATACACAATTCTACTTATCCCTTAGTCACTCAAATTTAATTTGAAACACATTTACACTTCTCATTCCATCAGATTCCACCCATTCCAATGCCATCAACCTATATTGTTGTTATTATTGCTCGTATATTGTATTATTAAGTTTTTTAGGAATCTCATTCGTTCCTAGATCAAGAACTACACACAGCTTGATTCTAGTAAACTCGAGATATGTAGGCGACTTGAAATCAAAGTCTCAGCAGTACAACTTTGATAACTCAGTTTTTTTTTTTATTCTAGCAAATAATCCTTTGGTCAGACAAAATTGGCTACTATGTCAATGTTCGTTGCTCGACAATTCTTCTATTATTGTTGAGTAATGCAGGGAAAGATGTTGATACTCAATTTTGACCTCGCGATATTCCTCCCAAGGTTGCTATATTTACCAAAATTATTAGTTTTGAATATTAATTTTTCTACACTTGTTATTTTGATATAAAATAAATACTGACATTTTGCATTCATGATTTTGAAGTATGTAATTTATTTTTATCATTTAATTTTGTATTTTTATTTAATATATATAATTTATCAATTTAAATATAATATTTTACATAATTTTGTCAATATTTACTAAATTATTTTCGCAAATATACATATTAATAATTAACGAACGCCGAGTCTATTGAAATAATTATCATCATCATCATCATTATTCTTATTATTATTATTATTATTATAACATTGCTTAAAATTTGTAACTAATTTAATTAAAATTTATTGTCATCAATTATATATATTAATTTTTACGTAATATTTATTTTATACGCATAATTTATTTTTAAGAATAAAATTTTTCAGATGTTTTACTATTTTCTCATTATTATTATTATTGAGTCATTATTACATTTATTAAATAGCAGCCTAACTCAACTCAATTTTTCCAATTTATTTAATTTATAGCCATTTTGTACACAATTGTTGTTAATTTTAGCCCAAATCGAGTTTAATTGGCTCAATATTAAATCCTAATAAAATTTCATTAACCTATTCTAATTTTAATCACAACCGTCGATCTGACATGATGTAATACCTCATGTTTTGGACTTTGAAATTTTTGAAGTGAAATTAAACACCGCCTAGGCAACGACTCAGGTGATGAGTCATTACCACTCATCACGATACGTACAATTCCATTTGTTGCCTAACCAGTAAGGTTGTCATAGGTCATTGTTGTGATCATGACTAGACCCCATGAGTCGTAGGGTAAGGTTATGAGTCGTGGTGAGGGACTCGTGACCATAATAGTGTGAATGCTCAAAGTTTATGCTCAGGCCATGAGTCTAGGCAATGACTCGTGATCGGTCATCATGAGTCATTACCCATCCCGAAATGACTGGGAGTCATTTTCTCTACACAGTTTAAATTAAAGGTAATTTGGTCTTTTCCTTTCTTTACACTTTACCCACGACCTTAAAATATCTAAGGGACCATATTAATATCAGTTAATCAAATCAAACACTATTCTTATCATCTAAAACTCCCAAAAGTAAGAACAAGCTAGGGTTTTCAAAGGATTAAACATCTAGGCTCCAATTCATAGTTTCTCTCCAAATTCTTTGGTGTTTCAAGCATGTCTCTTATTCCCAATCTTGCATTTTTACTATGGCATGAATTGGTTTGATATTTATATGATTTAATGGTAGGTTTGAAACTTAGGTTGAGGGGTTTTATTAGTAATCACTTAAATTATTTTCCCCGTGGTTTTAAATGCATTGCTCATGCTTGAATTTATGGTTTGGGGCTGAATTGGGGCAATATGGCATGGTTTAGAATGGGGAACATGGTTTTTTCCCAAATCTTTGGATGGCTTGGAATTGTCATTAACCTTAATCCACTTTGTAAATTGGTTTTGAAACATAGATATATGCATGATTTAACTTGTTTTTGAAACATTGCATTACATATAAAGGCTAAATAGATAAAAATATATTTGAAAGGCCTTAGTGGGTAGAGCTATCAAAATAAGTTGGCCCAACCCAACCCTAGTGGGCTATAGAATTAAATAGGCTAGGATGGGCTAGCCCTTTTAACTAAAGGACCTTTAAAATAGTGGCCCAACCCAGCACTAAGCGAGCCACGGGTCGTCCCTTTAGAAAAAAATAAAATCAACCCAAAACATTATAAACAAAATATTGTAAGTACTAGACTATCACCAACTTTTATGGTTTCACTTTAATATGTCTACTACTAGTTTTTAGCATGTTATAGGCACCTTACTAATACCTTTAAGGGTTGTTAGGTTGGGAAAGAGTTATCTTGGGATAATTAATCTCGGAATTAGTTATTCCATTATTTATACGAATAATTTATCTCATCATTATGGAGTAAATGGTGTGATAAATAATGCAGTACTAACTAATACCTCACACCAAACCTGGGATAAAATAGTCCTTCATTTTATCTTGAACTATTTATCCCTTATACCTCACACCAAAAGATCCTTTACTTGTAATTAGCTCGTGGAATTTAGTACTGTAATAAGTAAAGAAATGATGATTCGCTACAAATTCAATAGAAAAATTCTAATATGGTTAAGATAATAAATATAGATATACACAAAGTATCTACATAAAATAAGCAAGATTATAACAGAAGAGAGCCTAAATTTAAAGAACAGAATATTGCATTAAGAAAAGGCAACAACTACTAAACCATCACGAGTAAAAGAAACTTTTTGAAGTTCATAACTTAAAGTGGCTCACCAGCCATTTCAAACACACACTAAGAACTTTTAAAAAATTAGTATTAACCAAACAATGGATAAAAAAATAAGTATCTAGATATAAAAGATTGACAAAATTCTAATTCTTAATCAATAAATAACCAACTTAAAAATATTTAATAATTAGTTTTAATGTCTCAGCCTATGGGCTAGCCTCTGAGGCTGACGGCTTAGGCCTCCGAGGTCGACGATCCAAGTGAGGCTGGGATTATAAGCCTCATTTCTAAATAGGCTAAAAAAACTTAGACTAACCCCACTTAATCAAAGGGTTGGGTTGGGTCGACCTCACTGGTCAAACCCATATTGACAGCTCTATTAGTGGACATGGTTTTGTACTTTTAAAATAAAATTTAGGAGTCAAATTAGTTAATTAGATTGGAATATCATTATTGGATTAGTTTTCAAGCATAATTAGAATGATGATACCAAATAGTAAATGCCTTAATAAATGACTCATGGGTTAATGATTCAGATTCTGTGCAAATTTTTTAATATGGGATTAAGGGGGGTTGTGTAGCTCTCCGTAAAGGTGGATGTCCTAGGGGAACCAATACTAGAAACCACGTTTGCCAATGTGGGGTTCTTTATGAATGTGTGCATAGTTCACGTATTATATATTTTGGGATGGTTGGAGCCTTGGTGTCTCTGTCCTTCCCTTAGATTTCCTAGTTAGTTTGGCAAACATGTTTGTTGGCACTTTTAGCAGGGGGAGCTAAACCCATATAGCCCATGGGTACCCTTAGGATGGATAGAGCTACGCAATCCAAGTTAATAGTTTTAAAATATCTCATGTTCATGACCTTGTACCCTATCCCGACATCTTATATATGTATATATGAATGTGTTCATATGGTTTTGACTGACTTTGGACATGGCATTATTTTATCAGCTTCCCTGAGTTAAAGGCCAATGCTTATCCCACTAACCATCCCTGGACATTTCATTATTTCTTGATGTATGGTACTAGGGTTCTTTTGTTACTTTTGTGCAGTGTTAGGTGGTGCGGATATCAGTTAAGTTGCTATGAAGTGGTGAGCCTCCATTATCCAGAAAGCTTTATCATTTTATTTGGTTTCTTTTCAGATTTTGGGAATTGAAGATTTTTATTGTCATGGTGGAGAGCATGTCCCGACCTAATTTGGTATTCTAGTTTAGAGGCTTTTATGGACAAAGTATGGGTTGGTTATTTATTTTGGATTCTTAGAACCTTCTTATTAGTTTATATATCATTCTTATTATTTGGTTTTTCTTCTACTATTATTTTACTGTACTCAGGTGGTTAGGCTAGGGGTGGTCTTCGGCCCATGGTGGGCTTGAGATACCCTTCATGGCTAGGCCCAGGTTTTGGTCATGACAAGCTTGGTATCAGAGCACGGTTTTCGGTTTTTGGGTGTCCAAAAAATTTGTGTCGAGTAGATTCTGTTTTATTGGTGTGTAACGCGCCATAATTATAAGGAGAGGCTACAAGGCATTTAGGAATGTTTCCTTGTATTTTATTTTGGGCTATAGGGTCAGTTGTCATGAATTTTCTAACTCTCGATTTACTTATATTTTAGATCTTGCCACCCCAAAGATCAGATGTTCATACAAACTCTATTGGACTTTCTTTCCTACCTGAGGATAATACGGAGAGAAATCACACTGCTTATAGAGTGAAAAGGACCCTTCTCCTATTTTTACTACTCTACGTAGAGTTCTATCGGTCCCTACTAGCCCTCCTCAAGCTTTCTAGGCTGATTGTACTAATGCCTAGACGCCTTAGGGAGATATCTCTAATCCAGAGTTTTGTTAGACTATTTATCTGCTTACCCAACTAGTGACATCTCAGTCACACCACTCTGATTATGTTGGTTTTGTTTCTCCTTCTTTGAAGGTCACTCGAGTTGGCCATTTTATAAGGTTGAATCCCCCAACCTTTATAGGCTCTAAGGTTGAGGAGAATCCTCAAGGATTAACTAATGAGATAGAGAATATATTTAGGGTGATGCATATTATTGATTTAAAGAGTGTGGAGTTCTCTACCTATCAGTTAAAAGATGTCTCTAACCAGTGGTATAAAAATGGGAAGTAGTGTAGGGTGATTATGCTGAACAAGCAGTGTGGGATGAGTTTTCGGGTGCCTTTCTTAATTACTTCTTTCCTCGGGAGTTGAGAAAAGCTAATTCAGAAAAGGTTGTGAACTTGAAGCAAGGAAAGATGAGTGTGAAGGAGTATGCTCTGAAATTTAAGCAATTTTGCTCGTTATGCTCTGAATTTAGTGGCTAATATGAGATCCCAAATGAGAAAGTTTGCTTCTGGTTAATCTTGTGATTTGGTGCTAGAATTTAAGGTTATAATGTTGAACAATAATATGGACATCTCCAGACTTGTAGTTCATATGTAGCAGGTAGAGGATAAAATAATAGGTAGGCAGAGATGGAAGAGAGGCAGAATAAGAAGTTTAGGTATTCAAAGCAGGGTATGAATCAATAAAATAGTAGGAAAGATGGTAGGTAGTGGACCAAGAATAAGACTTGGGGAAATTCTAATTCTTATTCATCTGTAAGTTCTCCTTATCCTAATCCATCTGGTGATCATTATTTTCAGACTAGCAGTGGTCCTAAGGCACAAGGTGCCCAGTCTCAGGATAGTAGAGCTCAGTCAGCCCCACCATATCCTCTGTGTATATTTTGCAGACAATTTTATCATAGTTATTGTGATAAGGAGAGGGACTTATATTTTAATTATTGTCAGCCTGGACATATGCAGAGGAATTTTTCTACAGCTAAGGTAGCCACTGAAGTTAATAAGGTTTCGGTCACCACTACTTCAGCTCCTGCACCAAAGGCTGCCACTTCGAGTACTGGCACTGGCCGAAATTTTCTCAATGTGCTTGCCACCTATAAAGAATCTGAGGTATCCACAAATGTCATTATTGGTATGTTATAGCTCTTCTCTCGTGATATGTATTGTTTGCTTAATCCGGGTTTCACCATTTCTTATGTGACCCCTTATGTGGCTATACATTTTAGTTTCAAGCCTGAAAATATTTTTGACCCCTTCTCTATTTCTACTCTACTGGGTAACTCTATAGTTGCTAAAAAATCTATATGGGTGGTATAGTGTCTCTTCATAATAGGGAGACATTGGTAGATCCAATAAGTTAGACATGGGGGATTTTGATATTATCTTGAGGATAGATTGGCTCCACTCGTGCTATACTTCTCTGGATTGTAGGACTAGAAAGGTCAATTTCCATTTCCCTAACTAACAGGTATTAAAATGAGAGAGGAGTTCCTTAGTGCCTAAAGGGAGATTATTTCCTATCTTAGAGCTCGAAAGTTAATTTCCAAAGGGTGTCTATATCATTTAGTTTAGGTTAAGGATTCTAACTCTTAAGGTCCCTTTTTGCAATTTGTCCCCATGGTCAATGAGTTTCCTGAAGTGTTTCCTAATGATCTTCCTGGAATTCCTCCCGATAAGGAAATAGACTCTGAGATTGATCTTCAATCGGATACCTACCCTATTTTCATTCCTTCTTATAAAATGGCTTTGACTGAGTTAAAGGAGGTAAAGGAGTGGTTAAAAGATCTCTTTTATAAGGGTTTAATTTGTCCTAGTATTTCATCGTGAGGTGCTCCTGTGCTTTTCGTATGAAAGAAAGATGGGTCCCTTTGGATATGTATAGACTATCGACAGTTGAATAATGTTACAGTGAAGAATAAGTACCCTTTGCCTATAATTAATAACCTCTTTGACTAGCTTTGGGGTGCTAAATATTTCTCTCATATTGATCTTTGCCCAGGCTATTATCAGTGAAAAATTTGAGAGGTTGATATCCCCAAGACTGCGTTCCAAACCCTGTATAGTCACTATGAGTTTT
The DNA here is from genome assembly GCA_030864215.1 of Capsicum pubescens. NCBI lineage: Eukaryota > Viridiplantae > Streptophyta > Magnoliopsida > Solanales > Solanaceae > Capsicum > Capsicum pubescens. The sequence continues at coordinate 181,793,997 of CM061546.1, read as the reverse complement.
TGGTTATGTTATTTGGATTAACTAATGCTCTGGCTATATTTATGGATCTTATGAATCAGGTTTTCAGGCAGTATATGGACTTATTTATAATTGTTTTTATTGATAACATATTTGTGTACTCTAAAAGTGAGGAGGATCATGTCAATCACCTTAAAATTGTGTTGCGGACTCTTAAGGATCGGAAGTTGTATGTGAAATTTTCTAAGTGTGAGTTTTGTCTAAATGGTGTGACTTTTATTGGTCATGTTATTTCTAGTGAGAGGGTCAAGATGGATCCATAGATGGTTGAGGCAGTTAAGAGATAGCCTAAACCCACGACTCCAACCGACATTAGGAGCTTCTTGGGCTTGTCCAGGTATTATAGGAGGTTTGTGTAGAGTTTCTCTTCTATTGATACTCCGTTGCTGAAGCTAACTCAGAAAAAGGTTAAGTTTTTACCGTCCAATGCTTGTGAGAGTAGTTTTGAGAAGTTGAAGGATAAGTTGATTTCTGTGCCAGTTTTGACCCTGCCCAATGGTACTAAGGGTTTTGTCATGTATTGTGATGCATCCTGTATGGGACTGGGTTATGTGTTGATGCAGCATGGTAAGGTAATTTCCTATGCTTCCAGGCAGCCTAAAGTTTATGAAAGAAATTATCCAATTTATAATTTAGAGTTGGCAGTTGTGGTCTTTTCTTTGAAAATTTGGCACTAATATCTATATGGGGTGCACGTGGATATCTATTCAAACCATAAGAGTTTGCAGTATATGTTGACTCATAAGGAGTTAATCCTCAAGTAGAGGCGATGTCTTGAGTTACTCAAGGATAATGACATAAATTTTCACTATCATCCAGCTAAAGCTAATATTGTTGTTGATTCTCATAGTAGGTTATCTATGAGGAACTTATCTCATATGGATAAGGAAAAGAGAGGACTAATGAAATATATTCATAGGTTGGCTAACTTGGGAGTTTGTCGTTTGCATTCTGAGGATAGGAGAGTGATTGTTCAGGAAGTGGTCAAATCATCTTTGGGTGCTAAGGTGAAGGAGAAATAGTCTTTGCATCCTATACTTTTGCAGATTAAGGATGATATGTAGAAGGTTATGACATTTATTATTAGGGGAGATAGCATCTTGAGGTATCAAGGTAGGTTGTGTGTTCCTGATGTAGATAGGTTGCGGGAAAAGATTCTGACTGGGGCTCATAAGTCTATATACACAGTTCATTCAAGTTCGACTAATATTTACCATAACTTAAAGGAGATCAATTAGTGGAACAATATGAAGAGGGATGTAGCAAATTTTATTGCTTTGGAGAAACCAAAAGGTTGAAGAAGCTACATGGGAAGTTGAAAATGATATAAAGGCTAAATATCCATTCTTTTTTTTCGGGTTGGATGAAGATGCTTAAGGTATGCATTCTTTTATTCTAGCCACATTTTGAATTTGTTCTTAGTTCTGGTTGTATTCTATCCTATATTCGTGCTAGGGTGCCCTTAACTTCTCATTCGAGGATGAATAACCCTAAGTGAGAGAAAATGTAAAACCCCAGATTTTGGACTCTAAAATTTCTGAAGTGAAATTGAACACTGTCCAGGCAATAACTCAGGTAAGGAGTTGTTACCACTCATTATGAGTCGTATGGTTTTATTCGTTGCCTAACTAGTAAGGTTGCCCTAGGACACTATCTTGATCACAACTATACCCCACGAGTCGTAGAGTAAGGTCACGAGTCATGGTGAGGGAATTGTGACCATAACAGTGTGAATCCTCAAAGTTTCTGCTCAGTCCACGAGTCCAGGAAATAACTCGTGACCGATCATCATGAGTTGTTACCCGACCCAATGATTGGGAGTTATTTCTCCTGCACGATTTAATTAAGGGTAATTTGGTCTTTTTCTTCCTTTACACTTTACCCTTGACCTTAAGACATCTAAGGGACCCTATTAACATCAGTTAATCAAATCAGACACTACACTCATCATCTTAAACTCGCCATAGCAAGAACATCATAGAGTTTTCAAAGGACTAAAAATCTAGGCTCCAATTCGTGCTTTCTCTTCAAATTCTTTGGTGTTTTAGGCATGTCTCTCATCCCTAATCTTGCATTCTTTATTATGGCATGAATTGGTTTGATATTTATATGACTTAATGGTGGGTTTGAAACTTGGGTTGAGGGGTTTTGTTGGTAATCATAATAATTATTTTCCCTATGGTTTTAAATGTATTGTTCATGCTTGAATTTATGGTTTGGGGTTAAATTTGGGAAATATGGTGTGGTTTGGAATAGGGAATAGGGGTTTCCCCCAAATTTGTGGATTTTTTGGATTGGAAGTGGCATTAACCTCAACCCACTTTGAAATTTAGTTTTGGAACATAGATATATATGCATGATTTAAATAATTTTTGGAATATTGTGTTACATATAAAGGCTAAATGGATTTGAAAGGCCTTGATGGCCACGGTTTTGAATTTTTAAAATGGAACTTAGGAGTCAAATTGGTTAATTAGATTGGAATGGCATAATTGGTTAGCTTGCAAGCATAATTGGTATGATGATACCAAATGGTAAATGCCTTAATAAATGACTCTAGGGTTAATGGTTGAGATTATGTGCAAATATTTCAATTTGGGCTTATAGGGGGTTGTGTAGCTTGTCGTGAAGGTGGAGATCCTAGGAGGACCAATATAGGAAACCACATTGGCCGGCGTAGGGGTATTTATGAACGTATGCATAGTTCACTCATTTCATAATTTGGGATGGTTAGAGACTTGGTGTCTCTGGCCCTTCCTCAGATTTCCTTGGTTTATGTGGCTAACACATGTTGGGGGCCTTTCAGCAGGGGCAGCTGAACCCATATAGCCCGTGAGTGCCCTTCGAATGGATAGATCTACACAATCCAAGTTAATGGTTTTAAGAAATCTCATGTTCATGACCTTTTACCCTATCCCAATATCTTATATATGTATATATGAATATATTTGTGTGGTTTTGACTAATTTTGGACATGGCATTATTTTATCACCTTTTTTGAGTTACATGTCAATGTTTATCCCACTTACCGTCCCTGGACACTGCATCGTTTCATGATATAGGGTCCTAAGGTTCTTTTGTTACATCTGTACAGTGTTAGGTGGTGTGGATATCAGTTGAGTTGTTATGAAGTAGTGAGCCTCCATCATCCAGAAAGCTTTACCATTTCATTTGGTTTCTTTTCATATTTTGGGAATTGAAGAGTTTCATTGTCATGGTCTAAGGCATGTCCCGACCTAATTTGGTGTTCTGGTTTAGAGGTTTTTGTGGGGAAAGTGTGGGCTGGTTATTTGTTTTAGATTCTTAGAACCTTCTTATTAGTCTATATATCATTCTTATTATCTGTTTTTGCCTTCGCTATTTATTTATTGTGCTCAAGAGGTTAGGCTAGGGTGTGGTCTCCAGCCTACGGTGGGCTTGAGATACCTGTCATAGCCAGGCCCTGGTTTGGGTCGTGACACATGATCAACCGCTAAGATCTAATCTTTCATTTATTTTCTTCTATTTCACCAAAACCCAAAACCTAAATCATTTTCTCCCTCACCTATCAACTCTTCCCTCTATCTCCCTCTTTACTCTATTTTCTCTTCTCCATGGCCTCTCCACTCTCTGACCAACCCAGCCACTGAAAATCTACACATCATCACTTTCTCCTTTACCATTCTTCCAACACTACTATTACTCTAGCAGCACCCCACCTACCACCACGCCTTTATCTCCTCCTCTCTCTATCATTACTACCACTGAAGTTGGACACCAGATAGCCGATGACCATGTGTCCCCTTTTTTATCTCTCTTTGGCCACTATTTTGTCAAAAAATGAGCTTCATCAAGATTTATTTTTTAGATCCAACACGATACTAACATCGAAGTTTGATAATGCCAATGATTCCACCACCGATGCATACCTTCTCTCCCCCATCTCATTTTATAACTATCTGGTCATATTTCATTATTCTCGAGCCTTTAGTAGAATGTCATCACTGCTGTCTCAGAAATTATAATGACATGAATTTGGATGATTTTTTATTTTCTGTGTTTTGACCATTTTACCCCTCCCCATTGTTGTGGTATCAGGTTTATGAGTTATGAAAATGGTTAGCATGGTTCCCAAGGCCTTTGGGAAGGTTTTGGGTGAGTTTAAAGTCATTGTGAGGCTTTAAGAGCTAATAGTTGACTTTGGTCAACAAATCCAGATCCGCATGTCGGATGGAAAAACAGACTGCACTAGTAGATCTGAAATGTCAAATTTGAGTTAGTAGTGGGCTTGGTTCCATTTCTTGGCTTTTAGATCTCATTTTGATCCTTGATTTAAAAATAGTGTAAATGGGGTCTTTGGGGGTCAATTTTTTGATAATGAGTTTTCTTCGTAAAGTTAATGATTTCATTAGATCTCGAACGTGTTTTACAATTAATTTGCAAATTGAATTATGTTCATAGGGTTTTGAATGTCTTCTGGGGGTCAAAAACAAGTCTTTAAAATTGTTGGTGCAGGTGTGGTCGTGAAAGCAAACTTTTGACCACATTCGCAATAATTTGACTCATTGACTAGGTTGCAAAAGTGAACTTGGTCTCACGATCGCGACCATCGTTGATGTTTAGGACCCAAAACAAACCTATTCAGCATTTTTGACATTTTGGGAGCTAACAAGCTCCGATTTTGATGGTTCTCAATGTGGTTTTCTTGTATAATCATTCTCTATTCAATTATAACTCTATTTATATCATTTACCAAGAACTCTTATTTTATTTTTTATGATTTTTGCATATATTGAGAATTAATACCTTATTTTCACCATTTTTGGGGATTGGGAGCTCGGATTTAGGCAATTCCAAAGGGGTTTTCAAGATTCTTCCATGGGTAAGTTTATCATTTCCCCTAGATTTCATCTTTAAAACAACTTTAAATTCTTGATTTCAAAATGGGTTTTGGGTTTTTGTTAGTAAATCTTGAAAATGGATTTTCTTTGAATTGAACCTCATTTTTGCATGGGTTTTCAGTTGTAGACTTCTATGAGTATGGTGAACATATTTATAAAAAATTATTTTTTACCTCTTTCATTTTCGAGCCCATTTTTGGGGTCCGTTTTTAGACCCATCTTGAATACAGTCAATATGAGTATCGTTGGCTTTCTTTTAATGTGTATATATCATATTTGATAGTTTGGTCATGGTTGGAGATATTTTAAAGGATTTAAGCTTCCGATTGGGGATTTGTGCAGTATTTTGAATTGCCGATCTTCTGTTAAGGTAAGTAGAGATTTACCTTGATATTTCTCTGAAGTGTTTATGTGTTATTTGCTTGATTGTCGGTATGTTGTAACTCACTTAGTTTGGGGTCCCACTCAGATGACATAGCGAGCATCTTTACAGGTACCAGAGTCTTAATAATGGATTGTAGTTATTTTATTGCCTTAGTTTGTATTATTTCTTATAGATATCCTAAGAATAAATTATAGTTAATTACTTATGTTGGGATTGTTATTATTGGATGCTTACTTTGGGACTTTAGAACTTGTATAGCGGCCTTTATTAAAATGATTGGGGTTTAGCGAACTTTAGGGGACTATTATGCTATTACTGAAATGATAGAATGATTATGCCTTAGATAATACCTAGAGTTTAAATGAACTCGTATTGATTGTTAAGGCTTTATGTATAAATGAGTTAGGTTTGGATAGTTCTGCATCATATTGTTATTGGGATTTGTATTTATTCTGTGTTTCCATGTAGAACTTATGTGAAATGTTATGGGTATGGGAATATATCATGGAAATGCGTTAAAGTTGCTATGTGTTCGTGTGGGGGCTTATCTGTTGTTATTGGGGGATTGAAATAATAATTACTATTGAAATAATAACTACTATGTGTGGCCCATTTGGGGGGTCTTATCTAATATTGTTTATTTTGTATATACTTTTGGTGGTTTTATTCCTCGTAGAAATGCCTGAGTTGGGGCTTTTGTAATATCAATGTAACATTACATGTATATTTTCACTCTAATGGTACATGAATTATATTGGATCATGGATGGTTGACTTATTGAGTGGATTCTAGATCACGTGCATGGATATTGGTTGGATTTGAAATCTCATTCTAATTTGGTTGTGAGCATTACATCCTCATATGATACATACATTCATGAGATATCGGTAACATTGTGGAAATACTAGTTTTTCTAACAGAAATGTAACACCTTCAAAACCCTCTGCCAAAGTTAACAAGCTGGAGAGAAGATATGGTTATTAGAACTCGATTGGTTATTAAGATTATATATAGGTTGTGAACCCTCCATGGGTCCTACCTCGGGAGCAGTGCTCGGTAGGTGTATACAGAGGTTATGCGATAACCTAAGACATATTACACTATCATCATTATAATAACTACATTGCATAGTATCACTTTCATTGTATTATCCTTCTTGGTATTTTGATACTGTATTAGTGTTTACTTTTTGTACACCATTTCTTCAGAAATTCTCTCCTTACCCTTCATGCCCCAAATATTCAGCACCACATCAACCAGAATCTCCTAGATAATTGGAAAGGTAGGGAATAACTGCATAGCCATGTCCTTAATAGCATCACAGAGTGCGGCCAACTTCTCATGCACATCCGCCAAATCTGGGGCATAAATACCTGCCAACTTCTATTTAGTCCACCGCTTAAAATTGTTGAACCAAGTCTGTATACCCCACACTCTGTAACAACCTGATTTTCTAGAATCAGAACGTTACACAGTGCTCATGATCCCAATGGCCATAAGGTTCAAAACATCTAAAAATACTCAAAACTAAAAACTGAATACTGATACATCTGTCTGAAAAGCCTCTAAATTGTCTGAACTTTGGAGTTGATGGGACATGTCCCCAACTAACTCCGTCTACTAAAAATGAACTAAATCTGATGCGATAATAAAATAAGGATAATCCTCGACTGAAGAGGACTCACTACTACGTCTACTGCTGCTGACTGGAACTAAGCTGCTAAGGGCTCTATGGATCTCGTTCCTCTGAACCTATGGTGTCAAATAAAACACCATAGCGCAAATGCATCAGTACGGGAATGTACCGAGTATGAAGATGAGGTAAGGCTAAATGCAAGGGATTATGCATGAACAATTACTTAACTGAATAATCATGAGAATACTGAATGAGGACATCTGCATGAATGCACAAACCATAACTGAAAACATTGCAACTCGAAATAATGAAACTCGGATACTTCTTTACTAACACCTAAACTTACTACTAATACTGAGATACTGAACAATTGAATCTCCTAATATAGAAAACTGAGTACAAAAATCGAGATCAGTCCTATCTAGTGAGTGATCTCGAAAACTGATGATACTAAAGATGATTAACAGAATCTACTTATATCAATGACTGAAAGCTGAGCTTACTACTCTCGACTGACCGAATTTGATATGAAACCTTTCTAACGGATGATCCCTGAATCTACTATCAATGATAAGAAAAGATTATGGCTGAGATCAAACCAATCTAGTGGAAGATATCTGAATCTAATAATGAGAATACTCAATTGAATCTGATACTGAGATCAAGCCTATCTAAAGGGTGATCTCTGGATCTAATAATGAGATTACTCAATTGAATCTGAGACTGAGATCAAGCCTACCTAATGGGTGATTTCTGGATCTAATAATAAGATTACTCAACTGAATCTGAGACTGAGATCAAGCCTACCTAATGGGTGATCTCTGGATCTGATAATACTGATACTGAATAACTTTACGTGAGACCATGCCTACCTAGCAGGTGGTCCATGAATTAATGGAACTATCTAAGTTCCTTACTGATATAGGTGACTGTATCTGACTATCCTGATTTCTGAGTTCTACTCTAAAGATTGATACTAAATCTGCAACTGTGGGAGTTCTCACTTAACCGAATGCCCCGAATCTAAACTGGTGGGGTCCAACCTATAACCCCAGCTGGAAGGGTGTCAATACCGTGCCACGGTTAAAGACCTCTACTCTGGTCAAGCCTCTCTAACAGGTGGCCCTCACAGAAAGTCAAGACTAAGGTAGTATAATAGTTAATCCTTATTCTAATGGGTGACTCTTTCTCCTGCGCTGGCTACGTAGTTCTGGAGTTCAGGGATCGCTCCTCTCAAATGGGGAGCTGTCATCCCTGCACTCGCACGGTGCTAGCTCCTACTCCCAACTGAAAGACTCTAAACTGATTCTTAACTGAACTTAAAATAATCTAAATTTGTTACTGATCATATTTCTCGAATGACCTGACTGAGTTACACTGAATTTACTTGGTTCCGTATCTGACGAAATACTACTGAATCTCGTTATCTGACTGCATGATATTGAGTTCCGAACTGAACACTTAAATACTACTAGATCTGGGTTGAGTACTGAACTGAGGCTAGAATACTACTGATACTGCGATTATTGTGATTTCTTAAGTTTTGTATCTGTCTGAGAGTACAGAGTTCTATAACTCACTGAGTTCTGAGAATCGTGGCTTAACTGAGATTATCGAGGAAACTGACACAGGCTCTAGACTGCAGCTAATTTGTCCGGTATAAATACCCCCAAGACTCGATAACATAAAAGTAAAACATAATCATTCTTGAATAATCAAGACCATGGACATTCATTCACCATCTCAATCACTAAAGCATCTCTTCAAGTATTTAGAAATCATAAACATGTGATAGTATAGGGAGACATGTTATTGGCTCATACTCCATTCAACAAGGTCTTACATCAAACACTCAGCATTTATTAAAGTCTTAGAATGTATCAAAGAGAACATAATTGGGGAATTTCATGCTACCATATCACAATTCATTCACTAAGACTTTTGAACAAATACTTGGCATGCATGGGTTTGCACACAATTGGGGATTTCTAATCCACATGCTATAATGGCTCTAATTCTTTCAAATAAGCATTTTATCAAACATATGGGGAGCATGCTTTTCTTATTCAACAATTTCTACACTTAATTAATGTGAACACATCACTCAACAAGCAACTTGAAAAGGGTTTATCATTCACATCACATGAATATCACATACTAGGGTCAAAGCTTGAAACCTCATAAACAAAACATGAATTAAAACTCGATAATAGCATGAACATCAATTTCAACTCACATGAATCATGAAAACTCATAAACATAAGATCTTTGAAATTTCGAAAAGGATTCTTTAGCTTCTTGGATGAAAGGGGCCCAAGAATCAACATTTGCATACCTTAGAAGACTCTTTCTTGAAGGTTCTTAAAGAAATCCTTGTTCTTGTTCTTGATTTCTTGGCTAGGGTTCTTGAATTCTTCAGAGAGAAAATATTTTGATTTGGCAAAAAATTGATGAATAATGAAGTATTTTCGTTATTTAAGGTATAGATCCCTTATATAGACTGGTTTGGGGCTTTAGGAAATTATCAATTGGTCCTTGTAATTTAAAAATTGAATCTAAAAATCTCGGTTCACATGCTAGTGCGACGCGGTGGAATTGCGCCAGCTCACTGGAAACTGGAAAATTTGAAAACTGGTTGGTGGGCAATGTGGTGGAAATTGCGTTGCCACCTTGGTTGCGAACTGAAAAGGCACCGCAATGCGATGGAATCGCATTGGTGCACTGGATATTGACAACTCTGAAATTAAGCCTTGGCGGATGCACCGTAATTGTGGAGGCTCACTGGATTTTGATGATTTCTATTTTGGTTGGCTCTGCGACGCGCTAAAGTACCAGGTGGTACACTGTCTAACTAAAATGGCTCTAACTCTTCGCCCGAGTGTCGAATTTGGGCAAATTTGGTATCGACGGAAATATTATTCAATGATCTACATGAAAAAAGTCGATATTAGGAAAATTCTACATGGTTCAAAAGACTTTTCATTTGGGAAGACACTTCGCAACCTTTTTAGGACGGATTAACACTTTACTGAACACGCTCTAAGGCTCAGACTACGAGAGAATTTTTAGGGGTCTTACAATATCTCCTCTTTGGAAACATTCATCCTCAAATGCCGCTTGATAGGCTAAGAACACTGATCAATTGAACTTACTCAAGGAACAAGAGCATCTGAAACATAATCATGCAACTAGAACTACTGATATACTGAGCTCTCATACTGGACACGCATATCTGATGCATGGAATACTCGACTGAAGCTACTCGTAAGATAAATTCTCAAAATAGACATGCATATCTGATGCATGGATCTGTAATTGAGTTGCTTTCATGAATGCATGAATGCATACACTAAAAAACTGAACTCTTTCTACTAAACATGCATATCTAATGCCTAAATATCTGACTGTACTAACTCTCGAAAGCGTGAATGGCTATGCAATGATAACTGATGTTAACTTCATAAGGAGAGTCTAAACATACAACTGAATGATTCTAAGGATATGAAAGCATTGAAATATCATGGGGTATCTCCTCCTTGGGACTCTATGTCCCTCTAAACACACTTTATTGAAATACTGGGGCGGTGCACGGGGCAACTACGAACTGGGTCATGATTGACCGACTGAGATCTGAAACTAATGTATAACTCATGATGACATATAAGCTCAAAATAGGAGCAAAGGATCTAACAATGCATATCATAAAGATGAAGGACTCGTAACATACCCGAATCTATATCAGGGAACCTTTCCTGATCATGATAGGTCTGGAGCACATGAAGTTTGTTCGGATGCTGACCACTACTAGCACCGAAATAGGTACCCCGCTGATGAAACTCTCTACCCCTATGATCTAGCACTATACATTCTGGCATTCTGTGGCCTGGCTCACCATACCCAAATGACACATTACTACCGACTCTACAGACACCTAGGTGGCTCTTGCCACACTCTACACAAAGTAGATAGGTACGAACACCACTAGCACTACTATGGGCTTTGGAGCCTGGCGCTCTATCATGACTGACATCCTAGAAATTTGGTGCAAGTACACTAGCTGAGGATGAAGTTGAGACTGAAAACTTTTGGCTATGCTGAAAACTGCTACCACCCTGGGACCCTGCTTGAGAGAAACTACGACTGCCTGTTCTAGCTTTCTTACTCACTCTCTCTTTTTCTTTCGTCTTATCTGCCTCAATTTTCTGCGCATGCATCATCAGTCTAGGAAGGTCCATATCTCTATTGAGCATAGCAGCTCTACACTCTTTCAACACCAACCCGGACACACCAGTCAGAAACGTACTCATACTCGCTCTAGGGCCAACTATCAAGTCAAGAGCATACTTAGCTAACTAGTTGAACTTAAGAAAATACTCTTCACTATTATGGAACGTTGCCTTAGATTTATGAACTCTTGTAACTTATCCTCTCTCATCTCTAGTGGGAAAAACTTATCTAGAATGGCATCCTGAAACTCTTGCCATGTCACGGGAGCTGCATCCTCCCCTCTACCCTTCTTCCACATCACTACCCAATCATGAGTAATATCCTTCAGCCTATTGGACGCTAACTCTACACTCTCCTCCTTAGAAACATGCATAATATGGGTGATCTTTCTCACCTCCTCTAGATAAAACTGTGGGTCCTCATCTTCTACTGACCTAAAGAATTCTGGCGGGCTCATCCTCATGAAATCTCTAATTCAGGCTGCGGATAAACCTCTATATTGCTGAGGTGGGGCCATATCCTAACGGTTCCCCTAAACATTAGTCATCATAGCTTGGGCTAGAGCATGAAAAGCTGCCCAAAACTCGGCGCGTGACACACTCTCATTCTCAGGATCTACTAGCTAAGGTGGCTGGTCAACAACCCTATGGGCACTATCTCTGTAAGGAGGCATACTCTGTAAAGGGGAGAAAGAGGTGTATTAGATGAAGGATCAACTTGAGCTCATGCTCACTCGCACGACATAAATACTGAAAGAAGGGACATTGCTCCTAAAAATATCTTTTAGCCTCTTGTACATAAATGTGGCATGTAACACACCCATGCATAAGACTCTACTAGATGTGGCTTTTCATACACCTAGGACACTGTTAAACCTTGCTCTGATACCAAGTTTGTAATTACCCAATTTTCTGGAATTGAAACGTCACACGGTGCTCATGATCCCAAAGGACCACAAGCTAACCCTCTACTGATATTTGTACCTGAGCACTGCATAATATAGATAATAAATGCAGAAACTAGCCATCAAGTTTAAAACATCTAAAATACTCAAAACTAAATACTAATATATCTGTCTGTAAACCTCTAAACTATCTGAACTGTGGAGTTAATGGGACATGTCCCCAACTAACTCCGTCTACTAAAAATGAACTGAATCTAATGCGTTAGTAAAATAAGGATCATCCATGATTGAACAGGACTTACTGCTATGTCTACTGCTGCTGACTGAAATAGAGCTGCTAAGGGTTCTCTGGATCTCATTCCTCTGAACCTATGGTGTCAAATAAAACTCCATTGCACAAATACAATAGTACGGGAATGTACCAAGTATAAATATGAGGTAAGGCTAAATGCAACGGCTTATGCATGAACAATTACTTAACTGAATAATCATGAGAATACTAAATGAGGACATATGCATAAATGCATAAACCATAACTGAAATCATTGCAACTCGAAATACTGAAACTTGGATACGGCTTTACTAACACCTAGACTCACTACTAATATTGAGATACTAAATAACTATATCACTTGATATAGAAAACTGAGTACTAAAATCAAGATCAGACCCATCTAGTGAGTGATCTCGATAACTGATGATACTGAAAATGATTAACTGAATCTACTTATATCAATGACTGAAAGTTGAGCTTACTACTCTCGACTGACTGAATCTGAGATCAAACTCTCTAATAGATGATCCCTGAATCTACTATCAATGATAAGAAAAGATTATATTTGAGATCAAATCTATCTAGAAGAAGATCTCTGAATCTGATAATGAGAATACTCAATTGAATCTGAGACTGCGATCAAGCCTACCTAACGGGTGATCTCTGGATATGATAATGAGATTACTCAACTAAATCTGAGACTGAGATCAAGACTACCTAACGGGTGATCTCTGGATCTAATTATGAGATTACTCAACTGAATTTGAGACTGATAACAAACCTACCTAACGGGTGATCTCTGTATTTGATAATACTGATACTGAATAACTTTATGTGAGACCATGCCTATCTAGCGGGTAGTCTATGAATAAATGGAACAATCTGAGTTCCTTACAGATATAGGTGATTGTATCTGACATTCCTGATTTTTGAGTTCTACTCTAAAGATTGATACTGAATCTGCAACTGTGGGATTTCTCACTTAACCGACATGCCCCAAATCTGAATTGGTGGGGTCCAACCTGTAACCCCAGCTAGAAGTGTGTTAATACCGTGCCACGGGTAAAGACCTCTACTCTGGTCAAGCCTCTCTAACGGGTGACCCTCACAGAAAGTCAAGCCTAAGGCAGTATAATATTCAAGCCTTGTTCTAAAAGGTGACTCCTGCTCCTGCAATGGCAACATAGTTCTGGAGTTCAGGGATTGCTCCTAAACACTCTGCCTCTCTAATGGGGAACTGTCATCCCTACACTCGCTCAGTGCTAAATCCTACTCCCAACTGAAAGACTCTAAACTGATTCTTAACTAAACTTAAATTGAGTTGAATCTGTTACTGATCATATTTCTCGAATGACCTGACTAAGTTATGCTGAATTCACTTGGTTCTATAGATGATGGAATACTACTGAATATCGTTATCTGACTACATGATACTGAGTTCCGAACTGAACACTTGAATACTACTAGATCTAGGCTGAGTACTAAATTGAGGCTAGAATACTAGCGATACTGAGATTACTGAGATTTCTTAAGTTCTGTATCTGTCTGAGAGTACAGAGCTCTATAACTCACTGAGTTCTGAGAATCGTGGCTTAACCGAGATTATCGAGGAAACTGATAGGGGATCTAGACTACAACTAATTTTTCAGGTATAAATACCCCCAGGACTCGATAACATAAAAGTAAAACATAACAATTCTTGAATAATCAAGACCATGGACATTCATTCACCATCACAATCACTAAAGCATCTCTTCAAGTATTTAAAAATCATAAACATGTGATAGTATAGGGAGACATGCTATTGGCTCATACTCTATTCAACAAGGTCTTACATCAAACACTCAGCATGTATTAACGTCTTAGAATGTATCGAAGAGCACCTAATTAGGGAATTTCATGCTATCATATCACAATTCATTCACTAAGGTTTTTCATCAAACACTTGGCATGCATGGGTTTGCACACAATTGGGGATTTCTAATCCACATGCTATAATGTCTCTAATTCTTTCATATAAGCATTTTATCAAACATATGGGGAGAATGCTTTGCTTATTCAACAATTTCTACACTTAATTAATGTGAACACATCACTTAACAAGCTACTTGAAAAGCGGTTATCATGAACATCACATGAATATCACATACTAGGGTCAAAGCTTGAAACCTCATAAACAAAATATGAATTAAAACTCAATAATAGCATAAACATCAATTTCAACTCACATTAATCATGAAACTCATAAACATAAGAACTTTTGAAATTTAGAATAGGATTCTTGAGCTTCTTGGATGAAAGGGACCCAAGAATCAATATTTGCATACCTTAGAAGACTCTTTCTTGAAGGTTCTTGAAGAAATCCTTAGGCTCATTCTTGATTTCTTGACTAGGGTTCTTGACTTCTTGTGAGATAAAATATTTTGATTTGGGGAAAAATGATTAATAATGAAGTATTTTCATTATATAGGGTATAGATCCCTTGTATAGACTGGTTTGAGGCTTTAGGAAATTACCAATTGGTCCTTGAAATTTAAAAATAGAATCTAAAAATCTTGGTTCGCATGCTCGTGCGATGCAGTGTAATTACGCCAGCTCACTGGAAACTGGACAATTTGAAAACTGGTTGGTGAGCGATGTGGTGGAAATTGCGTTGCCACCTTGGTTGCGAACTGGAAAGGCACCGCAATATGGTGGAATAGAATTGGTGCATTGGATATTGACAACTATGAAATTAAGCCTTGGAGGATTCACCATAATCGTGGAGTCTCACTGGATTTTGACGATTTCTATTTTGGTTGGCTCTACGATGCGCTAAAGTACCAGGTGGTACACTGTCTCACTAAAATGGCTCTAACTCTTCTCCCGAGTGTCTGATTTGGGAAAATTTAGTATCGATGGAAATATTATTCAATGCTCTACATGAAAAAAGTTGATATAAGGAAAATTCTACATGGTTTAAAATACTTTTCATTTGGGAAGACACTTCTCAACTTTTTAGGGCCGGATTAACACTTTACTGAACACGCTCTAAGGATCAGACTATGTGAGAATTTTGCAGGGTATTACAATCTCACTCCTAATCTTATTCTTCACCTAAGGCTACACCCACTCTTTAATATTTGTCACTCATCGCCCAAGGGTGCCTATTCACTTCAATACACAAGTCAGAAACTCTTGCAAATAAAAAGTATATTTACCTGGATATGGTCTCAATGTGGATGGTCTCGTCGAAGGAGGAAGATTCAGGTCTTGTGAAGACCCTGCTGTATTAGTAGAGGCCTGCGGCCGGATCGGACAGTCACAATGGAGTTCCACCAAGATCAGCAAAATCCTGAGTGTGAATATCCATCTATTTGCTGGTCTGGAAAGCTGCTTGAAAAGGTGAAGAACCAACCTTGTCCTACGAAATTAGGTTGGCATCATCCCGAATCAATCCTAAATTTATGGTCCTTTGGACCATCCAAAACTTATCAACACCCAAAATTTTGGGCACCCCTTCATCTAAATAAATCTACATCAATAAGCAAGAAAAGGCTAGGTTGGTATCTGTAATCATAATTCAGTTAAGAATTTCCCTTTCTAAGACTTTAACTACCCAATCTCATATCCCTTCATAATACGATGACCAATGTTGCTCTATCAGGACTCAGTGCATTATCTTCTATTGTGGGACTCCATCGATGTCGGGCCAAGGTACACCATACCTTGGCTACAAAACTGATAGTGCCCTTCGTAATTTGTGTAGAGGGGTCTACAACCCAAGGTGTCTTCTTCTATGATATAGTGAAAATCCCATCAATCCACCAAAATTATGCAAACTTATCATCTGACCTGATCTACTTTGTCTTCACTTTTCACATTTTCTCCGTATAGTGATCAATCTCTAAATATATGTGGGGAGCTAAAACTCTTCCCCATGAAGAAACTTGGATATCTTCTTAGTAGATATGTTCACATGAACACCTTAAATCATTACTGAGTGTAGGGGGTCCCATCCCTTCCATAGCATGCCTTACGGATGCATCTGCCTCAACTCCATCTGATAAGCTGCATAAAACCCCACACTAGTGTCAGGTTGTATCTACCAGAGGCTCTAGTCATCTAATGGTACTTTTTGAATCTAGCCTCAAACTCTGGCATCTCAGACATGCCCATCGTGCTCAGCTTGGGCTCAAGGTAGAACACTCTCTTAGGCCTCTATATAGTGGGGATAATGGCACTTTCTCGCTCATATCATTCCTGCATCTCAAGGTACTCCCACCAATTAATGATGGTCACCGAGGTAGGCTCAATCTATAATGTAGGAGAAACTAGTAGTGGAGAAGGTATTTCCACTGGTGTACTCTCACTTGACTCTCCTTCTTCATCCTCCTTACCATCTTTCTAACCTAAATCCAAACCTTTATTTCCACATCCAAATGCAGCATCATCTTCTTTATTTTTACCCTCGAGGTCTGATTTTCTTCTGACTGGAGAGGTGAGTGTGGTAGTAACTGACTTGGGTTCTTTATCCGGGGCCTAAACTTTTAAGGTGACAAGACAGGATGCGCAGCCTTTGTGCCCTAGGGAAAGTTGCTCCTTGGTTTCACTGGTTTTGCAATTGGATATTCCTCCACGCAACCACTGGACTCATTGTCAGCGGGCTTATCCCTAAGATAACGAGTGGTGGGACGAGCTTGATTCTTAGGTGCCTGCTTGGTGGAATCACACTTTGGTGTCATTTGTACCTGAGAGAAGACACACGTTAGTTCCTACTTAGAGAAGGAAAAAAATAGGCAAAAGATAAAAATAGTGACAGTGGTTGGTCACCCTACAAATCAGGCTACAACTCATTGCCAGAGGATATAAGTTGTCTTGAAACCTGTAGGATATCATATCATACAAGGTCTTGGGTACTGGTCACCCTATGAGTCCACCTAATGAGTTATTAGGTAACCCGATGACTCATCAGGTAACTCGTAGTCAGACCAGTAGATAAACCTTCAGAACCCACCTATGCCCAGTCACTATGAGTCATCCTACAAGTCATCGAGTGAGACAATAACTCATAGGGTAAGTCATAGTCTGACCAAAAAACTTTCACCCCTAACCACCTCATGTTACTAGTGACTATAAGTCTCTCAATTACTCGTTGAGTTATCCTACATGTTATTAAGAGTCCTATCGCGACTGGGACATGAATGGTGAGGGGGTATCCCCATGCATTCAAGTTTTCCAAGGGGCACTCAGACTTTCCCTATAAATTCAACAACCAATTTATACCTTAATTCATCGCCACATCAAGGTCTATTGTATTTCATTAACAATTAGAATTTCTCAAGAACCACTTCATTAGCTTTAGCCTGAGGAATGTCATTAACTTAGAATCCAAAGTATTTTTCATTATGATTCAAGCATGAATTTAAAATTTCTAACAAGAGACTAAAGCATTTACTTCAAAAATAGAGAAAGGTTTGCTTGGATTCCTTAGAATTTCAAAGCCTTGATCTTGAAAATACAAATTTTGGTTTCATAAGAGTGATTAAAACTTGCTTGGGATGTTTGAGGGTTATTAGAAGAGTATTTAGTGATAGGGAAGCCGGTTATGGAATGTGGAGGGAGTTTAGGCATTCAAAAAGGGAATGAAACCATTTGGGGTTTTAATTCCTTTTATTTCACTTAATTCGAGTTAAGTCGGCCAATCGGGTCCACAATGTTGGCTCTAATGACAGCTCAGGAAACAACTCGTAGGCAGTGGTTATGAGTCATTGTCGCCCTCTGTTTATCATTTATTCTTACCTGGGTCTCTAGTCGTGATGATTTAAGGTGACGAGTCGCTGTCACCAACAATGACTCATTCTAAGAGTCATTAAGACTCCAGAAATCACTTACCTAAAGGCTTTCACCAGGGCTCCTCCTAAAGATTATGTTGATGAGTCGTACCTAAGGGCTCCCTATAACTCTAGGGTCCCTCATAGGGATCTGGTCACCATAAATTTTTTGGTCTTTTCCTGCATCTTTTAGACTTGCACACTGAACACACAAATTACCCTATAGTGTAATAAGTACAAAACATGGGTTGCCTCCTACATAATGTTTGATTTAATATGGCGGCACGATATGGATATGTTAGATACTCAGAATTCACCAACAAGCCTATGGGTTGCCTCCGATGTAGTGCCTGATTTAACATTGTAGCCTGACTCAGTTGCCTTAGCTACTCATACTTCACCAAAGCCCACATCAACATAAAATTTCACTTCCTTCATATTTCCCATATAGTTCTTAACACATTATCGATTCAACTTGAATGGGGCTTCTCTGTCTCGCTTCAACTTAATTGTACCATGCAGTTATACTCTAACCACAATGAATGCTCTATACCATCTAGTCTTTTACTTGCCAGCAAACAAGTGAAGCCTTGAATTATACAACAAGACCATATCACCAGGCTGGAATACTCTTTTCTCAATCTTCTTATCATGATACAGCATTATCTTCTCCTTATACAAAGATGAACTCTCATAATCTTGGAGTTGGAATTCATCCAACCTATTTACCTTACTCATCCTTAATTTTGCAATATCACTCCACTAAAAATTTAGATTTTTCAATTCCCATAGTGCCTTGTGCTCAAGTTCGACGGGGAAGTGGCATGCCTTTCCATACACAAGCTGATATAGAGAGGCACCTATGAGGATTTTAAAAGTTATTAGATAAGCCCAAAGTGCATCGTCTATCTTCTTTGACCAATCAGTCCAGTTGCCATTCACAATCTTTGCCAATATGGACTTGATATCACAATTGGAGACCTGAACCTGCCCACTTATTTGCGGATGGTAAGGTAATGTTGCCTTATGTTTCACTCCATATTTTTTAAGAAGGCTCATAAATATATGATTATAAAAATGAGACCCACCATCGCTAATAATAGCACTTGGAAAACCAAACCTTGAGAATATGTTCTTCAAAAATGTCGTGACACTGCGACCCCCATTATTAGAAAGAAAATGCTAACACCCACTTAGAAACATATTCAAAAGCTACCAATATATAATTTATACTATACGAACTCATAAACAGATCCATGAAATCAATCCCCCACACATCAAACAACTTAATCTCAAGAATGGATGTCATGAAGAGATCACATTTCTGCGAGATATTTCCTTGGTGCGTCTAAGTGTTCAGCTTCCATAATCCATGCAAACTCTCTATCTCATAACTGGTCTCATGGGAACCAACTCATTCTTCTCATTTGGGACCACAATGATCCCACCATTTTTCAGCACACACTGAATTGGTCTCACTCACTTGTTGTCTGTAATAGGGTAAACCATACCCGCATTTAACCATGTGATAATTTCCTTCTTCACTTCCTCTTGCATAAATGAATTTAGACTACGTTGATGCTCTATTCTAGGTACACACTTCAATTCCAGCTGAATTTTATGAGTATAAATTTTGAGTAAAATCCCACAGTATCTGTAATGGTCTAATCAATAGACCTTTTAAAACCTATACAATACCAAGATCAAGCCCTCAACTTGTGTATCAACTAAATTGGCCACATTAATAACCGACAAGGTATTTTTATCCCCCAAAAATGCATAACATAAGTGAGAAGGGAGGACTTTCAATTCCAAGATTAGTGGCTCCTTAATAGATGGTTTGGCTGGTGGAGTCGCTCTTTTATTCAAATCAAAATATAACTTCTTTAGTGCATAAGTGTAAGATCCTCTACTAATAAGAGCACTCTCCATCTTAGGATACTCATCGATGCCTTCACTTTCAAAGTTCAAGACCATCGTGTAATACCCCGTACTTTTTCCTAGCTTGAAATAATCTCAAGAATGTTAGAAACTTACTTTGAAAGATGAATCCACTTTTGTACTACATGTGGTATTTTCAAGATTTTAACTTTTTTTATATGGAAAATTCAATAAGCTTTCCATCGATATGAAATTCAGCTAAATCTGATAACCACGTAAGAAGTTATGACTATTTAAAGTTCCCGTCGTAAACCAGCGCCATATTGGTCAGTGGCGCGCCGCGCCACAAGATAAAATGGCAATTGTCCTTTTCTAGTGTCTCAGCATGACTTCTTCTACATCGCGCCAAATTTCTAGGTCGCAAAAGATGGCGAAATATGATGGCTCCGCGTCGCGCCATCCCTCAATTTCCCAATTGTCAAAATCCAGTGATATGGCGCGATAGCGCCGCGTCGCACCAAGGGTCCAATACGCGAAATTTTCACTGAAATTAGATGACGTGTCCAGGGTTAAAAGGGTCAACTTTACACCCCTATTTAATCCCTTTAACACATGATTCATCCACTTTTCACCCAAAATATACTAGTTTCTCTCAAGTTTCTCTCAAGAACAAACTAGGGTTTTCATAGAAGATCCAATTTCAAGAAAGTTTAACCGTCAATCTTCATGAAATCATGAAATAAGGTATGCACTGTGTTCATTCATGGATTCCTTCCATCCATGAATCTCAAGAACCTTGTTTTATCTATAAATCATGGTATTTATGTTGTAGGTTATTTATAATCATGTTGTTGACATTGATTGATTTCAAAGTTGGAATCTTTGTGTGTTTATCATGATATTATGTTACCATCCAAGATAAAATCCATGAATTTAGTTGCTTATGATGTGTAATTTGATGGATTCACTTATGCCCTAAGTTGTGCATGCAAAAATGCTTGAAAAAGCAGAAATCATGCTTTGTAGCTCAAGACATAAGCTAAATGTGACATGTTTATCATCCTCCTATATTTAAATGGTTTCCATGCTATCATTATGAAATATATATGTTATCAGAATTTCCATGATATTAGAAGATGAGATTATGATATGATTATCAGAATTCTCATCCATGTAAGATAGTATGATAACCCTATACTTCGTAAAATCCACAACTTATTAAATTATGTATTGTTGATGTGGGTCTTGTACTTAATAAAGTCATGCTTTGTCAGTTCCCTTCTATCGAGTCCTGAGGGTACTTGTACCCAAAACATTAGTACTGTGCCTAGAGCCATGTCATGTTTTCACGATACTCTCAGTCAAGCTATGATCTTTAGACTTCAGACAGTCTTATCACTCAGGAAATCTCCATGATCTCATGAACTCAGTCAGTTGTCAGATATCAATAGTATTTTGTCAGTCAACGGAATTCAGTAACTCAGTCCATGTTCAGTTTAGTAAATCATGTTCAGTGTCTATTCAGATGGGAGAAGAAATTAGCATCAGGCAAACCCAAGGATGGGAACTCACCTGTTATATGAGGGTGTGATTTTTAGAAGTAATCCTTGTATTCCAGAACAATGTAGCCAGCATAGGTTGAGACATCATAGCCTTCTATATGAGGGTATATGAGGTGGATTAACCTGCTATATGAGGGTTCCCACCATTCTCACTAGAGTTACCTGTTATATTAGGGTCACTCACATATTGTCCTTACCAGTGGCGTGGTATTGACACCCTTCCAATCAGGGCACAGATTGGACCCCAAATCAACTTTAATGCATCATTCGGGGTATGTCGGTTAGATGACTACCTCCCAAAGTATAAGTATCAGTCTCAGTAAAAGAACTCAGATAGTTCTTCAGAATTTAGGACTGTCTGATACAGTCAACTCAGATACAGTACAGAACTCAGCTAGTTCTATCAGATTCAGGACTGTCAGATATAGTCACTCATGTTATCAGTTATCAGAATTCAGTCATTATTCATGTTAGTTATCAGCATACTCATGTTATTACAATTTTAGATATAGTTACTATGTATGCATGCATGTATTCTCACGTTTATATTAGTCAGTTAGCCAGTATTGTTCATGCATATTAACCCCATGCATTCAGCCTATCTTACATCCATACCAGTACATTCAAAGTACTGACGTATTTGCGCTATGGTGTCTTATACCATAGGTTCAGAGACACAAGTTCCAAAGCATCAGTAGATTCAAGATATCAGCAGTTAGAATTAGCAGTGAGTCCTCATCCTTCGAGGACTTGATTATTTCCATATTATCTCATTAATTAGTTTATTAGTTGGATTTAACTGGGGACATGTCCCATCAACTCCTTACTCAGACAGTTTAGTCAGTTAGAGGTTTTCCAGACTATTATGTTCAGACAGTTATTTCAGTTATTTTGGGTATTTCATACCCCGTTTAGATGTTATGTTTTACTTCAGTTATGCAAACCTTGTTTCCTTTCAGTTTATGTTTCCACATTATTCAGTATATTATGTAGTATACAAGTAAAAATATTAGTCATAGGTCAGCTTGTGGTTCTTCGGGGTCATGAGCACCGTGTAGAATTTTGGGTACCAGATTCGGGGCGTTACAAACTTGGTATCAGAGCCTAAGGTTCAATAGAGTCCTATGAAGTATGAAAGTCGCATCTAGTAGAGTCTTATACATGGGTGTGTTGCGCACCACATTTATGTACAGGAGGCTATAAGATGTTTTAGGAACAGTTTCCCATTTTTTGGTATTCATGTCGTGCCAGTGATCATAATCTCAAGTTAATCTCTTAGTCTAATCTATTTCTCCCTTTTTTCTACACCTAAAAGAAGAAATGAGAATCAGTTAGCCCCTCATCCCGAAGAACCTTTGGGAGAACATGTTTCTCATGCAAAGTTTAGAGCTGCATTCACTACTCTTGCTTAGTCAGTTGCTGCTCAGAATGAACGACCATTTGTCATTCCGGCCAACCCAGTGGCCAATTAGCTGCAGCCAAGGTTTGGGACTTTACCCGAATGAATCCTCCATCCTTTCTTGGGTCTAAGACAGACAAGAACCCTCAAGAATTCCTAGATTAGGTCCAGAAGGTTACACATATAATGGGGGTTATGTCTAGTGAGAGTGTTGATCTAGTTGCATAACAATTGCAGGATGTGGCTTATACTTGGTTCAACCAGTGGAAGTCAGAGAGGGAAGACGATGTAGCGTCAGCTGAGTGGGAGGAGTTTGCTTCAGTGTTCCTTGATAGATTCTTTTCCCTAGATCTTAAAGAAGCTAAGGTGCTAGAATTCATCAACCTTAGGTAGGGAAATATGACAGTGAAAGAGTATTCTCTTAAGTTTACTCAATTAGCCTGATATGTCCCTCATGTGGTTATAGATAGCAGGGCAAGGATGAGTAAGTTTGTTTCAGGGGTAGCATGGTTAATGAGTGTAGATCCACCATGCTAAATAGTGACATAACTTTAGCTAAGCTCATGACTCATACTCAGCAGATAGAGGAGCAGAAGATTAAGATGAGGGAGAAGCAGAATAAGAGAGCGAAGACAGGTAGTTTCAACTTTACTCAGCCTAAGTCAGAAGGAGGAAACTGTTCTCAATTTCATCCTAAGTCATCAGTTCCATCTCCTTCTTTAGCCAGTGCTCCAGTTCCTAAGTTCAGAGAGGGTAACAAAGATAGAGCGCCAGGATCTAAGTCCCAGGGAAGTGTTAGCAGTGCCTGCACTTATCCTCTTTGTCAGACTTGTGGCAAGAACCATCAGGGTATTTGTAGAGCTGGCAGTGGTATTTGTTTTAGATGTGGCAAGCCAGTCCATAGAGTCAGAGACTATCCTCAGCCAGGTCCTCAGGGTCAATAGAATCGCTCCTCAGCTCAGTCCGGTCACCCAAATCAGCAGGGTGCCACCTCCAGTGCCACTAGTGGGCAACGCCCAAATCATCTCTATACTCTTCAGTCCTGTTAAGATAAGGAAAATTCTCCTGATGTGGTTACCTATACGTTATAGATCTTTCATGTGCATGTTTATGCTTTGCTAGATCCAGGAGCTACTTTATCTTTTGTCACTCCTTATATAGCAGTCGATTTCAGAGGCAGTCCTAAAATTCTAGTAGAGCCCTTTTCATTCTCCACCCCAGTAAGTAAAACCATCATAGCCCAGCCGGTATACAGGAACAGTCCGATTATGATATCTCAGAAAGTTACCTTACCAGACTTAGTCGAATTAGAGATGACCTATTTTGATATCATTCTTGGCATGGATTGGCTTCATTCCTGCTATGCCATAGTCGACTGTAGAAATAGAATAGTCTAGTTTTAGTTTCCAAATGAACTCGTCCTAGAGTGGAAGGGTAGTAAATCCGCTTTCGGAGGTCAGCTTATTTTCTACCTTAGGGTACAGAAAATGATATCTAAAGGATGTGTCTATCATTTTTTTCGAGATAAGGAAACTAGTTCTGAAACTCCCAGTCTTGATTCAGTCCCAGTCATGAATGAATATTCAGATATCTTTCCCGAAGATCTTTCAGGGATTCTTCCCAAAAGGGAAATAGACTTCGGCATTGATCTTCTTCTAAATACTCAGCCTATATCTATTCCACCATACAAAATGGCACCAGCAGAACTCAGAGGACTGAAAGAACCGTTGAAGGTTCTCTTAGATAAGGGATTCATCAGACCCAGCATTTCCTTGTGGGGCACTCCAGTATTATTCATGCACAAGAAAGACGGTTCTCTCAGAATGTGTATATACTATCGTCAACTCAATAAGGTCACGGTCAAGAACAAGTATCCTCTTCCCAGAATCAATGACTTGTTTGACCAACTTCAGGGTGCCAGTTATTTCTCTAAAATAGATCTCAGATCCGGCTATCATCATCTCAGAGTTAGGGAATGTGACATTCCAAAAATAGCTTTTCGAACTCGGTATGGTCACTTTAAATTTCTAGTCATGTCATTTGGTTTTACCAATGCCCAAGCCACTTTCATAGACTTGATGAACCGTGTGTTCAACCAGTACTTGGACATATTTGTCATAGTCTTCATAGATGATATTCTGGTCTATTCCCGCAGTGAGCGCGATCATGCAGACCATCTCAAGACAGTACTTCAAACTCTCACAGATCATTAGTTATTCGTCAAATTCAATAAGTATGAGTTTTGGCTAAGGTTAGTAGAATTCCTTGGTTATATGATTTCCGGTGATGGCATTAGAGTAGATCCTCAAAAGACCAAAGCAGTAAGAAATTGGCCTCGCCATGTCTCTCCATCAGATATTAGGAGTTTCTTAGGTTTGGTTGGCTATTACAGATGATATGTTGAGGGATTTTCTTCTATTGCATCCCTTATGTCCAGATTGACTCAGAAGAAAATCAAGTTTCAGTGGTCAGATCCTTGTGAGAAGAGTTTTTAGAAGTTGAAGACTCAACTCACCTCAGCTCCAGCTTTAGCTCTTCCAGATGGTCCAGATGGGTTCTTAGTTTATTGGGATGCATCCAAAGTAGGCTTGGGTTATATCCTCATGCAGCATGGTAAGGTCATAGCCTATGCCTCCATACAGCTTAAACCCCATGAGAAGAATTATCCTACTCATGATCTTGAGTTAGCCGCCGTAGTGTTTGCCTTGAAGATTTGGAGGCAGTAGCTCTACGAAGTTTATGTAGATGTCTTCACAGATCATAAGAGTCTTCAGTATGTCTTTTCTTAGAAAGATCTCAATCTTTGTCAGAGAAGGTGGTTAGATCTCTTGAAAGATTATGACATGAGTATCCTCTATCATCCAAAAAAGGACAATATAGTGGACGACACTCTCAGTAGACTGTCTATAGGTAGTGTTGCTTATGTGGATGACAGTAAGAAGAAGTTAGGTCAAGAAGTACATCATCTTGCCATACTAAGCATTCGCTTAGTCGATATAGATGGGGGTGACATATGGGTTCAGAGTAGTTCAAAATTATCACTAGTTTCTAAGGTGAAAGAAAAGCAAGATAGAGATCCCAGCCTTGTCAAGTTGAAAGAGTCAATTCAGGATCAGAAAGTAAAGGTTTTCTCCCAAGAAGGAGAAGGTGTTTTGCATTGTCAGGATCGTCTTTGTGTTCTAGGTGTAGATGACTTAAGTCATTCTTGAAAAAATGCATGGTGCGCGCTACTCTATTCATCCAGGGGCCACAAAGAAGTACCGCGACTTGTGGGAAGTCTATTGGTGAAGTGGGATGAAGAGAGATATTTCAGAGTTTGTGGCTAAGTGTTCTTCACGTCAGTAGGTTAATATAGAGCATCATAAGCCCAGTGGTCCTATGCAGGAGTTCATTATTACTACTTGGAAGTGGGAAGAAGTGAACATGGACTTCGTGACTGGTTTGCCTCGAACTCGTCATCATCATGATTCAGTCTGGGTGATTATATACTGAATAACCAAATCAGCCCATTTCCTTCCAGTCCATACCTCTTATTCAGCCGAGGATTACGCCAAACTCTATATCAGGGAGTGGTCAGATTGCATGGTGTTCCGCTATTTATTATATCAGACAGAGGTACCCAGTTCATCTCTTATTTCTGGAAAGCATTCTAAAAGGGTCTTGGTACCTAAGTTCATCTCATTACAACCCTCCATCCTCAGACAGATGGTCAAGCAGAAAGGACCATTCAGACTCTAGAAGATATGCTAAGGGCGTGTGAAATTTATTTCAAGGGTAGTTGGGATGACCACTTACCTTTGATTGAGTTTGCATACAACAACACCTATCATTCCAGTATTCACATGGCTCCATTCGAAGCTCTCTACGGTAGGAGATGTAGATCTCCAATTAGTTGGTTTGAATTTAGTGAAGCCTCAGTTATAGAGCCTGACTTGGTATTCAATGCCTTAGAAAAAGTCCAGTTGATTAGAGAAAAACTCTAGGTTGCTCAAAGCCAACAGAAGTCTTATGCAGATGTTCGTAGAAAAGATCTCGAGTTTAAGATTGGTGACTATGTCTATCTAAAGATCTCTCCCATGAAGGGAGTGAAGTGATTCGGTAAGAAAGGGAAACTCAGTCCCCGATATGTTGGTCCCTTCAAGATTCTCAGTCGATTCGGCAAGGTAGCTTATGAGCTCGAATTGCCTTCAGATCTAGCCTCAGTTCATCCAGTCTTCAATGTCTCTTTTCTCAAGAAGTGTATAGGTGACCCAGTAGTTGTAGTCCCTATTTGGAGCATCGATGTTCAGAACAGCCTCTCTTATGAAGAGATTCCAGTTGAAATCCTAGACTATCAGACTCGTAGATTAAGGAACTAAGAAGTCCCTCTAGTTAAAGTTCTTTGGCGTAATCAGTCCATAAAGGGAGATACTTGGGAAGCAAAAGAAGATATACGTACCAAATATCCTCACCTCTTCTCTGCCAACTCATATCAACCTCAAGTTAACAGTTCTCCTTAATCTTACTCAGTTTTATGTTCAGTGTTTATCACAGACTTGGTATCAAGTACCATTGCATATTCATTCATGCATTCATGTATCGGTTCAATTATATAATTATACATCAGACATGTATTCTCATGGGAGAAACTTAGTTACTCAGAACATCCAGTCATGCATTCATGAATCAGTTACACATGCATTAGATATGCATGTTTAGTATGATATGTTAGTTATCTGTCATGTCAGTCATGAGATCATGTTCCAGTTATTCATGTTTAGTATGTACATTGGTTATCTTCTCCCCTCACTCTCAGTCTCATTCAAGGATGAATGTTCTCAAGGGGGATATATTATAATACTTCATACTTTTTCCTACCTTGAAATCATCTCAAGAATGTTAGAAACTTACTTTGAAAGATGAATCCACTTTTGTACTACATGTGGTATTTTCAAGATTTTCACTTTTATAATGTGGTAAATTCAATAAGATTTTCATCGATATAAAATTCACCTAAATCCAATAATCAGGTAAGAAGTTATGACTATTTTAAGTTTCCGTCATAAAACAGCACCATATTGGTTAGTGGCGCACCGCGCCACAAGCTAAAATGGCAATTGTACTTTTCCAGTGTCCCAACGCAATTTTCTCCACGTCGCGCCAAAGTTCTATGTCATAAAAGAAGGGGAAATGATATGGCTCCACGTCGCGCCATCCCTCAATTTATCAATTGTCAAAATCTAGTGACACGGCACGATAGCGCCGCATCGCGCCAAGGGTCCAATTCGAGAAATTTTTACTGAAATTAAATGAGGCATCCAAGGTTAAAAGGGTCAACTTCCCACACTTATTTAAGCCCTTTAACACGTGATTCAGCTACTTTTCACCTAAAATACACTAGTTTCTCTCAAGTTTCTCTCAAGAACAAGCTAGGGTTTTCATAGAAGATCTAATTTCAAGAAAGTTTCATCGTTAATCTTCACAAAATCACGAACTAAGATATGCATTGTGTTCATTCATGGATTCCTTCCATCCATGAAGCTCAATAATCTTATTTTATTTATAAATCATTGTATTTATAATGTGGGTTATTTGTAATCATGTTGCTGACGTTGACTGATTTCAAAGTTGGAATCTTTGTGTGTTTATCATGATATTATGTTACCATGCAAGATAAAATCCATGAATTTAGTTGCTTATGATGTGTAATTTGATGAATTCACTTATGCCCTAAGTTGTGCCTGCAAGGTGGTTGATAAAATGCTTGAAAAAGCAGAAATCATACTTTATAGCTCAAGACATAAACTAAATGTGACATGTTTGTCATCCTCCTATGTTTAAATGGTTTCCATGCTATCATTTTGAAATGTGTATGTTGTCGGAATGTCCATGATATTAGAAGATGATATTATGATATGATTATCAGCATTCTCGTCCATCTTAGATAGTATAATAACCCTGTACTTCATGAAATCCACAACTTATTAAATTATGTATTGTTGATGTGGGTCTTGTACTTGATAAATTCATGCCTTGTTAGTTCCCTTCTATAGAGTCCTGGGGATACTTGCACCCGTAACATTAGTTGTGTGTCTAGAGCCATGTCATGTTTTCACAATACTCTCAGTAAAGCTATGATCCTTAGACTTTAGATAGTCTTATGACTCAGGAAATCTCCTTGATATCATGAACTCAGTCAGTTGTCAGATATCAGTAGTATTCCGTTAGTCAATAGAATTTAGTAACTTAGTCCATGTTCAGTACAGTAAATCATGTTCAGTGTCTATTCAGATAGGAGTAGAAATTAGCTTCAAGCAAACCCAATGATGGGAACTCACCTATTATATGAAGGTGTGATTCTTAGAAGTAATCCTTGCGTTCCAGAACTATGTAGCCAGCATAGGTTGAGACATCATAGCCTTCTATATGAGGGTAGATGAGGTGGCTTAGCCTACTATATGAGGGTTCCCATCGCTCTCACTAGAGTTTCCTGTTATATTAGGGTCACTCACATGTTGTCCTTACCAGTGGCGCGGTTTTGACACCCATCTAATCAGGGCATAGATTGGATCCCAGTTCAACTGTAATGCATTATTTGGGGCATGTCAGTTAGATGACTACCTCCCACAGTCTTAGTATCAGTCTCAGTAAAAGAACTCAAATAGTTCTTCAGAATTCAAGACTTTCAGATACATTCAACTCAGATACAGTATGGAACTTAGCTAGTTCCATCAAATTTAGGACTGTCAGATATAGTCACTCATGCTATCAGTTATCTAAATTCAGTCATTAGTCATATTAGTTATCAGCATGCTCATGTTATCACAATTTCAGATATAGTTACTATGTATGCATGCATGTATTCTCACGTTCATATTAGTCAATTTGGCAGTATTGTTCATGCATATTAATCCCATGCATTCAGCCAACCTCACATGCATACCAGTATATTCAAAGTACCGATGCATTTGTGCTATGGTGTCTTATACCATAGGTTCAGAGACACGAGCTCCAGAGCATCAGTTGATTCCAGATATCAGCAGTCAGAGTTAGCAGTAAGTCCTCATCATTTGAGGACATGATTATTTCCTATTATCGCATTATTTATTTTATTAGTTGGAGTTAGTTGGGGACATGTCCCATGAACTCCTTACTCAGACATTTCAGTTAGTTAGAGGTTTTCCAGACTATTATGTTCAAACATCTATTTCAGTTGTTTTGGGTATTTCCTACGCCATTTAGATGTTATGTTTTACTTCAGTTATGTGAACCTTATGGTCTTTCAGTTCATGTTTCTACATTATTCAGTATATTATGCAGTATACTGGTACAGATATCAGTCATGGGTTAGCTTGTGATCCTTTGGTGTCATGAGCACCGTGTAGCGTTCCGGGTACCAGATTTGGGGCATTGCACACCGTTACTAACACCTCTACACCAAGTCATTCCTTAATAGGTGCAGTCAATGCATCTTCATCTACAGTACCTATAATAGATACCACTCTCATATATTTTGGTTGTCGCAATGACTGACCCACATTAAAAGTTATTTGTTCTTCATTTAGCCTGGATTACATATATCACATCTTTATGTCAACCAATGCCCTAATCGTGGCTAAAAAGAGCCTTTCTAAATTAACAAGAGTATTGAAATTTGCCTCACAGTCAAGAATCATGAAATCAGCTAGGAATATGAATGAAGCTACCTTTACCAAAACATCACACAATATACCAATTGGTTTCTTCACAGTCTGATCAGCCATCAATAATCTCATCAACGTTAGCTTAGGTGTCCCCAACCCTAACTTCTTATAAACCATTAGCGGCATCAGATTTATTTTAGCTCTCAAGTCACAGAATGCTTATGAGCAATTCAGAGAGCCAATAGTGCAAGGAATGGTGAAAGCTCTGGGGTCCTCTTTCTTCTCAACCAAAGACCAGGAAGTAATAAAACTACAATGGTGCATATTATCAGCTAACTCAAAATTCACCGTCCGCTTCTTCAACACTAAGTACTTCGTGAAGTTTGCATAACTGGAAATCTACTCCGATGCATGAATAAGAAGTATATTAACAGACGGCTTCTTCAACAACAACATGAATTTTTTATACTTCTCCTCTTTTTGCTTTTTCTTTAACTGTTATGGAAAAGGTAGAGGAGGTCATGGAATTATCTTTAAAAATGGCGCAACCTCTTTACCCTTTTCTTTATCAGTTTTAATTCTTTTCTTAACACCCTTTAATTTCTATATAGTCTCAGCATCAGTCACCAATATCTCTGTTTCAACTTTGGGTGCATCATTAAGATCAATAGTATCATTACTCACCTTATCAACTACCACATAAGAGGGTCAATAGTAGCCTTACTACTCAGAGTGATGATCGCCAAACAGTGACTGTCATTCTTTGAATTTTGCATCATATTACTCGAAAGAGTGCCCGGTTTCTACTAATTCAATGTAGCCGACATCTGACAAAACTGGTGCTCTAGCTGCTTAATCATAGAAGCATGTGATTCTACCTTCCGGTTCAGTAGTGAAATATTTGCCTTAATCTTTTTAAGGAAAATCTCTTGATTCTATAAACCCTGAACTAACTTTTCAAGGAAAGCTTCCATCCTCAAATCAGTATCATGATTCCTTGGTGAAAAATAAGCATCATTCTTCCTCTTATACTATGTAATGACCCTTCAAGTCATTTTCCATATTTTCTCTTATTTTCTCTGTTAGAGTTTTTTCATAGCTTCCCCAAGTAATTTATGACTTGTGGGGACTAACAGTTCGGCACCGAGTAGTTCGTTTGGTTTTTAGAGTCAATTCACTATTTTGAAGTCATCGTTGGATCCAAATGGCCACTGGGCAAAAACTTCAGTCAAACAACTTCATATGCCAATTTTGATTGTTCCAATAGCTCCATAATTTTGATTTTAGTCTAGGTAGAATCTTGGTTGGGGTCCTAAGACACTCGGGCTCATTTTGTCCTATTGCTCGAAAAGTTAAGAAAATGGAAGTTGGGTGTAGGGCCCACTTTTAGTTGAAATAACCACGGATAGAAATTTTGACTGCATCATTTAGTCCAGAACATAAAATTTGGTATGTTATCATAGTCTGTTTGCATATATGGGATTCTAAATGAATCTCGAGAGGTTGGTGGAGACTTGGAAGTCTCAATTGTGATAGTGCAATCGCCACTAGTGATGCCAGGGGTCGAGATAGTGATACCCTTGGTAGGAACCAATTGCTGCAATTACATAATCACTATATAAATAGCTACTTATAGGGGCAGCCACCATATATGGAGATCGCAAGTCGCGAGTCGCGATAGCGACTCCCGAGCACCTGGAAAAGGTATAAATACCCCATTTCCAACCCATTTTTTTTCAATTCTTCATCCATTATCTTGAGACTTAAACCCTATATTGATAAAGTTAGGATTGGAGCTTTTGGGTGATTTGGGAGCTTGGGCAATGATTATTATGAAATTTTTCTTTGAATTTGTGGTAAGATTTCCCTATTTTCGTGGTGGATTTTCTCATTTCTTGTTCAAAATTCCTAAACCTTGGTGGCTAGATTTTAGCACCAATATAGCTCGGATTTCACCCATTTTTTAGGGTAATTACTCCTTGAGCATGAGGGAATGTTGGGTTGGTTTAGAAAATGCAATTTACGTAAACGAAACCTACACGGGATTTTGAGTGATTTTGGACCCAAAGCATAATGGTGCAATATGGGTATCATTATTCTCAAGTTGATGAGTAGATTACGATTTTGATATCTTGGCATTTTGCTGAAGTTTCTTGGAACGGAAAGCCATTGGATTTAGTGGATTCTTCGAGCTTCCTTTGGTGCCAGGTAGGCTAAGTTTTTCCCCTTCGTACATTGAGCTATGTAATACTATGTTTATAATATTATATTAGATTTTGGATGGTTTTTAGGTATTGGTGATCCATTGGCAATACTTGGGTTAGTTGGACCTTCTAGGCCCTTCAAAAATCGTAATTTAGGTGCTTTAGCTTAGTTTCTTAGACCATTAGTACAATTTCTATCTTAGGACTAATTATGACTTGTTTGATAGCTAAAAAGTGGATTTAGATATCTTAGCCTAGTCTAAGGTAGAAGTTGTCTAGACGTGGATTTCGGGGATTTAGAAGTAGGCCATTTGACCCACCTTAGGTCAAGATTTGTGTTAGCTATTGAAAACCTTTTATACACTTGTTGTACGTCTTGAAATTATTTATTGAGGTAATATTGAGAAACTTTGGCACTTGATGATGATGATGGGTTGAATATTAAGAGTTGAGGCTTATTGATTATGCTTGTAATTATGTTATCGATTATGCTAATGATTATGCTATTTATTGAGGTAGTGATTATGCTATTGCTTATGATATTAAATATATGATTACCAATTTGAGTTCGAATATTGATTATAATACTGATGATGCACTTACCGAATTAAGTTCGGATATTTATTATAATATTGATAATATAGTTATCGGTTCAAGTTTGAATATTGATGATGCTAAGATGATATACTTACCAGTTCAATTTTGGATATTGATAATGACATTGAAGATATATATACCCGGTTCAAGTCCAAAAGATTATTATGATATTGGTTATATAATTACCGGTTCAAGTCCGGATATTGCTATGATATTAATCATGATATTGGTGGTATGATATCAACAATATTAATGCTTATGATATTAGTTATGGGGGATGATATTAATGATATGGGTATCAATTTTAAGTCCGGAAGTGGGAATTGTTGGAATGTGGCATGACATGGATAGATTCTGGTTGTACCTTTAGAGTTGGTAAATGATGGTGGTTCAGGTTATACTATCTTTGTGTGTACTCTCCAGGATTATGAGGGCCTGCGTCGAGTTATTTACTTTTCCACACTTATTGTCTTATGGGGGCCAAATTTATAGTTATAATCGCATGTGTTTGTTCCTTTAAATTATGTTATTATTTCAGTTATTTACTTATTTATGTAAAGCGATGTTGGAGTTGATTCATGTTTTTCTGTACCTTGACTTAGTTATTTTATCTTGCATTTTATCGTATTTATATCATGATTTAGCTCAGTCGGTTGATGATGCCTACTGAGTACTCATGGTTTTGGTACTCATACTACACTTTTATACTTTTTTGGTGCAGGTCTGAGTACTAGCTGTATTGTTGATTCGAGGATCGTGTTGTGTTGGATTTCAAATATAGGGTGATCTCTTGGAGTCGGAGTTGCCCCATTTTCTTCTATCTATATATGTCTAGTCTTTATTTTCGAGACAAAATTATATTGACTATTTTAGACTTGGGTTGTATTTATAGTAGCTCTTGTACTGGCTCTACCAGGTCGTGGGATAGTTTTTTATGCTATGGCTATCTTTTAGAATATTTCCATTATCTTTCTTATTTATAATGTTGAATTGTCTAATTCCCCCTTTGGGGAAAATTCCACTAAGTTAACCCATTATAAATAGCTCCGGGTTAAGGTTCGGCTTACCTACTGGTGGGGTTTAGTAGGTGCCATCATGAGTCATAAATTGGGTCATTATAAGTCATCCTTTCACCTCCAGTCACCATCTCTCTCTACTATGATCCCTATACCTATCCCCATAATAGTTCTGACCTTGATTCCCCTGCCTCGAATTCCAAGAGTCTTGATTGGACCCTTGGCCCTGGGCTTAAAAATCTGCTAGCTCTTTATCTAGGTAATTTTCTTCTGCCTCAGTATTGGAATCATACAACCTAGGAGATTTACCTTGTGCGCCCACAATATTCATCTTTTTCTGAATTCATAGTTGCAAATTGGTTGGTCAGTAACCTAATCACCATCCTCAACTGTACAACCTCTTGAGCCATTATGTCATCTATGAATCTTTGCTCACTGGAGCACCTATAGTATAGGTACCAAATCCTCTTTATTCCTCCCAAGTATGTCACCCTCGATTGGTATTAGAGACCCGATCTAAGATTTCTACGCTAACTCCCAACAAAAGTAAATGAAAGCCCCACTAGTAATACTATTAGCAACATCTTTGGTATTGGCATTCAGAGATCTATAGAATATCTCAAGCAAATTCCTCCCTAAAATTTTGTGATTGGGCACAGTCATCAACTTATTCTTGAATTGCCACCATGTCTCATACAATGACTCAGAATGCAATTGCCTGAAATTGTATATCACATCCTTTAACTGCAGCATTCTAGAAGACGAGAAAAATCAGTCCAAGAACTGTTTCCACAACCCATTCCAATCAGTGATAAACCAACAAAGTAATTCTCACAACCATAATATTACGTCACCAATTAGAGAGAATAGAAATAACCTGAGTCCCAAAGCTTCCAGACTCACCCCAAGTAAGTTATACGAAGTGCAAATCCTAATAAAATTCATGATATACATATTGGCATTATCAGTTGGTGGACCACCAAACACACCCTTTAGATTCAATAACTGGATCATTGCACTCATAATATCAAATTTCACCCCCTGGGTCAGCTCAAGAAGAATAATAGCTCCTGTATCAACAGACTCAACATACCCCAAATCTTCTTCTGGATCATCATATGCTAACAAAAATGGAAAATTTGGGGGTGTTTAAGCTCTATCTCTTCTAGATATGTCAAGTTTTACTCGACGCTCTTCTTTCTATCTTACCCTCTTCTCTTCAGTTACACGACGGGCAGAAGTATCCCTCCTTACATTTTTGTCAGGCAATAGCCGAGCAGTGGTTGGCATATCTATTTCCTGGACACCTAGTGGAGGTTGAAGACTCAAGAGATTCAAGTCATCGTGAACTCCATGCTCGATTCATGCTATCCTACGATTCTGTCGTAGGGTTCTTTCAAGCTTAGGGTCAAGTGGGATCAAGGTATTGCCTTGACTTTGAGTACTAAACATACACTGGAGTAATCCCTATAAACAGTAGAAAAACAAAAATCAACAAACTCAATCAATCAATCCAAAATCATACTTTCTGACAACGACGCCAAAATTTGATGTCGCCTAAGATTATACCTCCAAGAAGTATAACATGGTCACTGTCAAATATATAACCTAAAAAAGTTTGGGGTCGAACCCACAGGGAATAGTCCAAAACTTTATTATAAACTTGCTGAAGTAGCCGGAAAATGCAGAAAAGTAAATGGAAGGATTTTGTGAGAACAGTAACAATAGTAATAAATTTCAATTGCTTTAGGTTGAAATCAATATAAGATGGATACTAGGACTATGTTCCCCTGACTTCCTAACTCCATTTACTTATCGTGCTCCATCTCAATATGTTACATGTAAAATTTGATAAGATATATATCACCAACCGGCTTATGAATTTCTTTAGTGAATTTCACTCATCACCTTTTCAGTTTTGGAGTGTTGCCTTACTAACCCTTATCCTGGATCCCAGATAACTATTACCTTTTGAGTGTCAAGTTAATTAGATGAAGGTTCATAGATTAAAATTAGTGTTACGCTCTTCTTTTCCTAATCACTTCCTCTTTTTTGGAGTAAGTATCGAATACATACAGGTTCTTAACTTCTGCAGTTTTTAAAAACAATTACACTGAAGAATATCACAATGCATACAAGAAATATTGATCAAGAATGACTTTGTACTTTCTTTACTTCGTTATTCCGTCAGGATTCCCACAACCCTAGTTAGGTGGTTTAGCCGCTCATGTTTGAAAGAACATCCATTGAATTCATAGAAAAAAGTTGATGAATAATCTTACGATAATTGAAGAATAAAAATCAAAATCTTAAATTAATATTCAACCACAAAAATCAAGAATAGAGGATTCCAAGATCAAAAGTCGAATCGCACACTCAAGGTAGTGTTGTGAATGTAAAGAGTGTGTAAACTAATACAAAAACATCCAAGAGGTATTTATAATTCTACAAAATAACCTAAAAATCTAAACCAACACGAAATGAGAAAATAAGGTCGACAAATGGATATGCCTTAGACAACGAGTCGTGTGGACTAACGACGACTCGTGATTAGCTCTGTTTCCTGTCTTATGTGCTCTTTGGTGATGACTCATCACGTCTCCCTATGAGTGTTGGCTAGACTCATTGTCTCTCTAGTGAATTTTCAGCTCTTAGGTCTTTTCTTTAGGTTCTTAGAACGGTTATCACTACGAGTCGTAGTCAGATCTTACGACTCATTACCAACTTTGTCTTCACTAGGCTTCAACTTGTAATCTTTCATAAATTTTTCATGTTATTACTCAAAACGATCTTCACGATGACTCGTAATCAGATCCTTCGAGTCATAGATAGTGTCCCTTTTTTCAGTATAATTGATTCCTTTATTGGTCACCCCACGACTTGGACGATAAGTGATAACGTCACCCAATGACTTGTTTTCCAAGTAGAGACTTTACTTTTTGGAGCTTTTCCTTCCTATTTTAGTCCACTTATTTCCAACAATGTTTTCCTGCAACACATACATAAAAACACATCATATCTAACAAAATGACCTAAGTACTTGCATATTTTCATAGTTTTAAGCATCGAAAGTGTCATGAAACCGTGGCATATCATTATTTCTTTTTTAACACTTTATTTTACGAACATTACTTTACTGCTTCAATAGTCAACTATTAGTGTGAGTGAGTCGACTGTCAATTCGAAAAAGACTAATTCACCCTCCTCTCACTACTTTCAGGTTTATGTATTGCACATAAGATTCTTGATGGAGCAGGGCTTCGTACATTTCTAAACAATTAGGTTGGGTTAGTCCAATGTCCTAATTTAACAACAAATTACTTTTTTCCAGTTAAAGATTTATGGTTAAGAGACACATTTATGACAATGTGGAGTTCAATGTTCAAGAAAAAAAATTGACATAAAAAGGTTTGTTTTTAATGTCTTTGATATAGACAACCTTAAAGCAATATCAACAAGTCTACATATCAAATATCCTACAAAAGTTGAGGTTGTCTCATCGTTCATATGAAAATTATTAATAGCTGCATCCAAATGCATTAACTATGACAATTATCTTGTTGAACCTATACATGTAATTACTCTTTCACAATGGTACTTGATCATGTTGGTCCCTTTTCATGAAGGTCACAAATAATTAATAAAAATTATAACTTCCCAGACTTAGACTGTGTAATAGATGTAGATAAAACAAT
Organism: Capsicum pubescens; assembly: GCA_030864215.1. Taxonomy (NCBI): domain Eukaryota; kingdom Viridiplantae; phylum Streptophyta; class Magnoliopsida; order Solanales; family Solanaceae; genus Capsicum; species Capsicum pubescens. Next base: position 181,755,884 of record CM061546.1, on the reverse strand, counting down.
ACAATTATGGATGGGATATATAACAAAAACAATTATTAGACAATGGTATAAATACAATAGATACACCAGAATATATAGAAAGAAAACTAATAGGAACAGCAAAATTATGCGGGTAACTTAACTTAACTCTGATAATGCTATGTCATAGCATTCCTTAGTTATTTGTTTTAACCTTATTAATTCTTCTATATTATTTTTAAGGTCTACTATATGTTCCATATTTCTAGTTTTTATGTAGTCAAGTAGATTCTTTTTCATAAGTATTTCTGTTAATCTTATTTGCTTCATATCTTTTCTCCAATATTCTAAGTATTCGCAGTTTATCATTTTATCCTATGGTAGTTGTAATCTTACAAATTTCTGTGTAATAACTTATTCTAATTATACTATATTTGCTATGTAATTCTATGTTATCTATGTGATTCATTAACATTTATTGTTCATGTATAGTTTTATATAAATTATCATTTGTATCTCTTTTTTGTAAGTTTTCTATAGAACTTAATAACTCTTCATTAAAATGAAATACCTTTGTGTATATAATTTTTCTTATATCTACTATTTCTATATCCTTAAGTATATACAAAACAAGTATTTTAAATTTATCTATCATCTCATCAGATAAGAAAATATTCATTCTTCATATGATGTTATTTTCAAAATATTCCCTTCAATCATAGACATAACAAAATATGATCATCTTAGATCACTATATACTAGATTATTCTTAAATAACATATTCTCCGGTCACTATTAGCATGGTAATCTGGATACTTTTTCCCTAAACAGCGCCTCTACTCTGGATACTCCCTATCACGGCTTCTTTGCCTCACCGATTTCACCTTTAGGATGGCATAGTTCTTGGAAATTTTTCTCCTTTTCCACTTTGCTAAACTGATTACTTCAATTGTAAACATAAAATTTAATATATTCAATACTAATCTCTGAATTTTCTTCGTTGTAACTGAATTTTGTATTTTTCTTGTTAACCACCATCGTACCTATGTATTATCTGTTCGTACAATAAACTTGTTATTTACAATATATGGCTCAAATTCTAATAAACATTTATATAATGAACATAATTTTTTTCTATTTATTTCCCATTTTATTTATGTTTCATTAAACGTTCCTGAGTAGTATCTACAATGATGTTCTAATTTTTCTTCTGCATATCTATATTTAAGTACTCCTCCATAATTATATTCACTTGCATCTGCTTCTACTATATATGTAAAAAATTTATTTTCGTCTGAAAATTGTAATTTTCGTAACTCTTTACAAAGTATTTTTATTTTCTGAACTTATTTTTTATCTTCTTCGTTATAATTATACTATATATCCTTTTTAAAAATTTTCTGTAATGGTTTTAGGTTTTCTACTAATTTTGGTATATATTCTCTTACTTGGTTTACTAATCCTAAAAATGATTGTAATTTCTTTTTTGTATCTAATTCTTCTTTTGAATTTATTATTTTTTGTACTATATGTTGTTGCATTTTTACTCCACCTTTATCTATTTGTATTCCTAAAAACTCTATCTGATTTTTCATAATTTCATCTTTCTTTTCACTTAAACTTATTCTTGAATTTTCTATTATACCTGCAAATTGTTCTAGTAATTTTAAATGTTCCTCTTTAGTTTTTGTATATAATAATATATCGTCTATGTATACTATACAATTAGGTAACTGTTTGAAATAGTTATCCATAAAATGTTGATATCTACCTGGTGCATTTTTATATCCAAATAGTAATACATTCCATTCGTAAAATCCTTGTGGTACTGTAAATGCAGTTAATCTTTTAGATTCTTCTTCTAGCTTTAAGTGGTAAAATCCTGATTTACAATCGAACATACTAAAATAGTTATATCCTTGTATCTGTGTTATTTTTAATATCTTATTTGGTATTGGATAGTTATATTTCATAGTTTTTGCATTTAGGTTTCTATAATCAATAACCATTCTACTTTTTCCTCTTTTTTGTTCACTGTGTTTATTTACTATAAATGTTGGGCTATTGTGTTTACTATTACTTTTTTGTATGTATTGTTTTTCTAATAATTCGTCTATATGCATTTCAAATTCTTTTAAATCATCAAAGTTATATGTTAATGGTTTTTGGGTTATTATACTATTTTTATCTATTAGCTCAATTCTTACAGTAGTCTTATGTTTTTCCCATCCTTTTAATGGATCTTCAATGTATAGTTGTCTTAATTTTTTCTTTATTATTTCTACCTTATCTAATGAAAATATAGTTATTTCTTCTTTATTCATTGAAAATATAACTAGTTCTATTGTGTCTTCAGTATTTTTTATATTTTCTAATTTTTGTGTGATTTTTTCAATTCCTTTTATCCTATCAGTTTTCTTTCTTATTTTATTAATAACTCTTTTTGCTCTTACCTTTTGTTTACATGATGTTGTAAACCACCAGTGTGTTTTAGTTATTATATGTAGGTATAATTTATCTAAAAACGACATTCCTAAAAGCATATCTTTTGATGTTAGTTCATAATTATAGATCTCTTCTATTGTTAATATCTTATCCCATACTTGTATTTTGATATTTCTAGCTTTATAGGTAATTAAGTTTCCTTCATTATTAAATCCTTTGATTACTATTGGTGTTTTTAGCTTATCCCATTTGTCTTCTGGTAAACAATTAGATCTACATAAGTTGGTTTATGCTCCTGTATTTATCATAGGTGTATAATATCTATTATAATATCCTTCTACTATTATTTTCATAAGTACATATATTTTCATGTTAAAGCTCTCTTTATTAATAATCTTTCCTTATTATAGGTTATGGTTAATTGTGTATGTTCTATATGGTAGGGTTTTACTTGTTCTAACCATTTTATTCCTAATATTATGTCTGTTTTTTTGCATATCTTCCTTTATTTCAAATTCTATTTTTATTTTTCTAACTCCTATTATTATTTCCTTTTCTGCTGAATCTTTAATAGTTATTAAACTTCTTGGTAGATCTGGGCATATATTACAATTAGATTTTATTTCTTCATTTTTCACTAGGTATTTTGCTATATGATTTTCTTCTTGTCCTGTATATAGGAGTATTAAATATTCTTTTTCATATATTGTTCCTGTTATATAATATTGAGTTAAATTAACTGTTGAAGTTATTTCATAATTTGTTCTTTTCGATGATCCTGATGATTCTGGATTTTCAAAAGCTATTTTTTTTGTTGTGCTTATTCTATCATTTATTATTTCTAAATATTCTTCTATATCTATGTCTTTGTAACTATAATCATTGTTATCAATTGTTTTTTACAAATTGTTCAAAAGGACATTCTATTTGTATTTTATTTATTTTATTTTTCCAGTTATTTTATGTTTTATTGTTAATACATATAGATTTTTACATCTTGCTGTAAATATTTTACTTCCTGGGATTAGTTCTATTCCTGATATTTTCCAATATAATACTAATGATTTATCTATATTTTTATCTGTTATTTCTACTGAATAATTCACACTTAGTATAAATTTAAATTAAATTTCCTCTTATAGCAGTTATTATACTTTTTTCTATAGGTTTTATAATTCTATCATCTGCTAAATATAATTCTATTGGTGTATCTATTCCTTCTCTAAAATATTTTTTTATTAATATTTTCGTTCCTCCCAGGTGTACGTATTTTATTGGGTCTTTACTTTTTATATCATTTATTTCTTTATTAATTATTCTTTTTATTACTAGTGGTATACTAGCTTTACCTTTTGCATATCTACAGTCTATTACATATTCTTTTTGGCTTACTATGTAGTATTCTTCTTTTCGTCTACTAAATATGTTTTTGGTATTTTAAATATTTTTTCTACACTTAAATCTAATTCTTTTCCTTTTATCTCATTAAATATATTATTATCAAATATTATTTTCTGATCTGTTCCTTTTTCATTTAAATATTCTTCCTTTGTTATTATTTTTATATCTTCTTCAGTCATTTGATTCATCTGATTTACTATCTATTTCATTATCTGTTTCATTTTTCGAAATTTCATATATACTACCGTCACTTTCTAATTGGTAATCTATATAATCTATTTGCATATATTCTGCATTTTCAATCTTTATTTCTGATATTTGTTTCTTTTTTGGGTCTTTAGGCATTTTACAATCTCTAGCTAAATGTCTTAGTTTTTCACAATTATAACAAGTACATTATTTTATAGATTTCTTTTTTCTATATGGTCTTTTATATTTATAATTTTTTACATAATATCTTTTTCTTGGTTTCTTATATTTATATTTTGACTTTCTGTACTTTTTATATTTTTTGTATTTTTCTTTTCTTATAATATTTTTCTTCACATTCAAATTGGGGTGTTATTTTATCCTTGCAACATGCTAAATTTCTTATTAATGTTTTTTCCATTTTTATTTCCTCTGTATTTTTCACATAGATTTCTATACCATTGTTGTAGAAATTTTATTCTTGCTCCTAGGGTATCTACTATTTTTGTTTCATCCCAAATCTTTATTATTTTTTAGCTAAATGGTTCAGGTAATTTACTAAAATATAATCTTCTTACTTTTTAACTTTCTTCTGTATTATATGTTCCCTTATAGTAGTATTCTTTAAATGCACACGTATATTCATCTATATAGCACATATTACATATTGCTAGTTTTAACATTAAATTCCTATTTGTATTTTTTTCTTTGTTTTGTTCTTCTTCTTTTGTTGACATACTACTAAATTCATCTCTTATAGCTATTTCATATTTTTTAATATGTCTATAGGTGTTAGTTTAGTTACTGTTGTTCCTTCCATTTTTTTATCAGCCCTTAATACCTCTTTACTATCTTCAGTTAAATTTAAAAACCATAATTTTGTTGTTCCTATTAGTGTTCTTTCTATATATTCTGGTGTATCTGTTGTATTTATACCATTGTCTAATAATTATTTTGTTATATATTCTATCCATAATTATATCGTTTTATCTACATCTATTACACAATCTAAGTGTAAGAAGTTATAATTTTTATTAATTATTTGTTTTGGTGTCCATTTGTTATATTCATCCCTTAGATTATATCTTTTAAACTTATCTTTATAATAATATGTAGGTTTTCTTATTTCTGATGTACTAGGTATTATATTTTCATTGTCTTTTTTATCAAGAGTGTTTATTTCCGTGTTTGTATTGTCTAAGTTTTCTTTATTAATTACTTCTTGTTTTTCATTAATTTCTAGTTTTTCTATATTTGTTAAGATTTTTGTATATGTTTCACTATCTTCTGAATCACAATTATCTGTTTCTTCAGCATCTACTGTATTTATTTCTATTTCATTAGTTTCTAATTCTTTATTTTCTAATTTTTCTTTAAATTGATTTATCTCAATTAATAATTTTTGTTCTTTATCTTTTTCTTTCTGTCTTTTTTCATACAACTCTTTTAGCATTTGTAGTTCTTTCTCTAATTCAACAATCCTATTTTTTTTTAAGTTTCTTCTATTTTTCGTATTTCTTCTGTAGTCTGTTGTTTTATTTTATCTATTTCTTTTTTCTGTCTATTTCATCATTCAGCTATGTTATATGCTCATAAATTAGTTATCTAATTCAGCTATGTTATATGCTCATAACATATCTATCTAATTCAACTATGTTATATGCTCATAACATATATCTAATGCTCATATCTGAAAATGAAGAAATAGACAGAAAAAAATAGATAAAATAAAACAACAGACTACAGAAAAAATACGAAAAATAGAAGAAACTAAAAATAATAGGATTGTTGAATTAGAGAAAGAACTACAAATGCTAAAAGAGTTGTATGAAAAAAATAGAAAGAAAAAGAAGAAAAAGATAAAGAACAAAAATTATTAATTGAGATAAATCAATTTAAAGAAAAAATAGAAAATAAAGAATTAGAAACTAATGAAATAGAAATAAATATAGTAGATGCTGAAGAAACATATAATTATGAATCAGAAGATAGTGAAACATATACAGAAATCTTAACAAATATAGAAAAGCTAGAAATTAATGAAAAACAAGAAGTAATTAATAAAGAAAACTTAGAAAATACAAACACGGAAATAAACACTCTTGATAAAAAGGACGATGAAAAAATAATACCTAGTACATCAGAAATAAGAAAACCTACATATTATTACAAAGATAAGTTTAAAAATTATAACGTAAAGGATGAATATAACAAATGAGCACCAAAACAAATAATTAATAAAAATTATAACTTCTTAGACCTAGATTGTGTAATAGATGTAGATAAAAAAATATAATTATGGATAGGATATATAACAAAACAATTATTAGACAATGGTATAAATACAACAGATACACCAGAATATATAGAAAAAACACTAATAGGAACAGCAAAATTATGGTTTTTAAATTTAACTGAAGATAGTAAAAAGGTATTAAGGGCTGATAAAAAAATGAAAGGAACAACAACAACTAAACTACCACCTATAGATATATTGAAAAAATATGAAATAGCTATAAAAGATGAATTTAGCAGTATGGCAACAGAAGAAGCAGATCAAAACAAAGAAAAAGATACAAATAGGAATTTAATGTCAAAACTAGCAATATGTAATATGTGCTATATAGATGAATATACGTGTGCATTTAAAAAATACTACTATAAGGGAACATACAACACAGAAGAAAGTAAAGAAGTAAGAAGATTATATTTTAGTAAATTACCTAAACCATTTAGTTCAAAAATAATAAAGAGTTGGGATGAAGCAAAAATAGTAGATATCCTAGGAGCAAGAATAAAATTTCTACAACAATGGTATAGAAATATATGTGAAAAATACAGAGAAGAAAAAAAATAGAAAAAACATTAATAAGAAATTTAGCACGTTGCAAGGATAAAATAGCACCTCAATTTGGATGTGAAGAAACATATTATAAGAAAAGAAAAAGACATAAGAAATATAAGAAATACAAAAAATCAAAATATAAGTATAAGAAACCAAGAAAAAGATATTATGTAAAAAATTATAAATATAAAAGACCATATAGGAGAAAGAAATCTATAAAAGAATGTACTTGTTATAATTGTGGAAAACTAGGACATTTACCTAGAGATTGTAAAATGCCTAAAGACCCAAAAAGGAAACAAATATCAGAAATAAAGATAGAAAATGCAGAATATATGCAAATAGATTATATAGATTACGAATTAGAAAGTGACGATAGTATATATGAAATTTTGGAAAATGAAACAGCTAATGAAATAGATAGTAAATCAGATGAATCAAATCACTGAAGAAGATATAAAATAATAACAAAGGAAGGATATTTAAATAAAGAAGAACAGGTCAAAAAATCATATTTGATAATAATATATTTGACGAGATAAAAGAAAAAGAATTAGATTTAAGTGTAGAAAAAATATTTAAAATACCAAAAACATATTTAGTAGACAAAAAGACGAATACTATGTAGTAAGCCAAAAAGAACATGTAATAGACTGTAGATATGCAAAAGGTAGAGCTAGTATACCACTAGTAAAAAAAAAAAAAATTAATAAAGAAATAAATGATATAAAAAGTAAAGACCCAATAAAATACGTACACCTTGGAGGAACGGAAATATTAATAAAAGCATGTTTTAGAGAAGGAATAGATACACCAATAGAATTATTTAGTAGATGATAGAATTATAAAACCAATAGAAAAAAGTATAATAACTGCTATAAGAGGAAATTTAATATACCAAAAATTTAAATTTATAATAGGTGTGAATTATTCAGTAGCAATAACAGATAAAAACATAGATAAATCATTAGTATTATATTGGAAAATATCAGGAATAGAACTAACCCCAGGAAGTAAAATATTTATAGCAAGATGTAAAAATCTATATGTATTAACTACAAAACATAAAATAACAGGAAAAAATAAAATTAATAAAATACAAATAGAAAGTCCTTTGAACAATTTGTAAGAACAATTGATAACAATGATTATAGTTACAAAAACATGGATATAGAAGAAGATTTAGAAATAATAAATGATAGAATAAGTACAACAAAAAGGATAGCTTTTGCAAAACCAGAATCATCAGGATCATCGAAAAGAACAAATTATGAAATAACTTCAACAGTTAATTTAACTCAATACTATATAACATGAACAATAATTGAAAAAGAATATTTAATACTCCTAAATACAGGACAAGAAGAAAATCATATAGCAAAATACCCAGTGAAAAATAAAGAAATAAAATCTAATAGTAATATATGCCCAAATCTACCAAGAAGTTTAATAACTATTAAAGATTCAGCAGACAAGGAAATAATAATAGGAGTTAGAAAAATAAAAATAGAATTTGAAATAAAGGAAGATATGCAAAAAGTAGACATAATATTAGGAATAAAATGGTTAGAAAAAGTAAAATCCTACAATATAGAACATACACAATTAACCATAACCTATGTAATACCCCGATCGTTTCTTAAGCCTAAATCTGTCTTTTGAGTGGATATGTATAACTTCCAAAGTAATTGATGTTTAAACTATGTTGTATTTCTCTAATTTCAACTTTTTGTCATGTAGATCATTGAATAAGATTTCCATCGATACCAATTTCATTGAGATCCGACATCGGACGAGGGAGTTATGGCCGTTTTACTGAACGATGTCGGATCGCCCAGGTTTGACGGTCGACCTGGTGGACCATCAGGTTCCTGGTGGACCATCAAGTGCCCCATCAAGCCAAGGCAGTGACTCCTTTTTCAAGCCATCATGCGACGGCCAAGTTGGTGGACCATCAAAAAGTTGACGGACCGTCAAGGGGTCCGTCAGGTCGAGATAGAATGTCTCATTTCTAGCCCTCGAGTGACGGACGACTTGGTAGTCCGTTAGTTTCCTGACGGACCGTCACTTCGACCATCACGTCGAGGCAAAACTTTCCCGTTTTGTCACTCGACTGACGGACAATCTGGTGGACCATCAGGAGACTTGACGGACCGTCAGATCAATCGTCACAGGCCCCGATCAGCGAATTTCAGCTTTTTTTCAAAAAGGCATTTTGGTCATTTCGGCCCCAAATGGTCTTATATATATATCTTAGTAGAGAATAGCCCTTCATTTTCTCCTTTCCTCTTTCAAGAAACATCTAGAAATTAGGGTTTCTTCCAAAACCCAAAAACTCAATCTTCTTTCAAGAAATTCAAGAATCTTCCATAGAGATTCAAAGTGATCCAAGAATCAAGCTTTCCTAATTAAAGGCATCAAGAAATCTAGCTCAAGAATGCTATAAAGAAGTTTATATCAAGTTTCTACATCTCCAAAATTATAATCTAAGGTATGTGGGGCTTCAACAAGAACACTCCTTTCGTTCTTGTGCCTAAAGATTTACTTTCTATTATTGATTTACATGATTTTTCAAGAGGGTTTACACCCAAGTTTCTTTATTTATGATTAATGAAATTTGAGTGGAATAGGTTTGATATTTATGATTATTTCACCATCATGATTCTTGAATTGAGAATTTATTCCATGAGTTGTATATTGTCATTACGTATTGATGATTTCTAAGCGATTTAAGACAAGTGTCATGAGTTATGCCTTTCCATGAGAAATTTGACTATTGAATATATATCGATATTTGAGATTGAAAGTCAAAAATGAGTCCTATGATGTTTCCTTGAAGCTTTGATATTTGAAATGATTTGATAAGCAAAGGTACTTGATATTGAGAAAGATTGTTTTGATTTTGAGTCGAGTTAGGAATCCACAGTTGTTCATGATTTACAGATGAGATATATTTATGTTTCGGTCTCTATGATCGACCCATGAGTTGATATGGATTGAGGTGGATTTCCCAACGCGTTCTGAGCTGAGTCTGGGAGGAGGATTTAGCACCAAGCGGGAAATATGGTATTTCTCCAAAACTACGTGCCACCGTAGGATTGATGTTGATAATTGTAGGCCAAAGGCCAAGTATGGGATTGTGATAATGATATTGAGGTTGTACTCTCTGGCAAGAGTAAAACACCCCCGCCAATATGGGGTTCTCTCCTTAGGAGGACAAAACGTTGGACTCCATGCGGCTCACATGGTGTAGTTATGTCGGTTATAAGAAACTCCCACGTCCATAATGATCTAAGTACCATGAGTTACCGAGTCACTCTAAGTCATGATTCAAAGAGTTTGAGTTGATTTAAATCATTTATGAGATTTATGAAGCATATGTTATTACTGATGACTTCCGAAAATGATGTTTTAGATAATTCAAGCGAAGAGAGTTGTTATTGCCAGCATGCATGATTTTCTTATACATTTATGATATTATTTAAAATGTTGCATCCACCTCCACATACTCAGTACATTCCCAAGCACTGACTCCCATACTCTTTTGTACTCTATATTTCCTCATGATATGGGTTCAGGTGATCAGTCTCAGCAGCGACAGTGATTTTTGAGTACCTTCATCTTCATTTCTGCGGTTGGGGAGTCCTCATGGTTCGTGGACCTGTGTCTCCAATTTTGTCTTGTTAATAAATGGTTGTTTACTTTGAGTTCAGTACGAGTCAGTTGGGGATCCATCCCAATGGCTCCTCAGTCCTATGTAGTAGAGGCTTTGTCAGACTAGTGTGCCAGCATGTACAGAGATTTCAGTATTTTATTTGTACAGAACTGTATTACTTCGTATCTCAGTATGTTCATGTCATGATTATTCTTCCCTACTTTATGATAATTCGTGTCGTAGAGAGTTCTGAAAGTGATGACAGGCTTGGAGGGTTAGCTTAAGTCCACGTGTGGCCTTGAGCACCATGTGATGTCTCGGGATGGGTTCTCGGGGCGTTACAACCTATAATAAGGAAAGATTATTAATAAAAAGAGCTTTAACATGAAAATATATGTACTTATGAAGATAATAGTAGAAGGATATTATAATAGATATTATACACCTATGATAGATACAGGAACAGAAGCCAACTTATGTAGATATAATTGTTTACCAGAAGACAAATGTGATAAGCTAAAAACACCAATAGTAGTCAAAGGATTTAATAATGAAGGAAGATGAATTACCTATAAAGCTAGAAATATAAAAATACAAGTATGGGATAAGCTATTAACAATAGAAGAGATCTAAAATTATGAACTAACATCAAAAGATATGCTTTTAGGAATGTCGTTTTTAGATAAACTATACCCACATATAATAACTAAAACACACTGGTGGTTTACAACATCATGTAAATAAAAGGTAAGAGCAAAAAGAGTTATTAATAAAATAAGAAAGAAAACTAATTGGATAAAAGGAAGTGAAAAAATCACACAAAAATTAGAAAATATAAAAAAATACAGAAGACACAATAGAACTAGTTATATTTTCAATAAATAAAGAAGAAATAACTATATTTTCAATAGATAAGGTAGAAATAATAAAGAAAAAATTAAGACAACTATATAGTGAAGATCCATTAAAAGGATGGGAAAAACATAAGACTACTGTAAGAATTGAGCTAATAGATAAAAATAGTATAATAACCCAAAAACCATTAACATATAACTTTGATGATTTAAAAGAATTCGAAATGCATATAGATGAATTATTAGAAAAACAATACATACAAAAAAGTAATAGTAAACACATTGAACAAAAAAGAGGAAAAAGTAGAATGGTCATTGATTATAGAAACCTAAATGCAAAAACTATGACATATAATAATCCAATACCAAATAAGATATTAAAAATGAGACAGATACAAGGATAAAACTATTTTAGTAAGTTCGATTGTAAATCAGAATTTTACCACTTAAAGATAGAAGAAGAATCTAAAAGATTAACTGCATTTACAGTACCACAAGGATTTTACGAATGGAATGTATTACCATTTGGATATAAAAATGCACTAGGTAGATATCAACATTTTATGGATAACTATTTCAAACAGTTACCTAATTGTGTAGTATACATAGATGATATATTATTATATACAAAAACTAAAGAGGAACATTTAAAATTACTAGAACAATTTGCAGGTATAATAGAAAATTCAGGAATAAGCTTAAGTGAAAAGAAAGCTAAAATTATGAAAAATCAGATAGAGTTTTTAGTAATACAAATAGATAAAAGTGGAGTAAAAATGCAACAACATATAGTACAAAAAATAATAAATTCAAAAGAAGAATTAAATACAAAAAAGAAACTACAATCATTTTTAGGATTAGTAAACCAAGTAAGAGAATATATACCAAAATTAGCAAAAAACTTAAAACCATTATAGAAAAAATTAAAAAAGGATGTAGAATACAATTACAACGAAGAAGATAAAAAAACAAGTACAGAAAATAAAAATACTTTGTAAAGAGTTACCAAAATTACAATTTTCAGACGAAAATAAAAAATTTACATATATAGTAGAAGCAGATGCAAGTGAATGTAATTATGGAGGAGTACTTAAATATAGATATGAAGAAGAAAAATTCGAATATCATTGTAGATACTACTCAGGAACGTTTAATGAAACAGAAATAAAATGAGAAATAAATAGAAAAGAATTATGTTCATTATATAAATGTTCATTAGCATTTGAGCCATATATTATATATAACAAGTTTATTGTACGAACAGATAATACACAGGTACGATGGTGGTTAACAAGAAAAATACAAAATTCAGTTACAACAAAGGAAATTCAGAGATTAGTATTGAATATATTAAATTTTATGTTTACAATTGAAGTAATCAGTACTAACAAAAATGTTATTATAGATTACATATCAAAACAAAGCTACACAGACTGATATAATAGAAGATGGTGCTTTAGAAAAGATACTTAAAACCCTAACTACACTTTCACTGAAAGTGGATAGTATGGGTAATCAAATAGAAAAGCTAAATACTAATGAAGTTAAACTGAAGTCTGAAGCTATGACTCAGATAACTCAGCAGTATGCAGAGCTTTGTCGATCGGAAGACAATAAAATTCCAGAGATAAAAGGAAATGTTGGGACACTCCATAAAACCCATAACGTTTATCAATCTACAACTGCAGGTACAACCAAAGGAGTTAGTGGACAAAGATATCAGAACATGAACAAGAACAAGATATTTGAAAAACCATTTATACCAAAAACACAAAAAGACCATTTTTTCATACCCCCACAAACTACCACATATCGAGAAAGTTTAAACCAAGATAAAAAAGCCTATAACCATATAACTCGAGCATACATAGAAAATATCCATAAAATATAGACTCACCTAAACCTTAGACCCAGAGCCACAAATATCCAAGAACCAAACACAGGCTATATAACCCAAAAACTACTAGGTTACAACAAGTTAATCACATTACCAAAAACTAACCCAAATTTAGTTAAAACTTGTTTCAATTATGGACTATTAAATACCATATATACCCAAGAAGGAGATGAACTAACAGCTATACCAGAATTATATAGACCATTCGCCACTTATAAGAAAATGACCAAAGGAAATCTATTTTTTATAAAGTTTTATACTGCACCAACAGAGATATTATATGACGAAATTAAACCAGTTATACAATTTGTAAAAATAGGATTAACCAGAGATATGATTATACTGGAAGATATTGTTCAACAGCCAGAGATACCTAAAGTTGAGATAGCTGATTTTTATGCAAATAAGCGAACTATAGGAATAGCTACAATTATCCAAGAACTAGCAAACAAGAACTAGCAAACAATTATCTCAATGGAAATCCCATATGGAGCTACTATTCGAGAGACCAATTAATGATCTATTCAAATTCAAGGGAGCTACGACAGTCTGATATGGAAGAAGTTAAACAATGAATTATGACGTTGCTCAATCCAGAAAAACAACCATATACAAGAGCAATTAAAAAGGAATTTATTTTAGAAAAATTATTAACCAGATATTGCAAATTAATAGGACACAAATATCCAGACTACTAAATCTCAAAATGCCATAGAGAAAATAATGTGTTCCCTGAAGTTCAACTAGAATAAAAGAAGATAAGGATGTCAGCTGGAAGATAGAAAGATAGCAACGGAGCAATGAAGTTATAAAAAAGAACAAAGAAACAAGATATGAAAATGACATAAAAATGACATATGAATAGGCTTTTTGACTTAAGATACGTAAATAATTGTGTAACATTATTAGTCTTTTCTATTTTTGACTTTTCTTAGTTTTTTTGGCACTTGTCATTATTTGTTTTTCACTTTTTTGACAAATTTAAAGTTAGGACCATTGTTAGTCTTTTACTTTTTTGACAGATGTAAAGTTAAAAATATTGTAAATAGTTTATGCGTTTTCATATTTTAGGATTATAAATATGTAAGCCATACAGCAATCTAAGGCAAGACTTTCATGTGTTGAAAGTAAGTCTTCTCTCTTATACACAGAAACTTTTGAATATTTAATAAAAACAGATATATTTTTAAGGAAAATCTATGGATGAGCAAAGCACAGATTTATCAAATATACCAGAACAGGTATTTTCATTTACAATTATGAATATCATAAATTCCTGGCAATCATGATATAGTAAAATAATCTCATGTTAGTTACATTATAGTAGAATTATTCGAAGAATAGCATGTTAAGAAGTTTAATAGCAAAGTGGAAAAGGAGAAAAATTCTCAAGAACTATGCCATCCTAAAGGTGAAATCGGTGAGGCAAAGAAGCCGTGATAGGGGAGCAACCAGAGTAGAGGCGTTGTTTCGTGAAAAAGTATTCAGATTACCATGCTAATAGTTACCAAAAAACATGTTATTTAAGAATAATCTAGTAAATAGTGATCTAAGATGACCATATTATGTTATGTATATGATTGAAGGAAATATTTTGAAAATAGCATCATATGAAGAATGAATATTTACTTATCTGATGAAATAATAGATAAATTTAAAATACTTGTTTTGTATATACTTAAGGATGTAGAATAGTAGATTTAAGAAAAATTATATACAAAAAGGTATTTCATTTTAATGAAGAGTTATTAAGTTCTATTGTAAACTTACACTTATATAATGATAGCTACTGCTCATATTTAGATAGTTATTATTCAGACGGATATTATACAGATTAAAAAATGATAGAATATATTAAAAGAGTTAGAGAAAAACAAAGTTGGCTTTATGAAGAAATTAATTACAGGAATCAGTTTAAAAGAGAAAAAGGCAATTAGAAGAAAGATTATTTATAATAAAATTAACCTTAAAAAAAGCAGATACAAATGATAGTTTATATAAAACTATACATGAACAAAAAATGTTAATGAATCACATAGATAACATAGAATTACATATCAAATAAAGTACAATTAGAATAAGTTATTACACAGAAATTTGTAAAATTACAACTACCATAGGATAAAATGATAAACTATGAATACTTAAAATATTGGAGAAAAGATATCAAGCAAATAAGATTAACAGAAATAATTATGAAAAAGAATCTACTTGACTACATAAAAACTAGAAATATGGAACATATAGTATACCTTAAAAATGATATAGAAGAATTAATAAGGTTAAAACAAATAACTCAGGAATGCTATGGCATAGCATTATCATAGTTATGTTAAGTTACCCACACTAGAAGATGATGCTTTAGAAAAGATACTCAAAACCCTAACTACACTTTCACTGAAAGTGGACAGTATGGGTGATGAAATAGAAAAGCTAAAGACTAATGAAGTTAAACTGAAGTCTGAAGCTATGATTCAGATAACTCAGCAGTGTGCAGAGCTATATCGATTGGAAGACAATAAAATTCCAAAGATAAAAGAAGACGTTGGGACACTCCATAAAACCCATAACGTTTATCAATCTACAACTGCAGGTAAAAGCAAAGGAGCTAGTGGACAAAGATATCAGAACATGAACATGAACAAGATACTTGAAAAAACATTTATACCAAAAACACAAAAAGACCCCTTGCTCATACCCCCACAAACTACCACATATCGAGAAAGTTTAAACCAAGATAGAAAATCCTATAACCATATAACTCGAGCATACATAGAAAATATCCACAAAATACAGACTCACCTAGGTTTAAGAAATCATTTAGTTAAAGGCTATTTACTTTGGGTGATGTATCTAAATGTTCTGCAGAGTAATGAAACCTAGAAAAAAAAAAACAACTTCTACAACAATTGGAATGACATCATATCTCTGATAGTTCTATTGTTGAAGTCTAATATTACGTTAACATACATGTTACACACTTTTGTTATTATGTAAAAGGTAGAACTTTAGGGTATTTTGTCTTTTCTGATTAATCAAGGGACTTATAGAATAGAAGAAGCTTCATTATTTTTGAAGTCAAAAGTATTGATTCATAAAAATATTAGTAGGAATTTGGATTATTTGACTACTTAAGTGGTTTAGGACATTCTCCTCCTGAGCTAGCTTTTGGAATTTAAGTTAGAACACGATTTATTCTCTTATTAAATGTCAAGTCAAAGTTATTTAAATTTGCCTAAGAACCAAATTGCGGGGGCATAATTGATTACATTACTTGCTTAATTTTTTACAAATCACATGGACATACCAAAAGATAGGCTTGTGTTGAGAGGTTTAGAGTTCCATGAATACTATGGAATGAAGCAAGATGAAAGAAAGTGTGATCTAAAGTTCTCGATGGATGTTGATGTTTGGATCGATCTACGAGATAGCTAATGGTAAACTATACTTCTTGTTAGATATTTGAAAGTTATACTATTATACAACAGTGACGAGTTTGAGTTTCTTCAAATTTCAGATTTGAGGATTCAAATAGCATAACATAAAAGAACTTGATTTTATAGCTTCAAAATAAAAATTTTGAAGGATCTTTTTTTTTGTAACAAATATAAATATTACCATTAAACTACCAAGAACATTACATCTAAAGAGAGACTAAACTCATGATCAACCTTGAACAAGGTATCATGCATTTTAAGCCTCTGACAGACTAATTACAAGAAATCTTTAAAGCCAAAGGCTAAATCTAGTGGCCTTTTTTGTACTAAACATAGTTCTATTATTAAACTAAACTTGTAACGCCCCGAGTCTGGTACCACAGGCACTACACGGTGCTTATAACTCTGAAGGACGACAAGTTAACCCTTGATTGATATCTATAACTGAGAACTGAATAATACACTATAAAAATACGAAAAACTGGCGAAAAACTTGCCATAAGGTTCAAATATCTGAAATACAACTTAAAACTGAATACTGATACATATGTCTGAAAAGCTTCTAAACTGTCTGCACTGTGGAGTTGATGGGACAGGTCCCCAACTAATACTAAATCTAGTGCAATAATAAAATAAAGATTATCCTCGAATGATAAGGACTCCCTGCTATGTCTACTGCTGCTGACTAAATCAGAACTGCTAAGGGTGCTCTGGATCTCGTGGTTCTGAACTTATGGTATAAAACACCATAGCGCAGAAAGGTATGCGTCAGTACGATGGAATGTACTGGTATACTAGAGGAGGTAAGGCTAAATGCAGGGGTTTATATGCATGAACAATACTGACTAAATAATATGAGTATACTGAATGAGGATACATGCATGGATGCACAAACTATAACTAAAATCGTAGGAACACTGAATACTGAATTCTAATAACTGGATTTCTAATAACTGAGTCTACTGATACTAATATCTGATTGACTGGAGTTGAGATCATTCCTATCTAGCGGGTGATCTCTGAATATACTGATAAGGAAGATTATTAACTGAATCTGAGATCAGTCCTATCTAGTGGGTGATATCTGAATCTAATGGTACATTATACTAATTAACTGTATTTGAGATCAGTCCTATCTAATGGGTGATCTATGAATTTATTGGTACTGATACTAATACTGCTCGACTAAATCTGCTATCAGTCTTATCTAGCGGGTGATCTCTAAATCCATTGATAATACTAATGAGTGACTGTATCTAACAGTCTTGAATCTGTGCTACTGAGCTAAGTTCTTTTACTGAGACTAATTCTGAAGCTGAGACTGTGGGAGGTAGTCATCTAACCAACATGCCCCAAATCTAAACTAGTGGGGTCCAACCTATAACGTCAGTTGGAAGAGTGTCAATACCATGCCATGAGTAAACATAACTGCTATGGAGTCAGTCCTAATCTAGCGGGTGACTCCTGATATCAGTCCTGTACTAGCGAGTGATCCCCGAGTATGTCAGTCCTATCTAACGGGTGACATCTCATGCCTACGTTGGCTATGTAGTTCAAGAACTTAGGTATTATTTCTAAGGACCTCAGTCCTATCTATCGGGTGAGCCCTCATCCCTAGGTTCGCTCGGTGCTAAATCCTACTCCCAACTAGAAGATAGTGTATTGATTACTAATTAATACTAGGCTTGACTGAACTGTTACTGATCGTACTTATTTTACTGAGCTAAACTAAATTCACTGAGTTTCGTTGACTGATGGAATATTACTGAGTTCTGAATCGATTACTGAACTGAAGCTGGAATGCTACTGATACTGAGATTATTGAGATTTCCTAAGTTTTGTAACTATCTGAGTTCTACTGAGTTCTGTAACTGACTGTGAGTATTACTAATCATGGCATGACTGAGATTATCATGAAACTGACACTGGCTCTAGATAAGCAGCTAATTTTTCGGGTATAAATATCCCCATGACTTGATAACATAAATAATACAAGACAGGACATCTCATACATAACATGGAAATAGGCTATCATTCATAACACAATCAATGAGGCATCTCTTCAAGCACTTGGAAGTCTTAAACATGTAAATATATAGGGAGTGCATACTATTATCTCATAATTTAATTAATAAGGAATGCATTCAACATATCATAATTCATTCACTAAGGCCTTTCAACAAACACTTGGCATCCATTAACTTATACACGATTGGGGATTTCTTATCAACATGCTCTAATGACTCTATTTCCGTCACATAAGCATTTTATCAAACATATGAGGAGCATACTTTATTCAATACACCTAATTAACATGGTTACATCAATCAACATGCATCTTGAAGGGTTTTATCATGAACACCACATAAATATCACATACTAGGATCAAAGCTTGGAACTTTGTAAACAAAATATGAATTAAAACTCAATAACAACATGAACTTCAATTTCAATTCGCATGAATCATGAAAACTCATAAATATATATAATCTTTGAATTTAGAAAAGTATTCTTGAACTTCTTGGGTGGAAGGAACCCAAGAATCAACATCTAACATACCTTAGTTCTTGATTTTATGAAGATTGACGGTGGAATTTTCTTGAATTTGGATCTTCAATTGGAAACCCTAAACTTGTTCTTGAGAGAAATTGAGAGAAACCACTATAGTTTGGGTGAAATAGGGCTGAATGATGCGTTTTAGAGTTATATATAAGTGGGAAAAGGACTAAAATAACCCTGGGGTTGCGGCTATTTTAATGACTGGAAAACTGGGTGCTGATGCGCTGGTCGATGCCGATGGCATCGACGCAATGCCCTATGCATTGTTTCATGACAGCGTCGAGCCTCAGTACTTTTGACTCTAGCAACCTGTAACAATGTTAACCAATGCGATAGGCGATACGGCGCACCAAGATCGCGTTGGTCTACTATTTTGAGACCTCAAACATGGTCTAAATGCGGTCCAAAAAATTCAAAACTTGATCGGGAACACCTACTGACATAGCTGATCATGGGTCAACTTAAAAATCGACATTTAAGGGTCGTATGGGTCAAGAAATAAGATTGCCAACTTTTGAAGGCTAAAAACGGATTCTAAGTATAAACACTTAGCTGAAGTTTCTAAGTTTGGGACCTCTTTTTAAGCTTTAACAGACTGAGTAAATCTTGGAATTTTGCGGGGTCTTACAATATCTATCCCTTGGGAACATTGGTCCTCGAATGGGACTGACTAGATCAAAAATACGGATAGACTGAACTTACTTACTGGACATGAACTTACTTACTGGACATGAACATCTGAAACATGACTATATGACTGGAACTACTGATATACTAAAATTTAATACTGAACATGCATATCTGATGCATGGATACTTGACTGAGCAATTCTCATGAAATTTCTGATCCTAGCTGCGACTGAATCCCCATCTTACTGAGGTGGGGCTGCATCCTGACGGTTACCCTAAACATTGTTTGTCACAGCTTGGGCTAGCGCCTGAAAAGCTGCCCGAAACTCTGCATGTGACACATTCTCATTCGAAGAATCTACGGGCTGAGGTGGCTGGTTATCATTTCTATGGGCATTATCTCTATGAGGAGACATATTCTGTAAATGAAAGAAAGAATGGATTAGACTGAGAGTCTTAACTTGAGATCATGCTCACTCGCACAACATAAATACTGAAAGAAGGGAAACTATTCCTAAAACATCTTATAGCCCCCTGTACATAAATGTGGCGCGCAATACACCCATGCACAAGACTCTACTAGATGCGGCTTTTCAGACTTCCTAGGACACTGTTGAACCTTAGGCTCTGATACCAAGTTTATAATGCCTCGAGTCTGGTACCTCGGACGCTACACGGTGCTCATAATCTCGAAAGACCACAAGCTAACCCTTGACTGATAGCTGTAACTGAGCACTGAACAATACACTGTAAAAATGCAGAAAACTGGCAGAAAACCTACCATAAGGTTCAAATATCTGAAATAATACTGAAAATTGAATACTAATACATCTATCTGAAAAGCCTCTAAACTGTCTGCACTGTGGAGTTGATGGGACAGGTCCCCAACTAACTCCATCTACTAAAATACTAAATCTAGTACAATAATAAAATAAAGATTATCCTCGAATGATGACGATTCATTTCTACATCTACTGCTGCTGACTGAATCAGAACTGCTAAGGGTGCTCTGGATGTCGTGCTTCTGAACCTATGGTATAAAACACCAGCGCAGAAAAGTATGCGTCAGTATAATGGAATGTAATGGTATGCTAGAGGAGGTAAGGCTAAATGTAAGGTTTCATATGCATAAACAATACTGACTAAATAATCTGAGTATACTGAATGAGGATACATGCATGGATGCACAAACAATAACTGAAATCATTGGAACACTGAATACCTAATTCTAAGAACTGGATTTTTGATAACTGAGTCTACTGATACTGATATCTGATTGACTAAGGTTGATATCAGTCCTATCTATCGGGTGATATCTGAATATACTGATAATAAAGATGATAAAATGAATCTGAGATCAGTCCTATCTAGTGGGTGATCTCTGAATCTAATTGCACTTTATACTAATTGACTATATTTGAGATCAGTCCTATCTAACGGGTGATCTCTGAATTTGTTGGTACTGATACTGATACTGCTTGACTAAATCTAAGATCAGTCCTATCTAGAGGGTGATCTCCAAATCCATTGATAATACTAATAAGTGACTGTATCTAACAGTCCTGAATCTGTGCTATTGAGTTGAGTTCTTTTACTGAACGAATTCTAAAGCTGAGACTGTGGGAGGTAGTCATCTAACTGACATATCCCAAATCTGAACTAGTGGATTCCAACCTGTATCTCAGCTGGAAGGGTGTCAATACAGTGCCACGGGTAAAGACAACTTCTATGGAGTCAGTCCTAATCTAGCGGGTGACCCCTAAGATCAGTCTTGTACTAGCGGGTGATCCCCGAGTATGTCAGTCCTATCTAACAGGTGGCATCTCATGCCTGTGGTGGCTACGTAGTTCTAGAAAATAGGGATTGTTTCTAGGTACCTTAGTCCTATCTAGCGGGTGAGCCCCCATCCCTAGGTTCGCTCGGTGCTGAATCCTACTCCTAACTGGAGACACTAAACTTATTACTAATTCATACTTGGCTTGACTGAACTGTTACTAATCGTACTTGTTTGACTGAGCCAAATTGAATTCACTGAGTTTCATTGACTGACGGAATATTAGTGAGCTCTGAATCGATTACTGAACTAAAGCTGGAATGCTACTGATACTGAGATTACTGAGATTTCCTAAGTTCTGTAACTATCTGAGTTCTACTGAGTTTTGTAACTGACTGAAAGTACTACTAATTATGGCATGACTGAGATTATCGTGAAACTGACACTGGATCTAGACAAGCAGCTAATTTTTCGGGTATAAATACCCCCAGGACTAGATAACATAAATAATACAAGACAGGACAACTCATACATAACATGGCAATAGGCTATCATTCACAACACAATCAATGAGGCATCTCTTCAAGAACTTGGAAGTCTTAAACATGTAAATGTATAGGGAGTGCATACTATTATCTCATAATTCATTCAATAAGGAATACACATGAGTAGGAATGCATGCAACATATCATAATTCATTTACTAAGGCCTTTCAACAAACACGTGGCATGCATTAACTTATACACAATTGAGGATTTCCTTTCAACATGCTATAATGACTCTATTTCCATCACATAAGCTTTTTATCAAACATATGGGGAGCATACTTTATTCAATACACCTAATTAACATGGTTACATCAATCAACATGCATCTTGAAGGGGTTTATCATGAACATCACATAAATCTCACATACTAGGATCAAAGCTTGGAACTTTGTAAACAAAACATGAATTAAAACTCAATAACAACATGAACTTCAATTTCAATTTACATAAATCATGAAAACTCATAAATATATATAATATTGGAATTTAGAAAATGATTCTTGAACTTCTTGGGTGGAATGAACCCAAGAATCAACATCTAACATACCTTAGTTCTTGATTTTAAGAAGATTAACGGTGGAATTTTCTTGAATTTGGATCTTCAAATGGAAACCCTAAACTTGTTCTTGAGAGAAATTGATAGAAACCACTATAGTTTGGGTGAAATATGGATGAATCACGTGTTTTAGGGTTATATAAGAGTGGGAAAAAGACTAAAATAACTGTGGGGTCGTGTCTATTTTAATGACTGGAAAACTGGGTGCCGACGCACTGGTCGACGCGGCGCGTCGATGGCATCAACGCGATGCCCGATGAATCACATCGTGATCTTGTCGAGCCTCAGTACTTTTGACTCAGGAAACTTGCAATAATGTTAACCAACGTTATAGGAGATGAGGCACGTCAAGATCACAATGGTTTACTATTTTTAGACCTCAAACATGGTTTAAACATGGTCCAAAAAATTCAAAACATGATCGGGAATACCTACTGACATAGCTGATCATGAATCAACTTAAAGATCGACATTTAAGGGTCATATGGGTCGACAAATAAGCTTGCCAACTTGTGAATGCTAAAAAAAAGATTCTAAGTGTTAACACTTAGCTGAAGTTTCTAAGTTTGGGACCTCTTTTTAAGCTTTAACGGACTGAGTAAAGCTTGGAATTTTGCGGGGTCTTATAAAACTTTCTCTTAATTTGTGCTGTTACAATCTCAGAGTTCATATTTTTCCCTGAATGCACCTTTTTATTCCTTGCTTGCCAGATGTGATATATCATGCTACTCCACAAACCTGCTATGACCTCTTTCTAAAATTTCTTCCATCTTCTTTTTTTATCCCTTCCAATACTTGTTTCGTGTCACCTTGTGGCCACTGCACACCTGCCCACTTAGCTTTAAAGGATCTTTGAAGTTTTTGAGCCTTTTCATGAGATTATATCAAATCATACAAACAAAAATGAGCAAAGACGAAGTGTTGGGCGTTTAAGTAACTGGATTCTATTGCTCAAGATGTCACTTTGACATTTTATTTTTTATTTTCTCTATATCAAATAATTTTCTTTCACCAGATAGAAATATATGATGATTAAGTAGTTTCAGCACAGCTAATCTGAAAAGAATAACTAGAGTTGTCACGACCCGAGCCGAGACCCTGGACGCGACGGGCATCCCGGACCATGAAGGCCCGAGAGCCCTTCTCTAACTGGAAATCATATACACCATTCATATACTAAGAGGAAATGTGGAAATACATTACAAAATGGAATCATGGTCAACTTTTATTTCAAACTACTCAATACTGCAATGAGTTCATAAAGATCAAAAACATCTAACACTAGTCTGCAAAATCTCTACTAACTGATAATAACCTCTGTCTGAAGACTGGGACAAGGCACCCAGTCAGACCATGAATCAAAATAAAATAACAATGACTTATATAGTAGGCCTTCCGAAATAAGGGAGGCTCGCTAACTGCACACGTCTGACGGACAAATCTACGGCTTATCAGGACCCTGGAACTGAGCCTCAAATCCTGAAAGATAGGGGGTCAATACAAATGTACTGGTACACAGAACAATCCAAAAATAAAATATGTATTTTTATAAAACATAGGTGAGAGCATTTCATAAATCACATATCATCTTGAAATAGTTGAAAACACATAGGCATAATCTGAAACTTTCAAAACACATTCTGCAAATCATGACTCTACTATTTATCTTACTTCTGAGTTAGATGTTACACCCTACAACTCTGCTATTCCATGGGCTATATGGAATCCTCCCTTGACTCGGTGGCCAAGCCCCCAACCCAAGTTTGTCGCAAGAGTTGGAGTATCTGTTTATCTGCTATGCCACAGGGCTGTCGTCACGTACAATTTCCCTTTCGGGTATCATAAACCCGTGTCAGCAAATCACAATTTCGGGTAATGAGTCATTTGACTCGTACCTTCTTCGGGTAACCATCTAACTCTCTTAAGCCTTGTTTTAGATTCTTTAAACCATATCTTCTTTGAAAAGTTATTTCTTTCTCAATATTTTTGGGCACATCAAAATAGGGTATCGTCATACCCAAACTTGCAAGTCATATCACACATCTCTACTGCCCTTATCTTATTTCACAAGATGTTTATTGACCGCCGAAAATAATTCAATTATAAAATAAAAGTTCACTATTCAAAATATTCGAAAATCAACAATTTTCTCTGCAATGCTTTTATCTACGGTGGTCATCTTTTCTTTCAACTTAAAACCATTCGTATGGAAAAACATGATTGTTTATAACACAAGTTGAACATCTTCTCATTATCTCAAAAAGATAAAGCTATTTGTACATAGTAGTTCATCAACTGTCTCAAGCTCTTCACAATTCATAAGATCAATTCACAACTTGCAAAATACCTAGAATTTATAGTAAAAGAAAAAATCGAACGTCTCAAGCTCTCATTAATTTCTCAATGTTGACATCACAAGATTACACGAAAGTAATTCGAGTTTAAATCACTTCATCACAATCTCCACAATTTCTTTACAACAATATGAAATCCTTGACGCATAATCATCAACAATTTTAAGCTGGAAAAACACGGGGTGTTACATGCTTTTATCTACGGTGGTCATCTTTTCTTTCAACTTAAAACCATTCTTTTGGAAAAACATGATTGCTTATAACACAAGTTGAACACCTTCTCATTATCTCAAAAAGATAAAATAATTTGTACATAGTAGTTCATCAACAGTCTCAAGCTCTTCACAGTTCATAAAATCAATTCACAACTTGCAAAATCCCTGGAATTTATAGTAAAAGAGAAAATTGAACATCTCATGCTCTCATTAATTTCTCAATGTTGACATCACAAGATCACACTCAAGTAATTTGAGTTTAAAGCACTTCATCACAATCTCAACAAGTTCTTTACAACAATACGAAATCCTTAACGCATAATCATCAACAATCTTGAAACCAAATTCGTTTGTAGATATAGATATATATATATATATACTTTAAAACTAATTTTAAAAACAGTAAAATCCGTGCCCATGGGTTTAGGATAGTCCCACGTACCTTATATTGATTAGTTTGAAAGATGGAACCCGAATCTTGATACTTTTCTTGAGAATCTTGAATTGAAAGACTTGAATTCATGATCTTTGGGGAAGAAAGTTTGAATCTTGTTCTTGGATGTGGCTAGGGTTTTTCTTTTGAAAGAAAATTGAATAAAGAGGCAATTGATGCTTCTTGGGGCTTAAATTTTATGTTATGAACAGATTTTGGGTGAGGGGAAGTAACCAAAGTGCCCCTAGACCCATTAGGAACTGAAATAGCGTGTGAAACAGTTCCGTAACGCGCTGGCCGACGCGTCGCGTTGGTATCGCATCGGCTTACTGCCTCACACGGAAAATGCCATAATTTTTCGTCCGGTTATCGGATTTAGGCGAAATTGGTATCGTTGGAAAGATAATTCAATTATCTACATTTTGGTGGGTCTTGAGATGAAAAATTCCACATATATAAAAATTTATACACGTTCAAAGTAGACCCTCGTAGAATCGAATATCAAACTTTGGATGAATGAAAGATTCTTAGCTCAACTTTGCTCTAAATGGTTTCTATAAACATTTTTCACCTCATAAGCACTTCATACACTAGGAGAAAGATCATGACACATGAATTTAAATATAAATCATGGGATTAGAGCTTACACACATAGGATCGACGGTTCGATTTCTAGCTCAAAAATGTGGCGTGTTACATTATCTCCCCCTTGAAATCATTCGTCCCCGAATGATGGGTAGGGACTTGTTGAAGTTATAAAAGTGTAGAATAAAGAACGAAACCTTGCATTGAACATTTTTTCCGAAAAAAATATGCAAAGGCATCTAACGAGCTTCATGATAACCCCTAGTGAAACGTGAAAGCACGAAACATGGGATAATGAGACTTTACATAGGGATGTTCTTGTACATGTGTTTTATGGATCGTAATCATCACAACATAAGGCAGAGGTTTATTTGATGATCATAGACCTGATTTATATTGGTACTAATCATGAAATAAAATTTCACGGAAGATAGGATTAGAAGCATTCTCTACCTTACAAAGTACTACGAATAGACTTAAGCTTAGAGGCACTAATCGTCTACACCCCCAAACTATAAATAGCATACTTCACACTCGCCAACTTACAATCTTCCAATCACACATCTAGCCACAAGAATTTGAGTCCCACTACTTAGTACTGCTAAGTTGAAGCCTAACTCGGAGTTAAAAGGTGCAAACTTAAGCTACGGAACCCTATACCTTACATCCCTTTAAGAATATTTCTTCACTTTATTACTACTATCAAATACACTCGAGATTTAATTTAAAGAGTACTAACCACATAGCACATAGGTTTGTTTTTCAGCAACCACAACATTCCAGCCTAATCATTACTACACCCACTACATGGATCTCCCTACTAAGACCAACAATTTCAATCACTCTCACAAATATTTTCGCCACATTTCTCCTTCTTAGCTACTTCACACAACAAAAGTTCATCTCCTCCTTCCCTCTTCAATTCTATAACCTTAGCTCAAGAAATCATATCCAAAAAATTTCACCTTCAAGAACATTTACTACCCTACCTAAAACATCACCACGCTTCCACAACCACCATCATACTAACACACGGAGGATCATTGAGGGACCGAGCATAAACATCATGAATGGAAGTAACACTATTAGATCATAACTTATACTTATTGCACTACTCAAGGAGGGACATGAAATGAAAATACGGTAGAATAGACACGAAGAGCTTCATATATCAAGTGTTTGGATCATAAGTAGAGAGTTGTTCGGAAGAAACACAATACAGCATGAATTCTTAGGATAAAGCACAGTGAGAAAACATTGGTGCATATATCAATATAAAATGAGGGAAAGAGACTGAATTATCCTCTTGGACCCAAAAATCAGTAAGACGAGATGGGCACCCGACACGCTAAGCGAAGTGCCGCATCGGTAGGATGTGTCGACATCGCATTGGTCCACTGTTTTGATCATCCAAACATGCCTCAAACGTCGTCTGAAAAATCTGAAAGTTTCCTGAGACACCCCTTTTACCCCCTAATCATGAATCAACTCAATAATCTACGTCTTAGGGTCGGGAAGATCAATTTGAAAATCATGGAAGTTAAGAGCTCATAAATATGACTAAGTCTTTTAACAATTAGAAAATTTTTCAGGTTGTCAGCTTTCCATACATGCAACCAAGAGTGGTATTGAGTCGAGAATGCTACGGGGTATTACATTACAACTAAGACAAAGATTGCCACTTGAAGAGATTGTTCCTCATTTAAGAAACTGAGATTTGCCATGAGTTTTCATAAACTTTATCACTTTGGCTAAACCTGACATAGAATGATTCGATAACATACGAAAACACTTCCTTTGAACCAAGCATGATTTGAGAGACATAGATTTTCATGGATCACAAACAACATAATATATGGCTTGAATACATGAAAGACTGGATTACTGAGAGACATAATTGCTTTTAGTTTTGAGGTTAGATCATGAACGTAAGTCTATAGAGAACTTGAACCATAGGCATAGGCATGACTTGAACAGATGACGTAAGACATTAGCAGGATACTCTCTTAGATTAAAATAGGAGGAGTATGCTTGAGTAGAAATAGGTTTATCATGGTTCCTCCCCACAACTTGCCACACTGAGAACATTTGGGAATTACCTTAATTCACCATCTCCCCCTTAGATCAAAGTCACAATCCTAGACTTACGGACATACCCCCTTATCAAATCTATAACCACAACTCTCCACAATAATTTTAAATAAAAACACACCAATTTCTTTCTAGGACGTCCCTCTTTCAGGGACACTAATCACAGCTTTATCTAACCTCAAAAATCATTGACTTACAACTAACATTATCATGGGCATAGACATCCATACTTCTAAACACTTAATGCCTTATTTTAAACTTCTTAGGATACTAGCATTACACCTCTAATCACATCACTTCCGGCTTAACCAAATTTGTAAGACAATACCAAAGACGTATATTGCCTACCTACATTTCCTTAATTCAACTTTAAATAATGCTATACAAAAACTCCCCAGACTTCTCCATACTACAAGATTTGAGAATAACATCTAGGGTACACGTGACACTCGTACACATCGCACCTTATCTAACCACATGCTACCTCGGGGTTCAACTTATTCTTCTATGACTATCACTCTTATCAACTTAATGACTCAACCACAATTCATCATTTTTAACACTAGTCCTCAAGTATATATATCACCATTTATCCACTCTCTTTATCACAAGTTGCCAACCTAGGCCATTTCACACATCATATCAAGCCTACTAATTAATTCCCACAAAACATGCATCATCAATCTCGAGCTACTATTATCACCACTATACCCCATATCTAAAATTCAAGCCTACTGTCTATACTCAATTATATACCATCGGTAAAGCATGCCACACACTATACTAGTCCATCAAACTGGGAAATTAGCCCAAATACTTCACTTCACTTAGCTACAACCTACAATCACAACCCTGCCATAACCTCACTATTACAACTTAAAATCCACTACATACCTTCTCACATGAAGTACTAGTTTACGACTACTAGAGAAAGGAAAAATCAAGGAAGGTAAGGTCACATAATAGGGATAGTCGATCTTAATCTCATATTATGACCCATTACGATCTTATCAACATATTCCACTTTCTTACATCATAGTTACTTACCCATGCATACGTCACAATTACCTTCAAAATTCAATAAACACCAATGAGTCTCTACCCATAACCTATTGACTAATCTACCCCTTTCTACTTACCACTTATAAATGATTTCTACAACCACCATAACTATCCACTTTGAGCTCCTTCCCTATTTTGAACAAATAATAATCATATACAGTCACTTCCTTTACAGACTATTATACAATCTACAATTATTATTACCACATTAGTCCAACACTATAAAATGGCAAACCACCCCTCAATCAACGGTTAAACAACTAAAATTATTTATTTACACAAAAGTCACCCTCACTCTGATTTCTAACCTTGTGACGTCATATCACCAACTTCTTGGCCAATATTATTACCAATAGGTCATGACACATAACATATACTACTACTCGGGTGAAAATACAGTTCCAAAATTCTGCTACACATCATTACCCTTATGCAAGACATCTACAATAAGAATTTTGAAAGGGAACTGAATACACTTCGTACCTCAGGCTGAAAAGCATGATTTCATCAGGATAAAGGTATACACTCGAATTAATACACCTTGAAGCACTAATGGACTCCACTCAAGTACTTGTGCTATCTTATAACTTTTATGGATAACTCAATCACAGAGAACCATATCGTTGGAGAAGCTAGACTCTTAGACTTGTATCGCCTCGACAGTAAGGCATGGCCCATGAAATTAGAACAAGGAATGAATTTGGATAACTTTCTTATGGACAACTCTATAACATGAACTAGAGTATGAGATAATAAGAAACAACTCCTAAATATCCGGTAGCCCCCTGATTATAAGTGTGGTGCACAACACACCCATAAGCAAGACTCTACTAGACACGATTTCACAGACACCCTGGGACCATGAACCATACTCTGATACCAAATTTGTCATGACCCGAGCTGAGGCCCTGGCCGCGACAGACATCTCGGACCATAAAGGCCCGAGAGCCCTTCTCTAACTGGCAATCATATACAACATTCATATACTAAGAGAAAATGCAAAAATACATAACAAAATAGAATCATGGTCAACTTTTATTTCAAACTACTCAATACTGCAATGAGTTCATAAATATCAAAAACATCTAACACTAGTCTGCGAAATCTCTACTAACTGATAATAACCTCTGTCTGAAGACTGAGACAAGGCACCCAGTCAGACCATGAATAAAAATAAAATAACAATGACTTATATAGTAGGACTTCTGAAATAAGGGCGGCTCACCAACTACACACTTCTGACGGACAAATCTACGGCTTAGCGGAACCCCGAGACTGAGCCTCAAATCCTGAAATATAGAGGGTCAATACAAATGTACTGGTACGCAGAACAATCCAAAAATAAAATATATATTTTTATAAAACATAGGTGAGAGCATTTCATAAATCACATATCATCTTAAAATAGTTGAAAACACATGGGCATAATCAAAAACTTTCAAAACACATTCCGCAAATCATGACTCTAACTTCTGAGCTAGATAGTACACCCTACAACTCTGCTATTCCATAGGTTATATGGAATCCTTTCTTGACTCAGCGGCCAAACCCCCAACCCAAGTTTGCCGCAAGAGTTGGAGTATCTGCTTATCTACTACGCCACAGGGCTGTCACCAGCATACAATTTCCCTTTCGAGTATCATAAACCCATGTCGACAAATCACAGTTTTGGGTAATGAGTTGTTTGACTCATACCTTCTTCAGGTAACCATCAAACTCTCTTAAGCCAGTTTTAGATTCTTTAAACTATATCTTCTTTGAAAAGTTATTTCTTTCTCAATATTTTTGGGCACATCAAAATAGGGTATCGTCAGACCCAAACTTGCAAGTCATATCACACATTTCTACTACCCTTATCTTATTTCACAAGATGTTTATTGACCACCCAAAATAATTCAATTATCAAATGAAAGTTCATCATTCAAAAATCAATAATTTTCTCTGCAATGCTTTGTAACGCCCCAAAAATGTGTCTTGAGATGTCACACGGTGCTTAGGGTCACAAGTGATCCTAAGCTAACCCTTCTACTAGAATACTTACAAGCAACTGAATAAAATACATAAATCTGAACAAAATCAGCGAAAACATAAAATTTCTCTGAACTCAATCAATACAAATCTGAATTTACAAGATTACAACTCTGCTTTTGACAACAAAACTGAAACAAAATACATTAACACTACTGACTGTCTATGAAGCCTCTACTAGTACTGACTATAGGTAGCCGGGTCATAACTCCCAACTATACCAACTCAATACGACTGAATAAAGAAAATACAATACTTCTCAAGATGTATAACTGACTCGAGCCCTTAAATCAAAAGGACTCATCACCCGCTGACTGGAAGCTGCGGACTGACTGAATATGGTATATGCGCTACAACTTGTACCTACATTATGAGATAATGTAGCACATAGACATATATGTGAATCAGTACTTTGGGGATGTACTGAGTATATGGGGGTGTATGAAATAGTTAAATAATATCATCAATCTTTATAGAAATCATGCATGCTGATATAAATGACTCACATAGCTTGAGCAAAAATTAAAATCTAAATCTCATAAATCATGAATAAGGAAGCATGTAGTATAAATCTCGTGAGTCATTACACCTTATTCTAAAATCTGTATCCTCTTCTTATTCTCAAATCTTGTCAACTGGATGAAATCTTAAAATAATAACTTT
The DNA here is from genome assembly GCA_030864215.1 of Capsicum pubescens. Taxonomy (NCBI): domain Eukaryota; kingdom Viridiplantae; phylum Streptophyta; class Magnoliopsida; order Solanales; family Solanaceae; genus Capsicum; species Capsicum pubescens. The sequence goes on along the minus strand of CM061546.1, from coordinate 181,723,706 downwards.
CAAAATATATACTAAGACTTTAAATTTATGAACTATTTAAAGAGTAGGGGTCTTTTTTGGGAGATTTTTCTAACCGACATAAACCATGTGAGCTGACATGGAGTCCAACGTCTTACCCACGTTAAGGAGAGTTGTTCTACCCTTGCCATCGAAATAGAACCTTAACTTTTGTGATCACTATCTTAATCCACTTGGGGAAATTTAGAAACCTACGGTGGCTCGTAGTTCTGGGGCATGAGACATCGGAATCATACCCAACTCGGTGCTAAATACTACTCTCATACTTAGGCTCAGAACTTTTAGGAAATCCACCTTAAAATAGCATAAGGGTCTATAATAAAAACCAATTACGCTTCTCTTTGCTATAAATCATGAACTATATGAATAATGTGGATTCCTTATCTTAGCTTAGGATCAAAAGATCAAATCTTGCTTATCAAAGCATGCTAAAAATATATGTTTCTTGAAATATCAAAACTCAATCTTAGGGATTAAAGCTCATGCTTCAAACTCATGTCAAAAGATCTCAAAATTCATGCTTGATAACATAAACATTCATAAATCATATTAAAATCTGGAAATTTCAGCAATGCTCATGAAATTATAAACAAACTCATGAAATTTATCTTCAACATCTCTCAAAAACTCAAAATCTTGTAAATAGTGATAATGGGTATGAATCCCAATTTAAAACTCATATATAAACATTTGAAATCATAGAAAAACATCCAACTCAATATGCTTCTTGAAAATACTTCAACACCAACATAATAAGATCAAGAATCTCAATATCATACTTAAACTCACTTTCAAAAATCTGAAAAATTGTGTTACGCGCATAAATACATGAAAATAGTCATGCAATTCAATATTCAATCACTTGTAAACTCATAATCTTCAAACAATATAAATTGGGTATAAACCCTAACTTCAATTTCATGAAAAATCACATAAAATTTAGTAATTTATAAGTTAAAATAAGTTTTGGGCACAAAGACGAAAGAATTGTCCTTGTTGAAACCCCACATACTTTAATAGTTTGGATTTGATGAATTGAATGTAAAAGCTTGAACTTTGAATACTTTGGAGATGATCTTGATATCATTCTTGAAGTTCTTGGATTAAAAACCTTAAATTCTTGATCTTTTTGTTGAAGAGAAGAAGATGGAATTGATGATTCTTGAGGTAATTGATTAGGGTTGTTCTTGAGGGAAAAATTGGAGAATGGGGGCAAATAATGCCCCATTTGAAGCCTTGGATCGTGTTTTTACAATCTGGGTTGAGGTGGAAAAAAACCTCATTGCCCCTTATTACTTTAAAGCAGAAATTCGTAATCCGCATCCCGATTTTTCCCTTTAGCGCGATGCGCTACCATCGCGACAGCTCACTGCCTCACACTAAAATGGCTATAACTTTTCGCTCGGGTATCGGATTTTTGCGAAATTGAAATCGTCGAAAATCTAATTCAATTATCTACAATTTGGTGGGTATTGAGACGAAAAAAATTCACGTATATAAAATGTTATACACATTTAAAGTAGACCCTTGTAGGATTGAATGCCAAATTTTGGTCGAATCTAATGTCCTTAGCTCCACTTGGCTCTAAGTAACTTCTATGAACAGTATTCACCTAATAAGGACTTCACATACTTAGGATTAAAGTCATGAAACAAGAATTTGACTTATGGATCAAGAGTACTACAATTACACCTTCACCGCGACGCGGTAAAATCGTGTTAAGTTACTGGAAAAGAACGAGTGCAAATTTGCACTCTGGCGCGACGCGGTGCTATCGCGTTGCGCCACTGGAAATTAACAATTGGGAATTTGGACCTCTCCACAACGCGTTAATATCACAGAGGTCCACTAGAATGTGACGATTTCCATTTTGGCATCCACCACGACGCGGTGAGTGCCCAGGTGGAACACTGCATTACTAACAATGCTCTAACTTCTTCACCGAGTGTCGAATTTGGGCGAATTTGATATCGATGGAAATCTTATTCAATTTCCCATACAATGAAAGGTCTAAATATAGAAAACTGTGTATGAAATAAAGGTTATTCATTTTTGAAGCACACACTTAACATTCTAGGAACGAATTTTAAGCTGGGAAAACACGGGGTGTTACATGCTTTTATCTACGGTGGTCATCTTTTCTTTCAACTTAAAACCATTCTTTTGGAAAAACATGATTGTTTATAACACAAGTTGAACACCTTCTCATTATATCAAAAATATAAAATAATTTGTACATAGTAGTTCATCAACAGTCTCAAGCTCTTCACAGTTCATAAAATCAATTCACAACCTGCAAAATCCCTGGAATTTATAGTAAAAGAGAAAATTGAACATCTCATGCTCTCATTAATTTCTCAATGTTGACATCACAAGATCACACTCAAGTAATTCGAGTTTAAAGCACTTCATCACAATCTCAACAAGTTCTTTACAACAATATGAAATCCTTAACGCATAATCATCAACAATCTTGAAACCAAATTCGTTTGTAGATATATATATATATATATATACTTTAAAACTAATTTTAAAAATAGTAAAATCTATGCCCATGGGCTTAGGATAGTCCCACGTACCTTATATTGATTAGTTTGAAAGATGGAATCCAAATCTTGATACTTTTCTTGAGAATATTGAATTGAAAGACTTGAATTCTTAAGGTAATTGATTAGGGTTGTTCTTGAGGGAAAAATTGGAAAATGGGGGCAAATAATATCCCATTTGAAGCCTTAGATCGTGTTTTTACAACCTGGGTTGAGGTGGAAAAATACCTCATTGCCCCTTATTACTTTAAAGAAGAAATTCGTAATCCGCATCCCGATTTTACCCTTTAGCGCGATGCGCTACCATCGCGACAACTCACTGTCTCACACTAAAATGGCTATAACTTTTCGCTCGGGTATCGAATTTTTGCGAAATTGAAATCGTCGAAAATCTAATTCAATTATCTACAATATGGTGGGTCTTGAGACGAAAAAATTCCACGTATATAAAATGTTATACACATTTAAAGTAGACCCTTATAGGATTGAATGCCAAATTTTGGTCGAATCTAATGTCCTTAGCTCCACTTGGCTCTATGTAACTTCTATGAACATTTTTCACCTAATAAGGACTTCACATACTTAGGATTAAAGTCATGACACAAGAATTCGACTTATGGATCAAGAGTACTACAATTACACCTTCACCGTGACGCGGTGAAATTGCGTTAAGTTACTGGAAAAGGACGAGTGAAAATTTGCACTCTGGCGCGACGCGGTGCTATCGTGTTGCGCCACTGAAAATTAACAATTGGGAATTTGGACCTCTCCACGACGTGTCAATATCGCAGAGGTCTACTAGAATGTGACGGTTGCCATTTTGGCATCCACCGCGACGTGGTGAGTGCCCAGGTAGAACACTGCATTACTAACAATGCTCTAACTTCTTCACCGAGTGTCGAATTTGGGCGAATTTGATATCGATGGAAATCTTATTCAATTTCCCACACAATGGAAGGTCTAAATATAGAAAATTGCGTATGAAATAAAGGTTATTCATTTTTTAAGGACACACTTAACATTCTAGGAACAAATTTTAAGCTGGGAAAACACGGGGTGTTACATGCTTTTATCTACGGTGGTCATCTTTTCTTTCAACTTAAAACCATTCTTTTGGAAAAACATGATTGCTTATAACACAAGTTGAACACCTTCTCATTATCTCAAAAAGATAAAACAATTTGTACATAGTAGTTCATCAACAGTCTCAAGCTCTTCACAGTTCATAAAATCAATTCACAACTTGCAAAATCCCTGGAATTTATAGTAAAAGAGAAAATTGAACATCTCATGCTCTCATTAATTTCTCAATGTTGACATCACAAGATCACACTCAAGTAATTCGAGTTTAAAGCACTTCATCACAATCTCAACAAGTTCTTTACAACAATACGAAATCCTTAACGCATAATCATCAACAATCTTGAAACCAAATTCGTTTGTAGATATAGATATATATATATATATATATATACTTTAAAACTAATTTTAAAAATAGTAAAATCTATGCCCATGGGCTTAGGATAGTCCCACGTACCTTATATTGATTAGTTTGAAAGATGGAACCCGAATCTTGATACTTTTCTTGAGAATCTTGAATTGAAAGACTTGAATTCTTGATCTTTGGGGAAGAAAGGTTGAATCTTGTTCTTGGATGTGGCTAGGGTTTTTCTTTTGAGAGAAAATTGAATAAAAAGGCAATTGATGCTTCTTGGGGCTGAAATTTTATGTTATGGACGGATTTTGGGTGAGGGAAAGTGACCAAAGTGCCCCTAGACCCATTAGGAACTGAAATAGCGTGTGAAACAGTTCCGTAACGTACTAGCCGACGCATCGCGTCGGTATCGCGTCGGCTTACTGCCTCACACGAAAAATGTCATAACTTTTCGCCCGGTTATCGGATTTAGGTAAAATTGGTATCATTGGAAAGCTAATTCAATTATCTACAATTTGGTGGGTCTTGAGCTGAAAAATTTTACATATATATAAGTTATACACGTTCAAAGTAGACCCTTGTAGAATCGAATATCAAACTTTGGATGAATGAAAGATTCTTAGCTCAACTTTGCTCTAAGTGGTTTCTATGAACACTTTTCACCTCATAATCACTTCATACACTAGGAGAAAGATCATGACACATGAATTTAAATATAAATGATGGGATTAGAGCTTACACACATAGGAACGACGGTTCGCTTTCTAGCTCGAAAATGCGGGGTGTTACAAGAGTAGAGCAGACGAGACCTCAATTAATTCAAGTGAAAAAGAATATGTATACGAGAACTCTTTTCTTATATATCGGTTGAAATTGGAGTCAAATTCGTATAACAAATGAGCAGGTTTAAAATGCTATGCGACTCATATGTAAAGGCCTGTCTTTGTTGTGCTGAAGATGACAACAATATTTTGGAACAACCAAACTGATTAATGCAATAACAAATGATTAAAAACAGAGAGTGATTCTTTCCTGAAAGCACTTCCAAGGACCTCTCTGCACCGCACTTACAGTTTAACACTACATAATGGAGTAAATGAATTAAGCTTTTCTAGTTTTTGCATTTCAAGTTAATTTATTGTGCAAAAAGCTTAAGGAGATGTCCAAGAAAACAAATCACTTGAAACATAGAACCAGATTGGAGGATACCACAGAGCAATGTCACCCGTGTCATCTGTGGATAGTAGACAATTTCATATTTGATTCTTCTTCATATGCCAATTTTTCTTTTAAGAGCATTAATTTTTTAAGGATTAATATATTATTTAGACAACCATATAGAATTTCGTATCAACCATTTTATTTGTGAGTTTGGTCTTTTAGACCACCACACATGAACAATCATACGATTTGTCTTTCTAGCAAGCGCAAATATGTAGTTGTATACCTTTGTTCTACAAATGAATATAACATTTTATATTAATATCTAACTTTATTGGACTACAAGAAATTACTTTCTCGAAGGATGAAATTTATTTGTACAACAATATCTTGAGAATGCCGGTGCTAAGCACGGGCAGGGGCTATCCAGTTTATGATATAGGTAAAAGTTTACACAATAAGACATTTGAAAGAATGCATAGTGCATGGATTAACTTTTTTGTATTAGTAGTATTTTATTTGGTGTGTTTTTTCAATCTATATTACTAATGCACTCCATTTAGTACTAATATGTGTATAACTAACATATGAAAATCAATGATATTAGTAATGTAATGAATTTTAATGTATGGAATAGCATTATTAAAGACAATATCTCTCAAAACCTTTTCCGCATCGCTTTCACCATATTTATGTAGGGTATTTTAGTAAATAAATATGATTTTAGAAATTATGCAATGTATGTTATTTTTAATGCACCAAATCAAGTATGACATAAGAAAAACCTCTGCATAACTAATGTACACATATCACTAATGCAAATATTACTAATTTACTAACACACCATCTTCTATAGTATTCTTATACATTATACCAAATGATCCTTAAATATGAATATGTAAAAGAATGCCACTTCTTGGGCTCTAGCTACGGAGAAAACTATTAGGGAAAAAGACACTCTATGACCTTTTTAAAAAATAATAGCCCAATTATAGCCCAAATTTGACATTTGGACAAATAATGTTCAGTCGGCTAAACAAATGTCATTTTATGGTCATTTTCTAATTTTTTTTCCAATTTGGGTCATTTTGATCCACGTAGTCCATATACAGTCCATATACGATATTGATACAGTCTCTATACAATACTAATACAATATTCAACTTGGACAATTCGGCCCTTTTAAAAATATTTCTATTTTTTTTTTACTATAAATTTTTAAATTGATCAAATATTTTGCTTTTTTTATTATTTAGAAATAATAATTAAATTATATAAAAACGATATAATTATTAAATAGAATATGAATCTATATAAGATATATGTATAGAAATTGTATAGTTCTATCAAATATGTATATGTACAATATATAGAAAGTGTATACAAATTATATAATTGTTGTATAAAACGAGTAAAAAAAGTAAAGTTATTATATAAATTATGTATCAAAACTGTATAATTTCCGCATAGAATATTTATGTATAAGATTTGTATAAAACCTGTATAAAAGTTGTGTAAAAACGGTATAGAACCAGTCAGTAAATTAAAATGGCTACAAAGTGGAATTTAAATTTCATGGTCATTTTCAAGGAAATAGTTTAATTTGAAGTAAAAATGTACAGTTATTATATAAATTATGTATCAAAACTGTATAATTTCCGTATAGAATATTTATGTATAAGATTTGTATAAAACCTATATAAAAGTTGTGTAAAAACGGTATAAAACCAGTCAGTAAATTAAAATGGCTAGAAAGTGGAATTTAAATTCCATGGTCATTTTTAAATAAATAGTTTAATTTGAAGTGTCGTTTCTGTTCTTTTCCCAAATTATTGATCTTTGGACTTATTGTTGGATTCCAGCAACCCTGTGCTTAAGATACATCCAATCGGGCCCCCTTAACCAAAGGGAAGAGGCCTTGCGCTTGTCGGATATTTGGAACGGGACTGGTTGGGATTGGAGAAAAATTCATTTGAAATCCCTAGTGACACTGTCCTTCGAGCCATCACTATCCGTCCCAATAACTCCATGGGTAAACCTTATTGGACTTGCAATAAAAATGGGATTTTTCCCACTAAATCTGTCTATACTTCCCTTTTTAATCAAAATACCTCTACATACGAATTTTCTTGGATATGAAAGCTATGTACATTGGAGAAGATTAAACTCTTCCTTTGGCTTTGCTCTTATGAGAAAATCCCTACAGCTGCTTATCTCTATTATATTAGTTTAAATTCAAATCCAAACTGCCCTATATGCAATGTTGAACCTGAAACTGCTTCTCATGTGTTTATTCACTATTATAAAGCTAAAAAATTCTGGTTAGACATGGGTATCAATATCTCCTACTTAGATGTGACCAACCATCACTGGCTTCAGGTTCTTAAGAATCTAAATCTCCCCGTTCATATGGATTCCCCAGCGTGGCTCGACCTTCTCCCTTTTGCGATTTGGAACATTGGCGTAATCGAAACTAAAATATTTTCGAAAAGAAAACTTCTCCGGTGCCTCTTTAGTTTATAGGAACACCAAGGAATACATAAATCATGCCCATATTCCTAGTAATCAAATTAATAGTGTTAACATTAGCATCAAATGGTTCCCTCCCAAGGATAGTTCCTTTAAACTTAATGTCGATGACTCTTTTTCAAATGCTGCCAGCTATAGAGGCATTCATGGCATAATTCGTGACGATAAAGACCATTGGATTGTTGGCTTCTATAATTCAAATAATGCATCTATGAGGGTCTGAAAGTGGCATAGATTCAAAAGCTTTATCCCTTAGAAATTGATACAGATTCGGTAAAAGCCATCAATTTCCTTCACCAACCCATTCCCCCTTATGCTAACATTATTACTTCTCGTAGGTCAATATTGAGGAGCTTGGGGAATCCAACGGCACTACATAATTTCAGACAAGCAAATGGAGTGGCGAATGGGCAATCTAGATTGAGTTCTCAACTAACAACGACCAACTCTAACCACTTTTGTTATTTCCTCCCGATAATGTTGAAGCACAACTGAAGCAAGACCGGGAAGGAATCCTATATAGTAAACTAATATCAAGGTCGTCATGTAATAAATTAGCTTGCTTAGGGAATTAGTCTGTACTATATAACTCTAGTAGTAACGATGTACTTTGGCTAGACTTTCTTAAGAGCCATATTACTAATAACTAGTATAGATTTTTAAAATATTCATTAAGAAAATATTAGCTCATTTATTTTGAAATTATAAAATTAATCAATTTTTGTTATATCATATTAACTATTTCAAAAATCATTGAAATATTACAATAATTATTAATAGTAAAATTACAACTAATATATAATAATTAATCACAATTTTAATTATTTTAGATATTTTGATATGAAAAGAACAATATGAATAAATTTTTGAATCATATTTCATTGACTGATTTTTAAAATTTATAAAATATGAAATATTAAATATTTGTTAATTTTTTTTGTTGGTCTTTTATTTTTATATTTTTAATCAATTAAGACATGCAATAATATTCTTATTTTTCATTTCAAATTTCAATTTTTTTTAGGTCTATCAATTCAACTTTATCAGTTAATTACACTTTATTTTAAAAAAATTTATCTTTTAATTCATTTTCAAACTCTTAAAGTACTTAATTGTATCAATTACAAAATTTCTTATTCCAAGTTTTAAATTTTAAAACTAAGCACATATTTGTTATTTTCTTTTGAATTTTACTCTTTGTTCTATTGTTTAGTTTCATCATTAATATTTCTAAATATTTTAATTATATTTATTATTATATCTATTAAATTAATTCAAATAAAAGATCTCATTCTACTATCAAAATACCCCCACCCCCACCCCCATCTCCCAATCAAATCCCACACCCATCCCCCACTTTTTATCTACTACCATTACCCCCCCCCCCCCCCAGGGCCAAATTTTATAATTTTTTAACTTATTTGAATTTTTGTTAAAACTTTTTCCTTACCCACTCACCCCTACCCAAAACCCTAACGAAAAAAAATAATTTTTTTACCACACCTACCCCTAACCCCAATCCTCTACATAATTTATTTTAATTATTGAAACACTTTTGTAAAAAATAAAATAAATCTTATTAGAAAATTTCAATTGCAATGTTCCCCTAAACGTTATACTTTCACGGATCTTTTTAAATATCTTATTGCCTACAAATTTAAATTTAAATTCAAGAACATATTTGTTAGAAATATTTTTCCACACACACATATATATCTTTGGTTCTTTTTCTTTCTTTAACTTTAACAAAGAGAATTTAGAAAAAAAAAAAGAATTTATCCTAATTTAAGTTTAATTTTGAATTCAAATTCAATAATATATCTATAGAAAATATTTTTGATAAAAAAAAAAGATAATTTATATATTTAAAAATATAGAATTCTAGGATACTTTGTCTTTTCTTTCTTTTATGTTAATAACGAAATGAACTATTTAAAAAAAAAAAATTGAAGCATATTACATTAGTTTCAATTCAAGTTTAATTTAAATTTAAAACTTAATGACATATATGTTTGTTAAAAATATCTTTTAAAAGAAATACACTATAAAGGAAAAAATTTAGCGTGACAAACTGATAGATTCAAATGGTTGGTTTTTGAAAGAAAAACAACAAAGCACCCATGCGATCTCCATAAGTAATTACCTTATGCTTCTTCTGTTATTTGTTTCCAGATTTCCGACTCTAGCCTGCCATTTTCAAAGTTTATTGATTATTCAGAAATAGGTATATATGAAACCAACCTTTTTATTTAATAACAAAATATATTTATTAACCCAAGCAACCTAGCATAAAAAAAAAGACGTCAGCGTCCAATATATAAAATTATTTTATGACAATCATTGATTCAATTCTTCACGTCCAAATAATACAAATTGTTAGCAAATTATAATCAAATAATCTAAACTTAAGTTTTGAATAGTAAGCAAATTGGGCACAAATATAATAATAAAAGCATATGTCAGCCATCCAATATTATATATCAATAAATGAATTTGATTGGAGAATCAAAGAATAAGCTCAAAGAAAACAAAAGTAGAGAATGAACTAAGAAGCAAATTTGATTGAAAAATGAGTTTATATAGGAAAGGTTAAATGAAATTATGCCTTATCTAGTATAGAGTTGGTTTTTGATTCAAATTTTAGAAAAATCTGTTACTTCCAATTCAAATTCAAAATTCAAAATTTTATCACAATTTCAACTAACTAATTTTCAACACACTTTATCTTTATCTAAAAGTATTTTGTTAAAAAAATTATCTTTAAAACTAAATTTTATTAAAATAAATAATGTAACATACAATAATACTAATAACATGAACTTTGCCCAAAATAATACAATACAATTATTGAAATTTTTATTGAATTAGTTGTTGTCAAAATGCGTTAAAATTAAAATTAAATTAAAATTTATAATATTAAAAAGCTATTTTTCTTCTACAAAAATAGAGTATGATAATTGCTCGAGGAAAATGGGGAAATAGGGAATGAAGAATTTATGTGAGTGAGGGATTTAAGTTGGTTTAGGTTAATTAATAATTTTTCTTTAATTTGGCCATTTTCTTATTTTATCCTTTTCTTTTATGCTCTTTTTTTAAAAAAAAAATATGTGTTCTTATTCTATAAATAACTTTTCACCCAAAATGAATGTAAAGTAGAATATAGTCAAACGTAAGTTTTTTAATTATTTTTTTTAACTAAGTAATAAATTGCTAAGTAATTAACTTAAACATTTTTAGTTAAAAATTCAGACGGGATTCTATTTTTAAGCAAATGATTTTTTTCCCTTCTGAAAGAATAATGTATTTTCATACTCAAGTATTATACATAGAGATGATGATGATGATGATTATTATTATTATTATTATTATTATTATTATTATTGTTATTACTTTTATTATTATTATTAAATTTTAAAATATATTTTATAATAGTGAAAAGGATAAGTTATGAATAGTTAGAGTTTATTTAGAATTCTTCAATATTAGGTTCCTAGTTTCAAGCTAATGATAATTTTTATAAAACCTAATATTTTTAAATTTGAATATTCAAATATATCTATTCTTTTAAATCAAATTTTTTATTACAACATTTATAATCTTGTCCTAAGAACTGTCACATGGCTTTCTATTGTGCTGTCACTTGACTTTCTTCTGATGCTTTTAGTTTTGCTCTTATATATATCTATATATATAGAGAGAGAGAGATGAATTTTTATCTTTTATTCAATATTTACATAAATTATATTTAGATTGTCAATCTACATTTTGTAAATATATTCTCACTTTGAATCATTTCTCTGATTTACTATTACTATTATATAGATAAAATAGCAATATGAAAATTTAATGGATAGTTTCGAAAATTAGGAAGTTACCACCCCCTCCATCTCAATTTATGTGACATCATTTGACTTGTCAAAAAGTTTAAGGAAAAAGGATGACTTTTGGAATTTGTGATCCAAAAAAAACCTCAGAATTGCCACAAATCATTATATTGGGGGTAAATATTTTTTTTTTTTAAATTTAGTTGTTTCTAATTATTGAAAGGTGATGTTTTTTTTTTTGGAAGAAATTAAAAAGAAAAGGGTGCCACATAAATTGAGACAAAGAGAAACACTAATTAATTTGGTAAAATAAACTTTTGACATGGGTATTCTTGTTCTGAAAAATCTACACCAACTTATTTTTTAGGATTTTTTTTTTCAATTTATTTTAAAGTTGAAAAACTACTTTTGCTACTATTCAAAAACTTATTTTGGAGAATAAATAGTCAACATTAACAGATCACAAAAATGGGTTAAACACTTGGACAACTAAAAATAGGTCGAAGATCGAGGGAATCCGTTGGTTTTCAAAAAATATATTTGAAAGAAAATAAATGTAAAAACTTGGAATTGGACCCAAGTATTTATAGTGGGCATTGAACAATTCTAACACTATACCACTCGTGCTCTTTGATGAATAACTTCTGTTGATATTTGTACTTATCAACTGTAGTCTCACGCTTTAAAAATCGACGAACGTCTGTCAGTTTTCGTAAGAAAAATTGATTGTGTACCATCATTTTTTTTTAAATATAAACAATCATTGTCTTTGCGCGAATTAGCAGATAGGTTTCTGTTGGTTTTCTTGAAGATTTTTAAAAAATTCATTGACAAAACCAATGAAGTCCCTCGGTTTGAGTCTGTTGGTTTTTCGTATTTTTTTAAAGTAGTGTTAGTTTTGTTAATAAATCTAATGTTATATTTCATCTCCTTGAACTTGGCCAAACTCTTTATTTTCTAAAGCAGGTGCTGTTAAAAAACACTCTTCACTGTTCAAAGCTTGGCCAAACAAGCTATAAAGGGCTCTTACCAACTGTTATAGGTTCATCTTATAGTAAAGCTAAATTTAATGTAGAATATTTGCAACAGACCATGCTGTCAGTAACTCCAGTGTTATATTAACTCTATAGGAGGGGGAAGTGTGTCTATCTAATGGATGTTGAGACTATTTTGAAGAGTTAATGCTAACTTTTGCATTACTAAGTTGAAACTAGGCTGAATAGCCTGATAGACACGTCTACTTGTTTGGTTTTGTCATCCTGCTCCCTTGCTTTACTAAGTTTCAACCAGATACTTTGTTGAATTTGTTTTTGTTACTGCACTAGTTTTTGGCAAAATAACTTGTTTAGATTAGGTTGAATTTTGAATTTTAATTAGGTTGTTTAAGTTGTTGAGATTTCTTAGGTGTGTTTGAATTTTGAATTATGTAGTTTGTTATTGTAAGATGGCTATTTAAAGGCGTCATATGATTAAAAAAATGATTGAAAGCTCATTGAAAACTTATGAAAGCCATTTCAATCCATTGAGTCATTCAAACCCCGTTTTTGCTGCCACATCTTTCTTAAAAAAAACATTGGTATCAAGAGCTTCATTAATCTTACGGAATTTGTGAGTTCTTTCAAAATGCTATCAAATCCTTTTTAACCCGTTAGGGCTTACCCTTTTCAACCTGTGCTTAGTTTCAAAGCGTAGGGCTATTTTCAACAAATACAGATGTCAAGTAGCAGTCTTTCAATATCAATGCCCAAAAATATTTCACTGACAAAAACTATCAGATTTGATCAAGTGAAAATGAAATTATATTTTATAATCTATGACAGTCATGTGTGTTGTTGTGATGGAAGAAAAATACTTACGACAACATTTTGCAAATCCTACAATAATTCAAATAAAAGCACTTTCAAAAGAGCTTCGACACAAGACAATGTCACAAAATCAAAAGAAGAAAAAGAAATAAAAAGAGAAAGATCAGTATCCAGAAAATGTGCAAGTTAAAAAATAATCAAGAAAAATTCAGCATCAACTGTCAGAACAAAAATTGAGGAGCAGTTTTCAAATTGTAGTAACTATAACAAAGGAGTGTTGAAATTTGCTTTTAGTTACTGCACTAGTTTTTAGCAAAATAAATTATTTAGATTAGACTGAATTTGAATTTTAATTAGGTTGTTTGAGTTGTTGAGATTTCTTATGTGTGTTTAAATTTTGAATTATGCAGCTTGTTATTGTAAGGTGACTATTTTAAAGGCGTGTCCGATGATTAAGAAAATGATTGAAAACTATTGGAAGCTCAATGAAAGTTTATGAAAGTTATTTAAATCTATTGAGAGTCATTTCAGACCCTTTTTTTGCTGCCCCATCTTTTTAAAAAGGAAAAAGGGTAAAAAATATTTCTTTACTTTAAAAAATTGATCAACTTTACCCTCAGTCATACTTTGGGATCATATTTACCCCTGCCGTTAAGAAAGTTATCAAAAATATCCTTTTTTAAAATATTTTTCCACCATGGCAAGATCATAGCCACGTGGCATGACATTTGGAGTGAGAAGAATGCCATGTGGCATGCCACCTCAGCATTAGACCTTTTTTCTAATTTTTTTGATTTCCCCCCTCTAATTTTTGTTAACTATTTAAAAGAATTCCTTTAATGAATTCATGGCTTAATGAATTACTTTAAATTTATAAATTTTGGATGCCACGTAGAATTGAGCTAATCCGCTTTTCGAACTGACAAGAATTGCTCCATTTGTGTTTGTCATTACTAACATTACATGTGGAAAAAAATGTGTTGGAAAAAATTAATATTTTCTGAAAAATTAATAAACTTAAAGGAAAAAAATTATTAATTTTCCCACGTGAAATTTTTATATTTTAGTTTTGTTAATTATTTAAGTCATGAATTCTTTTCATGCATTTATAAACTTATATAGTTTTGTTAAGTTTTTTGTTAACTGTTAACAAAATAACTAAGCCATGGATTCTTTTCATGCCAGAAATTAATATTTTGTAAAAAAAATAATAAACTTAAATAATTAACCAAACATCAAGGAAAAAAATTAAAAATTAAATAAAAGTTCTGATGCTAAGTGGCATCCACCTCACTGAAATAAGCTATATATTTACATGTGGAGATGCTATTATATCTTGGAGATATACAAAGCAGTCTATCTAGCCACTTCATTGAACCATGCTGAGATAATAGCTATTCATGAAGCAAGCCGAGAATGAGTATGGTTGAGATCCATGATACATCTCATTCGAGAAAAATGTGGAGTGAAATATGACAATCTACCCACAGTTTTATACAGAGATAACACATCTTAATGGAGAATTCATAAAAGGAGATAGAACGAAGCACACTTAATCAAAGTTTTTCTACATACGTGATCTCCAAAAGAATGGTGATATTAACATGCAACATATTCGTTCAAGTGACAAAGTAGCTGATTTATTCACCAAGTCTCCTCCAATTGAAATTTTCAAGAAGATGGCGCACAAGATCGGGATGCAAAGGTTCAAGGATGATCTCATTAGGGGGAGTTAATACGCGCTATACTCTTTTTCCCTTACGAGGTTTTGTCCCACTGGGTTTTCCTTGTAAGGTTTTTAATGAGGCAACCTATATGCGTATTGTTAGAGATGTGTACTCTTTTTCCTTCACTAGATTTTTTTTCCACAGGGTTTTTTCTAGTAAAGTTTTAACGAGGTACATTATCTACTAATTAGACATTCAAGGGGAGTGTTATAAATGTATTTACATTATAGTGAATGTCTATCAAGATCTACTTTGATATCTATTAGGATTTGAAGCATCTGTCTTTTACTCAAACTAGGAGTAAAATTTTCCTATAAATAGAAGGATTTTCTTTATTGTAAATCATCCCTCAAGAAAAGAAATAAGAATCACTTTCTCTATTCTCTCTACTCTTCTTCTTTATTCTCTCTACTCTTCTTCTCATTATTTATTGTTTTATAACAACCTTTAATAACTGAGAATTATGCCAATATTTTTATAATCACAAATAAAGGACACGTATGACAGATATAGTTAGTTGTACATCTTGATACTTTTCCTTCCTGGGAAGTGTCTTTGTTGAGACTAGATTTGTGGGTTTTTGAGGAATTTGAAGGCTTATGTTCTATTAATTTTTGTAGTGATTGTATCCCTAGAGCTGCTGTGTAGAGCCTTGTGATCATTCATTGAAGACATATCACTATTTGTGGGATTGATCCACCAATTATTTTGGTTGAAAGGAATCATCTTCCCTCTATTTCAGGTAACATTAGGGGTAGATATCAATCTGGAAGAGGTTCTGGATTTAGGGATGATGGCGTACGAGAGTGAGGAAACTATGGAGGAGGTTGTAGGGGCTATAATCGTGATTTCAATGGAAGAAGCGAGTTCAACAACCGAGGTGGTAACTAGGGGTGTTCATGGGTCGGTTATTGGTCAAAATCATAATCAAATCAACTTAGTCGGTTTTTAAATTTCTAAAACCAAACCAAACCAACACAAAAAAATAACCGTCGGTTTGGTTCTTATCGGTTCAGTTCGGTTTGGTTTTTCGGTTTATAACTTTAGTTAATGATAAAAGTTGAAATTTTTCTTAAAAAAATTCAATCCAACATATGAGATGTCAACCGAGTGTTCTTTCTCAACCTTGAAACTAAGATGTCAATTTAGTGTTATACTTAGGCAAAACCATGAACAACACCTTATAAACGCTCCTACAAAAGTAATTATAGAAGCTACATATAAGAGAATGAAATGATAAACCCCCTAAAGGTAAACACATAATTTTTTTGCTCAATAGGGACCAAAGAGAAAGTTCAATACTAGTGATTAACTATAGTCTAATAAAACTCACCTTTAAAATCCCATAGACAAAAAGATAATTTTCACAATTAGTATCATTTGTCATTCAAAGTGCGAAAATCATATAGAATCTCATAACGTACCATCAACTAGATGGAGACATATGACTAAAGTTAAATTCATGATTAAAATTTAAAATATAAAAAATATTTATATTTTATTTATGAATAATATATAAATAATTTATATATGCATATGTATGTGTGTGTATACATATATATACATATATATATATATGTATGTATATATATATAATTTTTATCGGTTCGATTTGGTTATTTTGTCGGTTATTTTAGAGTAAAACCAAAACAAACCACATAAGTATAGGTTTTAAAAATTTAAAACCAAACCAAAAAAAACAAAACCAAATGTCGGTTTTTTTAATATTTGGTTCGCAGTTCGGTTTGGTTAAAACCGTGAACACCCCTAGTGGTAACCGTGGAGTGTCATCCAATCGCGGAGGAGATGGATTTCAGCGAACTGGCAACATGGGAGGCAACAGTGGGCGAATGAATCATGGTGGGGGATGTCAAATGGAACTACCAAAAATATGACACCACGGATTTCTGCTACAGCTTGAGTAGTTTCAGGCAAATAAGTCAGCTAATTTAGTATCTTTTTTCAGTTAAATTGATATTGAAATGGTTGGATGTCAAGTAGGAAGTTTTGTCATGAGCTGTGATATTTTTCCTTTCCCTAATTTTTCCCGTCAATTGGTGTAGGTTGGATAGGAATTGAGTTTTAAGTAGCTTATGTTTTGTAGCATATTATTATCTTGTTCTCTAGGAATAGGTCAACCCAGTCATTCTGTAAGCCTCTTTGTGTTTGTTGAATTATTTGTTGGTACTTTATACCTGTGTTAACTTCTATTTTATGGGGCATTTTACATGTGTCAACTGTTCCTTGATTGTCATTTGCTATGCCTGTGTGTGTGTCTGCGCTTAAATGTCCAAGCTTTGTATTTTGGGTCTTATTAAGTATCATGTTATATAAATGACTGAAACCATGAGTTTTTTAACTGTAGGGTCGTATAATTGAGCTTTAGATGGCCATTCAACTTGAGGTAATTGGTCATCAAAATCATCTTTTGTTTTCTCTTTCAAAAGTCTTTTTACTCGGCTAAATTAGTTTCAGTGGTAAGGATAATATTGTCCCCAATTTTTATGAAATACAAGATGTTCATTGAATGATAAGAAAGCTATTTCCACTTAGACAATTTAAGATATTCAAGGATTGCACGTTCTGTTCTAGATTAAGCAGGTCTAATTTGGAGAATTATCAATAGGCTAACAAAAAAAACAGTTAGGAATTCATTGTAATTCTCACATTTATTTGGAAGATACTTATTTCGGATGAGTCATACCAATAGGATGAACCAAATCAGTTCTGCATCTTCTTCACAGAATTTTGTACTCCTATTTTATAAATAATGAAATTCAAGGTTAACAACTCAAATGGTCATTCAATTTAACGAAATATCTCTGAGAATAGAAATATCTATGAGAATAGTTGCAGTTTGCATTCTTTTATGTTTTAGTACATTTCATCTTATTCAACTCAAGTGGTCATTCAATTTAACGAAATATCTATGAGAATATTTGCAGTTTGCATTCTTTTATGTTTTAGTACATTTAATCTTATTCTTTTTAATGCTTTGCACCTAAAATCTCCTTAGTTCTTTATAATATTATATTCGATCTTTACATTTTGTTTTCTCTATATAATAAATTGCGAACTATTATCTTTAACCATAGAAAATATTACACCCATAGAGAATACAAAAGAACTAACCACCATCTAGGAAGAGTGCTAGTCTAGAGCTTAACACACAAAAAACTACTCAAGCAAACATAAACAAATTGCTATAAAGAAAAAACCAAGCAAACACAAACAAATTGCTATAAAGAAAAAACCTAGCCTAATTTACACAATTGCTATAAAGATCAACTGCCTACTTTTTTGTTCTACATTTTAAATGGTTAAAACAGAAAAACATGCAAAAAATAAAAAATGATTCTGAGGATCGTTATAGAGGCAAAGTTGGCGGTTTCGATTGCAAAATTCATAGCTTTTGAACACTTGTATGTAGAATTAGAGGGCAACGACTGGAATAAGAAACGGTTTAGGCTAGTCAAGATGAGGGAAAAGGCTTCGTCACCCATATTAAGTGAAATGCATCAAGAATGAGGACGATAGAATATTGGTGGAGGAGACGCTTATTAGATGGAGATGAATTTGTATTTTCATAAACTCTTGAATGACGAGGGGGTTAGAGACATCATGATGGGTGATTTAGAGCACTTAGAGAGGCGTCGAGATTTTGGATATTGCAGGTCTATAAGGGTTGAGGAGGTTAGAGGTGTTATCTGTAGGATGCACTAGGAAAAATCAACCGGGCCAAATGAGATCGTGGTGAAATTTTTGAAGCATGCATGCAAGACAGATATGGAATAGATAATTAGACTGTTTAATGTCGTGTTTACATCGGCAAAAAATGCTCGAGTGGAGGTGGAGTATAATGATTCTGTTGGCCAAGAACAAGGGTGAAATTTAGAGTTGCAATGACGATAGGGGTATCAAACTATTAAGCCGCACTATGAAAGTTTGTGAGAGTGAGTACGAGAACGTCTATTTTCCAGAATCAATTTGGATTCATGTCGGGTGTTCAACTACAAAAGTCATTCATCTTGCTAGGAGACAGGTAGAGCAAAATAAGGAGAGGAAAAACTTACACATAGTGTTCATCAACCTAAAAATATACCTATGATAAAATACCAAGAAAATTTTTATGGAGAAGCTTGGATGCTGAAGGTATACATGTGGAATACACTAGGTGATCCAGGACATGTATGATAGAGCCAAGACTAGGTAAGGTAAGTGGCGAGACTTGGAGTGATTCCCAGTTGTGATGTAATCATGGTGTATGTTATTTGTGGATGACATAGTTCTGACCGACTACACCCATGACGGAGCATACATAAGTTGGTAGTTTAAAGATAAATCATGAAGTCTAAAGGGGTTAGGTTGAGTAGGACCAAGACAAATACTTAGAGTGCAAGTTCAGTGATGTAATGCTTGAGGTTGATGTGGAAGTTCCTCTTGCTACAAAGGCCATCCAAGAGAGAGGAAATTTCAAGTATCTGGATATGTTATTCAAGAAAATGGGGAGATTCACAATGATGTCACATATCATGTTAGTGCAGGGTGAATGTAATGGAGGCTTACATCCAGAGTATTGCGAGATAAGAAAGTTCCACCGAAACTTAAAGGCAAGTTCTATAGAGTAGTAGTTAGACCAACTATGTTGTATAAGAGGAGTGTTAGCTAGTCAAGAACTCTCACGTTCAGAAGATAAAAATTATGGAAATGAGGATGTTGCGGTGTATGTGTAAACAAACTAAGAGAGATAAGATTAAAATAAAAGATATCCAATATAAGGTAGGAGTGACATTGGAGGAGGACAAGATGCATGAGACAAGCTTGAAATGATTCGGAATATGTGAAGAAGAGATATATAGATGCCCTTGTGCAAGGGTACGACAGATATGTTATGGATGGTTTCAAGAGAGGTAGAGGTAGGCTTCAGAAGTATTGTGAAGAGGTGACTAGATAAGACATGACACAATTGCAGCTTACCGAGGACATGACTTTAGATAGAATGTTGTGGAGGACACCTATAAGGGTAGAAGGACAGTAGGTAGTCTAGCGTTGTCTCGCCTATTCTTCCATATTAGTAATATTTCTCATTTAGTTTCTTAATACTTTGATTTCTACTACTTTCTATTGTCTTGACTTTGATTATCACAATTTTTTATTGTTTTTTTTACATGCTTTATATAGTATCCGCTTTGATATGTTTTTTCTTGAGCCATAAATCTATCGGGAACAACATCTCTACCTCCCAAGGTAAGGCAAGATCTGTGTACACTCTACATCTTTACCCTTCCCATACACAATTTGTGAAACTATATTGGACTTAATTATTTCTATTATCATTATTGAAGTTAGAGCTTGCTTCTCTTTTTGTATTAAAAAAAGGTGTTGAAGATATGTCTCAAAAATAAAGTAGGAGTGGATAATTTTAGTAGTTTTAAATTATTATAATCCTATATGGGTTAGACATAGGAATTAGTTATCCCTTTGTTATTTGAATTAGGAATTAGTTATCCTTATTTAAATTGAAGTGTAGTTAGAAATTTAGCTATAAATATATGTTTTCAGTTATTAATAAAATAATTTCCCTTAACACTACAATTGCAATATTTTTTCTCGCCAACTCTTTCTCTGTTATTTCTCTAATTTCAAAGCTAAAAACCAACAATTGGTATGAGAGCCAATTTCGTGAGGGATCTGTGAGAGACATGAATTCTGAAAATAGTTTTTCCCAAATAGCTCCTCCTGTCTTTGATGGTGAGAATTACCATCTTTAGTCAGTAAGAATGGATACTTATCTTAAGGCTTTAGATCTTTGGGAGGCCGTGGAGGAGGATTATGATGTTCTTTCGCTGCCGATAATCCCACGATGGCCCAGATCAAAAGCTAAAAGGAAAAAGAAAATCAGAAAATCAAAGGCAAAAACAACTTTGTTTGCTAGTTTGTCTCCAATAATTTTCATGAGAATTATGTCCCTTAAATCACCAAAAGAAATTTGGAATTATCTAAAGGAATAATATACCGAAAATGAAAGAATACGAAGTATGAAGTTATTGAATCTAATAAAGGAATTCAAATTGCAAAAGATGAAGGAATTTGAGACCGTCAAAGGGTACTCAAACCGACTTCTTAGCATTATTAACAAGGTAAGATTGCTTGACACAAAATTTAAAGATTCAATAATAGTTGAAATTGTTTTTGTTACTGTGCCTGAAAGATACGAAGTATAAATTACTACCTTGGAAAACACAAAAGACCTGTCCAAGATTACCTTGACAAAATTGTTAAATACATTGCAGGCGCAAGAGTAAAAGAGGCTTATGAGGTGGGATAGTATGGTTGAAGGAGCTTTGACAGCCAACCACAAGACTCAAAGCAAGGGTAATAATTCAAGAAAAAACTACCCACCTTGCCAGCACTGTGGCAAAATAGGTCATCCTCCATTTAAATGTTGGAAGAGACCAGATGCACAATGTAAGATCTGCAATTAGCTTGGTCATGAAGCTGTGATTTGCAAAAACAAATCTCAAAAATATAAAGTAGATGTCCAAGTCACCAAAGAAGAAGAAGATCACTTATTTGTGGCAACATATTCTTCAACCAAGAAATCAGATTTTTGGATGATTGACAGTGGTTGTACAAACCACATGACATATGACAAAACTTTTTTTAAAGAGTTTCTGCCTTTAGAAAATAAGAAAGTCAGAATTGGGAATGATGACTATATTCCTACATAAGGAAAAGGGAATGTTGCAATCAAAATAATTTTAGGTACAAAAATAATTTCAAATGTCTTTTACATACCCGATATTGATAAAAGTTTGTTAAGTGTTGGCTAGCTAATGGAAGAAGGATTTAAATTATTATTTAGAGACAAATATTGTCGAATCTTTGATTTCACTAATCATGAGATTTTACAAGTTGATATGAGAGACAAAAGTTTCTTATTTAATCCAACACAAGATGCACACAAGCCTTGCAAGACCAAAGATGAATTGACAGATTTATTCAAGAGGTCAAAATTAGCTGAGGCTGCAATCTACAATTTCTGATCCAAGGAGGAGTGTTGAAGATATGTCTTAGAAATAAAGTAGGAGTAGATAATTTTAGTAGTTTTAAATTATTAGAATCCTATATGGGTGAGACATAGGAATTAGTTATCCCTTTGTTATTTGAATTAGGAATTAGTTATCCATATTTGAATTGAAGTGTAGTTAGAAATTTAGCTATAAATATATGTTTTGAGTTATTAATAAAATAATTCCCTTTGACAATACAATTGCAGTATTTTTTCTCTCCAACTCTTTCTCTGTTATTTCTCTAATTTCAAAGCTAAAAACTAACAAAAGGCCCTTAAGAGTCGCATAACAAGTAAAAAATACCTTTCGTGAGTAAGGCACTATGCAAGCCTGACATCATTAGTAGGCCTCCGCCTAATGATACCTCGAGAAAGAATATATGCGAAAGGGAGCAACATTGCCCAAAGAATTAAGATGATGAGGAAGAAACAGATAGAGGATAAAGGGCGACAAGACTGTTAGGTTCCCGGACACACAATTACCTTTACGACCCTATCATAAGATAGTGGCAAATGCCTGCAATGAATAAAACACTTAGCACCTCGCCATAGGTTATAGTACTAAAGGGAATCTTGAGGAAACCCTTTTTAGAGGGTTACTAATCACTCATTGTACCCTATAAATAGGGGTCTCCTCACTTTGTAAATCATATGGAATCAGACTTAGCCATGCAATACAACTTTTTGCATGACGGAGGACGTCATCTAGAACTTTACTTTGTTGATTTTCTTGTTATCTTTGTTTTGATTTGTTTTTCTTATATTTCATATAAAATATTCAATAACAATAAACAATCAATTTGCTAGTAACGGACATGAACAATGTTAGATCCAACACGTGTTCTCTTAACCTTATATGCAAATTCAACTGTAACATCTTAGGGTAAACAGTATGACGCTCACCGTAGGGATGTAGAAGTTGTATAAATTTAGTTTCATTTGCTTAACCGACACTTTTTTATCACATTTTTAAGGTAATGTGAACAGGTAGCAAAATTTAGTTTCATTTACTTAACCGACACTTTTGGCTATGAACAGGTAGCGAAAAAGCCTAATGAGGAAGATAAAGAGAAGGCAAAGATCCAAACAATGGGTTAGTTCACCAAATTGAGGATGAATAACTTGTGGATGTTGACTTGACGAACAGGAAAACCCAAAGAAGAAGACACAACGTCCTCCCACATGATGAAGAAAATGTAAGAGGAAGACATAGTAATCAGCCTTGACAGTTTCAAGGACATCCTCCAGAGCTTTGCTGAGGCACAAAGGAGTTGGTGAAACAGATGGAGATGCAAAGCAAAAAGATGGAGGTGCTTGAAAATAATCTAAGTCCAAAACACCTCCTAACACCTCATAAGGAAACCATACAGATGTCCAAGCGAACAACCAAGACCTGGGGCATGATGAACATCCCGATGATAGAGAAGCGAATGACACTGAAGATGAGAAAGAAATCTCAATAATAATGGTGAAATCTTGAGCGAAGGAGATGAAATCGTATTACTTGGATCCTAACTCCCGGATGAACCATATTCTAGGGCCCTGTCGATTATGCAAGGGTGTCCTATATGACTAGACCCATAACTAGGCCCATCCCGAAAGGTTCAAGATGCCGAATATACTAAAGTATGATGGGAACAAGGACCTATAAAAACATTTGTTCTTTACTACTACAGTGAATGGCGACGACCTGACTAAAGAAGAGGCCGAGTCAGTCATGTTGAAGAAGTTTGGAGAAACACTATTGGGTGGAGCTTTAGTTTAATACTCTCTCCTTTCTGAAAACTCAATTGGCTTATTTAACATGTTGGCAGATAGCTTCATCAAGGCCCAATAGAAGAAAAAAAAGGTACAACCCTGAAGAAGGGATATATTCAAGACGAATAGGGGGGATACAAATTTACTTCGAGAATATGGCTAGATTCCAGAAGGAGAGAATACTGCTCCATATGGTGCCAGACGATTTGGAACTGAAGCCTTTATTACCAAGAGTTCAATGGCACCATTCAAATTCAAAGAGAGTCTAACGGAGTTCAAAGCCACTACCTGGTAGACATCCATAATTGTTACGAGTCTAAAATTCAAAAAAGAGACCACTGCCATATGACCCATGATAAGGGACTCCAAAGCTGAGAGGAGATAAAAATGTCAAAGAACCATTGGGACGATAAATTAAAAAGAAGTTATCCACATTGCGAGTCAGAGTCTAAAGGGGCTCACCACAATCAATACTTTCCATACTCCTTGGGGGGAAGGTCAGGCTCAAGCAGAGGGCAGACTCATTGGTCAAAATGAGAAGCAATCGATGTACATCAAATGCAAAATAGATTCTACGACAAGGAAGCTGTTAAGCCTATGATATGCTTACCCGCCTTGGCAGATCATTGCTTCACCATCAGCTCAACACATATAGTGCTAATGATGAAGGAAATTAAGAGAATCCTACTCCCGAAGCATATCAATCCGAACCCAATGGTGAAAATATCACGACATCCATAATCATGAGATGGGGTACTATTCTATGCTTCAACTTATTCCTAGATTAATCACTTAAGATCAAAATGACAAGATGGTGGAGGCACCAACTTTGGAGGAAGTTAAAGCTATAGTATTTGAGTTAAATAAGGACAGTGCTAGTGGACCTGATAGTTACTCTGGGAAATTTTTTCAACACTGCTGGGACATATTAGGAGATGATGTATTTCTAGTAGTGATGTCTTTCTTTTGTAAAAGTGAACTGCCTAGATATGTGACTCATACCAATCTAGTATTAATTCCAAAAATAGATTAGATGACTTATATTAGCTTGAGTACTTCTATTAATAAGATCATCTCAATGGTCATTCATGGAAGGATGCTAGAGGTCCTACCTAACATAATGTCTAGAAATCAAACAAGACTTATGAAGTGCAGAAGTATTATAGAAAATGTGTTGCTAGCACAAAAAATAGTGAAGGATATAAATGAGAGAAACAAGTTTCAAAATATAGTGGTTAAACTAGACATGGCTAAAACATATGACAGAGCGTCATGGATCTTTTTGACCAAGGTGATGAGGAAGTTTGGTTTTAATGAAATAATGATTGATATGGTATGGAAATTTGTATCTAGCAATTGGTACTATATGCTGGTTAATGGAAAGAATTATGGATTCTTTAAATTATTAAGAGGTTAAAAGCAAAGAGACCTTCTCACCAACACTTTTCATCATTGTAGAGAGGTTCTGGAAAGAAGACTTTAACAGTCTTGGTGAAGATAGGGATTATAGCTTGCCCAAATAGAGTGAGAAAATAAACCATTTGTCTCGTACAGATGATACAATTCTATTCTACTCAGAGCACAGAGGATCAATAAAGAAAAATATGAGAATTCTAAGGTAGTATAAAGCGTATGAAGAAGTTTCAAGTCAGTTTATTAACCTGGACACGAGTTTCCTATATATGCATGAGAAGGCACCAATATCAATATGTCAAAGGATAAGGAGATGGACTGACATTGGATATAGAAGCTTTCCCTTTACATATTTGGTATGCCCTATATTCTATGGAAAAAAAACGAAGGCTCATTTTGAAAGCTTAGTGAAGAAGTTTATTTTTGAATGATATCATGCAATGGCAGAACAAGTTGTTAACCTTTGGAGGCAGGCACATTCTGATTAATCATGTATTACAGTCATTATCAATATACTTAATGCATGCTATGAATCCCCCAAAAGGTGTCATAGATCAAATACATAGGATAATGGCTAAGTTTTTTTAGGGAAACACAAGTGCTCTTAAAGAAAGATACTGGTGGCCTGGGATACTCTATGTCTACCTATGCAGGAGGAAGGACTAGGTTTCAGATCATTACACCGTGTTAGTGAAACTCTTTTGCAAAACTCTGTTGGAATTTTAGGACCTCTACAAACTCATTGTAAAGAACATTTATGTGGAACAAGTATTGTAAAAAGTGACATCTTATTCTGGAACAAGGATCATGAGCCTCACATATGTGGAAGAAGTTGATGAAAATCAGAAAAGAGGTAGAGCACAACATATGGTGGCAGGTTAAAGTTGGAAACTCAAGTTTTTGGTTTGATAATTGGACAAAATAGGGTACATTATACTGTGTAGAAGAGGAAAGGTAAGGTAAAGAAGAATTGGAGGTGAAAGATTTCATAAAAGGAGGGGCGTGGAATACAGAGAAACTTTTATGTTTATATCAGATGAGATGGTCACTCATATTAAAAAGACCACTACCCCAAGGGCTAGTGGAAGAAAGGTCATGGTGGATGGGCACTACCAGTGGAAAGTTCTCAGTTAAATCAACATGGGACATGGTTAGAAATAGAAATGAGGAGCAGGAAAATTATAGAATGGTATGAGTAAAAAGAGTTCATTTTAAGATAAATTTCTTCTTATGAAGAGAGTGGAAAGGAAGTGTTTCCGCAGATGACAATCTTAAAAAGATAAGAATTCCCATAGTCTCAAGGTGTTGGTGTTGTGAAAGTTGGAATGACGAGACCATGAAACATTTATTTCTAACAGCTCCCATAGCCCAAAGGCTATGGAAGATTTTTGCTCCTTGTGCCTGAATAGCCGAAATAGACATGGATGGCTTACAACTTCATTAGATAATCATGGAATGGTGGTATTCAGGGAATGATGGTATAATGATGGGAACAATAAATTGCAGAAGATTAATAAAGCTATGTCTGCACTGATAATCTAGGAATTATGGAAAAAGAGAAACAACAGACATAGAAACAACACTGATTTCAATCAGATAATGCAACGCATTCACACAACTGTCAGTCAAATGGTACAACTACTATTCCCTAGAATTAGGAAGATAGGAAGACAATGAAAGAACGTGATAAAAGATATTGGGAGTTAAACGAATAAAATCTATCACCACTTTGTGACTTGAAAACTACCTGAGGAAGAAAAGCTCAAGTCAATACGGATGGGGCGGGTAGAGGAAACTCGGGTCTCAACTCTCCTTTGGCTTTGACCTCAGAAACTAAGATGGGGACCTGGTTTATGCAAAAGCAGGACATATTGGCACAACAACCAACATGGAAACGGAGGCAAGGGCACTTCAACATGTACTTCAACATACTTGGAAAAAAGATTACAGAACAAAGTTTTGGAGAGTAATTCACTTGCGATGGTGAATATCATCAGAGATGTGTGGAAGGTGCCATGAGAACTAGTATAAATAATTAAGGAAATAAGAAACAATATGAGGCTACAGGGAGCTAACATTCAACATATTTTTGGGAGGGAAATCAGCTAGGAGATCACATAGCAAATAAAGTAATCGCATAACAATTGATAACATTCAATAACTTCAGTGAGCTTCCATTAATGGGGCAAAAGATACTCAACATAGATAAGGCACAAATCCCAGTAATAAGATTTAAGGACGAGAAGAATCATCAGAAACTAAAACATGTATTCACAACTAAAAAAGAAGGAGACAAATAGAAGGAGCAACACCAATATTTATATCACTGTATACCATGGCATAGGGTCTAGAAAACCCCTACGCTAGTTTGGATAAACTATGTTAGCACACAAAAATATTCATAAAAAAATAAAAGGGTTCGGCGTTAAATCTAACTTGAAAGAACGGAGGTCAGCCTTTGTCCGACATTTGAGCCAAACAACAAATCTAAAAGTAAGAAGCAAAGCTTGAGTGAGATGGAACAAAAGAACAATAATGGAGTGAAAATGAGAGACTTACAGAGAAAAGACTGCGAACTCTAGACGTGTACCTCCTTCAACTCCACTTGGAAACAAAACAACCCCAAACACCTGAAGATAGCAACAGAAGTCAAGATTACAAAGATGCCAACAAAGTACAGAAGAGTGACGAGCT
Source organism: Capsicum pubescens (assembly GCA_030864215.1). Classification (NCBI taxonomy): domain Eukaryota; kingdom Viridiplantae; phylum Streptophyta; class Magnoliopsida; order Solanales; family Solanaceae; genus Capsicum; species Capsicum pubescens. Next base: position 181,695,724 of record CM061546.1, on the reverse strand, counting down.
TAGATTACCTTGGAAAGATGAAAGTTTTTGTGTGAGCAAGACGATATCACATCCATCAGGCATCAAATCTTTAAATCTCCAATCATCTAGAGGAGGAGGCAACGAAAATGGAGGTTCAGATTAGAACCAAGGCAAAAGGTCTTTTTGAAAAGTTGGAGCAAAGAGTATAGATGAAGACATATATAATAGAGAGCACATCATTTTTATAGTGGGCATAACCCGATCATTTTTTATATTTTGCTTTGTTTTGTTAAATTTGTAGGCCGAACTTGTTTATTTCATTTGATTATTAATAAAAACTATAGAGACCAAAAATTTACTTAAAAAGAAAAAGATTTTGTACAAGTAATTATACACAGAATGCCTCTGTAGTGATACTAGACGTGCAGAGAACTTGTGGCATGTGAACATGAAGAAATTCAATAGACAAAAAAAGAGGACCAAATAAGCAGGAGTAATAGTTTAGAATAATCTCGATTCTAGTTACAAGTAGATTCAAAAATATAAAGGATAACCTGCTGGGAAATCACATCTTGGTCCTGAGTAAACGACTATGTATAATGCATAATTAATATCACCGCACAAATTGTCTCAAGCCAAAATAACATTCAATCTCTTTATAAGGGTTATGTCTAGACCATCTTGTGGGTATATCGACTATGCCATCAAGTATCAGCTCCCACTTATTTATCAGACTACATATGTGCTAATTCTTTTTCGGTCATTTCTCCCAATCCTCCTTGTTTTCCTTTATGTTATCATGCTTTTTACACTATGAACACTCACAATCAATCTTTACTTACCTCTATTTTTCAAATTATCAAAACCTACCTCTTACCAACAAGCTATATTGCATACCGGTTGGATGGTTGCAATGACACAAAAAATTGATGCTCTTAACTCCAACCATACTTGGGATATAGTTCAATTGCTACCAACCAAGAAAGCCCTACCCTACAAGTGGGTATATAAAGTTAAAATTAAGTCAGATAGATCTCTTGAGCGTCTAAAAGCTCATTTGGAAATAAGGGGTGATACACAACGTGAAGGGATAGACTTTACGAAGACCTTTTCTCCCGTTGTCAAAATGACAACTGTGAGATGTCTTCTCTCTATTGCAGTAAAAAAGGGTTGGAAACTTTACCAGCTAGATGTCTACAACATATTTCTTCACAGGAACCTCAATGAAGAAGTCTATATGAGGTTTCCTCCCGGAATGGTAGCTCTGTCTCCTTCACATGTTTTTTACCTCCGTAAGTCCCTTTATGGATTGAAACAAGCATCGCGTCAGTGGTAAGCACGCTTGTCTTCTGCTTTAAGTACTAGAGGTTTTACTTGTTCCTTAAATGACTATTCTTTATTCTTCAAACACACTGGTAATCTGGTTACTCTGATTGCGGTTTATGTTGATGACATCTTGCTCTCTGGTAACAACCTACAAGAAATTAATGAAGTCAAATTATTTTTGGACTCTGAGATTCGTATTAAAGACCTTGGCGAGGCACATTATTTTTTAGGAATGGAATTGATTCACGAGGATGGTGGTATGCTTATTATTCAGCGTAAATTCGCCATGGAAACCTTATCTGAGTTTGACTACCTTGAATCGAGATCTGTCTCTACTCCTCTCGACCCAACTATCAAACTCTCCTCTTCTTGTGGACCTTCTCCTCCAGATCCCCTTGTCTACAGACGCCTTTTGGGAAAGCTCAATTTTTTAGCAAACACCAGGCCAGATCTTTCTTTTGCAGTCCAAACCCTCAGTCAATATATGAAAAATCCATGCCAAGGACATCTTGCCGCTGCTTATCACACTCTGTGATCTTTACGTCGCGATCCTGGTCTTGGCATTTTCTTAGCCCTTGATCCATTATTTCAGCTCCTTGCCTTTTGCGACTCCCTGCTCCGATATTCGCCGTTCTATTAGTGGATTATTCCTCAGCCTTGGTAGCTCTCCTATTTCATAGAAGTCCAAGAAACAGCCAGTCATCGCCCTTTCTTCCGCTGAGGCATAATATCGTTCTTTGTGTCGCCTAGTTTCAGAGATCACCTGGTTAGTTTGTTTGTTACAAGATCTCCCTCTCTCCATCTTTGTCGATTTCTCTTCACTGTGACAGCCAAGCGGCCATCCATATTGCTAAAAATCCCATCTTTCATGAACGAACCAAGAACATTGAGCTTGATTGCCATTTTGTTCGTGAAAAGCTTCTTGACGGTCTGATCTCTTTATCTTTTGTCCCTTTTTCTTTACATTTGGTCGATCTGTTTACTAAAGCTATGTCTGGGCCCCTTCATTGTTCCCTTCTTCTCAAGTTAGGAGTCCATTCACCGGTCTCCAACTTGCGGGGGAGTGTTGTCAGAGACAAGCTCCTCATCGGTAGCTCTCAAGAAATGACAAAGAAGAAAGGAAATAAAAAAGAAGATAATGTTGAGCTTAACAAATGACACGAAGTGTTTCAGCTTCAAATAATTCCATGAATATGCTGAGCCACGTGGACCTATCAGATTAAGACAAGTAGCCTCTTTCTACAGTATTCTAGAATAGGATGTAATAAGGACACTTTTGTAATTAGCTACAAAAATACATTTTAGCTTAGATTTATTTTATTCAATTTGTTAGAATTCTGTTATAGTAGAATTCAATACTTGTATATATAGGGTAATGATTGTACGTAAATTCACAAGTGAGCAATACAGAAAAATTTTCCTTATATCATTTTTTTCTTGGAAGTTTCACAAGTTCTTTACAGCAGAGTTCACCACAACTGAAGCAGCAAGCACATTATCAGAGAAAACTGCACAGTTTAAAGCTTTAGATCCTCAAACTCCAACGGGGTAGGCTTCCCATCATCTATGTACTTCTCCTCAGGGGTGGAGCCAGCCCTTCGGTAGGGGTTTTATTTGAACCCCCTTCGGCAAAAAAATATATCATTTATACATGATTAAAATTAACTTTTCTATATGTATAGCAGGTGTTGAATTCCTTCGGCTAGGTTTTCTTCAAATATTGAACCCCTTTAGTTGAAATCTTGGCTCCTCTGTTGCTTCTCCTAATGTGCAAATTTTTCTTTGATTAACCTCATATCCAAATAATGCAGGATCTTCGGAATAGACCTTGCAGATATCAAGCTAGAAAAAACACCTTGCTTCTTTGCCTTGGTTAATAGCTCATCTACTGCAAAAATAGTGCCCCTTTTAGATTTTGAATCCTTAATTGATAATCAAAAGACCCTTTTGCCTCTAAAATAGTGCTTTTCACGTTGCTTTTATTCATTCCTTCTCAAACTACCTAAGCACCGACTCGTTAATAGACTTCATATCTGACTCAAACGGTGTGGTGGTCATCTCTCTTAGCTTCAAAACATCCGATTTCAAGAGTAGAATGGACCTACCTTTTGAGCCAACTCCATACAAATCATTCGACAAATCCTATTTTAACAAAAAGCAAGCAATTAATACTACATAAAAAAGGCATGAATAAATGCATAGAACATTCAAATTATAAAATTAAAAATAAAGTGGGCCATTAACGAAATGATAATAGATAATTTTAGTATCGATATAGGACTTACGGGGCGGTGAAATGAAGGATAGTAGGAGGACGTGTAGAGAAGAGAAAGAGAGAGAGAGAGAGAGATAATAAAAGAAAAAAAGGCAACAGTGATAGGACCTAAAAGTGAATCCATTAGCTCGCTGATTATCCCAACCGGAGCTCCAAAGAGCCATTGAAGCTGCCTTCCTCGGAGTGGGGGAGTTCTGACTATATTGACCCTAGATTTGGCTCCTCTCCATTTCTCATCTCTCCATTTTTCCCAAGTTGACCTTTAGATTTATGACACTTGTCTTATTTAAATATTAATGGTATAGATTTTTAAGTAATTTAGTGCCTTAATCATGGTTAAAAAAATATATATATTACTATCATTTGAGTCTCTTTAAGTTAATCCCATTTTAGCTTTTAAAAAAAAGTACTTCAGCAATTTTTTAGTACCACAATAAATGATTTTTGTTAGTTATACATAACTTGTTTTTTCTATTCATAACTTTTTTTAAAAAAAATTCGTTGTAGACTAAATTTCTGCCAATTAAAATCAACATTTAAATAAGTTATTTTATGAAGGAAAAAATTGTAAATCATAAAATTTAATTTTCAGAGCATCTAGATATTAAATAAAAAGTATTGAAAATTAATTTGCCATCAAAAATATCAAAAAAATATAAAATAATTTTTTTTGTTAGATAAACTTTTTCAAATAAATAAATAAATAAATAATAGATAGAATATTTAAGTCGTAACTCATTGTAAATGGAAGAAATCATTTTATATCAAAAGTTTAATGTTGTTTAATTGAGGTAATTTCATTCCATATTGAAATTTTAAAAAATGAATATTTACTTACCAAAATTAGAAAACTAAAATACCAACCTCTCTTTCTTTTAATCATGGTTAATTAGTATACTTCTTTGGTTAAGAAGATTAATTAATCTAGACCTTTGATATTTAAGTAGCATAGATGTCATACATCTAAATAGGAACTTGGGGGAAATGGCGATAAGAGAAATGGAGAGGAGCTAATCCCCAAAATATATACGTGGTGTTGACGACGTTATTCTTGCAGCATTAAAAATTGTAATGGGTATTAGGGGTTTCGGATCCGGCTCCTCTCCATTTTCACTCTCTCAATTTTCCCAAGTCCCTCTTTTGATTAATGACATATGACTTAATTAAAATGAATGACTAAGATTTAATTTATTTTAAACTAAACCCCCAACCATGGTTAATATAATAAATATATTATATCAACTAAAATAGATTGCTTATCCAATATTCCCTGCCAATTATTGCTCTTAAATTTTTCTCATTCCCTCCAAATTTATCAATTCTAAATTCTCTCGTTCCCTACAGAATTCAAATCACCAAAGGAAAAAAAAAATGTAATTTCCAATTTTACTTTAGCAATTTTCATTTCCAGAAGCTATGTAATTAACTTTTTTTCTAAATTATTTTTTAATATATTTCCACTTTGATCAACTTATTTCTCTACTCTCCATCTTGTCTTATTTTCCAAATATCATCTCCACGTAAATAAAAAATATCATAATTCATAACATCACTTCAAATTCACAAGAAAAAAAAATCATCTAAGAATTGAATTATTTTTCTATCCGGCCAAATTATAGTACACAAAATTTACAAAATACTTGTACAAGTGAAAAACATATGTAATACTAACAATAAAATCCGATTGAATAGTCGCTACCAAAGAAAATGATAGTAAGCATAACCAAGGTCCAACCCTTACACAATCCCATCCGAGCTCTCTCACATCCTCTAGTATCGAGGGGCGGAGCCAGCCCTTTGGTAGGGGGTTTGTTTGAATCCCCTTCGATGGAAAAATATATCATTTATATATGATTAAAATTACTTTTCATGTATCTATAGTAGGTGTTGAACCCCCCTTCGTAAACGTTTTCTTCAAATATTGAACTCCCGTTTTTGAAATTCTGACTCCGCCTGAGTGATAAGTGTAAATCATGCAACCGATGAATCAAAACCCAACAATACAAAAGAAAAATGTCTGTAGTTTATTTTTCCAATCTTGCCCACCGTTGATTAGCTAAAGTAAACAAATGCTCTGCATGTGAGAGTTCAGGAACTTCAGCACTAGTTAGCCAAAGATTCTTGTTCTATGTTTTTCCTTTTTGTTTTCTTTCTATCGATTTTTTTTTTAAAAATAATTTTCGTGGTAAAAATATAAAACAGTTTATTTGCATCCATAATCTTAGGTGGGTTGTCAAATTAGAATTGATAAATTTTGAGGGAATGAGAAAAAGTTAAGAGCAATAATTGGGAGGGAACATTGGATAAGCAATTTATTTTAGTTGATATAATATATTTATTATATTAATCATGGTTGGGGATTAAATTTGGAGGGAATGAGAAAAAGTTAAGAGCAATAATTGGGAGGGAATATTGGATAAGCAATCTATTTTAGTTGATATAATATATTTATTATATTAACCATGGTTGGGGGTTTAGTTTAAAATAAATTAAATCTTAGTCATTCATTTTAGTTAAGCCATATGTCATTAATCAAAAGAGGGACTTGGGAAAAATGAAGAGGAGCCGGATCCGTTGACGCTACCTATTTATTACAACAACAATAGAATAATATTATAATATTATTGTTATTAATCTTATTTTTGCATGCACTCACTCTATTTATCTGGTCTGAGGTTGTTCTTTTACTTACAACTAGTGAATTTATGAGCGCTTCGTGGATTAATTAGATTTTCGAATGATGAAATTTTTTTGAGAAGTCTTCTTAATTTTCAATTATTTCAGACTCTGATCAATTATACACACTCTTAAATATATACATATATTTTTTTTTTTTGTAAATTTTCATCACTCACGTATTTTTAGTCTTCTAAATTTTTTTATTTTTATATAATAAATTCTAAGTGAAACAATAATTTTATTTTTCTTAAAAGAAAGTAGAGAAAAAAAGATTCCATAAAATTAAATTAATTTTCGTGCATATTTTTAATAAGTTTCAAACTTTTTTACTATTTGTATATATAACACAAATATAATTTTATGAATCTCGTATTTTCTTTTTATCTTATTTTGTTCTTTTTATTTCTCTTTAAGTTATTTATCGTTATTTGTTTTTGTGTGTGTGGTTTTCTTTTTTTACTTTCCTATATATATGCAATTTTAGAAAATGAAAGGTTTAGCAAATTGGAGTTAATTTTTCATTTGTGGAATATTTTTTTCCATTTTAATAGATTAATTATTAGGCAGTTTTAAATGAGTTTTTAATAAGATAAAATTCTTAAAGTTTATTTAATAAAGGTAAACACAATAAATGATAATTAATATAAAGTAATTATTTTATGAAGTAACTTTTTTAAAAAATATGTAGCTCATCATAGGTGATGAAAAATAGAAAAATATTAATAAAGATATATAATTAACATTTTTGGTCATAGAAAGGTGCTGTGTAACCTTGTCTGTGTCTAAAATAAAGAAAAAAATGAAATGTATTACCAGCTTTGAAAATTTAATTTTTGATAAGTGGTTATTTAAGGTTCAGAGAAGAATCAAGATTCCTCTCTTGGAAAGAAAATGAAATAAAAAGAGACAGTCAACTTCGTGAAATCATTGTTATCTTAGCAGCACTTTTATTTTTCTTAAGTTGTAAACTTGAACGGTTCAGGCCAATAGACAATACAACGTAGTAATAATCTTTCTAATACTTAACCAAAAAATTATAAAATGTGAAAATCAAGAGCTACAATTTTATGTACAACAAACAACTTTCTTATGAATAAAAATGTCATTTGAAAATTATAACCTAATGTTACATTCTTCTGTTTTAGAGATAATACATCGCACCCCTAAATTTGTAGCCAAAACTTACTTTAGACTCTAAACTTTTATGGAAATTATTTACCTCCCTTAACAACTTTAAAGTGAAATTTTTACCACCCTAAAAAAAATATTCCACTCTCACTACAGAGAGTGAAGTACACACGCCCCACGTCATTGCCAACTCAGTGCCAACTCAGTCCATGTCATTGCCAACTCAGTCCATGTCATTGTCACGTAAGAAATTATAATTTTTTTTTAAAAGTAATCCAACACACATATTATTTTTATATATATATATTTTTTTAAAAAGCAATATATATATATATATATACTATTTTTATATATATAAAAAATATATATTTTTTAAAAAATAAATATATAAATTATTTATATATATACATACATACATACATACATACATATATATATATATAACCCACCCCACCCCCTTCCTTCTCCTTCTTCTTCTTCAATACCCCACCCCACCCCCATCGTTCCTCCTTCTCCTTATGCTTCAACAGCCCCTCACCCCCACCCCCTCTTTTCTCCTTCACCTTATGCTTCAACAGCCTCCACCACCATTAACACCAATAACTTTCACTCAATTAATAACTCATTGAAAAACACCTACCTCCGTCGTGAATCACCCTACAAATTCTCCCAAATCACCTGAAAACACCACAACCACCACCAAAAAAATCTCAAAATCTCAAGAATCCTACAGTCTTCATCAAAAATGATTTCACCATTAAAACCATTAACATCATTATTTCACCATTAACATCATAAACACCAATAACTTGATTCGAATTTAGCAAGAAATTGATAAATAACTTGATCCAACAGTGCACCCCAGCCCTCCTTCCCCACCCCGATTCCTTTTCTTCTTCTTTAACAGTCAAATTCTTCATTAACATCATTATTTCAACCTTCAATTTTAGCTTTCTCCATATTTTTAATAGTCAAATCCACCAATTCATTCACCCAATTATTCATCAAATTTGAGATGTAGATCAATTTAAAGTGAATGATAAATTAAAGAAGAAAAAATTTCTAATGAGTTATTTTCAGTATGGTTGACCATCTCCGATATGTGGTTGACCATCTCCAATATGTGTCACCAACTCAATGAATGATTTTTTTTGCTCTATTCAACAACCCTTTAGCTCAAACATTGAAAGAAATTATATGTGATCTTCCTTTTTCTGCTTGTGCCTCTGTAATGTAGATATTACCAAACAAGAAAACTATTTTTTTTAAGAGTTCAAAAAATGGATTTTGGTGATGATTTGCTTAAAAAAATGGAGTTGTTACGAAGAAGAAAAAATGGAGTTGTTGGGGTGGGGAAGGGGATTGTTATGAAGAAGAAAGTGGAAGTTGACTTCTTCTTTTTTTCTTTAGCTTTATATATATATATATATATAAAATTTGGGAAATTTTAAAGCTGGGACCCACCTTTTTCACCTTTTTAAAGACATTAACGTGCTGATTTTTAAAAAAATTGTCACGTCAGCAATTAAGGTGATAAAAAATTCACTTTAAAGTTGTTAAGGGAGGTAAATAATTGCTTGATTAGTTTATGGTCTAAAGTAAGTTTTGACTACAAGTTTAGGGGTGTTTCGATGTATTATCTCTTTATCAAAACATTTATTAAAGTTGACATAAATAATTTTGGAATGATACATAGATACTTCCTTAAGGGTCACATGTGTACGTTTGCCTCCTCCTTCCCTTGCTTCTACTTCAAAAAATAAACACTCTGGTCTAGACACATGCATAAAAAGTGGACCTCAACAACGAAAAAATAAAAAGACAGTGATGGGGAAAGAACAACTACCATACATACAAATAATTTCTCTCAAAAGAATTTTAAACAACAATAGTTAGATTCTTGCCATATCAATATCATACATCATTTGTATGTCAATCGCGCCTTATGAGAGCAAAAAAAAGAAAAAAAAACTAATTGTTGTATGAAACGAAAAAAGAAGGACAACCAAATTGTTAACTAAAAGTGTTAGAGAAGTTGAAGATGAAATTTAATAGATTGGAAATATAAAAAATAATACAATTTAAACTATATCTTGGCTGATGATTTTTTTTCCTGTTGCTATATAGTATGTCTCATACCCATAGTGAGACGAGGACTAGAAAAACTACCACAGTGGTAATCTTATTTTTATCTACAATAAAATTTTTAATGTGAGTAGGATAAAGAGAAATACAAGACTGCAAAAAATTAATATAGACTATGCATAATATTATAAAAGAAAGTTGCTCCAACAAAGTAATACATAGCTCTTAAAAATATATAAAATTGCAAGAAGATTACTAATAGACTATACATAGTATAAAAGAAATTTATTCTAAGAAAATAAATAGATCTTAGAAAGTGACTTTCAGAAAGCACATACCTTGCAAGAAACAATTGTCATTAGGCTTTTTCAAGAAATAATTGTAGCAATCATTTTTTCATCTACAATGAAAGTTTTAATGAGATTAGGATAAAGAGAAATACAAAATTACAAAAAAATTACTTATTGAACTACACATAATATAAAAGAAAGTTGCTCTAACAAAGTAATACATAACTCTTAAAAAAAATATAAAACTGTAAGAAGTTTACTAATTGACTATACATAGCATAAAAGAAATCTACTCTAAAAATATAAGTAGAGCTTAGAAAAGTGACTTTCAGGATGCACATACCTTGCAAGAAACAATTGTCAATTAGATTTTTTTCAAGAAATATTTGTCATTATTTTTCTCTATTTCAAGAAACAATTATCATTGGATATTTTAATGCAAAATTAAATAATTGGGGGTTATGAATATAAAAGGTTTTAGAGTTATGAATTTTATTAATATTAATTAAGAGCGTAATTTATTTTGAACATAAAGAGATATGAGTTAAGAAAATAATTTTAAAAATAAAATAATTAAAAAAAATAAAAAAAAAACTCCAAAAAAGGAGGAAAAAGATATATCAGATCCTTGACCAAAGAGAGATGTCACATCATCTTATCTTGATTCTTATTTTATTATTATATATAGATTGAATAACTGATGTCATTCCTTTCATATTATTTGACATATTTGTTTTTTATAAATTAAAAATAAACTAATAAAAAATACAATTGATTGATATGATCCTATTGAATTTATATTAAATTATTGTACTTATTAAACTTAATTACTTCCATACTAAAGGTAAAATTAAAAAAAATATTTAATTATCTTTTAATTCTTTAAATATATCAATTATTTTGAGATAAGTTTTTTTAATAAATATATCAAATAATATGAGACGGAGGAAGTACTACTCTATTCATCTCATTTGAAGCAAATGGTAGGCGGAGTATACACTTTTAACAAGATTTTATTCATTTTAATTAAAATTTAAACGCCTTGGTTGTATGCTCAAAATCAGCAAAGTGCGTGATGTCAAATGCTATCTATGTGAAAAAATAAACGAATCAATATGCGACACATGAATTTTTCTTTTTTAAAAAACCTAGGTTCTGTTTGAAAATTCACCTAATAATTAGAATTGGTGTAATTACAGTTCAGTAATTACACAACCTAGTAATTGAGATGAATTGTTTGTTTGGTGGAATTATATGTGTATTGTGTGGTTACAACCACAAGTGTAATTATATAATTTTATTAATTTTTTAAAATAAAAAATTATTATTAAAACTTTAAAAATTATATAAAACAAATAAGGGCCTAAATGATATTAAATTAAATATTTAAGATACATACTGTCTTTTGAAAATATACTAATTAATAATTATATGTTCTTAACTAATATAATAAAAACATAATTGATTTATATTTTTCAAATTAGTATATTTTAATTAAATTAATCATAAAAATAAAAGTACATGATTTCTAAGAACACCATGAAATGCATGTTTGACAAACAAATTAATACTATAAATATAATGTCATTAAATTATTAAAATATTTGATAAAAAGATAATCTATCAACTTTAAGTAAAACAAAAATAACTTACAATGTGAAATATCAAGTCAATACTATTAAAATAAATAGATTAAAACTGAAAATATAACACATGTTTTCAAAATTCAAACAAAAAAAGTTTACACAATACTCTTATGTCAAATTTTAACATAATGTTCATAAATATAATTAAAACAAAATGAAAACGTAAGTTTATAACCTTATTCAAGAATAAATTATACTTTAATTTATATATTTGAATACTAACAAATTTATGCAAAATGAAAAAAATAAACATAAAATAAATAAAAATGTGATAATACAAATAATTTCATGGAATCACATGAAGTAAAGGTTAGGAATGAGAGTGAGGAAATGAAATGTAAATAACAAAAAGTAAAAAATATATTCTTTACAAAAATATTAGAATAATAAATATAAAAAAGAATTCAGAATAACAGAAATAAAAATTAAAATAAAATAAAAAATAAAAATAAAAATAAAAATAAAAATAAAAATAAAAATAAAAATAAAAATAAAAATAAAAATAAAAATAAAAATAAAAATAAAAATAAAAATAAAAATAAAAGAAAGAAATTAAAAAGTACCAGCTTGTAATTACTAGCAATTCACAATCCCTTCCCACCCCCACCCCCACCCCCCACCCCCCACCCTCACCCGTATTAGATAGACTAATTATCCCTGCTAATACACCCAATTACCTGGTGACAAAGTAATTACCGGATCAATCAAACATATCAAATAATGTAATTACACACAATTACACCAAATTCAATTTCTAGGATGACTTTCCAAATAGATCCTTACTTCTACCTTTTCCCCCCTCCAAAATATCTAATCCATCCCTTTTTTCTTCCTTTTGTTCTTAGGCCTTTTCTCGTTGTTCTTCTTCTACCAACCCATTTATATTTCTTTTTTTTCTATGCATTTTGGGGTCTAAAAATGAATGGGGTGTTGGCTAGTATTGAGGCAAAGTGAACATTTCTGGATCAGATTAAGTCTAAGTAATTGGAGGATTAGAGGTTGAATTTCCTATGGAATAAAGTTGTAAATGGGGAGGTGGCAGACAAGACCCTTTACACGGTTAGGGTTTCGTGTTTTAAGGAAAGGTTATGTGTTCCTCAGGTGGGTGATTTCATTCGTGATGTACTTGTAGAGGCCCATGGTTTGCATTATTCTACACATTCGAGTACGACCAAAATGTATTGTGACTTGAGGTTGCTTTAATGGTGGCCCAAGATGAAGAGGGACATAGTGGATTATGTTTTCAAGTGTCAAAATTGTTTACATGTGAAGTATGAACATCAAAGGCCCGCGGGGTTGCTTCAGAGAATGCCTATAGCCATGTGAAAATAGGAGCATATTACTATAGATTTTGTGGTGGGTCTTCCTAAGATTTTGAAAAAATTTGACTCCATTTGGGTGATAGTGGATCGGCTGATGAGATCAACTCACTTCTTGCTGGTTTAGGTAGACTACAAATCAGAGCAATCAACTAAAATCTACATCAAGGTGATTGTGAGACTTCATGGGGTGCTACTTACCACCATTTTTGATAGAAATACAATATATACTTCCAAATTTTGGGATAGGTTGCATGAGGAGTTGGGCACAAAGATCACATTTAGCATGACTTTTTATCCTCAAATTGATGGATAGTCGAAGAGGATGATTCAGGTGCTAAAAGACATATTGAGGGCATACGTGATTGACTTTGGTGGTTACTGGGACCAATTTCTTTCATTGTGTGAGTTTTCATACAACAAGAGTTATCACTCCAGCATTGATATGGCACCATTCGAGGCACTCTATGGAAGGAAGTGTAGGTCTCCTATTAGGTGGTTTGAGGTTAGAGATGTTAAACCATTAGGCACTGACATGGTAAAGAAGTCTTAAGAGAAATTAAGGTTCATTAAAACCAAGTTATTGGCTGCTCAAAGTAGGCAAAAAGAGCATGCAGACCATAAGGTAAGAGACATGGACATCAAGGTTGGGGAGTAAGTTTTGCTTAAGGTATCCCATATGAAGGGAGTTATGAGGTTCAACAAGAGGGCCAAGCTCAGCCCTCAGTGTATTAGTCCCTTTGAGGTTCTTGAAGATGCAGGTGTGGTTGAGTACAAGTTAGATCTGTCATTGAGATTGTTGGGATTTCATTCAGTATTTTATTTCTCTATTCTCAAAAGGTACCATGGGGATGGAGACCCCATCATTAAGTGCGACTCTGTTCTTTTAGATAAGGATTTGGATTAGGCGGAGGAAGTAGTAATAATTCTATATCGGGATGTTTGGAAATTGAGAATGAAGGAAATTCTTTCGATTAAGGTTTAGTATAAGCATCGTTAGATTGAGGAATCCACTTGGGAAATCGAGAAGGACATGCAAGGCAAGTACCCTCAGTTGTTAGAGGATATATGTACTATCTTCTCTCATCATTTTAGCCTATTTTTGCATTTTGATAAATTCAGAGACAAATAATGGGTACATTGGTATCTATTGTAACAACTATTTTCATCATTATGTATGAAACTTTTAGTAAATATCGTATGTTAAAATTCTTCCCAAATTTGAAGTTATATATTTCAGGCCAGGCTAGTTTCGAATGAAATTAAATCAAGCTATGGTCTTGGGAAATCTGAGAATGATTTAGGCAGGTTTGGTGGTGTTTGATCTGATTTCTAGTTAGCTAAGACGATAAGGAACCCGTAGGAATTTATGGAGTTGAATTAAGTTATGTAGAACTCCCAAAATTAATCTTAGTGTAAAGAGCATTGTTTAGAATATCTTGGATTTAAGGCATTTTGCAAAAATTGGAATTTTTGGGAAAAACTAGACATTCTATCCTGTCGATGACACTATTGAGGCATGCACACTACTATAGTAGAGAAATTCCTTCAATAACAGTGGTCAGACCTGGTCAATGCCCGCTATAGTGGTAGGTGCCACTATAGCGAGCTGCCATAGCAATTCTACTATAGTAACGTATGTTGCTATAGCAGTAAAAGTCACAAATTTATGTAATTATCTCACCAAAATAGTTACTTTTTAAAACTTGTTTTGTGGAAAAGTAGGGGCATTTCCACCAAATTTTTATCATTTGACTTTGTTAAGGTAAGGAATTCATCCCTATTAACTTGTTATTGATAATTTAGCCTTAGAATTCCTATAGAGTTTAGGGAGGGTTTTAGGGATGATTTTAGTTATTTACCGGTGCAAGGTATAAGTTTGTCGATTTTGATCGTTAACAATTAATTTACCTTTGCATTCGTTAATTCACTAATTTATCCATAAAACTTGTAGTTTTAGATTAATAATGGTAGAAAAGCCCTAGAATAGGAAGGTAATGATCATGAACTTAACCTTAAGGGTTGGGTGTGAGTTATAATTCCCAACATAGTAGGTCATTTCATTAATTATGTGCTTATATGCATGTTCTAGACTAAGCACAAGTAGAAATTACACGAAAGCAAAAAGCACCATCTTAGAGGAGTTGTTAAAGCTTGATTCATGGTAGGTGATGGTATTGTAGTTTAACCCAATTTTCGATATATGTTCTTGTTAAATACTTTGTAGTATGGCTTGTTAATTCATGTTATTTAGTGTGGTCAATGCAAATGATTTTACATTGTTGTATGATTTTGACCAACCTTATTGCTAAGTGTGGAATATTTCGATATTTGAAACGTTCTCATGGGTTATTGGTGAAATAAGATTGGCAGACGCTTGTGTCTGGGTATTAGTTAAGGGTGTTAAGTGGGCCGGGCTAGGTCAACCCGAAATTGCCCCATTAAATTTATCCGGTTTGTGGGTCGGGCCGGGTCCGGGTTGGGGTTAAGTGGGTCAGGTCGGTCCGAACTCAATAGTAAAATTTTTAAAAATAGCCCTAACCTGGCCCACTTAACCCAACCCGGTCAAACCCACCTAAACCTGATCAAACCCGATTTAAAATCCAGTCAAACCCGATCAAAAATAAAATAAAAAGTTTTTTTCAATATACACTATATATACCCACATATATACATTTTAAATACTTTAAATAATATATATACACTATATATATAGTATATATTACATTACAATTTAAAAATTATAGACACATACACAATTACACATATATACGCACCATTCAATGTATATATACTACTTTAAAGTTTAAATAAAATATACTACAATATATATACATTACAATATATATATATATATATATATATATATATATATAGTTATATACTAATTTATAAAACATATACACATGTATACGTTAAATATACATGCCTATAGAAGATATATTCACATATATATGCTCTATTCAATGTATATGTACTACTTTAAATAAAATATACTACAATATATATACATTACAATATATATATATATATATATATATATATATATAGTCGTATACTAATTTATAAAACATATACACATGTATACGTTAAATATACACGTCTGAAGATATATACACATATATATGGACCATTCAATGTATATGTACTACTTTAAATAAAATATACTACGATATATATACATTAATATATATATATATATATATATATAGTTATATACTAATTTATAAAATATATACACATGTATACGTTAAATATACACGTCTATAGAAGATATATTCACATATATACACTCTATTCAATGTATATGTACTACTTTAAATAAAATATACTACAATATATATATATATATATAGTTATATATATATATATAGTTATATATATATATATATATATATTTAGTTATATATATATATATATTTAGTTATATACTAATTTATAAAACATATACACATGTATACGTTAAATATACACGTCTATAGAAGATATATACACATATATACACATCATTCAATGTATATGTACTACTTTAAATAAAGCATATACTACAATAAATATACATTACAATATATATATATATATATATATATATATATATATATATATATAGTTATATACTAATTTATAAAACATATACACATGTATACGTTAAATATACATGTCTATAGAAGATATATTCACATATCTACGCTCTATTCAATGTATATGTACCACTTTAAATAAAATATACTACAGTATATATACATTACAATATATATAGTTGTATACTAATTTATAAAACATATACACATGTATAAGTTAAATATACAGGTCTATAGAAGATATATACACATATATACACACCATTCAATGTATATGTACTACTTTAAATAAAATGTAATACGATAAATATACATTACAATATATCTATATATATAGTTATATACTAATTTATAAAATATATACACATGTATACGTTAAATATACACGTCTATAGAAGATATATACACATATATACACACCATTCAATGTATATGTACTACTTTAAATAAAGTATACTATGATATATATACATTAAAATATATATATATATATAGTTATATATATATATACATATATATATATATATATAGTTATATATATATATATATATAGTTATATATATATATATATAGTTATATACTAATTTATAAAACATATACACATATATACGTTAAATATACACGTCGATAGAAGATATATACACATATATACGCACCATTCAATATATATGTACTACTTTAAATAAAGCATATACGCACCATTCAATATATATGTACTACTTTAAATAAAACATATACTACAATATATATATACACTACAATATATATTCAAATTATAAAACTTATAAACATGTATACATTAAATATACACATCTATAGAAAATATATACACAAATATACAAAACATATGCTACTTAATATAATAAATTAATAATACTTGATAGTAAATTAATAATATATTAAAAGTAAGTTTTTAATTTAATCTAGAAATTCAATTTAAATCATTAAATGAAAAAAATTACAAAGTAAGGACTAAGAAGTGAATGAATGTTGAATTTTATTGATTGAAAAATGATCCAAACTTTATAATTTACATGAATGAAAAATCTACAAATTATACATCATTTTTTTCAACTCATTTATGTTAATATTAACGGGAACTTGCATAGGATAGTCAAAGTCAACGGGGGCAAAACCATGTATTGGACTTGATTCTGCTGAGTTCTCTCGTGAAGACATACTTTCTTCAAGTCTCTACTCGTCGTTCGGTTCCGATTCCATTCCTTGGTTATCTCCAAACTGTTGTCGTCCCTGACTAAAGGCGCTCTCTGATGCAACGGTTGACATTGGAACATTCAAGATATCTCTAACTAATCTTGAAAGCACAGGATATTGTGTTTCATTACTCCTCCACCAATTCAACGTGTTGATCCGTCATCTGCGATCCTCTGGCGGCAATCGAAGATAATATTTCAGCTCTTCCCAATAAGTTGATGTGTAAGCTCTCTCATCAACACTGTTCCAATAAGGTAAATTATAAAAGAAATCAGGAAAACCATTATGTGCCGCCCTTTTAGAAGATGATGACTCCTCGGGAGGATGAAGGCGACAGTTGGAGTGATATTTGTAGGTACGGCTAAATCAACTAAATCAACATAGTGATTATATAATTTTTCTATGTATTCATTCGCATCACCCATAACCGTCCACAAATCAAGTTGTACTTGTTCAGAATCATTGTTAGTATTTATTTCTAAGTTAGCATAAATAATAGTACTAAAGTGACACATAGTATTATATTTCATGCATGGATTTAGCATAGCACCAACCAAGTAAATAGGGGGAATCGGGAAAAAATATTTTTTAAATTTAGTAAACATGACACCAACAACTTCTTTATAACCTTTTTTATTTTTATATTCTTTGAGCAAACTAGAAATATCGGCTATATATGCCAAAATATTACAAACAGTAGGATAAGAAGCACCGGAAAATTCAACCGTAGCTACATAAATTTTTTTTAAAAACTTAACAAGATCATTAATTACAACCCAATCAGAATCATGTAGCATGCAATCAGCAGAATCAACAAACGAACTGCAATGTTGATTAAAAGTTAGTGTAATAGGAACTCTATATTTATAACAAGTTTTTAAAAAAATCATACGTAGAATTTCATCTAATATCAATTTCCTCAGGCATCAATATCGGTGCAAGTCCATTTTTTTGATATTTAACTTTAAATTCTCTAATTCTCGATCTTCGATTATTTCCTTGAATAAAACCAACAGCAAGACGGATTTTTTTAATATAAAACTCAATAAACTCAAGACCATCTTTTATAATTAAATTATATATATGACATACATACTTAATATGAAAAATTTCAGGCAACAACGAAGATAACTTATATTTTAACTTTTTTATATCAGTCTTGTTGTTAGAAGCATTATCAAAAGTAATACGTAAGATTTTATTTTCGATACCATAAAATTCGGCAACTTTAACAATAGAATCAGCAATAAAATCTCCAGTATGTTTACGATCTTCATTATATAAAAAAGCAAGAATATATTTTTGCATCAAAAAATTACTATCCATCAAGTGACAAGTAATGGTTGAATAATCATTTTTATTTACAACACGACCAAGATCAAAAGTTAGGGACAATCTACATTGAATATTTTTTAACAATGTTGATAAATAAAAATAATATTATGAATGAAGTCTAAAAATATCAGACCAACAAGTACTTCTAGGAATACCATTAAACATAGAATTATAAATTGCTTGAATATAATGAATAAAGACATCAGAAGAAGGAAAACTAAAAGGCAAACAATCCACAGCTATCAGTTTAGCTATTTCTTCCTGGCCCCGCAATTTATTATACTTCTTCATTACCTGATCGACTGCTGAGTCCATTCTAGTTTGCGTTGGTCCACCAACATCCCCACCACCTCGTACAATATTTAACTCTCTTTCGTGAGCATCACCTATATGTCTCATTAACGTACCCGTACCCCCTTGCTTGCCTCCGCTTTTATGCTTATATATTTGTTGACAAATATTGCATTGCACTCAGTATCTGATATACGTTCAAAAAATTACCATGCAATACTAGTTGTTTTACGAGCTCTTGGAGAACGGGGAGGACGGAAAGAGAGATTAACCGATTCAGATCTAACGTTAGCATTTTCTACTGCGGGTGTCTCACTAATATTTTCATTATCTTCGTCTAAATTAATTGCATCTACTTTATTTTCTTCTTCTATACCATAATTTTTCTGAGCTTCTACATAATTCATATCATGAGCATCTACACCTATTTTTTCCTCAAAAGGTGTACCAAGCGGTACCAGAGACGAAGGCACATGGGTATATCTACTACTTGAAGTACCTCTACCGCTAGTAATTCGCTTTTTACTACCACTACCTCTTCCGGGACAAATTTTTTTAACACCTTTAGTAGCGAGGTTTCTTAATTTATCCATAATATAAATTAAACTAAAAAAATTTAAAATACACAAATATAATAAAATTAAATATTCAACAATTAATACAATAAATAAAAATTAAACCTAAGAGATGGAACGACAATACCAAATTTTGAAAGTATCCGAAGGTTGCGACTTTAGAAACTTCCACTCGTACTTTGTAATCGCAAAATTAAAAAATTAAAGTGAGCACTTTAGGAAATTAAATATATTGAATATTTGAGAATTGAGATTTGAGAGAGAATGAGATTTGCGAGAGTAAAAAATTGGATGAAAAATGATTTGAAGGTGTAGGGTATTTATAGAATTTCTTTTGGGATTAAAAAATATTTTAAATGAATTTTTTTTAATAAATAGGCCCAAACTAGCCGTTTGGACCCAAAAATGGCTATATAGCCGTTGGGCCAATGGCTAGTTTGCCCCAACTATCTTTTTTTTTTTTTAAAAAACCTTATTCGAGTTGGGTCGGTTAACCGGTGGGCCTAGACTAGGCTTGGTCGGGGCCGGGTTAATCGGCCCCAACCAAAAAATTTAATCGGCCCGGGACCCAGTACCCTACAGCCCATGGGCTGATCGGGTCAGGTCAAACCAGACCGGTTTTATTAAGTGGGCCAGTTCGAGCTGGGTTGGGTCGGGTCAACCTGGACCGTTTGATAGGTTTAGTATTAGTATAGGGATAGTAATTGTTCCCTGTAGGTCATGGATAGAAGGTGGATGTATTACCCATCGCGTGTATGTACGAGGGTCAGGTGAGATTGACGGTTCCATGAGTGACCTAGGAAATACATACATACATACACACACACACACATATATATATACACACACAAACACACATATGTTCTTGATAATTGTTTACTTGTATTGACTTGTTTTGGCTGAATATTACTTGGTGTTATTTTCTTGACTTGTTGGTTTTAATACTCATCTGCTTAATTGGTGTAGTGTATATTAATTTTGATCTTGGATTAACTTGTTGTACTATATTTTGGTTAAGTTTTCATAGTCTCATCTTGGGTTGGCCATATGACCCTACTAGCATACTGTTATTTTCTTGTGTGCTGATACTGCCCCTGCTCTTACGTTTATGAGTGCAACACATATTCCAACGGCTCCTAAGATACCTCACTTGTGATTCTAGTAATTCATTTCATATTCCAGGGTGAGCAACATCGGTCTACCATTGGATCTTTTCCTTATGACATAGTTCTTTATTTTCGGACTTATGCTTTCATTTTTGTTTTTGGGGTTGCATCCCTTTCTTGATAATATTTAGTAGTTTTGATATGGATAACTTTTGGGTCCTAGGGATGGTCTTGTTGTCATGACCTGATTTACGAGTCATGATGGCACCTACCAAATCCCGCTCGTAGGTAAGCCGATACCATAACTCGGAGCTAATGCAATGGATTAATTCGGTAAGGAATTCCCAACATGGGCCAAATTCAATGAACACAACAACAACAACATACCCAGTGTATTCCCACCTAATGGGATCTGGGGAGGGTAGAGTGTACGCAGACCATACCACTGTCTCAGGAGAAGTAGAGAGGCTATTTCCGATAGACCCCCCGGCTTAGGACCAATAACAGTATAACAAACATAAAAAGTAAGCGCATATAAACTAGTATGGTACGCAAAACAAACTAACAGTATAATAAACACAAAAGATACGTGCATAATAGACTAGTACAGGATACAAAATAAACCAACACCACTAGCCCCAAGATAAGAATACAGCCACAATACTACGAACCAGAAACTCCAGCCCCAAAGGAGCGCTCCCCTACTACTGCCGACGCGCTCCCACCCCTAAACCTCTACCCTAATCCGCGTCCTCCACACTTTTCTATCAAGTGTTATGTCCTCTGTAAGATGTAACTGATCCATATCATTCCTAATCACCTCCCTCCAATTATTTTTTGGTCTACCTCTACCCCGCCTAAAACTATCCATAGCCAGAGTTTCACACCTCCACACTGGAGCATCAGGGCCCCTCCTCATCACGTGCTCGAACTAACGTAGCCTTCCTTTTCGCATCTTATCCTCCACTAAGGCAACTCCCACTTATACCGAATAATCTCATTCCTCACCCTATCTTTCCTGGTATGTCCACACATCCATCGCAACATCTGTATTTTTGCCCCCTTTAGCTTTTGGATGTGGGAGTTCTTAACTGGCCAACACTCCACTCCATACAACATAGCCAACCAGACTACGACTCTGTAGAACTTACCTTTATGGTTTGGGGACATCTTCTTATCACAGAGGACTCCCGAAGAGAGCCTCCACTTCAATCACCCTGCCCCAATACAATGCATGAAATCCTCATCAATCTCACCATTACCCTAAATTTTAGACCCTAGATATTTGAAACTCTCCCGTTTCTTAATGTCCTGAGATTCCAGCTTCACAACCTCTCCATACTCTTGTGACATATCATTAAACTTACACTCCAAGTACTCCATATTGGTTCTACTTCACCGAAAACCTTTAGATTCAAGCGTTATCTCCAAATCTCCAACTTATCATTAACTCCAACCTGAGTCTCGTCAATCAAAACCATATCATCTGCAAATAACATACACCAAGGCATAGTTGGAAAAGTAAGATAGTCATCCTATTTTTCTTAACTTGGAAAAAGAAGTTCAGAGTAAAAAAGTTAAGGTTTTATCACAAGAGGGATATGGTGTTCTTCATTGACAAGGCTGATTATGTGTTCCAGATGTGGATGACTTGAGATAGTGGATGTTATCAGAAGCTCACAATTCTAGGTATTCTATCCACCCAGGAGCCACTAAGATATACCGTGATTTGCGGGAAGTCTATTGGTGGAATGGCAAGAAAAAGGATGCTACAAAATTTGTGTCTTAGTGTCCAAATTGCCGGTAGGTTAAGGTTGAGCACCAAATACCTTGTGTTATGATTCAGGAGATCAATATTCCTACTTAGAAGTAGGAAGTGGTGAAGATGGACTTTATTACACGATTGCCTTATACTCGCTGACAACATGATTTTATTTGGGTTATCATGGACCAAATGACTAAGTCATCCCACTTCATGCCAGTTAACACTTCAGATTCTGCTGAAGATTATGCTAAGCTCTATCTTAGGGTGTTGGTGAAATTATATGGAGTCTCTTTGACCATTATTTCACATAGAGGTACCCAATTTACCTCTCGATTTTGGAAGACTTTTCAGAAGGGTCTTGGTACCCAAGTACATCTCAGTATAACTTTACACCCGTAGATAGATGGTCATGCAGAATGGACCATCCAGATCTTAGAGGACATATTGATAGCGTGCGTGATCTACTTTAAGGGTAGTTGGAATGATCACTTGCCTTTGACTAAGTTTACTTACAATAACAACTATCATTTCAGTATTCATATGGCCATATTTGAGGTGCTTTATGGTAGGAAGTGCAGATCTCATATTGGTTGGTTTGAGGTTGGTGAAGATGCTTCTATAGGGCAAGATTTAGTACATAGGGCGAAAAAAAAAGGTCAGCTGATTAGAGAAGGCTGAAAACTTCCCAAAGTTATCAGAAATACTATGTAGATGTGAGGAGAAGGAAAGTCAAGTTTGATATTAATGATTTTATCTACTTAAAGGTTTCTCCCATGAATGGGGTTAAGAGGTTTGGTAAGAAGGAAAAGATCAGTCCCTGCTATGTTGGTCCTTATAGGATTGTGAGTTGATATGGTAAGGTAGCCTATGAGTTAGAGTTGCCTACAGATTTAGCATCAGCGCATTGATAACGCTCAACTTACACCTCAAATTAGTGTAAGGCGGTCGTCGTCAATATATTTACCCAATTTTGGAGTCAGGGTTGAATCCACAGGGAACAATGTGAGTGGCGATTAAACTAGTATGAAATTATAGCTATAAGTTAAATTCAAACAAATGATACAAAAATATAAAATGGGGTTTTAGTATTAATGTTTGTAATCAATATAAATGGAAAGCCAGAGTTATGTTCACTGTGGGTTTCGGAAATTGACAGATACTAGGTACTGCTTAAGACTCTTGAAGTAAGTAGGAACAACAGAATATCCCTAAAGACTATACTATCTAACTTATCTCTCGACCTCACCAGACAATTTATTATCTAATTCTCTTAAACTTAGATAACTTATCTATTTCCAATAGGATGTTATCTCAAGTAGATTAATCCAGTTACGACATTAATCATTAAACAAAAGGTTGGTAGCTTCCGAGTCCCTGTTGATAATTCACGTCCTCTAGTCTATTTCTCTGTTTAAGCAAATAAACCTAAGGCATAACCTATTGTTTGCAACTAATAGATTTTAAGTTAAAACAACAAAATTTCAAGACATCCTACTACTCTTTGAACCCTTTAAGTACCTAGCAGCATATCAAACCCTAATCCATGAATCCCATAACTCGGGCTAATGGAATTAGCCACTCATGATTTGATGAACGAAATAAAAATTTGAATTCATGATAGTATGGATAAACTTACGAATGGATGAAAACCAAAATTATTTCTTCAATTGAATCACAAGAGAATAATCCACAATAGTTGATAAGTGTTGAAGGGAAAACAAGAAAAATACTTGACGAAAAAGATGAGGCAATGTACATTCCTCCCAAGTTTTTAAAAACAAGATTGAGAGATTAAAGGATTAAAGAATATTGTCCATAAAACCCTAAAAGATTCTATTTATACTTAACCCTAATTATGGAAATAAAATAACAAAAATCATAAAACTCTTCGGATTAGGTGACGCCGTCGCTGACGCCATGTCAAGGTTCTGACGCCTTATCACAGATGGCGTCAGAATCGCTCCAGTTGCCTTCAAAATCTGTCTTAGGATGACGATGTAGCTGACACCCGCGTCATCGATCTGACGGCGTATCACTAATTTCATCAGATTTCTTCTTCAAGCTCAATTCTCTGGTTTAGACTGACGCCCATCATGACGCCTTATCAGCTCTTTGACGCTATGTCACCAATGTCGTCAGAACTTCCTCTCAGACTTTAACTCTCTGGTTAGGGCTGACGCCAATGCTAATAGCTCATCACAAGGCTGACGACTTATCACGGTCGTCGTCAGCTATGTTTTCAGCTCTTTTTGCTCAGATTTCAGCTCTTTTGCTCCATTGTTATTTATTTCTATGCATCTTGACTTTTCTATAAAATCGTAAGAAATAACATCAAAAATACCAATAATTATTTAAGAACTTACAATTATTTCAAGTTAAAAAGTCTTAAATGTGCTACAAAAATATAGCACATCAACACCCTCAACTTAAAACAATTGCTTGTCCTCAAGCAACTACATAACACCATACTACGATGCTTAACCATGAGGCACATAAGATACCTATCACAGTTGATTATCAAGTTTAGGTCAAAACTCATGCCACTCTCCGCGTTCAATTACTTATAAATCCAATTGTGCATATCAATGAAGATTAACAATTTGACCCAAAGGAATCAAGATATGGCATCAATTCAACAACAATAACCATGCATATGTACAAGTTACACTACCCAAACAAGTAAACAACTAGCAATGCAACCGATATGCCCTTTCAATGAAGAAGTCCCTCTCCACTCATATATGAACTCAAGCATGTCAATGCGGGGATGGTCAAGAAACACTCACTCTCAGAAAGAAATTCCAATCAATGCATGTCAAATACCATATGGTTGCCTTTATTTTCATTACCAAGGTGTCCAGACAGGTAATTTAGGATTACTATAGGTCTTTTCTTCGGCTTGTAATGTAGGCTAAGGGATGGTATGATATTCAATGGCATTTACAGTGACTAAGCCTCCTTGGCACTACCTTAACTTTTGGGGTTCACTTATTAACCTTTTTCTTCTTTTTCTCCATTTCTTGATCACACATTATTCAGGATGGATGTGGTTTTTCTTTTTCATTCCTTTTCTTTTCTTATTCTTCTTCCACACCACTCAGCTTTTTATTCTTTTTCACTTATTCTTTTCCTTTTATTCTACCTTTCTTCATACCTAGTTTACATCACGCACCCCTATGATGGACACCCTCAACTTAGGTTGTTTTCCTAAGTCAAGGTGCACAGTGTCCAAGGAGGAACAGGGCTAAAACAGGTTTATTATGATCTAAATGGGAAGGTGACAGGTGTCATAGAAAGAAATGGTCAATTCAGGCTCAAAATAGGGATCAAGAGATATTATGCATACAGGAAAGGTCATTTAGGCTAAAAGTGGACTAACATCAACAACAACCTATGATCCTTTCCTAACCCCTATCTTTCAACCAAAGTAAGACTAACCGGGCAAGTTCTGGATTTAACACACAAAGGAAACTAAGTAGTATCTCACACACACATGGTACAAAGGTGTATCACAAGCTACTACCTATTCGGCTCATGCGATTGTTTAGCAGTGGATATCATGTCACTAGTACTAATGCCATAACATGATGCACAGTGGTCACACATAAATATATATCACACAGTTATAAAACAGACCAACGGAGAGGCGTTTATCAGTCTAAAAAATCAACAAAAATATGTCAACTATCCTAGATACTTATTTTTCTCCCAATTAACCACAACACATCACAAAATAAAACACAATACGCCTAAATATGCCATCTCTACAAGGAACAAGACTCCGAGGAAAAGAGGCACGACAACAAAAACCCCAGGAGGACATCAACACCCACAAGTATCCCCACCCTCAACTTAATATCATGCATTATTCCCAACACGTCAAATCAAAACAAGAGAGTTAGAAACATACCTGTGGCACCATGGGTGCGAAGATCTGATGTCAATCACATAATACGAATACAAACAACAAATTACCTTGGGTTGCCTCCCAAGAAGCACCTAATTTAGTGTCGCGGCACGACCTAACTCAATTTTTTCCTCCATCTTGAGGATATGAACTTCACCCCCAACTTAGAGTCCATCTTCTTGCCTCACTCATAGGGAGGTGGTACAAAGATTAAGAAGCCGAGTAATGGATGATGCATGGTAAACAACTCAGCTTTAAAGTGAGGTGTGTTTTTGTGTTGCTTATCAAGTGTAAAATAAAGAATATAGGATTCTTGTTCCTCATCTTCACAGTCTTCCACTATTTTAGATGATTCCACAGACAAGATATCATCTAAACATAATGTGGAAAAATACTTCGAGTGTGGCCCAATAAATCCTACTTCAAAATTTACTCTATCCTCTACACACTCACTTTTATTCATCTTCTCAACATTTTTACTTTGAATTGGGCTAGAGTCTTCATAAGAGATTGGCTTGGCTTCGTCTTTTACCTCTAGCGCCATTCCCTCAATCTTGGCATCATCCCTCATGGTTGGCTCGGTTGGTTGGGAAATCTCCAAGGGTTGATCAACATCAAGCTCATCATCAGTATAGGAATCTTGCTCTTCATCATCACGCTCTTCCATTATTTTAAATGATTCCACATACAAGATATGATCTAAACATAATGTAGAAAAGTGTTTTGGATGATTGACCTCGATATCCATCTCTTCTATCCTTTCTCTTCCCTCATTAAATGCCCTTATGTCTTGATGTATATCATGTATGACATCATTCATTGTGTCTACACGATCTAACATTAGTTGAAGCATATCTTCAATGCCACACTTCCCGGAGCTTCGTTCTCTCTTTTCTTGACTATAAGACCTGTCAAACTCATAAGAAGAACTAGAATTTGGGTTAGCACAATATGGGGAGGGGGAATTTGAGAAATCACTCCAATGTCCATCTTGACCACCACATAAAGAACAATTATACTCCTGGTAGGATGGAGATAGTGCACACATTTCTCTCCGGGGAGCATATCTACAGTCATGCCAAAAGTGGGGTCCATCACAATATGGACATGGATCATCCAGATAAGATTTCCAACCATCAAACTCACATTCATTCCATGATGCCATAGTAAGAAATAAACAAAAATAAAGAAACTCTACCTAACACATGAAACAAAGGAAATCACAAACAAATATTTACAAGTTCGAATTTAAGCAAGTAAACTAAAATTCCAAACCACTCAATACGCCAAATTATTCCCCGGCAACGGCGCCATTTTTGATAATGCTCAACTTACACCTCAAATTAGTGTAAGTCGGTCGTCGTCAATATATTTACCCAACTTTGGAGTCGGGGTCGAATCCACAGGGAACAATGTGAGTGGCGATTAAACTAGTTTGAAATTATAGTTACAAGTTAAATTCAAACAAATGATACAAAAATATAAAATAGGGTTTTAGTATTAATGTTTGTAATCAATATAAATGGAAAACCAGAGTTATGTTCACTATGGGTTTCGGGAATTGACAGATACTAGGTACTGCTTAAGACTCTTGAAGTAAGTAGGAACAATAGAATATCCCTGACGACTATACTATCTGACTTATCTCTCGACCTCACCAGACAATTTATTATCTAATTCTCTCGAACTTAGATAACTTATCTATTTCTAATAGGATGTTATCTCAGGTAGATTAGTCTAGTTACAACATTAATCATTAAACAGAAGGTTGGTAGCTTCCGAGTCCCTGTTGATAATTCACGTCCTCTAGTCTATTTCTCTGTTCAAGCAAATAAACCTAAGGCATAACCTATTGTTTGCAACCAATAGATTTTAAGTTAAAACAACAGAATTTCAAGATGTCCTGCTACTCTTTGAACCCGTTAAGTACCTAGCAGCATATCAAACCCTAATCCATGAATCCCATAACTCGGGCTAATGGAATTAGCCACTCATGATTTGATGAACGAAATAAAAAGTTGAATTCATGATAGTATGGATAAACTTACGAATGGATGAAAACCAAAATTATTTCTTCAATTGAATCACAAGAGAATAATCCACAATAGTTGATAAGTGTTGAAGGGAAAACAAGAAAAATACTTGACGAAAAAGATGAGGCAATGTACGTTCCTCCCAAGTTTTTAAAAACAAGACTGAGAGATTAAAGGATTAAAGAAGATTGTCCATAAAACCCTAAAAGATTCTATTTATACTTAACCCTAATTATGGAAATAAAATAACAAAAATCATAAAACTCTTCGGATTAGGTGACGCCGTCGCTGACGCTATGTCAAGGTTCTGACGCCTTATCACGGATGGCGTCAGAATTGCTCCAGTTGCCTTCAAAATCTGTCTTAGGCTGACGATGTAGTTGACACCGCGTCACCGATCTGCCGGCGTATCACCCACGTCGTTAGATTTCTTCTTCAAACTCAATTCTCTGGTTTAGGTTGACGCCCATCGTGACGCCTTATCAGTTCTTTGACGCCATGTCACTAATGTCGTCAGAACTTCTTCTCAGACTTCAACTCTTTAGTTAGGGCTGATGCCAATGCTGATAGCCTATCACAAAGCTGACGACTTATCACGGTCGTCGTCAGCCATGTTTTCAGCTCTTTTTACTGAGATTTTAGCTCTTTTGCTCCATTGTTATTTATTTCTATGCATCTTGACTTTCCTACAAAATCTTAAGAAATAACATCAAAAACACCAATAATTACTTAAGAACTTACAGTTATTTCAAGTTAAAAAGTATTAAATATGCTACAAAAATCTAGCATTTCACGCATCCTATTTTTTTTATCTCCTTATTGAAGAAATGCATTGGTGACCTAGCATCAGTAGTTCCTTTAGAGAGTGTGGACGTGAAAGATAGTCTCTCTTATGTAGAAACCTAGTTAACATCCTTGATCATCAAATTTGTAGTATAAGGAACAAATAGTGCGCTTTAGTAAAGGTTATGTAGAGAAATTACTCAGTTGAGGGGGAGCTATTTGGGAAACAGAGGTAGATATGATGACCAAGTACCCTAACTTTTCTCGTCTAACTCTGCCCCAACTTGAGGTAATAGTTCCCTTAATTAATTCTTTCTATTCAATCTCAGGCCACCCATATGTTTTCATGTAATAATAAATATTCATGAGTTTGTTTTAGTTCATAGATCAGTTGTAGATTCAATGTCCATGGTTCAACTTGTAGGAGTTCAGTGTATAATTTTATCTTTTTCCCTAATACTTCAACTTAGTCAGTTTCATTCAGGGACGAATGATTTCAAGGGGGATATATTGTAATACCCAAGTTTTAAGCTCTACAATCACCAACTTATGTATAATTGAATTAGTTTTCCAGTGCTGCTAGTTTTGCCTTAATTCAATGTCATAGTGAAAAGTCTTGGCCAATTTACTAAGGCACTGTCAAACTGCTAGTGACGATGACTTTGACAATGACTCATTGTCAGGACATAATGAGTCGTGGTGAGGACTCATTGTCATAGAAAGAGGGACTAAGAATTTCATTCTAGTGATGATGAGTCCAGCATACGACTCATTATCAGTCTAAATGAGTCGTTAGTTGGACCTATTATCACAACAGTAAGAAACCAAGGAATTAATCCCTTGACTAAGACTCCTCATGAAGACTCATTGTCATACAAAACAAGTTGTTAGGAAGGACCCATTGTCATAATAGTGAGGAATCAAATCCTTGATCCTATGGTCACGACTTCAGACCACGACTCGTGGTCAAACACAAGGAGTCCTTACCTAAGCCATTATGACTGTTTCCAGAAAATTTCTAAATGTTTTCAGAAGGGTTGTTTGGTCTTTTTCCACTCTTTTAACACCTAAAACACGTCATTTAGGATTTTCTAAAGCTAGAATATAAAGGGAAAATTCCCTGACTCTTCATTAAATCATAAGTTTTATTGACACTTAGAAAAAAAGAGATTCTCTCTTTTCCAAAAGTAAGTAGGGTTCCTCAACTTCACGCACAAATTCCAAAGAATTCTCTAAGGAATTTATCTCCATGAATGTGGGATTTCATCAATGGGTTCCTTCCACCCATTGAGTCCCTTAGATTTTCTCAATACTCAAGTTAAATTCACCTTTCAAGTTTAGGGTTCCGTAAAAAGCATGAGTTTCTTAATTCTTCAGTTTAATTTTTAAATTCAATCACGAATATGTGTTTCACCATAAGTATAAGCATACTTCCATACACATAATCATGATATCTCTTTATATCAATAAAATTGTAAATTCTTCGATTTGAGTCACAAAATTCCCTATCATGTTTATACTTTAATATTATCATATTGAGTTATATTATTCAGAGCTGGTGGGTTATGAACACCCGATACTTAGGAATTCATGCATACATAAGTTTACATGTTCTTGAGTATTTCAGATTATGCATATGGTTCTATTTTCATAATACTATTAGATTGAGCATATATCAGTTATTAGTGTCATTCAGTAGTGAGTAGTACTTAGCATCGAGTGAATATAGGGATGAAGTCTCACCCATGAGTTATGACTGAGACCTTTAGCAGAAGTCCCTAAGTTCCAGAACTACATCACCACCGTAGATTATAAGGGGTCATCCGTCAGTTGATGACTGACACACTAGTTCTTAGGGACATCAATTTAGTGGATCCACGACAACCAATGTTTGTATCCTTGGCAAGGTACTAAACACCCATCCAACTAGGGTTACAGGTTGGACCCCAAATTTCTTAGATTGGGTTATGTCGGCTAATGTTAGCTCCCATCTCTCACATTTTATGTTGTAGTTTCAGATTTTGCATGACATTGTATTTAGTTATTCAGTTTTCATTAAGTACATATTTATACTTGGTCTAGCATTAGTTTACCTTGTTTCATGCATTTATATTCATCTTATATTAGATAGTTTTTCCATCTCACATACTCATTATATTTAAAGTACCAATCACATACTTTTCCTATGCTGTATTATTATATAATGTAGGTTTCGACGCTCATCATTGAGATCACACTTAGCACAATTAGGTACCATATTCAGCAGTAGTGTTTGGTGAGTGCTCATCATTCGAGGACTAGTTATAAATATTTATTTTTAGTATTCTTTAGTTTCAGTCAGTTGGAGTTAGTTGGGAGTATGTCCCAAAAACTCGTATGAGAAGAGGGTTTCAGGCAGATAATTAGGTATATTTCAGCATATTGGTTTTTGTCTAGCAGTTCTAGATTTGATAGTCTTATTGAATATTGATTCTTTTATCATTATTACTAGATTATTTCAGTTTAGCTTCCACACAATATATTATTTCTTCAGTGTTCTTAGTGTTATGCCAGGCCATGGGTTAGCTTGGGGTCACTTGTGACTTTAAGCATCGTGTTACGACTAGGGGGTAGTCTTGGGTCATGAAAGACAGTTAGATTAGGCCCAGAATACAAGACCTCAAGGGTGTTTGTCAAGTAACATAGAGAATTCAAAGCATGTAATCCCAATCACCTTGAGAAGTGGTAGAGATCTCATTGACAGGCTTCTAAAGAAAAATCAAGAAGTACAAGAAGATTTAGTCCCACAGTAGACAGAGAAAAATAAGTGCAAACCAAAGAAGCTAAAAAAATAGGGATATTTCAGCTGAGCGTGAAAGAGAGAGACCACCACAATAATTCCCTCAAAAGTCTAAAATAGCTAAGGAGGATGCATGTTTGAAGAAGTTCTTTGACACTTTCAGAGAACTTCATATTAACCTCTCATTATTAGATGTTTTATGGGGTATGCCTATGTACACCAAGTACTTAAAGGCTGTTGTGACCGGTAAGATAAAGTTGGGTAATATTGAGACAATGACACTTACTAAGGAGTATAATTCAGTTGTGATGAGTAAGATGCTGAAAAAGCTAAAGGACCTAGGGAGTTCACCCTCCCTATAAAAATTGGTGAAAGTAATATGGTCCATGATTTGAATGATTTGGGTCAAGCATAAGCTTGATGCCCATATTTTTGTTCAATACTCTTGGAGTAGAGAAGCCGAGGCCAGGTTTTGTGGTGCTTCAAATGGCAGACAGAACAAGAGTGGCTCCCGAAGTAATCATAGAAGATTTTCTCATTAAGGTTGGTAAGATCATTATTCCTGTTGATTTTTGTATGCTTGATTATGATGCCAATCATACTGGGGTGCCATTCTTAGCAATAGGAGGAACATTGCTTGAAGTAAGAGAGGGCGCTCTCACTATGTGATTGAATGATAATAAGGTGGTCTTTAAGGTATACAAAATACTCAATTCACCCTCACACTGTAAGGATTTATGAATGATCATGAACATGGAAGTGGATGAGTATGGGGTAGATGAGTACAGACCTTTATTTACCTCTTCACCCTATCTCATAGAGTTTCCCAAGCCACCAATTAAGCCTGGGGTTGTAAAGCTAAAAGAGGATCTTGAAAAGGGTAGTCTTGAAAAAGATGCAAACCTTAGGAGTAAGCACTCAAGAGGTTAGAAAAGAGTGAGAAAATAGCCTCTGAGTAGGAGTAAAAGGTTAAAGAAATATGGTTAAATGAAGTGATGTGGTCGTGTCACGAGACTAAATCAGTCGTTGCTTGAGAGTCAACCAATGTTAAGGTAAGTCTTTTATTTTCTTATTTTTTTCTTTAGTATAACTTTTTTTTGTTTTGTTTGAGTAATAGGTTGAAAGAAAGTCTAAGTACCAAAAATGTAAGCCAAGGAGTATGGTAAAGATTGGGTGTGGGGTTCACCAAACCTTATTGATTATTAAAGATGATACTAGTTAGGCCTAGAGGCCTTAGGGAGTATTTCTATCTGTAATTCTAGTTAAATTTTGGGGACAAAGTGTGATCTTATGATTGTGGGGAATATTCTGATTCCTTAGGGTAAAGTACTGCTATAGGATTTTGTTCTAGTTGTTTTCTAGTTTTTGAATAAATTTAAAAAATAATTACAAAAAAAATTTCTTTTTTTTGTTGGTGTCAATTTTGTAGGAGCACACTTCAACCAACCCTTGGTTTTTCTCTTCGGTTTTTTTCGAAGGGACGCCCTTTGAACACAGTATCCTGTTTTCAATTTTAGGAGCAAATTTTAAAATTTTTGTGTTAGGAAAAGTGAGATGTTCCTTCTAGTTGCTATGTATAATTATATGATGTAGGTTGGTTTTGTTAGTAAAAGCATGTTTTAATATGTTGAATGACTACTTTTGAGACATCTATGGTCATGTTTATGACTCTTATGTGATGTTGGCTTAATTGTGAGGTCTTTTTATCACTTTATTTAGAGTCTATACTGATCCTACTTAACTTAAGCATGTGTCATGTGTGAGTGAGGTCTTTTGTTGCATTCCTTGTTGCACATTGATGTCTAAAACTTGCCTGGTTTATGTATAAAGCAAAATAAAGAATGCGGGTTTTGGAGATTATATAGGTATTTCTTTGATAGCCATGTTTCATGCCCTCTTTATCAACCCTTGTTGCATGATCTTAGTTAGCCCCATTGAGCCTTCAGTCTATTCTTTGGTATCCTTATATGTATCCTATTTCCCTTCTCTGATTGATCTAAATTTGATCCAAAGCTTTTACACACTTTAGTTGAAAAATTAATATGATTAACAAGTGTAAAATTAAAGAATGAAATTGGTGAAAGTGAAGCCTAAAAAATATCATAGCTACTGGTGTGAACAAAAGTTTGTGTGTTGTGTTTGGGAGTGGTATAATGAAAAAGAGAAAAATTGATCAAAGTTGAATCATGAGTTGATTAAGAGTACTCATACCATACTATATGTGAACTAGCTTAAAGAGATAGGGAAAAACTAAAGAGAGAGGGAAGATAGAAGTGATGAAAATTTAGTTGTTTAGAAAGGATCCTAATGTATAATGTGAGGTATTAAAGAACCTACGAAAGATAGTCTTTATTACTGCTAGAATAGTTCCTACTCATCCCTTAGACTACATTACAACCCATTAAGTCCTACTTAATCTTGAACCTCGACATTCTGATATTAGTGGAGTACAACACTAAGGGAAAGCCTATGGTTCATCTTATGTGACATTCGAATTCTTAGTGAGAGTGAGCAAAATTTGATTCTTGTACATATTTTTGTGCTGAATTACATATCTATGAGTAACTTTGGGTAACACTCTTTTGGTGAGGCTTGATGATAGTTAGGTGAGTAATATGATCTCTATGATTGAGTAATATGAATGAGCTTGCCATCTTGGTTGAGTCAATCCTTGAGGTCAGGAAGTTTGAAGTAGTGTTCATGAGTTTTTTCTTTGTAATATGACATGCTTAATGCAGAACTTGCTATTTGCACAGTCGTTGTAGTGCTAGCTTGAGTGTATTGCTTGTAGTATTGATGCTGGAGTCTTTCTTGGATAGTGATCAAGGTAAGGAGTTGTTCAAGGATGAACAAGGATTTAAGTGTGGGGGTGGTGATCTTAGGTGTATTTATGCACCTAAGTGTCATCATCTATATGTATTTAGCCTATTTTTGAGGACTTCTTTTGTGCGCGATGAGTTGTTATTGGTATAGTTGAGAAATTAAGTATAAAAATACATGCATATAGTTTTAAATGTGTGTTCTAAACAATGTTAGAATCAAATTAGTAACTTAAGAGTCTAGACGAGGAAACTAGTGTTACTAGCTTGAGCTAGGAGTTGTTCTAGTGTATCTCGATGAACTATAGTGTGTTTTGTGCAGTAATTCATGGTTTTTGATGTTATAGGAGAACATTTGAGATGTTAAATCAATGTTCTGTATCATAAAAAGGTCTAATGATATTGTAAATACACCCATAAAGTGAGGAATGCAAAGGCAAACAGAAGGACGGAACCATGATGAAAGCTGAATTTTCTGAGCACAAGGGCATGCCATGTCTTTGAACCTCCAAGATAAGGGCTTCCACGCACCAAGACATAATGTAGTAGGATGCAACAGTGTTCATCCACTATTATGGAATGCCAAGCCTCTAGTCAGGCTAATTTAAGAGTGTGACACCCCCAAGGGTACAAAACTAGCAACTTCTCTCTTAGTATAAATAGGACACATTATTGTACACATCGTGGACAACATTTGGGGCTTGGAAGGTACACGAGAAAGGATGGAATTAGATTTCTTTATCTCTTCTTTAGTTTACTTTCAGTTTTTATACATGAATTTCATTCTTGTGATACGTTATAAGACTATGAGTGGCTAAACAACCTCGTTCTATGGTTGAGGACAAGAACATGAATACTTATGATTTCAATTGAGTTTGTTTAAGATGATTATCATTTTTAGCTGTTCATATATCCTTGTTCTTACTATTCTATGGATTCGTGACCCATAGGATAAACCTATATTACTATTATGATCCCGAAAGGAGGAACAATATATTATATCATTGGATATGTGGAGTGGGATCTTAAACTGAGATAATAAAAGTTAAGATTTGTGTTTAGGATAAGAATATACTTAATTCACCTTATTTGGTTCATATATGGGATGAAATACAAATTAGTTTAAGTTAGTTCTCACATTCTCTCTCGGTGATGCAGTTGTGGGTCTACATTAGATAGACTGTTAGAGGATGATAATTCCCTAATTATGTTATCAACCGCGTGAATCAGCAACAAAGATAATTAACTAAACAAACGAGATTGTATGGCTAGGTAGGATTGTTTGTAGGGACTTTACCCTAGATTTCTCCCTATTACTGTCTCCAACACTTTGTTTTATTGAATTGTTTACAGTTACTTTTGAATTCTAAATTTCAAATGTTATTGGTTACATATGCACTTGTTTAATTTCCTTAGTAAAGCTTGAATTGGGTTGTTGTTGAACCATGTACCTGTGGGATTGATACTTGACTTTTAAAGGCTATTTTACTCCTTAGGTGACCACGTACACTTGTACGTGCGCTAGGATGGTGACAGGAACCAACCTAATATCTCGAGGATCATAGACAAGTAAAGGCGCTTATACTAGCATACTCAAGGCATCTAATGAAAGGGTAACTAAACATAAGATAGCCTAACAGTAACATAATTTACTTTGAGAAGGAAAAGGAATCATAAGCATATTGACAATCTCGAGTACTAGTCCATAGTATTCCTACCATAAACTAACCATAATAACCAACAATAAAGTAATAAGCTAGTTCAGACTAACAACAACCTAACCAATTCCCCATAATACCAGAAGGTTCAAGAAAGCACTCAGAAAACAACATCCATGGCCATACCTATAAAACCCCCTCATAAGTCCAGTAAATATAAGCACTGAACAATTGTACTGGTGATGGGCAATGCATAAGAATGAATGAATGTAAAATAAACCAGAAATACCATGTCCAATCCAAGTGCTATAGTGTAACAAGTGTATACTAGATCAGTAGCTCACAAAGGCTAGACCTACAATGACCATCCTTCTCCAACACCGTGGCTTAAGGACAAATGGGCCCTTAGAGGACTCGAGATATCCGTATACACTGCTTAGTCCCAAACTGGTACTTCCAATAACCATCATAATCAATATACTCCATCCAGTATTAGAGAGAATATAGTCCATCTAGTATTAGAGAAATATATAAGTATGATAAGTTCATGGAATCAAATCAAGACTAAAAGAGTATGAATCTATAAATCCATTACCTGAGATCAAGGTCGAGATTAAATCAGCATAATAATGTAGAAAGGGCTTGGATCTCACTCGACCTAAGTAAATTATAGTGGTAAAGAGTGGATTAATAATGGATTGGGATCAACCTCAGTATAATT
This sequence comes from Capsicum pubescens, assembly GCA_030864215.1. Classification (NCBI taxonomy): domain Eukaryota; kingdom Viridiplantae; phylum Streptophyta; class Magnoliopsida; order Solanales; family Solanaceae; genus Capsicum; species Capsicum pubescens. The sequence goes on along the minus strand of CM061546.1, from coordinate 181,658,447 downwards.
TCTAAAATATCATAATTAGTACCAAATCTCATAATTCATTAAATACGGTGGTATGATTCCCATTGTAAAAGAATCCATTTTAAAAGTGAAAAGTGGGAATAAATCCCTTTTTAGAAAAAAGTAGTAAAATCAATGTTTTGGTTACAATTGTAACACAAAGCGAGCATAAATGCTTCTAGAAGTATGCATTTCATTACCAGTATACAAAGAATACAACCATAACATATATAAACTAGAATCACATTCTTCCAAAGGATAGAATACTCCTTGGATCTAACAATACATAAATAGCATACCATTAGCACCATAATTTGGGAAACTACAGTCCTAATCACTAAGTCATTAGTATGGCTTATACTAAAGGGGTCCTTGACATCAATCAATGGTTGACATTCCTATAATCAAGGATAATTGGAGTTTATTTCCTTAATGGGCATTTTATACTACAGTTTGGGTCACATCTCTATCCTGAATTCCTCAAATAGGTTAAGTCATGATATACTAGTCATAATCCCATTCTATAATCCCTACCTACCATGCAATCCATATAATACATAACCTCATCGAAAAAAGTAAAGTGAAGCCTACCACAATACCGAATCGCAACCTTGAATCACCCACAAATTGATCGTCCTTACTCTATGATCCTAAAATGTTTCCACACGATCAAAATAATACTCTACACATTATTACAATTAAAATGACACTCGTATTATAATATAAAACTCTAGACCCAAAATCAAGTAAAAAATGGGCCCATGAGGAACACAAATGGGATTCCAAAATTGAATACATCACGAGATACCTCAAAGTACAAGGAGTGCATTCTCAAAATCTGAGCATAAATAAATCTTGAATTGAGGCCCAAATCACCCTAAAATGTTATGAAATTTAAAAACTATTTTCTACGAATTAACAAGGAAAAGAATGGAATTGATGTGAAAAATTAAAATTAATCAAGAATTATAGAATGAACTTACTTTATCCTGAATGGATAATTTCCTATTGTTTACCTTGCCCCAAGCTCCAACATTGATGAAATAGGCCTTTAAAAATAGAGGAATGGAGTTTTCATTCTCAACCTTGAATAAAAATAATGAAAAACGAAATAGATATTCTTGTATAAGGAGAAATATGATGTTATAATCATATATACAATGATTATACAAGAAAAATACATCGAGAATCATCAAAATCAAAGCTTTCTAGCTCCCAAAATGTCAAAAATATGATATGGGTCAGTTTGGGTCTTATACTCAGCTATGGCCACTAAAGAGGCACTTTTTCTGCTAAAAAAACCTGGTAAAAGGTCAAAGTAATGCTAAAGAGGTCAAATGGTCACTTTAGCGGCCCGGTCAGACGGTCAATGGCACTAAAGCGGCCACACCAACACCAACAACTTTCTAAACTTTTTTTTGACTATTGGAACTCTTCCTGAATCCTATGAACATGAACCAATAGTGCAAACTGATCATAAAATATGTTCCAAATCCAATGGAATTTTTAAATTTATGAAAAAATGTCATTTAAAATAGATTAACCCTCAGGACCCCATTAAGGAAATTTTAACTAATTTTTGTCTAAAACCTCAAAATAAAATTTGAAGCCTTGAGACCTGAACTAACTATTCTACCACTCTAAATTTGACATTTTATATTCAACAGTGCAAATTTTTTTTCCATCTGAGGTTATTTCAAATAAATGTGGGTCCTACATCTATATTTCTCTTTAAACCAAACTCTACCCAGTAGTCCAAAATTAGTTCAGAAGCCTCAAGACCTGAACCAAGGGCCCTCTTAGCATAAAATCAATGTTCTGGAGATGATGGCACTATTAAAATTCTCATTCAAGGCTGTTTACTAGGATTTTTGGTCTAAGACCTATTTTCTAATAGTCAAAGCTCCAAAATAGGAAATGATCCTAAAATCCAAACAAATTATCCATAACCAAATCAACAGTTCTGGAAAGTTATAAATGATATGTAGCCACTGTGGTAAGGATCAAAACACCAGAAATGCATGGAAATTGAGAAAATTTCCTTTAGGTTCATTACAACAACTTTTTATGACATTTTGGTGAACCTTGCACCATCTTATGGATTATCATCTTTAGGTTCTTATAGGTAGCTTATACAACCCCATTCTCCTTTGGGCAGTATGGAGTTGAATTTCAATGTGTAATTTTAAATTATTGCTATACTTATTGAATCAGGTGACTATTGACATTTGCAACATTGTCTATCATTAAATTCTCATGTGTAATTTTAAGTTGTTGGCATACTTCTTGCATCAGATGACTAGTTGGCATACTTCTTGCATCAGATGACTATTGAGATTTGCAACATTATTTTTAATAATTATCTCTGGGATTCAAAATTAGCAAATATTATTAAAGTGAATGAAATTTAGTAACTAATTTGGAAGTCATTTCTTCCATCCACTTTGTAAGATAATCAATGGCTACCAAGATGAACCTATGCCCATTCGATGCTTTTGATTCAACTGGTATAATGATGATGACATCCATTCCACAGGCTATAAAATGCCATAGAGTAGCCATCATACAATAGTCAGAAGGAGGGAAATATACTAAGTCCCCATATACTTGGCATTTATGACACTTACAAATGAAAAATTAGAATCTCACTACATGGTAAGCCAATAACATCCCACCCTAAGTATTTTCTTTTCCAAAATATACTTGTTCATATGCGGTCCACAAACTCCAGAATGTACTTTCAGCATAATAGTTGATTCTTCCCTAGCATCTACACACCATAAACATCCTAAATATATAGTCTTATTTTAAATTATTCACCCACTTAATAAGAAGTTGCTAGCCAGTCACTGTAGAGTTCTCTTTTGGTTACCATTGGCATGTATTAGATATCCTCTAGATGGAATATATTTTTTGATATCATGGAAATAAGGTTCACCATAAATTTTTTCTTTGGCCATATTGCAATAAACATCTTGATCGTGAATCTATATATACAAAGGGTGAATATGAGTCTTGTTGGAATGATGGAGCATCAAATATAGGGTTTCTAACGCATCTGCAATCTTATTAAGAACTCTGGATTATGTCTAAACTTTACTAATACAAATGTTTGAAAAATATCTTGTAAACAATCTTGATATGATATTTGCTTTGAGTCATGATTTTCCCAGTCTCCTTGGATCTGGTGCACTAGAAAGTATGAGTCCCCTAACACCAATAACTATTGAATTCCCATGTCTATAGCTAGTAGAAAAACTAAGATGCAAGTGTTGTACTTTGCCATATTATTGGTATAGTAGAATTAGAGTTGGGTTGTTATGGGAAAATATTATCCTGACTCAATAACAAGAATATCTCCTATTCCAACTCCTTTCACATTAGCAGCTCCATTAAAGAACAACTTCCAAACTAGGTAACTATCATCATTAATAACTTCATATATATTGATACTTCTTCATAAGGAAAATAGGTATTTAATGGCCCATATCCCTCATCAATGGGGTTTTTGGCCAGATGATCTGGCAAAGCTTGTGCTTTCATTGCAATCCATGTTACATAGACAATAAAAAATTCTATGAGCAATATATAAAATTTTGTGAATCTTTCTGTAGGCATAGGCTTCGAAAAAATATGCTTTAAGGGATCCATGCAGGAAATGAGGTAAGAAGTTTAAGATGAAAGGTAATGCTGTAGATTTTGTGCCACCCATGTTATGTTACAATATATCTTTTAGAGAAGAGTGTACTTATACTTATAAATGGTAAACTTCTTGCTGGGGTAGCAGATGACCTACTCTTTTTTTATATGATATCATGTTGATCCAATACATAGCCAAAAGAGTTGTCCAAAATAGTCATATAAAATATCAAAGGTCTGCCCGACTCAGGTGGAACCAACATAGGTTGATTCAATAAGTACCTTTTGATTTTGTTAAATTCCTCTTGACATTCTTTGATCTATTTAACTATATCATTCTACTTCAGCAACTTAAAAATTGGCTCACAGGTTGTTGTGAGTTGGGCAATGAACCTACTGATATAATTCAAGCTTCTAAGTAGGCTCATTACCTTAGTTTTATTCTTTGGTGCAGGAAATTCCTAAATGCTTTTATCTTTGAAATATCTAACTCAATACCACGTTGACTAGCTATAAACCCCAAGAGCTTTCCAAGCAAAACCCCCAATACATATTTTGCCGGGTTAAGTTTGAGATTATACCTACCAGGAGTTTCAAAGAATTTCCTTAGATCTTTGAAATTGTTAGAATGCTTTCTTGACTTAATGATCACATCATCCACATAAAATTCAATATCTTTGTGCATCATGTCATCAAATATAGTGGCCATTTCACTCATGTAATTTACTCCAACATTCTTTATCCCAAAAGGCATGACTCAATAGTAATATATCCCTCATGATGTGATAAATGATGTCTTTTCAGCATCTTCTTACTCCATAATTATCTGGTGGTACCCCACGTAATAATCTTCTAAAGATGCAAGATCATGCTTGGCACAATTGTCCAACAAAATATGGATATTGGGAAATGGAAACCGCTTTTTTGGACTTGCTTTATTTAGATTATGATAATCGATACTCATCTGAACTTTTCCATCTTTCTTTAGTATAGGGACAACATTAGCTAACCAAGAAGCATATTGCGCAACTCGAATGACTTTAGCCTCAAGTTGAGTTGTGATTTCATCTTTAATTTCTACACTCATGTTAGTTTTAAGCTTTCTCAACTATTATTTCAAAGGAGAGAATGTGGGATTGGTTGGCAACTTATGAACTACCAGATTAGTGTTCAGACAGGGCATATCATTGTAAGGCCATGCAAAGATTTCCTTGTAATCAAACAAGGCTTTGATAATTTCATTCTTTTGTTATGGTTGAGCATGTATGCTTATCTTAGTCTCCCTAGTACTTTCATGATCTCCTAGATTAATTGCCTAAGTTTCATTCATGTTGTGGTTTAACTTATTCTAAGTCTATGCAAAATCCTTTCTTATTTCCTCAAATACTTCATCTTTATCATATTGTACTTCTTAACTCTTCATTTCATGATTATATTGAGTTTTAAGATCAGGATCAAAATTCTACATGCATGTCATATCACCAGATAATACATACAATGAATTGTATATTAGAAAATTAATAAGTAAATACTAGGCTCAAAATAGAAAAAAAGAAAATTGCATTACATTAAAGTAAAGACGACAGGGTTTGAACCCAAGAAAAATAAAGTAAATATCTGAATTACAACCTTAAAATGATTAAAATTATAGAAAGGGAGAACAAAACAGAGTACCAAGACTCCTTCTTAATGAGGAGAAGAGTAGCCTCCCAATTGTTGAGCTAGAAATAAGGGACAATAAATTGCACATCTGCATTACTGGTACCTTCCCTAATTTTAAACATATCATCCTCGATAAACATGTTCTATAAATTTTTGATTAATTATGTGTGAATATCAAATATCAGTTCTAGGACTGTAAAGTGTGTAAACACGTAATTCTTAACCCTCCTGAGTGTTGTACTTAATGGAAAGGAGCACGAATTTTGCATTCTTCATCACCATCCTCATGCATTCAGCATAAAAATTCAAGCATGAATACTACATCCATGAAAAACCAGAAAAAAATGAGAAAAACACCTATACTCCCTTTGATTTTTTTGTACATCATCTTCACCTCAATATACAAAGACGACAAACAACACCAACAACTAACACTGGTAAACACCATCTCCTCCAGCTTTTCCCTCTATCAACGACCATTAACAATAATTCCATGTTATACTATGAATGTTACATAGATAAAAAAAAGAGAGGGGATAGCAACACTAATAGATGCATACACACATATATAGATACGTGAGAGAGAAAATAGGGAGAAAAATTGGCACCACACGATTCAACAATTTTCTAGAAAGAAACAACATTAATAATTTCAAAAATAATTCCTGTATTAAATTCCAATTTACTCTACCACTAAACCATCACCATATTTTCGGCAGACCACCATCATCAGAGAAATACCAAATTGACCCTTTCCTCTTTTATTTACATCAACACCCAAATGACGAAGCAAAACCAAAAATAAAAATAGTTGTATAAGTCATAGACAATTACAATACATAAAACAGTGGTCACTAAAAATCAAATTAGACAGCAAAAAAGAAAAAAAAGTTTATGTTCAAGAGCAAACAAAGAGGGTATCATGTTTGGTAAAGTGGTGTTTGAGGTTTCCACTTGAGGTTGTCGATCGAGTTCCCTATCATACTAGTAGATTTAATCATTTTTCTTTGGCTACGAATTCTAAAATTTAGAATCAAACTATTTCAATTGAAATATATGCAAAAGGTGATATTGAATTTGATCGTGGAATGTTTAGGAGATTTTGCTTTCAAGAATTTGATCATATATCTATTTAAATTGTGTATGTTTTGAATTTTAATTGAAATTTATGGTTAATTGGGATTGTTTAGCGAATAATTAAACACTATTTAGGTGAAATAAGTAATTCAAGGAGGGATTGGGAATTGATAAAAGTTGATATGAATTGGCTTTCTTTGATTCATTTGTTGTTGATTAACTCAGAATAAGTGATAATTTTGTTAAACTAGATAGTAAAATAGTAAGGCCGAGGTTGGGTATGCAAACTTAATATACAATAGTGGATTGTATTTGAATCATTTTCTTGCATGCTTATTTTAGCGTTTTGACTTAAATGTATCCATTTGTTGGGCAATGCACTGTGAAACTATGTATTTGGAGGCAATTCGTTATCAAGGGTTGGAGTGTCGGGAAAATCCTAGTTTTAGAATAGGTTAGTGTGACGCCCGAGGCTACACCCTAGTTTTAGAATTGGGTATTGTTATACGCAAACTCAATCAGTGGCAAATGCTCATCCCAACTACCTTTGAAATCAAGAGCACATGCCCTCAATATATCTTCCAGAGTCTGGATGGTCCTCTCAGCCTGACCATCTGTCTGTGGATGAAAAGCGGAACTAAGGAAAACCTGGGTACCGAGACCCTTTTGAAAAGCTCTCCAAAATAGAAAAGTGAACTGAGTACCCCTATCTGAGATAATAGACAAGGGAACTCAATGCAACCTAACTAACTCCCGGATATACAATCTAGCATAATCCTCAGCTGTATAAGATGTATGCACCGGAAAAAGTGTGCTGACTTAGTAAACCTGTCTACAACAACTTAAATAGAATTATAACGATGATGCGAAAGAGGTAAACCAGTCATAAAATCCATATTCACCACTCCCACATCCAAACGGGGATACCAAATTCCTACATACACCACCAGGTCTTTGGTGCTCTACCTTAACCTGTTGGCAAGTTGCACATTTGCCACAAAATCTGCTATATCCTTCTTCATACCATTCCACCAATAAATTTCCCGCAAGTTGCGGTAAATCTTGGCAGCACCAGGATGAATAGAATATCGTGCACTATGCACCTCATCCATAATTCTCTACCTCAAATCATCAACGCCAGGAACACACAATCTATCCTGACATCGCAACACACCATCTCCCCCTTGGGAGAAAACCTCCACCTTTTGTCCGTTAATTGACTCCTTCAGTTTGACCAAACTAGGATCTATGTCTTGCTTGTCCTTCACCTCCGATACTAAAGAGGATTCGAAACTACTCTGAACCCAAACACTACCTTCAGTTGAATCAAGAAACCTAACGCCCAATCTAGCCAAACAATGCACTTCTCGAGCCAAATTTTTCTTATCTTTCTCCACATGAGCCACACTACCCATAAACAACCTAGTAAGGGCGTCTGCCACTACGTTGGCCTTGCCTGAATGATACAACACATTCATATCATAATCTTTTAGCAACTCTAACCATCTCCTCTGTATAAGATTCAACTCCCTCTAAGATTCAACTTCCTCTGAGTAAACATATACTACAAGCTTTTGTGGTCAGTAAGCATATCTACATGAACACCATACGGATAGTGTCTCCAAATTTTCAATGCAAAAACCACAACAGCTAATTCAAGATCATGGGTCGGGTAATTCTTTTCATGAGGTTTTAACTGTCTAGAAGCATAGGCTATAACTTTACCGTTCTGCATCAAAACACAACCCAATCCAACTCTAGAGACATCACAATACACCACAAAACCATCCGTACCATCAGACAATGTCAACACGGGGGCTGAAGTGAGTTGAGTCTTCAACTCCTAAAAACTCTTCTCATAAGAATTTGACCATAGGAACTTAACTTTCTTTTGGGTTAGTCTAGACATAAGAGACGCAATAGATGAGAAACCTTCAACAAAACGGCGGTAATACACAGCTAGCCCCAAGAAAATTCTAATGTCTGACAGAGAGATAGGTCTAGGCCAATTTTTTATGGCTTCTATCTTTTGGGGATCAACTCTAATGACTTCGACTGAAATAATATGACCCAAAAAGGCTACTGACCTTAGCCAAAACTCACACTTGCTGAATTTGGCAAATAATTGATGATCTCTAAGAGTTTGCAAGACAATTCTAAGATGATCCACTTGGTTATCCTTAGTACGGGAGTACACAAGGATATCATCTATGAACACTACGACAAACATATCAAGATACTATCTGAACACTCGATTCATGAGGTCCATGAAAGCTGCAGGAGCATTGGTTAGCCCAAAAGACATGACTAGAAACTCAAAGTGACCATATTGGGTTCGGAAGGTTATCTTTGGAATATCACAGTCCCTTAGTTTAAGCTGATGATAGCCGGATCTAAGGTCTATCTTTTAGAAATAACTTGCACCTTGCAACTGATCAAATAGGTCATCAATTCTAGGAAGAGGGTACTTGTTCTTGACTATGACCTTATTAAGATGACGATAGTCAATCCACATGCACAAAGAACCATCTTTCTTTCGCACGAACAGGACGGGTGCGCCCCAAGGTGAAACACTGGGCCTTATGAAACCTTTATCTAGAAGATTTTTGAGTTCCTCTTTCAAATCCTTAAGCTCTGCGGGTGCCATACAGTATGGAGGAATATAAATAGGCTGTGTGTTGGGGAGAAGGTCAATCCCAAACTCTATCTCTCTATCGAGAGGTACCCTTGGGAGATCTTTTGGGAAAACATCCGGAAGCTCATTAACTATACTGATTGATTGAATAGTTGGAGCCTCAGACTTAGTGTCTTTAACTCTAACTAGATGATAGATGCAACCTTTTGAAATCAACTTTCTGGCTTTAAGATAGGATATAAAATGACTCTTGGGAGATACAGAACTTTCGGACCACTCAAAGACTGGCTCGTCAGGAAATTGAAACTTAACCACACGGGTACGATAGTCTATAGATGTATAACTAGAATGAAGCCAATCCATACCAGGAATAATGTCAAAATCGACCATATCCAACTCTATTAAATTGGAAAATATGACTCTATGAAGAACAATAACAAGGCACTTTTTATAAACTCACTTAGCAACAACTGACTCACCTACATGAGTGGAAACCAGAAAAGGCTCAGGGATCTTTTCAGAACTCATTTCAAAATTCACAGCAAATAACGGGGTTACATAGGGGAAACTTGACCCAGGGTCCAGTAGTACATACACATCAAAATAAAAAACACGAAGTATACCAGTCACAACATCTGGTGAATCCTACAGCTCCTGGCGGGATGGCAAAGCATAGAATCAATTTTGGTGTTGCCCACTACCAGTACTGGATGAAGTGCCCTGAGAAGGAGCGGGAAGGGCTAAAGGATCTGGTGCACTGGTAGCCTGACTCTGAGGTCGAACATCTTTGTTTCTCTATCTAGCATACGGGCACTCTCTAAGTCTATGGTCTTTCTTGCCACAACCAAATCAACCCCTCTGATCAGCTAAGTACTCACCGAGATGGTCCCTACCATACTTAGTACATGGAGGATAACGAGGTCTATTGCTCACACTGTTCTAGGATCTAGACATAGAAGGCCTATTCCCTTGCTCCTGCCTGATTCTGTGCGCGGGAGAACTAGATGATGAAGGCGCTGGCATAGACGAATGATTATGAAACTGGGGTCGATTCCCTTCATGGGATCTAGTTTGGCCATACTCAAACTCCTTTATCTTCGCTTCCCTCATCTCAAGTGGGAAGAACTTGTCCAGAAAAGCATCTTGAAACACCTGCCAAGTCATAGGAGAAACATTCTCCCCTGTTTTCTTCCTCCACACCACAACCCAGTCATAAGCAATATCTTTCAGCCTATAAAAGGCCAGTTCTACGCTCTTCTCCTCGGACACATGCATAACTTGGGTGATTTTCTTTACCTCTTCAAGATACAACTACGGATCCTCACCTAACTTTTACCCAAAGAATTCAGGCGGGTTCATCCTCATAAAGTCATAAAGTCTGGCTGTGGCTGCATCACCACTTTGCTGATACATAACAACAACCTGGTTATTAGCTTGCACAGTAGCAGTCACAGCTATGGCTAACATCTGAAAAGTAGCCCAAAACTCAGCATGAGACACATTCTCATTTAGGGGATCAACAAGTTGAGGTAGCTCGTCATTGTTTCTGCATGCTGGACGTGGAGGGATTTTCTGTCATAAAAACATAAGTTAATTACAGATAGACATAGTTGTAGGCATGATAGATTCTGAAAGAAAGAGAGGACTTTTTTCCTAAAACATCCCGTAGCCTCTTGCTCATAGATGTGGCGCGCTACATACCAATGATCAAGACTCTACATAACGTGGCTTGTCAGACTCCCTAGGACTCCTTAAACCTTAGGCTTTGATACCAAGTTTGTAACGACCCAAAATCTCATCCCGAGACGTCACATAGTGCTTAAGGCTACAAGTAGCCCCAAGCTAACCCTTTGAGCATGCTACTAAGTTTAGAACTTAATCTAACGACAAATAGAGCAAAACAAAGGTACTGTCATATCATATTTCAACTGAAATAACAAAGGAATACTGTCTGCATAGAACAATACTGAAAAATCTAAAACACCACTGATCGTCTAGTCTGAAAAAGCCTCTACTACTCAAACTAAAGAGCCATTGGGATGACCCCAACTGACTCAAACTGATTTGAAAGTAACACTCAAAACACTATAAAAGCAGAAAAAACTGTACATATAGGTCCTCAAACCATGAGGACTCACCAAGGATAAAGATGTAGATGAGATGCTCGAAGATCACTGTGCTGCTGAGATTGAGCACCTGAACCTACATTATAAAATAATGTAGCACAGAGACATATATATGGATTAGTACTTTGAGGATGTACTGAGTATATAGGGGGTGTATGCAATAATTAAAAACAACCATATCATCAATCTTTTATATAAATCATGCTTGCTGATATAACTGACTCACATAGCTTGAATAACTCAAAGATGTAAATCTCATAAATTATGAATAATAGAACGTATAGTATAAATCTCGTGAGTCAATACACTTGGTTTTGAAAATCTGTATTTCTAGCCTCTTCTCAAAACATATAGACTAAGTAGTAAAGTGCTCACCTCTGTATCTGAAAGCTAAGACTATAACTTGGAAACTGAAATCTCAAGTAAAATAATATTTGATTAACTTGTGAGCCTTTACACTCATTATCTAAAAATCTTTACTTACTAGGATATCTTTCAAAACTTCAGGGAAAATACTCAAAATCTATTTAATTACTTTTACTAGCAGGGAAAAATACTTTTTAAGGGAAAAATACTTCAAGAAACTACTCTGAAAATCTTACTATTAGGGAGGTTCTCTTAACCGACATAAACCATGCAAGCTACATGGAGTCCAATATTTTTGTCCTCCTAAGAAAGAAACCTCATGTTGGGGAAGGTGTCATACTCTTTCCAGGGAGTATAACCTCAACTTAGTGATCATTATCTCGGCCTCGGGCCCATAAGTCTCAATCCTACAGTGGCACATAGTTCTGGGGTATGAAACTGTAGTAACTTACCCAACTCGGTGCTAAATACTACTCCCTTTTAATTAGCTACACTCATCTCATGGAAATCTACATTCAATAATCTCGTGGTTTATAATGAAACCAACTACAAAATCTGTAATCTCATTCAATGAAGTGGATTTTAAAGCTACTATGACTATCAAAGTCAAAACTTTCTCAAAAATATCAAAATACTCAAATCATGGGTGCTTATAGAACCAAAGTTCTTAAAATTACAATCTCAAGTAGGGCTTAATGAACCATAATTCAACCTCAGGTTAAGATGTATCAAAATTCATACTTGATATCATAAAGATTCATAAATCATATAGAAATTTGGAAATTTTCAGCAATTGCATTATAATCTCAACATACTCAAGTACTTTAATTTCTAAAACATTGAAACCATCATAATCTCAAGAAATAATAACATAGGGTATAAACCCATACTTTAATTTCATAAGAAAACATGTAAAACCATATATCTTTGTAATTAAATCAACTTTTGGGCACAAAGACGAAAGGAGTGTCCTTTTCCAAACCCCACATACCTTAGATTATGAATTTAGATCAACAATCTTGCTTGAAACTCTTTTTCGTACTCTTGAGTGAGGGTTCTCGAGGCTTTTGACTTGGGAACCTTGAATCTTAAATTAATTTACAACAACTATGGTGAAATCTTGGAGAAGGAATTGGGTCTTTCTCTTGAGGGTTAGTCTTGAGAGAAAAACCCTAGTTTTTGATGCTTTGGATGAACTGAAGTTATATGCTTCGTTTTGATATTTCTAGATGTTAGAAGGGGTGGAAAAAGACCAAAAAACCCTTTTAAAAATAGATTTAAATTGTTGAACGGGATCTGCGATAGCTCGTACGACAGTCCGTCGCTAGCTTGAAGGTCCATCAGCCTGACCATCACACTTGGACCAGAATAGGTACTTACTGCCTAGTTATGATGGCTTGGATGAAGGTCCGTTGCTAGCTCGACGATCCGTCGGCATGACCATCACACTTGGACCAGTGAAAGGGTTTACTGCCTTGGTTACGATGGCCAGAGCGACGGTCCATCACTATCTTGATGGTCCATCGGCCTGCCTATCGCTCCTGGGCATTTTAGACAGTTTTCTATAAAACATCCATATCTTTCTACTCCGACATCAGATTTTGGAGAAATGGGTATCGTTGGAAAGCTAATTCAATTTTCCACATGAGAAAAAAAGTCAAAATTAGGGAAATTATATATGATTTAAACACTACTCACTTTGGAAGTCATTCCTTAACCATATAGAGATAGAGTTTAGGCTTAAGGAAAGTTTGGGGTATTACACATACTTTAAGAAATTCACCTTGAAATAAGAATATAGGTTTATAAGTCTGAAAACCAATCATGATTCATTTTCTAAATATTGTTCTTAAATAACTGTGTGAATTTCATATCTTATCTAATATTACAAGATTAAAATTGGAACTTTAACCGTGCTGTAATGCTCTAAAACTTTAACTAGTAAACTTGAACTTCTAATAAATGAGTAAATCATGCTAACTTTGTAAACATTTACCAAATCATGGAATTTTTTGTCAAAAATGCTAAAACTCACTTTCTAGGATCAATTTCATGGATAAACCTAGAAAAACATGAAATCTTGTGCAAAATAAAGTTTAACTAATGAGAAAGAATCATAATTTCAAAGCATAAGAAAAGTGGATATGAACCGTAGTTATCAGTTTTTTAAAATGCAAGTAAAAGTCAAAGTTTTGCGCACAAGAAAGAAAGAATATCCTTTTTTAAACCCCACATACTTGAACTTGATGAATTTTCTTTGAATCAAGCTTAAATTTAAGCTTGGGAGCTTGAATTTGGAGAAGAACCCTTATTTGGTGTTTTTGAATGCTTGGGAGGAAAAAAATGGTGAAATTTTGAGTTGACGAATGAGAAATTTCATTTAGCATTAGTTGTTGGATAGATAAGGAGGTAAAGGACCAAAATACCCTTAAAAACCAAAATTTGGCACCACTGACACATTGGGCATGACACACCCTTATCGTGCCACATCGAGGGTGTGGCATACCCTTACATTGTAACCAGACAGTTTTGCTCGCTCTTATCATTCTAGGCCACAAGTTTATGTGTCAGGGTGTGCCATGCCTCTTTGGCACACCCTAATCATGGACCCTTATTATTTTCTGTTCCCAAAATACCCCAAAACACGTTCCAAAATTTTAAAACACTTCTTAATTATCCTGTTAATATTCTTATAATTATTCAACTACAAAATCGAATCAAAACATAAAGGGGCTATGGAATAAATTTTGTGAAATTTTGGGGTATAACATTATCTCCCCCGTAGGACCATTTGTCTTCGAATGATGGTTGGTATGCGGAGAGATTTATCTTATTGGGTTGTTAGAATAAAGTATGAAGCTTATCCTACTCTAAAACTAAAATTATCCACCTTAAACATGAAATTACAACTGAAATGACTTATTGCACATGAACTTCATAGGATAAACTGATGTAAGGATTAAGTCGGTGTACAGAATAGATTAGAATGGATTTCTTACCTCAAGTTGACTCTGTGCTAGAATAAATAGATGAGGATATCGAATCCTCATGTCTACCTTTACTTCCCATGTTGCTCCCTCAACTGATTTATTCCTCCATAGAACTTTCACTGAAACCACTTCCTTATACCTTAGCCTTCAAACTTATCAATCAAGAATTTCAATGTTGCTCCCTCAACTGATTTATTCCTCCATAGAACTTTCACTGAAACCACTTCCTTAGACCTTAGCCTTCAAACTTATCAATCAAGAATTTCAATTGGAATCTCTTCATAGGATAAACTATCCTTTACTCCAATACTTTCTAGGGGCACTAATAAGGATGGGTTTCCAATGCACTTCATCAACATAATACAAGGAAAACTGGATGAACTACGACTAATACAAACAAAAGATATAGCTCATAAACAACATCCCCAACATACTTTACGACTACATATGGACAAATGTACCAGGGAATAATCTTTTATTTTATTCCAAACCTCATCACTCTCTTCATGGGTGACACATTAAAAAATACCCCATCACTAACTATCAATTTTCTGTCTTTTATCCTCATATCTACATATGATTTTGATGACTTCGAGTGGTTTTCAACCTCTCACAAATCATTAAACCTTCTTCATTTCTTCGAGAATAGAATCTAGCCTAATCAAAATAGTCTCACCAACTTCAAACCACCTTATAGGTGATCTACGCCTATGCCTATATAAGTCCTCGAATGGAGCTATCTGAATACTAGCATGGTAACAATTATTATAAATAAACTCAATCAAAGGCACATGATCATCCCAATTTCCTTTGAAGTCAATCACACAAGCTCTAAACATGTATACCAAAGTTTGAATAATATGCTCAGCCTAACCATTTGTCTGCTAGTATAAAGTAGTACTAAGCTTTACCTTTGTACCAAGGCCTTTCTAAAATGATTGCCAAAATGCGAAGTAAACTGAGTACCTTAGTTTGAAATGATGTATAAAGAAATCATATTGAGCCTTACCAACTCGTAAATATATAACTTAGCTATAACACCACGTATTTCCCTAGCATAGTCTAAGTCCCAATACATGAGTATTCATATATGAAATTTTTGAAACACTCATTATTTTTCATTTTAGAACCTGCCATTGCGTAGGAAATTTAGTTAGCTTTCCAACAATATAAAATTACTTAAATCCAATAACCGAGTAAGAAGTTATGACGATTTTAAATTTCATTCGTAAAGCACCGCCATTTTAAACCTTAGCGCGTCGTGGAGCCAGCATAAATGAAAATTTATAATTTCCAGTGAAGCTCTGTAAAACCACCGCATCACGTCGTCAACCAAAATCCCAATTGTCCTTTTCCAGTGTCCTATTGCGATAATGACACGTCGCACCAAGGGTGAATTTCAGAATTGAAAGGGCACCTCGATTCCTCCACGTCGCGCCATGCCCTCAGTTCCCAGTTATCCCTTTTTCCAGTGGCTTGACGTGATAATGGCGCATCGTGCCAAGGCCAAAAATCGAGATGATCAGTTATCAGCTTCAAATTTTAAATTTGTTCAAGGGTATTTGGATTTTTTTCTATGACCCTAATTGACCTAAAACACTAAATTTAACCCTTTAACACCCCAAGTAGTCATCATTATTCAATTTCTCTTCAAAATTAAAGATCCCCTTTTCAAGAACAAGAAATCCTAGCTCTCAAATTCAAGGCAATTTCTCAAGAACTCTCCATCAATCCTTCTGAATTCATCATCTCAGGTATTTTAGATGTTCATCCTTGGATTCCTTTCATCCATGGAGTCCAAGCAACCTTTTTAAAGTATAAAGTTGTGATCTTTTTAAGTTATCATGTTTTAAATTATGATTTCATCCATGAATCTCTATGAACTATGATTCTATACCATGTTACCATGAAATTATTGTTATTATTCAATCTTCCATGCTTTAATATTATGATTTACTGAATTAAACCATGATTTAATGCTATTAATTCATGCTATTTCTACGAGTTCCATGACATTCCTATGATTGTTTTAAACCATGAACTACAAGTGTTTGATGAAATACCTACAAGAGTGATTTATTTATTAAGAGCCTTCAAATTTTGGCCTTCAAGCTTTAGTGTCTTTTCAGTATTGTTGTTTTGAGTCCCGGGGGTATTGAATACCCTAAAACCATAGATTTTTACTTAGTCTAGTGTCATTACATTATAGAATAGTCTTTAGAATATACTATGAGCACTCCAGAATAGTCAAATACCAGTCAGTTAAACTCAAAACAGTCATCTTAGTGTCTTTCAGTTGGGAGTAGGATTTAGCACCGAGCAAGTGTAGGGATGGAGGCTTCCCCATCAGAAAGGCAGAGTCATTAGTAGTAGTCACTATACTCCAGAACTACATAGCCAGCGTAGGATATGAGTAGTCAGTCACCTATCAGATTAGGTCGACTATCTCGCAGAGGTCACCCGTCAGTTCAGGTTTGACACCTTTTGTCCTTTGGACATTATATAAGTTTAGTGAATTCATACAACCATTGTTAGTACCTGTGGCATGGTATTAACACCCTTCCAGCTGGGGTTATATCTTGGACCCTAATTAGCTCAAATTGGGGAATGTCGGTTAGATGATACCTCCCACAGTCTCAGATATGGTCTCAGTTACAGTCTTAGTTTAGTTATTCAGTCTTAGTGTTGCTTGAACAAAGCATACAGATTTCAGTTATCTCAGTATTTTAGTTTACAGATTTTACTTAGTTATGTTATATGCTTGGTCATACATCCTCAGTATTTAAAGATTTCCATGCATTAACAGTATCTACAAGATTCTATGTTCTCTACTTAGTACTCCATGCTTTACATGCATATCTAGTTAATCATTAGTTCTGTTCATGAAACCATGCATATCAGCCTACCTCATTTAGCATACCAGTATATTCAAAGTACTGTACTGATCGCATACCTTTTCTTTTGTGCAATGATGTATTATATCATAGGTTCTGATGCTTAGTTCTCATCTCGTGAGTAGACTTATCAGAACCTCAGCAGTAGCAATGGTGAGTCCTTATACTTCGAGGACAAACTTACTTTATTTCATGTCTCAGTTAGTAGTTAGTTGGAGTTAGTTGGGGCCTGTCCCATAAACTCATATTCAGTCAGTCAGTTATAGAGGCTTTTCAGACATTAGAGTCAGTTCAGTATTCAGATATTATAGTAGTTATCCAGTTTATAACTATTTATTCAGTTTCAGTTAGTTGTTTCTATAAACTCATATTTCAGTTTTAAATTCAGTTATTAAAACCTTATCTCATGTTAGTATTCTTCCATATTTATGATCATGTTATTCAGTTCTCACAACAGGTACCAGCTCATGGGTTAGCTTGTGGTCTCTCGGGACCATAAGCACCATGCAACGACTAGGGGGTAGTTTTGGGTCATTACAAACTTAGTATCAGAGCCTAAGGTTTTAAAGTATCCTAGGAAGTCTGAAAGCCGCATCGAGTAGAGTCTTATGCATGGGTGTATATCGCGCTACACTTATGGACGAGAGTCTACAAGGCGTTTAGGAAAAGTTTCCCTTCTTTCAAGTATTCATGTTGTGAGATTGAGCATGATCTCAAGTTAAACTCTCAGTCTAATCCATTTCTTCCTTTCATTTATAGAATATGCCTCCCAAGAAGAACAAAAGAAGAACAAGAACTCAGCCAGCCCCTCAGCCCGTCCAGGAAGATCCTCTGGATGAGCATGTCTCTCACGTAGAATTCAGGGCTGCATTCACTACTCTAGTGAACTCCATAGAAACACAGAATGAATGGCCAGTCGTTGTTCCAGCCAAACCAATGGCCAGTACTGCTGCAACCAGAATTTGGGATTTCACTCGGATGAATCTTCTTTCTTTCATGGGATCCATATCTGAAGAGGATCCACAAGAATTCTTAGATATGGTTTAGAAGGTCAAGGATGCTATGAGGGTGACGTCTAGTCAGAGTGCCGAGTTAGCTGCATATCAATTGTAGGATATAGCCCATACTTGGTTTACGCAGTGGAAAGTTGATAGAGGTGTTGATGCAGGGCCTATAGAATAGGAAGAGTTTTCCACGGCTTTATGAGTCATTAAACTTAGTTTTTTAAATCTTTTTTACTATGGAAAATTTGTATTACCGATATAAACCATGTGAGCTAGTATAGAGTTTAACGTCTTACCCACATTGAGGAGAGTTGTTCTATCCTTGCCATTAGTATATAACCTTAACTTGAGTGATGACTAAACTTAGCCCATTTAGGCAAGGAAAATACACTCTGGAAAAGCCCCTTATAGCTACGAGGGCACATAGTTTTTGGGAAATAGGATGCACTAAACCCACATTCCCCTTGGTTCTAAATTCTACTCCCAAAAATTACTAGAACTCATACTTTATGAAATTCACCTTGAATTAAACATATGAGTTTATAAGTTTGAAAACCAATCATTCTTCTTTTGGTTATCTTGTTCTTAAAGAACAGTGTGAATTTTATATCTTATCTAAAATCATAGCGAGACCTCATAATTTCGATCATTTTATTTTGAACTTTTTATTTATGCTCACCTATACCATAGTTTGGATATAGGATGATCATTGTCAATAAAGCTCAACTCACGTTGAGGTCAAATCCTCTAGGAGTGAGCCTAGTCCTCAAAACCTATAGATGTTGATAACATCTAAGTATATGTCCATAGTGTAAACAAAGTAAAATGTATGTATTAAAATGGGGGGGGGGGGGGTTGGTTGGTTTGGAAAGTACTTCTACCAAAATGTATTCAATTTAACAAACTAAAGGCAACAATTATGATTGCTATATCAATATGGGACAAGCCTTGGAATTATTTCTTCCTAGGGGAAAATAATGCATGGGTTCATGATAATTGAATGTAAATTCTAGTCAACAACTACATGGGTTTTCTAGGTTAGCAATTCTTTAGGTAAGTTTGTCAAAAAAACCTCAAGATTATCATCCATGGATCTTTGTGGATACATCATAGATGTGGAAACTAAATCCACCGATACCTCAATTAGGCATCCCTATTTATAGGACGACACCTAAGATTTAGTTAATTCTCAATCCAACCCTATTTCTAAGATAGTGAAAAGAGAAATAAACTACATCTACAAATTGTTCACTAATGCCTTGTTACCCATACACCTCTATCAAGGATTGTATTAGCTCCTAAAAGTATACTCGCATCCCTCTTTCAAGGATGATGTGAGATTTTTGAGAGTTTGGGATTTTAACCCACAAACTCCAATTTGGGGATTTGGGGTTTTAACCCATAAATCCCTATTCAATCAAACAAGCATTAGCAAAACCCAACATCAACAATCTAGGAATCTACACTAATACATCACAACCCTCACATATTTACACCCTATTTCAACATAATCCTAAGAAATGTATTTAGCTACTCATGAATTTAAGTGAAGAGAATATACCAAATTGATCATCCGAAGTTTCCATTGAAGATGCAAAATAAGAATATTCTTTAACTTCACTCCAATTACACTGAAATAACTTCCCAAAAAATCAACATAAGAACCTTGCCCAGAATTTGTAGGATTTTTCAAAGCTCACCTTCTCAGTTCTAGTTCATGATGATCCCAAGTGAAGGAATTTTTGCCCCTTTTAGATTTGGAACCAGCTATGTGCAATTACAATTCTGCCCCTAGGCCATAACCCAGGCTATCGCGATCACATAAATAGTAATGCGATCGCGGCTTTGCCATTGTATTGAATCTACCGCGATCAGGGGTCCTGACTAATCTTTATTGGCTATGACCGCGGGCATCAGACTATAATTGTGGTAACTGAACCACTTCCTACGTAGGATTTTCCTGCTTTTGATGTTCTTCTCTTATTGATCTCTTTTAAGCTCAGTTCCCTATCTTTTCATCACCTATACACCTGCAAAATATGGAAATTAGTGCATTCAACTAACAAAGTTGTCTCTTTCATACCGTTAAATCATAGTAGTGTGCATAATTTTTTGACGTAAATGAGTGGTAAATTTTCAACTCATCAACACCTCCAACTTAAACCTTTTCTTGTCCTTAAGCAACACTACTTCTCACTCAATGAGACAATATAAATTTAAGCCCTTTTATACAACTAAATGATCACAATGACTTCAGATTTGATTAACAACACAAGCAAGTCTCCACATGGGCAAATCTATTCTCACGACTCCCTTTAACATGAAACACAATATCAAGATGCAAAGGACTTTGAGGAATAATAATGCAACACTCACCAACTCTTTAGAGGTGACTCCCTATTTAAAGCAACTCAACTATACTCCTTTGCCTCTTTTCCAGGAAAATGACAATTTCACCTACATCATTTCATTTATATACCATCTCACAAGAAGGAAATCCCCCACACCAAATTATCAAATATGCAACAAGGGATGTTCGTACAAAATACTCTCTCTCCAAAAGACTCTATCAATGCTAAAAAGTGCCATACCATAGGCTTGCCCTTATTTTCAATCGCCACTATAATGACCACACTTGGTTAGAGATATCGAAGGACTTTCCAAGATTGTAAAGTAGATTCGAGGAAAGGGTATGATATCATTTAGGAGCAAAGTGACTGTACCCTCCTTGAACATCCATATCATACTATTTTTAACACAATTTTAGACCATGGAATACCTACCTTTTCCACCTTGTTTTACCCAATTCTTTGAAAGCTTCTTAAAAAAAACTTGGTTATGTCATGCTATTCCTTTATTTGATGAGTCTTTTCTTTTTTAGTTTTTTTACTTTTCTTTCTTTGATAAGCATCATAGGCATCCACTTACATTATCATGGCCCAAGGTCATCCCTTTCAAACTTAACACTCCCAACTTAGGCATTTTTCCTCAATTCTCATTTTTCGAGTTCAAGGAGGGTAGGTTCAAAAGAGGGACAACTTTGAATGGTTCAAGGCGTATAATGTTGTTACAAAAGAAAGGCTTAAAGGATCAAAATTAGTAAATAAGGATATTATTCTATGTATGGGTAGGCTATTTAGGCTAAGTGGGTCCCAATTTACGCAAGGAAGGCCTAAGATCATTTCACCAATCAAGTATAGTCATAATTATCCTTGAGAGACTAATGCGGAAAGTTCTATATGGTACAAGTATACATGAGAGTTAGACAATTATGCTCATCGCACATGGCACGCAAACTCCCCTAGGAGGCTCAATTTAACTTCCCACAAGAGACAAAAGAAAATATTTACCTATTTCTACAAGCTCAAGACTTCAGAGTCACAAAAGAGGTAAAGTATTATTACAAAATTTTTCACGTCCATGCCCTTGGTTTTAAAATTTTTTTGGTCTGAGAGGGGAGTTTGCTTTGCATTTGAACCACGTATAATTTGCTATTTATGGCACCACACCAAGCCGTCGACTCATATTTCAACTTTCATGATGGAAAACCATATGGCTACTTAGACTTCACCATAGGTATAAGTGCGATCCCATATCCAAAATGCCATAGGTACTTTGATTTCCACTACATTTAGAGCTCTGATGCTATGGGTACTTAGAATTCTCTAGCATCTATGGCTCTAAATCTAATCAATATAAGAACCTTGCCCAGAATTTGTAGGATTTTTCAATGCTCACCTTCTCAGTTCTAGTTCATGATGATCCCAAGTGAAGGAATTTTTGCCCCTTTTAGATTTGGAACCAGCTATGTGCAATTACAATTCTGCCCCTAGGCCATAACCCATGCTATCGCGATCACGTAAATAGTAATTTGATCGCGTCTTTGCCATTGTATTGAATCTACCGCGATCAGGGGTCCTGACTAATCTTTATTGGCTGTGACCGCGAGCATTAGACTATAATTCTGGTAACTGAACCACTTCCTACGTAGGATTTTCCTGCTTTTGAATTTCTTCTCTTATTGATCTCTTTTAAGCTCAGTTCCCTATCTTTTCATCACCTATACACCTGCAAAATATGGAAATTAGTGCATTCAACTAACAAAGTTGTCTCTTTCATACCGTTAAATCATAGTAGTGTGCACAATTTTTTGACGTAAATGAGTGGTAAATTTTCTACTCATCAACACCTCCAACTTAAACCTTTTCTTGTCCTTAAGCAACACTACTTCTCACTCAATGAGACAATTTAAATTTAAGCCCTTTTATACAACTAAATGATCACAATGACTTCAGATTTGATTAACAACACAAGCAAGTCTCCACATGGGCAAATCTATTCTCACGACTCCCTTTAACATGAAACACAATATCAAGATGCAAAGGACTTTGATGAATAATAATGCAACACTCACCAACTCTTTAGAGGTGACTCCCTATTTAAAGAAACTCAACTATACTACTTTACCTCTTTTCCAGGAAAATGACAATTTCACCTACATCATTTCATTTATATACCATCTCACAAGAAGGAAATCCCCCACACCAAATTATCAAATATGCAACAAGGGATGTTCGTATAAAATACTCTCTCTCCAAAAGACTCTATCAATGCTAAAAAGTGCCATACCATAGGCTTGCCCTTATTTTCAATCGCCACTATAATGACCACACTTGGTTAGAGATCTCGAAGGACTTTCCAAGATTGTAAAGTAGATTCGAGGAAAGGGTATGATATCATTTAGGAGCAAAGTGACTGTACCCTCCTTGAACATCCATATCATACTATTTTTAACACAATTTTAGACCATGGAATACCTACCTTTTCCACCTTGTTTTACCCAATTCTTTGAAAGCTTCTTAAAAAAAACTTTGTTATGTCATGCTATTCCTTTATTTGATGAGTCTTTTCTTTTTTAGTTTTTTAATTTTCTTTCTTTGATAAGCATCATAGGCATCCACTTACATTATCATGGCCCAAGGTCATCCCTTTCAAACTTAACACTCCCAACTTAGGCATTTTTCCTCAATTCTCATTTTTCGAGTTCAAGGAGGGTAGTTTCAAAAGAGGGACAACTTTGAATGGTTCAAGGCGTATAATGTTGTTACAAAAGAAAGGCTTAAAGGATCAAAATGAGTAAATAAGGATATTATTCTATGTATGGGTAGGCTATTTAGGCTAAGTGGGTCCCAATTTATGCAAGGAAGGCCTAAGATCATTTCACCAATCAAGTATAGTCATAATTATCCTTGAGAGACTAATGGGGCAAGTTCCATATGGTACAAGTATACATGAGAGTTAGACAATTATGCTCATCGCACATGGCACGCAAACTCCCCTAGGAGGCTCAATTTCACTTCCCACTAGAGACAAAAGAAAATATTTACCTATTTCTACAAGCTCAAGCAAATCAGAGTCACAAAAGAAGTAAAGTATTATTACAAAATTTTTCACGTCCATGCCCTTGGTTTTAATTTTTTTTTGGTCTGAGAGGGGAGTTTGCTTTGCATTTAAACCACGTATAATTTGCTATTTATGGCACCACACCAAGCCATCATCTCATATTTCAACTTTCATGATGGAAAACCATATGGCTACTTAGACTTCACCATAGGTATAAGTGCGATCCCAAATCCAAAATGCCATAGGTACTTTGATTTCCACTGCATTTATAGCTCTGATGCTATGGGTACTTAGAATTCTCTAGAATCTAAAGCTCTAAATCTAATCAAAATAAGAACCTTGTCCAGAATTTGTAGGATTTTTCAAAGCTCACCTTCTCAGTTCTAGTTCATGATGATCCCAAGTGAAGGAATTTTTGCCCCTTTTAGATTTGGAACCCGCTATGTGCAATTACAATTCTGCCCCTAGGCCATAACCCAGGCTATTGCGATCTCATAAATAGTAATGCAATCGCGGCTTTGCCATTGTATTGAATCTACCGCGATCAGGGGTCCTGACTAATCTTTATTGGCTGTGACCGCGGGCATCAGACTATAATTGTGGTAACTGAACCACTTCCTACGTAGGATTTTCCTGCTTTTGAATTTCTTCTCTTATTGATCTCTTTTAAGCTCAGTTCCCCATCTTTTCATCACCTATACACCTGCAAAATATGGAAATTAGTGCATTCAACTAACAAAGTTGTCTCTTTCATACCGTTAAATAATAGTAGTGTGCATAATTTTTTGACGTAAATGAGTGGTAAATTTTCTACTCATCAACACCTCCAACTTAAACCTTTTCTTGTCCTTAAGCAACACTACTTCTCACTCAATGAGAAAATTTAAATTTAAGCCCTTTTATACAACTAAATGATCACAATGACTTCAGATTTTATTAACAACACAAACAAGTCTCCACATGGGCAAAGCTATTCTCACGACTCCCTTTAACATGAAACACAATATCAAGATGCAAAGGACTTTGAGGAATAATAATGCAACACTCACCAACTCTTTAGAGGTGACTCCCTATTTAAAGCAACTCAACTATACTCCTTTGCCTCTTTTCCAGGAAAATGACAATTTCACCTACATCATTTCATTTATATACCATCTCACAAGAAGGAAATCCCCCACACCAAATTATCAAATATGCAACAAGGGATGTTCGTACAAAATACTCTCTCTCCAAAAGACTCTATCAATGCTAAAAAGTGCCATACCATAGGCTTGCCCTTATTTTCAATCGCCACTATAATGACCACACTTGGTTAGAGATCTCGAAGGACTTTCCAAGATTGTAAAGTAGATTCGAGGAAAGGGTATGATATCATTTAGGAGCAAAGTGACTGTACCCTCCTTGAACATCCATATCATACTATTTTTAACAAAATTTTAGACCATGGAATACCTACCTTTCCACCTTGTTTTACCCAATTCTTTGAAAGCTTCTTAAAAAAAACTTTGTTATGTCATGCTATTCCTTTATTTGATGAGTCTTTTCTTTTTTAGTTTTTTTACTTTTCTTTCTTTGATAAGCATCATAGGCATCCACTTACATTATCATGGCCCAAGGTCATCCCTTTCAAACTTAACACTCCCAACTTAGGCATTTTTCCTCAATTCTCATTTTTCGAGTTCAAGGAGGGTAGGTTCAAAAGAGGGACAACTTTGAATGGTTCAAGGCTTATAATGTTGTTACAAAAGAAAGGCTTAAAGGATCAAAATGAGTAAATAAGGATATTATTCTATGTATGGGTAGGCTATTTAGGCTAAGTGGGTCCCAATTTACGCAAGGAAGGCCTAAGATCATTTCACCAATCAAGTATAGTCATAATTATCCTTGAGAGACTAATGGGGAATGTTTTATATGGTACAAGTATACATGAGAGTTAGACAATTATGCTCATCGCACATGGCACGCAAACTCCCCTAGGAGGCTCAATTTCACTTCCCACTAGAGACAAAAGAAAATATTTACCTATTTCTACAAGCTCAAGACTTCAGAGTCACAAAAGAGGTAAAGTATTATTACAAAATTTTTCACGTCCATGCCCTTGGTTTTAAAATCTTTTTGGTCTGAGAGAGGAGTTTTCTTTGCATTTGAACCACGTATAATTTGCTATTTATGGTACCACACCAAGCCGTCATCTCATATTTCAACTTTCATGATGGAAAACCATATGGCTACTTAGACTTCACCATAGGTATAAGTGCGATCCCAAATCCAAAATGCCATAGGTACTTGGATTTCCACTACATTTATAGCTCTGATGCTATGGGTACTTAGAATTCTCTAGCATCTATGGTTCTAAATCTAATCTACAATAGTTTTCCCTTAAGAATGTCATCACTCAATCTATCATATAGAAAGGTTCATCCGAAATTAATCATAAGAAACATAACAATATCTATGATTGGGATGAGACTTTCAGATTATGAGGCCCGAACACAAATGTAATCCCTCCTAATTTAGAGACTTGGAGTGTCCTTACTTCAGCAGACAAAATAAGTACAAGGGTTACAAGGGACTCCCTTAAGCATAAAAATTACTTTCCCTAGGATGCGATAATCGTGAGAGGATTTGTCTCTCGATTGTGGCACTCAAACCGTGATCACAGTATTTGAGTCCAATTTCCCCTATTTTTGATCTGTTTTCCTACACAGTTGCTATTTCCACCTCTATTTTTCTTTGATTTTTCTGGACTGCTAACTTGTGTCAAAACATGTACAAAACATTAAAAATATAATAAGTGGGTAAAGGATGGGTTGCCTCCACAAAACACCTAATTTAACGTCGCAACGTGACTTTTTTTTATCACTATGTAAGGTCTTTGAAATGTACCAACTCTACCTTGGTGGCCCTGGGACCTCCCATGTTGTAGTTTTTCACCTTTTGGACATTTACTACAAACCACTTTTTTGCATGATATTTCAATTCAATGGCATCACTAGGGTATACATTTGAAATCACAAAAAGGCCCGACCAATTGGAACAAAGCTCTCCCGCAAAGAGTTTCAAAAGAGAATTGTAATGGAGTACACTCTCGTTGACATGAAATTTCCACCTTAGGATTTTAGCATCATGCTATTTCTTTATTTTTTTCTTATATAATGCGGATATCTCATAGGCTTTGAGTTGAAAATCCTCCAACTCGTGACGATTAGTGACCTTTGACTCGGAAGCCTCTCCCTAATTCATGTTTAACCTCTTCAAAGCCCACAAGGTTTTATGCTCAAGTTTGATGGGCAAATTACATGCCTTCCCAAACACCAATTGGTAGGGATACATACCAATTTGGGATTTTTATGTCATTCTATAATCCCAAAGTGCCTCGTCAAGTTGCCTTGCCCAATTAGTTCGGCCAATATTCACGGTCTTCTTGAGTATGGCTTTGATTTATCGATTGAAAACTTTAAATTGGCCACATGTTTGGGGGTTATATGGGGAAGGAACCTTGTGATTTAACCCATATTTGTCAAGAAAGGACCCAAATACCCGATTTAAAAAATGTGAGCCTCCGTCACTAATGATGCCACACGACGTTTTGAACCGTGTAAAAATGTATTTCTTCAAAAAAAGTGATGTTTTTGCTCTCATAATTTGGAAGTGTCATAGCTTTCACCCATCTAGAAACATAATCAACCACCACCAATATATATTTGTTTCCAAAGGAGCTAACAAAAGGGCCCATAAAATTGATTCGCTACATGTTAAAGAGTTCAACTTCAAGATTTATTCTAATGGGAATTGGATGTCTTCTCAAGATTCCACCTTGAATTTGACATTGATGAAATGATTTTACCCACTCAATGACATCTCTATGAATGGTGGTCCAATAATACCTACATTGAAGAATTTTGGTGGTGATTTGAATTCTCCCATGGTATCTGTTGTAAGGTGATAAGTGACATGCTTTAAGGATATCCTTAATTTTAAAATTCCACGACACAACGCCTAATCACACCATTAGTGCACTCTCGAAATAGGAAGGGTTCATCCTAAAAATATTTTTTTACATCGAACAAAAACCACTTATTTTGATGATAGCTAAGTCCCTCGGGGAGTATATAACTCGCCATATAATTAGCATAGTCGACATACTATGGCACACCTTTTTACGAGATTGACATGACTAACTCATCGAGAAAAGCATAGTCAATCTCAATTTCCCCATGCTTTTCCCGATTAATCATAAAACGAGAAAGATAGTCGGCCACTTGGTTTTTGCAACCCTTTCTATCCTTTACCTCAAAATCAAATTCTTGCAAGAGAAAGATACATCTAATTAGATATGGCTTAGATTCATTCTTTTCCATTAGGTATTTTAGGGAGGCATAATCCATGTGCACGACCGCTTTCGTTCCTAATAAGTAGGCACAAAATTTCTCAAAAGCATATACCACCGCCAATAATTCTTGCTTAATAATTGTATAGTTACGTTAAGCATCATTCAAGTTATTGCTCGCATAATAGATAAGGTGAAATATCTTTTCCTTACATTTCCCCAACACCACCCCTAATGCAATCTCGTTTGCATCACACATCACTTGAAATGGGGATGACCTATCCGGAGCCACAATAATGGGAGACGATATAAGCAACTCCTTGAGACAATTAAAGGACCTCAAACATACAACATCAAAATGGAATTTTTCCTCCTTTTCAAGGATCTTACACATCAGATGAGCTATTTTGGAGAAATCCTTAATAAACCTCTGATAGAACCCAGCATACCCAAGGAAACTCCGAACACCCTTTATAAGAATATGGGGTATTAACTTGGCTATTACCTCTACCTTATCTTGATCAACTTGTACTCCCTTCCCCGATATCTTATGGCCCAAAAAAATACCCTCCTTAACCATGAAATAAAGTTTCTCCTAGTTAAGGATAAGTTTGGTTTCCATACATCTCTCAAGTACCTTGCTTAGATGCTTAAGACATGATTCAAAAGAATTCCCCAGCACTGAAAACTCATCCATGAAGACTTCCATCAAATCCTCAACCATATCCACAAAGATTGATAGCATACAACTCTAAAAAGTTATCGGTGCGTTGCACAAACCAAAGTGCATCTGCTTGAATGCGAATATACCATAGGGGCAAGTGAAAGTTGTTTTCTCTTGGTCTTTTAGGGAAATACTAATTTGATAGTACCACGAATAACACTCTAGAAAGTAATACCACCCCCGTTCGGCTAACCTAGATAGAATTTGGTCAATAAAGGGCATAAAGAAGTGGTCCTTTTTGGTCCAAGAGTTTAACTTCAGGTAGTACATGCATACCCACCACCCCGTTATCAATCAGACAAGGTGAAGTTTGTTATTTTCATTCTCAACTACCGTAATGCCACCTTTCTTTGGAATATATTGAACCAGGGCTAACCCAAGTGCTATTGGAGATTGAATAGATGACTTTTGCGTACAACTATTTTATAATTTCCTTCTTCACCAATTCTTGCGTGGGTTGATTTAGCCTCATTATTTTCCACACTTGGCACATGATCTTTTTCAAGCTTGATATTGTGGGAACAAATGCCGTGGGCTATTTCTATGATATCTGCAATTATCCATCTGATGGCTCGAATGAACTTTTTCACCACTAACTTTATAGATTCCACTTGGTAGGGCTCAAGATCACTTGCAATGATGATAGGTAAAGTGTATCTATCCCCCAAGAACACATATTTTATATGGGGCAACAATGGCTTCAATTCAATTTTGGGTGGCTCAAGAAAGGATGGTTTTATCGGTGGGCTCTCACAGTTTTTAAAATCAAGGTCCAACTTTAACGGGTTCTTGGTGTAAGATCAAAGTACCATTAAAGATGCAACCACTTCATTGAACTCTTCAACTTTCTCTCTTTCACAATTCTAGAAAGCTCCTACCAATGAATCATCTACCAAACTCATATTGACATAATTTGTTACCTCACCTTCAATGGTATCAATCACCGCTACTACTTGTAAATCCATTGGTTGCTTCATGGACTTGCATATATTGAAAGAAACCTCTTTATTATTTAATAAAAACTTCATCTCACTGCACTCTACATCTACCAATCCTTTCTCGGTGGCTAAGAATGAACTTTCGAGAATAATAGGAATTTTATAGGCCAAAGCACAATCAAGGATCACAAGTCAGCCAGGAAGATGAACCAGTCGACTTTGACTAGAACATCATGAAGTATTCCCATAGGATTCTAAATTGATTGGTCGTCCATAAGAAATCTCATTGTGGTGGGTTGCGGTTTCCCCAATCCAAGCTTGTGAAATATGGCATATGGCATTAAATTTACACTTGGCCCGAGATCACACAAGGATTTTGCAAACTTTAATATTCCGATGGTACTTAAAATTGTGGAAGTACCAGGGTCTTTCTTATTTCTCACCATTGTTGTTGGAATAATGGCACTACAATGATGTGTTATTTCTACTATCTCATCCTCCACAAGCCACTTCTTGGAGACCAAATCCTTTAGAAATTTAGCATACCCCAGTATATCTTGCAACGCTTCGATTAGAGAAATATTGATGGAAAGGTTGCTAAATTTGTCAAGGAACTTTTTGAACTTAGCATTTTTGCCTTTTTTCAAGAGCCGTTGAGGGAAAAGGGAGGAATTGTGACATGGGGAATTGGGATAATTTGACATTCTTTTATCATTGAATTTTCAAATACAACCTCATTTGGCCTTGACTCATCATTATTCAGCCTTTTTCTCTTCATATTTATTTCTCATCATTTTATCTTTCGTTAGGATCATCACCAATTTCCATTCCCTTGCCAAGACCTTTTCCACTCTGAGTTACAATCGCATTTGGTGCTATACCACTCGCTATTTCTTTATTTTTTCTTTCCATGAGGTGCATCGATATTTGATTTAATTTTTCCTCTAGTTGTTGGGTAGTGGTTGAATGAGACTCAACCATTTGATGTAGCTTGGAGAAATCATTCCTTATTTCTTTCACTGTATTTTGGTCCTCTCAACTTCAACCAAGATTCGAATCAATATGTCTTCATTAATGCATCACTCCCTTTCGCATTGAGGCATGCCCTAATTTTCATTATTTTCGACCTTGATTCCTATATTGCCTTTGAGAGGAAATGTGGAAACCCTTTGGATAATTCCATAACCAACTCCTCCCATCATTACATACCTTTTCTTCTTTATCTTCAAATGCCTTGGAATCCTTTGCATCTATCATATTGCCTCTTTCAATGGAGTTTCCCAACAAATGTTTAGTAAGAAGTTCAAGGTGTGACATTACCTTGATCATGCTTGCATCTATTTACTCCTGTTGGCATCTTTGATCTTAACACATAAATGATAAGAAAGAATCCCCCATGACCACCTCATCATCCTTCACATGCCAACCCCTAGCTAAACTAGCCACTTGATCTTACACCTTTTATGCAACCTCACATGTCGATTTAACTAGTGATCTACCGGATGCATTTTCCACTATGACTTTTTTGGTTTTGACCAACTCCCTATTGAAGATTTGGAGAATCACCTTCTCCGACATCTCATGATTGGGGCATTTCAAAAGCTTCTCCTTAAATCTCCCTCATGCTTCCTACCAAGGCTCCCTATGATATTGACGAAAGTTTATGATTTCATCCTGTAATTGTAACATCTTTGAAGGGGGAAGTACTGATTTAAGAAAGCCCCCATAAAAATGATCGATGAGGAGGTTGACCCGACCAGAAAATATTCTAGCCACAATACCGCCTCACACATTAGAGAAAATGAGAAGAGGAACAATCAGATAGATTCTTGTGAGATGAAAGCAATATCAAAGGGGACACACACTTCTACAAAGTTTTTCAAATACAAAATGTGATATTTATGAGCTCGCCCCCCCAAAGACCCTTTATTTGAAGCAACTGGAGCATGATTCTTGTGACATAAAATATGTTGTTTCCATAGTAAGGGGAATACGAATGGCACTAGCATGCTTTTTATCGCCAAGATAATTGATAGTTTCAACATTTTCATATGATGGATTGTTGATGATTCCTATTTGGATCATGGTTATTCAAAAGAAATAACGATCACCTACAACGAAACAAAAACAACAAAGTAAATCAAAATCACTACGAGTATACCAAAAGCTACAACCAACATTGTACAAGTAAAAATTAAGTCTCACTCCCCGGTAATGGTGTCATTTGATTAACGCCCACCTATACCATAGTTTGGATATAGGATGACTCAACTCACATTAGGGTTAAATCCTCGAGGAGGGAGTGTATTGCCTCAAAAACGGGTCCTGAAGTGTCACACGATGATTAAGGATATAAGTAGCCCCAAGCTAACCCTTTGAGCCTGCTATTTCAGATAATAACTTGCTTAGAGATGAAATAGACAAATCACGAGCACTGTTATATAAAATCATAAGAAATACTGTGAAAATACTTCGTCTGAAAAACCATAATACTGGAAATCTTGACATACTAACAATCAGAAAAATAGTCTGACAAAGGCTCTACTAATCAAGAACTAAAGAGACATTGGGATAGGTCCCCAACTGACTCATACTCAACTGAAAAGAGAAGAACAACTACTAGATAAACTAAATATCTAAACATAACTGGTCCTCGAACCATGAGGACTCACCACTATGGAGATGTACATAAAGGCACTCGGGATCACTGACAAGGCTGGGATGAAGCGCCTGAACCTACATTATGAGACAACGTAGCACACAGATGTATATGTGGATCAGTACTTTGGGAATGTACTGAGCATGTGGGGGTGTATGCAAATAAATATCAGTATCACAAGTCTTAATAGAAAACATGGATGCTATAATAGATGACTCACGTAGTTTGAATAAAATTCTCATAAGTTGTGGTTATGAAATAGATAATAGAAATCACGTGAGTCATTTCACTTAATTCTGGATCTGTATTCTTTATTTGTTCTCAACTTATAAATTAGATGAAATCTTAAAATATCAATTTTCAGGACATAAGCTATAATCTCTTGAAAGAAAGAAACTACTTGGGAACTTAATAATCATGACACTTGAAAACTTTAGGAATCATAGGGTCATAGCCTTCAAATTCAATATACCTTCAAACTTACACTTTTAGCTTAAGGATAGTAAAACTTATTTAAAACTCAAGAACTTGATACTTTAGAAACTTTAAGACATGAGACTCTAGAAAACTTAAGAGACTTTGGGACACTTGGGACTCAGGATTATATAACTTTGGGAGTTTTTTTTAACCGACATAAACCATATGAGCTACATGGAGTCCAACGTATTGCCCACGTTGGGAGATATGTTCTATCCTTGCCATCAGAGTAGAACCTTTAACCTTTAGTGATCACTAGCTTAACCCTCTTGGGGTAAATCAGAAACCTACGGGGGCACGTAGTTCTGGGACATTAGAACTCGAAATCAAACCCAACTCGGTGCTAAATACTACTCCCTTACTTATCTCAGAAATTTATGAAATTCCACCTTAAATAATTCCACAATATGTAATGGGAGCCAATATGCTTCCCCTTTATCTCAAATCAAACAAATAATGTAGATTTCTTTCTTAGCTTCGGATCAAAACTTAATTCTTTTCTTGAAATCTTGATAGACTTTTCATCAAAGTTTTAAAATCTCAACAAAATGGAAATATAAGAACATTTCTTGGAGTATCAATAATTCATCCTCAAAGACTCACAATTTCACAATAAAGTTCAACTCATGACAACAAATCTTGGAAATTCTTGTAAACATGATATCAATATAGGAATGTGCAATTTATATCATGAACTCTCAATTTAGATCATAATTGAACAAAATAATCATCCAATTCAAGACTTGAACAATTCCATAATCTCATAAACTTTAAATATAGCAAAATAATATGAATTCATCTTGGAAATACGAAATTCTTTAAGAATATCTAAAACTTTTGGGCTCAAGAATGAAAGAGTGTTCTTGTTCAAACCCTACATACCTTGAAATTAAAACTTTGAGTGAGTTCTTGAATTTAGGTTGCTATTCTTTAAATTAATGGGTGCTTCTTGTTGCCCTCTGAATGGGGATTCCAATTCTCAAAAAATTATTGAAAATTGACGGTTAACTTTTGACATCTCTTGAAGTTTGTGTAGAAACTCTAAGCTATGTTCTTGGTGGTTTTTGATGAAAGTATGAATAATATGATATTTTTGGGGTGTAATCTCGTGTTAAGAATGATAAAGGAGAGGGAAAATACCAACTTTACCCTTAATAAGACGAAGAAAAGAAGCTGAAAACTGGGCACCTAGGCTATGGTCTGGGCGGCGCCTTGCCCAGAGCCTTTGCTAAGGTAGGCAGCGCCTTGCCCAAAGCCTTAGCTAAGCTGGGCGGCACCTCTTAATAGCCTTTAGCTACTGGTTTGGCACCCCAAATGTTCCCTCAATGGATTCCAAAAATTCTGAAACTCACCCGAGATACCTTAAGACCTTGACCCATCGCAATGCAACAACACAATAAAGAAACAGAGGTTGGGAAGGTCATAAAATAATTCATCGAAGTTTGAGGGATATAAAATGAACTATGTTTTGGAACACTTAGCTAAATTTCTAAGTGTTAAGCTTCTTTTAACTTGCTTCGAAGGCTTTGACGACGAGGAAACTTTACGGAGTCTTACAATATCTCCCCCTTGGGAACATTCGTCCTCAAATGTAGATAGATATGATTAGAACATAGAGAAAATGAAGGATACACTGCTGAAATATTTGGATAAACTGACTTTACTTCCTTCTAAACCTTCGGATACTTCATAGAATACATAAGCTTATGATAAGAATAGCTATACAGCTGCAACTTTGATTAGAAGGGGACTAAATTAAGAAAGAATAGAACCTTTTGCTTGATCTGAACTTGCGAAAAAGAGGTGTGGGTACTTGAATCGCATATCTGCTTCTGCTTCCCAAGTAGCACCCTCAACTGACTACGTTTCTTCACAAAACTTTGACCAAGGGAACTTCTTTGTTCCTTAGTCTCCGGACTTGGTAGTCTAGGATTCAACTGGAACCTCATCAAAAGAAAGACTGTCCCAAACATCAGTGCTTTCCAAAGGATCTATAACACCAGAATCACCAATACACTTCTTAAGCATAGAGACATGGAAGATAGGATGAACAACTGACAGTTCTGCGGGCAACTCTACTTCATAAGCTACTTTCCCAACATGGTTAAGAACTCTGTAAGGGCCAATATACTGGGGACTAAGCTTCCCTTTTTTCCCAAACCTTTTTAGCCCTTTCATGGGTGAAATTTTTAGATATACCAAATCATTAACTTCAAACTCAAGGTCTCTTCTCTTCACATCTGCATATAAATTTTTATGACTCTGAGCTATCTTCAACCTTTCTCTAATCAACTTTACCTTCTACATAGCCTCAAACATTGCATCAGGTCCAATCACAACAGCTTCTTCCACTTCAAACCAACCTATGGGTGACCTACACCTTCTACCATACTAAGCCTCAAATGGTGCCATATGGATGCTAGAGTGATAACT
The DNA here is from genome assembly GCA_030864215.1 of Capsicum pubescens. NCBI lineage: Eukaryota > Viridiplantae > Streptophyta > Magnoliopsida > Solanales > Solanaceae > Capsicum > Capsicum pubescens. The sequence continues at coordinate 181,623,093 of CM061546.1, read as the reverse complement.
ATTGTTATAAGAAAACTCAATCAATGATAGATGCTCATCCCAACTACCTTTGAAATGAAGAGCACATGCTATCAACATATCTTCTAAAGTTTGGATGGTTCTCTCAGCCTAACCATCTGTTTACGGATGAAAAGTAGAACTCAAATGCACTTGGGTACCAAGACCCCTCTGAAAAGCTATCCAAAACTGCGAAGTAAACTGAGCAACCCTATCCAAAATAATAGACATAGGAACTCCATGCAATCTGACTAACTCCCGAATATACAATCTAATATAGTCCTCAGCTATATAAGATATGTGTACAGGAAAGAAATGCGCTAACTTAGTCAGCCTATCCACAATCATCCAAATAGAATCATGATGACGATGCGAAAGAGGTAAACCAGTCACAAAGTCCATATTTATCTCTTTTCACTTCCAAGTGGGGATGCTAGAATCTTGCATCACACCACCAGGCCTTTGATGCTCTATCTTAACCTGTTGGAAAGTTTCAAACTTCAACACAAACTTCACTATATCCTTCTTCATACCACTCCACTAATAGATTTCCCGTAAGTCACGGTACGTTTTGGTAGCGTCGGGATGAATAAAATATTATGTGCCATACGCCTCTGCCATGATCCTTTGTCTCAGATCATCAACATAAAGAACACATAATCTACCCTGCAATCTCAACACACCATCTCCCCCTTGGGAGAAAACCTCTACTCTTTTGTCCTTAACTGACTCCTTTAGTCTGACCAAACTAGCATCTAACTCTTGCTTCTCCTTCACTTTCGAAACTAAAGAGGATTCGAAACTACTCTGTACCAAGATATTCCCTCAGTGGAAGCAAGAAGTCTAACCCCCAATCTTGTCAAACGATGAACATCATGATCTAACTCTTCTTTACCCTTCTCTACATGAGCAACACTGCCCATAAATAACTTGCTGAGGGCGTCTGCTACTATATTGGCCTTGCTCAGATAATACAACACACTCATATCATAATCTTTTAGCAACTCTAACCATCGCCTCTGCCTAAGATTCAAATCCCTTTGAGAAAATACATAATGCAGGCTTTTATGATCAGTGAACACATCAAAATGAACACCATACAAATAGTGTCTCCAGATTTTCAAAGCGAAGACTATAACAGCTAATTCAAGATCATAGGTTGGGCAATTCTTTTCATCTGGTTTCAACTGTCTAGAGGCATAGGCTATAACCTTACCTCTCTGTATCAACACACAACCCAAGCCAACTCTATAATCATCATAATACACCACAAAACCATCAACACCATTAGGCAAAGACAACACAGGGGCTAAGGTGAGTCGAGTCTTCAACACCTAAAAACTCTTCTCACAAGAATTTGACCAAAGGAACTTAACTTTCTTTTGGGTCAATCGAGTCATGGGAGATGCAATAAAAGAGAAACCCTCAACAAAACGGCAGTAATAGCGAGTTAGACCCAAGAAACTCCTAATATCAGATGGAGAGATAGGTCTAGGCTAATTTCTTACAACTTTTGTCCTTTAGGGATCAACTCTAATGCCTTCGGCTAAAATAATATGACCTAGAAAAGCTACAGACCTTAGCCAGAACTCACACATATTGAATTTGGCGAACAACTGGTGATCTCTAAGAGTTTGTAAGATAATTCTAAGATGATCTGCATGGTCAACCTTACTTCAGGAATACACAAGAATATCATCTATGAAAATAATGAAAAATATATCAAGATACTTCTTGAACACTCGATTCATGAGATCCATGAAATATGCGAGAGAATTGGTTAGTCCGAAAGATATGATAAGTAACTCAAACTGACCATAATGGGTTCTAAAGGCTGTCTTCGGGATGTCACACTCCCTTACTTTGAGTTGGTGATAACCGGATCTAAGGTCTATCTTGGAGAAATAACTTGCACCCTGGAGTTGGTAAAATAAGTCATCAATTCTAGGAAGAGGGTACTTGTTCTTGACTGTGACTTTATTAAGCTGACGATAGTCAATTCATATACGCAAAGAACCATCTTTCTTTCGCATGAATAGGACAAGTGCACCCCAAGGAGATATACTAGGCCTTATGAAACCTTTGTCTAAAAGATCTTTGAGTTGTTCTTTCAAATCCTTAAGCTCTGCGGGTGCCATACAGTAGGGAGGAATAGAATTAGGCTGAGTGTCAGGAAAAAGATCAATCCTAAATTCTATCTCTCTATCGGGAGGTACCACTGGGAGATCTTCCAGAAAAACATCAGGAAACTCATTAACAATGTTGACTGATTGAATAGCAAAAATCTTAGATTTAGTTTCTTTAACTCTAACTAAATGATAGATGCAACCTTTGGATATAAAATTTCTGGATTTGAGATAAGAAATAAAATGACTTTTGGGAGATACTGAGCTTCTGGACTACTCAAAGACTGACTCATCAGGAAACTGAAACTTAACCATATGGGTACGGTAGTCTATAAATGCATAACAAGAGTGAAGACAGTCTATACCCAGAATGAGATCAAAATCAACCATATCAAACTTTATCAGATCAACAAATATGACTCTATGAAGGATAATAATAGGACACTTTTTATACACTTGCCTAGCAACAACGGACTCCCCTACTGGAGTAGAAACTAGAATAGTCTCAGGGATATTTTCAGGACTAATTTCAAAATTCACGGCAACCAATGGTGTCACATAAGAAAAACTTGACCCGGGGTCCAACAACACATAAACATCAAAGTAAAATACGCAGAGCATACCAGTAACAACGTCGGGAGAATCCTCCTGCTCATGATGGGAAGGTAAGGCATAGAATCTGTTTTGGCACTAACCGCCAGCAGTGCTAGAAGAAATTCCCTATGGAGGAGTTGTACAGGCTGCGGAAGCTGGTGCACTGGTGGCCTGCGCCTGTGGTCGGGTATCTCTGCTCCCCTGTCTGAAGTATGGGCACTCTCTAAGTATGTAGCCCATCTTGCCATAACTGAAACATCCTTTTTACTCAGCTAAACACTCACCAGGATGAGTCTTACCACACTTAGAACAAGGAGGAAAATTAGGCTTGTTACTCACACTATTTTGTGATCTAGACAAAGTAGGCCTGATCCTTTTCTCCTGCCTGTCTTTGGGTGCGGGAGAACTAGAGAATGAAGGTTCTGGCATGGATGAACAACTCTGGAACTGAGGGTGGTTCCCTCCATGGGACCTAGCCTGACCATACTCATGCTGCTTGGATCTAGTTCTCTTGTTTCCCCTTAGCCTATCTCTTTCCCTTATCTTATTCACCTCTATCTACTGTGCATGTATCATCAATTTGGAAAGATCCATATTCCTGTTTAACATAGTAGTCCTGCACTCTTTCAATACCAAATCAGAAACACCTTTCACGAACTTGCTCATGCTAGAGCGGGCGTCAGCAATCAAGTCAGGAGCATATTTTGCTATCTGGTTGAACTTTAGGCAGTACTCCTTAAAATTCATGGAGCCCTTTCTTAAGTTCATAAACTCCATACTTTTGCCTCCCTCTTCTCTAACGGAAAAAACTTATCCAAGAACGCATCTTGGAACACCTGCGAAGTAATAGGGGCATCATCTTCTTCTCTACTCTTCTTCCATGTAACAACCCAGTCATAAGCAATGTCCTTCAACCTGTAAGATGCCAACTCTATACTTTCTTCCTCAGACACAAGAATCACCTACGTGATCTTTCTCACCTCTTTAAGATATAATTATGGGTCCTCGCCTGCCTTGGACCCATAGAACTCTGGCGGATTCATCTGCACGAAATCACAAATCCTGGCAGTAGCTAAATCACCTACCTGCTGATGAAGAGCTGCGACCTATTTATTAGCCTGAACATTCGTAGTGACTACTTGATCTAGCGCCTAAAAAGCTGCATGAAACTCGGTAGGGGACACGTTTTCGTTCAAGGGACCATCAGGCTGACATTGATGATCATTGTTGTTTCTGCAGGCTCACGAGGAGGTATTTTCTGAAATAAGAGACCACAAATTAATAGCTGAGAGAGGCATCTTTAAGCATGATACACTCTGAAAGAAAGAAATGACTTTTTCCTAAACATTTCATAGCCCTTGATCATAGACATGGTGTACTACACACCAATGATCAAGACTCTACTTAACGCGGCTTGTCAGACTCCCTAGGACTCTTTAAACCTTAGGCTTTAATACCAAGTTTGTAACGCCACAAAAACTGGTCCTGAAGAGTCACACGGTACTTAAGGCTACAAGTAGCCCCAACCTAACCCTTTGAGCCTACTACTTCACATAATAACCTGCTTAGAGATAAAATAGACAAATCACGGGCACTGTTATATCAAATCATAAGAAATACTATGAAAATACTTTGTCCGAACAACCATAATACTGGAAATCTCTACATACTAACAATCTGACAACTAGTCTAACAAAGCCTATACTACTCAAGAACTAGAGAGCCATTAGGACAGGTCCCCAACTGACTCATACTCAACTGAAAAAAGATGAACTACTAGATAAACTAAATATATGAATATAAATGGTCCTCGAACCATGAGGACTCACCACTGTGGAGATGTAGATAAAGGCACTCAGGGATCACTGACGAGGCTGGGATGGAGCACCTGAACCTATATTATGAGACAATGTAGCACACAGACGTATATATGGATCAATACTTTGGGAATGTACTGAGCATATGGGTGTGTATGAAAATAAATAATCATTATCACAAGTCTTAATAGAAAACATGCATGCTATAATAGATAACTCACATAGCTTGAATAAAATTCTCATAAGTTGTAGTTAGAAAATAGATAATAGAAATCACGTGAGCCATTTCACTTTATTCTAGATCTGTATTCTTTCTTTGTTCTCAACTTATAAATTAGATGAAATCTTAAAATATCAACTTTTAGGACATAAGCTATAATCTCATGAAAGAAAGAAACTTCTTGGGAACTTAATAATCATGACACTTGAAAACTTTAGGAATCATAGGGTCATAACCTTCAAAATCAATATACCTTCAAACTTACACTTTTAGATTAAGGATAGTAAAACTTCTTTAAAACTCATGAACTTGATACTTTTGGAACTTTAAGACTTGAGACTCTAGAAAACTTAAGAGACATTGGGACACTTACGACTCGGGATTATATAACTTTGGGACTTTTTTCTAACCAACATAAACCATGTGAGCAACATGGAGTCCAATGTCTTGCCCACATTAGGGAGAGATGTTCTATCCTTTCTATCAGAGTAAGACTTTTAACTTTTAGTGATCACTAGCTTAACCCACTTGGGGTAAATCAGAAACCTACAGGGCACGTAGTTCTGGGGCATGAGACCTCGGAATCAAGCCCAACTCGGTGCTAATTCCCTTACTTAGCTCAAAAATTTAAGAAAATCCTATTTAAACAATTCAACAATATGTAATGGGAGCTAATATGCTTCCCCTTTATCTCAAATCAAACAAATAATGTGGATTTATTTCTTAGCTTAGGGTCAAAACTCAATTCTTTTCTTGAAATCTTGATAGACTTTTCATCAAAGTTTTAAAATCTCAACAACATGGAAATGTAAGTACACTTCTTGGTGTATAAATAATTCATCCTCAAAGACTCACAATTTCACAATAAAGTTCAACTCATAACAACAACTCTTGGAAATTCTTGGAAACATGATATCAATATAGGAATGTGCAATTTATATCATGAACTCTCAATTTAGATCATAATTGAACAAAATAATCATGAAATTTAAGACTTGAACAATTACATAAGCTCATAAACTTGAAATATATCAAAATAATATAAATTCATCTTGGAAATACGAAATTCTTTAAGAAAATCTAAAACTTTTGGGCACAAGAACGAAAGAGTGTTCTTGTTCAAACCCCACATACCTTGAAATTAAAACTTTGAGTGAGTTCTTGACTTTGGGTTTCTATTCTTTAAATTAATAGGTGCTTCTTGTAGCCCTCGGAATGGGGATTCCAATTCTTGAAAAATTATTGAAAACTGATGGTTAACTTTTGAGTTCTTTTGAAGTTTGTGTAGAAACCCTAAGCTATGTTCTTGGTGGTTTTTGATGAAAGTATGAATAATATGGTATTTTTGGGGTGTAATCTCGTGTTAAAGATCATAAAGGAGTGGGAAAATACAAACTTTACCATTAATGAGACGTAGAAAAAAAGCTGAAAACTGGGCACAAAGTCTATGGCCTAGGCGGCGCCTTGCCTAGAGCCTTTGCTAAGGTGGGCGATGCCTTGCCCAGAGCCTTAGTTAAGCTGGATGGCGCCCCTTAATAGCCTTTAGCTACTGGTTTGGCACCCCAAACGTGCCCTAAATAGATTCTAAAAATTCTGAAACTCAATCGAGATACCTTACGACCTTTCCCCATTACAACACAACAACAAAATCAAGAAACAGAGGTTGGGAATGTCGCGAAATAATTCATCAAAGTTTGAGGGCTCGAAAATAAACTAAGTGTTGGAACATTTAGCTAAAATTCTAAGTGTAAGCTTATTTTAACTTGCTTCGAAGGCTTTGATGATGAGGAAACTTTATGAGGTCTTACAGGGAGTCTAGTCCTCAAAAACTATAGTTGTTGATAGCATCTAAGTATATTCCCATAGTGTAAACAAAGTAAAATGCATGTATTAATATTGGGGGGGGGGTTGGTTGGTTGGTTGGTTTGGAAAGTACTTCTATGAAAGTCTATTCAATTTAACAAACTAAAGACAACTATTATAATTGTTATGTCAATATGGGACAAGCCTTGGTATTATGTCTTCCTGGGGGAAAATAATCTATGGGTTCATGATAATTGAATGTAAATTCTAGTGATCAACTACATGGGTAGGCTAGGTTAGGAATTCTTAAGGCAAATTTGTCAACAAAACCTTAATATTATCATCCATGGATCCCTTCGGATACATCATAGATGTGAAAATTAAATCTACCTAATACCTCAATTGGGCACCCCTAATTCTAGAAAGATGCCCAAGATTTAGTTAATTGTCAATCCACCACTATTTATAAGATAGTGAAAAGAGAAATAAACTACATCTATAAATTATTCACTAATGTCTTGTTACCCATACACCTCTTTCAAGGATTGTATTGGCTCCCAAAAGTATACTCACATTCCTCTTTCAAGGATGCTGTGAGATTTTTAAGAGTTTGGGATTTTCACCCACAAACTCTATTATGGGGATTTGGGGTTTTCACCAACAAAACCCCACTCAGTCAAACAAGCATTAGCAAAACCCATCATTAACAATCTAAGAATCTACACTAATACATCACAACCCACAGATTTTTGCACCCTATTTGAACTTAATTCTAATAAATATATTTATCTACTCATGAATTTAAGTGAAGAGAATATACCAAATTGATCATCAAAAATTTCCATTGAAGATGAAAAATAAGAATATTCTTCAATTTCACTCCAATTACACTTAAATAACTTCCTAAAAAATCAATACACGAATCTTACCCAGAAGTTATTGGATTTTTAAAAGCTCACCCTCTAAATTCTAGTTGAAGAATTTTTTCCCTTTTTTGATTTGGTACAAGCTATGTGCAATTACAATTCTACTCCCTGGTCATAACCTACGTCATCGCGATTGCACAAATAGTAACGTGATCGCGACTCCGCCATTGCATTGAATCTACCGCGACCGCGGGTCCTGACTAATCTTTGCTGGCCATGATCGTGGGCCTTAGACCATGATCGCGGTAAGTGAGACCACTTCCAACATAGGGTTTTCTAAATTTTATATTTCTCTTCTCTTGTTGATCTATTTTAAGCTCAAGTCCACATCTTTTGTTTTCATCACCTGTACACTTGCAAAATATGGAAATTGGTGCATTCAACTACAAAATTTATCTCATTCTTACCTATAAATAATAGTAGTGTGCAGAACTCTTGGACGTAAATAAGTGGTAAATTCACCACTCATCACTTTATACTGCCTTAATTAATGACTCCTTTATTAAATGAATTGGTTATGTGCTAAATGGTTTTAATTGGTCTTAAAGGGGGTTGTGTAGCTAGGCCATGAAAGTAGAGGTCTTGAGGGTCCAATGCTAGATACATTATTTGTTGGTAAGAGGGTCTAAATAGTTGGGTATTCAAGTCACCCTTGCTTTATGACCGAGTGTTCGAGTCGCCCTTAATTTATGATTGGATTTTTAAGTCACCCTTGGTGCATATGCATATATATTTATTCTCTGGTTCGTGCGACTAACACGTACTGGGGCCCTTTCAGTAGGGAAAGCTGAACCCATATAGCACGTGGGTGCCTTTTTATGATGGTTAACCTACAAAGTCCAGACTAATATTTTAAACTTCATGCTAAGCCTTGTTCCATATCCCAATATATTATATATATGTATATATATGATTGTGTGCATATAGTTTGAAGTGAATTTGGATTGATTGATCATGGCATTATTTTACTCCTTCCCCGAGTTACATGCTAGATCTCACCCTGCGAACCGTATCCAGACATTGTAACCCCATACGATGCAGGGAACGAAGATACTTTTACTTTTCCTGCATAGTGATAGGATTTTTGGTTGTCAACAGTCATCTTTGAAGTGGTAAGATCCATTATCTAGAAAGGCTATTATTTTTAAGTCTTGTTTTATTTATGTCTTAGACTACTCCTATTAGATTATTTTGGCTATGGTCAGGGGCATGTCCTAACAAAGGTTTTCTTTTGGTATTTAAAAGCTTTGTGGATTATTGTGGATTGGGATGGTTGTTCAAATTCATAGATTCTTTTTTGAATTAGTTGAGTTTCCTTTCTTGGTATATATTTAGAACTCAACCTATCTAGTGATATAATCGGAATTCATTCGCTGCTAGTTGCATTGTGTTCTATTTTGACTAGGCAAAGGGGTAGTCTCCGGTCCTTGACAAACTTGGGTACCCTTCATGGACAGACCCTGGTTTGGGTCATGACATGATTGGTATCAGAGCCTAGGTTCATGGTCATTGGGTGTCCACAAATCCATGTCAAGTAGAGTCTCTTTTATGGGTGTGTAGCGCACCACACTTATAAGGGAGAGGCTACGGGGCATTTAGGAATGTTTCCTATTCTTATGTTTTATTTTTGGGCTATAAAGTCTAATGTCTTCAAAACTGTCTAACTTTTGATTAATTGTGTTTCAGATCATGCCTCCCCAAAGATCTGATGCTCGTGGAAACACTTCTATCTAGCTTGAGGACAATGTGGATTGAACTCGTCCTGCATATGGGGTATAAATCCAATCTAGGATCTCTACTCCTAATTGTACTACCTTATGTGGAGTTCCATCGGTTCCTGCTAGCCCTCCTTTGGCTTCTCGAGCAGATACTACTCATTCCCAGATGCCTCAGAGTGAGGTGTGTTATCATGTGTTTCATTGTTCTATTCATCTATTAACCCAGATAGTGGCCTCTATATCACACTAGCCTAGTCTTGTTAATGGGAGAAGGAATCAGGCAAAGATGGGAAAGAGGCAAAATAAGAAAATTACATATTCAGAGTAGGGTAGAGGTTAGAAAAATAATGGTAGGCATGGGAAATAGTGAGCTAAGCAAAGGAATTGGGGGAGTTTCTATATGGATGTTAGTACTCCTTATCCTAGCTCTTCTGGTGATCATCTTTTTCCAGCCAATAGTGGGTTTAAAGCACAGGGAGCCTAATTTTGGACCAGTGAAGCTCAATCAGCCCCACCCTATCCCCTTTATAGAGTTGTGACCAATTTTACCGTGTTTATTGTGATAAAGGGAGGAACTTGTACTTCAACTGTGGTAAGCCTAGTTATATATTGCAACAATGTCCTTCCACTAATGTTGCTACTTAAGATAATAAGGTTTTGGTTTCCATTTCTTTACCTTTTGCACTAAAGGGTGCTACTTCTAGTATCGGGACTAGTCGGAACCGTCTTTATGCTCTTGCCACCTATCAAGAATCAAAGGCCTCTCCTGATATCGTTACTAGTACATTAAAACTTTTCTCTCATGATGTATATTGTCTACTTTATCTGGGGTCTACTCTTTCTTATGTGACACTATATATGGCTATTTATTTTAGTTTTGACCCCCAGTGCATTTCTGTTTTATTTTTTGTGTCTACCCCGGTGGGTGATTTTGTCATGGCTAGAAGGGTCTATATGAGGTGTGTGGTATCTATCTAGGGTAGGGATACATTAGTGTATTTAATAGAGTTAGATATGTTAGATTTTGATATGATATTAGGGATGGATGGGCTTCACTCATGCTATGCCTCTCTAGATTGTCAGACCCATAATATCAATTTCCAATTCCCAAATGAACTGGTAATTAAGTAGGAAAAGAGTTCCTTAGTGCCTAAGAGAAGTTTTTTTTACTATCTTAGGTACGGAAGTTTATTTCCAAAGGGTGTCTGTACCATCTAGTTTGGGTTAAGGACTCTAGTTCTAAGGTTCCCTCTTTATAATTTGTCCCTATTGTTAATGAATTTCCTGAAGTGTTTCTCGATGATTTTCCTGGTATCCCTACTGATAGGGAAATATACTTTGACATTCATCTTATATCGAATACTCATCCTGTCTCTATCCCTACTTATATAATGACTCTAGTTGAGCTGAAAGAACTCAAAAAGTAGTTGAAGGATCTTCTTGACAAGGGTTTTATTTACCCTAGTATTTCTCCATGGGGTCCTTATATTCTATTTGTGTGTAAGAAGGATGGTACCTTAGAATATGCATAGACTATTAGAAGTTGAATAAGGTGATGGTGAATAATAAGTATCCTCTTCGTAGGATTAATGAGTTTTTTGAACAGCTTCTGGGTTCTAAGTACCTTTCTAAGGTTGATTTTTGGTCGGGTTATAATCAGTTAAAGATTAGGGAGGTGGATATCCACAACACTACTTTCTGTACCCGGTATGGCCACTACAAGTTCTTAGTCATGTCTTTGGGTTGACTAATACTTTAGCGACATTCATGGATCTTATGAACAGGTGTTTAGGCAATTTTTGGATTTGTTCGTCATTGTCTTTATTGATGACATCGTTGTATATTCTAAGAATGTGGAGGATCTTGTCAATCACCTCTGTATAGTGTTGCATACTCTTAAGGGTCAGCGGTTGTATGCTAAGTTTTCAAAGTGCGAGTTCTAATTGAATGTTGTGACCTTTCTTGGTCATGTTATTTCTAGTGAGGGGATCATGGAGGATCGACAGAAGGTTGAGGCGGTTAAGAAGTGGCCTAGACCCACGACTCCAATCAATATTCGGAGCTTCTTGGGTTTAGCTGGGTATTATAGAAGGTTTGTGGAGAGTTTTTCTTTGATTGATGCTCTACTGACTAAGTTGACTCAAAAAGGTAAAGTTTTTGTGGTCTAATACTTGTGAGGGTAGCTTTGAGAAGTTAAAGGATAAGTTGACTTCAACTCCGATTTTCACCCTACCCGAGGGTACTGATGGCTTTATGGTTTATTGTGATGCATCCCGTGTGGGATTGGGCTATGTATTGATGCAATATGGTAAGGCTGTGGCCTACGATTCTAGAAAGCTAAAAGTTCATGAAAGGAATTATCTGACTTATGATTTGGAGTTGGCGGCCGTTGTCTTTGATTTGAAGATTTGGCATCATTATTTGTATGAGGTTTATGTGTATATCTTCTTAGATCATATTGTAGTATGTATTCACTCAGAATGAGTTAAATATCAGGAAAAGAATATGGATTGAGTTTCTCAAAAACTGTGACATGAGTCTTCTTTACCATCCAGGTAAGGCTAATATGGTTGTTGATGCTCTTAGCAGGTTGTCCATATGAAGCTTATCCCATGTGGATAAGGAGAAGATGGGATTGGTGAAGGATACTCATCAGTTGGCCAGTCTTAGAGTTCATATTTTGGATTTTAAGGATGGAGGACAAGAGATGGTGAAATCATCTCTTGGTGCAGAGGTAAAGGAGAAGTAGGTTTTGGATCCTATCTTGATACACATTAAGGCTGATGTGGGTTAGCAGAAGGTCATGGAATTTGAGATTGGTGGAGATGGTATCTTAAGGTACTAAGGTAGATTGTGTGTTCCCGATGTTGACGAGTTGCGGGAAAGAGTTTTGGATGAGGCTCATGAGTCATGGAATACAGTTCATCAGATTTTGATGTAAATGTATCACGATTTGAAGAAAACTTATTAGTGGAACAATATGAAGAGGTATACGACTAATTTTGTGGCTAATACATGGTTTGTCAGCAAGTGAAGGTAGAGAACTTGAGGCCCGGTGGTATGTATTAAGAGATTGAGTTACCCATGTAGAAGTGAAAGTTGATCAATATAGACTTTATTACTGGTCTACCGTGGTCTCGCCATCAATTTGATTGAATTTGGGTCATTTTGGATTGGCTGACTATGTTGGCTCACTTCTTGCTTGTGAGGACTACTTACATTGGAGAGGATTATGCAAAGTTGTTTATTCAGGAGATAGTTAAGTTGCATGGTACACAAATTTCTATTATTTTGGATCGTGGTACACAGTTCTCTTCTCACTTTTCGCATTTATTTTAGCAAGGTTTGGGCATAAGGGCAAACCTTAGCACCCACTTTCCACCCTCAAAGGATGGACAGGCGAAAATGACAATTCAGACTTTGGAAGATATGCTAAGGTCATATGTGACTGAGTTTGGTGGTAGTTGGGTTGACCATTTTCCTCTCATAGAGTTTGAGTATAATAACAACTATCACTTAAGTATTTAAATGGATCCGTTCGAGGCTTTGTATGGTAGGAGGTTTAGGTATCCTATTGGGTTTTATGAAGTTGGTAAGACTAGATTGTTTGGTCCATACTTGGTTTACAAGCCATGGAGAAGGTGAAGGTGATTCAGGATAGACTTAAGACTGCTTAGAGTCGCCAAAAGTCCTATGCAAATGTGAGGTGAAGGTAGTTAGAGTTTGATCTTGGTGATTAGGTATTTTTAAAGATGTCTCCTGTGAAGAGAGTGATGAGGTTTGGAAAGAAGGGGAAGCTCAGTCCTCGATATGTGGGTCTATACTTGATTTTGAGCATAGTGGGAAATGTTGCATATAAGTTGGATTAGCCTCTGAGTTTGGGTTCCATTTCATTTGATTTTTCCCGTTTTAATGTTGAAGAAGTGTGTGGGTGATCCTTCTTTGATTGTACCTATTGAGAGTGTTGGAACTTCGAATTCCTTGTCTTATGAGAAAGTCCAAATTAAGATTTTTGATAAGCAAGTCCATCGTTTGAGGACTAAGGATGCGACTTCTGTAGAGGTTCTATGAAGGAACCAAAAGGCGGAAAAAGCTATGTGGGAAGCTAAAAAGGACATGAAGTCCATGTATCCATTCTTGTTCCCTGGATTAGGAAATCGTACTTAAGGTATGTGTTTTCATTATCATCTTTGTTTTCTAACTTTGTTAAAGGAAATTGTTGTTGTGTTCTATCTTAAAATCGTTCTAATGGATGCCTTAATTCATCATTTGAGAATGAATGATCCTACGAGGGAAGAATGTAATACCCTAAATTTTTGCCGCTAAAAAATCCTTGAATTTTGAGCTTACATCTCAGACCACAACTTACTTTATGAGTCGTAGGACACAAATAGTAGCCTCGCCAATAATGTTTGTCTAGTTTACTGCCCTGACCATGACTTGTAGCTTACGAGTCATGAAGACTCCATACGAACTGTATTGTGTAAATCGTAGCCTCACTAGTATGGGGGCCCATTGATTCTATTCTGACTACAACTTATATCCCATAATTTGTAGGGTCACAATACAAGTGGTATGGTATGAGTCGTAAGATTAGAAGTGCGAAGGCCCCATGTTTCTGCCTAGACAGTGACTCATGATAATGAATCGTAACGTGTCCTCATGAGTCCTAAGGTGATTTGTTGTCACTGGCGACCATTTTTCAACTATTTATTAAGGGCACTTTGGATATTTCCCTCTTTCCACACTTAATACCCATGCCCAAAAAGAACCTTGGGGACCCTATTCCATCCTTTATCAATCAAATACTACTTCTAAACACTCAAATCCCTAAGTGAAGAACACCTAGGATTTCTCAAGGTTGATCAACTAAAGCTTCCAAGGGTGATTTCTCTCCATAATTCTTGATATCTCAGGCATATTACTCTTCCCCTAAACTTGTTTTACATAAAGGCATGTATTCCATGATTATTTATATGGATTTAATTATGGATTTTGCTATGTGTTGGGGTTTTGGAATGGTTGATTCTTAAATTGTTTTTCCAAGGTTTATATGCAACTATTTATGCTAAATTGATTATTTAGTAACAAATTAGGTGCATGGGTATGGGAATTGGAATGGGGGTCAAAACATTCCCCCTAATTGATGTTTTTGGACTTGGAATTGGTTTTGGATAATTTCGCTCCCTCAACCCACTTCTAAAATTGTCTTGAAATATGGATTGTCACATGGTTTGACTTACTCACCTAAGATATTGTATTGCATAAATGGTTAAAATGGATAAACATATATTTGGAATATCTCGGTGACCTTGGTTTGGTTTTAAATGGTTTTAGAAAGGCCTTGGTGGCAATGGAACTATTTTAAACTGGAACTTTGGAGTCCTATTAGCTGATGGGTTTAAGTCCCAATTGGATAAGTGTGTTGGAGTCCTATTGGTTAGTGGGTTAGAGTCCCATTGGCTATTTTATTTGGCATAGTGACATTTACTTGCAATCTATAGTTGGTATCACAATACCACTTAATACTGCCTTAATGAATGACTCCTTGATTAAATAAATGGGTTATATGTTAAATTTTTTTAATTGGGCTTCAAGAGGATTGTGTATCTAGGCCGTGAAAGTGGAGGACTCAAGGGACCAATACTGGAAACTACATTTGCCGGTGTGGGGGTCTAAATGGTTAGGTGTTCGAGTCACCCTTACTTTATGACCAGGTGTTCGAGTCACCCTTGGTGCATATACACATATGATTATTCTCTGGTTCATTCGACTAACTCGCACTAGGCCCTTTAAGCAGAGAAAGAGGAATCCATATATCCTGTGAGTGCCTTTTTATGACTGTTAAGCTACACAGTCCACGCTAGTGTTTTATACTTCATGCTAAGCCTTGTTGACTATCCCAGCATGTTATATATGTATGTATATAATTTTTTGTATATGGTTTGAAATGATTTCAGATTTATTGATCATGACATTATTTTACCCCTTCCCTGAGTTACATGATAGCGCTTACCCCACTAACCGTCTCCAGACGTTGTATCCTCACACTATGTAGGGAACATAGACACTTCTACTTTTTCTGTGTAGTGATAGGATTTTTGGTTGTCAGCAGTCAACTTTGAAGTGGTGAGCTCCCTTATCTAGAAGGGCTATCATTTTAAAATCTTGTTTCATTTATGTCTTAGACTACTCCTATTGGATTATTTTGGCTATGGTTGGGGGTATATCCTGACATAGGTAGTCTTTTGGTATTTAGAGGCTTTGTGGATTATTGTGGATTGGGATGGTTGCTGAAATTCATAGAATCTTTGCTGAGTTAGTTGAGTTGACTATCTTGTTATATGTTCGAAACTCAGCCTATCTTGTTATATGTTAGGAATTCATCCATTGCTAGTTGTATTGTGTTCTGTATTGACTAGGAAACGGGGGTGGTCTCCAGTCCTCGGCAGACTTGGGATGCCTGTCACTGCTCGGAGGTTTGGTTCATGACACTAGACAATGCAATTCACATTAATTTCATAGATCACCCTATTAACAGACATAGACTTACCATTATTCAGATTATTTCATCTTTTCCACAACTGTCAGCATACCATTACAGGCATAACTTGAATAATTGGTTTTAGTCTTTGTGTGACTTCTGCATTCCACCATTTACATAGTGTTGATGACACTGTAGAAAAGGACTTTCTACTCCTACATATAGTGTAAATTAATTCCACACTCTAGTAGCATCCTCACTAGGCACAAAGATATGATGTAATGTTTCTAGATGAGGATTTAAGCAACACCTACTTCTAGAGACTAGATTAATAACACATCTCTGCAATACTTCAATAAAAGAAAATTAAATTTGCATAACCTACATAAGAAAAACTTGATTTTGAATGGGGTTCCTTTGCTCCATGTGAATTTCCAATGCTTTTCAACTGTTCTTCTTTGTCTGATAAGATGGGATGCACTTGACACTATAAATTTACCATTTGTTGTAGACACCAACGTGAAGCATCTTTACTTAAGGTGATATTTTCAGTGACATGTTTTATAATTTCTTTTGGAAACAAATATTCCAGCTTCTGCATATCCTATTTGTCTAGCATCATGAGAGATTCTATGTTTCGATTTTTTTTATCTCAAAATAAGGTTCAACAACATAGTATAAAGATCCCAATCTAGTTCAATTGTCAAATCAAATGCTTGACGATCCCATAGTGTGCTCCCACCAAATATCTTGATCAATAGTGTCCCTTGCTTCCAACATCTTCTTCTATATTTGTGACCCATTTTTCCATTGAATTACTATTGGAATAAGTTTTTTACAATGCTTGATTCCACATGTAGTCAGTCCACAATGATCTAGTAGTCCTGAATATCCACCCAAATTTAGAAAACATAGCCTTAGAGATATCAAAAAGATTCCTAAAGCCTCCACCTTCCTCTTTGGGAAAACACATGTATCCCATGCAACCTAGTTTTTACTTCCCCCCTCCTCTATTATTCTCCATAATAACCTATTAAATATTTTGTATAGTTCATACATGATAAATTTAGGGGGTATAATTACTGATAATAGATTCAAAGGAATGCTCTGTAAAATACTATTGATCAACACAGTTTTTTTCCAAAAAGATAAAATCTCCCCCTTCCAGTTATGAAGCATATTCTTCACCTTTTTGATCAATAATTATAATCTACCTTCCTTTTTCTTAACATGAGTGATAGGATATCCCAAATAGGAAAAGTTCTCTGCTCAAAACTAGTGATACTACCAACCTCATCCATCAAAGAAACTGCCACATTTTTATACATGTAGAAAGAGATCTTGTGAGTGTTAAATCTTTCCCCTAAAATTTCTTGATAATCTTTCAACACCTACATAATTAACTCTAAAGATGGTTTATCAGCAGATTAAAAATAACTGTGTCATCTGTATAAGACAAATAATTTAAATTTCTACTCCACATAGGCAAACCATAGCCTTTATTCATCCCATATTCGAATAAATAATTTAGAGCTATGGATAACACCTCAATAGTATGTAAAAATAGTGCTGGTGATAGTGGATCACCTTGTTTCAATCCTTTAGTAGAATGGGAAAAACCATGTGACTGACCATTGATTATAATAGAGTACCAATTTTTAGCAACCGATATCCATATTAAATCAATAAAATCTTCAGTAAAGCCCATTTTTCTAAGCACCTTGGTTAAAAAAATACCGTATCATAATCCTTAGACATGTCTAGATTTAACACCACATTAGTAGGTTTTTCCCTTAATCTTATATCTAATACAATCTTCTATGTAAGTAGGACATTCTCGATAATGCTCCTACTTTTAATAAAATTGATTACTTGAGATTAGCTTGGGCAAAAAACCCTTTATCCTATCATGAAGAACTCTTGTTATCACTGTATTAATAAAATTACTAAGACTTATGGGTCTGAGGTCTTTAGAACTCTCTACCAATTCTTTTTGGAGGATCAAAATGAGATTGGTATGAGTAATACTTTTAGAAAAGGTATTACCTTTGATAAAGTTTCTTACCATTTTAAGAATATCATGTCCTACTACTTCCCAACAATGTTGATAAAAAAGACCTGAGAAATCTTTCGGCCCACTATCTCTATTACCATTCAAACTACAAAAAGACTTCTTCACTTCTTCCAAGGTAGGTACTACACATAGATCTAGATTTTTTGCATCTGTCACTGTAGCTGGAATGTGTTGTAGTAACTCTAAATTTCTCCCTTCCTCTTCTTGTGTAAGTTGATGCTGAAAACATCATATAGCCTCTTCTACAATCAATTCTGAATCATCAATCCCACCTCCTTCACTATTTGTAATCCTGTATAGATAAAGCTTTTTCTTTTTTTCTTTTACAAGATTATGAAAAATTCTTGCATTTTCATCACCCTTCTCAAACCATGTTGTTCCTGACTTCTGGTTCCAAAATATCTCTTCCAAGGGTAGATATTTGTTTACCTCTGCCTGTACTTATTGTAATACTGCTCTGTTTTTTTGGGTAGGTTGTTCTTCAAAAAACTTTTCCTTAATAAAAATTATATCTTCTCTAATAGCCAATTGCTGAAAAATATCACCATATGTATCTCAACTCCATTTGGTTAGAGCCTTCTTAAAATTTTTTAGCTTATTTTTAAAAGCCAGAAACTATTACCTACTTCATTAGTTTTCCAATTATGTCTAACCAATACTATTATAGATTCATTTTCTACCTAGAAATTAAGGATCTTGAATGGTTTTTCAAATTGTTGTGTTCCTTCCTTTATTGACAATAGTAATCGAGAGTGACCAGATCTAGTCCTTGGCAAATGCTCTACTTCGACTTCTATAAACCATGTCTGTAGATGATTATTAGTTAATAATCTATCTAACCTTTCAAAAATATAGTCATTCCATGCTATACTATTCCACTATGTGAATGGACTTCCTTTAAAAGAAACTTCCTTAAGCTCACATGAATTAACAGAAATTGAAAAATCCTCCATCTCATGTATTATTACCGGTAATCCACCTATTTTCTCAACTTCACTAAGAATAGCATTAAAATCTCCCCCAATCAACCAGTGTAAATTAGATTGTGGATGATTTATTTATTACTCCATAGTGATACTATTTCCCCCTTTATTACTTAGCATATACCATAGTCACCAACAACTGTTTCTGCTCTTCTAGAACCAAAATTCTGATCGTAAACTATTGATCTATATTGCTAATGAATTCAAATTTTGTATCATCTCTATTAAAAAAACAATATTTTACCATTGATTTTAGCACCAATACTATACATATGAATCCTTTTTTTATACCTCTTAATGTGATCCATTTGTGGAAAAGGCTCCATAAGAGCTATTAAAAGGAATTTAGCCACTACCACCCCTCCTTTTTGGATTTATTCTTTTTGGTTGTTGATTCTTAGGTTCATGTTTCTTTCCTTTCTTGATGATTTTTCTCTCATGTTTTGGTGACACATCTATTCATTTACTGGCATATTCTATCTTATTATATGCATCTCCATTTCTGTCATCTATCTGATTATTAATATTTGATTTTAATGCAGAATTCTTTTCAATTTGATGTGTGACCAGGTCATTTAATGATCTAACTGGGATTATTTGCTTAGTGCTACTTTCTACTATCTTCTAACCAATATCATTCACCTCTACTCAGATAGGTAAGGACACATTCATATGTGAGTTAATTTTTTCTCTAGTTATCACTGCTAGAGGTTTCACATTAAAATCAGGTTCCCTAATCACCATAGCTTGACTGAATAGGAGCTTATAGGTGGTAACAAATGGTGATCAGCATAAATTTCTCCCTCCTCTAGGTAATTTTCTTTTTCCATCTCAACTCTATCACCCCACTTGTTATTAACTTTTTGCTTCTAATTATTGGCACTCTCTTAAATTTTGCTTATACTTTGAACTGACCTTTCCTTCTTTGCTGATTGACCTGGATATATGTTCTGACCAAAAACACTCTCTACCCAATCTTTGGATGAACTAGGCTACTAGTTAATTTCAACTTTATCATTACTAACTCGCTCCTTCTTCTTGTGAACAATCTCTTTTAGTCTATCTCCTTCTTATTTGATAGGTATTCTTCAAGACTCTCTTTATTTAACACATCATATTGATTAGTACTTTTGATACCTTCTTCTAGATCTACTACTTTCTCACTTAAAATTGTATCTACATTCTTTTTTCTTGTTAACCTTCTGTTATTTGGATGCCATTTCTGATTACCTCTTCCATGTCTCTAGCTCCCTTGCTACTTCTTAACCTCAGGCACTTTGTCTAAATTATTCTGCAACTCTTTCTCTACTTCAGACTCTTCTATCCTTAGTTTATGATGTAAAATTCTACAATCTTATTCTTCATTACCTTGAAGTTTACACCTATTATAATAAAAAGGGACAATGTCATATTTAATTATAACCTTGACACTTTTTATTTCCTAGGTAATTTCATTTTCAATCTCTATTATTAGAAAGTTATACCTTTCTTCTAATAAATCAATTTGCACCTTAACTCTATCACAACTTGCCCTTGATTTATTAATAGTTGCACTATTCAAATGCAGGGATTTTCCAAATATAGATGCTAAGGAGAATAACGATTCCTTGACAAACAAGGTTGGTAGTGGATCTAGAAAAGATATCCATGCTAGAGCTTGTGCGGTTTATTATTTCGACTTGACGTTGGCATCATAAATCAATGGACGCATTTGATAAGAATGTCCATCTTTTGAATTTATGTAATACACACTTTTGGATATTATGTTGATGAAATCCTTCATTAATTCTAGTCTTATAAGAATGTATTTATTGTATGAAACCTATCTTACATTCTTCCTTGATTCCACACTATTTTGGACATTGTTTTCTTAATTCAACAATCTCCGACCATCCATATAAGAACTTATACACCACTGCATGTTGTAGATTCTCTATTATATTAATCTTATTGAATTCTTGTTCTATCCACTTAAGTATTGGAATTCTATCTCTAAAGTTAATTTTTTAATAGGAATTGAATCAATATCAACCTTTAAACCTACCTTCTCGTTATAATTATTAGAAGAATTAGTGATCAATGTATAATTACCAGGTGGATTAGTAATTTAAGGATTGGGGTTAGTCTTTGTTGGAGAATTTAAATAAGGAAATTGAATTTCAGTCTAAAGAAGGGACTTGACCAATCACCTCCAGTGACTGGCCGCAGGTCGACGCCACGGGTTTGACGAGCATTGTTGGTGATAGGTTTAAAGAGAGTTTTTGGTCATTTTTTAGTGGACTCTATATTGGATGTTTTAAAAGAATAATTAATGGTGCCCCAATTCCTATGCATTTAAAGGTGAATTTTGAGTTGAATTATGATAAGAAATGATGACGGGACCATTAGAAAGTGTTTAAGAAATTTTGAAGAGCATTTTCAAACATTTTGGGACCCCCAAACAATAAGAGTCCATATTAAGGGTGTGCCACGAAGGGGTGGCACACCCTTACTTTGAAATAGTTAAGGTCCAAATATAAGAGCATGCCACACTCTTATTGTTCTACGATAAGGGCGTGGCACGCCCTTGGAGTGGTGCGATAAGTTTGTGCCATGCCCAATAACGCAAAAATGCTTATTTTGTCTTTCATCTTGGATCGATGTCTTCATGGTCTTTCACCTTTTAAACAACTTAAAAAACATATTAAACACAAAACCCACCCCCATATCTTCGATTAAAGTGATCCCTCTTCTCCCAAAACCCTCAAGAACACAAAACAAAAAGCTTTTCACCAAAATTCATGTTTCCAAGGTTTCAATTGAAGTTTCCCTCAAACAATTAACTAAATCCAGGCATGTGGGATTTGAACATGGATAATATTTCATTTGTTTTCCCAAAAAGTTATGTTTTTACTTGAATTTCTAAAGATTTCATTATTAGGGTTTACACCCACTTTTATGCTTTTGAGATTTTGATGTTCCCATGTGATTTAAAATTCATTAAGCTCAAGAATTTACCTTTATTTATGTTTTTACTTATTTGATTGCTATTATGAGATAAATTCTAATATTTTGACATCAATTTTCATGGGTTGATGAATGTACATGATCTTTAGCGTGATTTAGTCAGTTTAAGAGCATATGAAATTATCATGACTCTATTTTTTTACAAAAATTTCAGACTTACTATTTCAGTTTTCAAACTTAATATAGTATGAACCAGATTTTAGTTTTGATCTTATGATCCCAGGCATGATATGAAATTCACATAGTTATTTATGACCATGATTTATTAGAAAAAACATGATTGGTTTTTAGATTTATAAGACCATATACTTATTTTAAGGTGAATTTCATAAGTATGAGTGTACAATATATATATATATACATATATATATATACACATATATATATATATATATTTGGAGTATTATTTAGCACCGAGAGGGGAATGCGTGTTCAACATATCCTATTTCTTAGAAACTATGTGCCACCATAGGTTTAGGGTCCTCGACAGAGAGTGTCACCCTTGCCCATTGGGCTCAGTTTAGTGATCACTCTAGTTTAGCTTAGGTTTTATTCCGATGGAAAGGGTATAACAACCCTGCTCAATGTGAGTCAGACGTTGGACTCCATGATAGCTCACATGGTTTATGTCTGATATAAGAATCTTCCTCAGAAAAGATAGTTTTAGAAACTACGGGTATAACTTACCCAGTTTATTAGAGTGAGTCTATTTACACTTAGAATGCATGTCTTAAGATTATGAATTTATTTAGTTTTACTATATGCATACACCACTATATACTCAGTACTTTCTAGAAGTACTGACCACATATATGTCTATGTGCTACTTGGTTTCATAATGTAGGTTATAGTGTTCGTCCCCAGCAACACAACTAATCGCGAGCACTACTTACTATATTCAAATAGTGGGTGAGTACTCATAGCTTGAGGACCAAGATTTGGTCTGTCGTAGATGTTTATTATATAGATTTCAGTTATTTAGTTTTTTAGTTTAGGTCAGCTAGGGTCTGTCCCTGTAACACCCCACATTTTTGAGTTAGTAATTGATCAACAGTTGCTATGTTTGTAAACTCTAATCCCATGATTTGTAATTGATTTCATGTATCATGATCTTTATCGTAGTGTTTATAGTTCTTAAGAGGTGAAAAATGTTCATAAGGGTCACTTAGAGATAAGAGAGCTAAGAACCTTTGATTCGGCCAAATGTTGGTGTTCAATTCTACAAGGGTCATATTTTAATGAGTATAACTTTATGTTTATGTGAAATTTGGCATCTTAAAACCCACCAAATTGTAGATAATAGAATTAGCCTTCCAACGATACCAATTTTTCCTTAATCCGACACCCGAGCGAAAAGTTATGGCTTTGAAAAGGGGTGTGCGTCACCTAACAATTGCAAACGTTCACTGGAAAGGGTTTTCCACAGGGATTGTGATGCAAACCTTAATGTTTTACATAGGGAGTGTGACTCAAACCTTAAAGTTTGCTATAGCTTGTGCGACGCAAACCCCATGGCACAACGACCTAGACCTTTTGTTTTTGAGTTATTCCGAGCGAAACTAAGTCATTTGACCCTTCTTAAATGTCCCTAAACATATCTACATGAGATTTATAGATCCTAAAAATATTTTAACCCTATTAACATCATAATCTCATTATCTAAGAACACAAGAGGAGAAACAACTAGGGTTGCACAATCAAGCTTGAAGGTCCAATCTTTAATGTATGTGGGGTTATGAACAAGGATACTTCTTTCATACTTGTATCCAAAACTATTTTTTAAAGATTAATTTACATGAGTTTAAATTTAGGGTTCATACCCAATTATCATTATATGAATATTATGATGTTACAAGTGATTTAAATGTTGAATTGCATATCTATTTTTATATGTTTATGCGTGTGATATAATTTTATAGATTTCCAATTGAGTTTTAAGCATGATAATATGAGTTTGATTTTATTACTTTGATATTGTTGAAGTATTTTAAGAAGTTTATTGAGCATGATGTTTTTCCATGAATTTGCATGATTTTAAAGCAGGGGTTTTAAAGCCCTAAGTTTAAGTGTTTATATCTCAAAAAATTTATGTTTTTGAGCCTCTTTTACAAATTCTTTACCAAGGTTTAAGAAAGAAAGTTCATCTTTTGATCATAAGCTAAGATAAGGAATCAACATTGTTCATAGAGTTTGAGATTTAAAGACAGAGAAGCCTAATTGGTTTTCATTATAAAACCTTGTGCCATTTTAAGGTGGATTTTCTAAAGATTCTGAGCAAAAGAATGGGAGTAGTATTTAGCACCGAGTTGGGTATATTTCCAAGGTCGCATGCCCTAAAACTACGTGGCACAGTAGGATTACGATTAAGTGCCCATAGTGGGCTAAGACAGTGATCACTAAGAGAAGGTTATACTCCTTGGTAAGAGTATGACACCTCTCCCTAATGTGAGGTTTTTCCCTTAGGGGAACAAGACGTTAGACTCCATGATGGCTCACAACGTTTATGTCGGTTAGAATAACCTCCCAAAGTCCCTAATTCCTAAGTACTAAAAAGAATAAGAGAACTGATTTTAGAAACTAAGTGTAAAGGCTCACAATTTTACTCAAATATTGTTTTACATAAGACATTAGCTATGAGATTTTAGCTTTCAATTTACAGATGATAAAGGTGAGTCCTTTTTATAATTAGAAAGCATGATTTGAAAACAAATTTACTTTTAGTCCTACTTATTCCTCTAACAGAAAGAGTAAAAGTACAACTTTCAGTACTAAGTGTTATGGCTCACAAGATTTATATAGCATGCTTTGTTTCTCATGATTTATGATTTTCAGCTTTCAGTTATTCAAGCCAATATGAGTCATTTACACTTAGCATGCATTATTTTACAAGTTTATATGAACATTGAGATACGGTTTTACTTATGCATTCACCTCCACATGCTCAGTACATTCCAAAAGTACTAATCCACATATACGTCAATGTGCTACATTGTTTAATAATGTAGGTACCAGTTGTACCATGCACATCATAATCAGACAGTTGCAGATTCTGACCCACAGATGATGAGTACTCCTACTTCAGGGACTTCAGTTAGATGTTATTCAAGTACTTTATTTTCTTACTCATATGTATTGATTAGTGGTAGTTGGAGTCACATCTCAACTATCTATAGTCAGTATAGTAGAGGCTTCATAGATAGTCAGTATAGATGAATGATTCAATTTCAGTTTTATTTTGTAAAAGCAGAGTTGTATTCATCTTAATGTAGCTTTGTATTGATCACGTTCAGGAAAGATTTATTTTCCACATTTTTCTTTAGATTTATTTGTTTTATTCACTTGCTCATGAGTTATACCAATATAAAGGTTAGCTTGGGATCACTTGTGGTCCTAAGCACCGTGTAACGACTAGAGGGTAGTCTCAGGTCGTTACAGTCCCAGTGGCTCTTCAGTCATTAGTTTAGAGGATTTTCATGACTATTCAAACTATATACTTTTTCAGTATTCCATAGATTCGAGATTATTAAGTTAAGTGTTTCGGTTGAGATTGTTTATCTTTATGAACACAGTTTATAAATTTTTTTTAGTATTCACACATGTTTAAGTGTATATTTTTGAGAGTTCAGTGTTGAATAAATATCATGTGTTATCTTGGGATTATTTTTAGTCGTAAGCATTGTGTGATGTCCAAAGGATATCTTTGGGGCATTATAATACCCCACTTTTGGAATCAAAATAGAGTCTAAAAGGTAAAAAAAAGTGAGTTATAAAAGTTCAAAAAAAAAAGAGTCAAAGAAGAAGAAAAAAAGACAAAGTTAGAGTCAATAAAAAATGAAGAAGAGAAGAAGATAAAAATAAAGAGAAAATAATCCAAAACCAAGAAGGATAAAAAACTGTCTGAACTATGTTTGACCTGATACTTTCTATGACAAGGTAAGTAGATAGCTCTACTATAGGGTTCGGTCCAACCAAGTAAAAAATACCCAATTTAAAATAAATTAGGGCAAGAGTTTGGTTTTCGTTATTTGAGTCAATTCCAAAAGTTGTAAGTGTTACCCTATTTTAAGTGTCTTTTGATCCTCATGTCCTACTTTCCATCTAATCATATCCAAAGGCCACGTTACAAACAAAGAAAGACCATTAAATCAATCTTTGAGAATGTCGGGGCTAAGCATGTGATAGATATATAACATTGCATTTTGGGCTCTACTCTCTTTATCATCATAAGAAAATATTAGATAAATGAAAATGAGAGTGTTTTATTAGTGAAAACCCTCACAGGCACTGTAAGATGATTATGAGTTAAGAGAAATAAAACTGAGAGAGTCTTACTGGTGAAAATCCTCATGGGAACCATAAGGCGATTGTAAGTTGAGAGGAATGAAAATGAGAGACGCTCATTGACTAAAACACTTTAGTCCCTCACTATTTGAATGAGGTTTATGAGTGTAATGGGCTTAAGGAAGCAACTTAGTTTTTGGTTCATTGACTCAACAATAATTGGTGAATAATTTGGATGGAAAGACCAGACGAAATAATCAAAAATACATGTCCTAATCAATAGAGTCGGTTGTCGTACTCAGATAAGCTCTTTTCTTTATTTTCAAAAAGGGACATTCATTGTTATTTCTTTCTTCTCTATATTTGTTTTTCTTCTCTTTGGTTCGTTATCCAAAAATAAAATCATTATTATTTTTCTCATGTTTCAAGTTAAGTCCATGTCAAAACAAATTAGAAAGGACTTCAAAACTTGCTACCAACTTCTTCAATTTCACAAAGCAAGACAAAGATCTAACATATGAAAGTAATATGATCCAAAGTGAAGTATAGTATCGAAACAACTCACGTCAACTGGAAGGTTATAGACTTATGAAATTACAAAGTATCAATAGAGTTTAGTTTGGAGACAGTGTGAAATAGAGTTATAGTGTTTGTGTCAGAATCACTCTTAATAGCCTAAGTTTGGTTCAATAGTGCAACGAGTGTTTTCATAAGAGTCACTCCAAATAGTTTAAGTTTGGGTCAATGGTGCAGAAAATTAATGACACATTCCAATACTTTGAAGTAAGTTAAATGAGACAAGTGTAAAGAGCAATTGCCTCAAAAGCTAAAGCTACAAACAAACCACCATGTTTTAATACTCACAAGTTTCTCTTTCTATGAAATAGGAACATATGTTACCTTCAAATCAAGGGCTTCAAAGCCTAAATATTAAAATATGTATTTTCTAACTTCTGATAATGCAAGAGACAATATTGCTACACAGGTTTGGTAATCAAAATCATGGTAAAAACTAATTAGTATGTACCCTTAGGAGGAACACATCTTTGTTTGGGACTTTCACATTTTATTCATAGGAGACACACTTCCTATTTTGAACCTTTACTCCTAGAAAATCGACTTTCTAGTCTAAATCTTTCAACCTCTAGGAGACACACTTTAAAATTTGGGCCTTTCATGTTTCAAGGGAAGGAGGTGCACGTCCCAATTTGAACATTTACTCCTAGAAGATGCACTTTTATTCAGAATCCCACACTTTAACTCCTATGAGATGCATTACTTAGTCTTGTTCATTCAATATTACACCTAAAAGACACATTTATTGATCAGAGACTTCATTAGCCTTTACAATAAGAATCATTCATTATGAAAATAGTTATAATTTGATAACACTCACAAAGTTTTTTCTGAAGATAAATTGGGGCCAAAAAATTTACATCATTTGGGACCTTACTTTATGTTCAGGACTCCCGTGGAAAATGGAACTTTAATTTTTATTCAGAACCTCCTAAAAATAGGACTTTACATTATGTTTAGGATCTTTCTTGAAAATGGGACTTTACTTTCTGTTCAACACCTTCTTGAAGATTAAGACTTTCATTTTCTATTTGGGACCCTCCTAAAAATGAGATTATAGATTGGGACCTTCCTAGAAATGGGATTAGTAGGACTCTTCTAAAGAATGGGACTAGCATGACCCTTCTAAAGAATGGGACTAGCATGACCCCCCAGAGAATAGGATTTTAATTTCCTTTTTGGGACCCTTCTAGAAATGGGATTATCGATCAAGACCATCCTATAAATAAAATTATTAGGACTCTCTTATATACGAGATTACTAGGACTATCTTGGAGAATGGGATTAGAAGGAACCTCCTAAAGAATGGGATTCGCAAAACCCCCTGGAGAATGGCACTTTAGTTTTCTATTCGTGACCCTCCCAAAAATAGGATTATTGATTGGTAACCTCCTAGAAATAAGATTAGAATGACCCTCTTAGAGAATGATATTAATAGGACCATCATAGAGAATGGGACATTATTTTATATTCAAGACAATCCTGGAAAATAAGATCTCTCATTTATAATCCTTTTAAGATAACTTTTGTTCTAGTTTTTCATTAAGGGCTCTCCTAGAAAATGGGTTCTTTCGTTATCATAACCATTTTGAGATAACTTTTATTTTACTTCACTATAGATATTGATTTTAGGAGACCAATTGGAGAATAAGGTAAAGACTTTTAATTTCAAGCTTAGGGGCCCACTAGAAAAATAGGGTGAAGACTTTCATTTCAAGCTCAGGAGATTTCCTGGACAACAGGGATCATATTCATGACAAGTTCAGGAACTCACTTGAAAAATAGGGTCAATTTTAAGATCATCTCAAACACCAAAAGGCAGCATGGAGAAATAGTTTATTTTTAAGGTTCAACGCAAGTGGAAAGCAAATATTTCATTATTTAAGAAAGCATGAAGATTCAAATCAAGATTAAGAGAAACTCATAGATATAATTTGTATTTTTACCTGTTTAACTTATAGTTTTCATTTTTATATAATGATAGGAGACACAGACTGAAACCTCGACAAAACCTCTCTCGACTCTATCTTGGTATTCGTTCCCCTCCTTTTTTTATCTCTTGAACTACACATGACCTGATTCTCTTATAACTAAAGATTGTTAGGATGTCCAAACATATCTCGTTGTCTATTTCAATGTATGGAAACACATTATGCTTACACTCAAAGAGAGGAATGATGTAGACACACAATTTTTAACTCTCTTCGCTTCGTACTTCATTTTATTGTGTTAGTTTTATTTAGCCTTCTCTTTATATGAAAATAAAAAAATGACGACAAATGAATTATGCCACTTGGCACATTTTCTTTGGTCCAACAAATATTCTTCAAATTTTGATTTATTTTTATTCTTGTCTTACCCACCAAGATTTTCTAAGCTAGATTACCCGTACTCACACCCTAATCAAATGACACTCTAGTCACATTGATCTTCTTCTAAGTGAAATAAATAAATAAATTGATCTGATACTGCACCTCACCGCAATAACATGGACTATCCACATCATATAAATAAATCCCTCCTCCTACCTTCTTGGAAAAATCCTCACCCAACAATCACTTGAAAAGTGTAGAGCCCTGAGACATCTTCTTGGATGTCACATAGTGCTTAGAACCACAAGTTATCCCAAGCTAACCCCTAATGCTGGCATAATTCATGAGCAACTGAATAAAATATATTAAATTGGAAATAATAAGTGAAAGAGATGTAATTAGATAAACTTGTTCAATACAATACTATTTAAAAACTTACAATACTAGTTATAAAAGGAAACTAAAACTAAATCATCAACTTTGATTGACTGTCTATGAACCCCTACTAATACTGACTATAGGTAGCTGGGATATGACCCCAAATTATCCCTAATCAGTACAAATGAATAGAAATAAAATACTTAATCTACCAACAGACCAGAGTCCTCGAATAAAGAGAACTCATCACCTACAGAATGGAAGCTGTGAATTGCTCGACCGTGATATTTGGGCTACAACTGGTACCTACATTATGAAAAAATGTTGCCATATAGATGTATGTATGGCCAGTACTTCTGAAATGTACTAAGTAAGTAGGGTGAATGCAGTACAGAAAAATGATTCAATTAATAGTCTTACAACATGCATGCTAAGTTTCAATAGACTCACAAGATACTGAAATAAACTGAAAACTGAAATATCATCAAACATAAATAACAAACCATAATATGATAAATTGAGTGAGTCACTACACTTAGTTTATGAAACAATCTTTTCTGTGGGATAAGTACAACTAAAATTGTAACATACTTTCAAGTCATGCATACTAAGTGTAAAAGGAATCACTTTGATCTTAAGTAAGACTGATAACTGGAATCTCACAAAGAGTAACTCATAAAACAATATTTGAAAAAAAAAGTGTGAGTTATTACACTTAGTTTATAAAATAATCCTTTTATGTGGGAGATTCTCATAACCAACATAAACTATGCGAGCAACATAGAGTCTAATGACAATCCCTCTTCGAAAGGGAACGATGACTCAAACCGTCATCGTAACAGCCCAATATACTTTGCTAGGGTATAAAGGCTAAATGTAGTGATCACCTAAGAATATTTTATTGAACAAGCAAACTAAACCTCTTGGGACAAGGAGACACTCTCTGGAGAGACCCTTTAAACCTATAGTGGCATGTAGTTTCTGGGAAATAGGATATGCTAACCCAAATTTCCCTCTTGGTGCTAGAAACTACTCCCAAAATCATACTATTTCTTGTACTTTATCTATGAAGTTCACCACAAAATAAGCATGTAAGATGATAAGTCTAAAAACATAATGTGCCACTTTTTCTATCTCAAATTCTTAGTTTCTTCTATGAACTTCATATCTTGTCTAAAATCTCATATAAAACTGAAATTATGATTATATTACAGTGTTTTTGAAACTTAAACTTGTACACTTGAACTTCTTATAAAATAAATTATAATGCCCCGAATATGGTACCCGAAATTCTATACGGTGCTCATGACCCCGAAGGACCATAAGCTAACCCGTGACTGATATCGGTACCTGTATACTATATAAAATATTGAATAATGCAGAAACATAAACTGAAAGGCCGTAAGGTTCAAAACTGAACATAATCCGAATAATATAACATCTGTGTGGGGTAATAGAATACCCAAAACAAAGCTGAACATACTAAAGTCTGAAACATAATAGTCTAGAAAGCCTTTCACTGACTGAACTATCTGAGTAAGGAGTTGATGGGACATGTCCCCAACTAACTCTAACTAATAAACTAATTAATGAGATAATGGAGAAATAATCATGTCCTCGAATGATGAGGACTCACTTCTAGCTCTGACTTCTAAAACTGGAATCTAGTGCTGATCTGGAGCTCATGTATATGAACCTATGGTATAAGACACCATAGCGCAAATGCGTCAGTACTTTGAATGTACTAGTATACATATGAGGTAGGCTGAATGCATGAGGTTCATATGCATGGACAATGATAATAACTGACTAACTATCACGGGCGTAAAAATACATGCATGAGACATAACAGCTGACACTAATACTATGATAACATGATTGCTGAATATGAATATAACTGATAACATGAGTGACTGTATCTGACAGTCTTGAATCTAATGGAACTATCTGAGTTCCATACAATATCTGAGTTGACTGTATCTGACAGTCCTAAATTTGATGGAACTATCTGAGTTTCGTACTGTATCTAACAGTCCTAATTCTATAACATAAAACTGTGGGAGTTAGTTATCTAATAGACATACCCCTGATACGCCATTATGGCTGAGTTGTGGTCCAATCTATAACCCCAATTGAAAGGGTGTCAATACCGCGCTACCGGTAAGGACAATCTGTGGGCGACCCTCATCTGATATCGTCCCCTATACGAGAATGGTGGGGCCCTTATCTGACAGTGCTTATCCAGCTCATCAACCCTTATCGATAGTGTTGATGTCTCAACCTATGCTGGCTACATAGTTCTAAAATACAAGTATGACTACTAAGGATCACACCCTCATCTGATAGTGTGTGTCCCCATCCTTGGGTTCACTCGGTGCCAAATTCTATTCCCATCTGAATGGACACTGAACATGATTTACTGAACTGAACATAGACTGAGTTACTAAATTCCATTGACTAACGAAATACCACTGATATCTGACAACTGACTGAGTTCATGAGATCATGGAGATTTCCTGAGTCATAAGACTGTTTAAAGTCTAAGGATCATGGCTTAACTGAGAGTATCGTGAAAACATGACATGGATCTAAGCACAAAGCTAATGTTTCGGGTACAATTACCCCCAGGACTTGATGGAAGGAAACTGACCAAGCATAGCTTACTTGAACATATAACTAACATCATAATCGATAATACATTTATAGAAGTATTCCATCAAACATGTGATAGGCATAACTTGTACATACATGGGGATTTCATGATATCATACTAGTTGGGCATTGTTCCTTCATCTAGGCATTTAATCAAACACATGGTAGGCATAGCACAAGTAGACAACATTATACAACAATTGATCATCATGATTCATCTCTAATTTTATCATCCTAGTGTTTATTTATAAGTTCACATGAATATACATCTATACAAATCAATTCCACATAAAATTGATCACCCAACATGGATTTGAATTCAATTGATCATTCTCAACATAAACAAAACTAACCCAACATGAAATTCATAAAGAAATCCATAACTTGAATTTAGAAAAGGGATTCTTGGGTTTTATGGATGAAATGACTCCATGAATGAACACTATGCATACCTTAGTTTATGGTTTCGTGAAGATTGACGGTGAAACTTTCTTAAAATTGGATCTTCTATGAAAATCCTAGATTCTTCTTGAGAGAAGAGAGTGTATTTTGGGGGAAAAATGGCTGAATCACGTGTTAAAGGGCTTAAATAGGGGTGGGAAGTTGACCCTTTTAACCCTGGACGCGTCATTTAATTTCAGTAAATTTTCCCGAACTGGGACCCTAGTGCGACGCAGCACTATAACTCCGTGTCACTGGAATTTGACAATTGGAAAACTGAGGGTTGGCGCGATGTGGAGCCACCGCATTGCCCCTTATTTTTCCATCGGAACTTTGGCACGATGCGGAGGAAATCGCGCTAAGACACTGGAAAAGGACAATTCTAAATTTGGACCCTGGCGCGACGCTCCATAATCGTGGACCCATACTGGAACTTTCCAAATGCCATTTCTTCTTGTGGCACGGTGCGCCACTAACTAATATGACACTGTTTTATGACGAAAACATGAAATAGTCATAACTTCTTACCCGGTTATTGAATTTAAGCGAATCATATATCGATGAAAAGCTTATTGAATTTTCCACATGAAAAAAGTGAAAATATTGAAAATTCCTTATGGAATAATTATAATTCACTTTAGAAGATAATATTAGGCATTCTTGGGATAAAATTAGCTAGGAAAAAGTAAGGGGTATTACATAAATACGCAATACTCAAATTGTAATCTTTTCTCAACTCATGGAAACTTTATATCAAAATGTCATAACTCAATGTTTGAATTCAAATTTGTAGATAAACTTTAATAAGCATGAAAATGACATACTTTTACTTGTTAACTGATTGAATTATGTTGAAAATCATGTACATTTATCAACTTATGAATCATTAAGTCAAAATACTGAAACTCATCTCATAATATCAATTTCATGGATAAGAACATAAATAAACATGAAATCTTATGTTAAATTAAGTGAAACTCATGAGGAAATATCATAATTTCAAAGAATATAAAAAGTGGATATGAACTTGTAACACCCCACATTTTGGGCTAGAACGAAAATCGTCATTTCTACGTGTAGATGTTCCAAAATCCATAAATACTATGCAAATTTGGTATGTTAATTAATTATGTAGTTTGGGAACCTATTTGATCATGAATTGAGATCATAGAGATCTCCTAACTCAAGGTCAAGTTGAAAGCTTTCCTATCGTTCAAGTTTTAGTGAGCGTCGAAACTTGAGTTGACTTCAATCGACCATAACTCCTTGTATATGATGAACTAGGTGTCCTACTGTATATCAAATGAAATCTCTTCGAATTGTCTTTCCAACTATATTAATTTCACCTAAATCAAATATCATAGAAAAAAGTTATGCCTATTTTACTCCAGCATGTCAGTCTGGAAAACTGAGTGGTGACATTCGTGATAACTTATCACAAGTGTGACGACTTATCACGAATTTCGTCAGCCTTAGGCAAAATCCATCCACCAGTGATGACATTTCTGATAAGTTATCACAAGTGTGATGACTTATCACGAATGTAATCAGCCTTAGGTAGAAATCCATCAATTCCAGCCCCCCCGTGACGACATTTGTGATGACTTATCACAAGTCTAACGGCCTATCAAAAATGTCGTCAGCCTTAGATTTTCAGCAACTGGGAAGCAGTTTAGTAAGGGTATTTTGGTATTTTTCCTTTACTTCCCATGACTTATAACCCTCAAGGAGAATATTATCTTCCATTCTCTTTAGTTAAACATCTCAAAATTCTCTGCACACCTTCAACCACAAGGTTAGGGTTTCAACATAAAAACCCAATTATCTAGAGATTCAACCATGAGAATTCCATAATTCTTGCATATTTGAATTCCCCATTAAGAGGGCTACGAGGGACACCCAATAGTTCGTGAATAACCTTTTGGAATTTTTGAAGTCATCCAAAATTTCCAAGTTTAAGGTATGTGGGTTTTAGACAAGAACACCCTTTCATTCTTATGCCCAAAAGTTTTATTTTTTCTTAAAGAATTTCATATTTCCAAGATGAATTCATATTATTTTGCTATATTTCAAGTTTATAAGATTATGAAATTGTTCAAGTCTTGAATTGCATGATTCTCTTATTTAATTATGATATAAATTGAGAGTTCATGATATAAATTGCACATTCCTATATTGATTTCATATTTTCAAGTATTCCCAAGACTTGTTATGAGTTGAGCCTTATTGTTGAATTATGAGTTTTGAGAATGAATTGTTGATGACTTTTAAAGAATTGCAAGAAGTATGTTTATATTTACATTATTATGAGATCTTTAATACTTTAATGATAAGTCTATCAAGATTTCAAGAAAGAAGTGAGTTTTGATCCTAAGTTAAGAAAGAAATCCACATCCTTGATTTTGAGATAAATGGGATGCATTTAGCTCCCATCACATATTGTTGAAATGTTTTTAAGATGGATTTTCTTAAGTTCTGAGCTAATTAAGGGAGTAGTATTTAGCACTGAGTTGGTCTTCTTTCTGAGGTCTTATGCCCCCGAACTACATGCCCCCGTAGATTTCTGATTTACCCCAAGTGGGTTAAGACAGTGATTACTAAAGTTAAGGTTTTATCCGATGGAAAGGATAGAACAACTCTCCCCAACGTGGGTAAGACGTTGGACTCCATGTAGCTCACATGGTTTATGTTGGTTAGAAGAAACTCCCAAAGTAGTCCCCCACTGTATCTAAGATACAAGTATATCTATTTTGAAAGCTATGAGTCCAAGATTTCTAAGGCTCTCAAGTCTCAAAATCTTTAAGTTTCCAAAGAAGTTCCTAGTTTTCATGAGATTAAAGTGTATGCTCTGAAAGATGTTGTTTTAAGACTTTATCTATCTTATAAGTTTGAGAATAAAGAAAGAATGCAGATTTAGAATGAAGTGCAATGACTCATGTGATTTACATTACCTGTTTTCTTATTCATGATTATGATGGTTTTAATTCAAGCTAGGTGAGTCATCTATACTGTCACACATATTTTCTATAAGGATTTATGATATTGATTATTTAATTGCATACACCCCCATATACTCAGTACATTCCTAAAGTGCTGATCGACATATACGTCTATGTGCTACATTGTCTCATAATGTAGGTACAAGACTTAGTATGCACATTCAGATTCAGTCAGCTCGCAGCTTCCAGTCAGCAGGTGATGAATCCTTTTGATTCAAGGGTTTGAGCCAGATAGACAGTTTGAGTAGTTCTTTATTTTCCAATTTCAGTCGTATTAAGTTGGGATAGTTAGGACTCATGACCCAGCTATCTAAAGTTAGTACTAGTATAGGCTTTATAGACAGTCAGTAGGAGTTGATGTATTCAGTTTCAGTTTTGATTTGTAAAGCAGAGTTGTAATCTTGTAAAGTAAGTTTTGTATTGATCAGATTTAGAAAAGAGTTGTTTTTCGCTAATTTGTATAGATTTATACTTTTTATTCAGTTTCTTATGAGTTATACTAGTAGAAGGGTTAGCTTGGGGTCACTTATGACCCTAAGCACCGTGTGACGTCTCGGAACCCATTTTCGGGGCGTTACAGAACCTTAGTTATCAATTCTTTAAAATTCATGTAAAAACCCAAATTTTAGGAACAAGGATGAAAGGTTATCCTTGTTCAAACCCCACATAACTAGACTTAGTGAATTCTTGAGGGAAACTCGAATTGAAAACTTAAAAGCTTAAATTTTGAGGAAAACTCATCTTTTGTGTTATTGAGGGTTTTCGGGAGAAGAGAGATTGGATAATTGGAGTTATGCAGGTGGGAATTTTGTTATATATAGTTGAGAAGTTGTTTAATAGGTAATAAACCAATAATCCCTCGACCCCAAACTAAAAAAATAAAGCTGGTGTTTCTGCGCCCTTGGGTATGTCATCCCTTATCGTGCCACTCCAATAGCGTGGCATGCCCTTATAGCATCACACCTAGAGTATGGTATACAAAGAGAGTGGTACACCTAGATCATGGAAAGCTATTTAGGGTCTAACATTATCTCTAAAATTCAAGAGTGGGGTGAATTGAAATTTTCTTCTGTGAGTTGACACTGAATCCTCACAGTCGACTCGCCTGCAGATCAGTGCACTTTACAAATAGATTAGATTTAAACAATTAAGCACATAAATAATAGAACATAATGTAATAACACAATGATTTATCCTATTTCGAAACACCAATATGGTGCCTACTTCCAGTCCCCTTAGGTTTCAAAGTTTTCTTAGATTGTTGAATGTTGGGTTCGAGTACAATGATAGGAAACAAGTTTTGAAGACTTATTTTTCTCTTCATATCTTGTGACACAACTTCAGTTGATGTTACCAATTTGACTCGATCCTATTCCTTATATAACAATTATAAAATAAAGCTACAATGCCTTGTGATACTAAGATTGAGATACTTTGAATTTTCTGCTTGAAGTTGAGTGAAAAGTGTCTATGTTTGATCTTCATCTTTTATAGTCTTCGATTTCTACTCTTCATAAGAAAATCCAAGAGATTTTTTCTCAATCAAGGATGTAAATTGATTCCTTGATTGAGGAATGTAGCCGTATGATATGTCCATATCAGATATGTCTATATGCGGCTTTGGATCCTCTCCTTATCAGATATGTCTGAGATCTAATTTTCTTTTTGGTTTTGTAGAGATTGATGACTTTAAAAATGTGCTCATGATCTTATATTCTTGATTCATTTGGCCTGCCGTGATTTTAGGATTATGATCCTTCTTCCATTTCCTTGTATTTGATTGATTTGCTTGCCATGCCGTGATTCTCCATAGTATGATCTTTCTTCCATTTCTATGATATTTGGTTGATTTTGTTTCCATGCTGTGATCCTCCATATCTTTGGAGAGATACTCTTCTATCTTGATTCAATTTTTTGTAACATTTGGGGTTAGGATTCTTCTTCCATCTTTTCTCATTGTGATTGATTTTACTTGGATACCGTGGATGTCCTTCTATCTTCGATGTCCTTTTATTCTTGGAGCCATCTTCTTTTAAACTTCCAATATTAGCAGACCTAATATTCTGCAAAAGATGCACTCGTTAGATTGTCATAATTAAAATGTAGACTTGGGAGGCTAACAATCTCCCCATTTTTGATAATGACAACAAGAGTAAACATTAGTTGACTTCCCTGTCTGTCAGCTTGCTCCCCCTGACTTGGATAAGTATGTAAACTTGTTCTTCTCCCCTTGAATGGTAGGCTACTCAAATGTTCCTGCCTTCTCCCCCTTTGACATAATAAAAAAGAAATAATACGGAGGCAACATACAGATAGAGGAAAAAAATAAAGCAATAATGACTCTTCTATCAGAAAATGGTACTTAGATGAATGCATAATTTATATGTAGTAAGAATCACGTCAAAAAAAGTTTAAAGATCATTAATGCTAAGAATACCAAGACTTTTTTGAAGGAAAAAAAAATCTTTCTTCTAGCAGGGGTTTTGTAAAAACAACTGCTAGATGATTTTAAGAGTCAACAAATTTCAGAGAAAGATCACCATTCTCTACATGGTTTCGAATAAAATAATGCTTGATATGGATATGTTTAACCCTAGAGTGATGCACATTATACTTAGATAAGCTAATGGCACAAGTGTTATCACACATAATAAAAACAAATTTTAAAGTTAAGTCGAAGTCAAGAAGCTGATGCATAATCCATAAGATTTAAGCACCACAACTTCTAACAGCTATGTATTCATCTTTAGTGGTTGAAAGAGCAATGTAAGTTTGTTTCCTACTATGCAATGATATAAAGGCATCACACAGAAGTTGACATGTTCCAGTGGTGCTCTTTCTATCACTTTTGTCTCATTGAAAATTAGAAACTGAGTAACCGATTAAATCAAAGTGTGAGGAGCAAATATACTATAGACCAAGGTCTTGAGTTCCTATTAGATATCGAATGACTCATTTGAGGACAGTGAAATGAGACTCCTTGGGAGTCGAATGGAATCTGGCACATTTCACTACAGTAAAAAGAGTCAAATTGCAGAGATTAGTTTTAAGGTTTGCCCGCAAATTTCAGTTCTAGTGGTTCCCAAAACCCCCATAATATGAGCCGTCACAATTAATTTGCGCCAGCTTTTTGCTGACCGCCATAATTAATTTGCGGCTATTATTTTGTGGTGGTCAACCTCCGTTACTCTAAATTTAATTCTTTTTATAATAAATATACATTTAAAAATTGCGGCGATTTAAAACTTTCGCATTTTTTAATTTAGTGAGGCCCATCAATTTTCTATAACAACATATTGATTCTAACTTTAGCTCAAATTTAATTGTTCCTTTAGGCATAATCTACAATCCAATATTTATTCAATTCATATATCTTTAACACAACATAACTAATTAAACATTGTAATTCACAAGTATATCAAAAATACATTGAACATTAAACTTTAAAATTAAATTTTCAACATTAGCATCTTCAAACTCCAAATTTTCAACATTAACTAGTATCTTCAAACTTCAAAAATTAAATTTAAACCCAAAACATTCAATATTCTAAGATTCACTCAACCACACAATTACATCATCATAATCGAATATCCAAGACAATTTGAAATGAAATCAACAACTGTCATTAGGATCACTATCATCACGTGATCTCTTTACATCCATGGATGAAATGGGTCCACTAACTACATCATTTTGCTACATAAAAATGCAAAGTATAAACACCAATCAAATAAACTTCCAGTCCTTATTATAAAACATTTATATCTGCGTACAACTAAAGACATCATGATAAATGTAAATAGATCAATCAACAACTACTCCACGCTATAGTTTCAAACTACTCAATTAGTTGATCAAACTAGGAACCTAAGTACCATTAAAAATACAACCTAGATGCGATTCAGAATCTACAGTACGACATATCAAATTATTGATATCGGAGTTAATAGATACTATAAAGGCACAAAGTTGATGCCCAAATGTTATAAGAGTTGAATGTCACAGATGGCAAAGCTTTTTGCAAAAATCTAGAATTCACTAACCTGAAAACCTCAAGTATTTCTGTAATGCGCTGAATTCGGTACCCGGAATGCTACACGGTGCTCATAACCCCGAAGGACCATAAGCTAACCTATGACTAATATCTGTACCTGTATACTACATAAAATACTTTATAATGTGGAAACATGAACTGAAAGGCCATAAGGTTTAATACTGAACATGATCTGAATGATATAACATCTGTGTGGGATAATAGAATACCCAAAACAAAACTAAAAATACTAAAGTCTGAAACCTGATAGTCTAGAAAACCTCTAACTGACTGAACTATCTGAGTAAGGAGTTGATGGGACATGTCCCCAACAAACTCCAACAATTAAACTGATTAATGAGATAATAGGGAAATAATTATGTCCTCGAAATATAAGGACTCACTTATAACTCTGTCTGCGGATATCTAGAATCTATTGTTGCTCTGGAGCTCGTGTCTCTGAACCTATGGTATAAGACACTATAGTGCAAATGCGTCACTACTTTGAATGTAATGGTATGCATGTGAGGTAGGCTAAATGCATAGGATTCATATGCATGAATAATAATAATAACTGACTAACTATCATGAGCGTGAGAATACATGCATGAGACATAACAAATGACACTAATACTGTGATAACATGATTACTGAATCTGAATATAACTGATAACATAAGTGACTGTATCTGACAGTCCTGAATCTGATGGAACTATCTAAGTTCCGTTCTGTATTTGAGTCGACTGTATTTGACAATTCTGAATTCTGAAGAACTATCTGAGTTCTTTTACTGAGACTGATACTGAGACTATGGGAGGTAGTCATCTAACCGACATGCACCAAATAATGCATTATAGCTGAATTGGGGTCCAATCTATGCCCTGATTAGAAGGGTGTCAATACTGCACCACTGGTAAGGACAACATGTGGGTGACCCAAATATAATAGGTAACTCTAGTGAGAACGGTGGGAACCCTCATATAGTAGGCTAAGACACCTCATCTACCCTCATATAGTAGTCTATAATGTCTCAACCTATGTTTACTACATAGTTCTGGAACGCAAGGATTGCTTCTAAGAATCACACCCTCATATAATAGGTGAGTTCCCACCTTGGGTTCGCTCGGTGCTAATTTCTACTCCCATTTGAATAGACACTGAACATGATTTACTGAACTAAACATGGACTGGGTTACTAAATTTCGTTGACTGACGGAATACTACTGATATCTGACAACTGACTGAGTTCATGAGATTATGAAAATTTCCTGAGCCATAAGACTATCTGAAGTCTAAGGATTCATAGCTTGACTGAGAGTATCATGAAAACATGCCATGGCTCTAAGCACACAACTAATGTTTCAGGTACAAGTACCCCAGGACTTGGTAGAAGGAAACTAACAAAACATGACTTGCTTGAATACATAATAATCATCATAATACATTTACTGAAGCATTTCATCAAACATGTGATAGGCATAAGCTTGTACATATATGGAGATTTCATGGTATCATGCTAGTTAGGCACTTTTCCTTCATCTAGGCATTTAATCAAACATATTGTAGGCATGGTATATGTAAACATCAATGTACAATAATTAAACATCATGGTCACATTCTAATTTCATCATTCAAGGGTTTAGTCATAGGTTTGCATGAATCTATATCTATAATAATTAAACCCACATAGAAATTATCACCCAACATGGAGTAGAATTCAATTTCTCATTTATCAACATGAACAAGAACAACCCAATCATGAAATCATAAATAAAATCCATAACTTGAAGTTGGAAAAGGGATTCTTGGACTTCATGGACGAAATGAGTCCATGAATGAACACTATGCATACCTCAGTTCGTGATTTAGTGAAGATTGACGGTGAAACTATCTTGGAATTGGATCTTCTATGAAAACCATAGCTTGTTCTTGATAGGTTTTTGAGAGAAGAGAGTTTATTTTGGATGAAAAGTGGCTGAATCATGTGTTAAAGGGCTTAAATAGGGGTGGGAAGTCCCTTTTAACCCTGGACGCGTAATTTAATTTTAGTAAAATTTTCCCGAACTGAGACCCTGGCGCGATGCGGTGCTATCG
The DNA here is from genome assembly GCA_030864215.1 of Capsicum pubescens. Classification (NCBI taxonomy): domain Eukaryota; kingdom Viridiplantae; phylum Streptophyta; class Magnoliopsida; order Solanales; family Solanaceae; genus Capsicum; species Capsicum pubescens. The sequence goes on along the minus strand of CM061546.1, from coordinate 181,581,576 downwards.
CGCTGTGTCACTAGAATTTGACAATTGGGAAACTGAGGGATGGCACGATGTGGAGCCATCACGTTGCCCCTTCTTTTGTGACCTGGAACTTTGACGCGACGCGGAAAAAATCGCGCTAAGACACTAGAAAAAGGATAATTATGGATTTAGTCCCAGGAGAGACGTTCCATAATCGTAGACCCCTACTGAAATTTATCAAATGCCATTTCCTTATGGCGCGCCGCACCACTGACTAATATGACACTGTTTTACGACGGGAACTTAAAATAGTCGTAACTTCTGACTCGGTTATTGGATTTGGGCGAATCTTATATCGATGGAAAGCTTATTGAATTTCCCACATGACACAAAGTTAAAATATTGAAAATTCCTCATGGAATAACCATCATTCAATTTAGAAGATAATACTAGACATTCTTGAGATCAAATTAGCTAGGAAAAGTATGGGGTATTACAATTTTGAAGTTAAGTAACCAAGTTCTCACGGATATGCAAGAAAATGAATGATACAGGTTGTACAACACAATTTTATGGTTTGAGAGAAATCATTTTTGGTCACTGGTTGTCTTCTTCAAGGTAAAATAATTTCAAAAAATTCTCTTATAATGTTATTTCTATCTTTCCTTTTAAACTAAAGAAAATTTGGTGGATTGGGCACTCCATAAGTTAAATCTCGTCTACTGTCCTTTGTATTTGAAATTGAGAATAAACTGTAAATATGTCACTACTTCAAGATTCTTACTTTTCCATAATTTATAGTTAGTGGGAACTTGTAATTCCCTCTTCATAGTTACAAGTCTGTCATAATAACGTATCTTTTAGGAAAAAGAGTTTCATATGAACAATGAACTATGACCAGAAGATGAGCTAAAAGTTGATGCATATGTTCAGTCAAATCCATTAGCTTCGCTCAAGCCCTATAAAATTAGAATAGAGTTACTAATATCTGATATCCCTATCCTAGAATTCAAAACCCATAAAGTTCAAATCTTGGCTTTGCCTCCTACTACCACCAAAACATTATAAAGCAAAAAATGCATATTGCTACTGGTTTCTACAAGCTTAAGGACAATAATAAAGGAACCTATATAAGATACCTGTAAATCTTGCTTAGTTTAGGTGGCTAGAACTCCTGCGACCATGTCTAACATAAGATAATCTCAGTACAAGAGGATAATCTCACTACTTTATTTCATGCAAACTATTTATAGGTTGCAAATGCTTAATGACCAGGAAGACTAAGAAAACTAATCTATACCTTAGATATTTTTACTACAATGAGTTGCAGGGAATTAGTATAGCCCCATCCATGCACAAAAAATTAATTATACCAGGATACACAAAGATAACATGATGTAACCATGTTCCTTGTTACCAACAATAATACTGATGTCTGAATTCCTGCAAGAGGTAAAAGATTATCATTGTAGTAAACAATCTAGTGTCATTATATTACTGTAAGATACAAGTATCATGGAAAAATGTTTGTCAAAAGCCATGTACAAAGTTCTTTCTCATTACATTATCAATGATTTATAGAATTTCTAAGATAGGTCTCTTTTATATCTTTATTTACGCCATAACATTGCATCCATAGATCAATTTCATCAAAGATGTATATGTAATGAATTTACTTCAACATCTTATTTTGTGATATCAAATATCTGGTAGCTATTATATGACATGTAAAGCTAATAACAAAACATGCTCCCACCATTTCTTTTCTTTTTCTATTTGTGGGTGGGACTTCAAAATGATATCTTGTCTGTTTTTTGGAGGGAATCAGGGATATTAAATGTTAAGTAAATTTAAAACTTTTAAATCAAAGAAACAATGACATGTGAAGGTAACAAAGGCTAACACATGCATATTTTTAGATCTTATTCCGTTGTAACATCACTTACATCTAAAACAACACATACTGCCCTTATTCATTTCAGATAAAATAATCCGACAGGTTATGAATTTTCTAAGGATCATGCATTACAATCACAATGTGAACATGTAATATGTGTGGACACAAGATTGCAAAATATGTGATTGCAATGATCACATGCTTTAACTCTCGAACATATCATATGTGTGGAAACAAGACTGCAAAAGATGACTAGTCGAAGGAGTATTTTGATAACAAACCACTTATGCATAAGAAAGTGAACCATGCATGTAACACCCCGTATTTGGTACCCGGAACACTACATGGTGCTCATGATCCCGAAGGACCACAAGCTAACCTATGACTGATATTTGTACCTGAACACGGCATAATATACTATATAAATACAAAAACTCGAACTGAAAGGCCTTAAGGTTCAAAAATGAAACATAACTGATAAATCATAACATATAAATGAGGTATAAAATACCCAAACACTGAAATAACTGTCTGAACATGATAGTCTAAAAAGCCTCTAACTGACTGAACTTTCTGAATAAGGAGTTGATGGGATATGTCCCCAACTAACTCCAACTAATAAATTAATTAATGAGATAATAAAGAATGGTCATGTCCTCGAAGGATGAGGACTCACTGCTATCTCTGACTGCAGAGATTGGAATGCTACTGATCCTCTGGAGCTCGTGGTTCTGAATCTATGGTATAAAAAACCATAGCACAAATGCGTCAGTACTTTGAATGTACTGTATGCATGGAAGGTAGGATGAATGCAAAGGGTTCACATGCATGATACTATACTAACTGACTGACAACATGAATGTGAGAATACATGCATAAATACATAATAACTGTAACTGAGTTCGTGATAACATGATTACTGAATCTGAGTATTGATAACATAAGATACTGATACTTGTATAACTGAAATAACTGATACTAAGCGACTGTATCTGACAATCTAGTTTTTGATGGAACTAGTTGAGTTTCGTACTGTTCTGAGTCAACTGTATCTGGCAGACCTGAATTTTGTAGAACTATCTGAGTTCTATTACTAAGACTAAATGACTATATCTAACAATCCTGATTCTGTAACTGAAATTATGGGAAGTAGTTATCTAACTAACATGCCCCTAATATGCCATTATAGCTGAGTTGGGGTTCAATCTGTAACCCCAATTGGAAGGGTGTCAATACCACGCCACTGGTGAGGACAATCTATGAGCAACCCTCATATAACAGGTAAATCTAGTGAGAATAGTGGGAACCCTCACATAACAGGTTAAGCCACCTCATCTACCCTCATATAGCAGGCTATGATGTCTCAACCTACGCTGGCTATGTAGTTCTGGAATGAAAGGCTTTCTTCTAAGAATCACATCCTCATATAACAGGTGAGTTCCTATCCTTGGGTTCACTCGGTGCTAATTCCTACTCCCATCTGAATAGACACTGAACATGGATTACTGAACTGATTTAAATGAATTAACTGAGTTCTGTTGACTAATGGAATAGTACTGAGATTATTGTATTACTTAGATTTCCTAAGTCACATGACTGACTGAGTTCTATGGATCATGGCTTGACTGAGGATATCGTGAAAACGTGACACCGATTCGAGGCTCACAACTATATTTTTTGGGTACAAGTACCCCCAGGACTCCATGGAAAGAAACTGACAAAGCATGACTTTCTTTAATACATGACTAACAACAACAATCCATAATTCATTGAGTAAGACATTTCATCAAACATTTGACATGCATAAACTTGTACATAAATGTAGATTTCATATTATCATACTAGTATGAAAGTTTTCTTTCACATAGGCATTTAATCAAACACATGGGGAGCATGCTTTGGTCATAAAATCATCAACATATCTATAATCATGGATACATCAATCAACTTGTAATTTGAAGGGGGTTTATTATGGTTATTATGAAAACCATCACATACTAGGGTCAATTATTGGAAAATGTATTTTAAAACATGAATCAAAACCACACAGCATCATGGACATGAATTTTAATTATATTTAAATCATGAACATTCAGTAATACCCAAATCTTAGATTTTAAAAGAGATTCTTGAGCTTCATGGGTGAAAGGGATCCATGAATCAACATATGACATACCTGGGTTGAGTGATTTCGTGAAGATCTGTGGAGGACAACTTGAATTCTTGGGTTGGAAATCAAGCACCTAGGGTTTCTTATTCTTGAGGATAGATCTTGGAGAGAAACCCTAATTTGATATTGTAAAAGAATAATGAACTTATGACCTATGGTCGGGTGTAAGTAGGGGTTAAATCGGGTGGAAAAAAACCCAAATACCCTTTTAAAATGACTTTAAAATAACTTAATGGGATCTATGATGGCTCGTGCGATGGTCCATCACTAGATACATAGTCCATTATTTCGACCGTCGTACGTGGACCAAGAAAAGGACTCACTGCCTAAGTAGCGACGGCTTGGCCGATGGTTTGTTGCAAGTTCAATGGTCCGTCAACCTGTCTGTTGCACCTTATCCAGAAGGTTGCCTCACTTCCTTGGTTGTGATGGTCTAGGAGATGGTCCGTCGCTAGATCGATGGTCCGTCAACTTGGCCGTCGCACCTGGGCGATTCTGACAGCTCTGAGTAAAACGTCCATAACTTTTTACTCCGATATCGTATTTGAACGAAATTGGTATTGTTGGAAAGATAATTCAATTTCCCACATGATAAAAAATGAAAATCTTAAAAATCCACATGTACAAAAATGGATTCATATTTCAAAGTAAGTTTTTAACTTTTTTAGGACGATTTCAAGCTAGGTAGAAGTACGGGGTATAACAATGCAATAATAAAATATTGCTTTATGTGTTTTATTTTAGATGATTTTGTACCCATGAGTCATCATACCTCGTATGTATCAGGTACTCGCTGCAAGTAAACCAAATTAGACAGTGCATTGGTGCATGTTGGCACACAAATTTAGCTTTGCTGGACTTTAGCTCAAACAATTGCCTGCTATCTAGAGAAATCTTAATATGAAAAATTATGGTTATCTAAAATATAACATAAAAAACAACTCTTTATTAAATCTTAGGACTTAATTCACGCAAGCTTGTTGGATTTTCTGGGGTGCATAGCAATGGAGAAGCATGAGTTTATGTTATCAAGCATCTATCTTATTCTGTAGCAGTTAACATTTAGCAGCCAAATGAAGAAGCACAACTCTACCCATTATATTTTTAAGCCTTAAAAGTAGTTCTACGACAGAAAAAATTTAACATGGTTGTTATTATATCAGAGGAGTCCCCGATATCCTTTAATTCTGTCGGGCAAATATCTATTTAGAAAAAGGTAAAACCATGAAGACATAAATAAACAAAAAAGAAGAGTTATAATAAAAGGAGAAATAGTGTAGACAGTGGAATGCTAATTAGTTTCTTTAAAAAAACCATGGTGTGTCTCGGTTAAGCTCTCGTGCATATCATCTTAATACATTAGCAATAAATGACAAGAAGCACCTTGTGTTTTTTATCTCAAATTCTCAACCCATTTCATTGACCATTGGGCCACACCCTTGATTTCGCTAACTAGTTTATATTTTCAAATTAAAATTCCAGATCTATCACCATCTTTTTATGCTCAACACAGATAGACAATCACTGCCTAGCACAGATAGTTTCAATGTACGTTTACCATCCAAAAATAGAACCAAAACATCACATATTTTTCAATGCAGATAGTTCCTACTCATAAGGAAAGTCACAGATTGTAGAAATGAAAGGTTCAGCTATGGCACTAATAAAATCAAGAAGGATTCACATAAAGAGCTTGTTTACACAAATATAACAAGGTGAATAGTTGTATGCTGATAAAGCTAAACTAAGCTAAAATAGGAACCCATTTCACAGGGTTGAACAATGTATGCAAAATATGAAAATAAAACTTGGACAACCTAACTATACAGATCATCATTATCTGCTGCTCCCCCAGCTGAAGTTATTATACTTGCACCCAGAGGTAGTAAAATAGTATTCTATTAAAGTGATATCATAACTTGGTTACTAAAACTTAAGTAAATTATAACGCCCAAAATTGAAAAACTGTTTAAAGAAGTAAAGGTACCTTTGAAAAGGCATAGGCTCGAACTATGTGTTTGTGGTCAAATGAGTTCAAAATATCCCCCGTTAATGTGCACCATAATTTCCTAAAAATAACCAACACAAATCACACTATATAGACATGCCACAAAAGTACTTCTATTATACTTCTATAGTTATCGGGTAAATATATCCACCTTATAAGTGACATTACCTTCAAGCACTTTTACCAAATTGGTATATTATTTGAATAGGTGCTTTAACACTCAATTCGCTTTAAACCTACTGGATACTAGACATTTAGAAACAAAAATTGAAATGCACTTACAAGATGAAACAAAAACAAAATGAAATTAGTAGAAATTTCAAAGAAGAAATCAACAAAAATTTTAATTTTGTGATAACCCAGTCCTTGAGGAACCTAAGGGAAACACAAAAAAGATTTATAATTTTCAAAAAATGAAACTAAAACTGAATAACAAAGATCTTAAGATGCTAAAGAAATATAATTTTGAAACATATGGTGAAGCATCTTTACTTATGGTGATATTTTCAGTAACATGTTTTATAATTTCTTTAGGCAACAAATATTCCATCTTCTGCATATCCTATTCGTCTCCTATCATGAAAGATTCTATGTCTACATTTTTTTTTTATCTCAAAATAAGGGTCAACAACATAGTATAAAGCTCCCAATCTAGTTCAATTGTCAAATCAAATACTTGACGATCCCATAGTGTGCTCTCACCAAATATCTTGATCAATAGTGTCCCTTGCTTCCAGCATCTCCTTCTATATTTGTGACCCATTTTTCCATTGAACTACTATTGGAATAAGTTTTTTACAATACTTAATTCCACATGTAGTCAGTCCATAATGATCTAGTAGTCCTGAATATCCACCAAAATTTAGAAAACACAGCCTTAGAGATATAAAAAAGATTCCTAATGCCCACTCCACCTTCCTCTTTGGGAAAACACATGTATCCCATGCAACCTAGTGTTTACTTTCCCCTTCTTCTATTATTATCCATAAAAACCTATTAAATATTTTCTGTAGTTCATACATAATAAATTTGGGGGGTATAATTACTGATAATAGATGCAGAGGAATGCTCTGTAAAACACTATTGATCAATACAATTTTTTATCAAAAAGATAAAATCTTCCCCTTCCAGTTATGAAGCATATTCTTCAACTTTTTGATCAATCATTATAGTCTACCTTCCTTTTTCTTGACATGAGTGATAGGACATCCCAAATAGGAAAAGTTCTCTGCTCAAAACCAGTGATACTACCTACCTCATCCATCAAAGAAATTACCACATTTTTATATATGTAGAAAAAGATCTTGTCAGTGTTAAAACTTTTCCCTGAAATTGCTCGATAATCTATCAACACCTACATAATCAATTCTAAATATGGTTTATCAACAGATAAAAAATAATTGTGTCATCTCCATAAGACAAATAATTTAAATTTCTACTCTACTTAGGCAAACCATAGACCTTATACATCCCATATTCAAACAAATAATTTAGAGCTATGGATAACACCTCAACAGTAAGTATAAACAGTGCTGGTGATAGTGGATCACCTTGTTTCAATCCTTTAGTAGAATGGGAAAAACCATGTGACTGACCATTGATTATAATAGAGTACCAATTTTTAGCAACCGATATACATATTAAATCAATAAAATCTGCAGTAAAGCCCATTTTTCTCAGCACCTTGGTTTAAAAAATACTGTATCATAATCCTTAGACATTTATAAATTTAACACCACATTAGTAGTTTTTTCCCTTAATCTTATATCTAATAAAATCTTCTATGTAAGTAGGACATTCTCGATAATGCTCCTACTTTTAACAAATCCTAATTGATTACTTAAGATTAGCTTGGGCAAAAAACCCTCTATCCTATCATGAAGAACTTTTGTTATCACTGTATTAATAAAATTACTAAGACTTATGGGTCTGAGTTCTTTAGAACTCTTTAACAATTCTTTTTGGGGGATCAACATGAGATTGGTATGAGTAATACTTTTAGGAAAGGTATTACCTTTGAAAAAGTTTCTTACCATTTTAAGAATATCTTGTCCAACTACTTCCCAACAACATTGATAAAAAAAACCTGAGAAATCATTCGGCCCACTATCTCTGTTACCATTCAAACTAAAAACAACCTTCTTCACTTCTTTCAAGGTAGGTACTACACATAGATCCTGATTTTAGCATCTGTTACTATAGCTGGAATATGCTGTAGTAACTCTAAATTTCTCCCTTCCTCTTTTTGTGTAAATTGATGCTGAAAACATCTTATAGCCTCTTCTACAATCAATTTTGAATCATCAATCCCATTTCCTTCACTATTTGTAATCCTGTATAGATAAAGATTTTTCTTTTTTTTCTTTTACAAGATTATGAAAAAATCTTGCATTTCCATCACCCTGCTCAAACAAGTTGTTCCTAACTTCTGGTTCCAAAATATCTCTTCCAAGTGTAGATATTTGTTTACCTCTACCTGTACTTATTGTAATAGTGCACTATTTTTTCTGGTAGGTTGTTCTTCGAAGAACTTTTGCTTAATAGAAATTATATCTTCTCTAATAGCCAATTGCTGAAAAATATCACCATATGTATCTCAGCTCCATTTGCTTAGAGCCTTCTTAACATTTTTTTAGCTTATTTTTAAAAGCCAAAAACTATTACCTACTTCATTATTTTTCTAATTCCGTCTAACCAATACTATTATAGATTCATTTTCCACCTAGAAATTAAGGAACTTGAATCGTTTTTCAAATTGTTGTGTTCCTTCCTTCGTTGACAATAGTAATCGAGAGTGATCAGATCCAATCCTTGGCAAATGCTCTACTTCTACTTCTGTAAACCATGTTTGTAGATGATTATTAGTTAATAATCTATCTAACCTCTCAAAAATATAGTCATCCCCTATTATACTATTCCACTATGTGAATGGACTTCCTTTAAAAGGAACTTCCTCAAGCTCACATGAATTAACACAAAAGAAAAAATCCTCCATCTCATGTATTATTACCAGTAATCCACCTATTTTCTCAACTTCACTAAGAATAGCATTGAAATCTCCCCCAATCAACCAGGGTAAATAAGATTATGACTGCTTTATGTATTACTCCATAGTGATACTCTTTCCCCCTTTATATACTTAGCATATACCATAGTCACCAACAACTGTTTCTGCTCTTCTAGAACCAAAATTCCAATTGTAAACTACTGGTCTATATTGCTAATGACTTTAACTTTTGTATAATCTCTGATAAAAAAACCATATTTTACCATTGATTTTAGCACCAACACTATACATATGAAGCCTTCTTTTTATACCTCTTAATGTGATCCATATATTGAAAAGGCTCTATAAGTATTATTAAAAGGAATTTGTGATGTTTATTGAGAAATTATAGTCCTGTAACTTCTTATTGAGTATTTATAGACGTAATATTGTAATGTAATGCTATCATCATTTATAGAATTTAGCCACTACCACTCCCCCTTTTTGAATTTATTCTTCTTGGCTGTTGATTCTCAGGTTCATATTTCATTCCTTTCTTGATGATTTTTCTCTCATGTTTTGGTGACACATTCACACATTTACTGGCATACTCCATATTATTATATCCATCTCCATTTCCATCATTTATCTGATTATTAATATTTGATTGTACTGTAGAATTCTCTTTAATTTGATGTGTGACCAAGTCATTTAATGATCTGACTGGGATTATTTATTTACTGCTACCTGCTGCTATCTGCTAACCAGTATCATTCACCTCTACTCAGATAAGTAAGGACTCATTCATATGTGAGTTAATTTTTTCTCCAATTATCACTACTAGAGGTTTCACATTAAACTCAGGTTCCCTAATCACCATAGCTTGAATTAATAAGAGCTTATAGGTGGTAAAAATAGTGATCAACATGAATTTCTCCCTCCTCTAGGTAATTTTCTTTTTCCATCTTAACTATATAACCCCACTTGTTATTAACTTGCTTCTTCTAATTATTGGCACTCTCTTGAATTTTGCTTATACTTTGAACTGACCTTTTCTTCTTTACTGATTGACCTGGATATAGGTTCTAACCAAAAACACTCCATGCCCAATCTTTGGAGGAACTAGGTTATTGGTTAATTTCAACTTTATCATTACTAACTTACCCCTTCTTCTTGTGAACAATCTCTTTCAGTCTATCTCCTTATTATTTGATAGGTCATCTTTAAGACTATTTATTTAACACATCATATTAATTAATACTTTTGATACCTTCTTCTGTATCCACTACTTTCTCACTTAAAATTGTATCTGCATTCTTTTTTCTTGTTAACCTTCTGTTGTTTGGATGCCATTTCTGATGACCTCTTCAATGTCTCTAGCCCCCTTGCTACTTCTTAACCTCAGGTACTTTGTCTAAATTATTCTACAACTCTTTCTTTACTTTAGAATCTTATATCCTTAGTTTAGGATGTAAAATTCTACAATCTTCTTCTTCATGACCTTGAAGTTTATACCTCTTATAATAAAAAGGGACAATGTCATACTTAATTATAACCTTGACACTTTTTATTTCCTTGGTAATTTCATTTTCAATCTCCATCATTATAAAATTATGCCTTTCATCTAATAAATCAATTTGCACCTTAACTCTAGCACAACTTGCCCTTGATTTATTAATAGTTTCACTATCCAAATGCAGGGGTTTTCCAACTACAGATGCTAAGGAGAATAATGATTCCTTGACAAACAAGGTTGGTAGTGGATCGAGAAAAGAGATCCATGCTAGATCTTGTGCGGTTTCTTCTTTTGAATTGAAGCTGGCATCATAAATTAATGGACGAAATTGATAAGAATGTCCACCTTTTGAATTTATGTAATACACACTTTTGGACATTATGTTGATGAAATCCTCCATTAATTCTAGTCTCATAAGAATGTATTTGTTTTGCATGAAATCTATCTTACATTCTTCCTGGATTCCACACTATTTTGGACATTGTTCTCTTAATTCAACAATCTCAGACCATCCATATAAAAACTTATACACCACTGCATGTTGTAGATTCTCTATTATATTAATCTTATTGACTTCTTTTTCTATCCACTTAAGTATCAAAATTCTATCTCTAAAGTCAATTTTTTAATAGGAATTAGATCAATATCAACCTTTAAACCGACCTTCTCATTATAATTATTAGAAAAATTAGGGATCAATGCATAGTTACCGGGTGAATTAATAATTAAAGGATTAGGGTTAGTCTTTGTTGGAAAATTTAAAGAAGGAAATTGAATTTTAGTCTAAAGAAGGGACTTGACCAGTCACCTCCAGTGACTGGCCGCAGGTCGACGCCATGAGTTTGATGGCCATTATTGGTGATAGATTTAAAGAGAGTTTGTCATTTTTCTAGTGGACTCTATATTGGATGTTTTAAAAGAATAATTAATGGTGCCCTACTTCCTATGTGCTTAAAGGTGATTTTCGAGTTGAATTATGATAAGGAATGATGACGGGACCTTTAGGAACTGTGTAAGAAACATTGGAGATCATTTTCAAACATTTTGGTACCCCAAAACAATAAGGGTCCATATTAAGGGTGTTCCATAGAGGGGAGGCAAACCCTTACATGGAAATATGTAAGGTCCATAATAAGTGCATGCCACACTTTTATCGTTCTATGATAAGGGCGTGGCACGCCCTTGGAGTGGTGCGATAAGGTTGTGCCATGCCAAAGAGCGTGAAAATTCTAGTTTTGTCTTTCATCTTGGGTCAATGTCTTCATGGTCTTTCACCTTTTAAACAACTTGAAAAACATATTTGTAATATCCTGTACTTCTACCTAGCTTGAAAATGTCCCAAGTATGTTAGAAACTTACTTTGAAAGATGAATCCACCTTTATATATGTGGATTTTTTTTTAAGATTTTTACTTTTTTTCATGCGGAAAATTGAATTAGCTTTCCAACGATACCAATTTTGTCCAAATTCAGTATTGGGGTAGAAAGTTATGGAGATTTTATAGAAAGCAGTCAAAACCGTCCAGGTGCGACGGTGAGGGTCGACAGACTGTCGAGCTAGCGACGGACCGTTGTCCAAGCCGTCACAGCAGAGATAGTGAGACCACCTTCTACCTAAGGGCAATGGATTAGGACGACAGACCATCAAGCTAGCGACGGACCATCACCCAAGCTATCACAGCAGAGGTAGTGAACCTCTATTCTGCCCAGGTGCGATGGTCAGGGCCAAAGGACCGTCGACCCAGCGATGGACCGTCGCACCCACCGTCGTATAGTTCGTTAAGATTTTTAAGTCATTTTTAAAAGGTATTTTTGGTGTTTTACCAGCCGTTTTAACCCCTAATAATATCAGATCAAGGCTCATAAGTTCATTATCCATCTATAATATAAAATTAGGGTTTCCTCTCAAAGATAATCCCCAAGAGCAAGAAACCCTAGGTGTTTAATTTCAATTCAAGTATCCAAGTTTTCCTTCATCAATCTTTAAGAAATCATCCACCCAGGTATGTCATGTGTTGATTCATGGGTCCCTTTCACCCATGAAGCTCAAGAATCTCTTTTCAAAATCCAAGATTTGTATATTTATTAATGTTCATGATTTATATTGAATGGAAATTCATGTTCATGATGTTGTGTGGTTTTGATTCATGTTTGAAGTTGCATATTCCAATGATTGACCCTAGGATGTGGTTATTTGCATAATAATCATGATAAATCTTAAATATTACACGTTGATTGATGTATCCATGATTATTAGATGTGTTGATGATTGTATAACCAAATCATGCTCCCTATGTGTTTGATTAAATGCCTATGTGAAGTAAAAGTACCATACTACTGTGATAATATGAAATCCCCATTTATGTACAAGCTTATGCATGTCAAATGTTTGATGAAATGTGTAATACCCCAACTTTTCCTAGCTTGAAAAGTTTCTCAAGAATGTTAGAATCTTTCTTTGAAAGATGAATCCACTTTTGTACATGTGGTATTTTTAATATTTTCACTTTTTTCATGTGGGAAATTTAATAATCTTTCCATCAATACCAAATTCGCCCAAATCCAACACTCGAGTGAAGAGTTAGAGCTTTTTTAGTGAGATAGTGTATCACCTGAGCCTTCAGTGCATCGCGGAGATAGCTCCAATGGCAATTGTCAATTTCCAGTGTTGCTCTGCGATAGTGGCACGTCGAGCCAAACTTCCAGGTCGCAGACAAGTTGGCAACGTGATAGCTCCGCGTCGCGCCACCGTGCAATTTCCCATTTGTCACTTTCCAGTGACTTGGCATGATTATGGCGCGTCGCGCTAAGGATGAAAATCGAGAAATTTTCTCAAAAATTAAATACGTGTCCTAGGGTTAAAAGTGTTAATTTACCACCCTATATAAGCCTTATAACATGAGATTTGGCCATAATTCAGCAACTTATACGCAATTACTCTCAATAACACCCAAGAAAAAAGCCCTAGGGTTTTCATAGAATGTTCAATTCCAAGGGAATTCACCGTCAAATTTCAAGAATCTCTCCGTCAATCTTCGTAGAATACAAGCTAAGTTATGCGTAGTGTTCATTCATGGACTCCCTTCGTCCATGAAGCCCAAGAATCTCTTTTCTAAGTTTAAGTTTATGGATTTCTTTATGAATTTCATATTGGGTTTGTTTTGTTTATGTTGAGAATGATCAATTGAATTCAAATCCATGTTGGGTGATTAATTTTATATGGAATTGATTTTTATAGATGTATATTCATGTGAACCTATAAATAAATCCTAGGATGATGAAATTATATATGAATCATGATGTTTGATTGTTGTATAAAGTTGTCTACATGTGCTATGCCTATTATGTGTATGATTAAATGCCTAGATGAAGGAACAATGCCCAACTAGTATCATATCATGAAATCCCCATGTATGTATAATTTTATGCATATCACATGATTGATGAAGTGCTTCAATATATGATTTATGAATTGTATTGTTGGTCATGTGTTCAAAGCCATGTCATGTCAGTTTCTTCTCATCGAGTCCTAGAAGTACTTGTACCCAAACATTTAGCTATGTGCCTAGAGCCATGTCATGTTTTCACGATCTCCTCAGTCAAGATATGATCCATAGAATTCAGTCAGTCATGCGACTCAGGAAATCTCAGAAATCTCAGTAATCTCAGTAGTTCAGTAATCTCAGTGATCTCAGTACTCAGTAATCTCAATAACCACAGAATTCCCAATCAATTTCAATAACTTTAGTATTCTCAGTCAGTCCTCAGAACTCAGTATATTTCATTAGTCAAAGAAACTCAGTAAATTTAGTTTAACTCCGCTAAACAATACCACTAGTATCAGTTCAGTTCAGCTAATCAGTTTAGTTTAGTTAATCAGTTCAGCTTAATTAATCAGTTCAGTATTTTTCAGATGGGAGTAGGATTCAGCACCGAGTGAGCCTAGGGATGGGGACTAACCCATTAGATAGGACTGAGATCCCTAGAAGCAATCCCTAATTTCCAGAACTATGTAGCCAGTGTAGGTAAGAGATGTCACCCGTTAGATAGGACTAACATACTCATGGATCACCCGTTAGCACATTTAAATGTATAGGACTGAGCCTAGGGGTCACCCACTAGATTAGGACTGACTCCAAAATAGTTGTCTTTACCAGTGGTGCGGTACTGACACCCTTCCAGCTGGGGTTACAGGTTGGACCCCAGTTAGCTTAGTATGGGGCATGTCGGTTAGATAAATACATCCTACAGTTTTAGTTACAGAATCAGGACTGTCAAATACAGTCAATTCAACTCAGTAGTATAGATTTAGGACAGTCAGATACATTCACTCCTTATCATTATAAATAGACTCCGGGATCATCCATTAAATGGGACTGATTTCAACTATGGTCAACCAATAACGGTATCATCAGATTTAGAGATCACCAGCCAGATAGGAATGATCTCAGATTCAGTTACTCAGATACAGTATGGAACTCAGCTAGTTCCATCAGATTCAGGACTGTTAGATACAATCACTCATGTTATCAGTTATATAAGTTATCAGAACTTATATTATCAGTATTCAGCTTCAGGATTGTTAGACATAGTCAACCAGACCAGTTCTTCATAATCAAAATTGTCAGAAATAGTTATTCATGTATTAGTAACATAGTATCAGTCCCTCAGATATTAGTAATTCCATGTTATTAGTAAACTTAGTCATCAGAACTTAGCATTCAATCCTATCACGATGTCAGTTATAGTTACATATGCATGCATGTATTCTCACATTCATGTTAGTTAGTCAAATAGTATTGTTCATGCATATGACCCCATTGCATTCAGCCTACCTCACTTGAATACCAGTACATTCAAAGTACCAACACATTTGCGCTATGGTGTCTTATACCATAGGTTTAGAAGCATGATCTCCATAGAACCAGTAACATCTAATTTCAACGATAAGAGTTAGAAGTGAGTCCTCATCCTCCGGAGACATGATGATCACATTACTATTTTAGTTTTCAGTTTATTTTAGTAGTTGGAGTTAGTTGGGGACATGTCCCATCAACTCCTTATTCAGACAGTTTAGAGGCTTTCAGACTGCAGTATGTTCAAATAATTATCTCAGTTGTTTTGGTATTGTTATACCATATTTTTTAGTTATGTACTAGTATTGAACCTTATGGATTTTCATGTTTCTGAATTAAAGATATTATTACTATTATTTAGTGCTCAGTTTACCGATATCAGTCATGGGTTAGCTTGTGGTCCTTTGGGGTCATGGGCACCGTGTAGCATTCTGGGTACCAGATTCAAGGCATTACAAAATATCTTAGTCAGTGAGTTATGGATATATGTGTAGACCTTGTGGTGCTTTAGAACTTGTACTTCATGAAATCTCCAACTTATTGTATTATGGATTGTGATGATGGTTTTGTATTCCAGAAAGTCATGCTTTGTCAGTTTTATGATATCGAGTACTGGGGATACTTGTACCCGATAATTAGCTGTGTGCCTAGAGCCAGTGTCATGTTTTCAGGATACTCTCAGTCAAGCCTTGTTCATAGAAATTTAGTCAGTCATGTGACTCAGGAAAACTCAGTAATCTCAGAAACCTCAGAAATTCAGTAATCTCAGTAGTATTCCATCAGTCAATGAAACTTAGTTAACTCAGTACAGTCACTTCAGTTAATCATGTTCTGTGTCTATCCATATGGGAGTAGAAATTAGCACCGAGTGAACCCAAGGATGGGAACCCACCTGTTATATGAGGGTGTGATTCTTAGAAGCAATCTTTGCATTCCAGAACTGCGTAGCCAGCGTAGATTAGGACATCATAGCCTGTTATATGAGGGCAGATGAGGTGGCTTAACCTGTTATATGAGGGTTCCTACCGTTCTCACTAGAGTTACCTGTTATATGAGGGTTACTCACAGATTGTTCTTACTAGTGGTGCATTATTGATACCCTTCTAATTGGGGTTACAGATTGGACTCCAACTCAGCCATAATGGCGTATTAGGGGCATGCCGGTTAGATGACTACTTCCCATAGTTTCAGTTACCAATCAGGACTGTCAGATAAAGTTATTCAGTCTCAGTAATAGAACTCAGATAGTTCTATAGAATTTAGGACTGTCAGATACAGTGAAGTTAGAACAGTACAAAACTCAGCCAGTTCCATCAAAACCTAGACTGTCAGATACAGCCGCTCAGTATCAGTTATTTCAGTATACAACTATTAGTATCTCATGTTATCAGTACTCAAACTCAGTAATCATGTTATCACAAACTCAGTTACAGTTATTATGTAGTTATGCATGCATTCTCACATTCATGTTACCCAGTCAGTTAGTATAGTTCATGCATGTGAACCCTTTGCATTCAGCCTACCTCACATGCATACATTCCAGTCTCAGCAGTCAGAGTTAGCAGTGAGTCCTCATTCTTTGAGGACATGACCATTACTTTGTTATCTTATTAATTAATTTATTAGTTGGAGTTAGTTGGGGAAATGTCCCATCAACTTCTTATTTAGATAGTTCAATTAGTTAGAGGCTTTTCAAACTACAGTATGTTCAGACAGTTTACCACATCAGTTGTTTTGGGTATTTCATACCAATCCTTATGTTATGTTTTATTAGTTATGTTACAGTTTTGAACCTTATGGCCTTACGACCTTTATTTCTATATTTATACAGTGTATCATATCGTGTTCAGGTACAAATATCAGTCATGGGTTAGCTTGTGGTCCGTCGGGGTCATGAGCACCGTGTAGCATTTCGGGTACCAGATTTGGGGCGTTACAATATTAAACACAAAACCCTCAAGAACACAAAACAAAAAGCTTTTCACTAAAATTCAAGTTTCCAAGGTTTCAATTGAAGTTTCCCTTTCATTTGTTTGCCCAAAAAGTTATTTTTTTACGTGACTTTCTAAGGATTTCATGATTAGGGTTTACACCCACTTTTATGTTTTTGAGATTTTGATGTTACCATGTGATTTAAAATTCATTAAGCTCAAGAATTTACCTTTATTTATGTTTTTACTTACGTGATTGCTATTATGAGATAAATTCCAACATTTTGACATCAATTTTCATGGGTTGATGAATGTACATGACCTTTAGCATGATTTAGTTAGTTTACAAATAAGAGCATATGAATTTATCATGACTCTATTTGTTTACAAGAATTTCGAACTTAATTTTTCAGTTTTCATGCTTAATATAGTATGAACTAGATTTTTGTTATGATCTTATGATCCCAGGCATGATATAAAATTCACACAGTTATTCATGACCATGATTTATTAGGAAAATCCTGATTGGTTTTTAGATTTATAAGACCATGTGCTTATTTTAAGGTGAATTTCATAAGTATGAGCATATAATATATTTATATTTTTGGAGTATTATTTAGCACTGAGAGGGGAATGTGTGTTCAATATATCCTATTTCTCAGAAACTATGTGCCACCATAGGTTTAGGGGCCTCGACAGAGAGTTTCCCCCTTGCCTATTGGGCTCAGTTTAGTGATAACTCTAGTTAAATTTAGGTTTTATTCCGATGGAAAGGGTATAATATCCCTCCTCAACGTGAGTCAGACATTGGAATCCATGATAACTCACATGGTTTATGTCTGTTATAAGAATCTTTCTCAGAAAAGACAAGTTTAAAAACTAAGGGTAGTAACTCACCCAGTTTATTAGAGTGAGTCTATTTACACTTAGCATGCATGTTTTAAGATTATGCATTTTTTTAGTTTTACTTTATGTATTCACCCCTTATACTCAGTACATTCTAGAAGTACTGACCACATATATGTCTATGTGCTACTTGGTTTCATAATGTAGGTTATGGTGTTCGTCCCCAACGGCATGATTAATCGCAAGCACCACTTACTATATTCAAATAGTTGGTGAGTCCTCATAGCTTGAGGACCAAGATTTGGTCTATTGCAGATGTTTATTATCAAGATTTTAGTTATTTAGTTTTTTAGTTTAGGTCAGCTAGGGTCTGTCCCTGTAACACCCCACATTTTTGAGCTAGTAATCGATCCATAGTTCCTACGTTTGTAAACTATAATCCCATAATTTGTAATTGATTACATATCTAATGAACATTATCCTAGTGTTTATAGTGCTTAAGAGGTGAAATATGTTCATTAGGGTCACTTAGAGCAAAGTGAGCTAAGAACCTTAGATTCAGCCAAATTTTGGTGTTTAATTCCACAAGGCTCAGCTTTTAATGAGTATAACTTTATGTGTATAAGGAATTTATCATATTAAGACCCACTAAATTGTAGATAATCAAATTATCCTTCCAACGATACCAATTTCACCTTAATCCGACACTCGAGCAAAAAGTTATGGCTTTGCAAAGGGGTGTGCGTCGCCTAACAATCGTAAACGTTCACTGGAAAGGGTTTTCCATAGGGAGTCCGATGCAAACCTTAAAGTTTTCCATAGGGAGAGAGGTACAAGCGTTAAAGTTTTCCATAGCTTGTATGACACAAACCCCATGGCACAACGACCTAGGCCTTTCATTTTTGAGTTATTCTTAGGGAACCTAAGTCATTTGACCCTTCTTAAACGTCCCTAAACATATCTACACGAGATTTATAGATCCTAAAAATATTTTAACCCTATTAACATCATAATATCATCATCTAATAACACAAGAGGAGAAAAAACTAGGGTTGCACAATCAAGCTTGAAGGTCCAATCTTTCAACAATTTCGTCGGCATTAATGTATGTGGGGTTATGAACAAGGATACTTCTTTCATCCTTGTGCCCAAAACTAGTTTTTAAAGATTAATTTACATGAGTTTCAATTTAGGGTTCATATCCAATTATCATTATTTGAATATTATGATATTACAAGTGATTTAAATGTTGAATTGCATATCTATTTTCACATCTTTATGCGTGTGATATGATTTTATAAATTTTCAATTGAGTTTTAATTATGATAATATGAGTTTGATTTCATTACTTTGATATTGTTGAAGTATTTCAAGAAGTTTATTGAGAATGATGTTTTGCCATGAATTTGCATGAGTTTAAAGCAGGGGTTTTAAAGCCCTAAGTTTAAGTGTTTATATCTCACCAAATTTATGATTTTGAGCCTCTTTTATAAATTGTTTACCAAGGTTTAAGAAATAAAGTTGATCTTTTGATCCTAAGCTATGATAAGGAATCCACATTTTTCATATAGTTTGAGATTTAAAGAAAGAGAAGCATAATTGGTTTTCATTATAAACCCTTGTGCTATTTTAAGGTGGATTTCCTAACGATTCTGAGCAAAAGAATAGGAGTAGTATTTAGCACCGAGTTGGGTATGTTTTCAAGGTCTCATGCCCTAAAACTACGTTTCACCGTAGGATTAAGATTAAGTGCCCATAGTGGTATAAGACAATGATCACTAAGAGAAGGTTATACTCCTTGGCAAGAGTATGACACCTCTCCCCAACGTGAGTTTTTCCCCTTAAGGGAACAAGATGTTGGACTCCATGATGACTCATATGGTTTATGTCGGTTAGAAGAACCTCCCAATGTCCCTAATTCCTAAGTTCTTAAGAGAATAAGAGAACATACTTTAGAAACAAAGTGTAAAGGCTCACAATTTTACTTAAATATTGTTTTACATAAGACATTAGCTAAGAGATTTCAGCTTTCAATTTATAAATGATAAAGGTGAGTCCTTTCTACAATTAGACTGCATGATTTGAAAACAAATTTACCTTCAGTCCTACTTATTCCACTAACAGAAAGAGTAAAAGTACAACTTTTAGAACTAAGTGTTATGGCTCACAAGATTTATATAACATGCTTTGCTTCTCATGATTTATGATTTTTAGCTTTCAGTTATTCAAGCCACTGTGAGTCATTTACACTTAGCATGCATTATTTTACAAGTTTATATGAACATTGAGATACAGTTTTATTTATGCATTCACCCCCACATGCTCAGTACATTCCAAAAGTACTGATCCACATATACGTCTATGTGCTACATTATTTAATAATGTAGGTACCAATTGTACCATGCACATCATAATCAGATAGTTGCAAATTCTGTCCCATATATGATGAGTCCTCCTACTTCAGGAACTTTAGTTAGATGTTATTCAAGTACTTTATTTTCTTACTCATATGTATTGATTAGTGGTAGTTGGAGTCATGTCTCAGCTATCTATAATCAGTATAGTAGAGGCTTCATAGATAGTCAGTATAGTTGATGTATTCAATTTCAGTTTTGTTTTGTATAAGTAGAGTTGTATTCATCTTAATGTAGCTTTGTATTGATCAAGTTCAGAAAAGATTTATTTTTCGCATTTTTCTTCGAATTTATGTGTTTTATTCAGTTGCTCATGAGTTATGCCAATATAAAGGTTAGCTTGGGATTACTTGTCATCATAAGGACTGTGTAACGACTAGGGGGTAGTCTCGGATCGTTACAGTCCCAGTGGCTCTTCAGTCATTAGTTTAAAGGCTTATCAAGACTATTCAAACTATATACTTTTTTAGTATTCCATAGATTCGAGATTATTAAGTTAAGTGTTTTGGTTGAGATATTTTATCTGTATGAACCCAGTTTATAAATTTTTTTTAGTATTCACACATGTTTAAGTGTATATTTTTGAGAGTTCAGTGTTGAATAAATATCATGTGTTAGCTTGGATTATTTTTAGTCGTTAACACTATGTGATGTCCAAAGGGTATCTTTGGGGAATTATAGTACCCTACTTTTGGAATCAAAATAGAGTTTGAAAGGTAAAAAAAAGTGAGTTAGAAAAGTGCAAAAAAAGAATAGCATCAAAGAAGAAGAAAAAAAGACAAAGTTAGAGTAAATAAAAAATAAGAAGAGAAGAAGATAAAAATAAAGAGAAAAGAATCCAAAACCATGAAGGATAACAAACTTTTTGAACTATGTTTGACCTGGTACTTCTTATGACCAGGTAAGTAGACAGCTCTACTATAGGGTTCGGTCCAACCAAGTAAAAAATACCCAATTTAAAAGAAATTAGGGCAAGAGTTGGTTTTTGTTATTTGAGTCAATTCCAAAAGTTGTAAGTTTTACCCTATTTTAAGTGTCTTTTGAGCCTCATGTCCTCCTTTCCTTCTAACCATATACAAAGGCCATGTTACAAACAAAGAAAGACCATTAAATCAATCTTTGAGAATGTCAGGGCTAAGTATGTGATAGATATATGACATTGCATTTTGGGCTCTACTTTCTTCATCATCATAAAAAAATATAAGAGAAATGAAAATAAAAAAGTTGTATTAGTGAAAACCCTTACAGGCACTATAAGATGATTATGAGTTAAGAGAAATAAAAATAAGAGAGTTTTACTGGTGAAAATCCTCATGGGAACCATAAGGCGATTGTAAGTTGAGAGGAATGAAAATGAGAGACGCTCATTGACTAAAACACTTTAGGCCCTCACTATTCGAATGAGGTTTATGAGTGCAATAGGCTTAAGGAAGCAACTTAGTTTTTGGTTCATTGACTCAAAAACAATTGGTGAATAGTTTGGAAGGAATGACCTGATGGCATAATCCAAAATACATGTCCTAATCAATGGAGTCGGCTGTCGTACTCAGATAAGCTCTTTTCTTCATTTTTCAAAAAAAGACTTTCATTGTGTTTTCTTTCTTCTCTATATTTATCTTTTTGTTCTCTTTGGTTTGTTATCCAAAAATAAAATCATCATCATTTTTCTCATGTTTCAAGTTAGGTCCATGTCAAAACAAATCAGAAAGGACTTCAAAACTTGCTACCAGCTTCTTCGATTTCACAAAGCAAGACAAAGAGCCAACATATGAAAGTAACATGATCCAAAGTGAAGAATAGTATCTAAAGAACTCACGTCAACTGAAAGGTTATAGACTTATAAAATTACAAAGTTTCAATAGAGTGTAGTTTGGAGACAGTGTGAAATGGAGTTATAGTGTTTGTGTCAGAATCACTCTTAATAGCCTGAGTTTGGTTCAATAGTGCAACGAGTGTTTTCATTAGAGTCACTCCAAATAGTTTAAGTTTAGGTCAATGGTGCAGCAAATTAATGACACATTCCAATACTTTGAAGCAAGTTAAATGTGACAAGTGCAAAGAGCAATTGCCTCAAAAGCTAAAGCTAGAAACAAACCACCATGTTTTAATACTCACAAGATTCTCTTTCTATTAAATAAGAACATATGTTACCTTCAAATCATGGTCTTCAAAGCCTTAATATTAAAATGTGCAATTCTTAACTTCTGATAATGCAAGAGACAATATTGCTACACAGGTTTGGTAATCAAAATCTTGGTAAAAACTAATTGGTAATCAACTATACGAGTAGTACCCATTACAGAAACCAATCCAACCAACCAACCAACACTGCTTAGCATATGACCAAGAGCATACCAACGGTACCCCATCATATGATTGGTACCCACAAGTCATATGATGTCCAAATTCTAGAAATCCAAGAAATTTTTTAAGGTTCCAAACCCAGGGTGTTTAGTCTCCCCCATTAGGATCATTCATCCCCAAATGATGGATAAGGTAGGTCAAACACAAATATGATTCATTTGTATTATCAAATACTAGTCCCACCTTTAACCAAGTTAGAAAACAAAAATGTGATCAAGAACGCATACCTTCTACATGAATTTTCGGAGAAGAAAACAAATTCAGATATTTGGACTTCATGTCCGCTTCTGCTTCCCATGTATCCTCTTCCCACCTTATGGTTCCACCATAGAACCTGAGCCGAGGCCACATCCTTGATTCGTAACCGACAAACCTGCTGATCAAATATCTCAACCGGGACCTCTTCAAAAGATAGAGTGTCGGAGATACCTAATCTTTCCAAAGAAACCACCAAAGAAGGATATACATGACACTTTCCAAACATAGAGACATGAAATACCGGATGAATGAAGCTTAAACTAGAAGGCAACTTAATTGCATAAGCCACATTACCAACCCTCTGCAAAACCACATAAGGACCAATATACCGGGTATTGAGCTTTCCCTTTTTACCAAACCGCATCATTCCATTCATGGGAGATACCTTTTGGAATACCTTATCCCCAACCTCGAACTCCAAGTCTCTACGTCTTACATCCGCATAGGACTTTTGGTGACTTAGGGTACCTTTAAACCTATCCCAAATCACCTTTATCTTCTCCATATCCTGATAAACCAAGTCCAGGCCAAACATATCCGACTCACCAAACTCAAACCACTCAATAGGTGACCTGTACCTCCTACCTTACAATGCCTCAAAAGGGGCCATCCCAATGCTAGAATAATAACTATTGTTGTAAGCAAACTCTACCAAGGGAAGATGCTCAGCACAATTACCACCATAATCAATCAGGCATGCACAAAATATGTCCTCCAATATTTGAATAGTCCTCTCTGCTTGCCTATTCGTCTGCAGATGAAAAACAGTGCTTAGACGAACTTAGTCACCAACCCTTTCTGAAATGACCACTAGAAAGAAAATAAAAATTGGATACCATGATCAGAGATAATCAAAATAGGTACCCCATGCAGCTTTGCAATACCATGAAGATACAACCTTACATAGTCCTCAGCCAAAAAGTTAGTACTCAGGGGCAAGAAGTGAGTAGACTTTGTCATCCTATCCACTATAACCCAAATCAAATCAAATTAGTTCAAAGACCGAGGAAGACTGGTAACGAGATCTATATTGATTACCTCCCATTTTTATTTCGACAAATCAATCTCTTGGTACAAGCCTCTAGGCTTCATTTGCTTAACTTTTACTTGTTGACACACTAAACACTTGGCTAAAAAATCAGCCACATCCCTATTCATACCATTCCACCAATACATCTCCTTGAGATCATTATAATTTTTTGTCAAACTGCCTCAACCAAAATCCTTTTTCACAAACCATCAATATCAGGAACACATAACCGCCCTTCGTACCTCAAGGTACCATAACCACTAACTCAAACACCATCACCCTTTTCCTACTTACATCATCCTTGATTTTTACCAAGATAGGATTTAGCATTTTCTTCTCCTTGATTTCTACACCAAGAGATGACCAAACTACTTCCTATACCATACACAACCTTTCTCGGAGTCCAAGAGGCAAACTCCAAGATTAGCCAAGTAGTGAATATCCTTCACCAATTCCTACTTATCCTTATCCACATGAGCTAAACTCCCTGTGGAAAACCTGCAAAAAGTATCAGCAACTATGTTAGCATTACTTGGATGGTAGTGAAGACTCATTCATAGTCCTTGGGAATCTCCAACCATCTCCTCTACCTGAGATTTAGTTCATTCTGAGTAAACACATAATGTAGATTTTTATGATTAGAAAAGATGTCCACGTGCACTCCATACAAATAATGCCACTAGATTTTCAAAGCAAAAATCACCACTAAAAGCTCCAAATTATGAGTAGGATAATTCCTCTTATACACCTTCAACTGCTAAAAGCATAGGCAATTACCTTTCTATGTTGCATAAAAAAGTAACCAAGTCCCACCTAGGACGCATCACAATAAACTACAAACCCCTCATTACCTTCAGGCAATGTCAAAACCAGAGCCAAAGTTATCTTATCCTTCAACTTCTTGAAACTCCCCTCATAAGCATTCGACCAAGAAAACTTTACCTTCTTCTGAGTCAACTTAGTCAATGGGGCAGCTATCGTTGAGAAAATTTCCACGAACCGCCTATAATACCCAGCCAAACCTAAGAAAATCCGAATGTCAGTTGGAGTCGTAGGTCTAGTCGACCTCTTAACCACTGCAACCTTTTGTAGAGCCACCATGATCCTCTCACTAAAAATAATATGACCAAGAAAAGTTACAATGTTCAACCAATGCTCACACTTGGAGAATTTGGCAAATAACTGTTGCTTCTTCAAGGTCTGCAATACAACACGGAGGTGATTGGCATAATCCACCTTACTCTTAGAATAAATCAGAATATCATCAATGAACACAATGACAAAAAGACCAAAAATTACCTGAAAACCCTGTTCATCAAATCCATAAATGTTGCCTGGGTATTAGTCAAACCAAATAACATAACCAGGAACTCAAATTGGTTATACCAAGTAAGAAAAGTTATCTTAGGGATATCCGACTACCTAATCTTAAGATGATGATACCTAGACCGAAGATCTGTCATAGAAAGAATTTGGTACCTTGCAACTGATCAAACAAGCCATCTATCCTTGGAAGAGGATTCTTGTCATTAACTGTTACCTTATTTAATTACTGATAGTTAATGCACATCCGAAGGGAGCCATCCTTCTTTCATGCAAATAACACTGGTGCACCCCACGAGGATACTCTAAGACAGGTGAAACCATTATCCAAAAGATCCTTAAGTTGCTCTGTAATTTTCTTCAACTTAGCCTAAGACATTCTATAAGGGACAATAGAGATTTGACGAGCGTCTAGAACCAAATCAATACAAAAATCATTCTCCCTATTCAGAGAAACACCAGGAAGATCATCCAGAAAGACCTTAGGAAACTCAATCACCACTGGAATCGAGTGTAAAGAAGGACCTTCCGAGCTATAATCTTTAACTCAAACCAAATGATAGAGGCACCCTTTAAAGATTAAACCCTGAGCTCTAAGATAAGAAATAAACCTCCCCCTTAGAGCTAAGGAACCAACCTCCTACTCAATAACCGATTAACCAGGAAACCTAAAGACAACCTTATGGGTCCGACATTTTAAGGATGCGTAGCAAGAGTGAAACCAATCCATCCCCAGAATAACATCAAAATCCACTATATCAAGTTCAAACAAATTCACCAAAGTCTTCTTACTACCAATATATACCACACACCCTCTATAGATTCTTCTAGAAACCATCGAGTCACTTACCAGGGTAAAAATAGAAAAAGGATCCAAAATAACCTCGAGATTAAAACCAAAATCCATAGCCACAAATAGAGTCACATAAGAGAGAGTGGACCCCAGATCAAGTAAACAATATATGTCACAAGAAAAGAGTTATAGCATACCCTTCACGACATCAACTGATGCCTCATATTTTTATTGAGTAGCAAGAGCATATAAATTATTCAGACCTGCATCGGTACCAAAAGTAGAAACTAATGCAGCAGCAACACCTTTTGGTGTAGGAGAAGAAGATGAAGTAACCAAAGCCTTACTCGTTCCTGAAGCACCCTTACTAATTGGATATTTTCTAAGCATATGGCCTGGCTGGCCATATTTGAAACACCTGTCCCTCCCCTCATCAGAGAAACCCCTATGCAACCTACCACAAAATCGACAAGGAGGGAACGATGAGGCCAATTAAGCCCCACTTTCCTAATATTAGGAACCCTATGCCAGGAAATTATTGCTACCCCATTGATGCCTATCACCTGACTGCTTTGAGTAAGGAGCACTAGATAAAGAGAAGGAATTAAAACTCCTTCACTTCTTCTTTGGCCACTTACCACCATTTCGACCACTTTGCTGTTGCCCACCACCTTATTCAAAAGACTTAAATTTCTTACCCTGACTTTCCCCAAACTCAACTTGCTTCCTCTTTTCCTCCTTGATCTATTGCATATGAACCACCAACCTAGAAATATCCATATCTTTGATCAGCAATGCAATTTTCTTTCATGGATCAAATCACGAGATAGTTTAGATGTGAACATTCTCTTCTTGGCCCTCATATCAAACACTAATTCTGGAGCATACCTAGAAAACTGATGAAATTTTAAGGAATATTCCTTGGCAGATATTTTCCCTTATCTCAAACTAAAAAATTCCTCCACCTGTGCTTCCTTTAACTCTTGAGGAAAGAAGAAATCCATAAAATAATTAGAGAAAGTCTCCCTCACCCTAAGGAGGACTAGTAGCAACCGGTGGAACTCTAGGAATATCAGGGACTAGCACCCTAGACCCAGTATGAATCCCCTAAGTAGATTGAGTACCTTCATCATTAGCCCAAGTTAGGAAAGATGAGTTGCCTTGCATCTCATATCATTGGGCATGATCTGAAAAGAAAACAAACCAAGATTAGAGAAGATTCCTTAACTTAGACTCCAAGCTTGAAAATAGAATATCAAGAAAGTGAAATGTTCTTAAATGCCTTGTAGCCTCTCCCTTATGAGTGTGGCGTTCTACATACCTTTAAAAGAGACTCTACTCGACATGACTTTGTGGAATCCTAATTTACCATGAACCTAAATCTCTGATGTAAACTTGACATGACCTGATCTAGGGCCTTATCATAATGGGCATTTCAAGTCAATCTAGGACCGGGGGTCACTCCCGTTACCCAACCTAATATCCAAATACACATACCCTGAGTTAGATAAATACTGATCATATAACAAGGTAGTGTTTATTTCCATTCTAAGATATAGGATAGGTCTATAACCATGACCAACCCAAATAAGTCCAACCATCCATTACCAACCAACAACCATAACAAAACCAATATAAAAACTAAGTTCCTATCTATAACATAACATAAAAGGATGGAACAATCATAAATTTAGTCCATTGGTATCAACCCCAATACTAATGCACATACTAAGGCTAACACCAATATCGACATAACCCATTTCAACCTATAGTAGTTCCACAAAGCCTCTAACCAAAAGAAAAATAATATCTGGTTGAGACATGTCCCCAACCATAGCCAAAACCAATATCTATAAAATAATGGGAAAAGGCATTATTTCCACCCCAAACTATACCCGAAAAGTCGAAGTCACACCTAAACTATACTAGTGACCTATTACATACCTAAATTATAAAAAAGTGAAACTATTTACACCCTGTTAGGATACCACCACTTGCATGTGGTGTAGTGTTTTACACGCACTGCCACGTCAGCACCACGTTAGTAAAAAGTATTACTTTTTATAGTTAAGGTGTGTAATAGGTCACTTATATAGTTTAGGTGTGGATTCAACTTTTCAACTATAGTTTGGGGTGGAAACGATGCCTTTTCCCTTAATGTTTTTAGCCATTTAATTTTGTTATTTAATAGGCTGGACACGCCTAAAATAAGTGTAACACACGCGCCTTAGAATGGGGGTCGTGGGGAGGTAATAATATCACTTTTATATAGTTAAGGTGTGTAATAGGTCACTTATATAATTTAGGTGTGGCTTAGACTTTTCTTGTATAGTATGGGGTGGAAATGATGCCTTTTCCTTAAAATAATCAAAGTATGTAAAGACATCCATGAAATGAAATAGAGCCTTCCAAAATATGGAATCTCACTACTTCAATCCAATAGCTGATCTAGAATCAGATTACTAAATAAGAAGAGTAGGATGACCGGTTCCTGCATCACGTAGTGATACAACCTTCTAAAGATGGGTTAACAGGTGATCGCTAGCATAAAATCAAGATAAGGATAAAATAATTGCATCCAGTAAAACCAATTAAACTAACCATATGAATACAAACCATACATATATATATATATATAACCATGCTGGGAAAGTAAACTGGTTTAGAATCCATTTAAAACTATTAACATGAGTATGTGTAGGTTAACTATCCTAGAACCACCTACAGGCTATATGGGTCTAGTGTAACCCCATGAATAGGCCTCGATACGTGTGTTCGCATGAATCAAAGATACCATAAGAGTAGGGGATTCTTAAATACCCTTTGATCTATATAATACATATGTAAAATATACTTAGAGGATTCCCATGTACCTTATAGTATCATATATGGTCGCTATGACCAACTCTCATATCGTCAAATATGAGTTTCCAGTGTTCGTCCATTGGACTCATACCTTTACAATTAGCTATCACACCCCACCATTATTTCCCAATTAAAATAATTACCATCCGACCAAACCATTATTTCATTATTATAAACCAAGGCTATAAGTATGGTATCATCATACCGACTATAGCTTGCAAGCAATGTCCTTAGCCAACCTTTTTACGTAAAGGGATTCCCATGTACCCATTTATTACTTCATCAAGTTAACATGGGGTAATACCGTGTACCCCACAAGTGTTCTATTAGTAAGTTTACTTGGGGGAATCCCATGTACCTCACAAGTTGTTTATTAACATGTTTACATGAGGGATTCCCTTGTACCCCACAAGGCTGTTTAATTAACCATAACAAAGACCAAATTTCCTTGATATTTATCCATTCAAAACCATTTAAACCATTTAGGGTTTCCATTACCAAACCATACCATGCAATAGTTCCATTAAAAGTCCTATAATATAGTAAAACCATTATAATAGGCCTTTTATCAAACATGTTGAGGGTGTAGTATTTCCAAAACCAAATCCCATTACCAATTTACCATTCCTATACAACCAATTGTCCAAACCACCATTAAAGAATGTAAGAATATAATTAAAATATGAGAAAACCATAACAAAGCATTTAATACCAAAAACCTCAATATTTGTTTGAAAACCCCAAAACTATACAATAATTATGCCATTAAAACATTGTATAAAACATCCCTTTAGATTGATATAACATGAGAGAGAAGTACATTCCTTATATTACGATGATGATGGAGAGAAATCACCCATAGAAGCCCCAAATTTATCCTCCAGATGAAAACCTAGCCTTCCTTTACCTAATAGCCTTAGAGAGAATTATAAAGAGTTTCTAAGTGTTTTAGAATAATAGGGTAAATATTATCCCAATAGTGATATAAGTCGCGGGGCCTTAAGTGGTTAAGTGTGGAATTGTCCAGATTACCCCCAACTTAAATTGCTTAAACTTTCCATTAGATGGTAGACTCCGCCATACCAATCACACCCTTCTATACGAGTAGTACCTACCACTTATACTATAGGCCTCCTTCTTGGACCCAACACTATCCATTATATGACTTACCCAAACCAAGTCATACCCAAACCATACGACCAGCACCCCCAAACTGTATCTCTAACAGAATAGAACCAAAGAAAGTTTGAACACTACCTACGATATGAGTCAATGGTATGACTCGTGCCCTATATTATGGCTCATGTTGAGCGACTCATAATCTGATCCAAGTTAAGTTACTAAGTCTCAGATAAAGTAAAGGAAAAGCCCAAACTATATGACCCGTTACCAACCATATGACTCGTACCCTCCAAGTTAGACCTATTCTAGAAACCAATCCAAACTACCAACCAATACTGGTTAGTATACGACCAAGAGCATACCGATCATACCCCATCATATGACTGGTACCTAAAAGTCATATGATGTCCAGAATTTAGAAATCTAAGAAATTTTCTAAGGGTCCAAACACAGACTGTTTCATTACACCTTTCACCTTCCTATTTATGTTACAATTTACCTATTTTGTTCCTTTTTATCCTTGGACATTGTGGACCTTAACACTAGAAAAAAGCCTAAGTTGAGGGTGACTATCATAGGGGCACGTAGTGTAAAATGGGTATGAAGAAGGGTAAAATAGGAGAAAAAGTTAGTAGGGTTGGGTGTGGTAGAAAAAAAACAAAAAGAAAATAAGAAAAAAATTGTGAAAAAGGTGAAAAAGAAAGAATAAAAGACCACACCCAACCTGAATATACAATAAATGAATAAAACGGAGAAATAAGGTGGAATAAAAAGAAATTTGGCTAGTAAGTGAGACCCCAAGGTTAGTGTAGTGCCAAGGAGGCTTAGTCACTTTTAATATCCATATATATCATATCATTACCAAGTCTATATTAAAAGTCAAGAAAAGTCCTATAGTGATCCTAACTTGACTATCTGAATGCTATGGTAAAGAAAATAAAAGCAAGCCTATGGTATTTGACATGCATCGACTAGAACTTCTTTGTTGAGTGTGAGTATCTCTTGATCGTCCCTACCTTGACATCATTAATTCATATGAGTGAGTGGGACATCTTTGTTGTGAGGGCACTTGATTCATGTTTCTAGCTATTTTCCATTTCGAGTAGTGTAGTTTGTACATATGATTGGTTTTCTATTGCTAATGTAATTGCCATACCTTGATCCTATTATTTTACATTGTTTTTCTTCATGTTCATGTATAGTTGGTTTTTAAAAGAGGTATAGGAGGGGATGTTGTTATTTGAACTTAATGTGATGACTGATTGCCTTGAGTATCTTAGATTCTCATAGTTAAGCATTATTTTTGTTTTATTGTGTTTTTGTTTCCTAGGGACATGTAAACATTCTAAGTTGAAGGTATTGATGTTCTATAGAAATATAGCACTTTCGATTCTTAAAACGAGGAAAATATGCAATTTTCTGAGAGCTTTTTGTTAGATTAGATCTATTTTGGGTATGTTTTGCAGGAAACCATGTTTTGAATGATACGTTTGTGAAAAGGTGAAAAATATACTTTTGGTTACTTTTGGAATGATTAAGGATGATAGGGATGTTTTCCATCTTGATTGTGATTAATGCATGCTTGAGATTCAAAGAAGAGCTGGAAAAACTGACTCTTGGCACCTACCAAGTCAATATGTAGTTGCAAGAAGGACCTACAGGACGCATGTACACAATGCAGGTCCCATAAAGTCAAAATATTGATAGTTGAACATTGTATGATTTTTACTCCTACTACCTGTGCCCACTACCTGCGTCTTGCCAGACCACAGGTGTAGGAAACAGGTGGCTGCTGACCCAATTTTTTCCTATTTTGTGCGGGCTTAGTTTTTAGGATTTTCTCTTGTACTATAAATACCTTTTATGAACTTTTTAGTTAGATATATGTGAGAGATAGGAAAAAAGATACTTTTAACACTTAGAAACATATTTTGATTTCAAGATCCATCTTTGATCTTGGGATTCCATTGTATTGACTTTGCTTGATTATTCAGTTTACGGTTGTGGGTTTTCTTTGATCTTATCATTGCAATTTCATATTTTATTTCCAATATGAATGTTATTTATTTCTTCACAATCATAAGTAAATAAAACCTATAACTAGGGTTATAGAAACCCTGGCAATTTGACAAGTAGGGGAAGTGCGATTGTTGACAAAAAACTAATACTTATGGCATGCATTGCGTTATCTTCATTATAATAGTTGCATTAGCAGTTCCAAATGTTAGGATCTCACCTATATAATAATAATTTTTCTAACAAAGGGGTAGTAACTAGGAAAAGATAAAGACAACAGTAATTTTGGGAGTTAATAACTGATTCATTGAAGCACAACGGTATATGCAAATGACTATTAACCTTCATCTAATAACTTAAGACTCAAAAGGTGATAGTTAACTGAGACCAGGGTAAGGGTTAGTAACGCGACACTATGAGACTCAATAAGTAAAGGATAAAATCTTCTATCTCATCTAAAAGATTCTAGGAGGTACATAACTTATTGATTCTGCATGCAAGGTATTGAGTTGGTTCAACAATGGACATAAACCTATGGAGTTGAGATGCCAGGGGAACACAGTCCTAGTGTTCACCTATAACTAAATCCAACTAGAGTTAATATTGATAATTGCTCGAGATTACTACAAACAAAACCCCCTATTTACTTTTCAGTATTACCTGTAAACTACAACTGCTGATAATTGGAAACCACGTATTCCCTTGGGATTTGACCCCAACCTTAGTTAGGTTACTATATCTTGACAATGACTGTATCACCATCTAAAAAGAGGTGTTGCTTGGATATCATCAAGAGTAAAGTTGTATTTTCTCAATTCAACACCAAATTGCACTTTTTATATCTGTAGTGCACTGGACAAATGGGTCAAACAATCACCGAATAAGTCTCCAACCACTATAAAGTCATCCAACAATACTTTGATCATGTCCTCCACCATATTAGAGAATATGGACATCATGCATCTTTTAAAAGTGGCATGTGTGTTGCATAACCCAAATGATATTCTCTTGAATGAAAAAGTCCCATAGGGGTAGGTGAAAGTAGTCTTTTCTTTGTCCTTGAGAGAAATCATGATTTGATTGTAACTAGAGTACCTGTCCAGAAAAGAATACCAACCCCTGCCTGCTAGTTTATCCAGCATCTAATCTATTCGGTCAGGATACACAGGTGTCCACTACTGACGAGCCACCTGAAGCTGAGTTTGAGAAGCTGACTTGTGGTGATGATGATTATGAGAGTGAGTATAATGACTATTGGGTCGTAAATGAGCTTAAAGATGAAGTGCAATATTTTAGCATAGTTTCTCCTGTACGATTAGTAGAAAAGAAGGGGGACACAGGGGCAGTCACCACCCCATGTTCTACCAGGAATTTTGATATTAATTAGGCTCTATGTGATTTGGCAGCGGGCATAAATTTAACCCTGCTAGTGATATACAAAGTGGTAACGTTAGTAGAACTAAAGCCTACATCTCTGATACAAGCATGAGGTGCAAAAAATTGTACAAGGCATTGTCAAAGGTTCAAACTTCAGAATTGGCAAGTGTTTGGAGCATTTTAAAGCCTTGTCAAGTGGAAGGAGGAGATGGGAACCATTACACTCGAGAGGCGCCTCACTTGAAGGACAAAATAGAATTTGCACACTGTGATTTGACACTCAAGAGGCGCCCCATTTTAGAGCTATTGTTGTCTTTTAAGACTCCCTTTTTACACTCCAAAGGAGCACCCTTCATTAAGGGTATTTTTGTCCTTGTTTGTTATAAGTATAAATAGGCACCTTAGCTCTTATTTTTCCTGACTTTTGGAGAAAATGAATTGAGTGAATTTTAATATTGTAATATTAGTGTTAGCTTATAGTATTCTCCTTCTCCTTAAGAGAGAGAAATCGAATTAGGGTTAGCACAATTGATGGATTTCACTTGTGTTGATAAATTGGCAAAAAAGGTGTAAATTCCCTTGGTCCACCTAAGAGTAAGGTTTGAGCTTCTATTGGTGAGGTGTGATTGATGTTTTCATACACCATCATTTGTTAATCACTTGTTAGAAGTAAGGGTCTTTCTGCTATCTTTACATTTTATGCATTCTTCTTCATCCCTCTTCTTCTATGTGTTGTTTTCTCTTCTTGTAGTTGCTGATTTTTGCATCTAGTGTGCCCATTTTCGTGTTTCCTATTCTTCTCTTGTATCATTTGGTATCAAAGCCATGTATTAGAGTTGTTCCCAAAACTCTAAGTCTTGGATCTAAGATAATCTCAACAAAAAAGAGTGTAGAAAATAAAAAATCTCACAAAAAAAATTGTAAACCCGTTTTTGTGTTTGGGCAGATTTTTAAATCATAGATCTACATGTTTTTTTCTTGTTTTGTTGGTTTCAAGTTCTATATTCTTGTTACCTAGCACCTAGGGAGTCTAGATCTACATTTGGAACAAGATTTGGTCAATTTTGAGCTAGATCCACCATGGTTATGGCGTTTGAATCTTCAAGAAGCTAGATCCGTGTGGGTTTTGTATTGTGGACATTGGTTGGTTGTGATTTATTATTATTTGAGATCACCTTGGACTAAGGAACCTATATCTACAAAAAAAATCAGATTTGAAGTTCATTTGGTTAGGGGTCAAACTTTGGTCAACTCTTAAATATTCATCTTGTTCTTCCATGTTCATCAAGTCTTGCTAAGGAAGAATATTCAAAGAGTGTGTTTGATCCAAGAAAGTAGAATAAAGAGAGTGTACTTGGTTTTTGTGAAAGAATATTCCTTGGCATATTCATTGTCATCCAAAGAAAGAAGAGACAAAGGAATAATCAAAGTACAAAATCAAGTACATTCCAGGTACAAAGGGGGGGGGACCATTGTTTTAGAATTCATTTGAAGCTCCAAAAAAGGCTTCAAACCTTCATTTCGCCCCCCCCTAAAATCGAAATTCTTCTTCCCTAAAGGAGTGTTTGGCCGAAACAAGAGATTTGAAATTGAAAATTTTGAAAAGTGACGTCCAACCACAAGTTGCCACATCATCACTTTATGAACAACCAAATTGAGTTCTAAATTAGATTTCTAAGTTTATATTTGTTGTTTCTAGTTTCTTTTGTGTTGATTCTATCACTAATTAGCAAACTAGTAAGTACCTACTAGGTTGATAATTAGTATTGAGTCCGTTTTGTTCGTGTCTTCGCTTTTTGTGTGCTTTTCTTATTTTTAAGTCATAGTAGTTTGTTGGTTCAAGTCTGTGCATTATTTTATTTGAGTCTTATCAAACAAAAATCGATTCTGGATCAAGGCATATTCGCCACTCAATTCACTTACCAAGTATTGCCAAGTATTCAACACTTGTTAGACCAAGTGTGAGGTGAGATTCGAGTGTGAGTGTGTGAGCTTATTTGAACTAACTAATTTTTTCGTTTTGTAGGTTTTTGACTTTGCTATTTTTTTTGCTCTTTTTAGGTACCTTGACAATGGAAGGAACAACATCATCCACTCTAGATAGTTATAGTATTTATACTACCTCGGATCCTTTTGAAAATTTCCATCGGCATCTTGAAAGTCTACGACAATTGATGATTGAAGCATGCCATCTAAGACGAATCACCACTAACCAAGATACTAGAATTTTTCCTAGTATCAATTCTCCTTATGTGTAGGTTCAACATAATATACTTCCATCGGAGGATTTAAGGAGAGTTCCTCAAGCCCACATGGTTGTTGATCAAATGAAGCTCTTGGCTAAGAATTCCAACTTTGGGAAAAATGACAAAGAGGTGATGCAAGGAAGAATTCTTGA
The DNA here is from genome assembly GCA_030864215.1 of Capsicum pubescens. Classification (NCBI taxonomy): domain Eukaryota; kingdom Viridiplantae; phylum Streptophyta; class Magnoliopsida; order Solanales; family Solanaceae; genus Capsicum; species Capsicum pubescens. The sequence continues at coordinate 181,545,449 of CM061546.1, read as the reverse complement.
CAAACTCCCTTGTAATGAGAGCTTCCCAAAGGAACAAATGGGCTTCCATGATCCAAACCTAGGTGAACGCCATACCTTATGTGAGCTAAAAGGTAACAATGCTATCTCCTACACTCTTATAAACTTAGAATGTCGTAATGTGGCTAGTAGTATCCAAATGGATGTAGTTGATGGTTTTCTTGGAGGAGAATCACATGAGTCTTCCCTATGTGATACTCTTGGTATTGTTAGATTGAATGAAGACCAAATTCTTGATGTAAGTTTGCAAGCACTAGTTGGTCCTAAAGATGACAAAATTGATCTTTTCGTAAGAATGATTTGTGTCCATATAGTGCTAGAACTCATGACTTGACTAAGGTTCCATTACTAAGTGACAAGAGTATTCACACACTAGTTGTCCTTTGTGAAAACCGAGGTGAGTCTACGTTGGTAGTGAGTTGCCAACAACTATTAAGGATGTGAATGATGATCAATTTACTCATGAATGTAGCCTACTACTTGAGTTTATGTATGATGTGCATGATGAGCCTCAACTTAGTATTAATGTATATAATGTTGATCTTGATAATGAATAAGGTCTTTTGAACATCTTATGTGGTGAGAACCTTGCTATTAATTGTGTACTTGGTGATCATGTGTATGGAGAGATTGCGGATGATAAGGTGTATGTTGTTAAGGGAAGCCTACTAAGCCGTAGGTCCTTATCCTTGTGTGCTTGTCTTCCCTTAAGAAAAAATGCTTTGGGTGAGTGTGATACCCTAGTAGATGGAATGAGTAGCTTCGGTTTAGTCCCTTGGCCACTTCACCCATTTGATCCCGGTGTACTAGTGGGGAGGAAAAGGGATTATTTCGGCTTGTGCTTATTTTCCTTTGATGTTTGTCTTATACCTATCCTTTGTAATGCTCATACTAGATATTTCATGGTTAGAACAAAGAATTGCTGGTTGTATTTTAAAAGTGTACCCCCTCGGCATGATGTCTTCACACTTGATTCCTTTCTACACTACCTCTTTAGCTATGATGATAAGCATGTTAATTCTGAATTTGTATTGTGTAGAGGTAGGAAGTTTGGTGGCTGGTTTCCTTGTTTGAATGATAGTGATGTGTGGGTGAGGTGGACCTTAGGATCAATAATGGAACCATATTTAATGAGGTTCTTTGTAGAAGTAATGAAACAAATGTATCTTATGGTTCCTAAGCCAAAGGTAGTCTTACCTTTTGGGTATAGTAAAGCCGTTAAGACCATTGTAGTTTCCTTATCTCTTGATATTTTCCAAAACCACCTCCTTTATTCCATTCATGTTAAGCTTCTCATTTCATACACAAAGGACCCATGGTTGTATTTCAAATGTGAACAACCTTGGAGTGTTTTTATATGTGATGATTTTGGGTTGTACTTTCCTCTCTTTGATGCATATCTTAGTCATGTCCTTTGTGTTTCTTATAGTAAGTTTTTCATGATTATTACAAAGGATTGTTGGCTATATTCTAAGAGTGTGCTCCCTTGGTGTGTTCATATAATTTAGCACTAATGCTAACCCTCCTACTAAGAGGATTGTATGCTTTTTTTTCTTCTCTCTTTGATTTTGTAGGATCTGAATTTGAGGACAAATTCCCTTCAAGATGGAGAAGATGATACAAGCATGAGGTGCACAAAATTGTACAAAGCATTGTCAAACGTTCAAACATTGGAATTGGCAAGTGTTTGGAGCATTTTAAAGCCTTGTCAAGTGGAAGGAGGAGAAGGGAACCATTACACTCGAGAGGCACCTCACTTGAAGGAAAAAATGGACTTTGCACACTATGATTTGACACTCAAGAGGCACCCCATTTTAGAGCTATTGTTGTCTTTTAATACTCCCTTTTTACACTCCAAAGAAGCATCCTTCATTAAGGGTATTTTTTTCCTTTTTTGTAATAAGTATAAATGGGAACCTTAGCTCTTATTTTTCCTGAGTTTTGGAGATAATGAATTGAGTGAATTTTCATATTGTAATATTAGTGTTAGCTTGTAGTATTCTCCTTGAGAGAGAGGTGTAAATTGGCAAGAAAGGTTTGAGCTTGTGTTGTGTTGCACACTTGTGTTGACAAATTGGCAAGAAAGGTGTAAATTCCCTTGGTCCACCTGAGAGGAAGGTTTGAGCTTCTATTGGTGAGGTGTGATTGATGGTTTCATACACCATCTTTTGTTAATCACTTGGTAGAAGTAAGGGTTTTTCTACTATCTTTACATTTTATGCATTATTCTTCATCCCTCTTCTTCTATGTGTTGTTTTCTCTTCTTGTAGTTGCTAATTTTTGCATCTTCTGTGTTCATTTTCATGTTTCCTAGTCTTCTCTTGTATCACATCTCTAAGGTTGGTGATGGATGATTCATCTGTTAAGGAGCTAGTGGGTATTTTATGTAATGTTGAAGTAAGGGTGGAATCCTTCACCTACCGAGCATACTTCATTATTTTAGACTGTAAGGTGGATGCCCATTCTCCAATTATCTTAGGTATACCCTTCTTATCCCCTAGTCAGGTGTTGATTGATATGGACTTTTAGAGGAGATCACCTTCAATTGAAATGATGAGTAAATAATATTTAATGTGAGCATGACAGTACAACAATCAGATGATATGCGAGTGGTGGCAATGATAGATGCTGCAAATGATGATGTTGTAGCAAAAGATGTGTCTATTGAGGGAATATTAGGGGTAGAAGCATTAGCAACAATGATTATGAACTTTGAGAGTGATGGGATAGAGTAATATGATGACCTGATTAATGTATTATATGGCATAGGTTCCTACAATTATGACCCTAAAAAAGTATATCTTGACTTGAAAAATGGAACCACACCTCCTGTAAATCCATCAATCGAGGATCTATCGATCTTGGAACTAATGACACTCCTATATCATTTGCAGTATTTCTTCTTTGGGGTGGACAATACCCTACTGGTCATTATTGTGATAGACTTGGTAGGAGTACTGGTGGAAGCTTTGATATTGGTGTTGCAAAAATTTAAGAGAGCTATTGGGTGGACCATTACAGACATTGTGGGGATTCCACTAAGTATATGCACACACAACATATATCTTTAGCTGGACTACCTTCCCTGTATTGAGCATCAGAGGCAAATGAACCCTCCTATACTTGAGGTGGTGAAAAAAGAGATAATAAAGTGGTTAGATACTGGGGTGGTTTTTCCCATTGCAAATAGAAAGTGAATAAGCCCAATTCAATGTATGCTGAAGAAAAGGGGAATCATAGTATTTCCCAATGAAAAGAATGAATTATTACCCATGAGACCAATGACTGGTTGAAGAGTTTGTATGGATTACAGGAAACTAAACAAGTGGATATGAAAGAACCATTTTCTTATTCCGTTCATGGATCAGATGTTGTATGGACTAGCAAGCAAGGGTTGATATTGTTTTCTTGACAGGTACTCGGGTTACAATCAAATCATGATTGCTCCCGAGGACTAAGAAAAGACTACTTTGACCAGCCCCTATAGGAATTTTGCATTCAAGAGAATGCCATTTGGAGTATGAAACGCACCTTCCACTTTTCAAAGATACATAATGTCCATATTGTTTGATATGATGGAGGAAATGATCGAAGTATTCATGGATGACTTTTTAGTGGTTCGGGACTCATTCGATGATAGTTTGACCCATTTGGCCAGTGCAATGCTGAGATGTAAAGAGTGTAATTTGGTGCTGAATTAGGAAAAATGCCACTTCATGTGAAAAAAGGTATAGTTCTAGGGAATAATATCTCCAAACATGATATTGAGGTAGACAAAGCCAAGATTGAGGTAATTGAAAAATTTCCACCGCCAGTATCAATTAGAGGCATACGAAGGTTTTAGGTCATACAGGATTTTATAGGAGGTTCATCAAGGACTTATCTAAAATTTCAAATCCTCTATGCAAGATTTTAGAGAAGGATGTGAAATTTTTGTTTGATGATGATTTTCTCAAGGCTTTCACATGCTTAAAAGAGAGGTTAATTTCCGCACCTATTATTGTGTCTCCTGATTGGTCTGCACTTTTTCAAGTCATGTGTGATGTAAATGGAGTGTCTGTGGGTGATGTTCTAGGAAAAAGATAATAAAATACCCTACATCCCATATGCTATACTATCAAGGATTTAAACCCATTACAAAAAAATTATACAGTTACAGAACAAGAGTTACTTGCAGTGGTTTTCGCTTTCTAAAAATTTTAGTTTTATTTGATTGAGAATTAGGTCAATGTTCAGAATATCAATGCAGCCTTGGGATACTTAATGTCAAAGAAATATACAAAACCAAGATTGATTTGTCAAGTTCTCTTGCTGCAAGAGTTTGATTTTGATGTAAAGGACTAAAAAGGGAAAGAAAAATAGGTTTCAGATCACTTGTCCAGACTTGAGGAAGAGACAATATATAAACTCGGTGATGATCTAGATATAGATGATTCTTTTCCAGATGAGAGGGCATTGGTGGCATCTCATGGCTTAATTCCTTGGTTTTTTGATTTTGCCAACTATTTGGTAAGCAATGATATCCCTAAAGACCTATCCTTCCAGCAACGAAGAAGATTTATGCATGCGGTAAGGAAGTTTTTCTGGGATGATCCATATCTGTTTAAGATTTGTTCTGATGGCGTGATTCAGAAATGCATCCCAGAGGTGGAGATAATGAGTATTCTGGAAGATTTTCATTCATCACCAGTTGGGGGTCGCTAGAGTGGCATATGTACGACCCATAAAATTCTGCAGTGTGGGTTTTAGTGGCCTACAATTTGTAATGATGCTCGTGATTTTGCACAAGCCTGTGACCAATGTCAGTGTCAGGGCAATATTTCACGGCGCCATGAAGAGGAGTAATGACTAGGAAACATTATCTTAGTGGTTGGAAACATTAGAATCCAGCCTAGATTATTTCTATTTACTCCAAAAGAGGAGTAGTGACTAGGAAAAGATAACTACAACAATAATTTGAAGTTTAACCGTTGATCTACACTACTAGGTATTATCTAAGTAAAATGTTTAACTGTCATCTATAACTAGAGACTCAGAAGGTAATAGTTAACTGGAATCTAGGATAAGGGTTAGTAAGGAGACATCCTGAGGCTCAAAAGGTAAAGGGTGAAATCTGTTAGCAAGTCCAAAAGATGGTTAATGGTACATAACTTAGCAAATTCTGCATGCAAGGTATCAGGTTGATTCAACAAAGTACGATAAGCCTACGGAGTTGAGAAGCCAGGGGGAGCGCAATCCTAATGCTCACCAACAACTGATTACATCTGAAAGTGATATTAGCTACTTGTTCGATATTGACACTCAAATTTCCCCATATACTTTTCCAGTTTTGCCTACTCATTGCAACAGCTAAGTGCCATGATTATATATATTCCCTTAGGATTCAACCCTAATCTTTGTTGGGTTATTATATTTGATAGCGACTGCATAATCTTTAGAGTGAAGGTATATCTTAGGCATTACTAAAAATTAGTGCAATAGTTTGTCAAAATACACGATGCATCATTCTAGGGCCAAACACATAGACATTAAGCATCATTTCATTTGCGCTCATGTCGAAAGTGGAGATTTTTCCTTACAATTTGTTGATTCTGAAAAACAACTTGCTGATATTTTTATAAAACCCTTACTAGAAGAAAGATTTTGTTTTTAAGGAAAACACTCGAGATATTATGCATTAATGACATTTAATTGCATAAAGCCTTTTTTTACTTTGGTAACAAAATTTTTTGTCACAATTCTATCCACAATATTACCTCTCTGACTCCTTATCTTTTCCTTTCTTATCCACCTTTTTATGTCTTTTATTCTCTTTCTTATTAATTACTGTCTTATACCCTTTAAATTCCCAACACCCTACTGTTCTTTTACGTCAAGAGTTACCTTATTCACTTCATCCCTTCCAACTTATATTGCTTCATCTTCCTCATTCTTTGTTTTGTACTCCTCTCTCCATATTCCTTTTCTCAATGATCAGAACTCACTCAATGAAGAATCTATATAAATCCCTCCTAGACTACCTATCCAATAACCATGACCTTGTTCTTATATCTGGGTCTTCTGAAGAAGAGTCCTCTCATTCCCAATAAGAAACTCTCAATAAAAATGATCTGCTCCCAGTCCTAACTCCTCTATTAAGAAAAAGCATCCATTTCCTCTGGATTCTCATCCACCTGAGGACATACATAAATTCTGGACTTTCTCACAACAGGGGAAGTTTGTTGTTTTCATAAGTTGCCCTATTGTGCCCCGAAGAATCATAAATCTCTCTCTGTTAAAGGAATCTCACTGTAATGTAAGTTCTTTCCTAAAATCTTAGGATCTACCCATGATTTTTCATCTCTGTGGTATAGAAGTATATGAGTATCATATTTGCATGATTTACACCAATTTCTGCCTGTCTCAAGATAGTGGAGAGTTGGAAACTCTGGTTCTTGGAACAAGAATCATTCTAAATGATTTCTTATTTTAAAGGGAAGCTTTTCTGGTGTTATTCCCTACATGAATAGCTCTTTGCCTAATAATTTTGAGGTTATCTTTGAGGAAGCTAAAAAGGCAATTTCAGACCTCAAAATTAGTTTATCCAACTTTTGTCCTCTGTCTCTCTGCTTTAAGTATAGTATTTTGGCTTACATTGTCGCCGCTACCTTAATCCCTTGAAAGGGTTCTCTTAGCAACGTGACTTGTCAGGATGTGTTTTTGATGTATTGCTTGGTTATGAAGTATAATATTAATTGGGCTGCCTAGTTTCATTAATACATATTGGAAAGTCCTTCCGATGTTCATGCCTCCTCTAGATTACCATATGGTCGGCTAATTACCAGAGTTCTCCTCCGCTCTTCTAACGATCTCTTTTTTTACCCCATGGTGGAAGTTTCAGGCACCTATGACTCCAAGACCTTTCCTAGCATGGGATATATCCTAACTGAGAATGAATGGTGTAAGAAGAACTCCACAAAATCTTGGTGTGATATTCCAAAGGTAAGAAAATCTATATCTAACCCTGTATTTTTTGTGGTAAAGGATATTGAGGAACTTAAGGATCGGCTGAAAGCAATTGAAGAGGGTTGCTAGTTTTTCAGGAGTCAACTACCAGGTTGCTACAATATAGTAAGGACATGCGTATAGACGTGGGCAAGGTGCTATTATCTCTTGATGGTCTCAAACAGGAAGGTGTAAAGTTGTTTACCAAGATGTTTGCAAAGGTAGACACCATCAAATCTGAGACTAACTCCTTCAACAACGAGCTTTCCATCTCTGTCAAGAAGTCCTACTCAAACTTCTTGAAAAATGTTGACAAATCCTATGAACAATTCTATAAAAATATGCACAATACCCTTACCTATTTTTCGCAAAATGATGAACTTTAGAACTACAAATTAAAAGGGGTCTGTCCCCTTTTCATCTTTTGGGTCTGTAAAATGATATTTTTTGACTTATCCATCCACACTTTTTGGTTTGTTTAGTTCTATATCAACTTGCATGATTATCTATTATCCATATTGCACTTGTCTTGCTCTGTTTTTTTATACTTGTATGATTTGCTCTTTTTGATCGTGTCAAAAAGAAAAGAGGTAGAAACATCAAATAAAAGAACCAATTGACTGCAAGGAAGGCAAAGAGACAACAAGATAGTGGGAGCCAACCAATTTCAAGAAAGGTACAAAGTTAGCAAGATAGGGGGAGCCAACCGACTACTATGACAGGGAAGTCAACTGATGTTTAATGTTTGTCATTATCAAAAAGTGGGAGATTGTTAGGTTCCCATATCAATATAATATGTTTTAATAATGAAAAACTAATGACTGATAACTTGTAGGATATACCAGAAGGCTAATTAAGGCAAGGAAGATCACCTTGGAAATATAAATTGGAAAAACATCTTGTGCAATCCCTGATTACAAGTGAATCATGGCTGGACTTGGAACATATCAATAGAGGATCTCCAAAAATCACGTAAGATCTAAGATTATAAGGAAGATCAGCAAGATTGTAGTACAACATGGAAGGAAATCACTCCCTCTTCATGGACATATCTGATATAGACATACAAGGAAAGTCGTGCCTTATATATATAGAAATATCTAATATGAACGTTTTACCCTCAATCATGGTGCCAATCAATTCCTTGATTGAGAAGAAATACCTTGGGTTTTCTTTTAGAGAAAAATAGTAGTATCAGCTGAAGAATATAAATGGAGAAAACTGAAGACTAGAAACCTCACACAACTTCACAGGAAATTCTTAGTGTGTCTCAGTCTTAGTCTTAATAAAGCTTTGTATCTTTGAAGTTTACAATTGTTACAAAAGAGATAGTTTGAGTCTACTTAGTCATACTAGTTGAGGTTGTGTCACAAGATTTGAATAGAAAAATAAGACTCAGGACTTGTTCACTATATCTGTACTATGACTCTACTTTGAAAGCACTAAGGAAACTCTTGAAACCCAATGGGACTGGAAGTAGGCACCACATTGGTATTCCGAACCAGGATAAATATCTGTGTCATTACTTTATTTATTTACTTACTTACATATTTAATCTTAAATCTATTCTCTTTAAGTATACTTGTTTGCAGGTGTGTTGACTGTCAATCCTGACCAGTCATCTCAGGAAAAGTTTCAATTCACCCCTCTTGAATTTCACACAACACAGTCCTTATGTAGAAATATAGTGATTTCAATTTTCAGCAATATTTGTCATAAATCCTATAGCATGTCCAATAGCCTCTCAAGAAAAATCAAGTATTCATATTTACTATCATTCCATGCAATCAATGACCAAACATCTAGTAAATTCATCCATTTATAGACAATTAGCCTTAATTTGATTCTTAATAACCATACAATTATGACAAAACTTTAGCATAGACTAATTCATTACCTGATTGCTCTACTATGATTACAATCCATAAATCCATCCAAACTTTACAACCTATTCACTACCATTCCTGCTTCACAATAATCAATTTACATTAATACTTTTCAATTTCAAAAAATATCATAATTACTAGTTACTAATTTTCACACCCCATGATCTAATAATCGGACACCAACATACATATATTATCGCGAATTATCTTAATCAACACATAATCCATAAAACTATGAAAGAATTTTCCCAAAATAATAATTAAACTAACTTAGATTCACTTCATGTTCATATTTTTATTATTACCTACTATTCACTATGTCTGCAGGTCTAAGCATAAAATCTCATGTCAAACTATATTACAGTAATGCAATTTAACCAAGATGTACTACATGTTAAACCTAGTCTATCTGGGTGCCAACCTGCTTACAGAATGTATGATTCCATTACTGCCTTGCCTTTTCTTGCTGGTCAACTGGATCTCAGTCTAACAATAACAATCAAACAATAATTCAATCATTGTTCAACTAATTCTAGGTATATAACCTAAATTTAATTGATTTTAACCCAATCTCATGCATAAAATCATCATTATAGGGTTGTCACCCTTAAATCTACCTAAAATTACTATATTTTTGAATGGTTAGGTCAATTTCTAGTCCCTAGGACATAATCTATCAAAACTAACTTAAATTCAAGGAATTTCAACCTATTAATTCACTTTACACTAGAAAATTCCATCTAGGTTAACTTTCTACCACCACCATGATCAATCTAATGTTATTCTATGAATTTTATAATCAAATGAGTGTTAAATTAATGGAAGATCTTACATTAAAGGAGGAAATTGATGGAAAACTAAAGAAGTCGCCCCTCCCCTACCCTATCCTGGTCTTGAATGAGTTTGGGAAGTAAAACAACATTTTAGGTACAAAAACAACATTAAACAGTGCGTATCCCGCTATGGCAGCCGGCGACCTCAACTTTTCAAGACAAATAATTTTTAGTAAAACAATTGTAACATTTTACTCTTACATTGGATTAATGAATGGTTCGTTATACTAGAAAGAAAACTCAGATATCTTTAATTTTGGTGGATAATGAGATTAATAACTTATTATATTTTAGGAGGAGTACCCATATGAAGTTGACCCTAGTTTAAACTTTTCTCAAAACTAAATCGGTAAGGACACTTTCAACTTAAATTTGTGATAGGGGTATTATATCACCTTAATTCATATATACTGCACTCTCATACTAAATAGTTGATCCTAATAATTATGATGAAAGAGATTTTTATGCCTTTACTGCAGATATTTTCAATAATGATGAAATATGTCATAACAAATATATGTGGAGGTTATATAATACATTAGAAAAAATAAGAAATCACAGTTATCCAGATACATGTGCATAAGTATATATTCTATAATTAGTGGGTATACATTTTATATTAAATATATATTACTCATACTTTTATTACACACAATTCATATGAAAGAGTAGGTGCTTTATCATATTAGGAAAAAATAAGGTAGGTTACAAACTATATTTCATTGTTAAGAAAAATAATAACCACAATTTTTTTAAAAAAATATAAAAAAAAGCAACTGAATTAAAAAAAAACATGAACAATAACAAATCTTCTAGTCAATAATGGCTTCGCAATAGCTAAAAGATGACATACAAATCTTGGGCCATCAGTTAGGATTAATTTCTACTCAATGGCCATTTATGTTCACTCCCCTTAAGTAAATTCGTACCAACTAAACACCAATCCAAAATTCACATCTCTTGCCTCAACAATATCAACCTTTAATAAACTTCGTCTCTAGTTGGCTTACGAATATCAATGGTATCATACCAATAATTTTTCCTGTACATAATAAACAAGTTAAAATAATAAAAGAATATATAGACTTGTGATCTCATTTTAGACCTCTCAAATTAAAACTTGAGTAAGAGAAACTTCTAAAAGAAGTCAACATATCAAAGTTCTGGATAACAAAGATTGCACATCTTGTAGCTTCAATACGTATCCAAATACTCAAGAACTTTATCAAAACCGCAATGTTTCAGTCTATGAATTTCAGTTTGGGTTTAATTAGTATGAGTTTAATTAATTTGGGGGAGGGTTGGGTCAGATTTGAAAAGAGGATCTAGAAGTTTCAATTAAAATTATGTTATTTTAGTTGATTTTGGGTTCCTATGTGTAATGACCCCCACTAGGTCACTTTCTTTATGTCATGAGTTTTCTACATTTAGAGCTTTTTGATAGCTATTTCAGGTTATTTATGAGTTGCTGGGATCAGTGGTTGGGTTAAACGTAGTTCATTTGTGTTTTATGCCAATTCTCCAATTTTGGAGCTTTTAAATTAGAAAAGTTTGACTTCGATCAAAACTTTAAGGAAACAATCTTTAATGAGAATTCTATCAGTTCTATTAGCTTTGGTATATGGATTTAAGCTAGGGGTACCATTGATTTAGGTCCTATCTTGACCCAAACCCATCGTAAGTGGTACCTACATTACACTTTGGTGGGAGAACCATCTAGCTGAACTACTCAAATCCAACACTTGGCCAAAATAACTCTAAATTAGCTATTTTACATTAAGAAATCAAATGTCTTAAGTATTCTAATAAAATACGAAACGCGGAATATGAACATAAACAAAAAAACAAACCTAAGAATTTGAAAGCCATTGTACCAAAACACTACAAATATCAATAAAATAAGTTCAACCCAAAAACAAAGGAAACATCCAAGTCATAAACAATTGGACAGGAATAAGTAAAGATGTCATGGCATCCCGAATGATGTAGCTCACCTTCAGTTCGAATATGATCTGATCTATAGATGAGGTCTTGATGCAGTGACCAAAAAATGGTCTATACTAAAAAAAATAAGAGCACATGTAGTATCGATACACAAGAAACAATGGTGTATGGTAAGGCCATTGGCCAACCCAAAATAAGATATGTGTTTAAGCAATGATAATTTAGCAAAACAACCATGAACATAACATATCACTACACTTTAATTATGTAATAATTATCCTTTCAAACACCACCACAAAGTGTAGTCAAGTACAAGTCAATATATACAATAACTCATGTCAAGACTTTGACTACCAACATTCAATTCAAGTCAACAAACCACGACTCATCAAGAATACATTAAACCATGTATCAATTACACAAGTAAATAGATAATTTAAGAGATATGACAATCATTTCAATTTAGCCTGGACCACTTAAGGATCCAAGTCTACAATAATAATGACCATAATCATAAACCACAGTTCACATGAGGAACCAAATATAACAACTTAATGCACAAACCCAATTCACTCAAAAAATCATCACTCTCACCAATATCATGTGCACACATGCTAAGGTTCTTATATTCATGCAATATCCATGACCTATAGGGGATGAGATACTGTCCATGAACCAAATCATAGATATCTAGTGCCTACCAACCTTATATCACTAATCCCATAAGGATGTCCAAATACTAGTACATCCCACAATAATAAGTATGAATCCCATAAAGATGTCCAAATACTGGTACATCCCATAATAATCAATAGATATAATAACAATCCCAATCGATATGAAACAACAATTATCATGTAAAACCAACAAGCTTTCAATAAAACCTCATTGCATATGATTAACACTTAGAATATCATTTAACCATTTACATTTCTTCGAACATGCATTGTAACAAGTATATGAAGAAAAAATTAACATGCACACATAAATCAAGTTGGATTTTAACTACGTTAAGCCATCACCTACCTTAATCCAAGATTGCACCACTCTAGTGAACTTGAGCCTTTTTTTTCATGCAGTTTTTGCTTGGTTGTGGTCTAAAAAAGATCACATGATACCAATTTACACAATGACCTAGTACATGCATGGATTATACCTAATCACATAATCCACAAGGTTAAATTAAGGATTATTCCTCCCATTATAGGGTTTTATATCATTATTCGACCTTAATCATACCAATTTCATGGTTACAATGGTGAATTGTAGTCATGTAAGGGTAATTTAATAACTTCTAACCAAAACCCAAGGGTTTTATACCCAATTAACCTAATTACACTAGAAAAATCAGTTAGGTTAAGTTAAATCCTCCTTAAAACCCAAACACTCATGATTCTAGAAGTTAATAATTGAAAAACTAGTTAATGGAATGGATTAATGTAATACCCCAAGGTTTCCTAACTAATTTTGTTCCAAAAATGTCAAGTATTAGCTTCTAAATTCAATGATGTTTATTCCATGGGGAATTTTTAATATTTTCACTTTTTTTCATATGAAAAGTTGAATAAGCTTTCCATTGATACAAAATTCGCCAAAATCCGACACTCGAGCGAAGAGTTAGAGCCTTTTTAGTGAGACAGTGTATCACCTGAGCCATCAACGCATCACGGAGTAGACCAAAATAGCAATCGTCAAAATCCAGTGAGCCTCTGCGATTATGGCGCATTGTGCCAGGGCTCAAATTCAGAATTGTCTTTTTTCCAGTATCTCAATGCGATATCTCCGCATCTCACCAAACTTCCAGGTCCTATCTAGTATTGCAATGCAATAGCGCCGCGTCGTGCTAGCCTGCCAAATCGGGAAATTTTTATAAAAACCAAAAGATGCATCCAGGGTTAAATGGGTCTTTTTCCATGATTTTAGTTCAGCCTTAAACACAAAATTTATCCCAACATGACCTAAGGATATCATTATTCACTTTTTTATTTTCCAAATTGATTTTCTCTCTCTCAAGCTAATGAACCCTAGCTCTCAGATTCCATGGCCAAATCACAAGAAATCTCTATCAGTCCTTTCAAATTCATTAACTCAGGTATGCATAGTGTTCATTCATGGATTCCTTTCGTCCATGATGCCCAAGAATCTCTTTTAAAAGTTCAAGTATATGGATTTTTTTTATGAATTCTATGTTGGGTTTGCTTTTTTTCATGTTGATAATGACCAATTGAATTCAAATCCATGTTTGGTGATAAATTTAAAGTGGAATTAATTATTATAGGTGTAGATTCATGTGAAACCATGATTAAACCTTTGAATGGTGAAATTAGAACTGAATCATGATGTTTACTTGTTGCGTAATGTTGTCTACATATACTATGCTCACTATGTGTTTGATTAAATGCCTAGGTGAAGGAAAGGTGCCATACTAGTATGATAATATGAAATCCCCCTTCATATACAAGTTCATGCATGTCAAGTGTTTGATGAAATGTCTTAGTCAATGGATTATGGATATATGCGTAGCCATTGTTGTACTTTAGAATTTATGCCATGAATTACTTTCATGATATCGAGTCCTGGGGGTATTTAATACCCAAAAATTTAGCTGTGTACCTAGAGCTAGTGTCATGTTTCCATGATACTCTCAGTCAAGCCATGATCCATAGAATTTAGTCAGTCACGTGAGTTAGGAAAACTCAGTAAACTCAGTAATCTCAGTAATCTCCGAAAGCTCTGTAATTCAGTAATCTCAGTAGTATTCTATTAGTCAACGGAACTCAGTGAACTCAGTTTTATTCAGTTAATCATGTTCAGTGTCTATTCAAATGGGAGTAGGATTTAGCACCGAGTGAACCCAAAGATAAGGACACACATTGACAGTTGAGGGTGTGATCTTGAGAAGCAATCCTAGCATTCCAGAATAATGTAGCCAGCATAGGTTGAGACATCAACACTGACAGATGAGGGTTGATGAGATGGATAAACACTGTTAGATGAGGGTCCCACCATTCTCTTTTGGGGACACTGTAAGATGAGGGTTACCTACAGCTTGTCCTTACCAGTGGCGCAATATTGACACCCTTCCAATTAGGGATAAAGATTAGACCCCAACTCAACTATATTGCATTATTTGGGACATGTCGGTTAGATGACTACTTCCCACAGTTATAGTTTTAGATTTAGTCTCGGTAATAGAACTTAGATAGTTCTTTAGAGTTTCAGGACTGTCAGATACGATCAACTCAGAATAGTACAAAACTCAGTAAGTTCCATCGGAACTTAGATTGTCAGATACAGTCGCTTAGTATCATTTATATCAATTATCAGTGACTCATGTTATCAGTAATCAGACTAAGTAGTCAGTACCATCACGAATTTAGTCACAGTCACTTATTCATTCATGTATTCTCATGTTTATGTTATATAGTCAGTTAGCATTGTTCATGAATTTGAATCCTTTGTATTTAAAATGCCTCACATGCATACCAATAAATTCAATCATATAGATCTATTTCCTCTATGGTGTTTTATACCATAGGTTCAGAAACATGAGCTCCAGAGCATCAGTAGCCGCCAGATTTAGCAGTGAGTCCTCATCATTCGAGGATGATATTATTAGTTATTTTATTATCTCAGTTAGCTTTCAGTAGATGGATTTAGTTGGGGATATGTCCCATCAGCTCCTTATTCAGACAGTTAGAGGCTTTTCAGACTACCATATTCAGACAGTTTATTTCAATTGTTTTGGGTATTTCATACCCCATCCAGATGTTATGTTTTATCAGTTATGTTACAGTTTTGAACCTTATGGCCTTTCATCCTTTATTTCTATATTATACAGTATATTTTGCAGTGTTCAGGTACAAATATCAGTCATGGGTTAGATTGTGGTCCTTCGGGTTCATGAGCACTGTGTAGCATTTCGGGTACCAGATTTGTGGAGTTACAAACTTTATATCAGATCCTAAGGTTCAATAGAGTCCTAGGAAGTATGAAAGCCACATCTAGTAGAGTCTTGTACATGGGTGTGTTGTGCGCCACATTTATGTACAAGAGGCTATAAGATATTTTAGGAACAATTTCTCTTCTTTTAGTATTCATGTCATGCCAGTGAACATGATCTCAAGATTAACTCTCAGTCTAATCTATTTCTCCCTTTATTCTACAGAACATGCCTCCCAAAAGAAGAAATGAGAATCACTCAACCCCTCAGCCCATCCAAGAAGATCCCTTGTACGAACACGTTTCTCATGCAGAGTTTAGAGATGCATTTACCACTCTTGCTAATTTAGTTGCTACTCAGAATAACTGACCAGCTATCATTGTGGCCAACCAGTGGCCAATTTAGTTGCAGCTAGGAGTCGAGACTTCACCCGAATGAATCCTCCATCCTTTTTTGGGTCTAAGTCAGATGAGGAACCTCAGGAATTCATTGATCAGCTTTAGAAGGTTACAAACATCATGGGGGTTACTTCGAGTGAGAGTACTGAGCTAGCTGCATATCAGTTGTAGAATCTTGGTCACACTTGGTACATACAGTAGAAGTCAGAGAGGTCAGTTTATGCAGGCCCTATTGAGTGGGAGGAGTTTGTCACTGCATTCTTAGATAGATTCTTTCCCCAAGATCTGGGGGAAGCTAAGGTGTTAGAATAGGGAAACATGATGGTGAAAGAGTATTCTCTTAAGTTTACTCAATTAGACAGATATTCTCCTCATGTGGTTGCAGATAGCAGGGCCAAGATAAGTAAGTTTATTTCTGTGGTGAATGATAGTATGGTCAATGAGTGTAGGTCTGTAATGTTGAATAGCGACATGATCATATCCAGGCTTATAAACCATGCTCAACAGATAGAAGAGAAAAAGATTAAGATGAGAAAGAGGCAGAATAAGAGAGCAGGGACAGGTAGTTTCAACTTTGCTCAGCCCAAATTAGAAGGAGAGAATAGTTCTTAATTCTATTCCAAGTGATCAGTTCTAGCTCCTTCTTCAGCTAGTGCTCCAGCTCCTAAGTTCAGGGATGGTAATAGAGATAGGGCGCCAGGCTCTAAGTCTCAGGGCAGTGTCAACAATGCCCGAACTAATCCCCTTTGTTAGACTTATGGTAAGAACCACAAAGGTGCTTGTAGAGCTGGTAGCGGTGTCTATTTCGGATGTGGCAAGCCAGGCTATAGAGTCAGAGATTGTCCCCAATCAGGCTATTAGGGTCAGCATAACCGTTCCTCATCCCAGTCCAGTCGCCCAAATCAATAGGTTGCCACTTTTAGTGCTACTAGAGGGCAACACCCAAATCAAATTTATGCTCTCCAGTCTCGGTAAGATCAGAAAAATTCTCTTGATATAGTTACTGGTACATTACAGATCTTTCATGTGTATGTTTACACTTTTCTAGATCCAGGAGCTTCTTTCTCTTTTGTTACTCCTTACATAGCAGGTGATTTCATAGTTAGTCCCAAAATTCTAGCAGAGCCCTTTTTAGTCTCTACCCTATTGGGTAAAACCATCATAGCCTGATAGGTATACAGGAACTGCCCGGTTATGATATTTTAGAAAGTCACCTCAGCAGACTTAGTCAAATTAGAGATGACTGATTTTGATGTCATTCTCTGCATGGATGGGTTTATTTCTACTATGCCGTAGTCGACTGTAAAAATAGAATAGTCCATTTCTAGTTTTTGAATGAACCTATCCTAGAATGGAGGGGTAGTACTTCAGCTTTTAGAGGTCAGCTTGTTTCCTTCCTTCGGGCATGGAAAATAATATCTAAGGGACATGTCTATCATCTTGTTCATGTTACGAATTCTATTTCTGAGACACGTAGTCTTGAATCAATCCCAGTCATGAGTGAATATTCAAAAGTCTTTCTCAAAGATCTTCCAAGAATTTCTCCCGAAAGGGAAATAAACATCAACATTGATCTTCTTCCAGATACTCAGCCTATATCTATTCCACCATATAGAATGGCACCAGCAGAACTCAAAAAACTGAAAGAGAATAGTTAAAGGATCTCTTAGATAAGGGGTTCATCAGGCCTAGTGTATCCCCGTGGGGTGCACCAGTTTTATTCGTGCACAAAAAAGATGATTCTCTCAGGATGTGTATTGATTACCGTCAGCTCAATAAAGTCACGATCAAGAACAAGTATCCTCTTCCCAGAATCAATGACTTTTTTGACCATCTTCAGGGTGCCAACTATTTCTCTAAGATAGACCTCAGATCAGGCTACCATAAGCTTAGAGTCAGAGAAAGTGACATTCCAAAAATAGCCTTTCATACTCGGTATGATCACTTTGAGCTTTTGGTCATGTCCTTTGGTCTTACTAATGTCCCATCCGCTTTCATAGACTTGATGAACCGGGTATTCAAGAAGTACTTGGACATATTTGTCATAGTCTTCATAGATGATAGTCTGGTCTATTACCGCAGTGAGCGTAATCATGCAAACCATCTCAGAATTGTACTTCAGACTCTCAAATCCCATCAGTTATTCGCAAAAATTAGTAAGTGCAAATTTTTGCTAAGGTCAGTAGCATTCTTTGGTCATATCATTTTCGGTGATGGCATTAGGGTTGATCCTTAAAAGACCGAAGCCGTAAGAAACTGGCCTCACCCTATCTCTCCATCAGATATTAGGAGTTTCTTGGGTTTGGCTGGCTATTACAAATGTTTTTTTGAGGGATTTTCTTCTATTTCATCCCCCATGTCCAGATTGACTCAAAAGAAAGTCAAGTTTCAGTGGTCAGATCCTTGCGAGAAGAGTTTTAAGGAGTTGAAGACTCGATTCACCTCATCTCTAGTTTTGGCTCATCCAGATGGTTCAAATGGATTGGTGGTGTACTGTGATGCATCCTGAGTAGGTTTGAGTTGTGCCCTCATGAAGCATGGTAAGGTCATAGCCTACACCTCTAAACAACTTAAACCCCATGAGAAGAATTATCTTACTCATGATCTTGAGTTTGCAGCCAAGTATTTTCCTTAAAGATTTGGAGGAATTATCTTTACAAAGTTCTTGTAGATGTGTTCATAGATCATAAGAGCCTTTAGTATGTCTTTTCTAAAAAAGATCTCAATATTCGTCAGAGAAGGTGGTTAGAGCTCTTGAAAGATTATGACATGAGTGTCCTTTATCATCCAAGAAAGGCCAATGTAGTGGCCAACACTCTTAGTAGACTGTCTATGGGTAGTGCTGCTCATGTCAAGGACAATAAGAAGA
Source organism: Capsicum pubescens (assembly GCA_030864215.1). Classification (NCBI taxonomy): domain Eukaryota; kingdom Viridiplantae; phylum Streptophyta; class Magnoliopsida; order Solanales; family Solanaceae; genus Capsicum; species Capsicum pubescens. The sequence goes on along the minus strand of CM061546.1, from coordinate 181,526,574 downwards.
AGCTAGCTCAGGAAATCCATCAGGTTGCCAGACTAGGCATTTGCTTAGTCGACACAGAGGAGGGTGATATAAGGGTCCAGAATAGTTTAGAATTATCTCTAGTTTCCGAGGTGAAAGAAAAGAAAGATAGAGATCTCAGCCTAGTCAAGTTGATAGAGTCAATCAAGGATAAAAAAGTTGTGGTTTTCTACTAAGGAAGAGATGGTGTTCTGCACTGTCAGGGTCGTCTGTGTGTTCCAGAAGTAGATGACTTAAGGCAGTAAATTCTTGCAGAAGCACATGGTGTGTGCTACTCTATTTATCTAGGGGCCACAAATATGTACCGCGATTTGTGAGAGATCTATTGGAGGAGTGGGATGAAGAGAGATGTGGAAGAGTTTGTGGCTAAGTTCTCTATATGTCAGCAGGTTAAGATAGAGAATTAGAAGCCTAGTAGGTCCATGCAGGAGTTTAGTATTCCTACTTGGAAGTGGGAAGAAGTGAACATGGACTTCGTGATGGATTTGCCTCGTACTCATCATCAACATAATTCAGTTTGGGTCATTGAAGATAGGATGACCAAATTATCTCATTTCCTTCCAGTCCATACCTTTTATTTAGCCGAGGATTACGCCAAACTCTACATCGGAGAGTTGGTCAGATTGTATGGTGTTTCGTTATCTATTATCTTAGACAGAGGTACCCAGTTCACCTCTCATTTCTAGAAAGCATTCCAAAAGGGTCTTGGTACCCAAGTTTATCTCAGTACAACCTTCAATCCTCAGATAGATGGTCAAGCAGAAAGGACCATTCAGACTTTAGAAGATATGCTGGGATCATGTACAATTGATTTCAAGGGTAGTTGGTATGACCACTTGCCTTTGATTGAGTTTGCATATAACAACAACTATTATTCCAGTATTAAGATGGCTTCATTCAAAGCTCTCTATGGTAGGAGTTGCAGATCTCCAGTCAATTGGTTTGAAGTTAGTGAGGCCTCAATTACAGGACTTGACTTAGTATTCGATGCCTTAGAAAAAGCCCAGTTGATCAGAGAAAACCTTCGGGATCCTCAGAGTCGACAGAAGTCTTATGCAGATGTGCATAGAAAAGACCTCGAGTTCGAGGTTGGTGACTATATATATCTAAATATCTCTCTTATGAAAGGAGTGGATAGGTTTGGCAAGAAGGGAAAGCTTAGTCCCCGATATGTCGGTCCCTTCAAAATTCTCAGTCGCTTCAGAAAGGTAGCTTTTGAGCTCGAATTACCTTCAGATCTAGCCTTAGTTCATCCAGTATTCCATGAATCTTTGATCAAGAAGTGCATAGGTGACCCAACAGTTGTAGTCCCTATTCAGAGCATAGATGTTAGAACAACCTCTCTTATGAAGAGATTTTGGTTGAAATTCCTTACTATCAGACTCGCAGACTGAGGAACAAAGAAGTCCCTCTACTCAAAATTCTTTGGTGGAATCAATCCGTTGAGGGAGATACTTGGGAAGAAGAATAAGACATGCATACCAAGTATCCTAACCTTTTCCCCGCTAACTCAGATGAAGCTCAAGGTAACAATTCTCCTTAAGCTTTTTAGTTTTCACGTCTAGATTTCAGTTACAAAATTGGTATCAATTTCATGTTTAGAATTCTATTATAAACTTGGTACTAAGTACCATTGCATATTCAATCATATGTTAATACATCAGATTAGTCATGTGTTCATGCATCAGACATGCATTCTCCTAGTGGGAAACTCAGTTAACAAAAATCTCAATCATGTGTTCATGAGTTAGTGAAGTCATGAAATTCTGCATCAGATATGCATGCTCAGTATAAATCTCAGAAATGTCTGTCATGTTTCAGTCAGTCGCATTCGAGGCTGAATGTTCCCAAGGGGGAGATATTGAAATACCCTAAGGTTTCCTAACTAATTTCATCCCAAGAATGTTAAGTATTAGCTTCTAAATTGAATGATGTTTATTCCATAAGGAATTTTCAAGATTTTCACTTTTTGTCATGTCGAAAATTGAATAAGTTTTCCATCGATACCAAATTTTCCCAAATCTGACACCAGGGCAAAGAGTTAAAGCCTTTTTAGTGAGATAGTGTATCACCTGAGCCATCAACGCGTCACGGAGCAAGCAGAAATGGCAATCGTCAAAATCCAGTGAGCCTCTACGATTATGAAGCATCGCGCCAGGGCTCAAATTTAGAATTATCCTTTTTCCAGTATCTCTGCACGATGTTTCCGCATCGCGCCAAACTTCCAGGTCCCATCAAGTATTGCAACGCGATAGCGCCGCGTCGCACCAGCCTGCCAAATTGGGAAATTTTTACAAAAATCAAAAGATGCGTCCAGGGTTAAATGGGTCTTTTCCCATGATTTTATTTAAGCCTTAAACATGAAATTTAACCCTACATAACCTAAGGATATCATTATTCACTCTTTTTTTTTTGAAATTGAGTTTCTCTCTCTCAAGCCAAGGAACCCTAGCTCTCAAATTCAAGGGCCAAATCATAAGAACTCTCCATTAGTCCTTCCAAAATCATCTACTAAGGTATGAATAGTGTTCATTCATGGACTCCTTTAGTCCATGAAGCCCAAGAATCTCTTTACAAAGTTCAAGTATACGGATATTTTTTAATGAATTCCATATTGGGTTTGGTTTTGTTCATGTTGATAATGACCAATTGAATTTTAATACATGTTTGGTGATAAATTTTAAGTGGAATGAATTATTATAGGTGTAGATTCATGTGAAACCATGATTAAACCCTTGAATGGTGAAATTATAACTGAATCATAATGTTTACTTGTTATGTAATGTTGTCTACATATACTATGCTCACTATGTGTTTGATTAAATTCCTAGGTGAAGGAAAGGTGCCATACTAGTATGATAATATGAAATCCCCCTTCATATACAAGTTCATGCATGTCAAGTGTTTGATGAAATGTCTTAGTCAATGGACTATGGATATATGTGTAGCCATTGTTGTACTTTAGAATTTATGCCATGAATTACTTTCATGATATCGAGTCCTGGAGGTATATAATACCCGATAATTTAGCTGTGTACCTAGAGCAAGTGTCATGTTTCCATGATACTCCCAGTCAATCCATGATCCATTGAATTTAGTCAGTCACATGACTCAGGAAAACTCACTAAACTCAGTAATCTCAGTAATATCTGAAAGCTCAGTAATTCAGTAATCTCAATAGTATTCTGTCAGTCAATGGAACTCAGTGAACTTAGTTCAGTTCAGTTAATCATGTTCAGTGTCTATTTAGATGGGAGTAGGATCACCGAGTGAACCCAAGGATGAGGACACATACTGACAGTTGAGGTTGTGATCTTTATAAGTAATCCTTGCATTCCAGAACTATGTAGCCAACATAGGTTGAGATATCAACACTGATAGATGAGGGTTGATAAGGTGGATAAACAATGTCAGATGAGGGTCCCACTTTCTATTTTGGGGATACTGTCAGATGAGGGTTACCCATTACTTCTCCTTACCAGTGGCTCGATATTGACACCCTTCTAATTGGGGTTATAGATTAGACCCTAACTTAGCTATATTGTGTTATTTGGGGAATATCGATTAGATAACTACTTCCCACAGTTACAGTTTTAGACTCAGTATCAGTAATAGAACTCTGATAGTTCTTCAGAGTTTCAGGACTGTCAAATATAGTCAAGTCAGAATAGTATGGAACTCAGTTAGTTCCATAAAAACCTAGAATATTAGATACAGTCACTCAGTATAAGTTATATCAGTTATTAGTGACTCATGTTATCAGTAATCAGACTAAGTAGTCAGTGCCATCATGAATTCAGTCACAATCACTTATTCATGCATGTATTCTCACGTTCATGTCATATAGTCAGTTAGCATTATTCATGCATTTGAACCTTTTGCATTTAGACTACCTCACATGCATACCAGTAAATTCAATCGTACTGACGCATTTGTGTTATGGTGTTTTATACCATAGGTTCAGAAGCACGAGCTTCAGAGAATCAGTAGCCGCTAGATTTAGCAGTGAGTCCTCATCATTCGAGGATGATATTATTAGTTATTTCATTATCTTAGTTAGCTTTCAGTAGATGGAGTTAATTGGGGATATGTCCCATCAACTCCTTATTCATACAGTTAGAGGCTTTTTAGACTACCATGTTCAGACAATTTATTTCAATTTTTTTGAGTATTTCATGTCCCATCCAGATGTTATGTTTTATCAGTTATGTTACAGTTTTGAACCTTATGGCCTTTCAGCCTTTATTTCTGTATTATACAGTATATTTTTTAGTATTCAGGTACAGATATCAGTCATGGGTTAGGTTATGTCCCTTCGGGGTCATGAGCACCGTGTAGCATTCCGGGAACTAGATTTGGGGCGTTACAATTAACATACTCTTAAAAAGAATTTTGAAGGAATGTAGGTGGAATTCACCCCAAATTGACACAGTAACCCCTAAAAATAAATGGGGAACAATAATAACATTTTGGGTTTTTTCTGTATTAAATAGCATACATCTCTATTTTGCATCTCAATCCCTCAATAACAACTTTGCTATGGTGGATTTGACCGCTATGGAGAGGATTGGCCATAGATGACTCCCTTAATAGTTGGAAAATTTCCATTATACCAGCACAATAATAGAAGCCTTCCACCCTCTTTAGCAGGTTACGTGATGTAGAGACTCAGAATTTCTCCTAGTTTTGCTAGTTTTGCATCACATCCTCAAATTTGGACACCCAAACCAACCCCTTTATGTGAAGTTCGACAGTGAGAGATCTTCTCACCGAAATTCACCTTCAAAAGATGCTACATATTCTTTATCATCTTTTGTATCATATAATCACCTCAAATTATATAACCTTTAACTAATCATTACCGGATTACCCTATACCATACCATACAAAGATTCTATCCAAGACTAACCTTGCTTAAAATTTATCTCTTTATTTGGGAAAAACCTTAACCTGAATTTTGGCATGCTAAACTTACCCATAACAACGAAAAAGGTATTCAAAAAATATGCCAATTTACCAATTTTTTGTCTTTGTTATGCCCAAACGTACACGCAAGTGTACGTGGTCTCACCAAGTAAAATAGTGGCCTTTTGCAGGCGAAGTATCAATCCCTCAGAGACTTTTGTTGACAATAATATAATTCTAGTTCACTATTACAATTAACCAAGGGCTATCATAGTCGAAAGAGTTTGAAAGTTAAAACTAAGAGTAAACTAAACAATGCGGTAAAGTAAAGGGTTTTGACAGTAATGGGGAGAAACCTAGGGTTAAGGCTCTGTAAAAAATCATCCTACTCAATAGAACTTCATTATTTAGGTTAATTATCTTGGTTGTTGATTCACAAGGTTTATTTTATGATCATGGTCTTTCAAGAGACTAATCACCTATCTAACTTAGCCCTACAACTACAGGTTAATCAAGGATGCGAAAACTAAGTTAAATGCATTCATATTTCATCTCGTTAGTGAACCAAATAGGTTAATTAGGGTATATTCCTATCATAAATACAAATTATAACTTCATTCAATTAGAAGATTATAATCCTATTCTATCCATCCCATGTTTTATTCTCTTATTCCTCCTCTCGGATTCATAAGATGAGTATACATGTATTCTAAGGGTTGCAAATACTTAAAATAGTGATAAGAAGTATAAATAAACAACTAAACCAAATCAATTCATAAAAATAGTACTCATGTTTTAGGAATTAACCCCTAAAAAGGGGTTTTAGCCGCTCATGGACATAACCCCACAACTATCTAACTTAGCCTCACAACTACTCGTTGAGCAGGGATGTGAGAAATAAGTTAAATGCATTCATATTTTATCATATAAGTGAACCAAATATGTCACTTAGGTATATTCATATACTAAATACAAATTATAATATTGTTCAATTAGAAGATTACAATCCTATTCTATCTTTCCTATGTTATATCCTCTTGTTCCTCCTCTCGGGTTTAATAGATTATTATGCATGTATTATAGGGGTAGAGAATCCTTAAAACAGTGTTAAAAAGTATAAATAAACAATCTCATATGATAAAAAACCAAACCAAATCAATTTATAACAATAATACTCATGTTTTTGGCCTTAACCTTAAAAAGGAGTTTTAGCCGCTCATGGACATAACCGAATTCGCAATGGTTGAATAAATGTTAAAATTCATAAAAAAACAAAGTAATGGAATAAAAACCCTAATTTAAGTGTTTTCCATACTCCCTCAAAGTCCTAAGGTTGCCCAAGTTGTGTAACATAACAACAAAATGTCCTATTTATACTTGGACTAAAGCTGCCAATTTGGACATAGCGGTGTGCCGCACCCATATCTCAGTTCCTAGGGTCAATGGAATGCCCTTATCATAGTGATATAATTGAATTTACATTCTAGGATTTTTCCAAGGGTGTGGCACACCCTAAATTGGTGCTAAGGTCCGTGGCACGCTGATTACTCCAAAACATCTATTTTTTGGTCAAATCTTGTCCCATGTGTTTGTCCATCCATTAAAATCCTTGTGATGTTTTTTAAAATTGATTTCAAGCTTGTTTATAATCCATATATAATCATTATCAACTCTCAAATAAACCTATATCATCAAACACCATGAATTATAGCTCAAAATAATAAATAATTCAATACGATGAACTGGTAACTTAAGCTAAGAGTACTAATTTGTCCTTTTGATATTTAACTTATTGTTTTGTCTAAATAATCACTATATATAAGTTATTCCACACATAATTATGTAATCATACCCTTCGTGTTATGTCCTTGGTTTTGATGGCTGACAAATTTATAATTTGGGATATATTCCCTGAAGCTTTTATTATGATGACAAAGGCCTCTGCAAATTAGGGAGCAGGTTGGGCTCACCTATATCTATCACAGTAAACTTTCCAGCTGACACATAGTACAAGAGTTGGTGAAAAGTTTCTTCCACCTTTTTTCCTCAACCAATGAGAATGCTTCTAGGTTTTGTAGTGTTATAAAATATAATGCTCATCTTCCTGACTAAGAAAACCAACACTTCCTTATACTCACAATTAAAGATCTTTCTGAAGTTGAGCAGTGCTAAAATGAAAGGATGGAACTATAGCAGCGAACTAGTTTCTCATTCAGTTGATCTTTACTTCCTTGTAATAGTCGAGTCTTTGTAATTTTGTTCTTAAAAGTCTACCTTCATTGCTTATGATTGTCAGTAGGTGTGGTTGTACCATCGCTTTTTGATCATATGGAGTTAGGTGATTGTTTCCAAGATAGATTTAGCTTGAGGAGTCCAGTTAGAGGTAGCTGGAGCTGGAAGTAGTAAAGTTATTGCTTAGTTTCTTTGTAATAGAGTTATTGCTAGGAAACCAAAAATTAAGAAGTTAATACTTGGAGTCTGTATTCAATAGTTTCTTGAATATAGTGGATCTTTAAATCCCAGAGGCAGGTCATGGTTTTTCTCCCTTGGACAAGGATTTTCCACGTAAAAACCTTGTGTAATTACTTTTTATACTCCTGCACCTCTTACTGCATTTTCCTCTTAGTTCTTATGAGGTATGTGATTCTGGGAACATTTCCCTTAGTCGAGGAGCAACCCACCTCAAACCTTTCATTTAGTATCACAATGGTTATTCCTTAACAAGGATAACACCTTGTAAGGATCCTTAGAAATGAAGGCTTCACAAGTTACTTACACCTCAGAAGAAAATAAAACAACTCTGATTGCAAAAAGAGTGCTTAAAGACTTAAAAATATTAAGGAGTAATTTTAAAAAAATAAATCTAGCAAGCAGTGCGATGAAGCTATGGGCAGTGGTATCGGTCACAAATATGGAAAAGTGGGGCATTTTATAAAAAAATTTCCTATGCAGAAGGTTGAAAGAAAAGAAAAAAAACTTACCCCTATGAAATGTAATAAGAGAACTGAGGTTGATATGATTGCTAGTCAAATTCTTATAGCTTATTGGGATAATCATCAAGTGATAGAGATGAGTTTGAGTGAAGGAAAGACATTCCCATCATGGAAATATACTAAAATATTCAAGTTCCTAATTCACTCCTTGCTCTAATGGCAGATATTGATAATGAGGCAGATAAACCAGTCACTTTTATTGATATAAAAAAGAATCTGAAGGATTACTCCCTCAACAAGATGAGATCCCTTGCCTCTACACTAACTGACTCCTTAAATGAGATAGCCAAAGATAAAATAAATCTAAAGAATGCACTTGAAAAGTGTGAAGAAGAAGTCTGTGAGTTGAATGTCCAAGTGACAGAACTCACAAGTGGAAAAAGAAAACTGAAAGATGATTTGAGTACATGCAAAGAAGAATTGGTTGAACTGAATGTGCAAGTAGCTGAGCATAAAAAAACTTACAAGAATCTCTCATGTGAAAATGATTTACTGAGTAAACAATTAAGTTATATTACCAAGTCAGTGTCAAAAGAAAAGGATAAGGGAACAAACATACAATTTCAGTTGGAAAAAAAATTAGCTGAAGCTAAAGCTAATCTGGTTGTCTCTCTTGAAAGGTACTCTATTCTGGAAAAGGAACTAACTAGAGTAAAAACTGAGCTTGTAAAGGCACTCACATGGACTTCTTCACTAAAAGTGCTTTATATCTCAACTAGTTAGGATCCAAACAACTGGAGTATTTTAGAGTCACTCTGTTAAGGTGAAGGATCTAAATATATTGTCAGGTCCACAAAGGGAAATGATGATCACCTAAACTCATAGGGTGGAAAAGTCGGGGATCAGGGAGAAATGGGTAAACTCATCACTTCAAAGGGGAAGAAAAAAGATTACCCAGCTGGACCAAGAAGAAGTTAATTTATCATCTATCCTCTTATTGGGAACTTAGATTGAAGTGGGTTCCTAAAACTAATGACTGATATATAATGCAGGGCAATGCAAGGGGTAGAAATTAATGAGGATGTAATTAAAGATGCCTGCTCAGAATATATGTCTCAAAGGTTGAAAGAGTACCTCTTATATCATGCCATTGTAGGAGACAAAGTCTCATATGTATACACTTATGTGCCTTAAGAATGATCATAAAAAACTTGTTAAAAGACGATTAAGGAGATAGAGCCTATGTGATCTAGTTAAATAGTGAATGATCTCAAAATTCTCCTTGGTGACTGCAAAATGGTAAGCAGGTATCCTAACTGGGCATTGGCATACATGTTTAGTCCAGTCTGAAATCTTTGCATATATACTCCTATGGCAAGGAATGAAAGATATGATAGGAGTTTTGAGACAACACTAAGTCAATTGAATTCTATCAGTACCTAGGGACTAGGTTCCTAATCAGGTAAGTATCAATTTCTACTCCTAAAATAATGATCATTATTTGAATATTCAATGACTGTGCCACCTCACTTCTCATCTGCTTAAAAACTATCTCCTAAACTTTAAACTTGACAGATGCATCTATATGATCGGACACGTCTTATTAGACGCCTTTCATTCTTCAAATCTAAACCATTCTATTATGTCATATATAAAATCCAAAATCAAATCATCTTGTCTCTAACCTCCCTTAAAAGGAAACAAAAACAAGCAAAACTTTCTCACATCAAAATTTATTAGTTCTCAAATTATTCAAGGATCTTGATCCTCTCATTATTTTAAGGTACTCCTTATATAAAAGAAGCCTTTAATTTACCATGAGTTAAGAGATGGAAGGTCAAATCCAGATGTCCTCCAACTCTATATCTTCCAGTTGGGAACCACTCTCTCCAATATTATCTACCAAAAGGAAAAATGACTCACTTGAAGGTACTAATGATATTAATATGGTACCTTTACCAACTCTCAATCTGTTAGGAAAGAGCAAAATGAGTATGAAACTCACTGAGAAAAGAGATATGTGAGAAAAGAGCAATACGGTCAGAGTATGGTTACGCATCAAGAGAGATGCAGATATTAAAGATCAGAGGAAGATATTAAGAGCATACCCAATGATAGTATGATAGTGAGATTGGGAAAATGCTGGAAGGACTAAGTGACTATGAGTATGAGTCACTTGATTTTGATATAGGAGAGAATGAAAGACGAAAAAAATATGTAGTTCTAAAGAAAGATGAGGCGTTGTCAGTTATAAAACCAATGTCCACTGTTACTAGTAAAAGAGAATGACCAGATCAAATTGCTGACAAAGAATCAGGCTCGGGCTCAAGATTGTCCAAAAGGGCAAGGCATGAGTTTCTTAAGGATCAAGAAGTCTATGGTGGAAGAGTATTTAACTCTGCTGCAGCTGATACACCAGAAATGAAAGAGTTTCTTGACATCATGCAATTTCAGAATTAGGAACACTTATTTGTATCTAGTGTGCCATACATATATAAGAAACAAGTATGAATGTTTTATCATAACATGGAAATATTTAATGATGGCCTCTGCCTGACATATCAGGTAAATGGGGTGCCTATAAAATTGGACGAAGAGACACTCTCTAAAATCCTTAGTGTTCCAACAGAAGGAATTAGATATAATAGAAGAGAGAAGAGGTATATTCAGTTTCGATTTCTATGTGGTGCTTTTGATGCCTTTAATATTTAGAATTTCAATGAAAGGGTTCTGAAGAAGGAACTTCAATTGCGTCTTAAGATGGTGACAAAGGCACTACTTCCTGGTCTAACGTGGAAATTACTTTGACAGAATCTGATCTGCATCTAATGGAGACATTGTTTAATTTCAAGAAGGTTAATGTACCAACCATTGTTATTGAATAAATGAACACTGTCATCAATGGTAAAGATGGAAGTCATGGGCTACCCTATGTGTTCTGTATGAATAGAGCTTTTTCACTTCAACAATAAGTGTGGGAAGGTGAAAACTAACTCAGTGAAGGGAATGTTTGGTATTATAAATATTGAGAAAACAAATGCATTCCCAAGATGAATAATAAATAGTTTAAGTCCTTGGAAACTGACCTCATGAACGAATAGAAATAACTGCAAAATAAATAGAGACCCTTACTAAGTTGATCACTTTATGAGATGTAAAGATAGCTATGTTAAAGAGAGCTTATGAAAAATAGAAATGAAATGGGAAAAAATCTCAGAGAAGGATATGTGTGTTGAAATTGTTGCCTGCAGGAAAGGGTAATGAATCATATCCTAACCGGTCTCCTACTTCCTCCTTTCTCTTAGCTGTCTTCGTAAGATGTTTTATTTTTGACACCTATTCTTATTTTTGAAATGTCTTCAGCGTTGTGAAACATTGTCCTCTTTTCCCCTGATTCTTGCCTCTAGTGAATGCTTGGCACGACTAATTTAATATTTTATGATCACTATATTTGTGAATAGTTTTTGGTACTATTTGAATCTTGAATGGATGACTTCTCTCTTGTGCTATCCCTTCTCTTATGTATATCTGATCCTTTCTTGCTCATTTCAATGTTGCCTCAATGGCTATGAATTAACATGTATGACTTGTTTAGGCCTAGTTTACTGACTAAACTTTTTGATGATGTCAAAAGAGGGAACATACTTCATTTGTAGATATGTATATGCATATATGTAAAATGTTATTGTACCAAAATATATTGTGCCAAAATATGTAGTAGCATTATAGATATGTAGTCTATGAGGTGTGCTGATACAGACAGGGTTTTCTTATTCAGGGGGAACCTAAATGCTCATTGAAAGGGGGAACAAGGTGGAGGATGCCCATATTCTTATAGGCATCAGTGATAGAGGGAATTAGTTGGGAAAACTAGTATGACATGTAATTTTGTGGCTTATGTTGTGGTGCTTAAATGATAGGCAGTCTTATGTAGATATTATTTGAAGATGCTAAGTATGTTGATCTAACTATATGGGTTTGTTATCATCAAAATAGCGGAAATCGCTAAGTCCTTTGTTTTGATGATTGCCAAATTCATAATTTGGGGCCTGTTCCCTAAAGCTTTTGTTGTGATGACAAAGGCCTCTGCAGATAAGGAAACAAGCTTGTAACGCCCCAAAATCTCATCCCAGAATGTCACACGATTCTTAAGGCTACAAGTAGCCCCAAGCTAACCCTTTGAGCCTGTTACTACTTCTACCACTTACTTTAGGATGAAAACCAAACAATAAATGTTATATTATATGAAAACAAAATTGAAATCATTAAAAACAAATGTCTGTATATCAAATACTAGAAATTTGGAACAAAACTTCAACTAACAGTCTGACAAGCCTCTACTTACTAAGAACTAGAGATTCATTGGGACAAACCCCCAACTGGCTTAACTGGACTGAAAAGAAATAATCAACTACTATAAAGAATGAAAACAAGGGATTAGGTCCTTGAATCATGAGGACTCACCAACTGCTGCCGTGTAGATAAAGGTACTTGAAGATCACTGTCACTGCTGAGATTGAGTACCTGAACCTATATTATGAGACAATGTTGCACACAGACGTATATGTGGATCAGTACTTTGAGGATGTACTGAGTATATGGGGGTGTATGCAATACTTAAAACAACAATATCATATATCTTTATAAAAATCATGCATGCTGCTATAACTGACTCATATAGCTTGAATAATCTCAAAAAAATGTATATCTCATGAATTATGAATAATGAAATGCATAGTATGAATCTCGTGAGTCAATATACTATTTATGAAATCTTTAGTTCTATTCCTTTCTCAAAACATATAGACTAAGTGGTAAAGTGCTCACCTTGTATCTGAAAGCTAAGGCTGTAACTTGGAAACTGAAATCTCAAGTAAAACAATATTTGAATAAGCTTGTGAGCCTTTACACTCATTATCTAAAAATCTTTACTGACTAGGATATCTTTCAAGACTTTAGGGAAAAAACTCAAAAGTTATTTAATTACTTTTACTAGCATGGAAAAATACTTTCTTTAAGGGAAAAATACTTTAAGAAACTACTCTGAAAATCTTACTATTAGGGAGGTTATCTTAACCGACATAAACCATGCGATCTACATAGAGTCCAACGTTTTTGTCCTCCTAAGGAGGAAAACTTACATTGGAGAAGGTGTCATACTTTTGCCAGGGAGTATAACCTCAACTTAGTAATCAATATCGCGGCCTCGGGCCCATAAATCTCAATTCTACGATGGCACGTAGTTCTGGGGTATGAAACTATAGTAACTTACACAACTCGGTGCTAAATACTACTCCCTTTTAATTAGGTACGCTCATCTAATGGAAATCCACATTTAATAATCTCATGATTTATAATGAAACCAACTACAAAATTTGTAATCTCATTCAGTGAAGTGGATTTCAAAGCTATGACCATCACGGTCAAAACTTTCTCAATAATCTCAAAATACTAAAATCATGGGTTCTTATAGCACCAAAGTTATTAAAATTACAATATCAAGTAGGTATTAATGACCTATAATTCAATCTCAGTTTAAGACGTATCAAAATTCATACCCGATATCATAAAGATTCATAAATCATATAGAAATCTGGAAATTTTCAGCAATATGCAGTATAATCTCAACATATTCATGTACTTCAATTTCTAAAACATTGAAACCATCATGATATCAAGAAATAATAATATAGGGTATATAACCATACTTCAATTTCATAATAAAATATGTAAAACCATATATCTTTGTAATTAAAGCAATTTTTGGGCACTAGGATGAAAAAAATGTCTTTGTTCAAACCCCACATACCTTAGATTATGAATTTTGATGAACAAGCTTACTTGAGACTCTTTTACATACTCTTGAGTGAGGGTTCTTAAAGCTTTTGACTTGGGAGCCTTGATTCTTAAATCAATTTGCAAAAGCTATGGTGAAATCTTGGAGAAGGAATTAGGTCTTTATCTTGATGGTTAATCTTGAGAGAAAACCCTAGTTCTTGATGCTTTGCATGAATCTGAAGTTCTATGCTTCATTTTGATATATCTAGGTGTTAAAAAGAGTGGAAAAAGAACAAAAATCCCTTTTAAAAATGACTTTAAAGTGCTGAACGAGATCTGTGATGGCTCGTCTGACGGTCCATCGTTGGCTCGACGGTTCGTCGTTCTAACTGTCGCACTTGGGCCAGAACAGGGACTTACTGCCTTAGTTTCAATGTCTTGGGCGATGGTCCGTTACTAGCTCGACATCCCGTTGGCCTGACCATCGCACTTGGATAGTAAATGGGTCTATTGCCTTGGTTGCGATGGCTAGAGCGATGGTACATCACTTGCACGACGGTCCGTCAGCCTTCCCGTCGCTACTGTGTAGTTTGGACAGTTCTCTGTAAAATATCCATAACGTTTTACTCCAATACCGTATTTGGGAGAAATTGGTATTGTTGATAAACTAATTCAATTTTCTCTATGATAAAAAGTCAAAATTAGGAAAACTCTATATAATTTAAACACTACTCACTAGAGAAGTCATTCCTTAACCTTATAGAGATACAATTTAGGCTTAAGAAAAGTTTGGGGTATTACAAGGTTGGGCACACCTTTTACCGATACAGTCAACTTACTAGTTGATACATAGTACAAGATTTGGTGAAAAGTTGCTTCCACCTTTTTGCCTCAACAATTAAGAATGCTTCTAAGTTTTTATGTGTTACAACATCTAACGCTCATCTCCCTCAACAAGAAAACCAACACTTCCATATACTTACAATTAAAGATCTTTCTGAAGTGGAGTAGCACTGCAATCAAAGGCTAGAATGTAGAAGGGAACTTGTTGCTCATCCAGTGGATCTTTACTTCCTTGTTATAGTCGAGTCTTAGTAATTTTTTTCTTAGAACTCAGCCTGTATTGCTATTAATTGTAAATAGGTATGGTTGTACCATCTCTATGTTATCATCTAGAGTTAGGTGATTGTGCCCAAGCTAAATTTAGCTTAAAGAATACAGTTAGAGGTAGCTGGAGGTAGAAGCTGTAGAGTTATTGCTTGGTTTCATTATAATATAGTTATTTCTAGGAAATAAAGAATTATGAGGTTAATCCTTGGATTCTGTATTCAAGAGGTTTCTTGAATATAGTGGAGCTTAAAATCCTAGAGGCAGGTCATGGTTTTTCTCCCTTGATCAAGGAGTTTCCACATAAACACCCCGTGTCCTTACTTTTTGTACTCCTGCACTACTTACTGCATTTTCCTCTTAATTCTTGTTATGCTTGTGATTCTAGGAACAATTCCCTGAATTGAGGAGCAAACCGCCCCAAACCCTTCACATCGTAACTAATTGCACATACTAGAATCTATCTAGATCAACTAGAACAACACATAGCTCAAGCTTGTAACACTAGTTTCCTTGTCTAAACTCTAAGTGACAAAATTGATTCCAAACTTGTTTGAAACACACCTTAAATATTATAATCATGTAGTTTAAAACTTAGATGCTCAATTATACCACAAAAATTTGTTACGCACTTAAAAAGTCCTAAAAATAAATCTAAACAAGCACAAAAAATGACATTGAGGTGCATAATCCACCTTAGATCAGTCACCCCAACAATTAAATAAGAAAAATAACAAAAGTAAAAAAGAATAGAGTACCTATATATTTAAAAATAAGGGTACTTCTCCCACTTGTCCCTCTTAGTTTCTTAATTAGCTTCATCAGCAAGACAATGCTTCCATTACAACTTTAAAGATAGAATCTTCTTTATTCTCAAGTTTTAAATGTCTTGGTCAAGAATTGTAACCAATTCCTTTCACACAAATAATATGAAAAATTGAATCTCATTTAACGATGTAATCCCTATCTCTATGATATCTCTTAAGAATTAACAGATGGAATACTGAATGGACCCCTAATAGGCCTGGTGGCAATACCAACCTATAAGCTACAATGCCTACATCATCACGAACCTTAAACATACTAATATATTAAGGTCTAAGCTTATCTTTCTGGCAAATCCTTCATAGGATATTTTTTTAACAATATTTGCACTCCGAGTTTGAATGATAAGTCCCTCACCTTACAATTTACATATTCCATCTGCTACTCTAGGCTGCCAACAACTTGATTTAAATGAACCTCACTTTCTCCTATGCTTTCTTCACCAAGTCCATGACCAGAGTCTTAACATCACTAACTTTGAACAATTTTATGGGTGATCTACACCCATCACCAACATTGAACCACCCTATTGGTGATTTATAACTTCTCCTATAAAATATTTTGAATAGAGCTATATCGATGCTAGAATGATAACTATTGTTGTTTAAAATTCACACAATAGAAAGAACATATCCCAATGCCCACCAAAGTCAATTATACATTCCCTTAATATATCCCTAAGCACCTAAATAGTCCTCTCTGATTGCTCATTAGTTTGAGGATGAAAAGCAATGCTAAAAGCAAGCTTGGTGCTTAACTCTTTATGTAACTAGTCCCAAACATAGAGGTAAATTTCATACCTCTATTAGAAATGATAGAAATTATCACCCCATACAACCTCATTGTATACATGATATAAATCTTGGCTAACTGCTTTGAGACATAATCCACTCTAACTGGAATAAAATAAGCTGACCTTATTAGCCTGTCATGTATGACCCAAATTTAGTTATGCTGCTCTAAGGTGTTAGAAAGACCAACTACAAAGTCCATGGCTATCCTCTCCTACTTCCACTCGAGAATGGGTATTCTCTGAAGAAACCCTATAGGACTTTGATGGTCGTATTAACCTACTGATAGTTGTGGTATTTAGACACACACTCAACTATATCTCTCTTCATCTCGGGCCACCAATAGAGCTTTCTCAAGTCATGATGCATAATGTTATGCCTGAAGGAATAAAGTATCGAGACCCATGAGCTTCTGTAAGCAAACCCAAAATCAAAGCACAAACTTGTGGCATACACACAGATCACCTAACCATCAACACCCCAACATATCAAGTGTGTAAAAGATTTACCACACACTACCTTGTTCCAAAGTTTATTTAACTTTACATCTTCAAACTATCTTTCCTTGTTTTGATCAAGGAATATTGACCTTACCTCCAACCCCAGAAAACATTCCAACCTTTTAAGAAACACCAAATGACATGAACTATGATGCTAGAGTTTGAATCTCTCTAGATAGGGGTTACGCTCAAGTAAGTCAAACTACTTATACTTATCGATTTCTAACTCAGTTTGTTTTCCACCACATTGGCCGTACCCGGATGGTACTAGATGATCACATCATAATCCTTCAATAATTGTATCCACCTTCTTTACCTCAAATTCAAATCATTTTGGGTGAAAACATGCTGCAATAATAATGGTCTATTAATAATTTTCCCTTGACACCATAATGGTAGTGTTTCAAAATATTAAGTGCATAAACCACTACTGTCAACTCTAAATCATGGGTTGGAAAATTCTTCTTATAAGGCTTTAATTTCGTTAAAGCATAGGCAATCATATTTCGGTCCTGCATTAACACAATACCCAAACCAGAGTGTAAACCATCACAAAATGTAAAATCCTTACCTTCAATTAGCAAGGCAAGAATGAACGTTGTAGATAAAAGTGTCTTGAGATTTTGGAAGCTCTCCTCACACTTGTTGGTCCATACAAATGGCTCCTTCTTCTGAGTTAACCTTGTCAAGGGAGTAGTAGGGGAAGCAAAATTCTTGACAAACCTGTAATAGTAATTAGCAATACCAACATAAATCCTAATGTCAATCATAGATCTAGGATAGACCCAACTCTTGATAACTTCCATATTTTAGGGATCTACCATCACCCCTTTTTCTGAAACCACATTAAAGCCGATTCGTCTTTAAAATTCCCAAAATACTACAAAATGACATGCATATTCCTCTTTAATCTTGGAGTAAACAAAAATGTCAACAATAAAATAATTACAAATGAATCTAAAAATACTTAAAATATCGTTTATCAATCTCATGAAAGTTGTCGACACATTGGTCAACCCGAAAGACATTAGCAAGAAACCGTAATGCCCATAAAAATTATCTTAGGTATATCATTGGACTGAATATTTAACTAGTGATAACTAGACCTCAAGTCTATCTTTGAGAAAACTAAAGCACCTTTTAACTAGTTGAAAAGATCATATATCCGTAGCAAAGGTTATATATCCCTGATAATAACCTTATTCAACTGTCTGTAGTCAGTACACATTCTTATATGACCATTCTTTTCTTAACGAACAACGCTAGAACACCCTAAGGCAAAGTATAAGGATCAATGAATCCCTTATTAAGTAACTCTTACAACTGAGTCCTGAATTCTCTCAACTTAACCAGAGACATTTGATAGGGATAGATAAAAATAGGGTGAGTGCCCGACTCTAAATTAATGCAAAAGTCAATGTTCCAATCTTGAGGCATACCAAGAAACTATGTGGGAAATACCACCTGAAATTCCAATACCATGGGGATTGACTTAATAGAAGGAGACTCTACACTAACGCCCCAAAGGTTTTCTAGAAAGGTGAACACCCCCCACCCAACTAGATTCTTAGCCTAAATAAAGGATATAATCTTCACGAGTCTCAATTTATATAACCTTCATGGGTATCAATTTATAAATACCTTCCTACTCTAACTTATCCATCCCAGGCATCTCTAAGGTCAAAGTGTTCGCATTATAATTTAGATTAAGATGATATAGAGATAGCCAAGTCATACCCAATATGATGTCAAAATCAAGCATATCCAAGATTATCAAATCTATCCAGGTTTGGAAACCCATAAATAAGTAGAAAAATTATGATACACATGGGTTACTATCACAGAGTCTCCAATCGAAGTAGAAACATGTATAGGACAGTGAAGCAAATCACAAACCAAGTCAAATCCTAAGGAAAATCTAAAAGATACATATAAACAGGTAGAACTAGGATCAAACAAAATAGTAGCCATTCGGTTATAGATGAGAATAGTACCTATATACATAGCATTAAAAGAATCAGCCCCAGTCTTTCCTAAAAAGGCATAATAATAAGATTTATCATTAGTCTAGGCAACCTCCTTTGTAGGCTATGCACCACCTTTTCCTACATTACCACAACCCCAATTTCTAGCACAACTTCCATTATGATTACCCCACCCAACCTATTGACAACCCTTTTCATTACCTCCACCATCAGTAATTACAAGTTTATCCTACTACCGTACCTAAAAAGTAGACTTTCTCAGAGGTTAATCTCTCTTAAAGTTCCCCATAGAACCATAAGTGTAACAACCTCGGTATAAGAAAGGCCTTTTGATCGATGAATATAAATCTTCTTAGATTCTCACAACCAAGAGCTATTGAGTGGCCTCTGTATCAATCATTATAGATAATGGAAAAGCTAACTGAATCAAGAGAGCCAGATAGGTATGATGACTATGACCTTTGGAGTAAGAACCATTAAGGTTACCTGTATTCTGGGACTTTTTTTCTAACACCATAACCTAATTAAACCCCTTGACTTCTTCTACCTTATTCACAAAATCAACAACTTCATTGAAAGTACTTCCAGCTAAATCCATATACACGGATTAAACTTGCAAGTCAGTTTTGAAACCCTTCCCAGACAATTGAATCCTCTTTTTTTCTGTCCTAAGTAATTGAGTATCATAATGGGACAGGGCATGAAAATTATCCTTATAGGCTTCAACAGACTTATTTCCTGCTCAAGGGACAAAACTTTTCCTTCTTACAATCACAAAGAGTACGGGACATATATTTCTCCAAAAATAAAGTATGAAACTCAGAACCAGTCAATGGAGGCAAAGATGGTGACCGACACACCATATATGCCTTCTACCACTACTTTGTATCTCCTTTTAGTTAGAAGGTAACAAACTTAACACATGTTTTTCTGCCTATTTTATGTAGCCTCTCATAACAATCAATAATGTACTCAAACACATCCTTATTCTTAGAACGGACAAAAGTTGTAGGTTTTATTTTTAGGAAGTTAGTCAACATGTCATATTCAATCCCAGTAATAACAAAACCTAATACTGGTTGAGGGAAAATCTTAGTAGCCTTACCCACCATAGAAAAGAGAGTGACAATCAACTGATAACCAAGAAACTAATAATAAAGCATAGAAGGATTGTTTACAATACCTACCAACCCAAGTAGAAAAAAAGAACCTGCTAAATTATCTTACAAGATATAAGGGGAAGAGATGCACCTCTAGTTGATGTCTCATTCTCCAACTCCATATTATATTTGTCCATAAACTCAACCTTCTCAAATTGATCTTGGGGTATGGGAGGTTTTACTAACCTCTAACGAACCAGATTAGCTACTTCTCAAGCTCTACTCCTGGCGGCTGTTGCTCTATTTCTCCTCCTTTACCTTCTCATTCCTCATTCTCGAACAACTAGTTTGTAGTGACCCTCTAGGTTATTTTATTCATTCCACACATTTTGTCCATTTATATCTTTCCTATAGCTTTTCAAAGTCATTTATGACTTACTGTAGCTAACAGTTCGGTTACCATGCAGTTCGTTTGGTTTTTAGAGCCAATTTCTTATTCTTAGGTCTTCACTAGTAAGGATTAGCTATGTAGCATAAACATTACGGTAACGACCTTGTATTTTAATATTTATAGTTCCATCAATAGTGGAGCATAATTTTAGGCTAGACAGACCTTGGGTTTGGGTCCCAAGGCTTCCAAACTCATTTTGGGCTATTAGTTAGAATTTGGTAAAAGTGACTATTTGGTGTGGGGCCCACATTTCATCTAAAAATATCAGAATGAAAATTTTGATGGTGATGTTGAGTCTAGATTGTTGAGTTTGATAGGTTAGCATAGTTTATTTGCATTCACAGGATTCCAATGAATACTTGAAAAAATTCCAAGTTCAGTTGATGCTTAATTCAACTGAAGCATCCACTAAAGCAGACCTTTGGTCACTTTAGCGTCCAATACTAATTCAGCCTGGTTGATTTAGAAACATCTTGAATGCTTGAGCAGAGGCTAGCCCAGTGAGGGGATTACTTTTACGATCCATGGACTGGTTTAACGGTGATTGCTTAAGCGGTCAAGTGACCGCTTAACTAGCACCTGGGAGGGTATTAAATTCAGCACCTTACCCTATTTTACCCCATTTATCACAATTCTCAAAATCTAAAAAACACTAATGAGTATGGGAAATTAAGATACAAATCTTTGGGTGATCATAGGGTGTTGGCGAGATCTGAATAGTAAATTCCTCTTTGTAAACCTTGTAAGTTTCCATGCAACTCTTGGTTTAATTCTTCCATTTATCACAAGTCTCAAAATGTAAAAAACACTAGAGATTTTAGGAAATTAGAAGACAAATCTTTGGGTGATCGCGAGATGTTGGTGAGCTCTGAATAGTCAATTCCTCATCGTAAACCTTGTAAGTTTCCTTCTAATTCTTCGTTTAATTCTTCCATTTAGTCCCAAATCCATAGATTATTGTTAGGTTGATTTTAGTAGCATTTGAGCTTAGAATTTTCCCATTCTTGAGGTTAAATGATCCTTGACCAAAGAGTGACGTGTTGACTATTTCAAAAGTACGATTCTACAAGTGAGTACACCATAGGATTTTGACTTGATTTTGGACCCAAAGAATAAAAATGCAATATGGGTACCATTGTTCTTGTATTAATACGTTGATTAGTATTTTGATGGAGTGACATCATGAAGAAGCTTCTAGGAAAGGGAAATCACCAATTTAGCAAATTTTATGGGCTTTCTTCGGCGTCCAAGTAGGCTAGGCTTACCTTTATCTTAATTTAAGGTTAATTATAGTATCAATATGATATTATTATCATTTTGGGTTTTAAATTAGGACTTGGAGGTATATTTAGTGTGATTTACATTATATATCAAATTAAAGGACCACTATTAGGTGTAACTGACTTAACTACCCGTTCCTTAGGTTGAATTTCTATCTTAGGACTCAATGAGGCTTATATAGCACCTTATATTAGGATCTGACACCATAGTTGAGTTGGGGATGGTATTTACCTTAGAATGGACTTTTGGGGGTTAGAAGTGGCCCCTTCGGCCAATCTTAGGCAAAAATTATTGTTGTTAGTTCCTTGTAGATTCAATAGGACCTTACACATCATCATTATTACATTCTTGAGCCCGAGGAGGCTTTAGCCATATTATGTCTTATTCTATACTTGTGCTTGGGATATGATAAGACCAGTTTATGTCTGACAAATTATAATATTGAGATCGATTCAAGTCCGGCATCTATAATGGTATTACATATGGTTAAAGTCGGGTATTCATGGTATTATTTCTTGTTCAAGTCCAGCATGTGAGATACTATTTTTGGTTTGAGTTTGGTATTAAGAGTTTATTTATAATGGTTATAGAACCAGTTTGAGTTTGGTATTTACGGTATGAAAAGATCTACAATTATTGTTTTGAGATATGGATAGTTTGTATACTTTTTGTTATTACTTCTTCTTGATTGCATCTACTGGGCTTATGGGGGACCACATTTGGTTATTTACTTATGTTTGCATCTTCTAGGCTTATGGCCCCCCAGTTATTCTAGAAATAGTTATGTTCTCTTCATTATTTTTATTTGGCTTGTTTACTTTCAGTATTTAGATCATTATTCCATCTTTTCCCTTTTCCCTTGACTTAGCTTATTTATCTTGCATTTCACTGTATTTATATTATGATTTAGTGCAGTCAGTCAATTATGCCTATTGAGTAACTGTGGCTTTGGTATCATACTATACTTTTGTGCCTTTTTGGTGAAGATATAACTACTAGCTTCCACCGTTGACGTTGTGGTTGTGCTGGTCATAGTTCAGAGGTAGGGTGATCTCTCAGAGCTACAATTGACTTTCTTTACATCTTTTATTTTTGGAGAGTCAACTATTTTGAGACTATTGCATATTTGACTACGCTAGTACTCGTATTCTGTTGATTAGAGGCTCTTATACCAACCTTAGTAGGTCGTGGATGATATTACTCTTCTCTTATTTCTCTCCAGTTATTCTATTGTTCTTATGATTTATGGCTTGTAATTAATTTACTTGCATGTTTTCAACATTTTATGCCATTTTCCACCAACTAGCCCATTACTTATAATTCCGAGCTATGGTTTAGCTTACCTACTTGTGGGATAAAGTAGGTGCCATCACGACATGTGACATCAGGTCATGAAAAATTGGTATCAGAGCCTAGGTTCACTGGTATTGTTGGTACAAGAGCAAATATCTAGTAGAATTCAAGGAATCAAAATGATGACATCCATTTCTTATCTTGGAGAGGCTACAAGACATTCTTAGAAGATCTTCACTTTCTTCACTCATTTTATGCTAAGAGTATGTACTTGTTTCTAAGATTTATTTAGTTTCACTCTTTCGCAGATGACTAGGATGCGAGCTACTACTACTAGGGATGAGGACTCCGAGTCCGCGAATAACAATCCTGTCAGAGGACGTGGATAACATAAAGGTTGGGAGAAGGAGAGATCTACAGTCCCAGCTAGATTTGAGGATAGGAAGCCTACACCAGACCCCATCCCTGCTCCCGCACTAGAGATTCCTCCACCCTAGTCAGTGGTAGGCTAGGGGGAGACCCTGGTTCCACCGGGGTTTATTTCTTTAACGCTTCTTAGAGATTCTTTAGAGATTCTTTGGTTTTGTTACGACACATATTCTAAACTAGTTAAAAACTTTCCATAACTTTGTGGTGAAAAAAAGTCTATTTGATTTTATTTGAAAAATATTTTTTAGGAAAAATGGTTGTCACCACTTAATTTTTAGAAAATTTAGAGAACCATTTAAACAAGGGTAAATTTAAAAAACTTTTTATTAAAAATAACCAGAGTCTAGGTAAAGGGTTAAATAAAATTCAAAAGAAGGTGCAGGCACTTTCGAAAATCAATAAAGTGTGGTTCTTGGTGGATTAAACTTAATTGGATAAGTTTGAAAATTATTTAAGTTATTTGAAAATATCTTCAAAAATGAGTAGCATTTATTTGGATACTTAAACAACCTAATTTATTCCAAATAATGAATTTAAACGTCCAAGCTTTTGAATAATCTTACTAATCTTATCAAGATCAAGATTTTGAGTTAAATAATTAACCCAACTTCTTAAACATGGATTCTAAGCCATTAATAACTATAGAAGGATATAAATAAATCCTGAAATTATTCTTCGATCTTAAATTTTCCTAAATAGAGAGAATTAAAATATTGAATGACCAAAATAGAATGAAATACTTTAATCATAAGCTTTCTCCTAAAATTAAATCATAAATAATTAATCAAATATCAATTACAAGGTAATAATTATAGAAAAGTTGAGATTTTGGCACATTCTAAATATGTCCAGGTTTGGACTTCAAATTATGGGATTATTTTAGTCCATTTATGCAATGTATACAATTGTATACAACTTGTGATATACTTGTGTATTAGATGTATATGACTGTATATTCGCGTATGTGATTGTATATCAGTCACATATTTTTCACTTGTATACTTGCTTCCCTGTCTCATTTGATGTTGTATATTATTTATATACTAGTGTATATTAGTCCCATTTTTGTATATTAGTCCCTTTATTGGAACTTGGTTGAGGGTTTGACTAAATGCAATATGGGCCTACTTGGCCCAGAGATATGCACGGGATAAGAGCCCAAAATGGTCTCAGATGGAGGTTCATGCACAAAAACAATGAAATGGATTGGAGAGTTGTGTATAACTCATTACCTCTATATTACAATAAATGTAAATCGAACAAAAACCAGAGAAGGAAAAAGATCCCATATTCTAAGCAAACTAAATTATCCATGCACTGATTAATTAGGTGTTCTTACATCCATGTAAATACAAAATAAAGTTTTCTATCAATTAAGTCTAACATCAAACAATTGAGTAAATAACGCTAAGTTCAAACAAAAAATCATACAATTCTCGACATAGTCTCATGCCAACCATTTAAAATTAACTACTAAATCTAATAGTCAATTGGATATTATAAAGGATTATTTAGGACATAATTTAAACCACATAAAAATAATAAAAAGTATAATATATTTTCAGCTTGTGACTCAATTATAAAGCAAACAATTGTGGAAGTTAGAATACTTCTAAGGATGGAAAACATACTAAGGACATAAGGGGGTAAGGGGTGAGGGTGGGGGTTTCCTGGGATATTTTAGAAAAGGAGAGTATATTCAATCTAAGGAAAGGGAACAAACTTAGAAGATGAACTGAAGACTAAAATTTATAATTAACAGAAGACCCAAGTAAGAAAATTAACTTAAAATCTTATGTCAAATCACAATAAATAACAAATTTGAAACAAGACAGTAAATCTATAAGACCATGGACACGAAATAAATCAAAAACCCAAGATTTATGACAAACATAATTTAAGCTAGAATAAAGTCTAAAATTAAAAATAGGAGCAATTCTAGACTAGAACAATGGACGAAAGACATCTAAACAAAAAAATATTCAACTAGCGAATGACAAGTAGTAACCAAAAATGCAAATAACATTCAAGGATGAAGATCTT
This sequence comes from Capsicum pubescens, assembly GCA_030864215.1. NCBI lineage: Eukaryota > Viridiplantae > Streptophyta > Magnoliopsida > Solanales > Solanaceae > Capsicum > Capsicum pubescens. The sequence goes on along the minus strand of CM061546.1, from coordinate 181,501,135 downwards.
ACAACCAACAAAGGACATCAAAGTGAAAGAAAAAACAGAACTTCAAAAAAAAACAACAACTAGAATATCGATATCATAAAAGCCTATAACATTTATGGACTCTACACTATAAAATGCCATCAATTACAGTTATCAGAATAGTCTACTAATACGAAGAAGAAGATGAAGGAAAGGAATGACCTACTAAAAGGTTAAAAGAAAAAAGAAGATGTGTTACCTTTTCAGAGGCAATAACTGGGGACTTCGAGCTTGTCGGATTCTTTTCGTACCATCGAAACTCAAATGAAATATTTTTTCTAGAATCCTATGACCAAAATTTTTATAAGGATTCAACCAGAGAATTTTTAATTTTAGCAAAATCCCTTTCAATAGGGGTTCTCATCTAATTTATCCCCCTTTATTCTCTTCCAAAAATAGTGGATATTTATAGAAATGGATGGGATCAATTTTCTAGCATCCACAAATATGGGATATGGGAAATTAGGGGACTTTTTGGGGATTTCATTAAGGAAAATCCAAATCCTCATTGAGGATAAAGGATGAGTTGAATTGAATTGTACGAATTTGTACAACTGGCCACTTGAATTACAAAATTTTGAATGTTTGAAGGATAATGAGATGTCATAAGTTGAGCTGGTGCATTGCTTAAATGATCTAGACACTATGTTTTTTCGCGTTGTTGTTGCTTTTATACATAGATGAAGCTGGTTATTTCTATTCGTTTGAATGGGTTGCTACTTTTATACATAGATGAAGCTGGTTATTTCTATTCGTTTGACTGTTGTTGTCATTATTTTTGTCAGCATTGATATTGCATGTTGTTATCATTATATTACTGTGCTTTTGTTGATTTTATTGCTATATGGGTGATATTGGGTTGTTGTTGTGCGAGTAAAAAGAGGGAGAAGATGGGTCATAGGCTTATTGCTGAGATGGATTGGGTTTTGAGGGGGAAAAAGGTTTAATAGGTTTAGGGGTTGGGTCGGTGCTGGTTTTGGAAGTGGGTTGTAGTTGTGTAATTGAGCTGGGCAGGTTAGGGGCTAGGCTAATTTAGGAATAGGGTTTCAGGATTAGGTTATTATTAACTAGACCAAACTCTTTATGATTAGGGTATTTATTAAATGGCCTATAAATTAGGATTTTAGTCAATTTATTTAAATTTTGACCAATTTGATAAATCCAATGGCCAGTTGCATTACAATTGTGGCCAAATTGATTTCAATTATTACCAATTTAATAAATCGACTAAATTGAATCAAAATTTAAAATAATTTAATAACCAATTTTATCTCAAGATTTTTGGTTTAGTAAAATTAAATAAATATTTTCCAAATAAATAAATTTTTTGAATAAATTATATTTAAATCAAGAGTTTACCCATTTGAATTAATTTTCAATATGACCCTTGATTAAAATTTAATTTTTCATAGTATAATTATTTAAGTAACAAATTATACGATTTCGTATATACGAATACAAAAATATATAATCATTACTTAAATTGAAAAATTACCTTGATAAATATTTTTAAATTTATTTTATCCAGATAAAATAAATTTAATAATTTTATTTAAAACCGAAGAAACTGAGAATTAAACTTAGTTGTGGAGGGCAAAAATTAGATGTCAACAACTGCCCCCTCTTTTTGGGTAGAGTGAATGCAAGTAACCCTGGGCAAACAAAGTTTGACATTCCTAATTTTTTCCAACCACAAATTTATTTGTTGGAAGTTGTTAGTTTTCACATGAATTTCGTGGAGTTATGGTTGGACCTCAGTATCCGATTTCCTACATATCTCAGGTTACATGAGAATTCAAGCCACTTATACTTGACTTTAAGAAAGATTTTTAAAGAATTCACAAGCTATCCAAGTTTTTGTATTTTAGTGCAAGCAGAAAGCTGAGGAATAAGAGGATTGGGGGCAGGTTGTAATACAATTGATTTTTCAACATAGAGCCCAACTTATATATCCTCCAGGCTTAGAAAATTGACTGTTTGTAGTTCAACTCATTCGGTAGAAAATATAGTTGTTATTTTAGACAACCTTTGGTCCAGAATGAATGAAAAGTACATCAAGTTATGGAAAAGAGGATTGTAATTATCTTAATTACGAACATGGGTACTCTTTACACCTACAACTGAGAGATACATGGACATATTTTTCAAAGCTCTAGGTGTGTTGTCACTCGAATTTCAAAGAAAAAGAACGTTAACTCTGGTGCAAATTTAGAAATGCTCAGAGGTGAAATTAAAATCGAAAACATCCTAACATACCTACATGCATTCTAATAGTGGTGTGATTTAATGGTGGTGGAAGTCATCCTTCAGCCCGCCTCCAAAGAGTTTGATGTCCCTCTTCGAACTATGTCCCAGTCCATTGCTGATAAAAAGTTCCATGTTGTGCTATGTCCTTTTTAGAGTCATCCACACCTATGATTTTGATTTGAGAATTTTATCCGTTCAAATACTCTTGATAATATCTTAGGCAAAATGGTTAGTTGTATATTTATCATGACACAATCATAATTTTGTACAAACCTATTTGAACATGTTATGATGAGATAGTTGATGAACCAATTTACATATCCTATTATTGAAATATCATGACACTTTGAATGTGGTGACAACCCAATGTGTCTTATTGAAAGGCGGATGACCTATCTTAAGTGCTTTGTGCAACTTTGAATAGGATGACAACCCAACATGTCTCATTGAAAAGTGGACAACCTATGTGTCTCATTGAAAGGTGGATGACCTATCTTGAATATTTTGTTCCACTTTGAATAGGGTGATAACCCAACATTGGAAAATTTAAAAATTGAAGAGTTGCAAAAAAAAAGAAATGGATTATTCTTTTTCAAACGAATTAAAATGTATCTATTTTAATAGTATGTACCTGAAAAACATAAAAATGAAATTTTATGTTTTGAAAAAAGTTGGAATATAGTGTAATTATGGATAAACTATTTGAAATATATGTGCCTTATTAAAAGGCAGATGATCTATCTTAAATATTTTGTACCACTTTGAATGGGGTAACGAACCAACGATTCTCACTGAAAGACAGATGAGCCACATGTCTTATTGAAAGGTAGATGACCTATCTTGAATATTTTATGCCACTTTGAATAAGGTGATGACACAACGTGACTCATTGAAAGGTGGATGACTTATCTTAAATGTTTTGTGCCATTTTGAATGGGATGACGACTCAATGTGTCTTATTGAAATGCAGATGACCCATGTGTCTCATTGAGAAGTGGGCGACCTATCTTGAATGTAATGTGCCACTTTGAACAAGGTGACAACCCAATGTGCCTACTAATAACCTAGACAAACTTCTTAGTAGAAAATACAATGTAAGGGAAATTGTGTAAACCTTGTTTCAATATGCCATATAAAAGGAGAAAGAAACCCATCATATAGTAACATATCACGTTGAAGGAGTTGACGATACATATAATAACATGTCACTCTAAAGGAAGTGACCGTCTATATCGTGTTACCATGCCACTCTGAAGGAGGTGACGATTTATGAAATAATTACATGTCACACTGAAAGAGGTGATAGTCTATATCATAGTAATATATCACTCTAGAGGAGGTGACGGTCCATAAGATAATAACATATTATGCTGTAGGAGATGATAATTCATAACATAATGATATGTCACTTAGATGGAGGTGGCATGACGGTCCAATGCATCTTGATGAATGGCGGAAAACCCAAATTTAGAAAGATATGTCACCTCGAATAGGGTGACAATTTGATAAGTTTTCTTTTAAAAGGGTGGATGACCCAAATACAATAAGATATGTCAACTCGAAGGGGGGTGACGATCCGTTATGTCTTCTTGTAAGGGAGGCTAACAAAAATATAATAAGATATGTAACCTCGAGTGGGGTAAAATCCAGTAGGTTTTATTAAAGGGTAGAAAACCTAATATAATAAGATATGTCTACTTAGAATGAAGTGTCTATCCAACTCATCTTTTTAAAAGATCAGTGAACCTACATGCACTAACAAAACTTGTTAGTTTAATAATAAAGATATTGTTATTAATCAAACCATTTGAACAGGTCATAATGATCTAGTAACCATAAAAATCTTATAACCCATACAAACGTGTTGAGAGGGGTTCTAAGGGTCGATTAGGGATGTCCAATAAGGTGTATCCTTTATTTATATAGAAACTCTTATAAATAGAGGTATTGCTCACGAGGAATGCTTATGAAGTTGAAATTGGAATGAAGATTTTTTGAAATCATTAGAGAAATTCTAAGAGTTTCCCCTGTTTCCAATTCAAAGGCACTTCATAGAATAGTGTGTAAAAGAAGAATTGACTATTTCAAAGACAAGCCTCAATTTCCTATAAAGGTCTGGAGTTTGAATAGTAAAAAAACTAAACCCTTATGTAGGATTTCCTATATATGTTGCTGAAACAAGAATCAGGTCAGATGTAGATCAGACCTGAAACTAATTTAAAGAACATAAAACTTGGTTAGAAGGATGAAGAATTAAATTCATCAATGTATAAGAAAAGGTAAAAGTTGATTTGTTGAACTTCATCTTTTGCATCAAGAATTCTTTAAAGGACTGTGCATGTCCTGATATTTTGGATTAAATCCTCAAAATTTGAGAGGAGTTGTTTGCATTGTTTCTTAGAGACAGTCTTGCATAATGTCATCTTCATATCTCAAACAACACTCATTAACAACATAATAATTTTTTATAACTAAGCCAAGAGTGTAGAAAAAGGTAGAACTTAAAGATAAAGTTTTTTGACTCAAAATGATTAAGAGATAGTGATTTGAATAATATCTTCATATCTTAGTTTCTATGTTTGTATTTCCCACCAAAATCAAAGGAAGAGTTAGAGATCATAGAGAAGTGATAGAAACATAACCCAAGAGAAAAAGGGAGAAGAAAAGTTGTCTGGATTATTATTGCAAAGCCATAGTGGGTTTGATAATGCCCTTCATCATGCTTAACATTGTCAACTTTGTAACTTTATTATCCCTGTATCTAAAAAAGAATTCTTAGTTGTGAGAGACTGACTATGTTGGTTTTGCCTTGCTCTCCTAATGCTCCTTGTTTATCATTAATTTGCAAGTTTTTCTGATCATAAAGTTTAGTTTATGGAATTTTTGAGGATCTTCCTCAAAAATTCTGCCCAGTCGAAAACCCAGAAACTCTAAAACATCCTCGTAACTTACATCATTTAGTATGGAATTTTAGAGATATTCTCAAGAATTTTGTCTCAGTCTAACATACAAAATACAGAGTTCTTTCTATCATAGAATAGCTTGAAATTTTGAGAACTTCTAAAAAATTATGCCTTGATTTTACTCTAGTAGCGTATGGCGTTGAACTTTGTAGCTAATGTCAAGTTTTGTGGAATTTTTGAGACTTTCTCAAAAGTTGCTGCCCCAGTTACATGCTTCAATGTCATCTTCATTTAAACTTTGGAAAAGATCATCATGCTGAATTTTTGAGATCCTTTTAAAAATTTTGTTCTAGATTCAATGGAAATCTTATAGGGAATATTATTGAGTGGGTGTGATGCCTTCGTTTCCCATTGAGGTAGGAATTAGATCAAACTTAGTTCTAACATACAATAAAAATATAAATTTACTAAGGGGTTGATCGAAGATGACATAGGACGCTTTCGTATCCTATTTTTTTTGGAATTTAGGTCAAACATAGTCCTTACCAAACAAAAAGTGATATTTAATATTTTTGATAATGTGATCAAAGCCAATACATGACGCCTATGTATTCCACTAAGGAAATCAGGTCAAACATAGTTCAGTACAACCATAAAGTACGATTACAAGGAAATCAAATAATAAAGTGAGATTACAAGGAAATAAAGCTACAATGTCGACTACAAAAAAATAAAAATAAGAAAGTATAATTATAAGAAAAGAAAGTAATAACTTCCAAATGCATGATAGAAATACACAAAATGTGCACCTTTAAGGAAACTTCATTCTTTTTTGTGGCTAATGATGCCAATGACAACTTCTTGTAATTGGGCAATGGATTGTTGTTAACATTGGCTGGAGCTTCTGCAAATGTTATCATCTTGTTGTCAATAAGATATTGAAATTTGTGCTTAAGAGTGATACACTTCTCAGTATCATGTCCAACAACTCCAAAGTGGTAAGCACATCACCTATTTGGATCATACCAATTAACGGAGATGTTCACAAGATTGGCTTCCACTGGATAAAGTAACCCTGTTTCTTTCAACCTTGCATAAAGTTGAGTAAGAAGTTTTAATAATGGAGTGAAGATTCTGGGAGGCTTTCTTTCATGGCTAGCATGAGGTGCATTATTTTGGTAGTTTTATGGTGGAGGTTGAGCATGATATATTGCTTGCACATTATAGACTAGATATTGAGAATGCTGAGCATTAAGTTTGTATCATGGGGATCACTTGTGTTGGATGTACTTCCTTGAGTTATCACTCCCATTACTTCTTACTCCTTTTTTCTTTCCATTTCTAAAAGAGCTAGTCTGGAAGCACTTATGAGTGGATTACAATTCTATGAAGTTTATTATCCTCCTTGTCTTGAGGCCATCATAAATCATTTCTTCAGCCTTAACAATTTCAGTAAATGTCTTTCTAGTCATTATAGCTAAGCAAAAAAATATTCTAGATTTAGTGCAAGGATGAAATAACTGAACATTTCAGCTTCCTCCATAGAAGGATGTACCCTAGATGCCTCTTCTCTTCACCTTATGACATATTCATGAAAGCCCTAATTTGATCTCTTCCGTAGCTTTATGATAGATATTATATTAGGAATTATATAAACATTAAACTTGTAATGATCCACCAAATCATTTTCCAAGTTATTCCAAGTGCGTCACTTAGTCACATCTTTCTTACTATACCATTCTAGAGACTTTTCAACCAAACTTTGACTAAATAGATTGACCTGTATTCTTTTATTTTTTCCCATTCCAATAAACTTTTCAAAATAAGTTTTCAAATGAAATAAGGGATTTCCAGACCCATCAAGCATTTCAAATTTTAGGATCTTGTAACTATGAGGTAACTGGATCTCAGGATATGCACACAAATGTTCATACTCCATACTTTGGTTACTTCCAAGCCCCCGAAGCATTCTCATTGCATCTTCTAGGACATTGAGTTTTCTATTTATTGTTTCATCGATGTACACCCTTGGATCATTCTTAATTTAAACATAATGATCAACATCTGGATGGTATTATAACACTTGAGTTTGTGTCACTAGTGGAGCCGTAGCATAGGTGTACACTGGGGTAGTTAGGTGTGACAGTGATAAGTTCTAAAACTTTGGAGGAGTAAATGTGTAAATGAAGGGAGCATTCAGAGAAGTATGCACATTTGAGAAGTGGTAAAATTACCTCCCTGATTAACTACTTCTAATTTTGAAAACATAGTTCATTTTTGTCGAGCATCAGGAGGCAAAGTCATGTCTAGAGGAGTTTGAGAAGGTGTTCTATTTTGCATCACCATGACCCTTAATCTGGCTATTTATTATTCCAATCCAGCCAACCTCTGGGGTTATTTATCTTCCTACTGAGGTACTAGGGTCCATTGCCACCGTGAAAGTGGGAACTTACTCGGATGAAGTATTTGTAATGATCAAATTATTGTCAATAATTGAAAGAGTATTTCGGTTAGCCCAAGTAAGAACTAATAAGTCTATAGTTTCTTTCTTGACATTAGACTATGTGAAATACTAATGTTTTGCTAGAGATTACTTGAAATTGATTTACTTTATGTCTTTGTGAAATGAGAAAGTTGGATTACCAACATGAAGAAGCCTCTCTATAAAAGAAAAGAGAAATACTCAAAAGGTGAAAATGTTAGCTCATAAATTACAATAATTGATCAAAGTAATGTAGTGAATAAATAATATTTGTTTGGCTTGAAACAAATTAGTCAAGAATTCGAAGAATAGGTGTTATGATCCAATTTCTCAGGTCATTATGACACCTACTATATCCAACCAGTAAGTAAGACAACCCATAGTCCAAACCTGCTAGTAATGGACTACCAAGAAAAATGAAAGGAAAAATCCAAAGATAGAAAAGCTTTAAAAAAATAGAAATAAAAACCCTAGTTTGCCTACACATAAATTAGCTGGAAATTACGGCCGTGACAGCCATTGGCCAGCCTCCACTGATAGAGACTGATCAAGTATATATAACCAATGACGATAAGGTGATACCACAAATTTCTTATGCTAGTACAATAAGGACTCCTGCTCAATAATATAAATTGGTTCAGTTTAATAAGATATCATATTTGCATGGCGAACCATGTATAATATGAAAGGAGTAAAAAGTAAATCAGATGATAGTAAATGAGGATTTACAATATGGTGTTCACAAATTCTCATACGGATAGCCAGAGATAGAAGATCTAAGACAATTGATACCCAAATAATGTGAATTAAAGGGAGAAGTTAATATTTGCTTACTGAGAAATAGGCATGTGCTGATATGAGCTACAAAGTTATATGATTATGTTCACCTACTTATCACGACCAAAAATTCAATGGTCATGATGGCACTTGTCGCAGCGTACCTTAACGAGTAAGCCTATCACCCAACTTATATACAAAGGGGAAAAGACAGAAATACCCCTAAGGTAAGGATTCTAGAATGAAGTTGAACCATATAAGTATAACAAATGTTGAAAGAAATATAAACGACAATGCACCCATAACTCCAAAAACCTCATGTCAACAATATAAGAACGTATCTAGTACAACTCGAATCCAAAAGAAATACATAAAAAATACAATAGATACAACTCTGTCTCTGAAAACTAGTAAAGATATAGTCGAATGAGATAAAGATAGTAGAAGAAGTCCAGACGCTTGAAGATCAACCACTACCATGAGAGCTGCAACAATTGTCTGAATCAAGTAACATGAGGGTCACCTGAACCTGAATCTGCATTAGAAGGGTACAATAGGAGTGGGTATGGTCTGCTTGTAGTTAGTAGGTATCATAGGCCAACCAAGCAAAGTAGAAAATAAGACATACAAAATACACACTAAGGGCACGTCATACGCAATCAGAAAATGGCCCACAATGGTAGTCCATACCACTTGACCTAACAGTTCTAATATATCACATATACTGCAACAAGTACAGAAAGACAACAAGTGTACAAAATACCATATAAAAATAGGACAAGGAAGGACAATATACATACAAGATTATTGAGTACAAGTGTAAGAAAATAGAACAATTAGATAGGGAATAAATAAAACCAGAAGTACAATCACATCACAGCCATAACAAAGTAAATATAGTAAGAATGATGATGATGATGCACGATATTATCGCACAACCTCCGTATACACCCACAGAGGCAAGCCTCAAAATGTGGGATCCATGGGAGATTCGTGAACCCATATACAATCCATATATCATATATCCTCCCCGGCACATCCCTCGAGAAGGGTTTTATAAGATGTCACAATATCTCCATTCGGGAACATCCCTCGGAAAGGGTTTTAAAAAGGTATTGCTAGTGTTTCTTAGATGTTTCCACGGTGGTACCAATGTTTCATGAGTATGTATGATATGAGTATGTAATTCTCTCAACCAATCATAATTAGCATTTTCTCAACCAATCACAATGATATATTTCCACAACCATCAATAATGATATATTCTACAACCCCGTGAGACAACATTCACTCATTATTTTCACCATCAATTAAATTCCACATGATTCCTATGCCAATAAAGTATAAATATAGCGCAATACACCAATGGTACCACATTAGTCATTTAAAAAATACAATATAACTATTCACGTGTATTTCAGGCTATCCATATCATATAGGACCCTACACGATCACACATATCACATAATACCTTAGAAACCAACACATTATATCACAAATAGGCTCCCACACGGGCACAACACATTAAGATAGTCGATTTCATGATTAGATCCCAACCCTTTAACATGCATTTTGTATACAAATTAATTACCTAGCCCAGTCTAAAAGAGTTAAGCCATAACCTACCTCAAGGCCAAATATTGGTCCATAACACTTCAACCTATAAGCTTATTCTCATGAACGATCCCAAAATCAACTAAAACCAAGAAATATAGAATCTACTCATCAAAACAAAGCCAACAATACCCATATTTTCTACTGTTGTTTCGGGGTCAAAACAGACCCCCGTAATGGGTTTTTGAAAAAGAAGGGCAAAATATTAACCTTATTTTTAAAACGTGTTCCCCATACCTTTAGAAATCTACAACTGAAAACCTAAGTCAAATTGAGTTAAAACAAGGTGCAAATTGAAGAAAAACTATTTTTACACTTTACCGGGTAAAACTTTTGAAATTCGTTTAAAATCAAGAATCGAGGTTATTTTGAAATGTAAATTGAGGAAAAACTAGTAATTATAGGATTAGGACCACTATTAAAGTGAAAAGGAGTGAAATTGCGGCTTAAAATCTAGCCCTAAGGTTTTAGGATTTTGAGCAATTAATAAAGAAATTCACTAAGAAAAGGGTGAATTCTAACATTAAATCGGTTAGAGAATCAAGAAATGGATGTTAATCTAGCTTCTCAAGCATCCACAAGCTTCACTTTTATGTTCTTACACTATTTTAGGTTTTATCTCTCAAGAGGCAAGGTGAATAATGAGCTAATTCGCGACCTAAGGGATTTATTTCTACCCTTTTCAGGTTCTCAGATGTTGCTATTGCTACCTGGGGTATGTGATCGAACTATCCCCCGCCTGGATAAGCTAGTCGCGATCGCACCAGGACCATGGTGATCACACTAGTTGTGATCGTTTCCAGGGCCGTGAATCGCCGACACACTAGATATCAACTGGAAACTTGGAAACTTTCCAAGTTTCCGCCAAGGCGTTGAGATTTATTCAAAATCTGATATACACAAATGAACTATGTAACCATACTAAAATCTACGCTCGAGTGTCAATGGAGATATCTGATTTTCAAAAAAATGTTGTTTTCACAAAGTTTACCCCCAAAACCCAAAATCACAATTTCCAAATCTAGGGTTGAAAGAAGATTTAAAAGCCATAAAAACACACCAGATATGTTACCATCCTAAAATTGATATTTCAGATCGTCTGGCATAATCTGTATAGCCATCCATTGAACGGATCAAAAGATAACCACATAAGTTCATAATAAGGCTCTTAATGCCATCCAAAACCATAATATCACACAAATTGTACAAAAATGCATTGGGAACAATGCCAATCTACCCCATACCCCAAAAATACCATAATGCAACTACGAGAATGGGTAGAACAGTTAAATAACATAAAACACATATTTCATAAATAACATAAAAAATTCATATCGTTACATCATCCACCACAAAAAATCAAGTTCGTCTTCAAACTAAGGCAAATAAATACCTGAATCAACAAAGAGCTAGAGACAAGAACTACGCATATCAGACTCGAACTCCCAAGTTGCCTCATCTACAGGTTGATGTTGCTACTGAACTTTAACTACAGGGATAACTCTAGAACACAACCATCTAACATTTTTAGCCAAAATGGAGATCGATCCTCAACGAAAGACAACCGCTCATCTAACTGAACTGACTCCGAACGAATGACATGATATTTATCAGGAATGTAATGGCGAAGCATAAACAAATGAAAAAATGGATGAATAGTGTATAAAACTGAGGGAAAAGTCAACTCATAAGCCACATCACCAATGGTCCAAAGAATCTCAAATGGACCAATATACCTGGGGCTAAGATTGCTCCTCTTCCAAAACCTCATCACACCCTTCATGGGTAAAACTCAAAGAAAAACATGATCACCAACATCAAATCTCAAGGAACGAAGTCTACAATCAACATAGCACTTCTTCCTACTCAAAGTCGCTCGAAGTCTATCCTGAATGATTTGTACTCTATCCAAGGACTCACTAAGAAAGTCTATACCTCGAGGTCTAACCTCAAAAATATCAAACAAACCCAATGGCAAGCGATAATGCTTACCATAAAATGCCTCAAAAGGAGCCATATTGTTACTGGAATGATAGCCGTTATTATAAGCAAACTCTGCTAAAGCCCAAGTGATGCTCCCATTGGACACCAAAATCCATCATACACGCGCGGAGCATATCCTCTAAATCTTGGATAGTAGACTCGGATGGACCATCAGTATGGAGGTGAATGTTTTGCTATGATCAACCCGAGTACCCAACTCATCCTGAAAAGTCTTCCAAAAGTGAAAAGTGAACACAGAGTCTCGATCTGATATGTTAGACACTGGAACACCATAAAGTCGCATAATCTCACGAATATTGATATGGTCCAGCCCCTCAGCATTGAAGGAGATATGCACTAGAAGAAAAAGTGCAGACTTGGTCAATTGATCTATGATGACCCAAACACTATCAAATCAATGGGAAATACGAGGCAACCCAATCATGAAATCTATAGTGATTTGTTCCCACTTCTACTCTGGAATGGGTAACCACTAAAGTAATCCACAAGGCCTTAAATGCTCGGCCGTTACTGCAAGAAACAAAGGCAACGAGCTTCAAAATCTACTACATCTTTCCCCATACCACCCCACCAGTAATGCTACCTCAAATTACGATACATTTTAGTCACTCCTAGGTGGATAGAATACCTAGAATAAATGGTCCTCCTCCAAAATCAATATAATCCAATCACCCACTTTCGGCACACAAACTCAGCCCCCAATCCTCAAAACTCCATCTGAATCAAGTAAGGCTTCCTTGGCTTCACCACTCTATAATTTACCTCGTATCAATCTCAATCTCACTTCATCAAATTGATGAGCTTGAATCTTCTCCATCAAAAAAGACTTAGCCTCCACAAATGCCAAAACACACCTAGGTGGATATCAATCCTAACCATCTAGTTAGCTATAGACATAACCTATAATACCAAAGGCCTCTTCTGGGTCAAAATATACGCCAAGCTATCCATTATAGTCGACTTTCATCTCAAGGCATCTGCAACCACATTAGCCTTGCCCAAATGATAGAGAATAGTCAAGTCATAATCCTTAAGCAACTCAAGACAAAGACTCTGCCTCATCTTAGGATCTCACTGGAGGAAGAGGTACTGAAGGCTATGATGATCCAAAAAAAATAATAACAGACTTCGTATAAGTAGTGCCTATACAACTTCAAAGAAAACACAACCACGCACAACTCCAAATCAAGGGTAGGTAATTCCTCTCACGAGTGGCAATCACCTTACCCTCCTATATCAACACAACACCCAAACCAATACCTTAACCATCACAAAGCATGGTGAAATCCACATCCTCTTTGGGCAAAGTCAAGATAGGAGTTGACGCCAACAAATCCTTAATCTTTTGAAAGCTTTTCTCATAAGCATCGGACCACTGGAAAGAAATTTTCTTTTGAGTCAACTTGGTTAACGGAGGTGCAATGGATGAAAAAACCTTAACAAAATGTCGATAATAACCTACCAAGACAAAAAACTCCTAATTTAGATGGGCGAAGTAGGTCTCACCCAATCATGAAACGCTACAATCTTTGTTGGATTAACTATAACAGTCACCTTAGTTACCACGTGACCCAAGAAAGGAACAGACTCCAACCAAAACTTACACTTGGAGAACTTGGCATGCAACATCTCATCCCTCACTATCTAATGCACAATTCGCAAATAATACTCACGCTCAACTTCATTCCTTGAATAAACCAAGTTATCATCTATAAATATAATAACAAAAAAGTCGAGATACGGTAGCATACCTAATTCAACTCCATAAATGCAATGGCGGCATTGGTAAACTCAAAGGACATAAAGAAGGACTCATAGTAACCATATCAAATCCTAAATGCTATCTTCGGAATATCCATAACTCTAATCCTCAACTAGCGATAACCAGATCTCAAATCAATCTTTAAAAACACCTTGTCATACTGAAGCTGATCTAATAAATCATCTATATAAGGAAGAGGATACTTATTCTTGACCGTTACCTTATTCAATTGCCTTTAATCAATACACATATGCATAAACCCATCATTTTTCTTCACAAACAAGATAGATGAACACCAAGGTGATACACTAGACCAGATAAATCCCTTATCCAATAACTCTTGCAATTGATCCTTTAATTTCTTCAAGTTGGCTAGGGGCATCCTATAATAAGAAAAAGAAATGGGATTAAAACCCGACTCAACTTTAATAGAAAATCAATATCACCATCGGAGGCATACTAGGCAAATCAATTAGAAACTCATCCAAAAACTCACAGACAATACGAACAAAATCAAGGAAGGATGTAAAGCAACACTAGTATCACGAATATGTGCAAAGCAATACAAATATCCCCTATCAACCAATTTATGAGCCCAAATGTTAGATTTGATCTTATTAGCACTGGATGAAGCACACCCTTCCAAGCTATCCTTGGCACATCCGACGAAGCTAAAGTAACGATCTTACCATAATAATCTAAGACAACATGAGAAAGAGTCGACCAATCCATACCCAAAATAACATCAAAATCAACTATATCTAACATATGCAAATCTATCCAAGTCTGACAGCTCGAGGAAGTCATAACACAAGATCAGTATACTTAATATACCGCTAAGGAATCTCTTAATAGGCTAGATACATGCATTGGCATAGAAAAAGGCTCACTAATAGAGTCAAACTCTGAAGAAAAATATGCAAACAGATAGGAAAAAGTCGATCTAAGATCAAATAAAATAGCTACAGATCTAAAACAAATGGGGTAATACCTATGATCTCAGTGTCTGAAGTCTCTGACTCAGGCCTAGATGGTATAGCATTATACTATCTACAACCACCAACTAGATGAGTAGGCCAATCACCACCACTATGGGCTCCACTACCTCTACCTCTCGCACCTCTGGTAGTACCCTTACCTCTCACAGCTAAAATATGAGTATCTCTAATCACACGGCGAGGATAGTTCTTAGCCAAATAACCTACCTCATGACACACAAAAAAATCTCTATGGCCCACCTCAACAGGAGAAGATACCACTGGGCCAGAACAGCCACCGTGAACTACTAAATCAAAATCTCCACAACCTAAACTTTTTAAAGTTCCCTACACTGGCCTAACCTGATATCCACAAAATCCTCTAAAATCTCTACCACGAGGAGTCTAACCTCTGAACTCACCAAAATAGTGAACCTTCTTATCACTTCCTTGAGATGCTCGCAGAATGCCCTCGGTCATCTTAGCATAATCCACTATACTCCAAAGGGATGCTCCAAATACAACCATCTGAGATGTAGCCAACTAAAGAAAAATATTCAAACCCTTTATAAACTTCTGAATCTTCTCACACTTGGTGGAAATACTGCCTAAGTATATCTTGACAAGGCATGGAGATGTGCCTCATACTCAGATACAATCATGGAGCCCTTCTCTAGGAAATCAAACTCATTTTGCATCTAAGACCATAGAATGTAAGGCACAAATCACTCTAAAAAGGTATCAACAAACTGATCCCATGTAATCTGAGGAGCATCAAGAGGTCTACAACTATTGAACAAGCTCCACTAGTCTGTAGCAGCATTTCTCAACTAATAGGTAGTATAAGTAACCCTATGCGACTAGAGTGATCCTAAATTATGCAACTTATCTTGATAATCAATAAAGAACTCATAAGCATCCTCGTTAACAACACCACAAAATCTAGGAGGACCAAAATAAATAAATCTCTTGAACCTCTTCTGATCCCTAGAAGACATAATAGTACTCGTAGTAAGAGAAGACATTATAAATCTGGCAGGCTGAGATCCTAGATAAAGAGGTAACATAGATGAAGGCTGAACTCTTGATCTGGGTGTAACATACTCAAATATTGGGGTTAATGAAGGAATAGTGCTCGATGTTAGAGGAGTACTCAAAATAGAAATAGGTAAATTGAAGGATCCACACTTGGAACTAGAAGAACACCCAACAAAAGCAAAGAAGAACCCTTTAAGCGGGTTAGAAACCGCACTAAAAACTCCTCCAAGACTGGGGTAGATGAACTCTGAGGAACTTGAACTAAACCTGCACCCCCAACATGCTCAACCTGAGGCTCAGGGGATAGTCTCCTAGAAGTACTCTATAACGGGGCTGATCCACAATTTAGTCTACTTTTTTGAGTCCGTTCGTGACTCGAGGCTCGCGCTCTAGGAAAAGGCTCTATATCTCTTACCTCCTGAGACCTAGTTAACACCATCTACACAGAAATAGTGAAACACAACCTAGAACACAAGGTATATAAGAATTTGCATGGTAAGGAATAAAATAGGGGAGGTTTTCTGAAAGACATCCTATATCCTCTCAAAAATAGATACAAATGTCAAGTACCAACCCACGAGACTCTATTAGACATCCTACTCTTACACTATTAAGACTAATGAACCTGACTACTCTAATACTAATTTATCAAGACCTAAAATTCAAGGGTCGTGATGGCACTTGTCGTAGTGTACCTTTACAAGTAAGCCTATCACCCAACTTATACACAAAGGGGAAAAAATAGAAATACCCCCAAGGTAAGGCATCTAGAATGAAACTGAACCATATAAGTATATCAAATGCAGAAAACAACATAAACCATAATGTAACCATAACTCTTAAAACTTGGTGTCAACAATATAAGAATGTATGTAGTATAACTCAAATCCAAAACAAATACATAAGAAATCTAATAGATACAATCATATCCTTAAAAACTAGTAAATACCTAGTCTAATGATAAAGAAAGATAGTATAAGACATCTGAATGCTTTAAGATCAACCACTTTCTTGAGAGCTCCAACAATCGCTTGAATCAAGCAACATGGAGCATACCTGAACCTGAATATGCACCAAAAGGGTATAGTAAGAGTGAGTATGGTCCACTTGTACTAAGTAGGTATCATAGGCCGATCGAGCCAAGTAGAAAATAAGACACAGAAAATACACACTAAGGGAATGCCACACGCAATCAAAAAATGTCCCACAATAGTTCCCACACCGTTTGCACTAACAGTTCTAATATATCACATATATTGCAACAAATATAAAAAGACCACAGGTGTATAGTATACCAACTACAAATAGGAGAAGGACAAACAATGTATATATAAAATAATTTAGTACAAATATAAGAAGATAGAATAATTAGATAGGGAATAATTTGAACCCGACGTACAATCACATCACAACTATAATGCCGTAATCACAATAATAATGATGATGATGATGCACGAGGTTGTCGTACAACCTCCATATACACCAACAGAGGCAAGACCCCCAACGTGGGAATCATTGGGGGTTCATCAGCCCATTTACAATCCATATATCATATATCTTCCTCGACACATCCCTCAAGGAGGGTTTTATAAGATGTCACAAAACTTTCTTCCAGCATATGCCTCGAGAAGGGTTTTAAAAAGGTGTTGCCAATGTTTCTCAGATGTTGCCACAGTGATACCAATGTTTTATGAGCGAGTATGATATGAGGATGTAATGCTCACAACCAATCATAATTAGTATTTTCACAATCAACCACAATGATATATTTCCACAACCATCTATAATGATATATTCCACAACCATGTGAGCCAACATTCACTCATTATTACTACTATCTATGAAATTCCATATGATTTATATGCCAATAAAGTATAAATTTTGTAGAATATACCAATGCTACCCTATTAGGAATTTCAACAACAAAATGCAATTATTAACATGTATTTCAGGATATCCACTCACATAGGACCACACACGGTAATACATATCACATAATATCTCAGAAACCAACAAACTATATCACATAGTCCCCCATACGGGTACAACACAATAAGATAACCAATTTCATGATTAGATCCAAACAACTTAACATGCTTGTTGTATACAAATTAACTACCCATCTTATTCTAAAAGAGTTAAGCCATAACCTACCTCAAGGCCGAAAACCTGTCCACAATATTTCAAACCATAAACTTACTTCTCACGAATGATCTCGGAATTAAAAAAGGGCAAAATCGTAACTTTATTTTAAAAATCTGTTCTCCATAGCTTTAAGAACCTACAAATAAAAATCCAAGTCAAATCGAGGTTCAAATTGATGAAAAAACATTTTAAAACTATATCGGGTAAAACTTTTGAAATTTGTTTAAAATCAAGAATCAAGGTTGTTTTGAAGGTTAAATTGAGTAAAAACTAGTAACTATAGAGTTTTGAACATTATTTAAGTGAAAAAGAGTGAAATTGAGGTTTAAAATCAAGCTCTAAGGTTTTGGGGTTTTGAGCAATTAATTAAGAAATTCACTAAGAAAAAGGTGAATTTTAACCTTAAATTCAAAAAAGAATAAAGAAATGGATGTTAATATAGCTTCACTAAGAAATAGATGTTAATTCCCTCAAGGCCTTGGGATTCATTCGAAATTCAATATACACAAACAAATTATGTAACCACACTAAATTCGACGCTTTGGAGTCAATACCAATATCAGATTTTTGAAAAGATGTTATTTTCAAAAAGTTAACCTCCAAGGCCAAAATATTAATCTCCAACCGAGGGTTGAAATGCAATTTAAAAGCCAATAAACCACACCAAATATGTTACCACTATAGAATTGACATTTTGGATCTGTTGGTGCAGTCACTTCAGCTATTCGTGGCATGAAAGCCACCAAAAACCACAATATCACAGTAATGGTACTAAAAATCATTGGGAATCATGCCAATCAACCCTACACCCTAAAAATACCATAATGCAACTATGGGGAGAGGTAGAATAGTCAAATTACACTAGATACATATTTCACATAAAATATCAAAAATTCAGGTCGTTACACTACTTTTGAGGCCACAATTTTATATTACCCAAAACTACTATACATACCCAATGAGGACACTAAAATAGGACCCAATGTTCAATTCGAATGAAGAGACATCTACTACAATAGCATGGAAATTCTTCCCATCATTACCTCCGAACTTCTTTGTAAGGGAAACAGTCTTTTTACTGGAACTATCAGTTGGAAAACTTTTAAAGGTGGATTTAGCTATAAAGAACCAGAAAAGGCCCAGTTGTGCATACGTCAAAGTGGAGGTAGATCTACTGGGAGAATTCCCCAAGAGGATAAACATAGGCATATGGAGGAAATCAAAAGAAGTGGTAGAGAAATAAATTAATATAAGATATGATTATGTACCCAAGTACTATTTAGAATGAAAGCTTCAAGTTCACATTGAAAATAAATGATATGTCATAAGTCATAAATTGTATCCTATGAAAGAAAAGAAGGAAAGTAAAGAGCGTAAAGAGGAAGGACAGAATCAAAAAAAGAAACACAATGAATATAGAACAAATAAAAGGGATATTTTAAAGAGGCAAAGGGAAAAGCAAAGGTAACAGAAGAGACAAAATTTCAAGAACAAAGACGAAAGCAAGGGAACAGAAAAGGGAAACAATAATATACAGGAAGGCCAAAGATATGACAAAACCAAAAACCTCAATCAAGGAATGACATAGAAATAGAAGTGAACAACAAGTTTGGGGCATTAGAAGAGGATAATTAGATAAAAACATGGCAAAGGAGAAGAAGGTATAACACTTCAATTTGCTAAACTGGAATGCTACACGGTGCTCATGACCCCGAGGATCACAAGCTAACCCATGACTGATATCTGTACCTGTATACTGCATAAAATACTTAATAATGCGGAAACATAAACTGAAAAGACATAAGGTTCACATAACTGAAGTAAAATATAACATCTAAACGGGGTATGAAATACCAAAAAAAAACAAAATTAAAAATTTTAAAGTCTGAAACATGATAGTCTGAAAGCCTCTAACTGACTGAACTGTCTGAGTAAGGAATTGATGGTAAATGTTCCCAACTAACTCCAACTAATAAACTAGTTAATGAGATAATAGGGAATAATCAGGTCCTCGAATGGTGAGGACTCACTTCAAACTCTGATTGCTGAAACTGGAATCTACTGCTGATTTGGAGCTCGTGTCTATGAACCTATGGTATAAGACACCATAGCACAAATATGTCAGTACTTTGAATGTACTGGTATGCATGTGAGGTAGGCTGAATTCATGGGGTTCATATGCATGAACAATAATAATAACTAACTAACTATCATGAGTGAGAGAATACATCATAGGACATAACAACTGACGCTAATACTATGATAACATGACTGAATCTGAATATAAATGATAACATAAGTGACTATATCTGACAGTCCTGAATTTGATGGAACTATCTGAGTTCCGTATTGTGTCTGAGTTCACTGTATCTAACAGCCCTGAATTCTGAAGAACTATCTGAGTTCTTTTACTGAGACTGATACTAAGACTGTGGGAGGTAGTTATCTAACCGACATGCCCCAAATGATGCATTATAGCTGAATTGGGGTCCAATTTATGCCCTAATTAGAAGGGTGTCAATAGTGCGCCACTGGTAAGGACAACATATGAGTGACCCTAATATAACAGGTAACTCTAGTGAGAATGGTGGGAACCCTCATATAGTAGGCTAAACTACCTTATCTACCCTCATATAGAAGTATATGATATCTCAACCTATGCTGGCTACATAGTTATGGAATGCAAGGATTGCTTCTAAGAATCACACCCTCATATAACAGGTGAGTTCCCATCCTTGGGTTCAGTCAGTGCTAATTTCTATTACTATCTGAATAGACACTGATCATAATTTACTAAACTAAACATGGAATTAGTTACTAAGTTCCGTTGACTGACGAAATACTACTGATATCTTACAACTTACTAAGTCATGAGATCATGGAGATTTTTCCTGAGTCATAAGACTATCAGAAGTCTAAGGATTCATAGCTTGACTGATAGTATCGTGAAAACATGACATGGCTCTAGGTACACAACTAATGTTTTGGGTACAAGTACCCCCAGGACTCGATGGAAGGAAACTGACCAAGCATAACTTACTTGAACATATAACTAACATCATAATCCATAATACATTTATAGAAGCATTACATCAAAACATGTGATAGGCATAACTTATACATACATGGGGATTTTATGATATCATACTAGTTGGGCATTGTTCCTTCATCTAGGGATTTAATCAAACACATGGTAGGCATAGCACATATAGAAAACATTATACAACAATTAATCATCATGATTCATCTCTAATTTTATCATCTAGGGTTTATTCATAGGTTCACATGAATATACATCTATATAAATCAATTCCACATAAAATTGATCACCCAACATTGATTTGAATTCAACTGACCATTCTCAAAATAAACAAAACAAACCCAACATGAAATTCATAAAGAAATCCAAAAACTTAAACTTAGAAAGAAGATTCTTGGGCTTCATGGATGAAAGAATTCCATGAATGAACATTAAGCATACCTTGGTTCATGATTTCATGAAGATTGACGGTGAAACCTTCTTGAATTTGAATCCCCAATAGAAACCCTAGCTTGTTCTTAAGAGAAACTTGAGAGAAAATAGTATATTTTTGGTGAAGAATGACTAAATCACGTGTTATTGGGTTTAAATAGGGGTAGGAAATTGACCCTTTTAACCTTGGACGCGTCACTTAATTTTAGTAAAATTTTCCCAAACTGGGCCCCTGGAACGACGTGGCGTTATCACACCGTGTCACTGGAAATTGATAATTGGAAAATTGAGGGATGGCGCAATGCGGAGCCATTGCGTTGCCCCTTCTTTTGTGACCTGAAACTTTGGCGCAACTCAGAGAAAATTGCGCTAAGACACTGGAAAAGGACAATTCTGAATTTGAGTGCTGGCGCGACGCGCCATAATTGTGGACACCTACTAGAAATTGTTAAATTCCATTTCCTCTTGTGGCGCGGCACGCCACTGGCTAATATGGCACTGTTTTATGATGGGAACTTGAACTAGTCATAACTTCTTACCCGGTTATCGGATTTAACCGAATCCTATATAGATGGAAAGTTTATTGAATCTTCCACATGAAAAAAGTGAAAATCTTTATTATTTCTCATGGAATAATTATCCTTCACTTTAGAAGGTAATACTAGGCATTCTTAGGAAAAAATTTGCTAGAAATCTTTACGGTATTACAATAGCTCCCTCTTGGGAGCATTCATCCTCAAATGAGACTGACAGAGAGGGGAAACAATAAGCTGAACATGAACTAAACATGAATATATGGAACATGATCTTATGAATGACATGCTAAACATAAGATACTGAACATGTATATCTGAAACATGTGTAACTATTTCATGAATGCATGACTGAATGTTCCGAGGAACTATGTTTCTCATAATAAGAATGCATTTCTGATGCATAATTATATAACTGAGCTGATACATAAATGCATGAACGAATATGCAATGGTACTTGATACCAAGTTTATACTGGGAACATGAACATGAAACTGAATACCAAGTTCGTGATGAACACTGATCATGAAACTGAGTAAGCTTAATGAGAACTGTTACCTTGAGCTTGATCTGAGTTGGCGGAGAAGAGGTGAGGATACTTGGTACACATGTCTACTTCTGCTTCCCAAGTATCTCTCTCGACAAACTGATTTCGCCAAAGAACTTTAACTAGAGGGACTTCTTTGTTCTCAATCTACGAGTCTGATAGTATAAGATTTCGAGTGGAATCTCTTCATAAGAGAGACTGTTCTGAACATCAATGCTCTAAATAGGGAATATGATTGGTGGGTCACCTATAAACTTCTTGAGCAAAGAGACATGGAAGACTTGATGAACTGAGGCTAGATCTGAAGGCAATTCGAGCTCATAAGCTACCTTGGCGAAATGACTGAGAATCTTGAAGGGACCGATGTATCGGGAAATAAGTTTTCCCTTCTTCCGAATCTCTTCACTCCCTTCATGGGAGAGATGTTTAGATAGACATGATCACCAACCTCAAACTTAAGATCTTTTCTATGAATTTCTGAATAAGACTTCTGTCGGCTCTGAGCAGCCCAGAGTTTTTGTTTGATTGACTGGACTTTTTCTAAGGCGTCGAATACTAAGTCAGGTCGTATGATTGAGGCCTCACTAATTTCAAACCAACCAATTGGAGATCTACATCTCCTACCATAACAGCTTCGAATGGAGCCATCTGAATATTGGAATAATAGCTTTTGTTGTTTGGAAACTCAATCAAAGGCAAGTGGTCATACCAACTTCACTTGAAATCAATTGCACATGCCCTTAGCATATCTTCTAAAGTCTTAATAGTCCTTTCTGCTTAACCATCTGTCTGAAGATGAAAGGATGTACTAAGATAAACTTGGGTACCAAGATAATTTTGGATGCTTTCCAAAAGTGAGAGGTAAACTGGGTACCTCTATCTGAGATAATATACAACGGAATACCATGCAATCTTACCAGCTCTTTGATGTAGATCTTGGCGTAATCATCGGACGAATAAGGGGTATGAACTGGAAGAAAATAAGCTAATTTGGTCATTCTATCTATAATGACCAAAACTGAATCGTGCTGATGACGAGTTCGAGGCAAACCTATCACGAAGTACATGGTCACAACTTTCCACTTCCAAGTAGGAATAATGAACTCCTTCATGGACCCACAAGGCTTTTGATGCTCTATCTTAATTTGCATACATGTAGAGCACTTAGCATCAAACTCTGCAATGTCTCTCTTCATCCTACTCCACCAATAGATTTCCCATAAGTTGCGGTACATCTTTGTGGCCCCTGGATGAATAGAGTAACACGCACTATGCTCTTCTGCAAGAATTCGCTGGCTTAAGTTGTCTACACTAGAACACAGAGATAAACCTGACAATGCAAAACACTATCTCCCTCTTAGGAGAAAACCTCTACTTTCTGATCCTGAACTGACTCTTTCAACTTGACAAGGCAGGGATCTCTATCTTGCTTTTCTTTTACCTCAGAAACTAGAGATGATTCTGAACTACTCTGAACACAACACCACCCTTTGAAGAATCAACTAAGCGAACGCCTAGTCTAGCAAGCTGATGGACTTCTGGAGATAACTTCTTCTTACTATCCTCCATATGATAAATACTACCCATGGATAGCCTACTGAAAGCGTCATCCACTACGATGGCCATTCCCAGATGATAGAAGACACTCATGTCATAGTATTTCAAGAGCTCTAACCACCTTCTCTAATAAAGATTGAGATACTTTTGAGAAAAGACATACCGAAGACTCTTGTGATCTATGAAGACATCTACATGAACTCCATAGAGATAATGCCTCGAAATCTTCAAGGCAAAAACTACGGATGCTAACTCAAGATCATGAGTAGGATAATTCCTCTCATGGGGTTTAAGCTATCTGGAGGCGTAGTCTATGAACTTACCATGCTGCATGAGGAAACAACCTAAACCTACTCTAGATGCATCACAATACACCACGAACCCATCTGAACCATCTGGAAGAGCTAAGACTGGGGCTGAGGTAAGTCGAGTCTTCAACTTATGAAAAATCTTCTCGCAAGGGTTTGACCACTGAAACTTGACTTTCTTATGAGTCAATCTAGACATAGGGGATGCAATAGATGAAAATCCTTCAACAAACCATCTGTAATATCCATCCAACCTAAAAAATCTCCCTATATCTGATGGAGAGACAGGTCTTGGCCAGTTTCTTACTTCTTTGGTATTTTAAGGATCAACTCTAAAGCCATCAACGGAAATAATATGACCAAGGAATGCTACTGACCATAGACAAAATTTGCACTTACTGAATTTGGAGAATAGCTGATGATCTCTGAGAGTCTAAAGTACTGTTCTAAGATGGTCTACATGATTCCACTCAGTTCGGGAATATACTAGAATATCATCTATGAAGACTTTGACGAATATGTCCAAGTACTGCTTGAACACGCGGTTCATCAAGTCCATGAAAGATACTAGGGCATTGGTAAGACCAAATGACATGACTAAGAATTCAAAGTGACCATACTGAGTACAGAAAGATGTTTTTAGAACATCACTTTCTCTAACTCTGAGCTGATGATAGCCAGATCTGAGGTCTATCTTAGAGAAATAGCTAGCACCCTGAAGTTGGTCAAATAATTCATTGATTCTGGAAAGAGGATACTTGATCTTGACCATGACCTTATTGAGTTGATTGTAATCAATGCACATTCTGAGGAACCATCTTTTTCTTTGCGCACGAATAAGACTGGTGCACCCCATGGGGAAATGCTGGGTCTGATGAATCCCTTAAATAAGAGATCCTTCAATTGTTCTTTTAGTTCTCTGAGTTCTGCTGGTGCCATTCTGTATGGCAGAATAGAGATAGGCTGAGTATCTGGAAGAAGATCAATACCAAAGTCTATTTTCTTTTCGGGAGAAATTCTTGGAATATCTTCGGGAAAGACATCTGAATATTTATTCACTACTGGGATTGATTCAAGGCTGGGAGTTTCGGAACTAGTGTCCTTAACTCAAATGAGATAATAGACACATCCTTTAGATATCATTTTCCTTGCACGAAGGTAGGAAACTAGCTGACCCTTGAAAGTGGATACACTACCCTTCCACTCAAGGACAGGATCATTTGGGAACTGAAACTGGACTATTCTGTTTCTGCAGTCGACTGTGGCACAACAGGAATGAGGCCAATCCATGCCGAGAATGACGTCAAAATTAGTCATCTCTAATTCTACTAAGTCTGCTGAAGTGACTTTCTAAAATATCATAATCGAGCAGTTTCTGTATACCCATTGGGATATGATGGTTTTGCCCACTGGGGTAGAGACTGAGAAGGGCTCTGCTCTATTTTTGGGACTGATTCCAAAATCAACTACTGTAACGTACCAATAACTACATCAGGAAAATTTCCTAATCTTGTCGGGTCTAAAGAGCATATAGTGTATTTGGGCATTGCCCTCTAGTAGCATTGGTGGTGGTACTCTGCTGATTCGGCCGACCAGAATGAGCTGAGGAGCAAAGATGACTCTGATAACCTGACTGAGGGTAGTCTTTGAATCTATGGCATGGCTTGCCACAACTGAAACAGTCATTGCTTCCAGCTCTGCAAGCACCCTTGTGGTTCTTAACCTAAGTCTAACACTACCCTTAGACTTAGAGACTGGCACTCTATCTCTGATATTAGGAGTTGGAGCACTTGCTGAAGAAGGAGCTGGAACAGATGACTTAGGACAAAACTGAGAACAGTTTCCTCCTTCTGATTTAGGCTAACTAAAATTAAAGCTATCTATCCTAGCTTTCTTATTCTGCTTCTCAATCTGCTGAGCATGGATCATAAGTCTGGCTAAAGTCATGTCACTATTCAGTATGGTGGATCTTCACTCATTAACCACGCTATCATTCACCTCTGAAATGAACTTACTCATCCTTCCCCTACTATCTACAACCACATGAGGGTAATATCTGGATAATTGAGTAAACTTAAGAGACTACTCTTTCACTGTCATATTACCCTGCCTGAGGTTAATGAATTCTAACACCTTAGCTTCCCTAAGCTCTAGGGGAAAGAATTTATCGAGAAAAGCAGACGCAAACTCCTCCCACTCAACTGGCCCTGCATCATTTGCCCTCTCCGACTTCCACTGCTTGAACCAAGTGTGAGCAACATCCTGCAACTGATATGCTGCTAGCTCAGCACTCTCAACAGTAGTCACCCTCATGATGACTGTCACTTTCTGCACCTAATCTAGGAATTCCTGAGGGTCCTCATCTATCTTAGACCTGAGAAAGGATGGAGGATTCATTCAGGTGAAATCACAAATCCTAGCTGCAGCTAAATTTGCCACTGGTTTGGCCGGAACAACAGTTGGTCGCTCATTATGGGAAGCTACTGACTGAGCAAAAGTGGTAAATGCGGTCCTGAACTCTGCATGAGAAACATGATCACGCAAAGGTTCTTCGGGCTGAGTGGCTGACTGATTTCTTCTCTTAGGAGGCATATTCTGAAATAAAGAGAAGAAGCATATTAGACTGAGAGTCATAACTTGAAATATGTGATAGGCGCACCACAAGTACCCCTAGGACTCGATGGAAGGAAACTGACCAAACATGACTTACTTGAACATATAAATAATATCATAATCCATAATACATTTATAGAAGCATTCCATCAAAACATGTGATAGGAATAACTTGTACATACATGGGGATTTCATGATATCACACTAGTTGGGAATTGTTCCTTCATCTAGGCATTTAATCAAACACATGATAGTCATAAAACATGTAGACAACATTATACAACAATTAATCATCATGATTCATCTCTAATTTCATCATCTAGGGTTTATTCATAGGTTCACATGAATATACATCTATACAAATCAATTCCACATAAAATTGATAACCCAACATTGATTTGAATTCAACTAATCATTCTCAACATAAAAAAAAAACCCAACATGAAATTCATAAAGAAATCCATAAACTTAAACTTAGAAAAGAGATTCTTGGGCTTCATGGACGAAATGAGTGTATGAATGAACACTACGCATACCTTGGTTTGTGATTTTGTGAAGATTGACGGTGAAACCTTCTTGAATTTTAATCCCCAATAGAAACCCTAGCTTGTTCTTGAAAGAAACTTGAGAGAAAATAGTATATTTTGGGTAAAGAATGACTAAATCACGTGTTATTGGGTTTAAATAGGGGTAGGAAATTGACCCTTTTAACCCTGGATGTGTCATTTAATTTCAGTAAAATTTTCCCGAACTGGGCCCTTGGCGCGACGCGGCGTTATCGTGCCGTGTCACTGGAAATTAAGGGATGGCGCAACGCAGAGCCATTGCGTTGCCCCTTCTTTTCTGACCTGGAACTTTGGCGCGACGCAGAGAAAATCGCGCTAAGACACTGGAAAAGGACAATTTTGAATTTGAGTGCTGGTGTGACGCGCCATAATCGCGGACACCTACTGGAAATTTCCAAATGCCATTTCCTCTTGTGGCGCAGCGCGCCACTGACTAATATGGTATTTTTTTATGACGGGAACTTGAAATAGTCATAACTTCTTACCCGATTATCGGAGTTAAGTGAATCATATATCGATGGAAAGCTTATTGAATTTTCCACATGAAAAAAGTAAAAATCTTGATTATTCCTCATGGAATATTTATCCTTCACTTTAGATGCTAATACTAGGCATTCTTGGGATGAAATTTGCTAGAAATATTTGGGGGATTACAGAAAGAGAAAAAGGAAAGCACAAAAATGATAAAAAGACTAATACAAATGGTAGTAACAAAGAAGAAGAAATAAAACACTAGCAATAAGAAGAAGAGGGAGGATCAAAACATAAGGATACAAAATGAAAATTACCATTAGGAACAAAAGACACAAGGATAGGTAATACAGAGCTATCAAAGGAGGAAGATGATAGGAATTCTTCAACACCACCAAGTGCTAGCAGAAGTGGAAACAAAGTCAGGGAGGCACATGAAAAATCTCAATTCAGTAAAGGATCATACTTCTAAAGAAGGTAATGAGCATGATATAACTAAATTAGATAAGACCTTAAAGATCTTAGTAAAGAAAGATTGCATAAAGGATGGAGATGACTAGAGGGTGAGTGATGAAGCAAAAAAGGAATATGAAAAAATAGACTCAAGAGAAGTGCCCAAAATTTAGAATTTATCACAGTAGGAGGAGAATAAAAAAGATTAGGAGGGACATGAAGGCATGGAGGCTAATATAGATTAGATAGAAAGAGTTGGAGATTTATCACCTAGAAAAATTATCCAACTAAAGGGTAGGAATAGGAAAAATTATATGAATATAGTAGATAAATCACAAATTAATAGAAGAAGTAGGACATGATAAAAAACCAACATTAATCAATGATTAATAAGGCATTATACTTGAAATTAGATTTGTTAGAACTCAAAACTCATTTGAGAGAATAATAGATCTACATAAAAGAAATCATTACTCTTACATTGCTTTATTAGAGACATTCCAAAACACCTTTAGAATTGGAAGAATATAAAAAAGACTAGGGTTAACGCATGCCAAGTCTAATTTCTCAACCAAGGTGTGGATCTTTAGGGATGATGAATGGGAAAAATTTGGCTCAATAGGTACTATACAACAACTTACAGTAGAATACAAATCGAGAGGGGGAAATGAAAAATTTTGAGTGACTGTTGTTTATGCCAGATATAGTGCTTCAAAGAGGTTAGAACTGTAGGAGGAGATGGATGAAATAACACATAACTATCATGGTCCATAGATGGTGGAAGTAGACTTCAATACTATAATGAATGATACAGAATGTCATAGAGGTCTACTAGTAACACAAAAGGAATTTTTGACTTTTCACAGTGCGTGAATACATATGCATTGAATGAGTTAAGATTCACCAAAAGTAGGTAAACATGTTGGAATGGGAGAATAGAAGAGGATTGTATTTTCAAAATATTGGATAGAGTTTTTGGTAATAATGATCTAATACAGATATTAACTAAATGTAAAGTTCATTATTTGATCAAACAAAGATTAGATCATGATCCTTTTCATTTCATAGGCAATACTTTATAAGAGCAAATTAGAAAGCCATTTAGGTTTTTGAATTTTTAGACTAAGCATAAGGACTTTCAGAAGGTGGTACAAGACAACTGGAAGCGAAAAAATTATGGATCACCATTTCAAATTATGCAGGATAAGTTGAATAAGGTCAAGAAAACACTTGCCACATAGGGTAGAAACACTTTTAGAAATATCTTCCAAAGAATTCCAACATTAGAAGATGTGATCAAAGCAAACGAGGCTCAACTTGAGATATATCTAATACTAGAAAATAGATCAGAACTTAGCAAATTTGATACAGACTTAAAGAGGATTTTAAAAATAAAGGAGGAGTTCTAGAAACAAAAGGCAGGGATGGAGTGGTTAGTTGAAAAAGTTAGAAACACTAAATTTTTTTATTCATATGTCAAAGGTAGAAGGAGAATGCTCCAGATAAAAAAAATTCAGACAAGACAGGGAGACATAGTAATATCAACTCAGAATATTGGGGAGGAAGCAGTGAATGTATTTATAGACCAGCTTAAGGAAGCTCAAAGTTCTATCAGATATGATTCGCTATAGGGTATCAAAAAGACCAACATTGCAGAATAAAATGACAGGATAGAAAGAATACTAGATAAAAATAAGGTAAAGAAGGTGGTCTTTTCACTGAATGGGAAGAGTACTAGTAAACCTGATGGATTTTCAGAATTCTTTCAAAGCAGTTGGAACATAATTGAGAAGGATATAACTAATTTGGTTAGAGAATTTTTCTATGGGAAAGAACTCCCAAGGTATATCAGTCGCACTAATCTAGAAGTACAACCAGATATTATTTTCCAGAATCAGTCTGGTCTTATCAAAGGTAGATGTATCGCAAAAAATGACGTATTGGCTCAAGATATAATCAGAGATATTAATTAGAAAAACATGTTTCATAATATCTTGGTGAAACTTGACATGGCAAATCCCTATGATAGAGTCGCCTGGAAATACTTTGTTGAAGTACTGAGAATGCTTGGTTTCTCAGAAAGATTCATAAATATGATAGTTAGGATGATAAGTGATAATTGGTACTCTATGATTATGAATGGACAATATTATAGTTTTTTCCAAAATTCTAGAGGTTTAAATCAAAGGGATACTTTGTCACCTATACAATTTAAAATATCAACAGAAGTCTTATCAAGGAGTCCAATGATTTGTTCAACGATCTAGAATTTAAAGGACGTAGAATGCCTAAGTGGAGTCCTGACATAAATCATCTATCCTATGCTGATGATACAATATAATTCAGTTCTGGACAACCAGGCTCAATTAAAAAAATGATGACAGTATTAAGAAACTATGAGGAAGCCTCTAGACAAATGATCAACTTAAATAATAGTTTGGGATACTTGCATGAGAAGGTTCCTACATAAGAGGATACTAGGGGTAAGGCAAGGCAAGTTCCAATTTACCTACTTAGGATATCCAATTTTTTATGGGAGAAAAGAATAAGAGGCACTATGAAGATTTAATTAAGAAAGTGATGAAGAGGCTACATTCATGGAAACCTAGGCTCTTGTCATATGGAGGAAGATATATTTTAATTTCCATGTTCCATAATCAATGCCTATTTATATTCTATTTACCATGAATCGACCTATGAGTGTAGTTAATCAATTTCATAAGACCTTCGAAAAGTTATTCTGCGGTAATACTACTGGATCAAAGAATAAGCACTAGGTTAGTTGGGATGCAATATGTTATCCAAGAAAAGGGGGAGGACTTGGATTGATATCAATACATGCTATGTACAGAGCATTGTTTGCAAAACTATGGTGGAATCTTAGAACATCTACCTCTTTTTTATATAGTAGCTCTTTAATGTAGAATAAGTATTGTAAAAATTTGCACCCTTTACTTACTAAAGTAACTAGAGCTCACATGTTTGTAGAAAATGGTCTCAGTCAGGGAAGAGGTGGAGCATAATATCTGGTGGTAGGTAAAAGTTGGAAACTTTAGTTTTTGGTTTGACAATTGAACAAAGCAAGGTAGACTATATTATGTGAAGGGTGAGGATGCTAAGTAGGAGAAAGTAGAGGTAAAGGACTTCATCAGGAGTTGAGAATAGGACAGACAATTACTTCTCTTAGTGCTCTATGAAGAAATAGTAGAGTTAATCATAGAAACTAATAGAACCCTAACCGAGGGACAACATAATGACATTCCATGGTGTATGGGAAGCATAAATGCATAATTTATAGTTAAATCATCTTGGGAAACAATCGTACATAGAAATAAGAATAAAGAGGGATTATAATTTTATTTGGACCAAAAGTTTGACTTTCAAGTTCAATTTTTTCCTATGGAGGCTATGGATGAGAAGTATCCCAATTGATGACAATTTAAAAAGATTGATAATCCTTCTGGTTTCAAGATATTGGTGTTTTTAAAGAAAAAGAGATAAAACTATGAAAAATATTTTTCTAACATCTTTATTAGACATGAGGCTACGGAGGCAGCTTGATCATTTTGCAGGTATTCATATGGAGGACATGCAGGTATAACAATTAATTGTAGCTTGGTGGATTAAGGAAAAAACACCAAAGTTGAAGATGATATTCACATCGGTACCAGCCATAATTATGTGGACATTGTGAAAAAAAAAAGAAATTGTATAAAACATGGAGGCTCCATACTTTATGCAGAGATGGTAAAACAAATATAGGAGGTGATAAAAAAATGATCAAGAATTTTTATCCCTGGATAAACATGAATACATGGATGGCCAGAAGTGGTGGAAAAATAAAAGCATATAAGCACAAGTTCCACTATCTCAGTGTGGTTTGGGAAAGACTAGGACCCAACCGGGTTAAATACAACACAAATGGAGCTTTTATAGGAAATTTGAGAATGAGTTCCTATGGTTTTTGCATAAAAGATGTCAAATAGAATGTGGTATATGCTAGACCGAAAGGTTTAGTAATTAACACTAACACTACAGCAGATTCATTATCGATCAAAGAGGATATGGAGTACTATTATGAGAAAAATATAAAATATTTCATCCTAGAAACTAACTCACTTAGCCTAAAGCATATGATGCTACAACTGTGGAGAATTCCCTGGGAGCTAGTAGATGTTATAGTCCCACAGACATTTAGGGAAGGAAACATATTTGCTGATTCCTTAGCCAATAAGATTATGGAATTACAAGGCATGAAGGAATCTCACAGTTTAGAACAACTAGTAATTCAAACAAGACTATTGATAAACATTGATAAGTCACAAATTCTACTAATTAGAATCAAGACATACGAGATAATATCACTATGAGAAAAATAAAGAGCAAGATCATTCATAAAAAGGCAGGAATAACAAACACAGTACATCATCCAAGATGAGATGTGAATAAACACAGATTTACAATCATCCAAAAACAAAAGTACAGTAAAGGTAGATTACGAGTATGCCCGACAGAAGACATTAAAACTGTGCAAATAAATACTAGATTTAAAATTCTAGCTATCCAAAACCTTTACCAAAAAATGAGGGGCTGAGATGTTGCATTTCCTTGAACCACTAGTTATAGAAGCAGATGAGCTGACCAATCTTTATCCATCTATGAATCAGTGTTAAACGATGTCCTTCTATCCATTTAAGGAGAATCCTCGACCATATATAGAGATAGAAATGAGGTTAAAAGGAATATTAAAAGGAAACAACAAGAAGAAAAGCTTCTCTTACCTTGCACCAGTGAAGCAGATAGACAAAGATCCATCGACAATCTTAGATGATTTAGCTGGAACACGAGTCACAGGAGATGGAATTTAATTTTGAGTTCCATAGACAACACTCTAGAAGCAATTTTTCAGGCAGCGATGAACTCACAAGTGTACTAGATACTCTAACATTTCCTATAGATAGATATACATCAATAGGAAACTCTTCAGCTTCCTATTTGATGCATCAGGTCATGGTTTTAAACCAAATTTTTTTAATTTTGTTTTGTTTGTGCATTAAACTTGGCTATTTGGGAATTTTATTTGAATCAAATGGTCTAAACGACTAACTAATGTTTGTTATAAAAAGGACAAATGCAGAATATATATAATATATGACTAGTATATAAAAGATAGTCCCAAAACCTAGTGGAATCAGTACAAGAGATTTAATATATCAAGAGCACAAGATGAAATACTAAATAAATATACTAGTACAACCCATCTCAGAATACATCATAGACACCAGTTAGATCTATAAGAAAGAGAATAGTATTAATCTGAATGCCAGTAGATCACCCTAAATCCTAATCCATAGGTGCTCCAAATGACGCACACAATAACAATAATGACCCGTACTATGATCTGTAGGTTGCAGAAGTATTTTATGAGTACGAAACACGTAGTACTCAATAGGCAACTACCGACTGAGCTCCAAAGATAATGAAAATATTAATAACACGTAAGATGGAATGTAAACTTACAACCAAATATCTAGGAATCTAACATAATAGAACTAAGGAGGCAATAAGAAGGAACTATCCTATCCTAGCTGTACCCAAGCACTAAAATACTATGCCATATATAACTTAGTAGAATACAAATTAAAGGTAAAAAGAAGGATATATAGTAGTATACAAGGAAAATGAATGGATACACAACAAGAATAACCAAAGAAAAAGAGGGATATATGGTAATAATGTAGCTAGATATACGTATATATAAATAGGTATAGAAGGCTAACTCAAAGGGAACAACCTAAGGTAGTCAATCTCTAATCCCAAGGCATCCAAATAAAGTAGGAAAGCTAATACTAGCATGATCTGGATCTATAGTCATAATGTCTAACCATGAGATAGTTATCCATAATAAAATAATCATAAGAGAAAGGAATCAGAATCATACCTTGAATCTCAGTACCAATCAAATAATCAATCTTTCACGAACTAACCATAATAATAACAATGCAGTAATAAGCTAGTCCGGACAAAATATACCCAAACCAAGCCCTACAACTCGAAAGCTCAATCAACACATTGCACAAAATAAGCAACACTAATAACCAATACCTATGAAACCCTCATAAGGATGATAAATACAAAAATCAAATAACATAATAGTGATAGGAAATTCACATGCAAGAATGAATGCAAAGTAAATCCATAATAACATAATCAATCTACAACTTGCAAAGGCAGGACATTCAATTACCTCTCTTCTCCGGCGCAATGGCTCAAAGAGTAAGGGGCTCCTAGAGGGTTCGAGAGTACCTATATACACCAACTTAGTTCGATCCAGGATTTCCAAAAATCATCCTCATCATCAAACTCCACTATTTAGTTTAAGAGATATATGTAATAAATGTATAATCTCAAATTGTGGCTAAAAGAGTGTAAGTCTGTAGATCTATTATTTGAGATTAACTCTGGGACTAAATTAGGATAAAAGAGTAAAATGGGCCAGAATCTCTCGATCAAAGAAAATAGTTGTAGTAACTCGTACACCAGAATCTCTCTCAGTCAATTTTCTAAAATATAATTTTTAGTCTCAAAAGTTCATAAATCATCCCTTTAAGGTGGTACAATTCTCGTTCTTGAAGAATATATTTTTAAAGTGAAAATAGGTATAAATCCCTTTTTGGAAAACAATAGTAAAACCATATTTTTAGTTGGAATCATACCATTAAGTGAGGATGAATGTACCGAACCTATGCATTACATCACTAGTATCCATACAATAAACATCCATAGACTATGACTATATACTTTGCAAGGATAAATCACTCACCCAGAGTTCAACTAATATCATATCATGACCTTGTTCCCAATAATATATTACCAGCACAACCATAATACCACAGTCTGAGAAACCATAATAATCCATCGAGTCAAGAAGTAAACCTTACACTAAAGACACATTAGCCTCAACCATGTATAACCTACTATTAATCCTATGATAATAGGATCCTATAAGCATTATAAGTATTTCATCTTAAGTGGGGATTCATCCCTCTATCGCCTGAACTCATAATTTAGGCTAAGTCATAGTGTCTACCAATATTTACATCCTAAAATACTTACCTAACATGCAACATATATAATACTCTATCTCGTGAAAAACAGTAGATAGAAGCCTACCTCAATGCCGAACTGCAATTCCTTGAATCACTCATAAATCATCCACCTTTTCTCCATGATTCCAAAAAATGCCACCATGCTATCAATAGTAACCTACACGTTATTATGAGTAAAACAATGACCTTATTTCTATATAAAGGGTCGATATAAAATTCAGGTCAAGAACAAGCTAATGCGGCATGAAAATAGAATAAAAAATTGAATCTTTCATGAGGTCTCTCAAAAGACAAGGAATGCATGCTAAAAAATTGATCAAAATTGGTGCATAAATCGGTGAAAATCATCCCTAAACATTTAGGGGTTTTAAGAGTTAATTTCTAAGAATTTACTATGAAATAGGATGGAAATTTATGGGAAATTAAATGGAAAATGACCAAGGAGTGTTATGCTACCTTACCTTAGTTTCAATTGATAATTCCCCAATTACTCCACTCTATAAGACCTAAAAGTGGTGTGAAAAACATGAAAGAAATGGTGGAAAATCAGGGGAATAAAGGGAGTTTAATCTACCACAGGCGCTACTAAAGCGGTCACCTAGCTGCTAAAGCAGATGCAGCTAAAGTGTCACCTTTACCATTAAAGCAGTTTGATGCAAGGGACGGGTACCACTAAAATGGCCCTATTGGCGCTAATGTGTGGTTCGCTTAAGAGACCCCCTTGCCACCAAATTAGGCCTTAGCAAAATAGCCGAGGTAACTTAAATAGCTCATAGGCGCTAAAGCATCTGCTGCTAAAGTAGCTTTATGATCGCAAAAATTGTCATATGAGTTACCGGATATCAACTTTTTCTAAGTCCAAAAATGGACTTCAATCTTGTGCTCGAGATTTGTCTGGAACCCCATTCGTTTAAACCAACTATACTACCTTAAAAAATTTGACATTCCAAACTTAGTGGAACCATTCAAAGTTCCATTCGAGATCATTTTGACTAATTGTATCGCCCTCACCTATTGTTCCATTATCCATATAATCTGCTCAATACCCTAAAATGTGTCTAGAAGCCTCGACACGTAAAGTAAGGGTCCCTTAGTCTAAATCAATGTTTTGGAGCCAATGATGTTGTTGAATTCTTATTCAAGGTCATCTACAAGAAAAGAAATCCATATCTGTCGGAGGGCATGAACCACCCAAGTGTACCCAAGAATCCACCAAGGCAGCAAACTATACAAAAGATAATCAAACCTCTAGCAACTCGAAGAACTAAAACCTAGAAGGGAACTAGTCAATCTAATACTCCAAATCTCAGCAGGAATACACAAATCACCAAATTAAGAAGCAGTCACATAAAAGATAACCTATCTCCACCTTCTTTATCTCCATTAGAAATAGAACCACACCATGGTAAGAGTAGAATATCAAACTCCACACAAATACAATATCAAATCATTACTCGTGGATGAGCCCAACACACTTGAAAGTCAAGTCCAAGAGCTTTCGACATTAACACTGAGACTACTATTGGATGATGAACTAGCCAATTCAAAAGAATGGGTCCCAAACTGGTAAGCTTAAGAAATAGTATATATAATCAAATCACCATCTCTAAATCCATAATGAAACCAAGGAGAGCTAACCTACCTCCTCCTTCATAGACCACTTAATAATCAATCAATCCTTACTAACAAAAGAGAAAAATTACCAACATCGCCTCGTTATAAGAAAGAAGTCATCTGACCAAGCTAGACACCCAAGCCAATGATTAAGAACTATGAGGAATGGAATTCTTACAAGATAATGTTAGTTCAATTGTCTATCAAGCAAGGATCAACCAATAACAAACCATGGAAATAATAACAACAATAATAGAAACATCAGTATAATGAGTAAGTGGTACCAAAAATGAAATCATAAAGAAGTAGCACTATAGGGACATAATAAGTTCAATATGCTAAGGTAAATAGGACTCAAAACCAAATGCTACACCCCTAGGTAAATATCAATAATAATCTACTCTATCCACTACTAAAAGGAATCATCTATAAGGGTAGTCATATAATCATGAGCCATACACCAAGGCTCACAACAATCAGTATAAAATAACCAAGTCATAGAAGTATCGATGGGTCTAAAAACCCAAATAAAATGGTAAAGACAGGAAATAAAAGCACACCTATCATGATGAATCCAAAGTCACATGTCTAATGCGCCTGAAGAAGTACATATCTAAGCAGGTCCAAACTCAAACTGAGCGTTTGAACTACTAATTGAAGTATTAAGTGCCCTGCTTCGAAAAGAAGGTTCCATATAACTATGAGACTAATCTAGACTTAGATGAATGACTAATAGTCCCACACCGAGGACACTTTCTAGACCAATGACCAGTCTTTCTATAGTTGTGGCAAACCACTAAAGCTTTAACCTAGCAAGAAACATGAGCTGGTCCTAATAGGCCAACTAATTGATACTGGTAACATTCCTTACTAAAATGACCATCCTCTCAATAATTATAACATACCTTAGGAACTCTGGGTTGGCATGGAACATATACTAGCTCTGTCTGAACAACTAACTCGCATCTAGGGCACTCTCTAGACCATTGAATTATCTCGCCACAACCACAACAAAATCCTAGAATACTATAAGGTACTAAACCTATTGATCTAGAATGACCACCATGTCCTAAAGATCCATACCAAATACTCTGCAAAGTCTGATAAAAACTCTACTCGTTGTGACCACCATGACTGATCTAAGATCCACCTCCATAGATATCAATGCATGTTCTTTCTATGTCCTTCACGTGATCAATAACTTGAGGGAAAGAAGATTCAACTGCTATCAAATACTTCATTGCAAAATAGAGTGGAAAAGCTAACCTCCTAATAAGTTCACATACCATCTCCTACTCTGAAGGGTATAACATAGGAGTATGATTTTCCCACTTAAGAAACCAATCTAATACTCTAAAACTAATAAGAAACCTTACTAAAACCAACAAACCCAACTCTAGTATGAGTACTGTTTGATAAACTGGACATCATCTTTGTCTATATGGTATCCGTATAAAGGCCAAAATCTCTAATGTTTAATCTTAAAAGGCTGAAGCAGTCACAAACTCTATCGAAGCTTGGGATATACCTAAATCCTCCCACTAATGCTAAAGATCATCAATATCTATCTCTGACTCCCTGGTTTGAAACTATGCTGAAATTTTAAAAACATGTGTTAAAGTCCCATCCGTATCTACAACCTTATATAATCCATCTGGAAGGGAATAGAGTCAATAATGTGCTAGAGGTTCTTAGAAAAATGGACACATAATAATAGAGTCAATGATAGAATTTCCTAAGAATGTCCTATAGCCTTTCGAAGATAGGATACAAACGTATCCACTATGATTTGTAGAACTCTACTAAAGACTTAGCACTTGTACCAATAAATTGATAAACCTATCTATGATACAAATTTTTCACGATCCAATTTCTACGATCATGATGGAACCTAATATATCTCAATTTTTGTTAAGCCAACCCGTAGTCTAGAACTGCTACTAACAAAATACCTAGAGCAGTGAATGGAAAAATGTAGAATACATTTAATATATGACTAGTATATATAGGATAGTCCCAAGACTTTATGGAATCAGTACAAGAACTTATAATATTAAGAGAACAAGGTGAAATACTAAATGAATATACTAATACAACCCATCTCTGAATAAAACATAGAGATCTATCAAATTTATAAGAGGGAAATAGTATTACTCTTAATGCGAGGACCTCACCCTAAATCCTAAATCCATAGCCCCTACACACGATGCATACAATAATAATAATAACTCGTACTCAAATTTGCAGGCTACAGAACTGTAGTAGAAGTACCAAACACATGGTACTCAGTAGGAAACTGTCGACTAAGGTATAAAAATAATGAAAATATAAATAACATACAAGTAGAATATAAACTACAACTAAATATGCAAGAAGCTAGCAAAATAGAACTGAGGAAATAAAGAGGAACTATACTATCCAAGCCGTACTTAGGCACTAAAACACTATACGGTATATCATTGACCAGAATATAAATAAAGGGTAGAAGAAGGATTAGTATACTAGTCCAAGGAATGACATACAACATGAATAATCAAAGAAAGAGAGGGATACACAATAATGTCATAGCTATATATATATGTACATACATATAGGTATATAAGGCTAACTCAAAGGTAACAACCTAAGGTAGTCAATCTAGCATCTCAAGGTATCCTAATTAAGTAGGAAAACTAATACTAGCATAATATAGACCTATAGTCATAATGTCTAACCATGATATAATATCCATAGTAAAATTACGATAAGATAAAGGAATCAAATCATCTCTCAAATATTATTACTAATAAAATAATCAACCTGCTACAAACTAATTATAATATCAACAATATCGTAACAATTTAGTCCAGACAAACAATACCTAAACCAAGACCTATAACCCAAAAGGCTCAATCAGGACATAACACACAACAAGAAACACCCATAACCTATACCTATGAAACCACCCATAAGGCTGATAAATATAGGAATCAAATAACATACTGGTGATAGTTAATGCACATGCAAGAATAAATGCAAAGTAAATGCATGGTACAATAATAAATCCACATGCCATCACATAACCAAGTCTATACACCTCCTCCAGCTTAACGACTTGCAAAGGCAGGACCTTAAGTGACTTCTCTTCTCCGGCATGA
This sequence comes from Capsicum pubescens, assembly GCA_030864215.1. NCBI lineage: Eukaryota > Viridiplantae > Streptophyta > Magnoliopsida > Solanales > Solanaceae > Capsicum > Capsicum pubescens. The sequence continues at coordinate 181,460,788 of CM061546.1, read as the reverse complement.
TAACTCATAGACTAAAGGGCCCTTAAGGGGTTTGAGAGTACCTGTATTCATTGATCTAGTCTGATCTAAAATTTCCAATAATCATCCTTATTATAAAACTCCTTCCTCTAATACCAGAGATATATATAATAAATGCATGGTCTTAAACCATGGTTAAAAGAGTGCAAGTTTGTAAATCTATTTCCCAAGATCAACTCTAGGACTAAATTATTATAAAAGTGTAGAATAAGTTAGAATCTCTCTTGATCAAAATAAATAGCAGTAGTAAAACCATTATAATAACCCTTTAGGTTATTTTCCATATCTCCACTTATATTCACTATTAGAGCTTTTCCATAGCTTTACCAAGTCATTAATGACTTGTTGTAACTAATAGCTCAGGTATCAGGCTATTTGTTTGGTTCTTAGAGTCAATTACCTATTTAGAAGTCTTCTTTAGTTCCAAATAACCACTGGAAAAAAACTTTAGTAAAATGATCTCAGATGTGAATTTTGACTATGCCAATAACTCTAGATTATTGATTTTAGGCTAGAAATACCATTGGTTTGGGTCCAATGCACTCGAGCTTATTTTGACCTATTGGTCAGAGAGTTGGAAAATTGGAAGTTTGTGTGGGGGACCCATATTTGGTAGAAACGACCTCGAATTAAAAATTTAAGTTCTCCAATGCATTTGAAACATCAAATTTAATATGGTTACATAGTTCATCTGCATATATCAGATTTTGAATGAATCTCGAGGTGTCGTTGAAAACTTTTTACTGGTACTGGTGCATTGCGATCGTACCAAAGCCATCATGATCACACTATGGATCACAATAAGGCTATGGAGATCATATATGGGCGCTTATAGTACATAGGTGGTGATACCCACACCTGAGTGCCAAGGATAGGCATTTAAAGGCCCTTTAGGCAGTGTTTTGGGCACTTTTCATTCATCCTTGAGACATATATGCCCTAATATAGTTTGCTAAACTAAAATTGATTCTTGGTTGTAACTTGGGAGCTTAGTTAACATACCTTTTTTTTATTAACATTGGATTTAAGGTAAGAATACTTCAATTTAATTCTTGAATTTCTTAAATTCTTGATCAAAACCTCAAATAGATTGAAGTCTTGATTTTAGCCTAAATAATCTTAGTTTCCACCTACATATTGAGGGTTGTGATTCCTTAATAGTGTATGAACTTTGTGTTGACCTCAAAAACGTGGCTTTTGTAAGTTGGGCCCACTTGGGGTTTTTGGTGTCATTTTTGGATGCGAAGAACAATGGTGCAATATTGGTATTGATATTCACGTAATGATGTGTAGAATGTATTTTTGATAGCTTGGAACCTTGAAGAAGCTTACCAAAATAAAAAAGTGAAGGTTTAGTGTTTGTGATCTTTCTTCAGATTTAGGCTTATTCCTTGTTAGACTGAGCTATGTTATAGTATAATTTTGATATATTGTTAGATTTGGGAGGTATTTTAGGTGTTGGATTGATAAATGGTAAGGCTTGGGATTAGTTGCATCATTTAGGTCACTTGAACTCATAGGTTAGAATGCTTGACTTGTAGGCTTGAACCTTGGGGAATTGGACTTCATATCTTATGACTAGCATGAGGATACCTTAGTTACTATAGTTGGACATAAGTGACATTGTCACTCATGTTGTGGGTAATTTGACATCAGTTGCTTACATTAATGAAAGTGACTTAGTTGCAAGAGTTGAGTTAGGTATATAGTTTGGGAAAAACCTTTACCTTAGGACTATTGGTGGCTATACATTTAAGAGTTGATTTGGATACCTTAGCCTAGTCCTGGGTAGAAGTTGTACTTAGAATGTATTTGGGGTATTAGAAGGGGGTTGTTGACTCATCTTAAGTTTGGAGTGATGTAGCTCTTTTGAAGACCATAGATACTTACTAAAGTCCTAGGAAATTCTCCCTTAAAAGCATGTTGGCTAATCAGGGAAAATGTTTTATGGTGATGACATTAGATATAATGTATATGGTTTTTTATCTAAGTTATTATTAATGCTATGAGTAGCTATGGATTATGCTATTAATTGACCCCATAGAAATTTTAATATATGAGACATTGATTAGGCTATTTTTTGGGCTTTGGGCTATGTTATTTCTCATTATACACCTTTGTTTAGTAATTAAGTTAGTGATCATGCTAGAAATCCCTCTTATTGCTACTAGTATGAGTCACTATGTTAATGAATATAGAGGGCATGTTTATTGACTACATAGGAAGCTATGTCACTAATTATGCTCGAAACCCGATGATAGTTTGTAATACTCATGTTATATATATTCACATATCTATTGGTAAATTGACATTGATGACGAATAATGACTTATGGAGGTATTCTCTTCCTTGTTTCTCCTTTATTTTCATTTACTTTAGCGCTCGTAGGGCTTGTCGTTTACATTAGCCCTCATGGGGCTTATCATTTACTTTAGGTTTTGTGGGGATTGTTCTTTATTATTGATATTAATTTACCTATTATGATGATGTTGATACCCAACAAGGCCAGAGGATATTGTGATGATAATAGTAATAGATAGCAAGGTCAGAGAATTTTATGAGAATGATAATGATACCTGGCAAGGTCAGAGGAGATTGTGACGATGATATTGATACCCAACAAGGACAAAGGATGTAATGATGATGATAGTGTTACCAAACAATAATAGAGTATATTTTGATGATGATGATGACACCAGCAAGGTCAGAGGGTGACTATAAAGATATACCCTCTAAGGATGGGGGATGATTTGTTGATGTGCCTATGTGTATATCTACCGGTTCGAGTCCTGCTAGCCATCTTTATAGTAATTGTACTCTTGTATATACATACATATATATATATATATGTATATATGTATATATATATATAAATATGTATATAATGTGGATGGAATTCAACATTAGAATGTCGAATGTAGCCCACTATTGTTAAATACATATACAGTGTAGTTAATGACTAATGATAACCAAGGATTCATGATGGATATTGTTTAATTGATTAATCAAGACTATTTGGTAATCAAGAAACTAGTTGTAAAATGAGGATTCTATTAGTGAGTAATGTTAGTGATAAATAATGGTTAGTTAAGGAATGTTGGCCATTAAAATTGCTATGTGGTGAATAGTTGCCTAATAGATGACTATAGTTATGTGATGGTTAGGAATCTAATGGTCTAGTTGATGATCCTTGCTTAACTTATAAATAGTGGATTATGGATATTGATGATAAGTGGCTAATGATGGTAATAGTATGGGAAATGGTTATATGGTTAATATTGGTAACTAATGAAAGTTTGGCAAAGTGTTCGATTGATGATAGATATGGAATATGGTTGAATAATGATGAGATTTGGATATGTTGTTGGTTGAATGCCTTATTATTACATCTCTTTGGTGTATCTCCAACACTATGGGATGCTATGATGAGTTTTTTATTTTACGCACCAGTTTTCATATGGGAGCCAACTTTATACTTGTGTTTTGTTGATATTATACTTTAGGATGTGTTACGGTCCCGAATTATCTATTTTGCATGAAAGTATTGGAATGTGTTGATGCCTTATGTTATTCTATTGTTCCAGTTTAATTACTTATTATATTTGGTGATGGCGGAGATGATGCAGATTCAATTATGTGCCTTGGATTAGTTAAGACCTTGCATGATATCAACTTTATATCATGACTTAGCTCAGTCGGCTGATGATGCCTATTGAGTACCCATTATTTTGGTACTCATACTATATTTCTGTGCCTTTTTGGTGCAGATTTGAGTACTAGTTATTGCCGTTGATTATTGCTTCCTCGTGCGGTGATTGATTTTTGGATATAGGGTAAGCTCATAGAGTTCGAGTCGCCCATTTTCCTTGTATATTTTATATTCAGTCCTTAGTATTAGAGACCGATGCATTAACTATATTCTATGTCTTTTAGGTTGTATTATTGACATTAAATGCTCTTGTATTTGTTCTACCAGGTCATGAGATTTGTATCTTTTGATGATTGATTATCTATTTAGTACACATTGCTTATATCATAACTTTTCTTCATTGAATTTTGCCTATGTTGGAATTTTCTACCGAATTAACCCATTGCGTTAGCTACTGGTTATGGTATTGGCTTACCTATTGGCAGAATATAGCAGTTGCAATTACTACCTGTAATTTGGGTCGTGTCAACCATGGACCAAAAGCTGTCTTAGTCAATTTTCAAAAATATATTTTTTAGTCTTAAAAGCTCACAAATCATCCCTTTAAGGTGGTACGATTCCCATTATGAAAGAATCTGTTTGTAATGTAAAAAATAGGAATAAATCCCTTTTTAGGAAAACTGTAGTAAAACTATGTTTTTCGTTTGAATCGTACTATTAAGTGAGCTTGAATGTACCGAACCTATGCATGCCATCACTAGTATCCATACAATACAATTATAAACGTCTAAACGTACATGGACAACAGCTACATCCTTTGAAAGGATACATCACTCACCCGGAGTCCAACTAATATTGTATAACGTCCCTGGGCCCAATAATATATAACCCACACAATCATAAAATCATAGTCCGGGAAACCATAATAATCCGCCGAGTTGAGTTGTAAACATTATACTAAAGGGTCATTAGCCTCAACTATGTCTAGCCTTCTAGTAATACTAGCATAATATGATTCTATAAGCAAAATAAGTATTTCATCTTAAGGGTCGATTCATCCCTAGATCCCCCAAACTAATAATTTAGGCTGTCATGGTATTCTACCCATAATCACAACCTAACATACTTATGTAACATGCAATATATATGATACACTAACTCATGAAGAAGAATAGATAGGATCCTACGTCAACGCCAACCTGCAAGTCCTTGAATCGCCTATAAATTATTCACATTTGCTCCACGATCCCAAAATGCTGTCACACTATGAAAATAGTAACCTACATGTCATTAGGAGTAAAACAAGACCCATATATCTATATAAAGGGTTGGGATATAATTTGGGTTAAGAATGGGCTCACGGGGCCCTCAAACGGAATCTAAAATTGAATCTGTCACGAGGTCCATCGAATGACAAGGAATGCATGTTCAAAAGTTGAGAACAAAAGGCGTATAAATCAGGTCCGAAATCAACCCCTAATGTTAAGAAATTCTAAGATCTAATTTCTAAGAATTTACTATGAAATAAGATGGAAATTGATGGAAAAATTAATGGAAATGACAAAGGAGTGTTAGGCTAGCTTACCTTAGATTCAATGGATGATTCCCCATTTTCCCACTCTTTAAGCTCTAAAAATGGTGTTTAAATTTTGAAAGAAATGGTGCAAAATTAGGGGGAAAAAGTGGGATTAATCCACCGCAGGTTCCGCTAAGCAGTCTAGTGCAAGTGATAGGTACCACTAAAGTTTCCCAATTGCCGCTAATGAGGGGTTCGTTTACGCGTTCCCTTTACCACTAAAGCGAGCCTTCTCCAGATGTACAAGGGCATTTAAGTGTTTTATGAGACTTAAAGCACATCCATTACCGCTTAAGCGATCATATGAAATGCCAGATATCAAATTTTTCTATGTCAAAAAATGGACTTCATTTGGTTGCTCAAGATTTGTTTGGAACCCCGTGCATCCCAATGAACTGTGCTACTATACAAAATTTGACTTTTCAGACTCAATGGAACAATCAAAACATTCATCCAAGATTATTTCGACTAAATGTGGGGCCTATACCTATAGTTCTATTTTCGATATAATTAGCCTAATAGCCCAAAATGAGTTTGGAAGCCTTAGGACCTAAACCAAGGGTCCCCTAGCCTAAAATCAATTTTCTAGAGCTAATGGTGGTATCAAATTCTCATTCAAGGTCATGTACTAGGAGTTTTGGTACGAGACCAATTTCTTAACAACAAAAGCTCCAAAATAAGGAAATGGGCCTAAAACCCAACGAATTGTCCGATAACTGAACAAAAAGTTCCAGCAAGTCACAAATGACCTGTATCCTCTATGGGAAGGCTTAAGAAACCTGAAATACACATAAATTAAGGAAATGACATAGAGGGTCATTATAATATCCATTACTAAAAGGACTTTTTTCTGCAAAAGTCAATAGATTAGAGAATTACGAAAACTCTAAGGGAAAAGGTATTGGACTCGCATGCTCTAAGCAAGACTCCCCAGATAACCTCTAAGGAAAATTGATGCTTTTAGGGGAATTCACCAAAGCTATCCCTTTATCATCAACTTCGTTACTTTACCTGCCAAACAACCAAGACTTATCCTCAACCACCAACTAGCCTCCAACTGAATCGAGGAATGTTGACGCAAGCAAATCCAAACCACAACACACTGATACCACATCGATACCAACATAACCAAGCAAAATCCTATCCAATACAAAGGAAAACCAAGGCATGAATCATGTGACCAACTCCAATATCAAAGTATAACCTTCTTTTACCCTTTTAAAACCTACTATACACCCCAAACCAAGAAGAAAGTCACCTGATTCCTATCTGTGTAACTCCATCACACTAACCTTGAGGAACTAAAGATTATACACCAAAAATCCACAATGGAAAGCATAGGAATAAGACTACAAGGTGATTCCTGGGCACACATATGGAGATGAACAATGTATGCAACCCATTGCCAATACTACAACTGGTCTGAGTGACCTTAAAAATTGTCAGTCAGGAGTCTGAACCACAAACACTTACAACTAGGCGATCCTATCAAGGATGTCCTATCAATTGAAGATGAAGCCATGTTGAATCTAACTCGAGTATACTACTCCCACTAAGTAGATCACATAAAATTCTGGCAAAAACTGAAAATCATAGTCAAGAACGGAAGAAACAACCCTTGAGTGCTGACGGGCCACCTTCCGAAGATCTATCAATCATAATCAATCCAAACCAGAAAAGATCAAATAGGTAGACATGGAAAGGGCTTAGCCAGCCTATTGGTGAAATCCTAACGAGAAACAAATCCATATCTGCTGGAGAGCATGAACCTCCTAAGCACACCCAAGAATCCACAAAGGCTGAAACTACACTAGAGATAAATAAAACTCTAGCAACTTAAGAAATTACAATCTTAGTCAGGAACTGGTCATAGTCTCGGCACAAAAATCTAAATCTCCAACTTAAGAAGCGTACATTGGAAAAATTACCTATCTTTACCTCCCTTATCTCTATAAGAACAAGAACCACTCCTCATAAAAAATAGAGTATCCAACTCCACACTAATACCAGGATCAAACCATCACCCATGGATGAGCCCAACAAACCTAAAAAGAAACTCAAAGATCTCTCGACATTATTATCGAAACCACTACCGAATGATGAACTAGACAACTCTGAACAAAGAGTCCCAAATTGGTTAGCCTAAAAAATAGGCTATATAATTAAATCACCTACTCTAAACCTATAACAAAACAAAAAATATGCTAACCTACCTCCTCCTTCACAACCAACTCAAAAACTGATCTATATTTTCCAACATAAGAGAAAAAAACAAACCTCACCACGCCATATGAAAGAAATCATCCAACCAAGATAGTCGCCTAAGACAATGAATAAGATCTGCAAGAAAGGAAATTCTAACTAGAAAATTCTTGTCCAACCATCTATCAAGCAAAGATCGACCAACATTAAACCATGGCAATAATAACAACAAGAGTAGAAACATTAGTATAAAGAGCAGGTAGAACCAAAAATAAAATTAGCAATAGTACTACTATAGGGCCACAAGAAGTCCAATATGCTAACATAAATGGGAGTCAAACCCAATTGCTACACCCCTATGGAAACATTAATATTTATCCACTCTATCCACTACTAAAAGGAATTATCTACATGGATAGTCATATAATCATGAATTCTACACAAACATGCATAATAATAAGTGTAAAAATACCAAGGCATATAACCATCGATAGGTCTAAAAACCCTACTAAACTCAAATAAAATAGTAAAGAAAAAAATAAAAGTCACACCTATCATGGTGGAATTTGAAGTCACATGTATGGCGCGCCTAAAAAGGTACAAATCTGAGTGGGTCCAAACTCAAACTAAGTGTCTGAACCACCAATTGAGGTACTAAATTCCCTACCTCCAACTAAAGATGACACATTACAATGGGACAGATCTGGATGGGCTGAATGACTAATTACTTCGCATCAAGGACACTCTCTGAACCAATGACCTATATCTCTGCAGTTGTATCAAACCCTTGAAGATCAAATCAGGTAATAAACATGAGCTAATCCTAACTGACTGACCAACCAACGCTGAGGATATTCCCTACTAAAATAACCATTCTCTCCACAATCGAAACACACCTCAAGAACTTTATGTTGATGGAAAAAATATGCTAGCTCTATCTAACAACTAATTCACATCCGAGGCACTCTCTAAACCAATGAACAATCTCACCACAACCTCGAAAAGATCCTATAATACTCTGAGGTACTGCACCTACTGATCTAGAACAACTACCATGGCCTAAAGATCCATATAAAATACTCCAAAAAGTCTAAAAGAAACTTTACCTGCTGCGACCATCACAAATGATCTGAGAGTCACCTCTAAAAGTCTCAATACAAGCTCTCTCTATGGCATTTGTATGATAAAAAACCAGACAGAAAGAATATTCAGCTGATATGAAATGTTTCAATGCCAAATAGAGTGGAAAAGCCAACTCACTAATAAATTCACATACCATCACATGCTCTAAAGGGTATAGCATATGAGTATGTCAAACCTTCTCATGAAGCCTAATCTTATACTCCAAAACTCATAAGGAACCCTCTGAACACTAATAAACCCAACTCTAGTATGAGAGTTGCTCGATGAATTGGATATCATCTTTAGCTGTGAGGTATCCATAAAAGGCTCAGTATCTCCAATGCTAAATCTTGATAGGTTGAAGTGGTCACAAACTTTACCAGAGCCTAGGTTGTCCCTAAATCCTTCATCTAGCACTGGAGATCATCAATATCTATCTCTGACTCATTGGTCTGACACTATGCTAAAATTCTAAGAACATGTCCCAAAGTCCTATTTGCATCTATTGACAACCTTGTATAATCTATTTGACAAAGAATAAAGTCAATAATATAATACAGGTTCATATAAATATGGGCATATGACAAAGAGACAATGATAGAATTTCCTAAGAATATCTTGTAGCCTCCCAGAGATAGAATACTGACATCTCTGCATCAATCCATAAGACTCTACTAGACACTTAGCTCTTGTACCAACACAACGGTAAACTTATCTATGATACCAATTTATCATAACCCAATTTCTCAGATCATGATGGCACCGACTATATCCCACCAGTTAAAAAGCTAACCCATAGTCCAAAACTGCTAGTAATGGACTAGTAAGAAAAATGAAAAATAAATATAATGTATGACTAATATACATAAGACAGTCCCAAAACCCGATGGAATCAATAAATGAGAATCTAATATATCAAGAGCGCAAGATTAAATACTAAATAAATTTACTAGTACAACCTTAAATCCCCAATCCATAGCTACTCCACATGACAAACACTACAATGATGATAACCCATACTTAGATTCATAGGCTGCAGAAGTGTAGTATGAGTACCACATAGGCAAATATTGATTGAGCTCCAAAGATGATGCAAATATAAATAATATTTAATAAAGAATGTAAACTATATCCAAATATCCAAGAAGCTAACATAATAGAACTAAGAAGGCAATAAGGAGGAGCTATCCTATCCTAGTCGTACTCAAGATCTAAAACACTATAACTTATATCACTGTGCAAAATAAAAATAAAGGGTAGAAGAAGGACATATAGTAGTATACATAACTAAGGAATGGATATAAAACATGAATAATTAAATAATGAGAGGGATATATGGTAATATTATGGCTAGATATATGTCTATATATAGGTATATAAATCTAACTCAAAGGAAACAATCTAAGGCAGTCAATCTAGAATCTCAAGTCATTCTAATCAAGTAGGAAAGATGATACTAGTATGATCTGGACCTATAATCACAATGTCTAAGCATAAGATAATTATCCATGATAAAATTATCTAAGAGTAAAGAAACAAAACCATAGCTCAAATCTGAGTACCAATCCAATAATCAACTTGCCAAGAATTAATCATAATAACAACAATATAGTAATAGGCTAGTTTAGATAAATAATACTTAAAATAATCCATAACCCAGAAGGCTTAATCAGCACACAATACACAATAAGCAACACTCATAACCTATACCTGTACAATTGCCCATAAGGCTGATAGATATAGAAATCAAACAACATACTGGTGATAGGCAATGCGCATGCAAGAATGAATACAAAGTAAATCCATGATACCATAATAAATCCACATTCTATAACATAACCTGGTGTATATACCTCCTCTAACTTGATAACTCATAAAGGAAGGACCTTTGGGACCTCTCTTCTCGAACATGATGACTCATAAATGAAGGTTCCTTAGGGGATTTGGAAGTACCCGTATACAAAAGCTAGTCTAGATTTAGGATTTCTAATAATCATCTTCATTATCAAACTCCTTAGTCTAATATTAGAGAGATATATAAAAGAAATTCATGAACTTAAACCATGGATAAAAGAAAGTATGTCTGCAAATATATTGCCTGAGATCAACTTTGAGACTAAATTAGTATCAAAGAGTAGAATGGGTTAAAATCTCTCTAGATCAAAGTAAATAGCAGTAGTAAAATTATCGATCAAAATCTAAGTTAGTCAATTTTCTAAAATATCATTTTTACAAAAGGTCATAAATCATCCCTTTTAAGGTGGTATAGTTCCTATTATGGAAGAATCGGTTATAAAGTAAAAAGTGGGAGTAAATACTTTTAGGAAAAAAATAAAACCATGTTTTAGTTGGAATAGTACCATTAGTGAGAATGAATGTATCGAACCTATGTATGCCATCACCAGTATCTGCACAATACAATTATAAGCATCTAAACATCCATAGGCTACAACTACATCCTTCGCAAGGGTAAATCACTCCCTCGGAGTTTAACTAATTTCATATCATGGCCTTGGGCTAATAATATATAAACAACACAACCATAATACAGTAGTCCAAGAAACCATAATAATCAATCTATTCATGTAGTAAACATTATAATAAAGGGTCATTAGACTCAACTATGTCTAGCCTGCTAGTAATCCTAGGATAATAGGATCTTATAAGATAAGCAAAATAGGTATTTATCTTAAAGGTCGATTTACCCTTCTATCCCATGAACTCATAATTTAGACAAAGTCATGGTGTTCTACCCATAATGATATCCTAAAATTCTTACCTAACAAGCAATATATATAATACACTATCTCATGAATAAGAGTAAATAAAAGCCTATTTCGATGCCGAACGACAAGTCCTTGAATTGCCCATAAATCATCTGCCCTTGATCCATAATATCAAAATACTTCCATACTTTCAAAATAGTTACCTACATGTCATTAGGAGTAAAATAAAACCCATATTGCTATATAAAGAATCGAGTCAAAATTTGGGTCAAGAATAGGCTATGGGGCCCATAAATAAAATCCAAAATTGAATCTTTCATGATGTCCCTCGAATAACAAGGAATGTGTGCTCAAAAGTTGATCACAATGGTGCATAAATCGGGGAACAAATCAACTCCTAAGTTTTAGAGATTTTAAGACCCAATTTCTAAGAATTTACCATGAGATAGGATAGAAATTTATGGGAAAATTAATGGGAAATGACCAAGTAATGTGAGGTTAGTTTACCTTAGATTTAATGGATGATTTCCATTTTTTCATCTTTTTAATCCCTCAAAATAGTGTGAAAATAGTGAAAGAAATGATAGGAAATTGGAGGAAGAAAGGTGATTTATCCACCCCAGGTGCCGCTAAAGTGGTCACCCAGCTGCTAAGGTGGAAACTTGGCAGCTTAAGTTGTTTTGTACAAGGGATGGCTACTGCTAAAGAAGCCCTATTAATGCTAAATCCACCCTATTAACACTAAAGTAAGGTGCACTTTAGTGGCAGACACCCTCTTACCGCTAAAGCGGTTAGCCAAATGGCCAAGGCATCTTAAGTGGCTCATGGGCACTATAGCATGGGCCGCTAAAGAGATACATGACCACTAAATTGGTGATATTAGATACCAGATATCAGGTTTCTCTAAGTCCAAAATGGACTTCGACCAGGTGCTCAAGATTTGTTCAAAACCCCGTGCACGCAAATGAATAATGTTACCATACCAACTTTGCCATTTTGGACGTAATGGAACTATTAAAATATTCACTTGTTTTTATTTCAACAAAATGTGGGGCCATACCTATAGTTTTATTTTCAATATAATCCCCCAATCGCTAAAAATAAGTCTAAAAGCCTCAGGACCTGAACCAAGGGTCTCCCTAGCCTAAAATCAATATTTTGGAGCTAATGGCATTGTTGGTATTCTCATCTGAGATCATATATTAAGAGTTTTGGTACGAGATAAATTCCATTATAGAAAAAGCACCAAAACAGGAAAATAAGCCTAAAATCTAAACAAACAATCTGATAACCAAACCGATTATCCTGGTAAGTCACAAATGACCCGTAGCTATTGTGGGAAGGATCGAGATGTCAAAAATACATGTAAATCAAGAAATAACCTAGAGGGACATTACAGTAGGACAGTTTTAGAAAGTGACTGAATTATTAGAAATATTATTATTTTGATGGACGTTGAGTTTGAGCTAAGTAATTTTGAAGAAATTGGGTGTTTCATTAATAAATTTCTTAACAAGATTTATTTATAAAGTTCTTTTGAAAATAATGGAGTATTACAACTTACAAAATTTTTGGGTAACTCTATCTATAATTAAGTTTAAGAAAAAGCGATTTATAAGAGCAACATGTTCAATGTGAATTGGATAATGACTTAATGTATTTTGAAATAAAAGTTGGGTGAATTGGAAGGAATTTTATCGATGGATTTTTAAGGGTATTCTAGGATAATTCATATTTTGAGTCTTATATGCCAAATAATGCATTTAGTGTCACGACCCAAACCAGGGCTTCGCCGAGATGGGCAAACGAGGATCGAAAACCACCCCCTGCACCTAACCAAACAGAACACAATACCCTCAATATTGGATGAATTTTGAACATCTAACTAGATAACACAAGATAAGATTAAACAATTTAAGTCATGTCTATAATTTGATAACTAATAACCAACCAAAACGACCAACAAACATCACCCAAGTCTACAGTAATCTACAAAGCCTTCTAACAAAACTAAAATCAATAAAGTGTCGGGATAAGTCCCCGACCCTGACAATGACAATTATAATGATACTGTAAACTCTCAATTCTAATCTATGAAGGGAAAATGATGAAATGCCCAAGTCTTATGGAGAATGGAAGATCACAACTTCACAACCAATGACTACCGAACTGAGACGATCCACCAACACTATGTAAGAAAAGTACAAGTATCTATGGTGCCTGCATCACATGGGGATACAGTGTTCAGAGACAATTAGTTGGTTGAGAACTAGTATGTAACTCAGGAAGTTAAGTCAAATCCAATTCAAATCCATGTGAACATCATCATATGCATGCAAAAATAATATGTCCAAAAAGGGAATAAGGCCTAAAATGCACATTAAAACTTTAGCCTGGATTGTGTAGATCAACTATCATCATGGGCTATTTGTGGCAAGCTCTCCCATAGTTGGAAGGGCCCTAGTGCGTGTTTCCGTACAAACCAGAGGATGCACGTATGCACCATGGGGGACTCGAACCTTCCGGCATATCAAGGTGACTTAAGAACCCAATTATGTAATATAATATGGGGGACTCGAGTATTCCAATCATATTATAGGGAGGACTCAAACCTACCAGTTATTTAGACCCCCATGACGGCAACTGTGTATTCCAGTATTGGTCTCTCAGGACCTCCCCTTTCACGAATCAGCTACACAACCCTTATTAATACCAATAAAACCATTTATCACATATTCTCATTCACTGAAACATAATACATATTTAGGCATATTCCATTGGTATTATCATACCAACTGTAATTGTAAGGTAACATCAATATGTCAGACCAATTATCATCACTTGGGAGAATTCACCCCTGGTTAAATTATACATTAGCTTGGGGAATTACACAACCCCATAAAGTTCAATTCAAAACCATTATGATTCATTAGCTTTTAATATTCTGCAATAGTCCAAGAGTTGTTCAATATGCATACATTTCATATTCAAAACCAATTCACAATATGTGGATGAGGTCATTACCAATTCAAAGATCAATATTCATAAATTAGGAAAAATCACAATCCCCTAGTTTATTCGCCATACTTATGCATCCTAAAAGTTCAAAACCATAATTAAAACTTGAATAATCATATGTAAACCATGGGAAAACATTATTCAAACACAAATATTCAAAACCCTTAACCCATGTTCAAAAACCCAACATCAAAACCATATGAATAGTACTTTAAGACACATGTTTTTTAAAAAGTAACAATTGGGGAAGAATAACATGCCTAAAATATTCTCAATTATGGAAACAAAACATTGAATTGACTTCTATATGATCAACCTTAAAGAAATCGTAACTTGCTTTGCTTGAATGAATTTGAGAGAGTAAAGAGGGTTTTTGATTTGTTAAAGTGTCAAAATAATTCTCCAAAGGTGTCTTATGGACGTGGGGTCTGTGTGGGTAAAGAGTAAAATGTCAAAAGTGCCCTCAATTTAAAAACTAAAAAATTGTTCCCAATGACTATGGGTCACACGACAACTCGTAATGACATATTATGACTCGTAACCATGAGTTGTATCCAAGATAGTGTCATCAGGCACACATATTATTGACCCTACAACTTACATCATATGACTCGTTAGGGGAACCTACAACTCATTGGGTCCTAGTCGTCACTAGGACTACACTTGGAACATACACTGATTTGACTATGATTGGAACATCATGAATCATAATAAGTCCTTAAGACTTATTGGGACCCACTCATACTTTGAGTAGATAACTTAGCCACATGCACTGGTCAGGATACGATTTGGGTCCTTATGACTCGTCAAGACTACCTCTGACTTATAAGGATGAGTTGTAGTAAGGCAGCAAAGATAAAATTTCAGAAGTTTTCAAGGACCAAGAATCTGGGGTGTTAAATACACCCCCCAAGGATCATTCATCCTTGAATGATAGAACAAGTTATTTTTAGTATGATTTGACTCCAAACACAACAACACTTACCTTTAACAAAGACAGAAAACAAAGATGTTAAGGAATACACATATATCATGCAAGACTATCCAAAGCGGGTAACAACAATGGGTATTTGGACTTTATTTCCACCTCGACTTCTAAAGTAGATTCTTCACTCTCTTGGTTTATCCATAGAACCTTTACCAAAGCTGAGTCCTTTGCTAAAAACTAGTGAACTTATTGATCACAAATGTTAATCGAGATATCCTAATAGGACAAATAATCTGAGAAGCCCACAGTCTCAAAAAGGAATGACCAAGGAAGGATAACCTACATACTATCTTAACATTGACACATGTAAGACCATATGAATAGAACTCATACTTGAAGGCAAATTTAGCTCATAAGCCACGTTGCCTACTTGCCTCAAAATAAGTGTAACGCCTCATATTTCCTTAGCATAATCTAAGTCCCAATACATAAGTATTCGTATATATAAACTTTTTGAAACACTAATTATTTTCCAGTTTAAATCCTTCCATTGAGTAGGAAATTGAATTAACTTTACATTGATATAAAATTTACCTAAATTCGATAACCGGGTAAAAAGCTATGGCGATTTAAAGTTTAAGTCGTTAAACACCATTATTTTAACCCTTAGCATGTCGCGTAGGTATCCCAAATGACAATTTTCAATTTCCAGTGTGATTCCACAATTATGGCACATCGCGGAGTAGGTCAATTTCCTATTTGTCAATTTTCAGTGGACCTCCGTGATGTTGGCAAGTCTCGGAGGTGGCCAAAATGGCATCTAAAGGTTTACCTCGATAATGGTGAATCACGCCATCATCCCAGTTCCTAGTTTCCAGTGACACGATCGATAGCGCCGCGTCGCGCTAGGTGCCCATTTCAAAAAAATTTGATGAAAACTTAATATTTCATTCAGGGTTTAAACAGTCCTTTACCCATTATTTTAGTCCACCCAGGTATGATATTTAAGCCCTAAAAATATTTTTAAAATCGTTCTTTAATTAATTTCCCCCATATCAAAAGACATTCTCTCCCAATCAAGAACCCTATCTCTCAAATTCAAGGTTAATCCTGAAGAATTTACCAAAAACATAAAGAAATCCATCAATTAAGGCATGTTAGATGTTCAACCATGAATCCCTTTTATCCATGGAGTCCAAGCAACCTTTTTAAATTATAAAATTATGATCTTTTCAAGTTATTGTGTTTTAAATTGGGATTTCACCCATGAAACTCCATAAAGTATGATTCTATTCCATTTTTCCATGAAATTATTGTTATTATTCAATCCTTCATGTTTTCATATTATTATTTATTGAATTAAACCAGGATTTAATACTATTATGATGAATCCATGCTATTTCTACAAGTTCCTTGGCATTTCTATGATTGTTTTAAAACCATAAACTACAAGTGTTTGATAAAATGCCTACAAAAGTGATTTATTTAATAAGAAACTTCATGTATTGGCCTTCAAGCTTTACTATCTTTTCAGTTTGTTGTTTTGAGTCCTGGGGGTATTGAATACCTGAAATCCATAGCTGCTTACTTAGTTTAGTATCAGTACATTATAGAATAGTCTTCAGATTATATCAGGAGTATTATCAGAATAGTGAGATATCAGTCATTCAACTCAGAACAGTGTAGTACTTAGTGTCTTTCAGTTGGGAGTAGGATTTACCACCGAGCGAGTGTAGGAATGGTGGCTTTCCCGTCAGATAGGCATACATTAGTAGAAACACCTATAATCTAGAACTCATAGACAACATAGGATATGAAAAGTCACCCATCAGATTAGGCTTGACTATCTCGCAGGGGTCACCGTCAGTTCAGGCTTGACTATCTCACAGGGGTCACCGTCAATTCAGGCTTGACACCCTTAGTCCTTTGGTTATTTTATAAGCTTAGTGGATCCATACAGCCATTGTTAGTACCCGTTGCATAGTATTAAAACCCTTCCAACTGGGGTTATAGGTTGGACCTCGATTAGCTCAAATTGGGGAATGTCAGTTAGATGATACCTCCCACAATCTTAGATATAGTCTCAGTTATAGTCTCAGCTCAGTTATCCAGTCTTCGTATTGTTTGACCAAAGCATACAGATTTTAGTTATCTCAGAAGATCAATTTACAGATTTTACTCAGTTCGTGTTATATGTTTGGTCATGAATCCACAATATTTATAAATTTTCCAGCATTTTCAGTATCTACAGATTTTAAGCTTTCTATTTAGAACTCCATCCTTTACATGTATGTCTAGTTAATTATTATCATTCCTATTCATGTGACCATGCATATCAGCCTACCTTATTTAGCATACCAGTATATTTAAAGTACTGATCGCATACCTTTTCTTTTATGCTATGATGTCTCATATCATAGGTGTTGAAGCTCAGTTCCTGGATCGCACCTAGATTCTCATATTATCAACAGTATAACAGAAGTGGTGAGTCCTCATCATTTGAGGAAAGATTATAATACTTCATGTCTTTATCTTAGTAGTTAGTAGAGTTAGTTGGGGCCTATCCCATCAACCCACAGTATCAAGTTTAGAGGTTTTTTAGACACTATAGTTAGCTATTCAGACTATTCAGATTTTAATATTTTTATCAGATTCATAATTCAGTAGTTATTTCATTATTAAAACCATATAGCATTTCATCTATTCTTCAACATTAATGATTATATTATTCAGTGCTCATAGCAGGTACTAGATCATGGTTCTACTTATGGTCTCTCGGGACCATAAGCATCATGTAACAACTAGGAAGTAGTCTTGGGTAATTACAAACTTTGGTATCAGAGCCTAAGGTTTTAAAGTGTCCTGGGAATTTTAAAAGGCACATCGAGTAAAGTCTTATGCATGGGTGTGTAGCGCGCCACACTTTTGGATGAGAGGCTACAAGGAATTTAGGAAAAAGTTTCCCTTCTTTCAAGTATTCATGTCGTACGATTGAGCATGAGATCAAGTTAAAATATCAATCTAATCTATTTCTTCCCTTTGTTTATATAACATGCCTCCAAATAAAAACGGAAGAAGAATAGGAACTCAGCCAGCCCTTCAGCCTGTCCAGGCAGATCCTCTGGACGAGCATGTCTCTCACACAAAATTTTGGGCTACGTTTACTACTCTAGAAAACTCCATAGTATCATAGAATGAACGGTCAGCCACTGTTCCATCTAACCTTGGCCAATACCACTGCAACTACAATTCAGGATTTCTACCAGATGAATCCTCCATCTTTCATGGAATCCAAGTCTGAAGAGGATCCATAGAAATTCTTAGATATGGTTTAGAAGGTAACGGATGCTATGGGGGTGACGTCTAGTCAGTGTGCTGAGTTTGTTGCATATCAATTGTAGGATATAGACCATACTTGATTTAAGTAGTAGAAAGTTGATAGAGGTGTCTATGCAGGGCCTATAGAATGGGAAGTGTTTGCCACAACTTTGTTAGACAAATTTTTTCCATTAGAGTTGAGGGAGGCCAAGTTTTAGAATTTATTAATTTAAGGAAAGACAGCATGAGTGTGAGGGAGTATTCTCTCAAGTTCAGTCAGTTAGCTAGATATGCTCCTCATGTGGTAGCTGACAATAGGTCCAACATGAGTAAGTTTGTGTCTAGCATGTCTGATAGTATGGTCAAGGAGTGTAGGACCGTAATACTGATTAATAAGATGGATTTTTCTAGGCTGATGGTCCATACTCAAAAGATAGAAGAGAAAAATATTAAGGAGAGAGAGAGAGAAAACAAGAGATCTAGGACAGGTAGTTTTAATTTCAATCAGCCAAAGTCAGAAGGTGGTAACCGTCCTCAATTTCATCAGAGGTCCTTAGCCCCAGTACCTTCTTCAGCCAGTGCCCTAGTACCCAAATTCAGAAATGACAATAGGGATTAGGCACCAGGCTCTAAGTCCCAGGTCAGTGTTAGCAATACTCATACCAATACTTTATGTTAGAAGTGTGGCAGACACCACCATGGTGAGTGTATAGAGGGTAGTGATATGTGCTCTGGGTGTGGAAAGCCATGCCATTAGATTTAAGAGTGTCATGTAGTTACTCATAAAGGTAGGGATGTGTGCCAATAGGGCAAGTCGCATCAGTCATCAATTCCATTCGATCGCCCGACTTAGTAGGGTGCTGCTTCCAGTGCTACCAATTGTCAATGTCCTAATAGATCATATGTTTTTCATTCCCGCCAAGATCAAGAAAATTCTTTTAATGTAGTTAATAATATGTTGCAGGTCTTTCACTTACATGTTTATGCTTTACTAGACCCTGGAGCTTCTCTTTCTTTTGAACTCCATACATAGATGTTAATTTTGTAGTTAATCCCGAAAATCTAGCAGAGCCCTTTTTAGTGTCTACCCCAGTAGGCATTTCCATTATATCCATACAGGTATATAGGAGCTTTTCCATCACAATATCTAAAAATATTACCTCAGTTGATCACGTGGAGTTAGAGATGATGGATTTTGACATCATTCTCGACATGGATTGGCTCTACTCATGCTATACCTAAGTTGATTGTAGAAACAGAATAGTTCATTTTCAGTTCCCAAATGAACCTGTCCTTGAATGGAGGGGTAGTACTACAGCTCTTAGGGGTCAGTTGATTTCATACCTTAGAGCCAGAAATATGATATCAAAGGGGTGTATTTACCACCTTGTTTGAGTCAAAGACTCTAACCCAAAAACTCCTACTCTTGAGTCAGTCCTAGTAGTAAATGAATTCTCAGATGTATTTCCTGAAGATCTTCCTGGAGTTCCTCCCAAAAGGGAAATCAACTTCGAAATTGACCTTCTCCTAAATACTCAGCCTATATCTATTTTACCATATAGAATGGCTCTAGCTAAACTCAAAAAACTGAAAGAACTGTTGAAAGATCTCTTAGATAAGGGATTTATTAGACCCAGCATCTCCCAATGGGGCGTACCTGATTTATTTGTGCGTAAGAAAGATGGTTCTCTCAGAATGTGCATAGACTACCATAAGTTGAACAAAGTCGCAGTTAAGAATAACTTTCCACTTCCTAGAATCAATGATTTGTTTGACTAACTTCAGGGTGCCAGTTACTTTTCCAAGATAGTCTTCAGATCAAGCTATCATCATCTTAGAGTCAGAGAATGTGATATTCCAAAAAATAGTTTTCCAAACTCGGTATGGTCACTTAGAATTTCTAGTCATGTCCTTTAGTCTTACAAATTCCCCAGCAGCCTTCATGGACTTTATGAACCGAGTGTTCAAGCAGTACTTGGACATGTTCATTATAGTATTCATTGATGACATTCTTGTTTACTCCCATAGTGAAAACGATCATGCAGACCATCTCAGAATATTATTGCAAACTCTTAGAGCCCATCAGTTGTTCGCTAATTTTAGTAAGTGTGAAATCTAGCTAAGATCAATAGATTTCCTTGGCCATATTATTTCCGATGATGGCATCAGAGTTGATCCTCAAAAGACCAAAGCGGTGAGAAATTGGCATAGACCCATCTCTTTATCAGATTTCAGGAGTTTCTTAGGTTTAGATGGCTATTACCGTCGGTTTGATAAAGGGTTTTCTTCTATTGCATCCCCCATGTCCAGATTGACTCACAAGAAAGTTAAGTTTCAGTGGTCATATTCTTGCGATAAAAGTTTTTAGGAGTTGAAGACTCGACATACCTCAACCCCAGTTCTTACTCTACCAAATACTTCAGATGGTTTTATTGTGTACTGTGATAAATCCAGAGTAGGTTTGGGTTGTGTCCTCATGCAGAGAGGTAAGTTCATAGCCTATGACTCTAGACAACTTAAACCCCATAAGAATAATTACCCTACTCATGATCTTGAGTTTGCAGCTGTAGTTTTTACCTTACAGATTTGGAGGAATTACTTATATGAGATGCATGTAGATATGTTCAACGATCACCAAAGCCTTCAGTATGTGTTCTCTCAGAAATATTTGAATCTGCATCATAGAAGGTGGTTAGAGTTATTAAAGGATTATGACATGAGTGTTTTGTATCATCCGAGCATGGACAATATAGTGGCTGATGCTCTCAGTAGAATGTCTATGGGTAGTGTATCTCATATTGAGGATGGTAAGAAGAATTTAGCTCACGAAGTTCATACCCTTTCCCGACTAGGTGTCTATTTACTCAATTCAGAAGAAGGTAGTGTATGGGTGCAGAGTAGCTCAGGATAGAGATCCCAGTCTAGTATAGTTGAAAGAATCAGTCAGAGATCATAAAGTGGAGGTTTTCTCCCAAGGGGGAGATCGTGTTTTGCGTTGTCAGGGTAGATTGTATGTGTTTGGTGTAGATGAGTTGAGGCAAAGAATTCTTGCAGAAGCACATGGATTCATATATGGGCCATTAAGATGTACTACTATTTGCGGGACATCTGTTGGTGGAGTGGGATGAAGTGAGATACTGCAGAGTTTGTAGCTAAGTGCTCTACATGCCAGCAAGTTAAGATTGACCACCAAAAATCTTGTGGGTCTATGCAGGAGTTCAGTATTCCCATGTGGAAAAGGGAGGAAATGAACATAGACTTTGAGACAGGTTTGCCTCGTACCCATCATAAACATGACTCTATTTGGGTTATTGTAGATAGGATGACCAAATCAGCTAATTTCTTGCCAGTCCATACCTCTTACTAAGATGAGGACTATGCCAATCTCTATCTCAGAGAGTTGGTTAGGTTGCATAGTATTCCCTTATGTATCATCTTAGATAGAGGTACTCAGTTTACCACTCACTTCTGGAAATCATTCCAAAAGGGTGTTGGTACCCAAGTCTACCATAGTACATTCTTCCACCCTCAGACTGACGGTCAAGTAGAACAAACCATTCAGACTCTTGAAGATCTGTTAAGAGAATGTGTTGTTGATTTAAAGGGGAGTTGGGATGATCATTTGCCTTTGATTGAATTCGCATAGAATAACAACTATAATTCTAGTATCTTTATGGCTCCATTTAAGGATCTCTATTGTAGGAGATGTAGATCTCCAATTGGTTGGTTTAAAGTAGGAGGTCGCAGTAGTAGGGCCTAACTTGGTATTTGAAGTGTTAGAGAAGGTTTGGTTGATCAAATAAAGGCTTAGGGCAACCCAGAGCCGAAAGAAACTATATACAGACATGAGATAAAGGATTTTGAGTTTGAGGTCGATGATTTTGTGTACTTGAAAATATCTCCCATGAAAGGAGTGAAGAGATTCGACAAGAAAGGAAAACTAAGTTCCCTATGTGTCGGTCTCTTTAGAATTCTCAGTTGTTTCAGAAAGGTAGCTTACGAGCTTGAGTGGCCATCATATTTATCCTCAGTACATCTAGTGTTCCATGTCTCATTGTTGAAAAAGTGTATTGGTGATCCAGGTGTTGTTGTTCCCTTAGAAAGTGTTGATATTCAGAATAATCTTTCCTTTGACGAAGTTCCAGTCAAAATTCTTGATCATCAAGTTCGAAGAATAAGGAAAAAAAATTCACTAGTTAAAGTTCTTTGGTGGAAGATATTCATGGAGGTAGACACTTGGGAAGCAGAGGCAGATATGCGGACCAAGTACCCTCATCTCTTATTCATGAATCCAAATTCAGTATAAGGTACCAAATCTACATAAGATTTTTCTCAATCATTCTTAGTTTCAGTTGCACATCATGTTCATGTCAGTCGTCCATTCATGAATTAGTTCAGTTAAGCATTCCATGCATCAGACATGCATATTCAATGTGTAAGCTCAGTCCATCAATTCCCTCAGCTTAACCAGTTTCATTCGAGGATGAATGATCCCAATGAGGAGATATTGTAATGCCCTGTATTTTCTTAGAAAAATCTAAGTCCCAATAGATGAGTATTCGTATATATAAAATTTTCAAAACACTCATTATATTCCAATTTAGAGTCTGCCATTACGTAGGAAATTAAATTAGCTTTCCAACGATATAAAATTTTCCTAAATTCGATAACCGGGTAAGAAGTTATGGCATTTTAAAGTTTCAGTCATTAAACATCGTCATTTTAACCCTTAGCACGTCACGTTGGCATCCCAAATGGCAATTGTTAATTTCCAGTGTGACTCCGCGATCATGGCGAGTCACGGAGTAGGCCAATTTCCCATTGGACAATTTCTAGAGGGCCTCCGCAATGTTGGTGCATCGTGGAGGAGGCCAAAATTGCATCCAAAGGCTTACCACAATAATGGCGCATCATACCATCAGCCCAGTTCCAAGTTGTCAATTTACAGTGACACGGCGCGACAGCGCCGCGTCGCGCCAGGTGCCCATTTCAAAAAAATTCGATGAAAAATTAATATTTTGTTCAGGGATAAAACAGTCCTTTCCCCATTACTTTAGTCCACCAAGGTGTGATATTTAAGCCCTAAAATGTTTTTAAAATCATTCTTTAATTAATTTCCCCCAAATCAAAATGCATTCTCTCCCAATCAAGAATCCTAGCTCTCAAATTCAAGGTCAATCCTGAAGAATTCACCAAGAACTTTAAGAAATCCATCAATTAAGGTATGTTAGATATTCATCCATAGATCCCTTTCATCCATGGAGTCCAAGAAACCTTTTAAAATTATAAAATTGTGATCTTTTCAAGTTATTGTGTTTTAAATTTGGATTTCACCCATGAATTTCCATGAACTATGATTCTATACCATGTTACCTTGAAATTATTGTTATTATTCAATCCTCCATGTTTTCATATTATTATTTATTGAATTAAACCATGATTTAATGCTATTATAATGAATCTGTGCTATTTCTATAAGTTCCATGACATTCCAATGATTGTTTTAAAACCATGAACTACAAGTGTTTGATAAAATGCCTACAAGAGTGATTTATTTAATAAAACCCTTCATGTTTTGTCCTTCAAGCTTTAGTGTTTTTTCAGTATTGTTTTTTTGAGTCCTGGGGGTATTGAATACCCAAAATCCATAGCTTCTTACTTAGTCTAGTATTAGTACATTACAGAATAGTCTTTGGAATATATTATGAGCATTATCAGAATAGTCAGATATCGGTCATTCAACTCAGAATAATTTATTACATCAGTGTCTTTCAGTTGGGAGTAGGATTTAGCACCGAGTGAGTGTAGGGATGGCGACTTCCCCGTTAGATAGGCAGAGTCATTAGTAGAAGAACCTATACTCCAAAACTACGTAACCAAAATAGGATATCATAAGTCACCCATTAGATTAGGCTTGACTATCTCGCAGGGGTCACCCGTCAGTTCAGGCTTGACACCCTTAGTCCTTTGGACATCATATCAGTTTAGTGGATCCACACAGCCATTGTTAGTACCCGTAGAATGGTATTAACACCCTTCCAACTGGAGTTACAGGTTGGACCCCGATTAGCATAAATTGGGGAATGTCAGTTAAATGATACCTCCCACAGTCTCAGCTATAGTATCAGTTGCAGTCCCAGATCAGTTATCCAGTCTTAGTGTCGTTTGACCAAAGCATATAGATTTTAGTTATCTCAGTATATCAAATTACAAATTTTACTCAGTTCATGTTATATGATTGTTCATACATCCACAGTATTTACAAATTTTCCTGCATTTTCATTATCTATAAATTTCATGCCTTCTATTCAGTACTTCATGCTTTACATGTATGTCCAGTTAATTATTACCATTCCTATCCATGAGACCATGCATATCAGCCTACCTCATTTAACATACTAGTACATTCAAAGTACTGATCGCATACCTTTTCTTTTGCGCTATGATGTCTCATATCATAGGTGCTGACGCTCAGTTCCCGGATCACACCTAGATTCTCAGCTTATCAACAGTACAATAGTAGTGATGAGTCCTCATCATCCGAGGAAATATTATACTACTTCATGTCTTTATCTCATTAGTTAGTAAAGTTAGTTGGGTCTTGTCCCGTCAACTCACAGTACCCTGTTTAGAGGCTTTTCAAACACTACAATTAGCTATTCAAACTATTCAGATTTTAGTATCTTTATCAGATTCATAATTCAGTAGTTGTTTCATTATTAAAACCTTATCTATTTCAGTTATTCTTCTGCATTAATGATTATATTAGTCACTGCTCACAACAGGTACTAGCTCATGGGTTAGCTTGTGGTCTCTTGAGATCCTAAGAACCGTGTAACGACTAGGGGGTTGTCTCGGGTCGTTACAATATGAAAGGGGACAACTTAATAAGGGCTGAGCTTTCCTTTCATTCCAAACTACATCACTCCCTTCATGGGAGACACCTTTGTCAGATTTCAAGATAGTCTCAGTCAAGCCATGATCAATAGAATTCAGTCAGTTACAAAACTCAGGAAAATTCAGTAATCTCAGTGTCAGTCCAGTCCCAATTCAATATTCAGTTAAATCATCAGTAAACTCAGTCAGTTATCAGAATTTAGTAGCATTCCTCTAGTCAATGGAACTCAATGAACTCAGTCCAATTTAGCTCAATATAATCAGATCAGTGTCTATTCATATGGGAGTAGGATTCAGCTCCGAGTGAACCCAAGGATAGGAACTCACCTGCTAGCAAATTTACATCCGTATAGAACTTTTTACGACTTTGGGTAGTCTTAAGCTTATCCCAAATCACCTTCACCCTCTCCATAGCTTGGTAAACAAATTCAAGACTATACAACTTATTCTCACAAACCTCAAACCACCCAATAGGAGACCTACACCTCCTCCTATAAAATTCCTTGAATGGAGTCATTCCAATACTCGAGTGATAGTTATTATTATACAGAAACTTGATGAAAGGAAAATGGTCAACCCAACCTCTACCAAAATTGATCACAAAAGACCTCATTATGTCTTCCAAAGTCTGTTTTATCCTCTCCACTTATCCATCTATCTGAGAGTGGAAAGTGGTACTAAGGTTAACCTTAGTCCCCAAACCTCTTAGAAAGGAATGCTAAAAGTGATATGAGTATTAAGTATCTCGATCAGATATGATAGAAACTAGAGCACCATGCAACTTCATGATATCTTCAATAAAGAGCTTAGCATAATCCTCTACTGAATAATTAGTCCTCACATGCAAGAAGTGAACAGACTTAGTCATCATATCCATGATGACCCAAATGGAATCAAATTAATGACGGGAATGCGGAAGACCAGTAATGAAATCCATATTAATAACTTCCCTTTTCCAGATGACCAATTCAATCTCTTGAGACGAACCACCATTCCTTAAGTTCTCAACCTTCACTTGTTGGCTAACCATACACTTAGCCCCAAAATTGTCCACATCCCTCTTCAAATTATTCCACCAATAAATTTCTCTTAAGTCATGATACATCTTAGTTGAACCAGGATGAACGGTGTACCTCGACTCATGAACTTCAGTCAAAATCTTCTCTCATAGCCCATAAAAATCTGGAACATATATACTGCCTTGGTACCTTAAGATATCATCTCCACTAATCTCAAAAGCCATCACCTTATAATGACCCATATCATCCTTGATTTACATCAAAATAGGATCCAAAACCTGTTTCTCTTTCACCTCAGTACCAAGAGATGACTTCACCTCCTCTTGCAAAATAACACCACCATAACTTGTTGGTTCTTAGTAATCACCGAAACAACAACACTTAGAACATACACTACTTTGCCTATGATTAGGACATCACGACTCTTAATGAGTCCTTATGACTTATTGGGATCCACTCATACTTAGAGCAGATAACTTAGCCATACACACTGTTAAGGATATGATTTGGTTCCTTATGACTCATCAAAATTCCCTGCAACTCATAAGGTGGAGTCATAGTCTGGGCAGTAAGGACAAAATTTTAGAAATTTTCATGGATCAAGAATCTGGGTGTTGCACTTAGACTTTAAAATATTATTATGAACTATTCCTATCAAAGACAAACATATGTTATTAAAAAAAAAAGTAATTATAGACAAATCAAAATAATGAAACACTTAAGCACACAAATAATTTTTATGTGTCCTGGCATCATGAGACCTTTCAAACCAAAGGTAATCCTAATATTTGAAGGATATAAATTCCATTTGTAAGATGTTCCATTTTCCTAAAAATATACTTTACAGATTTTATGGATAAATAAAATTGTGATGTCCTAGGAAAAAAAATTTTGTTAAGATCTCGGACGAAAATGTGTTGAATTCTATTCTTTATCGTGATTAATAATTTTTCTGTGTGGAATTTATGGATATACAACCCGTCATCACGTAGAACATTGAATAATCTTTCCAACGATATATGGATCATCCAAAACAGACACTCGAGCAATGAGTTATGATCATTCCGATCTAACCGTTAATAGTGGTGAACAGTAAATGTGCAGGAAAAAAATACTGAGGCCAGGTGAATTTTAGGGTCCACTTCAAATGATCATAACTCTTTTTACATAATGATCTGGGTGAGCTACTATATATCAACAAAAATCTCTGAAAGTCCTCTTTCAAATGAAATTGGTTTCATCCAATTTGGCCATCGGAGCAAAATGTTATAGTTGATCTACTTCAGACTATCAAAACAGTCCACCAAAGGACAGATTTGACATTATTTGATTTTTAAGGGTATTTTGGTTATTCCCACTCTAATCCATCTGGGTAAACCATGGATTTAAGTCCATTAAGAGCATTCAATAGCTCATTTTTCTCCAAAATTTCCTAAGGCTCAAACCCCAACCCTACTACTCCAAATTTCATCCTTCTATGTCTCTTGATTGAACCGTAGAAATTTTAAATTGGTTTGGTATTCGAGTTGATCATGTTAAGGGCTTCGAGAAGCACTCTTTATTTTCGTGAATAAAGTTCCAGAGTTGGAAGTTCATATTCATCTTCCATTTTTAGGTATGTGGGGCTTTGAACAAGATTATCCTTTCGATCTTGTGCCCGGTATTTTTGTTGAATTACATTGACATGAGATTTTACATGTTTTACCATGAATTGGAAATATGGTTTTATATCTTATATTATTTTCCATGAGCTATGGGATTATGTCATCCGATATGTGTATGATGTTGAGATAAAATTATGTCCAAAAAGTATTTGATTATGAGAGTATGATGATTTAATTTGTTAAGACTTGATTTATACTATCATTCCACTATTTCCTTATTATGAATTTATAATTGATATTGGAAATTCCATATCTCTACTATGGGTTGATGTCTCAAGTACCTTTAAATGAGAGTTGGATGGCAAATTGAAAAATGTTGATATTGAAGTTGCAATGAGTCTTGGTATTTTTCGGATGGTTTTGATAAGATAAAATATTGAAAATATTATGTATTGAGTCTTCATATCCTTGTCTAAATGTCGAGTCAGTTATGGTTCAATGCATTGATACCTTGTTGATGTTGAGGAAGATTAAAATGTTTTGAGCTAAAATGTGTTGAGTTAGGAATCCACAAATTGATATGATTTGATAAATGAGAAAGAGATTTGATTTGGTCTTTATGATAGACTCTTGTGATGTTGTGGTGGATTTCCTAACCTGGTCTAAGCTTGTCGGGTAGTAGTGCGTAGCACCGAGAGGGAAATTTGGTATTTCCCCAAACCTATGTGCCACCGTAGGGTTGTTTGATGATGATATTATTGGCCAAAGAGCCCGATTGTGATTATTGCAGTTTTAAGGTTGTGATCCCTAGCAAAGAGTATGACGCTCCCACTAATAAGGGTTTCAAACATTCGTATTCCATGTAGCTCACGTGGGGTTGTCGTTTATAGGAAACTCCCCTGTCCATAAGAGTCATGTTTATTGAAATACCGAGTCACTCTGAGTTTTGATGTGGTAAGTAAAGTTTTCTACGATGATCTATAATGATTTATGATGTTTTTCTACTACATTTCCTATCTAAGATGTTATGAGTTGCATGATTCAATGTCACTTAAGCCAGGTGTGTCATTATTGTCCGTATATACGTTTTTATGAAATTTATGATATTATTTATATTTTGAATGCTCCCCCACATACTCAGTATGTATCTTGTGTTGACCCACATATTTCTCTATGGGATACATTCTTACCATGATGTAGGTTCAGGTACTCAGCCGCAGCCGCGACAGTGATATCCGAGTGCCACATCTACGTTTCTTCAGTGGTGAGTTCATATGGTTTGAGGACCAAGTTGCATGTTTTGGTGTTGTTGTTTAGTGATTCCTTTGGTCTGTTAAGTCAGTTGGGGGTTTGTCCCAATGTCTCGTTGATTTTGCTGTATAGAGGCTATGTCAGACTAGTGTATTATTGGGTTGGTTTGTGTATAGATATTCCATATATGTACAGTATAACGATATTCCGTGTCATTTGGGATATGATATGATATATACTTATATATATATCCTTAGCGTAGCGTGTATGTTGTTGTGTTGGAACCCAAGGGTAGTGTTTTGGCTTAAAAGGTTAGCTTGAGGCTACGTGTAGCCTTGAGCACCGTGTGGCATCTCGGGATGATATTTTGGGGTGTTACAAACTTGGTATCAGAGCCTAAGGTTGTGAAGATCCCTAGGGAGTCTGATAAGCCGAGGTACGTAGAGTCTTGAGCAACGGTGTGTAGCGCGCCATACCTATGATCAAGAGGCTACAGGGCGTTCTAGGAAAAGTCATTTCTTTCTTTCTACAAGAGTCTATCATGCTTACAACTATTTCCTTCTACTATTAATTCGTGCGTTCTTATGACAAAAAATGCCTCCACATCGAGCTCGCAGAAACAACAACCAACCTCGACCCGTTGATCCATTACATAAGACGGTATCCCATGATGAATTTTGGGAAGCTTTTCAGACGCTAGCCCAGGCAGTTACCTCCAATACTTAGTCCAAAGCTCCACCTCCACTGGAAAATAATTCGGTAGCAGCATGAATTCATGATTTTATGCGGATGAATACGCCAGAGTTTCATGGGTGAGAGAAGGTGAGGAGCCACAGATGTATGTTGATGAAATGAAGAAAATTACATAGATTATGCACATGACCGAGGAAGAAAGTGTGGAGCTGGCTTCTTATCAGTTGAACGATGTTGCCTATGACTGGGTGCAGATGTGGAATAAGGGTAGAGAGAAAGATACCGTTCCGGTGACTTGGCAATTGTTCCAAGATACTTTTTTGGATAGATTTTTTCCTCTTGAGTTACGGGAAGCTAAGATAGAGGAGTTTATGAATTTGAGACAAGGCTCCATATTGGTTAAGGAGTATTGTCTTAAGTTCTGGGTATAGATTGGCTTCACTCATGCTATGCGTCTATTGATTGTTGTGCCCGTGTGGTCAAGTTTCAGTTTCCTGATGAACCTATGGTCCGAGAGTTCTGTGTTCCTAAGGGTCATTTCATATCCTATCTCAAAGCTAGGAAGTTGATTTCCAAGGGTTGCATCCACCATTTGGTTCGGGTTAAAGACACTAAGTCTGAAACCCCGACCATTCAGTAAATTAATGTTGTTATTGAGTTTCTTGATATATTTCCGGAAGATCTCCCTAGAATACCTCTTGATAGAGATATAAAGTTCGGGATTGACCTTCTACCCGATACTCAACCTATTTCCATTCCTTCGTATCGCATGGCTCCCGCGGAACTTAAAGAGTTGAAGAAGCAATTGAAAGATCTTTTAGAAAAAAACTTTATCAGACCTAGTGTGTCCCCGTGGGGTGCACCTATCCTATTTGTGCATAAGAAAGATGGTTCTTTGCGGATGTGTATTGATTACTGGCAGCTTAATAGGGTTACTATCATGAATAAATATCCGCTTCCTCGAATTGATGATTTATTTGATCAATTGCAAGGTCCGAGCTACTTTTTGAAGATAGACCTCAGATTTGGTTATCACCAACTTAAGGTTAGGGAATGTGATATCCCCATGACAGCCTTCCGAACCCGTTACGGTTATTTTGAATTTCTAGTGATGTCTTTCGGGTTAACTAATGCTCCAGCAACTTTCATGGATCTTATGAACCGTGTATTTCGTCCATATCTGGATTAATTTGTAATATTGTTCCTTGATGATATTCTTATTTACTCATGAAGTGAGGGTGATTATGCGGATCATCTCCGAATCGTGTTGGAAACTCTTTGAACTCATTGGTTGTATGGTAAGTTTAGTATGTGTGAGTTCTTGCTGAACTCTGTAGCCTTCTTGGGTCATGCTGTTTCTTCCGAAGGTATTAGAGTTGATTCTCAAAAGATAGAGGCTATAAAAAGTTGCATAAACCTATTTCTCCTTCTGATATCTAAAGTTTCTTGGGTCTAGCTGGTTATTATCGTCATTTTGTTGAAGGGTTTTTATCTATTGCGTCTCCTATGACCCGTTTGACCCAAAAGAAAGTGAAGTTCCTGTGGTCCGAATCTTGCGAGAAGAGTTTTCAGGAGTTGAAGACTCGACTCACTTCAGCCCTTGTGTTGACTTTGCCTGACGGTGTTGATGGTTTTGTGGTGTATTGTGATGCTTACAAAGTCGGTTTGGGTTGTGTATTGATGCAAAAGGGCAAGGTTATAGCTTATGCTTACAGGCAGCTAAAGCCTCACTAGAAGAATTATCCTACCCATGACCTTGAATTAGCTGCCGTAGTTTTTGCTTTAAAAATCTGGAGACATTATTTGTATGGTGTCCATGTCGACGTCTTCACGGACCATAAGATCTTACAGTATGTATTCACCCAAAAGGAGTTGAATCTTAGGTAGAGACGATGGTTAGAACTATTGAAATATTATGATATGAGCGTGCTATATCATCCGAGCAAGGCCAATATAGTAGAAGATGCCCTTAGTTGGAAGTCCATGGGTAGCGTAGCATATGTGGAGATTAGTAAGAAGGAGTTGGCCTGTGAGGTACATCGTTTGTCTAGATTG
Organism: Capsicum pubescens; assembly: GCA_030864215.1. Taxonomy (NCBI): domain Eukaryota; kingdom Viridiplantae; phylum Streptophyta; class Magnoliopsida; order Solanales; family Solanaceae; genus Capsicum; species Capsicum pubescens. The sequence continues at coordinate 181,428,712 of CM061546.1, read as the reverse complement.
GGGGTTAGATTGTTTGGTGATGCTGAGAGTAGTATAAGAGTGCAAAGTGGTTTCGAATCCTCTTTAGTTTTGGAAGTAAAGGAGAAGGAAGACAGCGATCCTACCTTGGTCGGGTTAAAAGAGTCAGTTAAAGACCAAAAGGTGAAAGTTTTCTCCCAAGGGGGAGATGGCGTTTTGAGACTCCGAGAAAGATTATGTGTTCCTGATGTTGATAACTTGAAAAAGAGGATTATGGAGGAAGCGCATGGTACGTGATACTCCATCCATCCTGGTGCTACCAAGATGTACCATGATTTATGGGAAATCTATTGGTGGAACGGTATGAAGAGGAACATAGAAGAATATGTGGTGAAGTGTTCCACATGTCAACAGGTTAAAATAGAGGATCAAAGGCCCAGTGGTGTGATGCAAGAGTTTAGAATTCCTACTTGGAAGTGGGAAGAAGTGAATATGGACTTCATAGTTGGTTTGCCTCCTTCTCGTCGCCATCATGATTCGATTTGGATTGTGGTAGATCGGCTAATGAAATCAGCTCATTTCTTGCCTGTGCATTCATTGTATACAACTGAAGATTATTCTAGAATATATATTCGGGAACTCGTCAGACTTCATGGAATCCCTTTGGCTATTATTTCTGACAGAGGTACTCAGTTTACCTTTCAATTTCGGAAATCTTTCCAGAAGGGTCTAGGTACCCAAATTCGTTTAAGTTTTGCTTTCCATCCACAAACAGATGGTTAGACCGAGCGGACCATTCAGACTTTAGAAGATATGTTGAGGGCTTGTGTGCTTGATTTTAAAGGTAGTTGGGATGAGCACTTAGCATTAATCGAGTTTGCTTACAATAACAGTTTTCATGCTACTATTGGAATGGCCTCGTTTGAAGCTTTCTTTGTATGGTAGAAGGTGTAGATCACCCATTGGTTTGTTTGAAGTTGGTGAGGCTGCCGCGACTGGACCGAATGTGGTGTTCGAGGCCATGGAGAAGGTTAAGTTAATTCGAGAAAGGTTGAAAACCGCCTAAAGTCGTCAAAAATCATACACATTTGTAAGGAGGAAAGACCTTGAATTTGATGTTGGTGATTTAGTGTACTTGAAAGTTTCACCCATGAAAAGGGTGAAGAGATTTGGGAAGAAAGGGAAACTAAGTCCCCATTACATTGGTCCCTATAAGATTGTGGATCGCATTGGGAAGTAGCGTATAATGTTGAATTGCCCGTGGAGTTATCTAACGTCCATCCGGTTTTTCATGTTTCGATGCTTAAGAAGTCTATTGGTGATTCTGTTGTGATTGATCCTTCCGAAAGCTCGGGTATTCCATATAGTCTTTCATATGAAGATATTTCGGTTGAGGTTTTTGACTTTCAAGTTCGTAGGCTAAGAAACAAGGAAGTTCCTTTGGTTAAAGTGCTTTGGTGAAATCAATTCGTGGAGAGTACTACTTGGGAAGCCGAAGCGGATATGCGCGCCAAATATCCCCACCTCTTTCCTACGAATCCTGAGCATGTCAAAGGTATCGTTCTCTTTTGATTTGATCCTTATTGATATGTTTATCTTGGCTTGTGTGTTTTCTATGATATCCAAAAAAATCTAGAATGGAGCATATGCTTGGGCAAGATGATTTTTCTCTATATACTCATTTTCATTGTATTCTTGACCTACCTATCAACATTCGAGGATGAATGTTTCCAAGGGGGAGATGATATGATGCCCAGGAAAAAAAAATTCCGTTAAGATCTCAGACAAAAATGTATTGAATTCTGTTCTTTATCGTGATTAATAATTTTATGTGTGGAATTTCTAGATATGTGAGCCATCATCGTGTAGATCATTGAATAATCTTTCCAACGATATATGGATCATCCAAAATGGACACTCGAGCGATGAGTTATGATCATTCCGATCTAACCGTGAATAGTGGTGAACAGTAAATATTTAGGCAAAAAATGCTGAGGCCAGGAGAATTTTAGGGTCAACTTCAAACGATCATAACTGCTTTTACATAATGATCTGGGTGAGCTACTATATATCATCAGAAATCTCTGAAAGTCCTCTTTCTAATGAAATTGGTTTCATCAAATTTGGCCATCGGAGCAAAACGTTATGGTCGATCTACTTCAGCCTATCAAAATAGTCCACCAAAGGATAGATTTGACATTATTTGATTTTTAAGGGTATTTTGGTCATTCCCACTCCAATCCATCTAGGTAAACCATGGATTTAAGTCCATTAAGAGCATTCAATAACTCATTTTTCACCAAAATTTCCTAAGGCTCAAACCCCAACCCTACTACTCCAAATTTCATCCTTCTATGTCTCTTGATTGAACCGTAGAAATTTCAAATTGATTTGGGATTCGAGTTGATCATGTTAAGAGCTTCGAGAAGCACCCTTTATCTTTTTGAATAAAGTTCCGAAGTTGGAAGTTCATATTCATCTTCCATTTTTAGGTATGTGGGGCTTTGAACAAGATTATTCTTTCGATCTTGTGCCCGGTATTTTTGTTGAATTACATTGACATGAGATTTTACATGTTTTACCATGAATTGGAAATATGGTTTTATATCTTATAATATTGTACATGAGCTATGGGATTATCTCATCCAATATGTGTATGATGATGAGATGAAATTATGTTCAAAAAGTATTTGATTATGAGAGTATGATGATTTAATTTGTTAAGCCTTGATTTATACTATCATTCCACTATTTCCTTATTATGAATTTATAATTGATATTGGAAATTCTATATCCCTACTATGGGTTGATGTCTCAAGTACCTTTAAATGAGAGTTGGATGGCAAATTGAGAAATGTTGATATTGAAGTTGCAATGAGTCTTGGTATTTTCCGAATGGTTTTGATGAGTTAAATTGTTGAAAATATTATGTATTGAGTCTTGATATCTTTGTACAAATGTTGAGTCGGTTATGGTTCAATGCATTGATACCTTGTTTATGTTGAGGAAGATTAAAATGTTTTGAACTAAAATGTGTTGAGTTAGGAATCCACAAATTGATATGATTTGATAAATGAGAAAGAGATTTGATTTGGTCTTTATTATAGACCCTTGTGATGTTGTGGTGGATTTTCTAATGCGTTCTGAGCTTGTCGGGGAGTAGTACTTAGCACCGGAGGGAAATTTGGTATTTCTCCTAACCTATGTGCCACCGTAGGGTTGTTTAATGATGATATTATTGGACAGAGAGCCCGATTGTGATTATTGCAGTTTTAAGGTCGTACTCCCTGGCAAAGAGTATGACGCTCCTGCCAATGGGGGTTTCAAACGTTGGTATTCCACGTAGCTCATGTGGGGTTGTCGGTTATAGAAAACTCCCCTGTCCATAAGAGTCATGTTTATTGAAATACCGAGTCACTCCGAGTTTTGATGTGGTAAGTCAAGTTGCCTATGATGATCTATAATGATTTATGAGTTTTTTCTCCTACATTTCCTATCTAAGATGTTATGAGTTGCATGACTCAATGTCACTCAAGCCAGGTGTGTCATTATGGTCCGTATGTACGTTTTTACGAAATTTATGATATTATTTATATTTTGCATGCTCCCCCACATACTCAGTACGTATCTTGTGCTGACCCACATATTTCTCTATGGGCTACATTCTTACCATGATGTAGGTTCAGGTACTCAGCTGCAGCCGTGATAGTGATATCCGAGTGTCGCATCTACGTTCCTTCAGTGGTGAGTCCTCATGGTTCGAGGACCAAGTTTCTAGTTTTGGTGCTGTTGTTTTGTGATTTCTTTGGTCTGTTGAGTCAGTTGGGGGTTTGTCCCAATGGCTCGTTGATTTTGCTGAATAGAGGGTATGTCAGACTAGTGTATTGTTGGGTTGGTTTGTGTATAGACATTCCATATATGTACAGTCTAACGATATTCAGTGCCATGTGTGATGTGATATAATATGTACTTATATATATATATCCTTAGCGAAGCGTGTATGTTGTTGTGTTTGAACCCAAGGGTAGTGTTTTGGCTTAAAGGGTTAGCTTGAGGCTACGTGTAGCCTTGGGCACCGTGTGGCATCTCGGGATGATATTTTGGGGCGTTACAAAAATGGGGATATAAAATAAGGTAAAGGGAAAATAAATGATATCAGTCCCACGTAGGGGAAAAATTTAAACTAAACCTCCTTGGGGGTCCGTTGATCTTTAACTTCTTGAAATTTCTGACTATATTTAGGATGAATATCTTCTCTAGATTATAATAACAGAAACTATATAAATAAAACCCTCAAATCCAAGGGTACAGTGGTGCATACAATCCAGCATTATATCCGTCAATTTAAACACATAAGGGATGATCGTCAGATATTGACTCATGGTCAATAGATGTAAGGTATGTTTTTAGTAATGGGTCTAATACCCCTTAGGTATGAGGTCGTCCTAGGATCATGACAAAAAAAATATTTGGTTTTGCTCTATCATAGGTATCTAGAGTGGGCTTTAACCAAGTTCCCGAGTGGTCAACTTGGGTTTGGAAATACAAACAGTTGTTAGACGCCTAACGTGCCAATAAACTATTTTATTTCCAATAAATTCATTTGAAATTGAATAATAGGGGTGGCAACAACCATAAAACACCAAAGTTAGATATCAAATGAGGAAGTATGCCATGAATGCAACAATTAATAATTGCAAAAATTTAAACACATAATTACCAAAGTAACAATTAATACAAATATTAGCCAAATACATTAAACCCTTATGGTTAGAACCTAGATGAATCCCCATTAGAGTCACGATTCTGTTACGAGCTATTTTCTAAACTATTTAAAAATGTTCCATACCTTCTTGGTAGAAAAATGTCTATTTGAAAAATATATTTTAGAAAAAATAGATTCACCACTTAGTTTTTAGGAAATTAAGAAAACCATTTAAACAAAAGTAATTTTAAAAACCTTTTTTTATTGAAAATAAGCAGATTCTAGGTAAGGGTTCTAGTAAATTCAAAAGAAGGTGTTAAACACTTTCAAAAATTCTTAAAATGTGAATCCTGATGGATGAAACTTAATTGACTAATTTTAAAAATTCATTAGGTTACTTGAAAAATTCTTCAAAAATGAGTAGCACTTATTTGGATATTTAAACAACCCAATTTATTCCAAATAATATATTTAAATGTCAAAGCTTTTAAATAATCTTAACAATCTTATCTTGATTAAGACTTTGAGCTAAATAATAAACTCAACTTCTTAAACAGGGAATTTGAGCCATTAATAACTATCAAAGAATATAAATAAATCTTCAACATATTTCCCAAGATTAAATTTTCCTAACTAGAGCAAATTAAAATATTGAATGACCGAAATAAAATAAAATAATTTAATCATATACTTGCTCCCGAGGATTCATCTAGATAAGTTAAATTAAATTACAAACAAATAATCAAATATCAATTACAAGGTAATAAATGACAAAAAAAATGAGATTTGAACCCCTTTTTGGCCTATCTGAAATCTGTCCAAGTTTGGACTTCAAATTATGGGCTTATTTCAGCCCATTTTTGCATTGTATATGGTTGTATACAACTTGTGATAGTCCTGTATATAATATCTATAAGGCTGTATATTCACGTATGTGATTGTATATTTGTCACATATTTTGTCCCCCACCCATATACTTGCTTTCCTTACTCATTTGCTATTGTATCTTATTTGTATACTAGTTTATATCAATCCTGTTTCTGTATATCTTTCCTTTTATTAGACCTTGGTTGAGGCTTTGATGAAATGCAATGCAATGTGGGCCTTCTTGGCCCACAGAAATGCACAGGGTAAGAGACGAAAATGGACTCAAATAGAGAGTTCATGCATATAAACAATAAAATGGATTAGAGAGTTTTGTTTAACTTATTACCACTAAAATACAATAAATGTGAATCGAACAAATAATTATCCATGCATCGATTTGAAATTTTTACATATGTGGAAATACCAAATGATACTTTCTGTCAGTTAGGTCTAAGATCAAACAACTGAGCAAAAAACTCTAAGTTCAAACAAAAAAACATGCGATTCTTAACATAATCTCATGACAACAATTTGAAATTATCTACTAAATCTAATAGTCAATTGGAATTAAAAAGTCTTATTTAGGACATAATTTAAACCACATACAGATGATGAAAAGTATAATAGATTTTCAGCTTGTGACTCAATTATAAAGCAAATAATCATGGAAGTTTGACTACTTCTAAGGATGGAAAGCATACTAAGGACATAAGGGGGGATATTTTTGAAATGGGAGAATATATTCAAGCTAATCAAAAGGAACAAACTTACAAGATGATCTGAAGACCAACTCAACAATTAACAGAAGACACAAGTAAGAAAAGTAACTTAAAATCCTAAGTCAAATCACAACAAATAACAAATTAGAAACAAGGAAGCAAATCCATAAGACCATGGAAATGAGATAAAGCAAAAACTTGATCTTGACGACCAATAAAATTTAAGCTAGAATAAAGGTCTGAAAATTAAAAATACAAACAACACCAAGATTGAATAATGAATGAAAAAATCTAAACAAGAAAACATTTAACTAGTGAAGGACAAGTCGTAACCAAAAACGAAAATAACATTCAATGATGAAGATTTTACTACCAACAAAGGATATCAAAGTGAAAGATAAACCATAACTTCAAAAAAGAAAACAACTAGAATATCGATATCAAAAAATTCTATGACCTTCGTGGCCTGTACAACATCAAATCTCATGAGTTCAAAGTAATGGAAAAATTCTACTAAAATGATGAAAAATATGAAGGAGAATAATAACCAACTAAAATATTAAATAAAAGAAAAATGTGTTCACCTTTTTAGGGGCAAAAAACAGGGACTTTGAGCTTATCGTATTCTCTGCGCACCACCAAAACTCAAAATTAAATTCTTTAGCCAAATTTTTCAGGCTCGGTCCTACAAGGATTCAACCTGAGAATTTTTAAATTTAGCAAAATCCCTTTCAATCGAGGTTCTCAGCTAATTCACCCCCTTTCTCCCTTCCCAAAATAGTGGGTATTTATAGAAATGGATGGGGATCAATTTTATAGAATCCATCAATGAGGGATATGGGAAATTGGGGAACTTTTTATGAATTTAATTGAGAAACTTCCTAATCCTCATTGAGCATAAGGGATGAGTTGGACGAAATCATACCAATTTATAAAATTATTCCCTTGAATCACAAAATTTTGAGTTTTTGAATGATGATGAGGTGTTGTTGGTTAAGATGATGTATTTTTTATCTTAGTTGGACGCTGCATTGTTTGCATTGTTGCTACTATAATATATAGATGGAGCTGGTTGTTGCTATGTCATTTGATTGTTTATGTCGTTAATTTTTGATGTGTTGATATTACATGTTCTTGTCATTATATTGTTATGTTATAGTTGATTTTGTTTCTGGGTAGGTGATAATGGGTTGTTTTTGTGTAGGTTAAAGAAGGAAGAAGACGAGTCATAGGGTTATTATTGGGATGGATTTGGTTTTAAGGTGAAAGAGGGTTTAATAGGTTTTGGGGCCGAGTCAATGTTGGTTTTAGTAGTGGGTTATGGTTGTATAATTGGGATAGGGTATATAAGGGGTAGGGGATGGATTGATTTAGCTATAGGATTTTAGTATTAGTTTATTATTAAATAGACCAAATTGTTTAGGATTAGTCTATTCATTAAATAACCTATAAATTTAGATCGTAGTAAATTTATTTAAATTTTAACCAAATTGATAAACCAATTTGTCAATTGCATTGCAATTGTGACCAAATTGTATTCAATTATGGCTAATTCAAAAATCTGCTAAATTAAATTAAAATTCATAATAATATAATATCCAATTTAAATCCGAGTTTCTTGGTTTAATAAAATTTAATCAATATTTTCTAAATAAATTTTTTTGAATAAATTATATTTAAATGAATAATTTACCCATTTGAATTAATTTTCAAGATGAACATTGATTAGAAATTAATTTTCTGTAAAATAATTATTTAAGTAATAAAACTATACGATTTTGTATATATGAATATGAAAATATATAAACGTTACTTAAACTGACAAACTACCTAGATAAATATTTTAAAGAGTTTTTTTATCTGGACAAAATAAATGTAATAATTTTATTTAAAATCAAAGAAACTGAGGATTAAACCTAGTCGTTGATGGAAAACATTAGGTGTTAGTAGGTTCAACTAGTACCTTTAGTTGGAGGTGCACCGACTGATGGTGCTTAATCCGCAGATCAGAGTGGTACCAAGGCAATGACGTAACCGACCTCTATGGCTCCTAGAGTTGAGATTCTCCATCACGGATAGTTACCTAGCCTTCTATGTCTGTTGAGGAGTAGAAGATGTTGGGTAGATTATTGAGATTGACTTTACCTAAGTTTTCTTAGGCATAAAATGAGGATGCATATGAGTTTGTGGTTGCTTGTAATGATAGGCTCCCTAATTTGGGCCTAGTTGACACTCAAGTGGCCGACTACACCATCTTTTAATTGAATTTAGTAGCTAGACATTGTTGGAGAGGTTATCTTGATCCTAGGCTTGTTGTATCTACCCAATTAACACATACTCAATTTTTGAGGTTTATAGAGATGTATATGCCTCGTAGCCTTTGAGAGCATCAGAGAGATCAGTTCTTAAGATTGGAGCACGGTTATTGAATGTCTTAGAGTATGAGGCTTGGTTTCATGAGTTGGCCAGTCATTCTACATCTATCTTGCCAATAAGTATAATCAAATTTAATATTTTATTTAGGGATTAATACTTCTCCTTTGCATGGCTACATAGAGTTTGGTTATTGTTGGCATGTTTTTTATGAAGATTTTTTATCAAGCTCAGATTATAAAGGAGATACATTGAGAGTCCCAAGGGAGCAACGATAAGTGATCGTGTTACTTGGGTAATTTTAATGAGAGTGAGAGTGGCTCACAATTAAGAGGTAGAGGTTCTCAGGATAGGTACCCTCCATGCAAGTCTTACCAACATCAAGTCCAATCTTGTAGGCCTGTTCATGCTACACTTCAGCTTATTGATGGGTGTCAACCCAGCTACAGAGATCATCTTAGCCAGAGTAGTGGTCAACCTTTGAGAGAGCCGTATTTTGGGTTTTTTAGCCAAGGTGGTTATTTTGGGTCAGTCGAATCATCTGGATACAGTGTAGCATCTAGGGCATGTTATAAGTATATGGCCTTCATCTATTTCTCTAGAGAGTGTCCCCGACATGGAGTAGTTATACCTACAGGGTAGAGTGTTCCATGGATTAGGGTAGTGTCACCCCCATTTAAAAGTAGTATGTAGTGTCATTGGGGTAGTCCCTAAAGTTCTTGTAGAGGTCCTCAGAAAGGTAAGATAGGCTATTAGTCAGGAGCCTAGCCAGGTGGCGGGCTAGTTATTTATATACTGTCCTAGTAGACCAGAAGTATAGTCTTTCAATGTTATTAATATAGTTACGATCTCAATGTGCCATAAGCTAACATTTGCTTTTTTAACCCAAGATCCACCTATGTCTGCTTATATTGCACCACAATTAGAATTGTTGTGGGATTCCTATCTATGCCGTTATGTGTATATACTCCCATGGGTCATTCTTTAGTAGTAGATTGGGTTGATAGATCATGTGTTATGGATGTTCGAGAGTTTAATACTTAGGTTGATCTTATTATATTAGATATGGTTGTTTGATATGATTTTAGACATGGACTGGTTATCCTCTATCATGCGGTCTTGGATTGTTTTGCCAAGATTGTGTTTCCAAGATCGTTACCTTAACCATGCCCGACATATTCCTAATTGTGTAGCAGAAATCTAATAGCCATACACCAATGGGGATTATTTCTTTTGTTTGGGCTAGTAGACTTATTCAAGGGACTACGAGCCTTATCTTGGTTATATTTATGATGTAAGCTTATATTAGTAGTAGTATGAGGTAAGATAAGCAATACCTTACCTCACGAACTAAAGGAACAGATTCAAGCAAGGGACTCTCCACACAAACATGATGATCCTATGTTATCTCTTCTTGATGAGGTGAGGGATTCACCAAATATTGTGATGCTTTTGGTGTTGGTTTGGATTGTGTTTTGTTTTAATAGGGTTGAGTTATTGCTTATGCATCGAGGTAGCTGAAGGTGCATGAGATATACCCTACTTACGATTTGGAGTTAGCAGCAATAGTTTTCATGCTTAAGATTTGGAGGCATTATCTATATGGCATGTATTGTGAGATATACAATAATCATTGTAGTCTTTAATATTATATAGAGATTAATTCTAGGCAACATAGATAGATGGAGTTATTAAAGGATTATGACATCTCTATTCTATACCATCTGTGCAAGAGACATGGTAGATAATACCTTGAGTTGGAATAGGTGCATATGGGTAGCTTGAATTTTATTTCAGTTTTGAGAGAATGTTGGAGTTGGACATCCATTCCTTAGCCAACTTAATGGTGGGAGTTGATATTTCAGACTCTAGAGGGATCTTTGTTAGTGTTAAAGTGAGGTTTACCTTGTTTGAGCAAATTTGGAGTCTTCAGTTTGAGGATAGGGTACTTTGTGCCATCTGTGATCAGGTGCTAAATGGTGAGTCTAGGAGCATTATCTTAAATTATAAGGGTATTGTGAGATATGATGGCCATATTTGTGTTCCAAGGGTTAATGACTTGATTTAATTGATATTGCATGAGGCTCACAACTCCATATACTCTACCCACCCTGGGACAGCTAAGATGTATAGGGATTTGAGGCAACACTATTAGTGGAGTGGCATGAAGAAAGATATAGTGGATTTTATTGCTCATTGCTCATATTGTCAGCAAGTAAAGGCCAAGCATCAGAAGCCTGGTAGCCTAATTTAGGGATTACCCATTCTTGAGTGGAAGTGGTCGCGGATCACAGTGGATTTTTTTAGTGGATTTCCTTGCACCACCCATGGTTCTGATAAAATTTGAGTCATTGTAGATTTCTTGACCAAATCAGCACATTTGCTTCTATTTAGATGTCCTTCAGTACCCAAAGGTTAGCTCGTATCTATGTTTGTGAGACAATTCTCATACATGTAGTACCAATATCTATTATATCATATCAAGGTTTAATGTTCACTTTTAGCTTTCGAAGGGATTTTTTGGAGGATTTGGATAATTAAGTGGACCTTAGCACTACTTTTCACCCTCAAACCAATAAGCAGTCAAAGCAGACTATTTAGGTACTTGAGGATATGCTCTAAGCTTATGTTATGGATTTTGGAGATCAGTGGGAGCAACACTTAGCATTGGCCGAGTTCGTATATTATAATAGCTACCATTCAAGTATTGAGAAACTATATGGTAGTCATTAACCATATCTAATTTTAAGACCTTTGAGGTTAGGCTCTATGGTACTGATTTACTTTGGTAGTAGCCAGGACAGACCGAAGGTAGCTCTGAGTAAGAAAAAGGCTTACGGAGATCATAGACTTTGTGCCTTGAAGTTTGGAGTTGGTGACCGAGTATTATTTCGAGTATCGCCTATGAAGGGTGTGAAGAGGCTGTAGAGGAAAGGCAAGCTCAGGCTTAGATATTGGACCTTTTGAGATTCTTCACATAGTTGGAGAAGAGGCTTATCAGTTAGTCTTACCCTTACCTTTTGTTGTTGTTCATCAATTATTTTATGTTTCTATGCTTCAACTTTACATTCTCGATGGGTCACATGTATTTCTGTGGGATTCAGTTCAGTTGGATGATTGGTTGACCTTTCTGGAGGAGTCAATTTTCATATTAGCCAAGGATGCCGGACGGTTGTTCCTTAGGGAGATTCAAGTAGTTAAGGTTCAGTGAATGAAACACCCAGTAGAGAAGGATACTTGGGAGATCGAAAGTAAGATGCAGACCTAGTACCCTATCCTATTTGAGCCTTAAGGTACATACTAATGCTTTACTTCCCCAGAAAAAAGTCCCTTTAGTAATGGATATTGCAATGATAATCTAGGTCAATTTTCGCATTTCCATACATTTTTATCATTTAGATCTCCTATAGCTTCCCAAGTCATTTTTGAGTTGCTACAGCTAATAATTTCATTATAGAGCAGTTCGTTTGGTTCTTAGAGACAATTCCATGTATTAAAGTCTTTCCTGATAAAATTGGCTATCGAGTGTGACCTTCAAGGTAACTATCTCATAGGTCAATTTTGATAGTTTCAACAACTTTAGAATTTCAACTTTGGGCTAGAGGGATGTTGGGTTTGGTTCCTAAGGCATCCAAACTCATTTTGGTTTTTTCATCAGAATTTGGTAAAATTGGCCCTTGGGTGTAGGAATATATTTAATTGAAATGACCTAAGATTGAAATTTTAACTGCGCCATTAAGTTCAAAATGTCGAGTTTGATAGGGTAGCATAGTTATTGCATTCACGAAATTCAGAATGAATCTCATTGGGCCAGTAGCAACTTGCAAAAATTCAAAGTTCAACTAATGCATAATTCAGTTGATGCTTTTGCTAAAATAGAACTTTGGTTGTTTTTACGGTGGCTTCTTAACCGGCCAAGGATGATCTAACCTAGTTGCTTTGGCGAAGGATAGTCCACCAATGTGCCATGGTTACATGGCACTTTTGATGCTTAAAATCAGAAATTATGCAAGTACTTAGGTCTTTTTTTAGAAGTGATGTGTTTTTTAGTTGCTTTTAAAGAAAAATAGGTTTGGGATCTAAAAAGGAGAAAAAGATTATGAAAAGTTGCAGAAGGCCACTTACAGGGACCCACTTACGGGCCATAAGTGTACTTATAATGGGCGTAAGTAGGCTTGTAAGTATCAAAAGAAGGTTTTGAAAATAAGAAACTTTGCTTGAGACTTATGAAGGCCAACTATGGGGTGTAAGTGGAACCTATGACCCTCATAGGTACTCCCGTAGGTTGGTGATTTGAAGCTGGCATTTTCTATAAGACCAACAAACCCACCTACGGTACATAGGTAGGTGCCGACTTAGTTTTCCTATTTTGTTTTGGTTAGAATTTTTAGGTTTCTAATTTATCCAATAAATACCCCATTGATATGTTGTTATTCGTTTACATACTCTTTATACTTAAAACATTATATTGGGTTCTGAGAGAAGATTTTGATCTTGGAGTTCTTGTTCTTGACTTTTATGGTTTGAGATGAATTTAAGATTCTAGTTTTCATTCTTATTTTATTGTGAGATTATTCATATTCTTTCTATTATGAATTCTATAGGTGTTCTTGCAAACAAGAGTGGCTAAACCTCTTAAATAGGTTTGTGGGACCCCTAATGGAATAACAAAGTAGAGGAAGTGCAAAGTCTTGATTGATTGGTGTTTATGCATGTATTGTGGTTTTCTTCATATTGATTTCTTTCTTAGCGACTCCTGACTCTAAGAATCCATTCGTATTCAATACTAACTCAAGAGAGAGGCTGATATTAGGAAAAAAAATCACAACAGTGATTCGAAGCTACCGACCTTCAACTAATTAACTTGAGATTAAGAGAAGATAGTTAATCTATGATCCAGGACATGGGTTGGTAATGCGATACTCCTAGACTGAGAGGAGATAAGTGAAATTCACCAAAGGGTTTTGAGAGACGGTTGGTGATACATAACTTGTTATATTCTGTATGCAAGCATCGAGATAGTTTGACGAGCGCGATAAGTCATTGGAGTTAGGTGTCAGGGGAACACACTCCTAGTATTCATCTCGTGTTGATTTTAACCTTAAGAATTCAATATTTTTTACTACTCTTACCGTTACTACAAAATCCACCAATTTACTTTCTGCACTTTTCGACAACATCAACAAGTTCATGATAGATATTTGCCATATTCCCTATGGGTTAAACCCAAACCTCTGTTGGGTTCCTTATTTGACTGCGTCCGCATTATACTTTCTTTGAAGTGTAATTTTGGGCGACATAAAATTTTGGTTCCATTTCCGGGAAGTATGGTTACAGATTGATTGATTGAGGTTATTGAGGTTGTTGGTTTTAGGTTTTCTGTTGTTCGTAGGGCGTACACCAATGTATGCCCAATACTTAGAGTCAAGGCAATCCCTTGATCCTACTTGATATTAAGATAGAGCGGACCTTATGATAGATTCATAAGACTGAAGAGCATGAGCATGTGGTACAAGATGACCCAAATCTCTTGAATCCCCAACCTTTGCATAGTGTTCAAGAGACATTTGCATAAACTACTACTCGGATGTTAGCTGAAGAGAATGTAAGGCAAAAAAATATCCATCGTGTTGCTCAAAAAGAAAAGGCGAGACAGGAAGAAGAGTTTTGAGCAACACTCGACAGAGATAGTTAGATGTGATAGAGCTTAATAACCCCCAACCTATTAGTATTTACAAATTTTTGATGATCTGGAAAAAGACTTGAGGCATCTTAAGCTTTTCAAGATAGAAGCTATCATTCCTCCCGAAATTCCCCTAGGAGTGATGTTTCAGATTATGAATGCTATGATTCAATTAATTAATCTAAAGGGTGTGTTTACTGGTTTGCCAACTGATGTAATTCCCCATACTAATCTAAGCTCGATTCAACTTTTAGTTGCATGCATATGGGGCTTAAGGCTTAAAATTTTCATTAAGTGTTCGGGACTTAGTCATTTTCACTAGCTTCAATAATTTTATTTTTAACCTTCTCATCTTTGGGACGTTGATTTATGAGTTGATTCATGTTCGGGTTTGTTCAAAGTATGTCTCGGGTGAGTGTCAGAATTTTTGGATGAGCGTAGGGGCATGTTTGGAAAACCAAACTAGTAGCACCACCTGGAGAAGCAGGCACCGCCACCTCCAGTCCATCGGGGTAAGGTGGGTGCCGCTTGGTCCAGTCCACTACTCTACGGAGGGCGCCTCCAGGGCCCGTGCCGCCCCCTTCCTATTTCGTCCAGTTTAGTTCCTTCACCTAATCCGTCCATAACACGAATTTGGGGCTTCTAGAGAGAATTATTTTCCCTTTTATTCTCAAATTGCTCTCAAGAAACCCTCCCTTCCCCAAGAACAAGTCCAAACTCTTTCATAAGAAACAAAGGAATTCAAACGTCAATTATCAAGAAATCCTCAATGAATCTTTAAGTATTCATATAGTGAGGTATATGGGAGTTCATCCATGGGTCCTTTTCACCCATCGAGCCCAAAAACCTTTTTTTCAATTAAAGTATGGATTTTTCTCTTATTATGGATTTTTATATGATCAAGATGAGTTTTAATTCATGTTTCTCCTTAGTAATTTGACTTAATTCATGCCCAAGAATGATTCCATGATAAGTTAGGTTATCTCATTCTTGAAGCTTCAATCTCTCATGTTGAATTCAAGTGAATTTTATGTTATTGTCACGACCCGAACGAGGTACTAGTCGTGACGGACATCCCAAACAATGAAGGCCCAGAATGCCCTTCTCTATCTGGTAATCATGAGCAATATTCATATAATTAAAGAAGATGCAGAAACATAATCTGCTACGAAAACATGATCAATTCTAAATTCAACACAAGTATGGAAACTATAAATCAACTACATCTAAATAACATCAGACTCAGTCTATGAAATCTCAACTACATGAAAATCTGACAATTTTCTGAAACTAGAACAAGGCCCCCAGTAGACCAAATCTGAAATAAGTGACATAATCTGAAAATACAGGCCTTCTGGAATAGAGAAGGCTCACCACGGTACAATCTGATCAGCTGTCTGAATTATCTACTGCTTATCTGGACCCCTAGACTGAGTCTCATAACCTGAGAGGTAGGGGGAGGGGGTTCAATATAGATGTACTAGTACGTAGAGCATATCCAAAATAATCATTTATTATTCAACATATATGAGAGCAATTTAAAACAGTTCTAAGTATATCATATAGTAAGATTTCAAATGGGCATTTTAAAGACTCTATAAAAATCATCTCAACTCTGAGAAATCTGTGTTACTTCTGCGCTAGATGGTATACCCTACAACTCTAAAAAATTCCATGGGCTATATGGAAACTGCCATTAACTCAGCAGCGAAGCCCCTAACCCAAGTGTGCCACAAGGGTCGGAGTCTCTGAATCTACTATGCCACACGATCGTCGCCAGCGTACAATAATTATCTACCCATATCGGCAAATATGGTTTCAGGATAAGAGTTGCTTGAACTAGCACCTTTTTTGGGTAACAACCTAACCCTCTTTAAGCCCCTTTTTAAAACTCTATCAAAACATACAGTCTCTGAAAACATACTTTGAAAATATGCTCTGAAAACATAATCTGTTATGGCATAAATACATATGGTATCGTCATACCATTGACTTACAAGTCACGTCTCTGAGCCATTATTAGTCTATTGTAAATCTTTGTTTTCAAAACACAAGTTTCGGGATCACCATTTCAATAATTCAAATCAAAGAAACTCTTTCTCAAACCTCATGTAAACACATGCAAGGAACTCATCTTTGTCAAGCATTTCAGTAGTACAGTACAAGGTGGTCATGTCAAAGTTTTCAATTCACATGCAATTCTTTCTCTTAAGCACAAGAACATATTTATATCAAGAAACACCCTCTCAACAATTTCAAATCATGCTCAAATGCTAAAATATTGCAAAAACATCTTTCAAATCACAAAACCATAATTTTTAATTCAATACACGAGAGGGAGTTCATAATTTATTCTCTCAACGATCTTAAATCTCAAATTCCATACATATACGTATCCATGTAAATCAATTTAGGGGATAGGACCACAAGGTCAAACCAATAGTAATATTAAAACATTCGGAGTACGCAATTTAGAACATAGAATTCAAAACACCTTTTAAATTCATGCATAAAAATCTAAAAATCATGCTCTAATGGTTTTAAACCCATGTAGTTTTTTTTTTAGGATAAACCCCACGTACCTCTATCTAGAAATCTAATGGATGCTTCTTGATTCCCACGGCTTGGGGATTCCAAATCTTCAATTTGTTTTGAAAACCCATGGTTGAATCTTGATTTATTTGGATTATCAATATGGAACCCTAGAGAGTGTTCTTGAATATTTTTGGTGAATGTATGAGTAATATGCTCAATTGGGGTTGAAATCTCATGTTTGGACTGATAAGGGTGTGGGAAAATACCCAAAATACCTTTAATGAGACCAGTATTAAAATATAGCTGGGAGCCTAATTTCATGGGCCACCGCGACGCGCCACTATCGTAGTGGCTCACTGGAAATTGATGAATGGGAATTTGGCCCACTCCGCGATGCACCACCATAGAGGAGTCCCACTAGAAATTGACCATTGGTATTTACATCCTCTCCACGACATGCCAAGGACATGAATGACGGTGTTTTACGACTAGGACTTAAATTAACCATAACTCCTTCACCGAGTGTCCATTTTGGATGCATCTTATGTCGTCGAAAAACTTATTCAATCATCTACGAAATGAAAAGTTGAAATCTAAGGGATTCAACCAAGAAAAAAAACTATAATTCATTCTAGAAGCCAATGCTAGATATTTTAGGGACAAAATTTAACTAAGAAAAACTTCAGGGCATTACAATATCGAACATTCATCCCCGAATATTGACGCGGGATACAGACAAGGATAATTTCAAGCATACTAAGGCATAAAAAGAATAATGCAAGGATTGTACCTTCCATTTGGTCATCCATTGGATAAAAAAGGTTTGGATATCTATCTCTCATGTCAACTTCTGATTCCCAAGTTACTTCTTCAAATTTATGGTTTCTCTATAATACTTTAGATAAGGCTCTCTCTTTGTTCCTCAATCTTCTAACTTGGTGATACAAAATATCTACAGGCTCTTCTTCATAGGATAAGGAGTCTGTCACTTTGATTTCTTCGACAGGCAATACTAAAGAATGGTCTCCAATACACTTCTTCAACATAGATATATGAAATACCGAATAAACCAAACCCAAACTAGCTGGCAATTCTAACTCATACACAACTCCATCTATCCTTTCTACAATCTGATATGGTCCTATATAGCGAGGACTCAGCTTACCTTTCTTCCCGAATCGTATGACTCCCTTCATGGGAGAAACCTTGAGAAACACCCAATCTCCAATCTCAAACTCTAGATCTCTTCTTCTAACATCGGTGTAGGACTTCTAATGACTCTGAGCTATCTTAATTCATTCTCTAATGACTTTCTCATCCTTTATTACCTGATGAACAAGATCAGGCCTAAATATCTGCATCTTACCTACTTCATACCATCCTATCGGGGACCTACATCTTCTCTCATACACTGCCTTAAAAACTTCCATCGTAATATTAGAATGGAAAGTATTATTATATGTGAACTCTATCAGTGGAAAGTGCTCTACCCAACTATATTTAAAATCAATCATGCAGGCCCTCAACATAGCCTCAAGAGTCTAGATGGTGCGCTCAGCTTGCCTATCTATCTGAGGGTGGAAAGTCGTGCTCAAATTCACTTGGGTACCTAAACCCTTTTGAAATGATCTCCAAAACTGTGAAGAAAACTGTGTACCTATATCATATATGATGGACATAGGTGCCCCATCCAAACGAACTATTTTTGCAATGAACAACTTGGCATAATCCTCTCCCGAATAATTTATCCTCACAGGTAGAAAGTGAGATGACTTGGTCAACCTATCTACAATCACCCAAATGGAATCATACTGGTTTCGGGACCTCAGAAGTCCTGTAATGAAGTCCATAATAATCATGTCCCACTTCTACAAAGGCAAAGCTATCTCTTGAGAAGAACCACCTGTCCTCAAATGTTCAACTTTAACTTGTTGACAATTCAAACACTTGGCAACATAGTTAGCCATATCACGCTTCATATTATTCCACCAATAAATGGTTTTCAGATACTGATACATCTTAGTAGATCCAGGGTGAACAACATACCTCGACATGTGAGCTTCGTCAAGGATTCTCTTCTTCAGACCATCTACATCTGGCACACACAATCTACCCTGGTATCTCAAAACACTATCACCACTAATTTCAAAAGACAATACCTTTTGTTGACCCACATATTTCTTGATCTGCATCAAGATGGGATCTTTAACCTGCTTCTCTTTGACTTCTGCACAAAGGGAAGATTTAGCTATCTCATGAACAACCACTCATCCATCCTAGGAATCCAAAAATTGTATTCCTAGATTTATAAGTCGGTGAATATCCTTCACCATCTCCCTCTTTTCTTTTGCCACATGAAAAAGCATGACCATAGATAACCTGCTGAGGGCGTCGGCTACCACATTCGCCTTGCTCGAATGATAGTGCAGGCTCGTGTCATAGTATTTTAAAAGTTCCAACCACCGCCTCTACCTGAAATTTAATTCTTTCTGCAAGAAAACATACTATAAACTCCTGTGGTCAGTAAATATATCAACGTGTACCCCATACAAATAGTGCCGCTAGATCTTAAGTGCAAAACCTATAGCCGCTAACTCCAAGTCATGAGTAGGATAGCTCGGCTCATGCACCTTCAACTGCCTAGATACATAAGCCACTACCTTACTGTGTTGCATAAGAACACACCCAAGTCCACTCGGGACGCATCACAGTATACAAAAAAACCTTATGTACCCTCCGAAAGAGTCAGAACAGGAGCAACAGTCAACTTGTCTTTTAGCTTCTCAAAACTATTCTCACAGGAGTCAGACCATAAAAACTTCACCTTCTTGTGAGTCAACTTAGTAAGTGGTTCATCTATGGAAGAAAAAATCTTGAAAAATCTTCTGTAATAACCCGCCAAACCTAAGAAGCTTCAAATGTCGGTTGGAGTAGTGGGTCTGGGCCATTTTCTCATTGCCGCAATGTTTTGGGGATCAACCCTAATCCCCTCACTAGACACAATATTCCACAAGAATGAAATAGCATTCAACCAGAATTCACACTTGGAAAATTTTGCATACAACTTATGATCTTTAAGGGTCTGAAGGATGATTCAGAGGTGATTCGCATGGTCCTCCTCGCTCTTAGAATATAGCAAAATGTCATCAATAATTACAATGAAAAACAGATCCAGAAACTGACAAAAAATCCTATTCATTAGATCCATAAAAGTTGCAGGGGAGTTAGTCAACCCAAAGGACATGACTAGGAATTCATAATGGTCGTATCTGGTACGAAAAGCTGTTTTGGGAATATCTGACACTCTAACTTTCAATTGGTGATATCTAGAACAAAAGTCTATCTTTGAAAAATATTTAGCACCCTGAAGTTTATCAAAAGGATCATCTATCCTAGGAAAGGGATATTTATTTTTAATTATGACCTTATTCAACTGGCGGTAATCTATGGACATACGAAGGGAATCGTCTTTCTTTCACATAAAAAGTATAGGTTCACCCCAGGGATATACACTGGGGAGGATAAAACTTTTATCTAGAAGATCTGCTAGCTGTTCTTTCAACTCTTTTAGCTCTACAGGAGCCATCCTATATGGCGTAATAGAAATATGATGGGTATATGGCAAAAAATCAATACCAAAATCTATCTCCGTATCAGCTGGTATTCTTAGGAGATCATCTGGAAAGACTTCTGGGAATTTATTCACTACAGGGACAAACTGAAGAGGGAAACTTTTAGCACTAGAATCTTTCACCCAAATAAGATGATACAAGCAACCTTTGGAATAAGTTTACGGGCCCTGAGATAAGATATGAAGTGCCCTCTAGGTGCTAGAGAATGTCCCTCCCATTCTATCATAGAATCATTTAGAAAATAAAAGGTGACTCTTCAGGTCCTACAATTCAAGGTGGCATAGCACGAATAGAGCCATTCTATCCCTAAGATGGCATCAAAATCAACCATATCAAGTTCTATGAGATTTGCCTCAATATCCCAGCTGAAAAAAGACACAACACAATTTCTATACACCCTCCTAGCCACAAAAGAATCTCCCACTAGGGTGGAAATCAAAAAAGATTCATCAATCACATCAAGCTCAAACCCAAAACCAACAGCCATATATGGGGTCACATAAGACAAGGTAGACCTAGGATCAAGTAATACATACACATAACGAGAAAAGATTTGCAATGTATCGGTGACTACTTCTGGTGAGGCCTCTGCCTCCTAGTAGTTAGTAAAAGCATACAACCGGTTCCAACCGTTTCTGGCAGCTAAAGTGGCACCCTTTGGAGGTGGTGGTGCAGATGAATTCGCCTGCGACTTGGCTCCTCCAACATTACTCTTTATTGCCAGACAAACTCTCTAGATATAGACTAGCTGGCCGCATGAATAACACACCAAAGTACCAAACTCATATCTCCCTGGATAATTCCTCTCGTATCTCTCACAGCACGAATAGGATTGAGAGGTCTGGGATACACTTCCCTACGACTGCGTACCCTGCATCCTCGGCCCCTGACTAGACTGAAAATTTTGGGTGCGCTACTCAGCTATGGGTCTGGACACTGGAGCACTAGCTGTCGACTGTGAATTACCCCAATTCTTTTTCTTTAGCCATTTGCCACCCCAATTATCTCTCTGCTGCTGACTATGACTCTGGTCTGTCGTTATGGCTCTCTTTGTCTGACTATCCTTTTCCCTAGATTTGGCTATCTTCTTCTTCTTCTTCTTAACTTGTTGTATGTGGACTGACAGTCTAGAAAAGTCCATATTCCTACTTAGCATACCTCCCTGACACTCAAGAACCAGATCAATTGAAAGGCCGAAAGCAAATTTCCTCATTCGGGACCTCATACTACTCGTCATCTCAGGAGCATAATAAGGCAACAAGTTAAACTTTAAAGTATACTCCTAAATACTCATCTTACCCTGCTTAAGGTTCATGAACTCCTCTGTTTTGTCTTTCCTCATCTCCAGAGAAAAGAATCGATCAAGAAAAGCTTCCACGAACATGTCCCAAACTGTGGGCTCAGCATTGTCACTCTTCGCATCTTCCCACTCATTGTACCTTTGGTTCAATACATACTTTAGTAGGTATGCTGCTAGATCAACACCCTCCTCCTGATCAACATCCATTTCTTTGAAAATCTTATTCATTTCGTCTATGAACTACTGCGGGTCCTCTTCTACCTTAGCGCTAGAGAACTTGGGCAGGTTCATTCTCATGAACTGGCCCACTCTAGTAACTTTAGAAGTAACAGATGCAGACCCAGTATCCTTCGACCTCTGAGTTTATGTGGCTACAAGTTGTGCCAGCATGTGAATAGAATATCTAAATTCAACATTAGAAGCCTCTCCTTCGCGAGGCTGAGTGTGATTGGCCCCTATCTGGGGAGCTCTAGGAGTACTGGTCGGTACAGAAGGTACTGCCGGAGTAGGAACATGTTCTGGGGTATGAGCTCTATTATGGGTCCACATCCCATGGGTGGGATAGACTTCATCATCCTAAGCATTAACGTTGGTGTGATGGGGAGGCATCGTTGGTTTTTTAAAAAGCAAGAGGTCATTGATTTGGGCAAAGATTAGAATCAGAAGCATGAACTAAATCACAAAGAAAAGAAACTTTCTTAAACGCCTAGTAGCCTCCTTCTTATAAGTGTGGCACGCTACACACCCATAAAAAATACTCTACCCGACGTGATTTCACTGACACCCTGGGACCATAAACCGTGCTCTGATACCAAGTTTGTCATGACCCGAACGAGGACATGTCCATGACAGACATCCCGAAACATAAAGTCCAAGAACGCCCTTCTCTATCTAGTAATCAAGCACAATATTCATATAATAAAAGAAGATGCGGAAACATAATATGCTACAGAAACATGGTCAATTCTGAATTCAACACAAGTATGGAAACTGTAAATCAACTACATCTAAATAACATCTAACTCAGTCTGTGAAATCTCAACTACATGAAAATCTGACAATTTTCTGAAACTAGGAAAAGGACCCTAGTAGACCAAAATTGAAATAAGTGACATAATCTAAAAAGACAGGCCTTCTAGAATACAGAAGGCTCACCACTGCATAATTTGATTAGTTGTCTGAATTATCTACTACTTATCTAGACCCCTAGACTGAGTCTCAAAACCTGAGAGGTAGGGGGAGGAGGGGTCAATACAGATATACTGGTACACAGAGCATATCCAAAACAATCATTTATTATTCAACATATATGAGAGCAATTTAAAACAGTTCATAAGTATATCATAGAGTAAGAATTCACATGGGCATTTTAAAGACTCTATAAAAATCATCTCAACTCTGAGAAATCTATGTTACTTCTGCGCTAGGTGGTATACCCTATAACTCTGAAAAATTCCATGGGCTATATGGAAACTTCCATAAGCTCGGTTGCGATCCTCCAACCCAAGTGTGCCACAAAGGTCGGAGTCTCTGAATCTACTATGCCACACGGTCGTCGCCAGCGTACAATAATAATCTACCCGTATCGAAAAATATAGTTTTAGGATAAGAGTTTCTTGAACTCGCACCTTTTTTGAGTAACCACCTAACCCTCTTTAAGCCCGTTTTTAAAACTCTATCAAAACATACAGTCTCTGAAAATATACTTTGAAAACATGCTCTGAAAACATAATCTGTTATAGCATAAATACATATGGTATCATCATACCACTGACTTGCAAGTCACATCTCTAAGACATTATTAGTCTATCGTAAATCTCTGTTTTCAAAACACAAGTTTTGGGACCACCATTTTAATAATTCAATTCAAAGAAACTCTTTTTCAAACCTCATGTAAACACATGCAAGGAACTCATCTTTTTCAAGCTTTTCAGTAGTACAGTACAAGGTGGTCATGTCAAAGTTCTCAATTCACATGCAATTCTTTCTCTTAAACACAAGAACACATTTATATAAAGAAACACTCTCTCAATAATTTCAAATCATTCTCAAATGCTAAAATATTATGAAAGCATCTTTCAAATCACAAAATCATAATCTTTAATTCAATACACGAGAGAGAGTTAATAATTTATGCTCTCAACGATATTAAATCTCAAATTCCATACATATACGTATACATGTTAATGAATTTAGGGGATAGGACCACAAGGTCAAAACAATAGGAACATTAAAACATTCGGAGTACGTAATTTAGAACATAGATTTCAAAACCCTTTTGAAATTCATGCATAAAAATCTAAAAATCACGCTCTAATAGTTTTAAGACCATGTAGGTTTTTTTTAGGATAAACCCCACGTACCTCTATCTATAAATTTAAAGGATGCTTCTTGATTCCTACGGATTGGGGATTCCAAATCTTCAATTTGTTTTGAAAACCCACAGTTGAATCTTGATTTATTTGGATTATCAATATGGAACCCTAGAGAGTGTTCTTGAATATTTTTGGTGAATGTATGAGTAATATTCTCAATTGGGGTTGAAATCTCATGTTTGGACTGATAAGGGTGTGGAAAAATACCCAATATACCCTTAATAAGACTAGTATTAACTTATAAATGGGAGCCCAATTTCATGGGCCACCGCGACGCGCCACTATCGCGGTGGCTCACTGGAAATTGATGAATGGGAATTTGGCCCACTCCGCGATGCAACACCATTGCAGAGTGCCACTGGAAATTGACCATCATCATTTACACCCTCTCCACGATGCGCCAAGGATAGGAATGACGGTGTTTTACAACTAGGACTTAAATTAACCATAACTCCTTCAATGAGTATCCGTTTTGGACGCATCTTATGTCAACGGAAAACTTATTCAATTATCTACAAAATGAAAAGTTGAAACCTAATGGATTCCATTGGGAAAAAGGTATAAATCATTCTAGAAGCCAATGCTTTATATTTTAGGGATAAAATTTAGCTAAGAAAAACTTTGGGGTATTACAGTTATATTATCAAGTTATGATCTTAGTCACATAACCATGTTGTTATCATATGTTTTAAGACATTCCCATGTTCAAGTTTATGATTCTCACATGTTTGATGAAATGTCTATACTTTGAGTCTTTGAATCATGACTTAATGCTATAGTTTCGAGCCTTAATATTTTATTTCATGATTATTCAGTGTTGGTGGGTTATGAATAACTGATACCTACGTGTTTTACATTATTTTAGATCTTTAAAATAAATATTCATCTAAACTATGAGTCTTGTTATTTTCTCAGACATTTATGATCATGATGAGCACTATCAATTATCAAGAATAATGTTTAGTTAACCTTAGTTCATTTCAGTACTAGTGTTAGTCCAATTGGGAGTAGGATTTAGCACCGAGAAAACCAAGGAAAGCGGGGCTCACCTGCCAGCAGAGGGTATTACCCTTAGTAGTAATCCCAGAGTTATAGAACTACACTGCCAGTATAGGTTTGAGATGTCTACCTTCCAGTTAAAGGTTAAAACATATCTCATGAGATCACCTTCCAGTAGAGGGTGTCTCCTTAGTCTTTCGGGACACCAATTTAGTGGATCTACTCAACTAGTGTTTGTACCCATGGCTTGGTATCGACACCCTTCAAATTGAGCTTACAGGTTGGACCCCGATTAGCTCATATTGGGGAATGTCGGTTACATAATAACTCCCACATTTTCAATCCAGTTAATCAGTATACAGACATTATTTAATTAGTATACAGATACCATTTAATCAGTATTTAGTATATCTCATCTCAGGTTTGCTTGAACAAAGCATATAGATTTTCAGTTATTTAGTTACACAGAATTCAGTCTTTCAGATTATAGATTTTCTTAGAAACATGTTTATGCTTTGTCTTGCATTCTTAGATTTTACATGTCCATGCATTTATGCTCAGTTATCTCATTCATTTCAGTCAGTTCTTATCTCATGTATCAATAAATTCAAAGTACTGATTACATACTTTTCTTTGTGCTATGTTGTCTTATAGCATAGGTTTGGATTCTTAGCTTCCTGATTGCTTTTAGATAACTCAACGTACTCAGAAGCAGTAGTGGTGAGTCCTCATCTATCGAGGACATAATTTTTTTATTTCAGTTATTTCAATACTTCCATATGTTTAGTTAGTTTGAGTTAGTTGGGGGTCTGTCATATCAACTCCTCAGTCAGTTTAGAGGCTTTTAGACAATCAAAAAGTTATTTAGGCAACTAGTTAGTTACCAGTTCTTTCAGTACTTTTCCATCGTTCAGATAGATGGTTGGCTTTCAGTATTTATCATATGTTTTAGACTTATGATGTAATCAAATCTCAGTATTCATATTTGTATTACTTCAACAGTTATATTCCATATACATGTTTCATCATTATTTTATTCAGTTCTAATAGAAGGTACCAGCTTATGGGTTAACTTGTGGTTACTTATGACCATAAGCACTGTTGTCACTACTAGGGGGTAGCTTCGGGTCATGAAAAAACTTGGTATCATAGCCTAAGGTTTTAAAGAGTCATTAGGAGTCTGTGATCTGCGTTGAGTATAGTCTTGTGCATTGGTGTGAAGTATGCCACACTTATGGGCATGAGGTTATGAAACGTTTTAGGAAAGTTTCCCTTATTTTAGTGTTCATGTCATACGAAAGTTCATGAGATATATTTAAACTCTCTTTATAACTCATTCTTTATTCTTTTTATAGATAATACCCCCAGAAGAAATAATGGAAGAAGAAATAGGGATCATCCTGCACCCCACCTATTCAGGAAGATCCCCTAAATGAACATGTCTCTTATGCCAAATTTAAGCCTGCTTTCACTACCTTATCCCACTCCGTAGCTGCCCAGAACTACCAGCAGTCTGTTGCTCCAGATAATCTAGTGGAAAATATAATTGCAGTTAGGATTTAGGATTTCACTCAGATGAATCCCTCTTTGCTTTTGGGATCCAAGTAAGAAGAGGATCCGTAGGAATTTTTGTATATGGTATAAAAGGTGACTGATATCATGGGCATCCCTTCGAGTGAGAGTGTAGTGTTGGTTGTATATCAGTTGCACAATGTAGCTTACACCTAGTTTAAGCGGTGAAAGGAAGACAGTTGTGTTGATACAGGGCCAGTAGAGTGGGAAGAGTTTGCCACAACTTTCTTAGACAGGTTCTTTCCCTTAGATTTGATGTAATATAAGTTTAAGGAGTTTATCAATTTTAAGTAGGGTAATACAATCGTAATGGAATAATCTCTTAAGTTCACTCAGTTGGTGAGGTATGCTCCTTCGATGGTGGCTGATAATAGGTCTAGAATGAGTAAATTTGTGTCTAGTGTAGCTGATAGTATAGTTAAGGATTGTTTAACTGCAATGTTGATTAAGGAGATGTACATATCTAGGATGATGGTTCATACTCAACAGACTGAGAAGGAGGATCATAAGGAGAGGGTGAGAGAGAATAAGAGGGCCAAAGTAGGTAGTTTTAACTTTACTCAGCCAAGGTCATAAGGTGGTAACCATTCTTAGTTCCGTCAAAAAATTTCAGCACCATCTTCATCTTCAGCTCGTGTGCCAGTGCCTAAGTTCAAGAAAGATAGTCAGGATAGAGCACCAGGCTCTAATTCCAAGGGTAGCATGAATGTAACACCCAACAAAATTCTAAGCTCAACTCAGTCTTTTAAGATTGTTAAGGGGTCCCAAACTTAGAAAATTCTAGCTAAGTATTCATAATTAGTATTATTTTAGCCTTCATAAGTTGGAAACTTTATTTCATGACTCCTATGACCTTTAAATGGCAATCTTTAGGTTAATTCATGATCAAGAAAGTCAGTAGGTGTTCTTGGATAAGTTTCATATTTTTCGGACCTCATTTAAACTACGTTTGGGAATCCAAAACAGTACATCGATGTGATCTAGCGGTCATCACATCGATCAATATTTTTCCTTGACTCCTAGTAGAAATTCCAGTGAACCGATGCAGAATCAATGTGGCATGTTGGCTATCCCATCGATGCCAATGACGCAGTGCGTCGTCCTCCGTTTCAATGGTTCAATTTTCTGTCATTAAAAAGCCACATCCTTGGAGGTAATTGGGTCTTTTTGCCAAGTCCTTCAGTCCCCATAACATGAGATTTAGCCCTCAACTAGTAAATTATATTCATTCTTTCTCAAAACACTCAAGAACAAAAACCCTAGGAGATTAAATTTCAAATTTAAGGTGCTAGATTCCACCATTAATCTTTAGAAATTTAGCAACCAAGGTATGTCAAGTGTTCATTCAAGGGTTCCCTTCCACCCTTGGAGTTTAAGAACTCCTTTTAATTACAAGTTTATGGGTTTGATTAAGTTCATGGTTGAATTTTAATGTGTTCATGATTACCATGTTAATGGGCTTTCTAGTTTATGATTTACTATAAGATTCATATGGAATTGATTAATATGTGTTCATTATCATGTGAAACCATGTTGAAACCCTTGAAGTTGTAAATGTGGAATTGAACTATGATGTGTACATATTGTTTTAGTGTCATATGCATAGATTATGTCCTTCAAGAGTTTGATGAATTATTCATGAGAATTAAATAATGAAATTATATCATGTTATCATGTATTCAAGTTCATGTCATGCAAGTGTTGGCTAGAATGTCTTTATGAAGGAATGATGATCAAGTAGTTATTTATCATGTTTTAAGATTGTGCCATATCTCATAATTTATGCTATCGAGTCCTGGGGATATTTGATACCCGATAATTTAGCTGATTACCTAGAGCCATAGTCAGTCTCAGGATAGTATCAGTCATGTCACGATCAGTAGTACTCTCAGTCAGTAATAGAACTTAGGAAATACTCAGTAGACTCAGTATCAGTCCAGTCCAGTTTAGTATTCAGTTCAGACCTTAGTAAATTCAGCCAGTTAACAGAATTTAGTAGTATTCTATCAGTCAATGGAACTCAGTGAACTCAGTTCAATTCAGTTAGACAATATAATAATTAACATCTCAGTCGAGCCTAGTATGAACTAGTAATCATTTCAGTGTCTATTCAGTTGGGAGTAGGATTCAGCACCGAGTGAACCCACGGATAGGGACTCACCTTCCATTAGAGGGTGTGATCCTTAGAAGCAATTCTTGTATTCCAGAACTATGTATCTAATGTAGGTTGATACATCAACCTACAAGTTGAGGGTTGATGAGGTGATCTACCTTCTAGTTAATGGTACCACCATTCTTATTTAGAGAACCTGTCAGATGAGTATGACTGAGCTTGTCTTTACTCATAGCATAGTATTGACACCCTTCTAGCTAAGGTTATAGGTTGGACCTAATCAGTTTAGAGAGGGGCATGTCATTTAGATAATTGCCTCCCACAGTCTCAATTTCAGATTTAGTCTTAGTATAGAACTCAGTTCAGTTCTACAGATTCAAGACTGTTAGACCATTTACTCATTTCAGTACGGAACTAAGTATGGTTCCATCGAATCAAGACTCTCATATACAGTAATTCAGTAATCAGTAATTCAGTATCAATATACTTATATGTTAGTTAATCAGTATCCATTATTATCATGATCTCAGTTACAGTATACGTATTCATACATGTACTCCCATTCAGTTATATTCATGTCATTCAGTAGTATTGTTCATGCATATGAACCCACGCATGTCCTCCTACCTCACTTATCATACCAATACATTCAAAGTACTGACACATACTTTTTATTTGTACTATGATGTTTTATATCATAGGTTCAGATGTGCGGGTTCCCGACCATACTTAGCAGTTTAGATATTCAGCTGAAAGAGTTAGTGGTGAATCCTTTTAGTTTGAGGACATGATAATTATTTTAGTAGTTTAGCTTATTTCAGTAGTTCAGAGTTAGTTGGGGACTGGTCGCATCAACTCTATATTTCAAATAGTAGAGGCTTTTTAGACTAGAATATTTTCAGACAGATATTTTAGTTTTGGTATTGTTATATCGTATTTATTTTTATTACAGTACTGAACCTTATGGCATGTTTTTCACCTAATTTCTACATATTACATTATTATCATTCAGTTAATATAGTAGGTACCAGTCATTGTTTAGCTTGTGGTCCTTTAAGATTTTGAGCACCGTGTAGCGTTCGGTGTACAGACTAGGGCGTTACAGTGAACAGATGTCATACTAATCTGCTTTGCAAGAAATGCGATATGAATCATTATTATGAGTGTAAGGCTAGTAGTGATATATTTTTTGGTTGTGTAAAGCTAGGCCATAAGGTCAGGGATTGCTCGAGGGCTGGTCGGCAGGGTCAGTCCAATCATTATTCAGCTCCAGTAGGTCGCCCAGATCAATAGAGTTCTACTTCTTGTTCCACTAGTAGGCAACACCATAATAGGTTGTATGCACTCCATACTCAACATGATTAGGAAAGTTCTCCTAATGTGTTTATGGGTACGTTACAGGTTTTCCATCTTCATGTTAATGTATTGATACATCTCAGAGCTTCACTTTATTTTACAAATCCTTATATATCTATCAATTTTGGTGTCAGTCCCTAAATGTTAGAAAAGCCTTTATCGGTATCTACCATAGTGGGTAAATTTATTATAGCCATACGGGTATACAAAAATTTTCAAATCACATTATCTCAGAAAATTACCTTAGTTGATCTTGTAGAGTTAAAGATGACTAGTTTTGATGTCATTCTCGGCATGTATTTTCTCCACTCATGTTATTTCTCAGTTAACTATAGAAATAAAGTCGTTCAGTTTTACATTCCCCATGAACCATTTATTGAATGGATGGTGTGTTTACCATCTTGTTTGAGTTAAGGACTCTAGTTCTGAGACTTTAAGTCTCAGTTGGTTTCAGTAGTAAGGTAATTTCAAAATATGTTCCCTGAAGATCTTCTTAGAGTTCCTCCCGAAAGATAATTTGACTTTGGAATAGATCTCCTTCTAGATACCTAACCTATCTCTATTCTACCCTATAAATGGCTCCAACTGATCTTAAAGAGTTGAAATAACAATTAAAATATCTCTAAGATAAGTGTTTGTCCATGGGGCGATCCATTCTTGTTCGTGCATACGAAATACAATTATCTCAAAATATGCATCGACTACCGTCAGTTGAACAAAGTCACGATCAAGAATAAGTATCCACTCCCAGTTATTTCTCTAAAGTAGACCTCAGATCTGGCTATCATCATCTTAGAGTAAAACAATATGACATTCTGAAGACAACTTTCCAAACTTGGTATGGTCACTTTGAATTCCTGGTTATGCCATTTGGACTAACGAATGCCCTTATAACTTTCATCGACTTGATGAACATGGTGTTCAATAAGTACTTGGATATGTTTATCATAGTCTTCATTAATGATATCCTTGTCTATTCCAATAGTTAGAATGATTATGCAGACCATCTGAGAATTATGTTGCAAACCCTTAGATCTTATCAGTTGTTTGCCAAGTTCAGTAAGTGAAAATATTGGCTTTGATCAGTAGCTTTTCTTGGCCATATTGTTTTCGACGATGGCATTAGAGTTGACCCTCAAAAGACTGAAGTAGTAAGAAACTAGCCTAGAACTATCTCTTCATCAGATATTCAGAGTTTCTTGGGTTTTGCTGGCTATTACAGATGGTTTGAGGAAGGGTTTCCTTAAATTGCATCCCCTATGTCTTGATTAACTCAGAATAAGTCAAATTTCAGTTGTCAGATTTTTGTGAGAAGAGTTTTTAGGATTTGAAGAATTGACTCACTTCAGCTCCAGTCTTGAGTTTGCCAGATGGCACAAATAGGTTTGTAGTTTATTATGATGCTTCTATAGTTGGTCTTGGTTTTGTTTTTATGTAGAGAGGCAAGGTCTTAGCCTACGCCTCAAGATAGCTTAAGCCCCATAAAAAGAATTATCCTACCCATGATCTGGAGTTGCCAGCTGTTGTTTTTTCCTTAAAAATTTAGAGACATTATCATTATGGGGTTCATGTTTATGTGTTAACTAACCATAAGAGTTTAGATTACCTGTTCACATAGAAAAATCTGAACCTTCGTCAAAGAAGGTGTCTTGAGTTGTTAAAGGATTATGATATGAGTGTGTTGTATTATTCAAGAAAGGCCAATATAGTGGAAGATGCCCTTATTAGCTTGCTAGATTGTGTGTTTGGATGGTTGATTCATCCAAAGGTAGCATATGGGTTCAGAATGGTTTGGAATCTTCCTTGGTTGCTGAAGTGAAGAAAAGCAAGATAAAGATCCTAGTTTGGTTAAGTTGAAAGAGGTAGTTAGAGATTAGAGGGTAGAGGTTTTCTCCCAAAGGGGACATGGTGTGGTTCATTGTCAGGGTAGATTTTGTGTTTCATGTGTTGATGGTTTGAATTAGTGGATCTTAGAAGAAGTGCATAGTGCACGGTATTCCATCCACCTAGGATCTATTAAGATGTACCGTGATTTATGGGAAATCTATTGGTGGAGCGGCATGAAGAAGGATATTGCAGAGTTTATGGCTAAGTGCACATATTGTCAACAGGATAAGGTTGAGCACCAAAAGCCTAGTAGTTCATTGCAAGATTTTAGAATCCCCACTTGAATGTAGGGAGTGGTGAACATGGATTTTATGACAGTGTTGCCCCGTACGCGTAGTTAGCATGATTTGATATGGTTCATTATCGATAGAATAACCAAATCAGCTTATTTCTTGACAGTTCATACTTCATACTTAACTGAGGATTATGCCAGGCTTTATATTAGGGTGTAGGTTAAGTTTCATTGGATTCCATTGTCTATTATTTCAGATAGAGGTACTCATTTTACCTCACACTTTTGGAAGGCTTTTCAGAAAGGTCTTGGTACACAAGTTCATCTCAGTATAACTTTTCATCCTCATAAAGATGGTCAGGAAGAGAGGACCATTCAGACTTTAGAGGATATGTTGAGGGCATGTGTTATTGACTTTAAAGGTAGGTGGGATAACCACTTACCTTTGTTTGAGTTTGCTTATTTCAATAGTTATCACTCTTGTATTCAGATGGATCCATTTAAGGTTCTTTATGGAGAAGATGTAGATATCCTATTGGCTGGTTTAAGGCAGGTTAAGCTACTTTGATAGGGACAAATTTAGTGTTTGAGGTAATGGAGAAAGTTTAGTTGATATGGGAGAGGATGGAGACTACCCAAAGCCGCCAGAAATCTTCTGCAGTTGTGAGAAGAAAGGATCTTGAGTTTGACGTTGGTGATTCAATCAATTTGAAAATTTCTCCTATAAAGGGAGTAAATAGATTTTCGTAGAAGGGGAAACTTAGTCCCCGCTATGTTGTCCTATATTGAATCTTGAGTCGTTTTGGGAAAGTAGCTTATGAGCTAGAGTTGCCTACAGATTTTGCATTAGTACACCCAATATTTCATGTTTCCTTGTTAAAGAAATGTATTGGTGATTCAACTGTAGTTATTCCTTTAGAAGATATGGATGTTAAGGATAGATTTTCCTACGAAGAAGTCTAGTTGAGATCCTTGATCTTCAAATTCGTAGGCTAAGAAATAAGGAAGTTCCCTTGGTTAAGGTCCTTTGGTAGAATCATCTTATGAGGGAGTTACTTGTGAAGCAAAAGTAGATATGCGAACCAAGTACCCTCAAATCTTTAACCCAAACCCAGATTCAGCTTGAGGTAATGATTTTCCTTAGATTGACTCTTTTCCATTCTCAGTTTCAACTATGTAATCATTCTCATGTCAGTACATGCATTCATAGAAATTAGTTCAGTTAATGTTTTACGTTTCAAACTCAGCTATATAATTATGTTCCCAGTCATGCATGTCCTGTATGTTATCTCATTTACTTTAGTATAGTAATCTCAGTCTAAATTGTCTCATTCGAGGATGAATTTTCCCAAGGGGGAGATATTATAATACCTAATCTTCTCTCCATTCAACTTTCAGTTACATTCCTAAGGGGAATAAGGCTTTAAATTTTCACCATGTGTTGGGGACTTAGTCATTTTTAATACCCCTAAACTTTGATGATCTTATATTTAACCTTCCCGACCTCGGGATATCAATTTTTAAGTTGATTTATGATTGGGGTTGTTCAAAGTATGTCTCAGGTGATATTCAAAATTTTCGAATAAGTGTATGGGCGCATTTGGAAAACCAAACTAGTAGAACCACCAGGATAAGCGACCGTCGCTGCCTCCAGTCCACCGGGGTAAGGCGGGCGCCTCCTGGTCCAGTCAAACACTCTACGGTAGGCGCCGCCCGACATAGTGCACTGCTCTAGAGCTGGCGCCACCACTTCCTACTCTGTCTAGTTTTATTCCTTGGCATTTTAGGGGTATTTGAGTCATTTCCCTTCACCTAATCTATCCATAACATGAATTTGGGGCTTCCAAAGAGAATTATTTTCCCTTTTATTCACAAATTTCTCTCAAGAAACCCTCCCTTTCCCCAAGAATAAGTCCAAACTCTTTCATAAGAAATCAAGGAATCCAAGCTTCAAGCTTTATAAATCCTCAAGAAATCTTTAAGAATTCATCTAGTCAGGTATGTGGGAGTTCATCCATGGATCTTTTTCACCCATGTAGCCCAAAAATCTTCTTTTCAATTAAAATATTTATTTTTCTCTTATTATGGAGTTTTATAGGTTCAAGATAAGTTTTAACACATGTTTCTCCTTAGTAGTTTGACTTAATTCATGCCCAAGAATGATTCCTTGACAAGTTAGGTTATCTCATGCTTTAAGTTTCAATCCCTCATGTTGTATTCAAGTGAATTTCATATTATATTATAAAGTTATGATCATAGTCACGTAACCATGATGTTTTCCTATGTTTTAAGACATTTCCATGTTCAAGTTCATGTTTCTCACATGTTTGATGAAATGTCTATACTTTGAGTCTTTGAATCATGACATAATGCTACAATTTGGATCCTTAATATTGTATTTCATGATCATTCAGCGCTGGTGGGTTATGAACAACCGATGCTTATGTGTTTTACATGATTTCGGATCTTTCAAATAATAATTCATCTAAACCATGAGTCTTTTTATTTTCTCAGACATTTATGATCATGATTACCACTGTCAGTAATTGAAAATAATGTTTAGTTAACCTTAGTTTAGTTCAGTACCAGTGTCAGTTCAGTTCGAACTAGGATTTAGCATGGAGCAAACCCAGGGAAGGGGGCCTCACCTGCTAGTAGAGGGTGTGACCTTTAGTAGAAATACCCAAGTTACCGAACTAGGCAGCCAACATAGGTTTAAGATGTCTACCTTCCAATTAAAGATTGACACACATATCTTATGAGAGCACCTACCAGTAAAGGGTGACTCCTTAGTCCTTTAGGAAACCAAGTCAATAGATCCACATAGCCAATGTTAGCACACGTGGTATGGTAGTGACACCCTTCAAAGTAGGGTTATAGACTGGGCCCCGATTAACTCAGATTGGGGAATGTCGGTTACATGATACCTCCTATAGTTTCAGTCCAGTTATTCAAACTAAGTACAGTTCTGTATTACATGATCAGTATGTAAAAATCAGTTAATCAGTATACAGACATTAGTTAATTAGTATACAAACACCAGTTAATCAATATTTAGTATGTCTCATCTCAAGTTTGCTTGACCAAAGCATTCATATTTTTAGTTATTTAGTTATACATAATTAGTCTTTTAGATTGCAGATTATCTTAGAAGTATGTTTATGATTTTTCTTGCATTCTCAGATTTTACATGTTTATGCATTTATGCTCAGTTATCTCTTGCATTTCAGTCAGTCCTTATCTTATGTACCAGTACATTCAAAGTACTGATCGCATACTTTTCTTTGTGCTATGTTGTCTTATAACATAGGTCCGAACGCTCAACTTCTCAATCGCTCTTAGACATCTCTGCGTACTTAGCAGCAGTAGTTGTGAGTCCTTATTTATCGAGGACATGATTTTTTTATTCAGTTATTTCAATACTTCCTTATATTTAGTTAGTTTTAGTTAGTTAGGGGTCTTTCCCATCAACTCCTCAGTTAGTTTAGAGGATTCCAGATAATCAGACAATCAGTTAGCTAGTTAGTTAGTTACCAGCTGTTTCAGTACTTTTCCGTCGTTCAGATAGATGGTTGGTTTTCAGTATTTATTAAATGTTTTAGACTTGTGATTTAATCATATCTCAGTATTCATATAGGTATTACTTCAGCAGATTATCTTTCACATATATGTTTTATCATTATTTTATTTTATGCTCATAGTAGGTACCAGCTCATGGGTTAGCTTGTGTTCACTTGTGACCGTAAGCAACGTTGTCGTGACTAGGGGATTCTACGGGTCATAAAAATTTATGATGCAAACTTGAACACCATGAATTTTATTTGAATTTACACTTCGTATAATTTACCTAGGGTGTGTCAGAAAGCTTTGAGACTTACGTTGTTCTCATTCTCTTTTACAGGTAAAGTGATGCTATGGTTAGGAGAGATACTTAGTGGGCCCATCACTACTTAGAATGAGTTGTGAAAACAATTATTTGATCGATTCTTCTCATATTATGGAATGCTACAGTTGAAGGATGAGATTTAGAATTTTAGGCAATTGCATTTTTAAGAATTGTAAAAGACATGGTTGAGGTACAAGAAAAAGTTGATGAATATGCCCAATCATAGAATTTCAGAGAGAAACTTGCACGAGATATTCCATAGATCCATGAATGTAAATACCAAAGTTGTTGTTGACACTATTACTAGTGGGGCTTTTGTAAGGCTTTGTTAGGAGCTAGCTGCGGAAATCATAGATCGGGTCTCTAATACCAATCAAGGGTGGTGGCATACTCGAAAGTCAAAAAGAGGAGCCGATACTTATGGTGTTAGTTCTACTAGTAAGAAGAGAGCCCTATATGATATCGTGGCTCAAGAGGTAGCACAAATGAGAGTGGATATTGGGTTACTTACCAAGTAGTTTGCAACAGTTAATGCTAAAAAGGTGAATACAGTAGGCGAGCGAGGGAAGTCTGTTAGACATAATTAGTCAGACTCTAAAGAGGAGGCTAAGTATCTAGATAGAGAGATGACGGGTTTCTAAGATAAGGACCAAGGGTCCAATAAGGATACTTGGACTTAAGGTAAGGGAATTAAAGTCGGAACTATTATGGAGATAGGTATATGGATCATACTAGAGAAAAAGATGGTGCCTAGAGGAGAAAGGATGATTATAAGGACAAAAGTGGTGTGTATATTCCACTGGGAGCCATTATACTAATTTAAGGATGGAAGCATTGCTTGCGAAACTAGTTAAGGGTTCAGATAATCAAGAGTGTTTCCTTAAGGAGATTAAGGCAAATATTTTAGAACTGATTCATAAAGAAGAATTGTATGCTACTGTAATTAAGTAGTTAGAGCACCAGTTTGGTCAGATATCGGCAACTCTGAATCCGCATTAATCGATCAGTTTTCGAGAAACACCATTAAGAAACTAATGAATGACAGTCATTTCCTAGACATCACCACTCGAAGTGGTAAGGCTACTATTGATTCTCCTATAATGGTAGTCAATAAGGAGAGGAATGATACTTTTGATTTTGATGATGCCCCAGAAGCTGAAATTGAGGAGTTGGTGACTAAACCGAGATGTCACCAAAATCAGCAGGTGTTGAAATATGAGTTAAAAATGATAAAGAAAATGTTAAGGCGTTCAGACCAATTTTGAAGACCATTCCATGACCACCCCATTCTTTTGCTCAAAGGTTCAAAAAAAGAAGAAAGAAGGGAAATATCAAAAATTTATGTCTATGTTGAAGAAATTATCCATGAATATCCCTATTGTAGAAGCATTAGAGAAAATGCCTGGTTATACCAAGTTCATAAAGGATTTAGTGACAAAGAAGTAGACGATGAGTTTTGAGCCTGCTGATAATATACACCATTGCAGTGCTATGGCTTGCGATCATTGGTTGAGAAGAAAGAGGATCCCAGTGTTTTCACTATTTCTTGAACTACTAGGTCCCTGAATATCGAATGAACATTATCTAACTTGGGAGCTAACATTAATATAATGCTTCTAGATGTGTACAAGAAGTTGGTGTTTGGGTTACCTAGGTCGATGTTCATGAGATCTTTGATGGCTGACCAGACTGTGAAAAATTAGTTGGTATTCTATGTGATATTTTAATGAAGATAGCTTCTTTTATATTCCCTACTAATTTTATGATTCTCACTATGAGGTGGATTTTGATGTCCCTATTATTTTGGGAAGGCCTTTCCTAGCCAAGGCTAGGGCTTTGGTTGATATGGAGACAAGATATATGAAATTCTACCTTAATGATAACAAGTTACATTAAATGTGGGTCCGTCAATGAAATGACCAAATATATGTGTGTGGTGTCTATGATAGACATTATTGAGGATGGTGTAGTGAGTGTGCCCATCGAGGAGAGATTTGGTGTAGAGGTGCTACCAACAATGATCATGAACTATGATAGTGACAATACTAATGAGTATGATGAGATGGTGAGTGCTCTGATTGGTGGAGTATCTTATACTTATGCACCAAAGAAGTTGAATCTTGACATAAATAATATAGTGAATCCATGATCTCGGCCATCCATTGAGCAGCCACCGATCTTGGAATTAAAGGCCCTCCCTTCTTACATGAATTATGCATTTTTGTGGGCCAACAATACCTTGTCGATTATTATTTCTACAAATTTGTCAGAAAAATAAGTTGATGCCTTGATCTTTGTATTACAGAGGTTTAAAAGGTCATTGGTTTGACCATTGCAGATATTGGTAGGATTCTAAATAAAATATGTACTCATAAGATTTATTTTGAGTTGGAGTGTGCACCTAGCATTAAGCATTAACGTCATTTGAATCCACCTATGCAAGAGGTGGTAGACAAGGAAATTATCAAGTGGTTATAGATAGATGTAGAATATTCTATTACTGACAATAAGTAGTTAAGCCCGGGTCAGTGTGTGCCGAAGAAGGGTGGGATCATTGTGGTTTTGAATGAGAAGAATGAACTAGTTCTCATGAGACTAGTTACGAGATGAAGAGTTTGTATAGATTATAGGAAGATGAATACTTGATGTAGAAGGATCACTTTTATATGCCAATCATGGATTAGATGTTAGACCATCTTACAAGAAGGGTATGATATTTTTTTCTTGATAGTTATTCAGGGTATAATCAAATTTTCATTGCACCCAAAGACCAAGAGAAAACAACTTTAACATGTCTATTTGGTACGTTTGCATTTAAGAGGATGAATTTCATACTTTGTAATGCTCCCGCTATCTTTTAGAATTGTATGATATGATTTTTCTAATATGGTAGAAGATACTATAGAGGTCTTTATGGATGATTTCTCGATTATGGGTGAATCTTTAGATTATTGTTTGGACCACTTAGCTAATATACTTTGGAGATGTGAGGTGTGCAACTTGATCTTGAATTAGGATAAGTATCACCTTATGGTGAAAGAGGGATTAGTTTGGGGAACAAGATTTAAAAGAAGGGAATAGAGGTTGAGAGAGATAAACTTGAGGAGATTGAAAAATTTCCTCCACCTATTTTATTCAAATGTATTCGGAGTTTCTTTGGTTCGCATGGTTCTATAGGATATTCATCAAGGACTTTTCCCAAATCGCAAATTCATTGTTAAAGTTATTAGAGAGGTAGGCGATGTTTGTGTTTGATGATGCTTGACTCAAGTACTTTGAGTGCCTAAAAGAGAAGTTGATTTCTACCCTATTACTGTGTTTCCAGATTAGACTCTCCCATTTAAGGTGATGTGTGATGCTGGTGGTGTGGCCTTAGGAGTTGTCCTAGGCAAAAGATGTGAGAAAATACTTCATCCCATCTACTATGAAAGCAAAGCACTCAACCCTAGAAATAAAATTATACAGTAACTGAGCATGAGTTAGTTGCATTGGTGTTAGCTTTTGATAAATTTTGGTCCTATTTGATTGAGACAAAAGTCATTATGCATATTGATCATGCATCTTTGAGATATCTTATGGAAAATAAAGATACAAATCAATGATTAATTCAATTGGTGCTATTGCTACAAGAATTAGACTTTAAGGTCAAGGATCGAAAGAGTACAGAAAATTAGGTTGTAGACTATCCATCCTGCCTAGAAGAGGAGGTGATGCTTAAATTAGGGGATGAGTTTGAGATTGATGATACTTTTCCAGATGAGATGTTTTTGGAAGCATCATAAGAGTTAATACCCTGGTTTTCTAATTTTGCCAATTATTTGGCAAGTGACCTTATCCCCAAAGGCTTTTCATTTCAGCAGATAAAGTGGTTTATGCGTGAGGTATGAACGTTTTCTTGGGATAATCCATTTTTTATTTTATTTATGTGTGGATGGTGTGATTCGGTGGTCTATTTTTGAAGTTGAGATGATGCATACTCTTAAGGCCTATCACTCATCTCCAGTTGGGGGTCACCATGGTGGTACTCGTATGACCCATAAAATCTTGCAGTGTGGTTACTATTAACCAACTATTATAAAGATGCACTTGATTATGCTCGGTCCCATGACCAATGCCAACGCCAAGGGAATATCTCACAAAGCATAAGCTCCTTATGACACTTTTTTCTTGAGTTTGAGCTGTTTCATATTTGGGGAATTTATTTCATGGGTTCGTTTGTTAGTTCTTATGGTATGAATTACATATTGGTGGTAGTCGACTATGTTTCTAAGTGGGTGAAATAGGTTTCACTTTTCAATAATTAGGGTTTTAGTGTCACAATATTTTAAAAAAAGAACATATTCTATCGATTCGATACTCTATGTCCTATCATTAGTAATGGTGAGTCCCATTTTTGCAATCATCTATTTAAGGTCCTTCTTGAGAAATATGGTTTGAAATATTTGGTGGAAACACGTTACCATTCATTGTAAAGTGCACAAGTTGAGGTCTCTAATCATAAATTGATTCCATTTTGCAAAGACTGTGAATACCAACTAGACTGATTGGTCAAGGAAGCTAGACGATGCACTTTGGGCTTACTGGACAGTTTTAACACTCCCATAGGTTCCTTTTCATATCATCTTGTGTAGAACAAGGAATTCCAATTGTCGGTTGAACATGTGCACAAGGCCCTATTGGCATTAAAGAAGATTAATTTTGAGTGGAATGATGCTGCAAACCTGAGAATGAGTAAGATGAATGAGTTGGTTGAATTTTGTCTCTGTGCTTATGAGAGTTCTACTTTGTACAAGGAGTAGATTAAGTTGTACCATGACAAGAAGATTGAGAAAAAGATATTCCAGCCTTGAGATATGGTCTTGTTGTATAATTTGAGACTTCACTTGTTTCTTGGAAAGTTGAAGTCTAGGTGGTCTTGAACATTCACTGTTGTTAATGTATTTTAACATGGTCCCATTGAGCTATATTGAGATAGAGATGCCTCATTTAAGGTGAACCGACATCATGTTATGAACTATATAGGAAGTATGGAGGA
This sequence comes from Capsicum pubescens, assembly GCA_030864215.1. Taxonomy (NCBI): domain Eukaryota; kingdom Viridiplantae; phylum Streptophyta; class Magnoliopsida; order Solanales; family Solanaceae; genus Capsicum; species Capsicum pubescens. The sequence goes on along the minus strand of CM061546.1, from coordinate 181,387,485 downwards.
TTTAAAGGTTTGAGATGATGCAAGCCTTGGCGAATTCTTTGTAGCCAAGGCAACTGAATTTTGTCGTGATGTTAAATCAGGCGCTTCATGAGAGGCCACCCATGTACTTGTTCATGAAGTCTGAGTATCCAACATAACCACGTCGCGCTGTGGCATTAAATTAAGCGTTTCTTGAGAGGCAACCCAAGTTTTTAGTGTTCATGTCATTTTCTGTTTTGTAGGTTAAAGACAAGGAGAAAAACTTGGAACATGGTAAAAATTGCAAAATTCAGACAAGTCCAAGTAAGTGGACCTACGACCCTACTTATGAGGGTCGTAGGTCCAACCTACAACAAGTTAGTTGAAGTTATATGAGTCGGATCATTTTTGGCCTCTAAAGTTGTACTTATAGACCTACTTATAGGGATCAAAAGTACAACCTACGACCTCGTAAATAGGGTTCATAGAAATCAAACAACAAATAGGATGCAGGAACTACTTTAGAACCCACTTACAATGGCTGTAAGTAGTACTTACGGACCATAAGTTACCTTGTAAGTGTGTACAAAAAATTTGGGGCCTAATTTCAAAATCGGGGTTGAACCCATATAGATCCGACCTGAACTAGCCTACCATCACCCGTAAAAACCCCTAAATCAACCCATTACCCTACCTTTTAAAATTCAAAACACCTACTCCCTTAAAACACTCCCTCCTCCATATTTCTCTATTACAATCAAACCCCTCTCATTACCACATCACTTGCATGAATATTCTTCAAAATATAGGGATAAATTTTCATTGTTCAACTACTACTTCCAAGACCCTATGAATCTAGATAATAATTTATTTCTCCAACTTAGTTAAAGCATTTTCTTAATCATTGAACTTGATATAATGCTTGGTATAACCTTAAAATTGTTTAGGTCTCATGATTCTTGAAAATTGTAGAGCCTAAATTAGATAATATTGAATTTGTGGAATGATTTTTGTTGGAAACCTATGAGAACATAATAAATGAAAGTAGAAGTTGAATAATAAGAGAAAATCCCAAAAAAATATATGAGATACCTGTGGAAATTAACTTGTTGCATGTTGTACTGTATGAACCAGGTCTAAAATCAGACTTTCTCTTAGAGGAGCACTAACACAGCTACATACAAGCCTTGTAAGTAATACACATAGGCTAGTAGGTGGCCTCATAGGTATCGTACTTGAAGACCTGAAGCTTCAAGGCTTGGTCTGCTACTTACGAGGGTACTTACAACATTCATAAGTACTACCCTACGACCCATAGGTAGGGGTCGTAGGTAGGCCCTTCCTTGGGTAGTCAAATTTTTTGAAATTTATTGTTTCATTCTTGTGTTTAAAGAATTAACAACTACTTTTTTGGGTACAATGGCACCAAAAGCTATACAAAAGAAAGGAGTTCAGTCTAGGCTACGAGATGAGTCTCTTGAAAAGAGTGGTTCCATTAAGAAGTATTCCATAAGCTTGGATAGTACACTATTTATCCCATTATAGATTCAGGGTCAATTAAATAGGTAGGCTATATCTGAAATAGGTGTTACTAAGTTTAGAACTCAACCCTTACTATCACAGGACCCACCGGAAGAGCCACAACCTACACCTATATGCTTCATCCTAACTAGGTACAGAATAAAGAATCTGAGCTTTTCACCACCACACTCTCCTAGTCTGAAATGGGAGAGGATAAGTTAGATGCTAGTTCAAAGGATAAGGTTAAGTCAGCATCAGGTATAGGTTCTAGAGCGGAGAAGAATGCAACCTGCTCTCAGTTTGAGAAGTGGTCGGAGGCTACATCCGGTTCTAAGATTGAGTATCCATCAGGTTTAGCTAAACCCAGTCTGATGAGGGTGCTGATGCAGCTCAAGTACCAGAGTAAATATCACCATCATCAACTCAGGGTACCCAGAAAAATGCTCAAGGCACTCAAGCTAATGCGTCCTTACCTGCTACACTGAAGTCCGACCTAACACATGTCTCTGTAGTACCTATAGCAGAGATTCCTTCAAATAGTGTGTGGAGGATGTGCAATAACTTTATGAGAGAGAGAGATTCATCTTAGAGTAGGGTTGACCACAATGTAGTATAGTGAGAGAGGTCAAGATGGAGTTTATTGGGTTAGAAAGAGCTCCAGATCTATAGGATTATTTTAAAAGATACCGATTGGGGTGGATGACCCAACCTACAGGTTCATATAGGGCCAAAATATATGGGCTGACCATAACAATTAAGTTTAATTATTGGATGAGGATTACATGGAGTAGGCTCACTAGAAGGGATATAGAGCATAGAGAACTTAAAGTTAATTTGGCTAGATGGATAGCCACACAGATAGTGGAGTTGGTCATTGATGCCCCATGGGTTGAGAGAAATTGAGAGATCAAGAAAGTATCACATAACTTTCCAGTAAAGTTTCGGTAGGTTGTGGTATGGTATAGATTAAGTTCGACCTCTACGAACAACATACTCACCTGGGACAAAGTTGATTTTATGCCAACTTGATTTCATGATAAGATATTGACTTTACCAGATGGAACCAGACTAAGATCCACATTAAAGTATTTAGTGAGATCACTATTTTCCCCTTTTCTTATTTGATACAACAGTTGTGTGACGCGACCGAAATGCTGACTATTCTAGAGATAGATCAATGAATAGTGGTGACCCACACGGTAGACATTGGCTTGATTAAGGATGCAACAAACTCGATCCTTGCACATATAGTACATCCACTTTCTACTTCTGGTACATCCTATTTTGAGGGTCCTTTATTCTAGCCGAGCCTATTTAGAGGCTAGGTGTGAGAATTAATGTTGAAATGAGAAATTATAGATCTAAGATCATGACTTCTACAGCTGGTGACAGGGATATGAACACATCTTCACCAACTTGAACGTCTACTTCAGCACCATCTGAGGCTAACACATTGCCACCTTGCCCATCAACTACTGGATTGTTAGTGTACCAAGTGAATTCCAACAATAAATGGTTGATCAGAAATAGGAGATGTCTAAGTGCCTCACCTAGATAGAGACTTAGTTATCCATGTTATTCAGATAAATCTAGACATTGGTCTGGACCACTTTAGAGGATTTTTAGTTTAGATTTGGTATGAGGATGAGTGAAACCATGAAGAAGTAAAATAGAGAGTTCCATGCACATATAGACAGCTTTGGGACTCGAATAAAATCATGGTTGACTGATGTCCAGGCATCAAGCTTGTTCATCCTAGACGAGGATATGGCTACATTACGTTTGGAGGTTCGATCATTAATTGAGAGTGATATTATAATTGTCCCTCTAATTATTTTAGATTTTATACAGCCTCTACCCTAAGCTCCTACTATGATATTTGATCTTTTTGTAGAGTATGATATGGACCCAATTGTTGGGGACAACAGAGGTCGTGAGGAGTAGTTACAAGATTTGACTATGGACTTTTAATGGTCCTTGAAAAGAGCAGTTCACAATATAGTTGTGTTGCTTTCAGTTTATGAGTTGAGACATGTCGAGATAGCAGTGAGCACCTCTTTTAGTCATGCACCACCTCTTCTAACTGATTCACATTATGCCTTAGATATAGATGAGTTAGATTCATACACCTAGAGCATCCCAGTTATATCATCATCCATTGTTTTTATATTATAGTTATACAATGGGACAGTGCATAGTCTTTATTTGGGGTAGGGGTATACCATAGCCGAGTGTTTTTCTTGTCGTGTTTATTTTACCACTTGATGTGTTATCCTAGTAGAACTAGCATGTTTAGGTTGTGTTTGTGTCATTATTTATGATTTGTGTGTTGTGTTTAATTTGGAGAAAAATAAGGAACTTAAGTGTAATGACCCTTTAGGTCATTTTTTGCATTTCCATTAATTTTTTCTATTTAGAGCTATCTTATAGATGCCCACAATTAATGATGAATTATTTGGACTAACATTTTGGATATCGAATAGTTAGTTTGGTTTTAGAGCCAATTCCCTACTTTGAAGCCTTCAGTGGTTCAAATTGGCTATGGAGTAAAAACATCAGTCAAATGACTTTGTATACTAATTTTGACTGTTCCAACAGCTCTAGAATGTTGATTTTAAACAAAGAGAACTCTTTCTTTGGGTATCGAGGCTCCCAGATTCATTTTGTGCTATTGGACAAAAGTTAAGAAAAATGGCAAGTAGGTGTGGGACCTAGTTATCATCGAAATGACCCCAGATGGAAATTTTAACTATGCCACTAAATTTATAATATCAAATTTGATAGGTAGCATAGTACATTTTAATATGTAGGATTTTAGATGAATCTCGAGGTGTTTGTGAAGACAAAAAATTCCAAGTCTTAGCTGGTCCTGGTGCATTGTGTAAGCGATGCCTTCAATCGCTTAAGAAATCTGCCAAATCTAGCTAATGTCGCTTAACTGACATATTTTATCTCTTAAATGATAGGTTTGGAAGTGGATCAAGTATCACCGAAGTGATGTTATTGTCACGTATGTGACATATCCTAAATTAGCCATATATCACATAAGGGATATGAGTTCCAAAGAACAAGTATTGCTTAAGTGCCCCAATGTTTGTTTAAGTGATACCCATGAACATAAATGTGTATAAATACCCCACTTAGCTCTTTTTTTCTCCATTATTTATCCATTCCCAAGATATTGGAACATTAAAAAGTGAGAAAGCATGGGGAAATATTTGTGGGTAATCTTGGAGCAGGGATAGACTTTATTTATGCAATTTTTCATCGAATTAGAGATAAGATTCCATTATTTTCATGGTTGATTTTCCCATACTTTTGGTAAATGTCAAAAAGATTGGTGACTTAATTTTAGAACCATTAGAGAGAAAAATTCACCTATTTTAAGGGAAAATGTTCTTTGAGCATATGGGGACGTTATGTTGGATTTTATTATGCAATTCCATAATGGGTCCCACATAGGCTATTATGTGATTATTTGAACCAAAGAACAATAGTTAAATATGGGTATTATTGTTCTCATCTTGATGAGTTGATTGTTATTTTGATAGCGTGGCACCTTGCAGAAGTTTGTCAAAAGGGAAAATCGATGGTTTAGAAAATTCTTTGGGCTTTTCTTCAGCATCCAGGTAGGTTAGGTTTACCCTCTTCATAGATTGAGATATTTTGTAATATTGATTATGATACTATGCTAGATTTGGGATGGAATTTAGGTGTTGGTGGTATTATCATCAATATTTGGGTTAGTCAGACTATTTAGGCTATTTTGAAACCATAATTTAAGCATATTTGACTTAGTTGCTCATGTTTTTTATAGTATTTCTATCCTAGGGATAGTTAAGGCATGTTTAACATCTAAAAGTGGATTTAGATACCTTAGCACAGCCAGGGTAAAATTTGCATTATAACGGATTTGGGGATTATAAGTGGGCCCATCTGATCAGCCAAAGGCTAAGACCTGAGCTATTTTTGGTAGACCTTTATATGTTTGTTTTGCATTTCAAAATGTTTAATATGTTTTTGGGAGATTAGATACTTAATGGTTTGATTTTGGGAGACGGTATTATTAATGATGAAACCCGATAATTGATTATGATATTAATGATATGAGCACCAGTTCAAGTCCAACAATTGATTATGATATTGATGATATACGCACTATTTCAAGTCTGGCAATTGATTATGATGTTGATGATCTGAGCACCTATTACTAGGATAGTATTTTTGTTATTTTATATTTTATTTCACATTAAATCCATTAGGTTCTATATTTCAAGTCCGTCAATTGAGAGTTGGTTATAATGTAATATAGTATGATTGGATATTTGATTATGGTAGGATAGTTGGCAAATTAAGGTTGTCCAACTATTTACTTTCTTGTGATTGTACCCTCCAGGATTATGGGGGGCTGCATTCGATTATTATGCTTTACCACATTTATTGGATTATGGAGTCCAATTTAGTAGATATAATTATGTGATATTTAAGTTATTATCTTAGATTTATTGATTCATTTATGCACGATGGTGTTGGAATTTGTTTCTAGGTTTTCTTTTTTCTGATGCTTAGCTTATATAATCTTGCTTTTTATCATATCCATATCATTATTTAGCTCAGTCAGACAATGATTCCTTCTAGGTACTTGTGGTTTTTGTACTTATACTACACTTCTATACTTTTTTGGTGTAAATCTGAGTACTAGTTGCCGCCGCTAATTCGATGCTCATGTTGTGATTAGATTTTGGATATTGGTTGATCTCTTTTTGGTATATATTCGAGTACTAGTTAACCCTTTTATTCCCTTTGTTTATCTATGTCTAGTCTTTTGTTTCTGAGACAACTTGTATTGACTATTTCAGAATTAATAGTATATTATAGTTGCTCTTGACCCATACTACTAAATCATGGGATGGTTGTTTGTGTTTTATCTACCTTGGATTATATATATTGTCTTGTCCTTATTATAGGTGTTAAATTGTTGATTTCTACCTTTTAGGCTATTTCACACCAAATTAGCCTATTGTTCATAACTTTGGGCTATTGTTTGGCTTACCTACTCGCGGGATAAAGAAGGTGTTATCATGAATTATAAGTTGGGTCATGAAAAATAAGTATTAAAGCCTAGGTTCACCAGTATTATTAGTACAAGAGCAAGTGTCTAGTAGAGTCCCACAGATTAAAACAATGACGTCCGTTTTTTATCTTTGAGATGCTCTAGGATATTATAAGGAGTTCTTCACTCTTTTACATATCTCATGCTAAGAGTCTGAGTTGGTTTCCAAAGAATTTATTTGATTTCACTCTTTGTATATGGATAGAATCCATTCTACCACTAAACGAGATGATGGTCTCAAGACTAAGCATAGGGATACTATCACTATTCCTGGATAACCTAGAGGTTATGGACATCCTCAAGATGTGTCACCAGATAGGGGGCCTTCCCCAGATCGTATTCCTACTCTTAAGTCAGAGATATCCAGTGGTGGGCTAAGGACCAACCCAGGCTCCTTCGGGATTTATTTCTTTTGAGCTCAAGGATGTTTTAGTTCATATTTTAGGGTTGATTGGTGGTGAACCATATGATGGTGCATAGTTCATAGATTAAAATGGTACTGAGGCAGGGGTGCAAACGATAGCTGCGACTCCCAAAGTTAAGATCCCTCCCACATAAAGGGTTTATCAGCTTGAAGTTGCTCAACAGATAGTTTCCCATCCTGCTATATGTATTGAGGAGAAGAAGATATTGGAGGTTCTTGAGATTGGATTCACATATGTTTTTGGTACACCAGGTAAGGATACTTATGAGTTTTTGATTTATTGTGAGGATAGGTTCCGTAATTTAGGCCTAGTTGAGACTTTTGGTGTGGAATACATCATATTTCAGTTGGACTTGGCAGTTCTATATGGTGGAGAGGTCATCTTGATTTCAGGCCAGCTAGATTTTCTCCTTTGTCATGGACTCAGTTCTCCGAGATCTTTTTGGATAAGTATATGCCTTGCAGTTGTTGGGATCATTTGAGGGATCAATTTTTTAAGGTTTGAGCAAGGATCTATGACTATTTTGGAATATGAGGCTTATTTTCACAAGTTGGCTATACATGTTACTTCAATTTTGACTACTAAGTATAAGAGGCTTTATTGCTTTATATGGGGTTTGAGACTTCCTCTTTGCTTATGTATATAGTGTTTAATTATGTTGTTGAGGTCTTTTGCTAAGGTATGATACAAATATCAGGTTATTGAGAAGATACATCATAAGGCCCAAGGGGGTAGCGATAAGATGCCACAATATTACAGCAATTTTAGTGGTTGTTGTAGTAGATCATGATTTAGAGACAACGATCCTCAGGGTAGGTACCATCCATTCTAGTCATATTAGTCTCAGGTTTAGTCTGGTAGAACCATTCAGGACGTACTCTAAATTACCAACGAAAGTTAGTATAGTGTTAGCGATCATCCTACCCAGGGTATTGATCACAATTTAAGGGGTTTTGTCTTTTTGTTATTCTAGTCATGGTAGTTATTTTGGTCCACTTAGATCTTTTGGTTTTGATGTAGTTCATGGGGCTTGTCATATTTATGGAGTTTTTGGTCACTTTGCATGAGAGTGCCCTAGTCACGGAGTGATTATTCCTTTATCTCAAGGTGTTCTGCCTATTAGGTCAGTTCATCCCTCAGCTAAAGGTGGTATGCATGGTCATAGGGGTAGTTCCTAGGGTGCTCATTGAGACTCTCAAGCAGGTAGGATAGGAGATCGATTAAGAGAAAAGCTAGGTGGTAGACATGGTTAGTTGTCTGAAGTACCTGCTAGACTCGAGATGAGGTTTCAAATGCTCTTATCATGGGTAAGATCTTAGTGTGCCATTAATCGATATGATTTAATTGATTGGGGATCCACTTATTCTTATGTACTCACTGATTATGCCCCCGCAATTAGAGTAATCTGAGTAATCTTGGGATTGATTATCTGTGGCATTATGTGTGTTAGCACCCATGGGTGATTCTATAGTAGTGGATCAGGTTTTCAGATCATGTTTGTGACTGTTAGAGATATTGATACTCATGTTTATTTTATTATATTAGACATGGTGGATTTTGATGTGATTTTGGTAATGGACTGGTTATCTTACTATATGTGGTCAGGGACTATTTTACCAAGACTGTTACCCTTGCCATGCCTGGTATACCCTCAGTTGTATGGTAAAGAGCAGTTAGCCATGAGCTAATGGGAATTATTTCTTATGTTTGTGCTAGGAAGCTTATGTCGAGGCGTTCTAAGTCTTATCTCACTTGTATCCATGATGTTAGTGTAGAGAGTTCGTCACTTAACTCCGTTCCTATAGTTTGTGAGTTTCTTGATATTCTCTGCAACAATCTACCTGGTATTCCTCCTGTGCATTATATTAAGTTTGTTATAGATCTTTAGCCTAGAACCTGACCTATTTCTATTGCACCTTACCATATGTCTCCTCCCGATCTTAAGCAACTGAATTCTCAGCTTCAAGATCTTCTTGGTAAGGGTTTTATTAGATCGAGTGTGTATCCTTGGGGAGATCCTAGCTTGTTCATGTAGAAAAAATATGACTCCATTAATATGTGTATTAATTATAGGCAACCTAATAAGGTGATAGTGAAGAATCGATATCATATGCCTCATATTGATTATTTGTTTAACCATCTATATGGCGCAATAGTGTTTTCTAAGATTGATTAGAGGTCCGATTACCATCAATTGAGGATTAGGGCTCAGGATATCCCGAAGATAGCCTTTAGGATGCATTAAGTTCATTATGAGTTCCTAATAATGTCTTTTAGGTTGAATAACGCCCCAGCCATACTTATGGATTTGATGAACTAAGGTTCTAACATTATTTGGATTTCTTGATTATTGTGTTCATTGACGACATCCTTGGGTACTCAAAGAGGAGAGAGGAGCATGTGCAATAATTGAGGATTATACTCTAGACTTTGAGAGATCATTTGCTTTTTGCCAAATTCTTTAAGTGTGTGTGTTTGCTTGATTCAATGACATTCCTTTGACATCTGGTGTCTAAGGATGGGATTATGGTAGACCCTGCGGAGATTGAGGCCATTCATGATTGGGCAAGGCCTATATCTTTGACTGAGGTTTGTAGCTTCATTAGTTTGGTTGGTTGCTATAGGAATTCGAGGAGAGTTTTGTGTAACACCCTGTATTTCCCTAGCATAATATAATTCCATATAGATGAGTATTCGTATATGAAAATTTTGAAACACTCATTATTTTTCAGTTTAGAGCTTGTCATTGAGTAGGAAATTCAGTTAGCTTTCCAACGATATAAAATTCGCTTAAATCCAATAATCGGGTAAGAAGTTATGGAAACTTTAAGTTTTAGTCATTAAACACCGTTACTTTAACCCTTAGTGCATCGCATAGACAGTCCAAATGACAATTGTCAATTTTCAGTGTGACTCCGCGATCATGGCGCATCGCGGAGTAGGCAAATTTCCTGTTTATCAATTTCCAATGGGCCTTCGCGATCATGGCGCATCGCGGAGTTGGCCAAAATGGCATCCACAGGCTTACTGTAATGGTGGCACATCGCGCCATCGGTCCAGGTCCCAGTTGTTCCTTTTTCTAGTGGCTTGGCACGTTAGTGGCGCGTCGCGCCAAGGCCAAAAATCGGGATGGTCAGATTCTATTTTTAAATTCGTTTAAGGGTATTTGGGTGTTTTTCCATGGCTCTAATTAACCTAAAACACAAAATTTAACCCCTAAACACCCTAAGTAGTCATCATTATTTCAATTCCTTTCACAATCAAAAATCCCTCTTTCAAGAACAAGAAACCCTAGCTCTCAAATTCATGGTAATTTCTCAAGAACTCTCCATTCATCTCTTCAAATTCATTAACCCAGGTATGTTAGATGTTCATCCATGGATCTCTTTCATCCATGGAGTCCAAGCAACCTTTTTTAAATTATAAAATTGGGATCTTTTCAAGTTATCATGTTTTAAATTATGATTTCATCCATGAACTATGATTTTATACCATGTTGCCATGAAATTATTGTTATTATTCAATCTTCCATGTTTTAATATTATGATTTACTGAATTAAACCATGATTTAATTCTATTATGATGAATTCATTCTATTTCTACAAGTTCATGACATTCCTATGATTGTTTTAAAACCATGAACTACAAGTATTTGATAAAATGCCTACAAGAGTGATTTATTTATTAAGAGCCTTAATCTTTTAGCCTTCAAGCTTTAGTGTCCTTTCAGTATTGTTGTTTTGAGTCCTGGGGGTATTGAATACCCCAAAACCATAGCTGTTTATTTATTCTAGCCTCAGTACATTATAGAATAGTCTTAAGATTATATTATGAGAATTATCAGAATAGTCAGATATCAGTTATTCAACTCAGAAGAGTCTAGTACCTCTGTGTCTTTTGATTGGGAGTAGGATTTAGCACCGAGTGAGTGTATCAGTATCGACCGATTCCATGTTCTCTGCTCAGTACTCCATGCTTTACATGCATATCTAGTTAATCATTAGTTCTGTTCATAAAACCATGCATATCACCCTACCTCATTTAGCATACCAGTATATTCAAAGTACTGATCGCATACCTTTTATTTTGCGCTATGATGTATTATATCATAGGTTCTGAAGCTCAGTTCTCGGTTCGTGAGTAGAATCATCAGATTCTTAGCAGTAGCAGTGGTGAGTCCTTATACTTTGAGGATAGGCTTACTTTATTTCATGCCTCAGTTAGTAGTTAGTTGGGGCCTATCCCATCAACTTATATTTAGTCAGTTAGTTATAAAGGCTTTTCAGACATTAGAGTCAGTTATTTAGTATTCAGATATTACAGTTAGTGATCCAGTTTATCTTTATTTTATCAGATTCAGTCAGTTATTTCTATAGACTCATATTTTAATTTTAAATTTAGTTATTAAAATCTTATGGCGTGTCAGTATTCTTACACATTTATGATCATGTTATTCAGTGCTCACAGTAGGTACCAGCTCATGAGTTAGATTATAGTCCCTCGGGACTATAAGTACCGTGTGATGACTAGGAGTAGTCTCGGGTTGTTACAAACTAGGTATCAGAGCCTAAGGTTTTAAAATTTCCAAGGAAGTCTGAAAGCCTCATCGAGTAGAGTCTTGCATGGGTGTGTAGTGTGACACACTTATGGATGAGAGGATACAAGGCATTTCAGAAAAGTTTCCCTTCTTTCAAGTAATCATGTCGAGCAATTGAGCATGAGCTCAAGTTAAACTCTCAGTATAATCTATTTCTTCCTTCAGTTTACAGAACATGCCTCCCAAGAAGAACAGAAGAAGAATAGGAACTCAGCCACCCCCATAGCCCATCCAGGAAGATCCTTCTAATGAGCAAGTCTGTCATGCAGAATTCAGGGCTACGTTCACTACACTAGAAAACTCCGTAGCAGTACATAATAAAAGGCCCGCTGCTATTCCATCCAACTTAGTGGCTAACACTACTGCAACTAGAAATTGGGATTTCACTTGAATGAATCCTCCTTCTTTCATGGCATCCAAGTCTGAAGAGGATCCACAAGAATTCTTAGATATGGTTCAAAATTTAACGAATAATATGGGGGTGACGTCTACTCAGAGTCCCAAATTGGCTACATATCAATTGTAGGATGTAGCCAATACTTAGTTTAAGCAGTGGAAAGTTGATAGAGGTGGTTGTGCAGGGCCTATAGAATGCGAAGAGTTCGCCATGGATTTCTTGTATAGAATCTTTCTATTAGAGTTAAGGGAGGCCAAAGTGTTAGAATTTATTAATTTAAGGCAAGGCAGCATGAGTGTGAGGGAGTATTCTCTCAAGTTCACTCAATTATCTAGATATGCTCCTCATGTGGTAGTTGACAAAGGTTCAAGATGAGTAAGTTTGTGTATGGCATGTCTGATAGTGTGGTCAAGAAGTGTAGGACCAAAATACTAATTAGTGACATGGACTTGTCTAGGAGGATAGTTCATGCTCAATAGATAAAGGAGTAGAATATTAAGGAGAGGGAGAGAGGAAACAAGATAGCTAGGATGGGTAGTTTTAATTTCAATAAGCCAAAGTCTGAAGGTGGTAATTGTCCTCAGTTTCATCAGAGGTCTTCATCCCCAGTACCTTCTTCATCCAGTGCCACAGTACCCAAATTTAGAAATGATAATTTGTATAGGGCACCAGGCTCTAAGTCCCAGGTTAGTCTTAGCAGTAGTCGTACCAATCCTTTATGTTAGAAGTGCAGCAGACACCATCAGGGTGAGTCTAGAGAAAGTAGTGATGTGTGTTTTGGGTGAGGCAAGCCAGGACATTGAATTTGGAAGTGTCGGATAGTTTCTCAGAAAGGTAGGGATGCATGCTAACAGGACCAGTTCTATCAGTCGCCAGTTCTATCCATCGCCCAACTCAACAGGGTACCACTTCCATTGCTACCAGTGGTCAGCGTCTGAAAAGATTATATTCTCTTCAGTCTCTCTAAGATCAACAAAATTCTCCTGACATAGTTACTGGTATGTTGCAGGTATTTCAGTTATATGTTTATGCTTTTCTAGACCCTGGAGCTTCTCTTTCTTTTGTAACTCCATATATAGCTGTCAATTTCAAAGTCAGTCTTGAAAATCTAGCAGACCACTTTTCAGTGTCTACCCCAGTAGGCATTTCCATTGTAGCCAGACAGGTGTACAGGAACTGGCTGGTCACAATAGCTCAAAAAGTTACTTCAGTTGATCTCGTAGAGTTTGAAATGATGGATTTTGATGCCATTCTCAGCATGGATTGGCTCCACTCATGTTATTCCTTAGTTGATTGTAGAAATAGAATTGTTCATTTTTTGTTTCCAAATGAACTAGTGCTTGAATAGAGGGGTAGTACTACAGCTCTTAAGGGTCAGTTGATTTCTTACATTAGAGACAGAAAGATGATATCCAAGGGTTATGTCTACCATTTTGTATGAGTAAAAGACTCTAACTCATAAACCCCTACTCTTGAGTCAGTCCCAGTAGTAAATGAATTCTCAGATGTTTTTCTAGATGATCTTCCGGGAGTTCCTCCTAAAAGTGAAATCAACTTTGGAATAGACCTTCTCCCAGATACTCAGCCTATATCTATTCCGCCATACAGAATGTATCCAACTGAATTCAAAGAACTAAAAGAATAGTTGAAGGATCCCTTATATAAAGAATTTATCAGACCCAGCTTCTCCCCATGGGGCGCACCTGTTCTATTCGTATGTAAGAAAGACAATTCTCTTAGAATATGCATAAACTACCGTCAGTTGAACAAGGTCACAGTCAATAATAAATATCCACTTCCTAGAATCAATGACTTATTCAACCAACTTTAGGGTGTCAGTTACTTTTCTAAGATAGACCTCAGATCAGGCTATCATCAGCTTAGAGTTAGAGAATGTGACATTCCAAAAATAGCTTTCCAAACTCGGTATGGTCACTTCAAATTTCTAGTCATGTCCTTTGGTCTTACAAATTCCCCAGCAGCATTCATGGACTTGATGAACCAAGTTTTCAAGCAGTACTTGGACATGTTCGTCATAGTCTTTATTTATGACATTCTTGTCTATTCTCATAGAGAAAGCAATCATGCAGACCATCTCAACATAGTGCTTCAAACTCTTAGAGCCCATCAGTTGTTTGTAAAATTTAGTAAGTGTGAATTCTGGCTAAGATTAGTATAATTCCTTGATCATATTATTTCTAGTGATGGGATTAAAGTTGATCCTCAAAAAACTAAAGCAGTAAGAAACTGGCCTAGACCCATCTCTCTTTTAGATATTAGGAGTTTCTTGGGTTTAGCTGGATATAACTGTCAGTTTGTTGAAGGGTTTTCTTCTATTGTATCCCACATATCCAGATTAACTCAGAAGAAAGTTAAGTTTTGGTGGTCAGATTTACGCGAGAAGAGTTTTCAGGACTTGAAGACTCGATTCACCTCAGCCTCAGTGTTGACTCTACCAGATGGTTCAGATGGTTTTATTGTGTACTGTGATCCATCCAGATTAGGTTTGGGTTGTGTCCTTATGCAGAGAGGTAAGGTCATAGCCTACGCTTCCAGATAGCTTAAACCTCATGAGAAGAATTATCTGACTCATGATCTTGAGCTAGCAACTATAGTGTTTTTCTTAAAGATTTAGAGGCATTACTTGTATGGGGTGCATGTAGATATGTTCACAGGTCACAAAAGCCTTCAGTATGTGTTCTCTCAGAAAGATTTGAATTTGTGTCAGAGAAGATGGTTAGAGTTATTGAAGGATCATCCGGGAAAGGGCAATGTAGTAGTTGATGCTCTTAGTAGAATGTTTATGGGTAGTGTAGCTCATGTTAAGGATGGTAAGAAGAATTTATCTCATGAAGTTCATCAGTTTGCCCGACTAGGTGTCAGTTTACTGAATTCGGCAGAAGGTAGTGTATGGGTGTAGAGTAGCTCAGAGTCATCTCTAGTTTTCGAGGTGAAGGAAAAGAAGGATAGAGGTCCTAGTCTAGTTAAGTTAAAAAAATCAGTCAGAGATCAGAAAGTGAAGGTTTTCTCCTAAGGGGGAGATGGTATTTTTCATTGTCAGGGTAGCTTATGTGTGCCTGGTGTAGATGATTTAAGGCAATAAATTCTAGCAAAAATGCATAGGGAGTGTTACTCTATTCATCCAGGGGCCACTAAGATGTACCCCAATTTATGAGAGATGTATTAGTGGAGTGGGATGAGGAGAGATATTACAGAGTTTGTAGCTAAGTGCTCTACATGTCAGCAAGTTAAAGTTGAGCACCAGAAACCTAGTGGGTCCATGTAGGAGTTCAGTATTCCCATATGGAAATGGGAGGAAGTGAACGTGGACTTTATGATAGGTTTTCCTCGTACCAGTCATCAGCATAACTCTATTTGGGTTATCATAGTCAGGATGACAAAATTAGCTCATTTCTTGCTGGTCCATACCTCTTATTCAGCAGAGGACTATGCCAATCTCTATCTCGGAGATTTAGTTAGATTGCACAGTGTTCCCTTATCTATCATCTCTGATAGAGGTACTCAGTTTACCTCTTACTTCTAGAAAGTATTCCAAAAGGGTCTTGGTACCCAAGTCCACCTTAGTACAACCTTCCACCCTCAGACAGACGGTCAAGAAGAAAGGACCATTCAGACTCTTGAGGATATACTAAGAGCGTGCGTTGTTGATTTCAAGGGTAGTTGGGATAACCGTTTGCCTTTGTTTGAATTAGCATACAATAACAACTATCATTCTAGTATTCTTATGGCTCCATTTGAGGCTCTATATGGTAGGATATATAGATCTCTAATCGGTTGGTTTAAAGTAGGTGAGGCTGTAGTAGTAGGGTCTGACTTTGTATTTTGTGCGTTAGAAAAGGTTCAGTTGATCAGAGAAAGGCTTAGGGATGCCCAGAGCCAATAGAAATTGTATGATGATGTGAGGAGAAAGGATCTCAAGTTTAAGGTCGGTGACTTCATGTACTTGAAAATCTCTCCCTTGAAGGAAGTGAAGAGATTTAGAAAGAAAGGGAAACGCAGTCCCCGATATGTTGATCTCTTCAGAATACTCAGTCATTTTGGAAAGGTAGCTTACGAGCTTGAGTTGTCTTTAGATTTAGCCTTAGTACACCCAGTGTTCCATGTTTCATTGTTGAAAAAGTGTATTGGTGATCCAGCTGTTGTTGTTCCCTTAGAAAGTGTAGATATTCAAAAAAGTCTTTCCTTTGAGAAAGTTCTAGTCGAAATTCTCGATCATCAAGATTGTAGACTAAGTAACAAAGAAGTTCCACTAGTCAAAGTTCTTTGGCAGAATCAGTCCGTTGAGGGAGCCATTTGGGAAGCAGAAGCAGATATGCGGACCAAGTACCCTCATCTTTTCTCTGTGAATCTAGATTTAGTATTAGGTACTAATCTTCTTAAGATTTTCTTTTATCTATCATGCTCAGTTTAAGCCGTACAGCATGTTCCTATCAGTCGTACATTCATGAATCAGTTCAGTCATGCATTCCATGCATCAGACATGCATATTTAGTGTGTAAGATAAGTCTATCAGCTCCCTCAGTTTAACCAGTTTCATTCGGGGACGAATGATCCCAAGGGCAAGATATTGTAACACCATATATTTCCCTAGCATAATCTAAGTCCTAATAGATGAGTATTCATATATGAAATTTTTGAAACACTCATTATTTTTCAGTTTAGAGCCTGTCATTGCATAGAAAATTCAGTTAGCTTTCTAATGATATAAAATTAGCCTAAATTCGATAGCCGGGTGAGAAGTATGGCAATTTTAAGTTTCAGTCATTAAACACCGTTATTTTAACCCTTAGTTCATTGCGTAGACAGTCCAAATAATAATCATTGATTTCCAGTGTGACTCTGCGATCATGGCATATTGCAGAGCACACTAATTTCCTATTTGTCAATTTCCAGTGGGCCTCCGCGAACATGGCACGTTGCGGAGGTGGCCAAAATGGCATCCACAGGCTTACCGCGATGGTGGCACGTAGCGCCATCTATCCAGGTCCCAGTTTTCCCTTTTCCAATGGCTTGGCGCGATAGTGGCACGTTGCGCAAAGGCCAAAAATCGAGATGGTCAGTTTTCAGCTTTCGTTTTTAAATTCATTTAAGGGTATTTGGGTCTTTTCCATGGATCTAATTAACCTAAAACACAAAATTTAACCCCTAAAAACCCCAAGTAGTCATCATTATTTTAATTTCTCTCACAATCATAAATCCCTCTTTCAAGAACAATAAACCCTAACTCTCAAATTCAAGGTAATTTCTCAACAACTCTCCAATCATCTCTTCAAATTCATTAACCCAGGTATGTTAGATGTTCATCCATGGATCCTTTTCATCCATGGATTCCAAAAAACCTTTTTTAAATTATAAAATTGTGATCTTTTCAAGTTATCATGTTTTAAATTATGATTTCATCCATGAATCTCCATGAACTATGATTCTATACCACGTTACCATGTTTAAATTTTATGATTTACTGAATTAAACCATGATTTAATTCTATTATGATGAATTCATGCTATTTCTATAAGTTCCATGACATTCATATAATTGTTGTAAAACCATGAACTACAAGTGTTTGATAAAATGCCTACAGGAGTGATTTATTTATTAAGAGCCTTCATGTTTTGGCCTTCAAGATTTAGTGTCCTTTTAGTATTATTGTTTTGAGTCCTGGGGTTATTGAATACCCAAAAACCATAGTTGTTTATTTAGTCTAGCCTTAGTACATTACAGAATAGTCTTCAAATTATATTATAAGCATTATTAGAAGAGTCAGATATCAGTTATTCAACTTAGTATAGTCTAGTACCTCAATGTCTTTCAGTTGGGAGAAGGATTTAGCATCGAGAAAGTGTTGGGATGGCAAATTCCCCGTCAGATAAGTAGAGTCATTAGTAGCAGTCCCTATACTCCAGAACTACGTAGCCAGCATATGATATGAGTAGTCATCCATCAGATTAGGCTTGATTATCTCGTAGGGGTTACTCGTTATTTCAGGCTTGACACCCTTAGTCCTTTGGACATTATATCAGTTTAGTGAATCCACACAGCCATTGTTAGTACCCGTGGCATAGTATTAATATCCTTCCAGCTGAGGTTACAGGATGGACCCCGATTAGCTCAAATTGGGGAATGTCGGTTAGATGATACCCCCCACAGTCTCAGATATGGTCTCAGCTATAGTCCTAGTTCAGTTATTTAGTCTTAGTTTTGATTTATCAAAGCATACAAATTTCAGTTATCTCAGTATTTCAGTTTACAGATTTTACTCAGTCATGTTATATGCTTAGTCATGCATCCTTAGTATTTATAGATTTCCATGCATTATCAGTATCTACAGATTCTATGTTCTCTACTCAGTACTCTATGATTTACATATATATCAAGTTAATCATTAGTTCTATTCATGAAACCATGCATATCATCCTACCTCCATTTAGCAAACCAGTATATTCAAAGTACTGATCGCAAACTTTATCTTTTGCGCTATGATGTATTATATCATAGGTTCTAATGCTCAGTTCCTGGATCGTAAGTAGACTCATCAGATTTTCAGTAGTAGCAGTGGTGAGTCCTCATACTTTGAGGATAGGCTTACTTTATTTCATGTCTCAGTTAGTAGTTAGTTGGAGTTAGTCGGGGCCTGTCCCATCAACTCATATTCAGTCAGTCATTTATAGAGGTTTTCAAACATTAGAGTCAGTTATTAAGTATTCAGATATTATAGTTAATGATCCAATTTATCTTTATTTTATCAGATTCAGTCAGTTGTTTCTATAGACTCATATTTTAGTTTTAAACTCAGTTATTAAAACCTTATGGAATGTCAATATTCTTCCATATTTATGATCATATTATTTAATGCTCATAGCAGGTACCAGCTCATGGGTTAGCTTGTGGTCCCTCGGGATTGTAAGCACCATGTGATGACTAGTTGGTAGTCTTGGGTCATTATATTTTTCTATTATTGTAGAAACTATAACCATATTGACTCGAAAGGAGGTTTCTTTCTGATGGTTCAAAGAGTGTCATTCAATCTTTTGGAAGCTCAAAGAGTTTGTTACTTCAACTCCTATTTTAGCATTTCCTATTAAGGGTAAGGGACTCACCATGTATTGTTATAAGTCTAGTATTGGTATATTTTATATGTTAATAGACTAGGGTCGTGTTATTGTTTATGCTTTGAGGAAGCTAAGAGTTCACGAGCCTAAGTACTGAACTCATGTTTTAGAGTTGGCGGCTATAGTTTTTGTCATTAATATTTGGAGTTATTATCTTTATGGCATGCATTATGAGATCTTCACGGATTATCATAGTCTTTAGCATATTATGACCCAGAGAGAGCTTAATTCTAGGAAGCGTAGATAGGTAGGGTTGCTTAAGGATTATGATATCTCTATCTTATACCATTCGGGCAAGGTAAATGAGGTAGCGGATTCCTCGAGTCATATATCTATGAATATGGATAGCTTGATTTGAATTTTAATTTCTCAGAGGCCATTGGCATGGGACATTCAGTCCTTATCCAACTTGATGGTGTGACTTGACAATTTAGACCTCAGGAGGATTTTTACTAGTGTTGAGTGAGGTCTTTACTATTTGAGTAGATTAGGAGTCTTCTATTTAAGGATAAATGACTTAACATCATCCATGATCAAGTGTTGACTGGTGAGTCTAAGAGGGATACCATAGATTCGAATGGTGTTATGAGGTTTGATATATGTATTTATGTTCCGAGGGTTGATGACTTGATTCAATCGATCTTGCATGAGGCTCATAGATCCCAATATTTTATTTGCCCAAAAACAACTAAGATGTATAGAGACTTGAGACAAGATTATTGGTGAAGTGGCATAAAGAGTAAGGTGGTAGACTTCCTAGCTTGTTGACTATGTTTTCAGTAGGTGAAGACCTAGCATCAGAGACCTGGTGGATTGATTCAGAGGTTGCCCATTCCTAAGTTGAACTGAGAGTGGATTACCACAGACTTTGTTGGTGGTTTGCTTTATACCTCTCATGATTTCAATGGTATTTAGGTCCTTATAGATCAATTGTCCAAGTCGACATATTTCATTCCTATTCAGATGTCCTTCAGTGCCGATAGGTTGTCCCATACCTATGATTCTAAGATAGTTAATTTACATGGTGTTCCTATATATATCATTTCAGACTATGGTTTAGTCTTCACTTTTAGATTTTAGAGAACTTTATAGGAGGAGTTGGGTTCTCAGATATATCTTAGTACAACCTTTTATGCTCATATTAAAGGGCAGTTAAAACGGGCTATTTAGGTTTTTGAGGATATAAACTGAGTCTATGTTATATATTTTTTAGGTCAGTGGGAGAAATACTTAGCCTTGGTAGAGTTCTCGTATGATAATAACTACCATTTGAGTATTGAGATGGCACTTTTTGAGACTTTATATGGTAGGAGATGTCTCTCTCTAATTGGTTGGTTTAAGACCTCTGAGGTTAGGCCTCGTGGGACTGACTTGGTTCAAGATTTGTTAGATAGAGATAGTGTGATTTAGGATAGTTTAAGTGTAGGTCGGGGTAGTCAGAAGGCATATAAAGATTATAGGATTCATTCCTTTAGATTTTAAATTGGTGACTGTGTGTGCCTCCGAGTATCGCCCATGAAGGGTATGATGAGGTTTGGTAGGAAGGTCAAGCTTAATCATAAATATATTAAACCTTTCGAGATCCTTCGCACAATTAGTAAGTAGCTTATAAGTTAGCCTTTCCCCCAGATTTTGCTTCTGTCCATTTGTTTTTTTGCATCATTATGTTGTGGCAATATATTTCTAACCCGTCTCATGTGCTTAGATGGTACTTAGTCCAGTTTGATGAGTGGTTGACCTTCTTGATTTTGGCTAGTGATATCAGGTTGTTGCGCACAAGGGTGATACGTTTAGTTCAGGTTTAATGGAGGCACCACCTAGTGTAAGAGTCTACTTGGGAGACCGAGAGCAAGATGCGCACCCTATATCCTCACCTATTCGAGGCTTCAAGTACATCCTAATTCTCCACTTTTGCTGATGAAAGTTCCTTTAGTAGTGGATATTTTAATGACACTTCAGGTTATTTTCTTTGTTTTATCTATTTTTTTTGTTTAAAGTTTTTCTATAGATGCCCTAAGTCAATTATGACTTTCTTAGATAGGTAGGTTGGTTATTGGGAAATTTGTTTTGTTTTTAGCATAAATTCCTTTTTTTGAAGACTTCACTGGTTCAAATTGGATATCGAGCAAAAACTTCAGTCAAATGCCCTCGTATGCCAATTCTGACTTTTCTAAAAGCTCTAATCGATTTTATTCTAGGAGAACCCTTAGTTTGGGTTCCGAGGCTTCCAAACTCATTTTAAGATATTGGCTGGAAGTTAAGAAGAATTAAAAATGGGTGTGGGACTCATTTTTTGTTAAAATGATCTCACATAAAAAATTTGACTGCGCCATTGATTTTGGAACATCAAATTTGATAAGGTAGCATAGTTAATTTGTGTATACGGGATTCTAGATGAATCTTGAGGGGCTGGTGGAGACATTCTAAGTCTCAACTAGTGCTGGTGCATTAAATAAGCAATACCTTTGATTGAATAAGCGATCTTCCAAAACCAGTAAATACCGCTTAAGCGATAGGCTTGGCAGTGGAGAAAGCATCGCCTAAGCAATGCTATTTTGCATATGTGACATTTTCTCACCTAGCCATATATTGCTTAATCGATATGGGTTCCAGAGAACAAGTACTGCTTAAGAGACTCTAATTTTTCTTAAGTGATACCTATACACCTGGGAAGGGTATAAGCACCTCATTTAGCCAATTTTTCTCCATTCTTTATCCATTCTCAAGATATTGTAACCCTAAAAGTGAGAAAGCCTGGGGAAAACATTTTGGGGAAATCTTGGAGTTTAGTTATGTGATTTTCTATCGAATTGGAGGTAAGATTCTATTATTTCCAGGGGTGATTTTTCCCATACTTTTGCTAAGTCCCTAAAAGCTTGGTGACTCAATTTTAGCACCATTAGATCTCGAAATTCACCCATTTTAGAGGATAAATATTGTTTGAGCATATGGGGCATTGTGTTTTATTTGACTGTGCAATTTCATAAATGGGCCCCACATGAGATTTTATGTAATTTTAGACCCGAAGTACAAAAGTTCAATCAATGATTTAGCGAATTCTTCTAGCTTTTCTTCGTCTTTAAGGTATGCTATGTTTACCCTCTTCATAGATTGAGCTATTTTGTAGTATTGATTATGATACTATGCTAGAGTTTTGATGGGATTTAAGTATTGGTGGTATTATCATCAATATTTAGGTTAGTCAAACTTTTTAGGCTATCTTGGAACCGTAATTTAGGGTTAATTTATTTATTTGCTCATATTTTTGGTAGAATTTCTTTCTTAGGGCTAATTAAGGCCTATTTAACATCTAAAATTGGATTTAGATACCTTAGCCTTGTCCGTATTAGAATTTTCCTTATAATGAATTCGGGGATTAGAAGTGGTCTCATCCGGCCTGCCATAGACCAAGATCTGAGCTAGTTTTGGTTGACCTTTATACACTAATTTTACATTTTAAAATGTTTATTTTGATTTTGGGAGATTAGATACTTAATGGTTTGATTTTTGGAGCCAATGTTATTTATGGTGAAACCCAAATATTGATTATGATATTGATGATATGAGCACCGATTCAAGTTCGACAATTGATTATGATGTTGAGAATATGAACACTAATTTAAGTCCAATAACTGATTATGATGTTGATAATATGAGCACCAATTCGTCCTGCAACTGAGTGTTGGTTATTATGTAATATGGTACGGTTTGATTTTTATTCATGGCAGGACAGTTGGTAGATTATGGTTACCCGGCTATTTACTTTTCTTTAATTGTATCCTCCAGGCTTATAAGGGACTGCATTGGGTTATTTACCTTTTGCACTTATTGGCTTATGGAGGCCAATTTAGTAGATATAATCATGTGATCTTTAAGGCATTATCTTAGATTAATTGATTGATTTATGCATAGCTATGTTGGAATTTATTTATAGGTTTGCTCTTTTACCTCAACTTAACTTATTTCATCTTACATTTTATCGTATCCATATCATGATTTTTCTTTGTCAACGAATGATGCCTACTGAGTACCTATGGTTTTAGTACTCATACTAGACTTCTATACCTTTTTGGTGTAGATCTGAGTACTAGTGTCCATCACCAATTCGGTGCTCATGCTGTGATTAGATTTAAGAGATTGGGTGAGCTCTTAGTGTTGGAGTTATCCATTTTTCCTTTTATATATTTGTGACTAGTCTTTTGTTTTCGAGACAACTTATATTGACGATTTCAAAACTGGTAGTATATTTCTAGTTCCTCTTGTACCGATACTACTAGGTCATGGGATAGTTGTCTGTATTTTTTCTACCTTGGATTATCTTTGTTGCTTTTTCCTTATTATAAGTGTTAATGTTTTGATTTCCATCCTTTTAGGCTATTTCCCAAAAAATTATCCCATTGTTGATAGCTCTGGGCTACAGTTTGGCTTACTTACTGGCAAGATAAAGTAGGTGCCATTATGACTTGTAAATTGAGTCATGACATTAAGGAAAGTTGGCATATTTTGTTTGTTTTTAAGTATTTTGAAAAAATGATACCCCTCCAAAAATTTTCGGAACTATATGATGTAAATGTCTCTGTGATGATTACGTGAATCTTGTCGTGACATTAGGATTAGTGACAAAATAATCACAGCTTAGCATTGCATGAACTTGATAGGTAGTAGTTGGTAATATAATCTTGTACTATGTGTGTCTGAGATACTTACTAGTTTGTTGTGTGCATTTAATCCATAACATTCCCGGATAGTCTCGCCTAGGTTGTAGGATAGTTTTTTAGGGCATGAACATAGGCCATTTTTTACTTCGTCCACTCTTACCCTAAATAATAGCACAAATGTGAATAAGTATCCCTTGATCCCAGATTTGAGACAACATTGAATTATTTTCTATTTAACTTTTTTTCCCTTCCCAAGTTATTACAATAAACCTGTTTTGGCTCTGGTCCCTCCTTGGATACTAGGCACCTCACCTCAGGCAAATCTCCCAAGTTAAGGGTGGCTATCATAGATATGCATAGTTAAAATTGGGTATGCAGAAGGGTATTTAATGTAAAATTAAAAAAAAAAGTATGATTGGTTGTGATAGGAAAAAAAGAAAATAAAAAAAATGAAAACCTTGTAAAAAAGAGAAAGAGAACAAATGAAAAGCCAAAAAAAAAACACCCAATCCAAAAAATTAATAAAGAAGAAAAATGGAGGAATAAAAAAAACAATGGTTGGGAAATGAAGCCAAAATGTATGTAAAATTTCAAGGAGGTTAAGTCATTAGATCCCAAATTTACCATACCTAACCCAAGCCTACATTACAGGCTGAGTGAAGTCCTATAGTAATCCTAGTCCGACTGTCCAAATAACTAAGGTATAGAAAATAAGGGAAAGCCTATGGTATTCTGTGCCCATTGACTTTAACTTCTTTTTTTAGAATGAGTGTCTTGATATAGTCCCTTGCATTGACATGATATTACTGTGAGAGTTGGGACCTTTTTTTGTGAGAGTACATAAGTTGTGTTATCAATTGCTTATCTGTTCAGGTAAGGTAAATTACATATAAGCTTGGTTGTTGGTTGATAATGTAATGACCCTTCAAGTCATTTTCTATAATTTCACTTATTTTTTCCATTAAATCTTTTACATAGCTTCCTCAAGTCATTTATAACTTGCTGGAACTGATAGTCCGGTTACTGGGTTGTTCATTTGGCTTTTAGAGCCAATTCCCTACACTGGATCCAAATAGCCATAGGGAAAAAATTTAAGTCAAAAGACCTCGTATGCAAAGTAGGGTTTTTAGAGCCAATTCCCTACACTGGGTTGTTCTAGTAGCTCCAAAATGTCGATTTTAGGTAGGAGGACTCTTGGTTTTTGTCTCGAGGCACCCGATTTCAGTCCGACCTATTGGTCGGAAAGTTGAGAAAATGAAATATGGGTGTGGGACACACTTTTAGTCAAAATTTCCTCGGATTTAAATTTCAACTATGCCATTGAGTCTGGAATGTTGAATTTAGTATAGTTGCATAGTCAATTTTCATATATGGGATTCCAGATTAATCCTGAGGGATTGGAAGAGACTTGGAAAATTCTAAGTCTCAGGTGTATCTGGTGCAATCGCTAATAGTGATTCAAGGGGTCATGATCGTGACCTAAGGCAGTCACAAAGTGCCACAATTACGGTGCATATGTTGCGATTTCGACTAGCTTGGAAAGCCACAATATGTGCCGATCATGAGGCTTTTATCATTATAGCGACACCCATGCACCTGGGATGGGTATAAATTGACCTCTTTTAGTCTTATTTGCCTATTTCTCACCCATTCTCTAGAGACTAAAACCCTAAAAGACAGGAAATGCTAGGGATTAAATCTTGTGGGGTGATTTGGGAGGCTTGATTAATGATTATTACGTGATTTTCCTTTGAATTCGTGGTAAGGTTCCTTTGAATTAAGAGTTAATTTTCCCCTTTCTTTGTTCAAAATCCCTAAAACCAGAGGCTTTATTTTAGCCCTTAAGTGGCTCAGATTTCAACCATTTTAGGGTAATTACTTCTTGAGCATAAGGGAATTTTGGGTTGGCTTCAAAAATGCAATTTTCATAAATGCGATCCACATGGGATTTTGTATGATATTTTGACCCAAAGCATAATGGTGCAATATGTGTATCATTATTCTTGTATGATGAGAAGAATATGATTTTGATAGCATGGAATCTTACAGAAGCTTCTCGAAAGGGAATGTCAGTGATTTAGTGGATTTTTAAGCTTTCTTTGGCATTCAAGGAGGCTAGGTTTATCCCTTTATTAGATTGAGCTAATTCATAATATGTTTATGATATTGTGTTAGATTTGGGATGGGTTTAAGGTTTATGTTTGATGAATGATGATACTTGGGTTAGATGGACCTACTAGGCTACCCGAAAACCCTAATTTTGGCATAATCTATCTAGGTGCTTATGTTTAGGTAAAACTCCTATCTTAGGTCTAATGATGACTTAGTTGACATTTAAAAGTTGATTTAGATACCTTAGCAAAGCTCGGGTAGCATTAATCTAAAATGGAATTTCGAGGATTAGAAGTGGTCCCTTGACCCACCATAGGCCAAGATACATGTTAGCTCTTGTCAACCTTTATATATTTGTTAGATGCTTGAAATTCCCATAAATGTAATATTGAGAAACCTTGACACTTGATGATTACGATGGTTGATGTTGAGAGTTGATTCCTATTGATTATGCTATTACTTATGACATTGATGATATTATTAATTATATTTATATATTGGTATATACCCGGTTGGAGTCCTAAGTATTATTATGAAATTGATGATATATACCAGGTTCGAGTTTATAGGTTGATTATAATATTGATGATATATATCATATTCTAGTCCGAAGGATGATTATGGAATTTATTATATATTTACTGGTTCAAGTTTATCTATTGATTATATTTATTTATTTGAGTCCGAATATACCCATTATACTACCATGATATACTTGTTATGATATGATGATATCAGGGTGTGAGGTTTACGATAGTGATTCTCTCTAAGAATAAAAAAAAGGAAATGGTTATAATGTGGCCTGATATAAATGGATTTTGGTGGTATATTATGAGTTGAGACATGATCGTGGCTCAGGTGGTATTATCTTAATTGTATCCACCAGGCTTATGGGGGCTTTTAGTTTGGGAACTCATACTACACTTCTGTCCATTTTGGTGCAGATCCAAGTGCTAGTTATCGTCGTTGATCCGTTGAACGTGCTGTGTTAGATTCTAAAGATAGTGTGTGCTCTTGGAGTCAGAGTTTCCCATTTACTTTTATCTTTTTTTATGTCTAGTCTTTAGTTTCGAGACAGTATTCTGTTTACTACTTTAAGACTTGAGTTGAAATATTGCTAAATTCTCTTATACTGGATCTACCAGGTCCTGGGATTAGTTCTTTATGATTAGCTACCCTTCGACTATCTCCATTCTCTTGTCTATTTATAAATTGTGTTGTTGCTTTTTTATCCTTTTAAGGCAATTTATACCAAGTTAACCCATTGAGTTTAGCTTCGAGTTATGATTTGGCTTACCGACGGGCGGGATTTAGTAAGTTCCTTCATCACTCATAAATTAGATCATGACAGATTGGTGTCAGAGCAAGGTTTCATTGGTGTTATTGGTACAAGAGCAAGTTTCCAGTAGAGTCCATCTTATCAAAATGACGACGTTCATTTTTTTATCTTTTGGAGGCTATGAGACATTAGTAGGAGTTCTTAACTTCTTTCACTCATTTTGAGTTAGGAGTTTTCTTTGGTTTATAGAACATTCCTTTGATTTCTTTCTTTCGTAGATGGCTAGGACACGTGCTATCACTACACGATACGAGGGACCCGAGACCAACCCTAGGGATCCTACCCCTATTCGTGAATGACCTATAAGTCATGGAAAGCCTCGAGATGTGTCCACAGTTAGGGGTTAGGATAGGGTCCTACACTATACCCTATTCCCGCTACTAAGTTAGAGATTTTTCTACCTCAGCCAACGATGGGACAGGGACCATTCTAGGCTCCAACTGGGTTTTATTCTTCTTCAGTGCTCAAGGCTTCTTTGTTTTGGATTATGGGGTTGGTTGATGGTGCGTCGTCTGATGGTGCACTATTTATAGATTAATGGTATGGAGGTGGGGGCATAGCTTATAGTTGCGACTCCTAGAGTTGAGGTCCCTTGTTCCCTAATAGTTTCTCAGTTGGTAGTTACTCAGCCAGTGGTTTTCCAACCTACTATGTTTGTTGAGGAGCAGAAAATATTGGGTAGATTCTTTAGATTAGCACTACTTAGGTTCTCTGGTGTATCGGGTGAGGATACGTATGAGTTTCTAATTACTTATGAGGATAGTCTCCGTAATTTAGGCCCATTTGAGACCCGTGGTGTGGATTACACTACCTTTCAATTAGACTTGGCTACTCGACATTGGTTGAAAGGTTGTATTTATTCTAGGCCAGTTGGATGTTCTTTTTTTATGTTGGCTCAGTTTTTAGAGATGTTCTTAGATAATTACTTGTCTCGCAGCCTTTAAGATCATTTAAAGGAATTAGTTCTATAGATTAGAGTAGGTCTCCATAATGGTTGTGGAGTGTGAGGCTAATTTTCATTAGTTGGATGGGCATGCAACTCATTCTAGACACTAAGTATTAAATGGTTTGATGCTTCATTCAAAGATTGATACATACCCTTGATATGTCTACACAGAATTTGTTTACCATAGGTAGGTATTTTACTGAGGTTTCTGAGCATACTCAAGTGATGGAGAAGATACATCATGAGGCCCAAGGGGAAAAAAGATAAGATGCCTATATACCAGGGCAGTATCAATGAGAGCCATAGTAGTTACAAATTCAAAGGTAGCAGTTATCATAGTAGATACCCTCTCCATTAGTTGTATCAGCCTCAGGGTCACCGTAATAGACCCATTCAGGCAGTGGTCAAAATTACTAACAGAGGTTAGTTTTATGTTAGTGATTGCACTAGTCAAGGAAGTGGTCTATCTTTGAGGGGTTCGTCTTCTAGTTACTCTAGTCAAGATGGCTACTCTGGGTCAACCAGAGCTAGAAGATCTGGTTAATCTCATGTAACATGTTATAATTATGGAGATTTTGGTCGTTACTCGTTAAAGTACCCTAGTCGTGGGGCGATCCCTATTAGAGCAGTTTATCCCTCAGCTAGAGATAGTTTGCATAGTCATAAAGGTGGTCCCCAGGGTGCTCGAGGTGGTTCCTAAGTAGGTAGGACAAGAGAGTAGTCAAGAGCCCAACTAGGTAGTGGGGGTGGTCAATTGTATGCTATACCTACTAGACCCGAGGCTGAATCTTCTGATGTTATTATCCCTTGAATCATAACAATGATGTTCTTTTTTATCATTAGGACTCAATAAGACATTTTTAGGAGTTATTTACTTTTTTCACTCATGTCTTTCTAAGAGTCTGAGTTGGTTTCTAAAGAATTCCTTTGGTTTCACTCTTTTGTAGATGAGTAGCATATGTACTACCGCTATATGAGATGCATACCCCGAGTATAAAACTAGGGATCCTGTCACTATCTGTGGATAACCTAGAGGGTCTGGAAAACCTAGAGGTGTATCCCTAACTAGGGTCTATGATGGAGGTCTTTACATGACCCTATTCCAGCTCTCGAGACAAAGATTCTTCTACCCTAACTAGCTGTGGGACAGGGAGCAGTCTAGGTTCCATCAAGGTTTATTTCTTATTTAGTTCTTAGGGATGCATTGGTTCAACTCTTGGGAATTATTGGTGGTGCACCATAGAATGGTGCATTGTTTGTGGATTAGAGTGGGACTAGGGCAGGGGTACAACTTATAGCTGGGACTCGTAAAGTTGAGGTCCCTCCTACGCTAGTGGTTTCACAACTGGTAGTTGCCAAGATTTCTATGTTTGTTAAGGAGTGGAAGTTATTGCGTAGATTCTTGAGATTATCTCTACCTAGGTTTTCTGGTGCATCGGGCAAGTATGCTTATGAGTTCTTGATGTCTTGTGAGGATAGGCTCCGCAATTGGTCCTTGTTGAGACTCATGGTATGAATAACACTACTTTTTTGTTGGTCTTGGAAGCTCGACAGTGGTGGATAGGTCATCTTGATTCCACACCAGCTGGATCTCCCCCATTGACATGGATTCATTTCTCTGAGATCTTCTTTCAAAGTATATGCCTCATAGTTTTAGGGATTATCTAAGAGATTAGTTCTTGAGTTTGGCCGAAGGCTTCATGCCTATTGTGGAGTATGAGGCTTAATTTCATGAGTTGGATAGGCATGCTACCTCTATTATGTCTACTGAGTATGAGAGATTTTGGTGTTTCATTTGGGGATTGAGACTTCCTATTTGCATGTCTACATAGCATTTGGTTGCTGCAGGTAGGTCTTTTTCTGAGGTGTTTGATCATGCTCAGGTTATGGAGGAGATGCGTCATAAGGCCCAACAAGGCAACGATAGGAGATTGCGATATCAAGGTAGTTTTAGTGGGAGATATAGTAGATCGCGATTTAGAAGCGGTGGTTCTCAAGGCAGGTACCCTCTGCATCAACTGTACCAGCATCAGGGTTAGTCTTGTAGGACCATTAGGTCGTACATTAGATTACAAATACAAGCCAGTCTAGGTACAGTGATCATCCTATCCCGAGTAGTGATCAACCTTCGAGGGGTTTGTCTTGTTGTTATTCTAGCCGTGGTGGTTTTTCTTAGTCAGTCAGATCTCTTGGTTTTAGTATAGATCCTAAGGCATGTTTTGGTTGTGGGTCTTGCGATGGTTCCTTCAACTCTACCTAGAAGTGGTGTGCATAGACATTGGGTAGTCCCTAGGGTGCTCGTGGAATTTCTCAGGTAGGTAGGACAAGAGATCACTAGGGAGCCCAGGCAGGTGGCGGGCGTGGTCATTTGTATGCCATACTAGTTGATATGACATGGAAACATAGCATATTTGATGCTTAAAATACTGAAAATATACATTGACTTAGGTTGTTTTGTCTGATATGATGTGTGTTTTATGTGTTTTGTAGGTAAACTAGGTCGAAATTGGTTTTGAACCAAAAAGGAGAACACAATATGTTTAAAGTTGAAGTACTGGTCAATCTATGAGTCGTTAAGTCTTCTTAGGACTTGTATCTAGAATCGTCAGGAGAACAGTGGGGAAAACAAATTTCCAGAAGTTAAGTCATAGATGGGTTTGAGTCGTTATGACTCATAGTGTAAAACTGAACCGAGGATAGTGTGTAAAGTCTTGAAGTTTAATTCTCTAGTTGTAATGAGTAATGACCACGAGTCGTAAGGACTGACTACGACTTGTAGTAAGGAGTCATAAGGACAACATAATCTGAAGCCTTGAAGATGAAAGTTCACTGGAGTGACTACGATTAGCAGCTTACGACTCATATGGTGACATTATGAGTCGTATACACTAAGACCTAAAGACACATACAATAGCAGGCAATGAGTTGAATCCATACATAACAACTCGTTGCCCAAGGAGTAACCACTACCGATATAGTTTTCCTAATTCAATATGGCTAGGTTTCCTTTTGTTATTTTGTGATACTATAAATACCCTAGGGTTATTTCTTTATTGGGTTATGTACTTTTCATAATTTTCTTTGTACTTTCACATACTTTGATCATTGATACAATTGCTCTTGAGTTTTTTGGTTTCGTATTCAATTGGAGATTTTGGATTTTACTCTTTCCTTATTGTGTAATAAACTACATCTCTTCTTCATTGATTGTCATGGATTGTTGCATAAGCATGAGCAGCTAATTTCCTTGACTAGGGTTGTGGGAACACTTGTGGATTAACTATGTAAGGGAAGTGGAAGATTTATCTATTCTATTATAGCTGTGTGTATTTCAATCTTCTTCATATTTACCGTATCACAAGCTACTGCAGACGCTTGGGAATTTCATATATCCGAGATTTTCCTCACAAGGGAGTTGAAAATTGGGAAAAGGAGGTTGCGCTAGTTATTTGAGAATATCAACCCTCATCTAATCAACTCAAGACTCAAAAGGTAAGAGTTGTAGTGAGGTTACAGACAAGGGACACTAAGGCAATGACCTGAGACTTACAAGGTGAAGGGTGAGATTTATCAACACGTTCACAAGACAGTTGATAACACATAGCTTGTCAACTCTGCATGCAGAGCAGTGGGTTATGTCGATCTAACACAAAAAACTTACGATTTCAAAAGCTAGCGAGAACAAAGTCCTAGTGTTCAACGTCTATTATTTACAAACGCAAGCATTTAAGTTTGGCTACTTGAACTGTTAACTTTAAAAACCCGTTATTTATTTTTCTGCATTGCGCCTGCATTTTTTCAATTTTGAGATATCGTTCCACATATTCCCTATGGGATCGACCCTAACCTTGTATGGGTTACTATATTTGATATCACCGCAACATACTTCCTTAGAGGTCAGCTTTTGGGTGACATCAAATTTTGGAGGCATTGCCGGGGACTACATTGTGAATTGTTAGCTATAGTTGGTGACGTTCATGGGTTTTTATTTTCGACTATTAGTTGGGTATATTCTGGTGTATGCCTAGCACAATGAGTAAAGTAATCCCTTACTTCCTATCAATCCAGAGCCCAAAAGAATTCTACAAACACCAAGAAGGATGACAGAGCATATTCGTGATAGTGTTTTAGAAGGGGTTTGGGATGACCCACTTGCTATACATCCCATGCTCCAGTTGATCCATAGAATATTGCTAATAGATAGACAGAGTTGATGTTATCAGAGGTAGCGGAACATCAGAGAAAAGTGGCTAAGGAGGTCCAATTGGCTTAGCAGGCAGAGCAAGATAGGCTAAAACCAGTAGCTGATCTTTGAGCAACACTCTATAGTAATCTCGATAGGGTATATTATGGAAAATCTCACGTGATCCTATCCTATCAGTATTTAATGCCATATAATGAATATGAATACATGGGTTATGTTGAGCCTGCTTAGACAGGAGCCTTATTTCCTCCCACTCTACCCCCTAATGTGAAGTTTGATATTACTAGTACAATGATCCGCCTACTGAATTTAAAGGGTGTATTCTTGGGATTGTCAACAGATGATGCGAACATGCATCTTTCTAATTTTATTAGGATCTACACTTTATATACCATTCCTAGGGTGGATCAGGAAGCATAGAGATAATGATTGTTCCCATTCTCGTTAATAGGAGAAGCATCATTATGGTTGGGGGAACTTCCTAGAGGCTTAATTATGCCTTGGAATAAGCTGCGTTGACAATTTTTGAATCAATTCTTCCCTTCTGCTAGGATGCTATAACTAAAAGATAAAATTTATAACTTTTGGCAATTGCCTGTAGAGTCCCTGTATGAGGCATGATTTTGGTTAAAAAAGAAGTTGAGCACGGTACCGAATCACTAGATTCTAGGATCTAATTTGCTTGAGATATTTTACAAACCACTAAATATCATCTCTATGGTTATGGTAGACACTATATCTGGAGATGCATTTGGGATATAGCACAAGATATGCTAGATAAGATCTCTATCACTAATCGAGGATGGCACACTCAGGAGGATGATAGAGTTTCTAGTACATATGTCATTGGAGTTGCTAGTGATTATAGAGTTGGTGATTATTCAGTAGAACTAAAAGTAAAACAGCTCAAAATAGATATCGGGCATCTTACAAATAATTTGCAACAATGAATACTAAAAAGGTGAATGTAGTCGGGGCACAAGGAACTACTTCTAAGTTGTATGAGTTTGATGCAGATAAGGAAGCAAAGTATCTAGATCGATAAGTAATAGGTTTCTGAGCCAAAGGGCAAGGAAACCATAGTTGGAACTATTATGGTGATAGGTATTGGGAATGGAGTTGAGAGAGAGATGGTGATTGGAGGTGGAAAGATGATTAAATTAAGAAAAGTGACAAATATGTTCTGCTGGGCTGTAGAGACATAGAGTTTAGAATGTAAGAAATGTTGTCGAAGTTAGTAAAAGGACAAGAAAGTTAGGAAATCTACATTATGGAGATTAAGGAATACATATTAGGGATGAATCATAAAGCTGAGTCGCATACCACTGTGATACAACAGCTGGAGCAGCAGTTTGTCCAAATGTCGGCCACATTAAATCAGAGGCATCCTGGAACTTTTCCCAGCAGTGAAAAATTCAAAAAATGATAGTTATTGTCATTCCATTACCACCCAAAGTGGTAAGACCACCATGGATCCTCTTATACATAATGTGGTTGAATTAAAGAAAGATAATATTAATGTTGATATTGAGGAAGCACCTGAAGTTGAAGTTGAAAAATTATCAGGTATTGAGTGTAGTGCTACAAAGGATAAAGGTAAGGGTAAGGTTCATGAACCTGTTATGAAGACTATTCCAAGACCTTCCCTTCCTTTTTGTCAGAGATTAAAGAAGAAGTAGGAAAAACATAAATATCAAAAGTTCCTATCAATGTTGAATAATCTTTATATAAATATACCATTTGTAGAGGCATTGGAGAAAATTCCTGGTTATGCAAAATTCATAAAATATCTAGTCACTAGGAAATGGAAAGTGAACTATGAGCCTGCGAAAAATATGTATCATTGCAGTGTTTTTGCCTCTAGATCGTTGGTAGAGAAGAAAAAGGACTCTGGAGGTGGACTTCCAAGTCCCTATCATCTTAGGTAGACCCTTCCAAGCTATGGGTAAGGACTTGGTTGATATGGTGTTGGGATAGATGAAGTTCAAACTGAATGATGAATAAGTAATCTTCAATGTATGCAAGTCAATGAGGCAGCCGAATGATATGAGAGTTCTATAGGTGATAGACACCATTGATGACGAGGTTGATGCAGTGACTGCTCCAATTAAGGAGATGTTAGGTGTTTAAGCATTATCAATGGTGATTATAAATTGTGATAGTGATGGAATTGAGGAATATAATGAGTTGGTAGGTGCCCTATATGGGAGATTTTCTTACACTTATGCTCCAAAGAAGCTTGATCTGGATTTGAAAAGTAGAACCACTCCTCATGCTCGCCCATCAATTAAGAAGCCACCAACCTTGGAGGTAAAGGTTCACCCGTCTCACTTGTGTTATGCATTTATCAGGGCCAACAACACCTTGCTAGTGATTATTACAGCTAACTTGGTTGAGACAGAGGTAGAGACATTGTTATCGGTATTGCCGAGGTTTAAGAGAGCTATTGAGTGGACTATAGTAGATATTATGGGCATTTCTCCAGGCATTTATGCTCATAAGATCTAGCTTGATCTGAATTTCATCCCCGGTATTAAGCATCAGCGCTGGCTAACCCTCCTATGCAGGAAGTGGTAAAGAAAGAAATTATCAAGTGGTTGGACATTGGTGTTTCTACCAATTCCAGATTGTAAGTAAGTCAATCTTGTTCAGTGCATCCCAAAGAAAGGTATAATTACTGTCATGCTAAATGAGAAGAATAAGCTCGTGCTTGTGAGACTAGTCACAGGTTGGAGAATGTGCATAGACTATAGGAATCTAATTACATAGACCCAAAGGACCACTTCTCAATGCCCTTCATGGACCAGATGCTGGATAGACTTTTGGTAAGGGGTTGGTATTGCTTTCTTGATGGATATTTAGGTTACAATCAAATTACTATTTCTCCTAAAGATCTAGAGAAGGCGACCTTTACCTGTCCTTATAGGAATTTTGCATTTAAAAAGATGTCGTTTGGGTTTTACAATGCTCTGCCACCTTCCGGAGATGCATGATGTTGATATTATTTGATATGGTATAATACACCATTGAGGTGTTTATGGATGATTTTTTTGTGGTTGGTGATTCTTTTGATAACTGTTTAGTCCACTTGGCCAATTCTCTACATTGATGTGAGGCATGCAATTTGGTGCTGAACTGGGAAAAGGGCAATTTCATGGTGAAATAAGGAATTATGCTTAGGCAGAAAATCTCAAAATAGGGAATTAAAGTGGACAAAGAAAAAATTAAAGTAATTGAGAAGATTCCACCACCAGTCTCGGTGTAGGGTATTTAGAGTTTTTTTGGCCATGTTGGCTTTTAGAGGCAATTCATCAAGGATTTCTCAAAGATTGCAAAACCTTTTTGCAAGCTTTATAAGAAAGGGATGAAGTTTGATTTTTATGACGCATATCTAAAGGCTTTTGAGTACTTGAAAGAGCGATTGGTTTCAACCCCTATTATAGTATCCCCCGACTTGTCTCTACTATTTGAGATCATGTGTGATGCAAGCAGAGTGGCCTTAGTTGTTTTCCTAGGCCAAAGGTGAGAAAAGTTACTTCACCCTGTGTACTATGCTAGCGAAGCATTAAATCCTACTCAAAGGTATTATATTGTTACCAAGCAAGGGTTACTAGAAGTGGTTTTTTCCTTGAAAAAGTTTTAATCCAATCTGATTAGGACTAAGGTTATAGTTTATATAGACCATGTAGCATTGATATACCTAATGGACAACAAATATGAAAATCCAAGATTGATTCAATGGGTTATGTTGCTACAAGAGTTTGATTTTGAAGTGAAGGACCAAAAAGTCATAGAAAATTAGGTTGCAGATTACTTATCCTGACTTGAGGAAGAAACAATGCAGAAAATAGTGAATGGGCTTGAAATCGATGATACTTTTCTAGGCAAGCAGATTTTGGCAATATCGCAAGACCTAATTCCCTGGTTTGTTGATTTTTCCCATTACATGGCAAGTGATCTAGTCCTAGAAGACTTGTCCTTTCAGCAGTGAAAGAGATTTATACATGAGGTAAGGAAATTATTCTAAGATTAACCTTATCTATTCAAATTTGTGTGGATGGTATTATTCGTATATACATTCCGGAGGTGAAGATGGTAAGTATTCTTGAGGTTTATCATGCTTGACTTGTTAGGGGTCACCATGGAGGAACTTACATAACCCACAAAATCTTGCAATGTGGATACTACTGGCCGATAATATACAAAGATTCTCATGATTTCTCTGGAGCATGTGACTAATGCCAGTGTCAAGGAAATATTTTGAGGCACTATGAACTCCATATGACCCCTATTTCCATAACCAGGGTCGTACCCTTGACCTCTAGTTAAGGGTGGAGCATCCCCATCCACTGCACCACAACTCATGTTGATTTTAATTTATATACTTATTTGTATATAAATACAAATGATAAATGCACATATTGACAACTAAACTATTCAAATATAAATAATAAATTTATTTGAAATATATAGTATGATACAAATAAATTTAAAGTAAAAAAATATAAAATGCAATGAGGAAAAGAATATAAAAAAATAAAAAAATGAAAAAAATGACGAAACAGGAATGAAAAAGGGGAAAATGGAAATACAAAACAAATGCAAAGACATAAAATTGAAAAAGAAAAAAATGATGAAAAAGAAGAAAGAAAAAAGTGTAAGAAACAAGTAAAAAATAAGTGGAAAAAATGAAAAAGAAAAAAAGTAAATTAAAAGAAAAAAGAAAGAAAAAAATAGTAAATTAAAGGAAAAAAGAAAGAAAAAAAAAAGAAATAAAAGATAGAAAAAAATAATAATAAAGGAGTGAGACTATGAATTATATTTAATTGATAAGAGATGTTATGAATTATATAGTCTAAATGGGATAATTAGAAGCTTATATTTATTAACTCATGTAGGTCTTAAGCGAATACGAATGATGAAATAAGAATGAGAAAAGGGAAAATGAAAAAAAAAAATACAAGGAAAAAAGAAATAAAAATAAAAAAATAAAAAAATAGATGAAAAAATGAGAAAGAGAAAAGGAAATTATAAGGAATGAGTAAAAAAATAAAAAAAAATAAAAAATAAAAAAAGTAAATAAGAGGAAAAAAGAAGAATAAAAGAAACTAGAAAAGAAAAAAAATTGAAACTTTAAGCATAAGTGGGTGATCTCTATGTTTAAATGGGTACCCATATTTTATCCATTTTGTCCATATTTGTATGAGCTTTTAAAATGAGCTAAAGTCCATATTTATCCATTTAAATATGAGTGATCCAATTCACTAAATATGGATTAAATGGACTCTTTTTACAAATATGGGTTGAAATTGTCACCCCTATATGAGACCAATATTTCCCTATGATATTACCTAAATTAAACCTCCAAAAAAAAGAATAAAGTGGCTATTGTACTAAATATAGAACCTAACTAGGTTACGGTAGATCCCACGAGGAATAGGTTAAATCTCAATCAAGGTGTTTATCTGAATAATTAGAAAATAATTTTAAGTAAATAGGGGGTTTGCTTTTATTATCTCAATAAGTGACAATTGATAATTTTGTCGAGTTTAAGATCAATATATGAGAGACACTAGAACTATGTTCCCAAAAGCATCATAATGCCGCAGGTTCTTTGTACTAGTGATCTCTCCCAGTGCTTGGCATATAGAATCAATAGTTTATGTTCACCTAAATGGACTTAAGACCCTATTAGATGACTATCCTTAATAACAATTTTTTGTATCAAGAGTTTTGCACTACTAATACCTATCTTTGATCCCAGATTAGCTTTTCCAAATTATTGGCTCAAGCTATTAATTAAAGTTTGATAGCTCTAATCTCCATTGTTTGGTTTTCCCTTTTCTCATCTAGTAACCCTTATTTTGTTGCGATTAAAGATAGGAGATTCTAATGTTATACACAGTTAGAAAGTAACAAAATCGAATGAACGACAATACAAGAACAAACACCCTTTGAGAATTACTTCTTACTGTGTTATTATACACAATTCCCACAACCATAGTTGTTGTGTTTAGCTACTCATTATAATAAAAACATAGTAATAATTCTGGAAAAAATATAATTATGGACTTGGTGAGATGAAAAACCATAAGTCTTAATTATGAATCAAAACCGTCAAATCAATGTTTACAACTTTCAAGAATAATTATATGCGTCAAAAGTCATAATACAATGTAACTTAAAAAGATCAGTTAACACTATTTATAGACAAAAATTGAGTCCTATCCTAAAAAATAGGATAGAAAGATCAGTAGTGGCGACGACTCTGATAATAAGTCATAGGTTCTGCATTTGACTCATTGAATGTATTTGGGAATCCATTGCTTTGTCTTCATCAACTCTGAGAATGACTCGTATGGACACCCATTGACTTTTTGGTTAACATTTTGCCACTGGGTCAAGTTATGCATCTTTGTGGGACTTTGACCAATTTTACTCAGGATGAATCTAAGAGATGACTCATATGATCTGGTAATAGATCGTAGGAGACACTCTTTGCCATTGGAAGAATTTTTACTTCTGCAGAAAATTTTGTAAGTTTTCTTAGAACGAGTCATCTAACGACTCATCACTTGACCCTATGGGTCGTAGCCTCCAAATCTGCATCAATTTTCTCTTTTAACTTAAAAATATTACTCCCTACTAATTCAAATACTTGGGTTACAACTCATAGTGTGACCTAATGAGTCGTAGCCAAGTCTCAGGTACCAAAACTCTGTAAAATTTTCCTTTTTTTTCCTTTGCTCACTTTAAAACCCTATTTTCCTACAAAACTAATACAAATATATCATATCCTCAAACATGCCAGACTTATCATATTTTCCTTATTTTAAGCATCAAAAGTTCCAAACCATGGCACATCAACACCCACAACTTAGAACTTCTACAAGTCTTAGGCAACTAAAATAATACAATAATTATAATTCTTAACTAAGAGAAACTAAGGCACCTACAAGAGTTAATCATATTCTTTTTAGCACAAAGATTTCATACCCCTCCTATACTAAAATTTAAACCCACTATGTGTAGATATACAACCTATTACCATAAGACAAAGAGATCAAGTTATGGTAGCATATTATAAACAAACAACTAAGCACGTGTACAAATAACATTTATCCGAACAAGAAGCAACTAATAATGCAAACCTTGTTCCCTCACAACAAAGAGGTCCCATGAGCTCACAGACTATAGAACTAATTATAAAAAATGACTGAATCAATTATACTAACCCACTCAAAGTAGTTCAAACACTATGCACAAAATACCATAGGCTTTCCCTTATTTTCTATACCTTAATTTTTGGATGGTCGAACTAGGTTCACTAGTACTTTCATCAAATTGTATTAGGCTTGGGATATGTATTGAAGATATGGATCTAGAGACTCAAACTTCTTCAAAAATACACTATTATTGGCTCCACTTTTCAACCACTTTTATTTTCCTCTCTCGTAATTTGTTTTTCCTTGGTTTCGATTGTGGTTTTCTCTTTGTAATTTCGCTATCTTTTTTAAACTTCATTCAAGCATATTTTTTCTTTTGTTTTTTTTCTTACAGTACCCAAATCCATTTTCCTTTTAATGATATCTTTTTCATACCCACATCGTGCTATGCACCGTTATGACAGCTACCCTTTACTTAAGAAATTTTTTTGAGTTGAGGTACACAGTGTCCAAGAAGGGACCAAGGACAAAACAAGTCAAGTGTAACTAGATATGGAAAAGTGAATAGGTTATTGATAGAATATGTCAATTTTGGCTCAAACTTATGATGAAGAGATTCACATTCCATTTGGTCGGGCATTTAGGCTAATTTTCAAAAATAGACTTTTTCAAAAATAATAGATAATCCTCTCCTAACCAACTATTCTACACCCTAGGCAAGACCAAAAGAGCAAGTTCTAGATAGCACACACAAAGTGAACTATGTAAGAACCTCACACAGACATAGAATAAGGTTACACTATCACTTACTACCTATCCAGTTCATGCATTTCTAAACTACAGTTATTCTCCCTATAATACTACTACCATAACAAGATCCAATAGTGATAACAATTCAAACATAACACACAGTCAAAATAATTTTTTAGGAAGGGCATCTTTTAAACCACAAAATGAAATGAAAATATTCAAAAAATGATTGAATTAAGGTTTCCTTACTTTTCACCTAATAAAACATAAAACCATAAAATATTATAATTATTCTAATTCTAGAATGATATCACATCGAGGGAAACAGAAACACAATAATAAAAAAACACCAGGTAGCGGTACACCCCCTCTCCCAACTTTGAGAACACTTAGTTTTCTCAAGATATGAATATTAAAAAAACGTAAAAAAAGGGGTAATCTAGACATGAGGTACTTTAGGCACCAGATCTAGTCTCATGATCATTTAGGGTCTTAAAAGTAACCCTAGTCTCAACTATCACGACCTCGACAGTCATTGTGCACTCAAAATATTTGCATTGGAGGTGGCCAGGGCACATAAAGGTATATAATGAGTGGGGGGAAATTTTATACCTCCACCACCATTATTGTGACCTTCCAGGTTATTTTCTATATTTTTGCTTATTTTTACTATTTAAAGCTTTCCTATAGCTACCCCAAGTTATGTATGACTTATTGGAATTGACAGTTTGGTTATTGTGTAGTTCATTTGGGTATTAGAGTCAGTTCTCTATTTTGAAGCCTTCGTTGGTTTTAATTATCTATCAGGCAAAAACTTCAGTCAAACAACCTTGTATGCCAATTTTCATAGTTCCAAAAACTCTAGAACATCAATTTTCACCTAGTTGGACCCTTGGTTTGGGTCCCAAGGCTTTTAAACTCATTTTGGGATAATGACGAAAGTTAACAAAAATGGCACATGGGTGTGGGACCTATTTTTCATCAAAATAGCCTTGAGTGGAAATTTTAACTGCGTCATTGAGTCCAAAAACACCAAATTGGATAGAGTAGCATAATTTATTTGCATATAATAGATTTTGGAGAAATCTCGAGCAGCCGGTGAAAGTCTAGATTAATTATTAAGATTTAGTTAGTGCACTCAGCTGATAAACTACTTGAGTGGCCATTTGGGGCACTTAAGGGGAGGCCCGCTAAAGCACCCAGTTGATTACTTAAGTGGTCAGGTTGGCCTAGCGATGTACCACTTAATGGGTGCCCCCACCACTTAAGGGAAAGCCACTTAAGAGGTAAATGGACCGCTTAAGTGGTACCTATGTAGTCCCAAAGTGCCGTTAAAGTGACACTAGGTTTCTTAAGCGGTGACCGCTTAAGCGATTGAGTGTCTGCTTAAGCAGTACCCGAATACCTAGTAGGGGTATAAAAACTTCACTTGGTCTAATTTTTCCTATTTTCTCCATTCCCAAGGATATTAAACACTAAAAAGTAGAAAATAGGGGAGAATCATTTGGGGTTTATTTTTGAACTTTGGTGAAGTTAGTTTACACATATCATCTTTGAATTTGTGTTAAGGTTCCATCAATTTCTTAGTTTGATTATCCATCTTTTTCTAAAATGCCTAAAAACTTAGTGGCTTTATTATAGCACCATAGGGCTCAGAATTCACCCTAGAGTAAATATTTCTTGATTATATAGGGAAGTTATGTTGGTTTTGAAAGTGTGATCTTGTAAACGGGCCCTATATGGAATTTTTATATTATTTTGGATCCAAAGCTCAATAGTGCAATATCTATATCATTATTCTTATTATGATGAGTAGATTGTGATTTTGATAGCGTGGCACCTTTCGAAAGTTTCTCAGAAAGGGAAATCGATGGATTAGCAAATTCTTTAGACATTTCTTTGGCATCAAGGTAGGCTAGGTTTACCTTCTCCTTAGATTGAGATAATTCTTAGTATGATTATGTTATTATTATATATATGAGTTGGTATATAGATATTTTAAGTATGATTTATATGATTATCTTATTTTGACCATTTAGGCTATCTTACAAAGGTAATTTATGTGAAATTGACCTAATTATTGATATTTTAGGTGAAAATGACTTAGTTGCTCATGTTTAGGTAAATTTTTATCTTAAGGATTAATTAGTTTATAGAAGTGAATTTTTATACCTTAGCCTAGTCCGAGTTAGAAATTTGCCACAAATGAATTTCAAGGATTAGAAATCGGCTCTTCCAGTCCACCTTAGGCCAGGACTTGTGTTAATTTTTGAAGACATTTATATGTATTTTGGACTC
Organism: Capsicum pubescens; assembly: GCA_030864215.1. Classification (NCBI taxonomy): domain Eukaryota; kingdom Viridiplantae; phylum Streptophyta; class Magnoliopsida; order Solanales; family Solanaceae; genus Capsicum; species Capsicum pubescens. Next base: position 181,344,871 of record CM061546.1, on the reverse strand, counting down.
TTAAAATTATTATTTTTAAACGTTTAGGAATTTGAATACTTAATGATTATGCTAGTTGGTAATTAGCAATTAGTGCTAGTTTTGGGTAAAATACGGTGGGTTATTGTTATGGTTTAATGATATGGATAAAGGATATTATTTATTGATATGATTTATTAATATAGTTTACTTAATATGAGTTCTAGTTTGACTCCTACAATGAATAATGATATTGATAATATAAGTTTCTGTTCAAGTTCGATAATTGACTATGATATTAATACTTTAAGTTTCGATTCAAATCCACAAATGATGATTATGATTAATACTTTGGAGGATGTTATGATTATGATGAATAATTACTATTTTCATTCTGACAATTATTTATGATGTTGATACTATGAATTTTGGTTCAAGTTTTACAAATAATTATTATAATGTATCTACTATTGAGGATGTTATGATGATGATGATAATCATATGAGTTCCAATTCATTTCCAGCTTTAAGGGTTCGATATGATGCGATACGGTATGTATGGTTTGATGGTAGTAGATGATATTTTGTAAAATGGATATTTGGTCATTTATTTTTATTGATTTGAACCCTCCGAGCTATGAAGGACCACATTGAGTTATCTACTTTCCGTACATATTGGCTTATGGCGGCCAATTTGGTATTTACAATGGTGTGTTCTTTAAGTTACTTTCCATATTTATTTATTTCCTTATGCAAAGTGGTGTTGAAGAATATTTCCAAGTTTTTCCTTTTACCTTGACTTAGCTTATCTTATGTTGTATATTATCATATTTATATCATTAGTTAGATCATTCAGTCGATGATGCTTACTGAGTACTTGTGGTTTTAGTACCCATATACACTTCTGTACCTTTTCGGTGCAGATCTAAATAGTAGTTATTACTGTTGATGTGATGGTTGTGCTTGGTTGATTGTTGAGATTGGGTGAGCTCTTAGAGTCAGAGTTGCCCCTTTTCCATCTATTATCCATATCTCGTCATTCATTTTTTTCATAAGGATTGTATTTGATATTTTCAGTACTGATGTTTTATTTGTAGTAGCTCTTTATTGATATTACTAGGTTATGAGATGATTGTTGATCTTTTATCTATCAATTAGACTATTGTAACTATTTTATTGCTGTTTTAAGTCTTAAAATGTTAAATTTTGACCATTAGTCCATTTTCTATCAAGTTAGTCCATTTTTTAGAGCTTGGGGCTATGGTTTAGCTTACCTAATAGTAGAATAAAGTAGTTGTCATATTCAAACATAATTGGGTTGTGACAAATTGGTACCAAAGCAAGGTTTTACTAGTATTGTGGTACAAGAGCAAGTGTCTAGTTAGATTCTTATAGATTGGAATAATAACGTCCATTTCTTATCTTTGGAAGGATATAGGACATTCTTAGGAGTTCTTCACTTCTTTCCCTTATTTTGTGCTAAGAGTTTGAGTTGGTTTCTAATGCATTCCATTGGTTTCACTCTTTGGCATATGGCTAGGACACAAGCTACCACTAAATGAGATAAAGGTCCTGAGATAAGGGCTAAGGATCTTATAGATATTCATAGATGAACTAGAGTTCATGGACAACCTAAGGATGTGTCCCCAACTAGAGGCTAGGATAGAGAGTATTCACCAAACCCTATTCCTTCTCCTAGCAAAATACTCTTCCGCCTCAGATAGTAGTAGGACAGGACTAGCCCAGGCTCCATCGGAGTTTATATCTTCTTCAATGCTCAGGGATTCATTGGTTCATCTTTTAGGATTTGTTAATGTTACACCATCTGATGGTGCACAATCTATGGATTAGAGTGGTACTAAGGTGGAAGTACAACCTATACCTACGACTTCTAGAGTTGAGGTCCCTCATATATCGGCAATTTCTAAACGAGTAGTTGGTCATCCTGCTATATCTATTGAAGAGAAGAAGATGTTGGGTAGATTCTTGAGATTGGCTCCACCTAGGTTTTCTGGTGCACTAGACGAGGATGCATATGCATTCTTGATTTTTTGTGAGGATAGGCTCTGTTATTTAGGCACAGTATAGACTCATGGTATGGATTACACTTCTTTTCAATTGGACATAGAAGCTTGAATTGGTAGAGAGGTCATCTTAATTCTGGGCTAGCTGGATCTCCCTCGTTGACATAGACTAAGTTCTCCAAGATATTCTTAGAAAAGTTTATTCTATACAATATTAGGGACCATATAAGATATATATTCTCAAGGTTGGAGTCGGGTTACATGACTATTGTGGAGTATGAGGCTCGATTTTAAGATTTGGCTAGGAATGCTACTTTTATTTTGACTATAAGTATGAGAGGGTTCGTTACATTGTTCAGAGATTGAGACTTTCTCTTTACATGTCTACACAGAGTTTAGTTAGTGTCGGTAGGTCTTTTGTTGAGGTTTTTGTTCATGCTCAGGTTATGGAGGAAATGTATTGCGATGACCAGTAGGGTAATAATATCAAGGTATTTTATTGGAAGTCATAGTGGATCACGATTCAGAGGCAGTAGTTTTTAGGCTAAGTACCCTTAGCATCAGCCATATCAATATAAGCATCAGTCAAGTAGTATCATTCAGGTTGCACTTTGGATTACCTAGGGAGGCTAATCTAGTTTCAATTATCGTCCTGGACATGGTAATGGTCAGTCTTTGAGAGGTTCATCTTTTAGTTTTTCTAGTTGGGTTGGTTATTTTGGGTCTATTGGATCTTCTAATTTCAGTACGGCGCTTAGGGCATGTTATGGATGTGGATCTTTTGTCCATTTCTCAAGAGAGTGACCTAGACTTGGATTGATGGTTCCTTTAGTTTAGAGTGTTCCACCTGTAAAGTTCCGCCCCTAGATAGAGGTGGTATGATCGTCGTGGGGGTGATCCCCATAGTGCTCATGGAGGTTCTTAGGGAGGTAGGACAGAAGATCGATTAAGAGCCCAGCTAGGTGGCAAGCATGGTGATTTGTATGTTTTACCTGCTAGACCCCAGGCTAAGTCCTTTGATATTGTTATCATAGGTATAATATTTTTATGTCATCAGTCAGGTTTTGCTTTATTTTATTTGGGAGCCACTTATTTGGATGTGTTTGCTTTTTATGCCCTGTAGTTAGAGTTATCTTGGGATTCAGTATCCATTTCATAATGTGTATCTTTTCCCATAGGTAATTCTTTAGTAGTGGATCGGGTTTGTAGATCATGTCATCAGTTGGGTTTTTCTTTATTTGATTTGGGAGCCACTTATTCTGATATGTTTGATTTTATGCCCCACAGTTAGAGTTATCTTGGGATTCAGTATCCATTCAATTATGTGTATCTTCTACCATGGGTGATTCCTTTGTAGTGGATCGGGTTTGTAGATTATATGCTGTGACTATTCAAGAGTTTGATACTCAGGCTGATCTTATTGTGTTAGGTGTGATGGATTTTGGGCATGGACTGGTTATCCCTTTTTCATACTATCCTGGATTTTTTTTGCCAAGTCCGTTACCTTCTCTATCTCTGGCATACCATCAGTAGGGTTGCGGGGAGCGGTTAGCCACTAGCTAATGCAGATTATTTCTTATATTTAGGATAGGAGACTTATTTCAAGGGATTATAAGTCTTACCTTACTTATATTCTTGATTTTAGTATTGATAGTCCATCGCTTCACTCGGTTCCTATAGTATGTGATTTTCCTAATGTTTTCCTTACTAATCTACCTGGTCATCCTCCTGAGTGTAATATTTAGTTTGTTATTGATCTTGATCCAGGCACCTGACCTATTTCTATGGCATCTTATCGTATGGCTTCTGCCAAGCTAAAAAAGCTAAATTCTCAATTTCATGATATTTTTGCTAAGGGTTTCATTAGATTGCGTGTGTCTCCTTGGGGAGCTCCTGTGGTGTTTCTAAAGAAGAAAGATGGCTCTATATGTATATGTATTGATTATTGGCATTTTAATAAGGTAATAGTGAACAACTCAGTAAACTATGCCTCGCATTGATGATTTGTTCGACTAGATTCAGGGATCAGCTCTGTAATGACCCAATTTATGAATCATGATGGCACCTACTAAATCCCGCTAGTAGGTAAGCAAACCATAACCAGAGCTACCGCAATGGGTTAATTCGGTCGAAAATTCTCAACATATGCCAAATTCTATGAACACAAGTTATAAATAAACAAGGTGGTCTAAATCAATAAATAATTCAACACATGAAAGCCAATCACAAGACTTGGTAGATCTATTATAAGAGAATCTAATGTCAATAATACAACCCGAAAGACTTAGAATATAGTCAATATATCTGTCTCGATACAATATAATGAATAACAATAAGATAGAAGGAAATGGATGACTCAAAACTCCAAGAGCTCACCCTATCTTCGAAAGATCAACTCTGCATGAACAACGGTCAATGGCGACAACTAGTGCTAAGATCTGCACCAAAAAGGTATAGAAGAGTAGTATGAGTAACATGATATAAATCATGATATAAGAATGATATAAATCATGATATAAGAATGATATAAATCATGATATAAGAATGATATAAATCATGATATAAATCAAAACAATAGGTACCCAATAGGCATCCTCGACCGACTGAGCTAAATCATGATATAAGAATGATAAAATGCAAGATAACATAAGCTAATTCAAGGTACAGAAACGAACCTAAATAATCTCTAATACCACTATACATAAAAAACAATTATGTTCGAGTAACAATATAACACAAGGCATCAACACATGTCAATATCGGCGTTCATAATAAATACATAATTTAGAATAAAAATAATGCATCATAAATAATCAACGCAGGCAAACATGACTACAATGTTGTCTCTCAAACTCCATCTGGTGTAGAAAAGTAAAGAACTCATCACAACCTCTCATACGACTGGAGACTACACCCAAGAGAAGAATAAAGGAATTAACTAACATTATAACTAACTTTCATCATCATTTAACTATCATTCCACAATCATCATCAATTGGTCCTTACTAACATTTTACAACTTACAAACTTTGAACAAGTACCCATATCTCATAATATTACAATCATGAAACATTTTATCCCCTCTACTCAATAGTCACCACCTACTAGCTACCCATCTTTCCTTAACTTATTCATTAGATTAATAGCCATCATATAATCTCTAGTCATCAACTAGGCAACTATTCATCACATATCCATTAAATAAACAACACTCCTTAGCTAGCGATCATTTATAAACTAACATCATTTATTAGGTAATCATCATTATACAACTAGTTCCCATTTACCAACTAGTCTTTATTATCCATTTAAACAATATCCACCACTAATAATCATTTAACATCACTCATCAACTATACCACTTTATATGTATTTATCACTAGTGGGCTAAAATTGGCACCACTATTAAAAACAACATATAATTGTTATACATAGGGCTAGCCGGACTCGAACCGCTAGATATACACATCGGCACAACAATATAATCATCCTGTCACCTTGTCGGGTATCAATGCTTCATCATAGTCATCCTCCGCCATTGTCGGGTGTCATCATCATCACAACATCCTCGGTCCTTGTCGGGTATAATCATTTAATCATAATTTCCTCTGGCCTTGTCCTATATCATCATAGTATACTCCGAACTTGTCGGGTATCATAATATCATTGTAGTATCCTCCATCCTTGATGAGTATCATCATATGAGCATAATCATAATCGATTGAAACATCAATCACATAAGCAATGACAAGATGAAATAACAAGATTTCAAGGATAATTAGTAACATAGTTTCCCATAAAATCATTAAGCATGACTTCTAACATAATTCATGTCACCATTGCTAATATCATCATAAGGAATGTTTTCTAGCATGATTTCTAACATACTTTCTTAGCAAATTCTATATTATAAGAAATATTATGAGCAATGGACCATTAGCAGTGTACTCAATGGTCGATCAAAAATATAGTTTATCAATAACTTGAGTAATAGATACTCCATGGTGAGATCCATAGCTCATTTATAGCATAGTCAATAACATAATTTATGGATTAGGAAATTTCCTGGTCAAGGTCTCATTCAATGGTTTATTCAGAAGCCCAAATCAATAGCCAAACAATAGCATAATCAATGGCTTATCATGATCTTATCCAATAACTCATATATATGGCATAATCATTTAGGCATTACTTCTAACGTTATTCATCATAACTAACAAGTACCAAGGATTCCTCAACCTTACCTAAAAAGAGCATCCTCTAAGCATTTAGCAATGTAGAAGAGTTCCAAGGGAACTATATCAAATCATTGCTAAAGATGGGTTGAAGAGCCCACTTCTAAATCCCCCAAGTATATTCTACATCAAACTCTAGATGGGACAAGGCTAAGGTATCTAAATCAACTTTTAGATTTATAACATGCCACATATAGAACTAAGTAGGAATTCTACTCAAGTATTACAACTAAGTCCATTGGAACTAAGCCAAACTTCACTAGTATAACCAAGGAAAATCTCACCCTAAGCATAGGTGACAAAGTCATCCTATCTAAGTTGAGCAACGTAAAGCATTAGTATGCTAAGCATGTGACAATAAAACTAATTCACCATGGTTGAAGCCAAAATACAAAGAATTCCTACTCTACGATCTCACATAACTTAAATGATCCAACTAATCCCAAGTCTTGCATTTCATTAATTCAACACCTAAAATTCATCCCAATCTAACAAGAAATCATAATTATACTATGACATAGCTCAATCCAACAAGGGATAAACCTAGCATGCCTCATTACTGAAAAAATCTCATGAACCGCAAAACTTTTATTTTTCTCTTTTAAGAAGCCTCCACAAGATGCCAAGCTATCAAAATCAGATTCTATGCTTCAGAATGAGAATATTGATTCCCATATAGCATCATTATACCTTTGGTCCAAAAATGACATCAAAAACCCCAAGTGGGTCCCACTAATGAAAATCATTATTCTAAGGCCAACCCTATGTTATACATAAGCAAGGAACTATAACCCTCAACAATTGAGGAAAACCAAGCTAAATTGGGGCTAAACTCAAGCCCACAAGATATTAGGTTTTTGGTCAAGAAATTGCTAAAATCCACTATAAAAAGGTTAGAATCTAACCTCTAATCGGAAGATAATTGAGAAAATAAATGTTAATCAAGCTCTCAAGTCACCCACAATTCTCAATTTTGAGTTATCAAATTTTCTATGGATTTTTCTCTCAAGGTGTGGGTGAAAATAGGCCAATTCGCGAGTTAAGGGGACTTTTTATACCCCTTCCAGGAAATCAGGTGTTACAATACCACACCCTGGCCTGAGAAACAGATGTGGCGATCCCCACACCCTTTAGTGTGATCGTACTACTCACTCTTCACACACTAGTTAGATCGCCACTCAAGTGGTACCATCGCAGAGGCACCAGAAACCAACTGAAACTTGGAAATCTTTCCAAGCTTTCGCCAAGGCCTTGGGATTCATTGAAAATCTGATATATGCAAATGAACTATGTAACCATACTAAATTTGATATTCCAAAAGCAATGTCAAAGTTAGATTTTCCATCCGAGGTCATTTTGACCAAATGTTGGTCCCATACTATATTTCAAATTTTCCAACTTTCCGACTAATAGGTGGAAATGAGGTTGGTAACCTACGTACCAAAACAAAGGTCTAGCTAGCCTAAAACTAATATTTCAAAGTTGCTGGTGTAGGTGGTATTTGGATTTGATGCAGTTTTGATGAAGTTTTTGCCCTGTGGCTATTTAGAACTAGTAAAGACTTCAAAATAGATAATTGCCTCTAAAAATCAAACGAACTTCTCCATAACCAAACTATTAGTTCAACTAAGTCATAAATGACATGGAGCAGCTATGGAAAAACTCTAACAGTGAAAATAAGTGGAAATACGAAAAATGACCCGAAGGGATATTACAATATCCACTACTAAAGGAACTTTCTTCCCTAAAAGTTAAAGATTAGGAAATACCTATAGTCTCAAACAGGTGCATCTTACTCTCGACCTCTTAGATGGACTCCTCCACTGGGTGGTGTGTCTATTGAACCTTAACTATAGGAATCTTTACAGAGCATAATCGTCGCATATCAATAGCCAAAATGAGCACTGACTCCTCTACAATGGTCAAATGCTCATCCAACAGGATTGTGTCCCATCTAAGCACATGATATTGATCAGGAATGTACCACCGCAACATAGATAGTTGGAAAACTACATAAACAATTGAAAAATCTTGAGGTAAAGCTAACTCATATGATACCTCACCAACAGCGCAAAGGATTTCAAAAGGGCCAATGTATCTCTGACTAAGCTTGCCCTTCCGCACGAACCTTATCACCCTTCATGGGTGATCCATAAAGGAATAAATGGTCTCCAACTCAAAATATCAAGGCACAAAGTCTACAGTCAGAATAGGCTTTCTGCCTACTTTGAGCCACTCTTAACCTATCTTGAATCACCCTGACTCTATCCAATGACTCCTGAAGAATATCAGTATTTCAAGGCCTAAAATCTAAAGTCTCAAACCATCCAACTGGAAAACGACATCTCTTACCATACAAATTCTCAAAAGACGCCATCTGAATACTTGCATGATAGTTTTTTCTTGTATGAAAACTCTACCAAGACTAAGTGTTGCTCCCACTGACCTCCAAAATCCAAAGTACAATCTCAGAGCATATCCTCGAGAACCTAATTAGTCTTCTCAGATTGGCCATCCATTTGCGGATGAAAGGTTGTACTCAGATCCACCTAATTACCGAACTCCTTCTTAAATTCTCTCCAAAACCTCAAAGTGAACACATAACCACGGTCTAAATAATAGAAATAGGGACCCCATGCAAATAAACTATCTCCCGAACATAGATATAGTCTAATATCTAGCACTGAAAGACATCTTAATAGGAATGAATCTGATGACTTGGTTAAATAATCCATAATGACCCATATACAATCAAACTATAAGAAGTATGAGAAAAACCACTAGAAAAATCCATAGTAATCCATTTCAATTTCTATTCGAGAATGGGTAACCTCTGAGTCAAACCACCCAATCATTGATGCTTGGCCTTTACCTATTGACAATATATGCAGCGGGCTACAAAATATGCCACATCTCTCTTCATACTACTCCACCAATAGTGTTGTCTCAAATCTCTATATATCTTTGTTGTACCAGGGTGAATAGAATATCTAGAGTTATAAGCCTCGTGCAAAATAAACTAAACCAAGTCATTGATCTGAGGAACGCAAATAGGACCATCAAGTTAGCTAAGGACTAAATATCCTTTACTAACAGCCTCTAAGAACTTAAATATAAGCCAAGATACCCATACTCACTGCCTTGTGATTCAAGGAATCTACATTTGCATTATCCTTGCTCGGATGATAAAGGATGGAAATATCATAGTCCTTAAGCAACTTCATCAATCTACGTTGTTGTACATTAAGCTTTCACTAGGTCATAAGATGTTGAAGGCTGCGATGATTGGTGAAAATCTCATAATACATACCATAAAGATAATGCTTCTAAATCTTAAGCACGAAAACTACCACCACCAACTCCAAATAATGAGCAGAGTAGTTTCACTCATGAACCTTAAGCTATCTAGAAGCATAAGCAATAATACGACTCTTTTGCATTAATACAAAACCTAGACCAACACCAAAAGCATCACAAATCAGAGTTAATCCCTCACCATCAACAGGAAGAGCTGATACAAGATTTGAAGTAAAAAAGATCTTGAGCTTTCCAAATTAAAGCTTGACTCAAACTCTTTGGACCATTGGAAAGAAACCTTCTTTGGAGTCAATCTAGTCATAGGGGATGAAAGAGTAGAAAACCCTAGATTAAACATATACTGTAACCGGCCAAACCAATGAAGCTATGAATCTCAGTCGAAGACGTAGGTCTAGCCTAATCACGAATTACCTCAATCCTGGCTAGGTCTTCCATAATGCCTTTATTAGACACCACATGTCTAAGGAATATCACTAACTCAAGCAAAAACTCACACTTGGATCTCTCAATGTCCGGAGCACAATCCTTAATTATTACGCATGTTCCTCGCTACTCCTTGAATACACAAGGATATCATCAATAAACATGATCATAAAAGAGTCTAAATAATGCCCAAATACTCAATTCATTAAATCCACGAATATGAATGGGGCATTAGTCAACCTAAAAGACATCACCAATAACTCATAATGACCATAATCGGTCTTAAAAGTGGTCTTTGGGACATCCTTGGCCCGAATCCTCAATTGATGGTAACCAGACCTTAAATAAATCTTCGAAAACACTGTCGCACTATGAAGCTAGTCAAACAAATCATCAATACAAGGCATAGGATAAAAAATTTTCACCATCACCTTATTAAACTGTTTATAATCAATGCACATATGCATGGAACCATATTTCTTCTTCACAAACAGCATAGGATATCCCCAAGAAGATATACTCAGTCTAATAAAACCCTTACCAAGAAGATCCTGAAGCTGAGAATTTATCTCTTTACGCTCTAAAAGAGCAATACGATAAGGTGCCATAAAAATAGTTCAGGTGCCATACTGTTGGTCAATAGCAAACTCAATCTCATTGACAGGGAGAATACTAGGAAAGTTGATAAGGAACACATTAGGAAACTCATAAACAATAGGAACAGGGTCAAACGACGGACTCATCGCACTAGTATCACAAAAATAAACTATATAAAACTCGCAACCCCTTAATATAAGCCTCCTATCAGGAATATAAGAAATGATCCTCGTCGGCTCACGGCTAACCGCTCCCTGTCATACGACTGGGGGTACGCTACGCATAGCTAAGGTGATGGTCTTAGCAAAATAATCCATGATCACATGATAGTGTAATAACTAGTACATGCCCAAAATCACATCAAAATCTGCCATATCCAGAATAATAATATCAACATAAGTATCCACATGACTAAATTTAACTACACATAACCTAAATACTTGATCCACTATTATAGAATCACCCATAGGAGTAGATACGCACAATGGTACAAAATATAAATCACTAGTCAATTCCAAATGTGGTGCATAATAAGAAGAAATATAAGAATAAGTTAATCCTAAATCAAATAAAGCAAGGTCTAACTGGAGGCACACCAAAATCATACATGTAACAACAACATCCGATGTCTCAGCCTCAGGTATAGTAGGTACTACATACAATTGACCACGCCCACCACCTGGATGGGCACTTGATCAACCTTCAATCTTGCCTATGTGAGGCCCTTCTCGAGTACCCTGGGAACCACACCAGAGACTATGAGAACCACCTCTAGCTATGGGATAAACTACTTCTATTAGGGTTACACTCTAAACTAAAGAAAAAAACTCTCCATGACTATGATAATCCCGCGAATAGTGACCATGAAGTCCACAAGTAAAATAGAAAACATAAGCTGAACCAGAACCAACATATTTGTCCTTACCAAGTATGATCATTTTATCTTAATATCCTTCAGCCTTTCTAGGTATTATTATATCATCATAGTATTCTCTGGCATTGCCAAGTATCATCATAGTATTCCTCGGCCTTTTCGGGTATCATCATATGAGCATAATTATAATCAGTTGCAATATCAATCACATAAGAAATCATAAGCTGAAATAACATGATTTCAAGAATAATTAGTAATAAACTTCCCATAAAATCTATAAGCATGACTTCCTACATAATTCATGGCACCATTGCCAATATCATCATAAGGAATGTTTTCATGCATGATTTCTAAATTATATTTTTATCATAATCTATATCGTAAGTAATATCATGAGCAATGATCCATTAGCAGTGTACTCAATAGCCAATCATTAGCGAAAAGATAGTTTATCAATAACTTGAGAAATAGATACTCCATGGTATAAACCATAGCTTATTCATAGCATAGTTAATAATATAATTTATGGCTTATGAAATATCCTATTCAAGGACTCATTCAATGGTATATTCAAAGGCCCAAATCAATATCCAAACAATAGCATAATTAATAGCTCCTCATGAGCTTAGCCCACAACTCATATATATGGCACAATCATTTAGGAATTACTTTTAACGCCATTCATCATAAGTAAAAAGAACCAAGAATTCCTCAACCTTGCCTAAAAGGGTAATCCTCTAAGCATTTAGCAATGTACAAGTGTTCCAAGGGACCTTTATCAAATCATGGCTTAAGGTAGGTCAAAGAACCAACTTCAATATACCCAAAGTATATTCTAAATCAAACTCTACCCGAGACTAGGCTAAGGTATCTAAATCAACTCTTAGATATATAGCAAGCCACATCTATCCCTATGGTAGGAATTTTACTCAAGCATCACAACTAAATCCATTGGAACTAAGGCAAACTTCACTAGTTTAACCAACTAAGGCCAATCTCACCCTAAGCATAGGTGGAAAATTCATCCTTTCTAACTTAAGAAACCTAAAGCATTATCATGCTAAACATGAGTTATTACATCTAATTTACCAAGTTTCAAGGCAACAAACTAAGCATTCCTAGTCTATAGTCTGAAATAACTTAATGATCCAACTAATACCAAGTCTTGATTTCATCAATCCAACGCCTAAAACCATCCCAATCAAATAAGATATCACAATTATACTATGACATAGCTCAATCTAACAAGGGATAAACCTAGCCTACCTCATCACTGAAGAAAGCTCACGAGTCTCTAAACCTTCACTTTTCCCTTTTGAGAAGCCTTAAAAAGATGACAAGCTATTAAAATCACATTCTATACGTCAATATGAGAATAACGATATCCATATTTCACCATTATTTTTTTATTCCAAAAATTATATCAAAACCCCAAGTAGGTCCCACTAATAGAAATCATATTTCTGAGGTCAACCCAATGTTCATACATGATCAAGAAACCATAACACTTAAGAATGGTGAAAACTAATCAAAATTAGGGCTAAAATCAAGTCCTCAAGATACTGGACTTTTGGTCAAGAAATCAATAAATTCCACCAAGAAAAGGTTGGAATCTTACCTCAAATTGAAAGATAATTACCAAAATAAATGTTAATCAAGCTCCCAAGTCACCAATAAGTTTTAATTTTGAGTTATCACAATCTCTAGGGCTTTTAATCATAATATGTGGGTGAAAACAGGCCAATTCGCATCTTAAGTAATCATTTTATATCCCTTCTAGGTAATCAAATGTTTCAATCACACACTCAGGTGCGCAATCGCACACCTTGGCCTTAGAAGCAGATGTAGCAATTGCCAAAACCTCTAGTTCGATTGCACTACTCACTCTCCATATACTCGTTTCAATGCCACTCAAGTGGGGCGATCGCATAGGCACAAAAAACCAGCTGAAATATGGAAATCTTTCCATGTTTTTTCCAAGGCCTCGAGATTCATTCATAATCTTATATATGCAAATGAACTATGTAACCACACTAAATTTGATGTTTTAGACACAATGGAAAAGTCGTATTTTCCATTCGAGGTTTTTTGACCAAATGTAGGTTCCATACTTATATTTCTACTTTTCCAACTTTCTGACTAATAGGTTGAAATGATCTAGGGAGCCTCGGGACACATACGAAAGGTCTATCTAGACTAAAATAGATATTATAGAGTTGTTGCATACTCAATTTTCATATGATATTATTTTACTAAAGTTTTTTTATTGCAATTTGGAACTAATGAAGACTTCAAAATAGGGAATTGGCTATAAAAAACAAATGAACTGTCCGGTATCCAAACTGCTAGTCCCAAGAAGTAACATATGACTTGGGGTAGCCATGGAAAAGTTCTAAAAATATAACTAAGAAAAAATATGGAAAATGACCTAAATAGTCATTACAAGAGGTGTTCTCTAAGATTTATTTAAGGTCCGATTAATATTAATTAAGAATTCTGGATGAGGATATTCTAAAGATAAACTTTAGGACCCATTATGGTTATTATGAGTTTCTAGTAATGTCTTTTGGGTTGACTAACACCTCAGTCGCACCTATGGATTTTATGAACCAGTAGTTTAGGCCTTATTTGGATTTCTTTGTGATCGTGTTCATCAAAAACATCCTTGTGTATTTGAGGTATAGGGAGGAGCATACACAATATTTGAGTATTTTTTGTTACACTTTGAAAGATCACATGTTTTTTGCCAAATTCACTATTTTTTAGTTTTTGCTTGAGTCAAAGATGTTCCTTAAACAAGTGGAGTTTAAGGATGGGATTATGTTAGACCCATTAAATATTAAGGCTATTCATGACTATACCAGACCTACATCTCTTTATGAGGTTTGCAGTTTCATTAGTTTGGCATGTTACTATAGATGGTGCGTTGAGTATTTTGTTACCATTGCAGCATCGATGACCAGATTGACTCGAAAGGAGATTTCTTTATGATGGTCTGAGAAGTATGAGTCAATATTTGGAAAGCTCAAGGTTTTTCTCACTTCAGCTCCTTTCTTGGCTCTTTATATTTAGGGTCAGGGATTCGCCGTGTATTATGATGCTTCTGGTGTTGGTTTGAGTTGTCTGTTGATACATTAGAGTTGATTTACTACTTATGTATCAAGACTGTTGAATGTGCACAAGCGCAACTACCTTACTCATGATTTGGAATTGGTGACGATAGTATTTGCACCTAAGATATAGATACATTATCTATATGATATGCATTGTGAGATCTTCATGTATCATCATAGTCTTCACCATCATATGAAAGTGAGAGAGCTTAATTCTAGGCAGTGTAGATAGATGGAGTTGCTTAAGGATTATGATATCTCTATCTTTTATCATCCAAGCAAGGCGATGTAGTAGAGGATGCTTAGAGTCAAAATACAGTGATTATGGATAGCTTGGCTAGTATTTTAGTTTCTCAGAGGACGTTGGCATGAGACATTTAGTCCTTATCCAACTTGATAGTACGACTTGATATTTCAAGCCCTGTGAGGATTCTTGTGTTTGTTGAGGTGAGGCCTTTACTATTTGAGCAAATTCGGGGTCATCAATTTGAGGATAATAGACTTTGTATCATTCGTGATCAGGTATTGAGTGGTGATTCCAAGAGAAGCATTGAATCTGAGGGTATTTTGATATTTGATAAATATATTTTTCATTCAAAGGTTGATAACATGATTCAGTCCTGCACGAGGCTCACAGCTCCAAATCTTCTATTCACCCAAGTATAGTTAAGATGTATAGAAATCTGATGCAGCTTTATTAGTAGAGTGGTACTATCAGATATGTGGCAGACTTTGTAGTTAATTGACTATGTTGTCAGCAGGTGAAAGTCAAGCATGAGAAACTTGATTTCTTGATATAGAGGTTGACCATTCTCGATGTGAAATGGGAGTGGATTACCATGGACTTTATTAGTTGTTTTACTTGTACTTTCCATAATTTTGATGGTATTTTGGTCATTTTGGATTGGTGGCCAAGTTGGAACATTTTATTTCTATTCATATGTCATTTAGTGTCGAGAGGTTAGCCCGTATCTATGTTAGTGAGATAGTTTATTTGCATGGTGTACCTATTTCTATCACCTCAGACTATGGTTCAGTGTTTACTTCAATATTTTTGAGAGCTTTTTGGAAGGAGTTGGGTACTCAGGTAGATCTTACTATAGCCTTTCATCCTTAAATCGATAGGTAGTCAGAGAAGACTATTCAGGTTCTTGAGATATGGTCTACGCCTATGTTATAAATTTTAGAGGTCAGTGGGAGCAACATTTAGCTTTGGCATGGTTTGCATATAATAATAGCTACCGTTCGAGTATTGAGATGGTGTCTCTTGAGGCTTTGTATGATAGACATTATCGTTCTCCACTAGGGTGGTTTGAGACTTCTAAGGTTTGGCCTCATGGTACTGACTTTCTCTAGGGTCATTGGATAGAGTCAAGGTAATTCAGAATACGTGGTGGGCTGATAAGAGTAAGCAGAATGCTTATGCGGATCGTAGACTTTGTTATTTGAGATTTGAAGTTGGTGACCTTATATTCCTTCGAGTATCACCCATGAAGGTTGTGATGAGGTTCGGAAGGAAAAAAAAGCTCAGCCCTAAATATATTGGACCCTATTAGATTCTTTGTGTAGTTGGCAAGGTGTCTAATGAGTTAGACTTATCCTAAATATTTTCTATTGTACATTTAGTTTTCCATGTTTCTTTGTTGTAGTGATACATTCCTGATCCATCTTATGTTCTCAAATGGGACTTGGTTTAGTTAGATGAGAGATTGACCTTTGTGGCGGAGCCGGTGCTCATATTGGCTAGTAATGTCAGGCAATTACACACCAGAAAAATTCCAATAGTTAAGGTTTATTGGTGGCACCGCCCATTAGAGAAGGCTACTTGGGTGATTGAGAGTGAGATGCAGACCCAGTATCCTCATATATTCAAGGCTTTAGGTACATCCTAATCCTTTACTTTCACGAATGAAAGTTCTTTTAGTAGTGGCTATTGTAATGAGCCTCCAGGTTATTTTCTATATTTCTATTCATTTTCTTTATTTAAAGCTTTCTAATAGTTGCCCCAAGCCATGTATGACTTACTGAAACTGACATTTTGGTTATCGGGAAGTTCATTTAGTTTTTAGAGCCAATTTTATGTTTTAAAGCCTTCACTAGGTTCAATTTGCTATCGAGCAAAAACTTTAGTCAAACAACCTTGTATGCCAATTTTGACAGTTCCAACAGCTCCAAAACATTAATTTTTCGATTGGTTTAATGTTTATTCGGGTCTCGAGGCTTCTGAACTCAATTCAAGCTATTGGATGAAAGTTAAGAAAAATGGCACAAAGTTGTGGGACTAACATTTCATCTAAATGACCTCAAATAGAAATTCTGGCAGCGCCATTGAGTCTAAAATGTCAAATTTGATAGTGCAGCATAGTTTATTTGAATATACGGGATTTTAGATAAATTCTAAGGGGTCGGTGAAAGTATGGATTAATTATTAAACTTTACCTGGTGTATGGCTTAAGAGGAAATTTGGGTATCTTAAGTGGAGGACCTTTAAAACATCCAACCGACTGCTTAAGAAGCCAAGTTAGCTCAACGAGGCATCGGTTAAGCGGTGCTCTTATCGCTTAAGCAATGGCCACTTAAGTGGCCAAGGTACCACTTAAGCAATACCTGTGTATACGCAAAGTGTCTCTAAAGTGACACTTGGTCACTTAAGCAGTGACTACTTATGCGGCCTAATATCTACTTAAGTGGTACCCAAATACCAAATAGGGGTATAAAAACCCCACTTAGCCCAATTTTCCCCATTTTTCATCCATTCCAAATGATATTAAACCCTAAAAAGTGTGAAAATTTGGGTGAATCATTTGTGGTTGATTTTAGAGATTTGGTGAAGTTAATTTATACATTTTTTCTTCAAATTTGTAATCAGCTTTTATTAATTTCTTGTTTTAATTCTCCATTTTTTTCTAAAATCCTTGAAAGCTTGGTGTCTTGATTGTAGCGCAATTAGGGCTCGTAATTCATCCATTATAAGGATAAATGTTCCTTGAGCATAGAAGAACACTGTGTTGGTTTTGAAAGTGTGATTCTATAAATGGTCCCCACTGGGATTTTTATGTACTTTTTGACCTAAAGCACCATAGTGCAATATGGGTATTATTGTTCTCGTTTGATGTGTAGATTGTGATTTTTATTGCGCGGCACCTTGGAAAAGCTTCTCAAAAATGAAATTAGTGGATTAGTAGATTCTTCGGGCTTTTCTTCGGCATCCAAGTAGGCTAGTTTTACCTTCTCCATAAATTGATCTAATTCATAGCATTATTATGATATAATTCTAGATATGGGTTTGTATCTAGGTATTGAAAGTATGATTGGTATGATTAGTAATATTTAGACCATTTAGGCATCTTGGAATCATAATTTAGCTGAAATTGACCTAATTGCTCTCATTTCAGGTGGAATTGACTTAGTTTCTGTAGTACCTCGTACTAATCTTAGATCGATTCAGCTCTTAATTGCAATATTAAGGGGAATAAGGATTAAAATTTTCACTAAGTGTTAGGGACTTAGTCATCTTCAAGACCCCTAAACTTTGAGGAATTTTATTTTGACCTTCCCGACCCCGAGATGTTAGTTTTTGTGTTAATTTCTTGTTCAAGGATATAAGGAGCATGTCTCAATGGAGTTTTGTATTTTTTGGATAAGGATTAGGTCACGTTTGGATAATGAATCCAGCAAGTCACCGCGATAGCGACACATCACAGTGCTATTCCCGTTGGTGCATATACCACGTTGCGATGAGGGTGTTGTGTCCAGTTTATGATATATAATTTGAATTCATGTGTCCTGATCTTTATCCTAGTGTGTGAAGTTCTTATGGGGTGAAAATATTCATAAAAATCACTTAGAACAAAGTTGAGCTAAGAGTCTTTGATTCGTCCAAAGTTTGGTGTTCGATCCCCTAAGGGTTAACTTTGAACATGTATAACTTTTGACATATAAGGAATTTTTCAGTTCAAGACCCACCAAATTGAAGATAATTGAATTAGATTTCCAACGATACAAATTTCACCTTTATTTAATAGCTGAGGGAAAAGTTATGATCATTTTCATCAGAATCAGTAAGCCACCGCAATAAGACATCTTCGCGATGAGCTTTTAATCTGCATTCCAGTTACGTAGGTTTAAATGATTGAGGGGCAATTGGTTTTTTCCCAACTCAACCCAATTAGTAAAAACACTACTTAAGGCTTCAGTTAGGGCATTATTTGCCCATATTCTTAAAATTCAACTCAAAAATAAACCCTAATCATCCCCAAAGATCATCAAATTGCATTCCTTTCTCTCCCAGGAAAACCAAGAATTCATGTTCCCCAATCCAAGAACTTTCAAGAAAAGCACCAAGATTGGGTTTCTCTTCCAAGCCAAGAACTTTAAGGTATGTGGGGTTACGAACAAGGATACTCTTTCATCCATTTACCCAAAACATGTTTTAAAGTTAAGACTATTTGAATTGCAAATTAGGGTTCATACCCAAACTATCTTGTTTTAAGTTTATGAAGTTAAAAAGTTATTTAATTATTGATGAGCATATTTATTATCATCTATTTATGCTTTTACTTTAAGATTTAAATTATGAATTGAATTTCATTATCTTAACTTGATATTGTTGAAAGATTTCAAAATGATTATTGAGAATGAAACTTTATTGTGAAATTTCAAGAATTTAAGTACATATGCTCTAAACCCCAAGTATGAGTTTTGACATTTCAAGAAGACTATGATCTTAAGATTCTTTGATAATTTTATACAAAGACATAAGATAAATATTGATCTTTTGATCCTAAGCTAAGACATGGAATCCATAATTGTTCATCCTGATTTTGGTTTAAAGTAAAGAGAAACATTACTGGTTTTTATTATAAGAACCCTTATGCAATTTTAAGGTGAATTTCCTAAATTATGAGAATATAAATAATATGAGAGTAGTATTTATCATCGATTTAGGTATGAGACCAAGGTCACATGCCCCAGAACTATGTGCCACCGTAGGTTTAAGTCCCAATATGGGTTAGATTTAGTAATCACTTAAGTTAAGGTTCTATTTTGATGGAAAGGGTAGAACAACTCTCCCCAACATGGGTAAGACGTTGGACTCCATGATAGCTCACATGGTTTATGTTGGTTAAAGAAACCTCCAAAAAGATAGAACAAAAAGTAAATCTTTTAGAAACTAAGTGTTATGGCTCACAAAGTTTATCCTTATGCTTCATTACTCGTGTTTAAGCTTTTGCAGTCGTTGTTTTATTCAAGTCCAAGGTGAGTCATCTGCACTTAGCATGCATTGGTTTGACAGTATATTTATATATTGAATTATTATTTTTCTTATGTATTCACCCCTACAATGCATTCACCCCCATATACTCAGTATATTCAAGAAGTACTAACCCATATATATGTTTATGTTCTATATTGTCCTATTAGGTAGGTACCAGTTGTACCCTACATATTATAATCAGATAGTGTGAAGCTTTCAGTCAGCATGTGATGAGTCCTTTTGATTTGATAGCTCTAGTAAATCATAGTTCGATTAGTATCTTTTTTTGTTTATTCAGTCCTATTGAATAAGGATATCTGGGGGTCATGTCCCGACTTCCTATAGTCAATATTAGTAGAGGCTTCATAGATATTCAGTCAAATTGATGTACTTGATTCTAGTTTTGTTTTGTATAACCAGAGTTGTTATCATTTTAAATAGTTTTTTTTTTAATATGTTCAACTAAAGATATCTCATCTATGTATTACTCCTAGTTTTATGTAATTAAATTAGTAGCTGAAGAAATATGCTAGTACAAGGTTTAGCTTGGGATCACTTGTGGTCTTAAGCACAATGTGACATTCAGGGTGTACTTCAGGGGCATTACAAATTTGGTATCAGAGCATAAGGTTCAAGTATTCTAGGGTGTCTATAAAGCCGTGTCTAGTAGAGTCTTGCAGAATGGTACGGAGAAATCTGTACTTTTTCTTAAATGTCTATAGGGCATTTAGGAAATGTTTCCCTTCTTTTATGTCTGAGATCAAGCATTAAAGGTTTTCCCCTGGGAACTTATGCAGATTCCTACGTTAATCAGTTCATGCCAATTCTACCTTATTCTTGAGGCAACAAAAATAGTCAAGCTCAAACCCCTACAAATAAAGATTTCACAGTCAGTCCCCATAGACAGTTATGGGAATGCACACAGGCTTGAAAATATCCAATCAGCGGTTTTAAGTTCTAAAGTTTGAAAGGTTTTATTCATGTTCATGAAAATTATGCATTGAGCCAAAGTCAAGTGTTCTTTCAGATCCCTTCTCAGAATCCGTTGACAGCCTATAATCTAGAGTTAGAAGCATAAACTCAGAAGTTTAGCAGCAGTAAAGTGGTGATAGTGTTTCTCTAGATTTAGTGTGTTTTGTATCGATGGGACTAGTTGTATGTAAGGTGAACCAATAGGCTTAAAACAGTGAATGCAAGAATTTAAGTTTATTGATTTAAAATTATATGTTGTTGATGTTGGGTATGTTGGTGTAATGGAAATTCTCATGGTTTAGGAAAAGAAGATGAATTTAGATATATGATATTAGTAGGCTATTAAGGAATTTAGTGTGGTTCATAAAAGGTTTAGGGATATCCATGTAAAGTGTTAGAATGTAAGTTTGAATCTGAATGATTGAGCTAATAAAAAGAAGAGTTGAAATTCTAGATGGTGATGCTCGCAAAAATTCTAAGTTAATTAGTGTTTAAGTTGTTATATGATGATTATTAGGGCTATTGAAAGTTAAGAGTTTTATCTCTGAATAAAGTATTACCAATGGGTTTTACACTTTCAGATATAGTCTTTTAGAGTTAATTTATTATTGATGTGTATTGCCATCTCTCGAAGTTTAGAGCAAAGTGGTTGCAGTTCAGTTTAGAGTTTATTAAAGGGTTTCATAGGCTTAGAATATGCCCAATGCATTCTTATTTTAATGTTATATTTCAGTCATCACAATATCTACTCATGCCCTATGGTTCTGCTCTAGGATTATAGTTCATGTTCATGCACATAATAGAGAATCTTGTACTCTCCCAGTTTCTAGTATGAGGAGTTCCAGTTTACTCAGCAGTACGAATCATATTCCATGAAATTTATGAACTCCAAACTCAGTCATGCTTCTAATGGCTCATGTGCTCATGCTTTATAGTATGTTTAGTTCCAGTACTCGAGCTACACTCTTAATGATCAACAAAATTCTAATTTTGTCATGTATATCCTCAGTTTTGATCTCTTTAATGAATCCATGTCATGGATACTCTATTCCTCAGGCCTCAGTTAAGATTCAAAATTATGCATAGTGTTCTTTTATGCTTCAGGTCCTCATGTTCTAACCTTTCAGTGACCTCTTCATAGGTCAAGATAGAGATGAAGAACAATTGTTTTGATAGGAGAGAGTAAACATTTCTTGTTGACGAAAGATTGTTGTATGTTTGTTTTAGCTAAGGCTGTAAGTATGAAGTAAGATTGAGGCTAAGTTTTTTATATATGTCATGGTTAGTTGAAATTTTTTTTGTGTGTGTTTTCTTAGGATAGTGCATTGAAGTTGTTGATGATAGAGGTTTGGAGGATATAAGAAAGATAATTTTATGGGTCTTTGTTTAGAAGTACATATGTGGTTATAATGATAGGCTTGGATGTCATGTTTATATATATATTGATGAATGCATTGCACGTTAATAAATGTCTATTAAGGGTTGAATGTAGCTGTTGAAGTGGTAATAGGAATTATTCATGAGATGAGAAGTTGTGAAAGAGCAGGGTGTATTGAATTCATGATTTAGACTAGTGTTATGGTGTGATGTGTAGTACTTTGTAGATTCGACTAGGCTTGAACATAGTGAGATAATTCTATTTAGCTCAGACATCAGTAGAAAAAGTTATTAGTGTCCATGTGAATATTTTAAGTAGCCTCAAGTAAAGAGTAGTATTGAAGTGGAAAGTATAGTTGAGTATAAGCTTTCAACATAATTCAACCTGTATACCCAACAGTTCAGTTTAGCAGTCAGACAAGCAAGTACCTATGGTTTTTCCATCTTACGATCTAGTCTTACTATCTGAAGTTTCATGAGTATGGCTATTCCAAGAGGTAATTTGTTCGCATCCTAGTAAATTGTGAATCCAGTTTAGTTCATGCATCATGTTTCAGATTTAGATATTTAGTCATGATTCAGTTCTTAAGTGTTGCATGTATTATCTCAGTCTTTCCTTAATATTTTAGCCAAGTCAGTATCATTTGGGGGATGAACTATCACAAAGGAGAGATATTGTAATACCCCGAGTTTCATGTCCTAAACCTCTTATCTTTTCTTTATGAAACCAGACCCAACTAGAGGTGATGGTTATTCAAAAGCTGACCCTCTCATTTCAATTTCAGCCTTATAACCATTCTTATGTCATTACATGTATTCAAGAAATAAGTTCAGTTCATGATATTCAATTCGTGTATCATGTTTTAGAATTAGTTATGCGATCATGTTCAAAGTTATGCATGTTTAGCTTATGATCTCAGTTACCTTAGTACAGTACTCTCAGTCCAACCAGTTTTATTCGAGGATGAATGTTACCAAGGGTGAGATATTGTAATACCCTGTACTAATCTTAGTTCGATTCAACTTTTAGTTTTATGCTTAAGGGGCATAAGGCTTGAAATTTTCACTAAGTGTTGGGAACTTTGTCATCTTCAAGACCCCTAAACTTTGAGGATTTTTATTTTGACCTTCCATCCTAGAGATGTTAGTTTTTGAGTTAATTCATTCTCAGGGATGTAAGTAGCATGTCTCTGGGGAGTTTTAGAATTTTTGGATGAGGATTGGGTTATGTTTGGATCACGAATCCAGCAAGACACCGCGATAGCACTGCTTCACGGTGCTATTCTTATTGGCACATATACCGCATCGTCATGAGGGTGTTGTGTCCAGTTCTTGATTTATAATTTGAATTCACATGTCATGATTTTTATCCTAGTGTGTCAAGTGCTTATGAGGTGAAAAATGCTGATAGAAATAACTTAGAACAAAGTTGAGGTAAGTCTTTGATTCGTCCAAAGTTTGGTGTTCGATTTTACAAGGGTCAACTTTGAACGTGAATAACTTTTGACATATATGGAATTTTTCAGTTCAAGATCAACTAAATTGTAGATAATTGATTTAACTTTCAAACGATACTAAATTTGCCTTAATCCAATACATAAGGGAAAAGTTGTGATCATTTTCATCAGAACTAGTAAGCCGTCGCGATAAGATCACATCACGATTAGCCTTTAATCTGCATTCAAGTTACGAATTTTTGGTTTAAATGATTAAGGGTCAATTGGGGCTTTTCCCACTTTAACCCAATTCGTAAAATTACAACTTAAGTCTTCAGCTAGGGCATTATTTGCCCATATTCTTCAAATTTTACTAAAAAACATATCACCCAAGATCATCAAATACTTAATGATTATTCTAGTTGGTAATTGGGCGTTAGTACTAATTTTGGGTAAAATTCGGTGGGTTATTATTATGATTTAGTGATATTGCTTAATGATATGGTGTATTTCTAGGATTTATTGATATGGTTTATTCATATGAGTTTTGGTTTTAGTACGGTAATTAATAATGATATTATAATTTGAGTTTTGGTTCAAGTCTGACAATTAATGATGATATTAACACTATGAGTTCTGGTTCATGTCTGACAAATGATGATTATGACTTTAATACTATTAAGGATGCTATGATGATGAGGATATGAGTTCTGATTCAAGTTTGGCAATTGATGATGATTGATATTATGATTTTAGGTTCAAGTACGACAAATGATGATTATGATATGGATACTATTGAGGATGTTATTATGATGAACATATCAGTTTCGGTTCTAGAATGACATTCAGAGTTTGGTATAATGTGATAAAGTATAGATGGTTTGATGATTGTCGTTGATATTCAGTAAATTTACCAATCTTTGGTCATTTTTTTCCTGATTTGTACCCTCCAAGCTTATGGGGGCCTGCATTAGGTTATTTATATTCCGCACTTATTGGGATATGGGGGCCTATTTAGTAGTTATAATATGTGATTGTTGCATTCTATATTTATTTATTTATTTATGCTCGGGGGTGTTAAAGCTTATTTCTAGGTTTTCTCTTTTACCTTGACTAAGCTTATATTATTTTGTATTTTAGCATATTTATATCATGATTCGACCGATGATGCCTATAAGTAACCATGGTTTTGGTGGTAATACGATACTTCTGTACCTTTTTGGTACTGATCTAAGTACAAGTTGTCTCTGTTGATGTGATGCTCATGTTGGGTTGATTTCGGAGATTGGATGAGCTCTTGGAGTTGGGGTTGCCCCTTTTTCGTTGAAAGATCCATAACTAGTCTTTAATTTCTGAGGCAGATTGTATTTTGCAGTTTCAGTACTTATGTTTCATTTGTAGTAGATATGTACCGACATTACTAGGTATTGGGTTGATTGTTGATCTTTTATCTATCTATTAGACTATTATGACAGTTTTATTGTTGTTTTAAGTATTAAAGATGTTAAATTCTGACTTTAAGGCAATTTTCCACTAAGTGATCCTAGTGCATAGAGCTCCGGGCTATGGTTTGTCTTACCTACTAACTGGATAAATTAGGTTCCATTCTGACTCGTAAAGTGGGTCGTGACAATTAACAACATCAATTGTAGCCTCACTCAATGCCTCATAAACACTAGAGCTCCCAACTCCATGCCCATCTCAGGAATCTCGGATAGATGATCCTGGAAGGCTTACTTGCTCGCCTCCATAACTTTATTCAAATTTTCCCAATCTTTTTTTCTCTTTTTGATTTTTTTCTTTGACCCCATACCTAATTTATATTATTTTCCTTTCCTTTAGTGTCCCAGATATTGGTCACCCCAATCTTCTCAATATCTTCTATCAGGGGCATATGAGGATCCATAAATTCCAAAAATAGCCTAAATACCATATCCTCTATGGCAACCTAAAGCATAGTAAATTCCTCTCTAATCCCATCCAATCCCGAGGATTGCACTTCTTTAATATTTTTAGTAATTCATAACTATCAAAGCAGGTCAAAATCCCATGTATCTATGCCCAGATCTCCTTCTTCACCCACAGTTGAACACCGTTTTCAATCTTATCAACTTTGATCTTTAGTATGGGTAACAATTATAATATAGTTTAAAAAATCCATGTGATCATAAAGCATACCTAATGGCAAATAGGCAATGTATTGATGAACCTAGAGTGGTAGTGGGTGAAATCAGAACTAAAGTTGGCCAGGAGTAGTAGTGGGTGAAATCAGGACTAAAGTTGGCGGTGAAGTGGAAGAAGTGGTAGCATCTGCAATAGCATGAGGCTCAAGTTTAAAGCCTCAGACTGTGAGTTAGCCCTTTTTGCCCCAATCACAGCAAAACCAGGGTATCAATCTCTATCTATGCACTTGACTCAAAATCACTTTATAGTAATAAAGCTCTCTCTACAACATTCTCCCTCAAATATAGGTTTGTTTGGTGTCAAATCATCCCTAAATCTAAAGTACGATTAACGACAATAAGATTATCAACCTCTGGTAGAATAGTAACCCTAACTTCCAAACACATCTGGCTGACTAGCATGGGAACTAAATGCTAGTATCTGTATCGACTGCTCTATCCTAGATTTCATGTTCATTCATCCTAGCAATATCTATGTTGTAACTGACAATGATGCCAACTACTAAAGTAGCATAGTTAGGGCTTAAGATATTGTCAGCAAATATGGGTCCCAACTTGTCTTGAACTAATTTCCACCACAACTTGGCAACAAAATTCAAGCAACCTTTGTTAAATTATGATGAACTAGAACCTACCCATGCAAAATTTAACTTACCATCCATGATAATATTATCCATCCACCAAAATATACCATTTTTTCATTAGTACTAATTTTGTTCGACTTCTGTTTTCTTATCTCATCCATTTGATTATCGATCTTTTAAGTGTTGGTTGGGGGCACAAAATCTTCACCATGGAGGAAGTGGGAAATTTAATATGTTGAGATGTTAACCTCAATGCCCCAAATCAAAACAAACTATAGAGAATCACAAACTTTCCATAACAAACCATGTGGGGACAACACCTTCATTCTGGCCTAATAAGTTACATAAAATTCTTAAACAAGCTTAAAAATATATATACCCAACTCTGCAGTATCCACTCAAACTCATATATCTAGAATAATTTCTCAAACCTATGCTTCTTATACATACCCTTGATAAGAAAACTGGGATCCTCATAGAAACCTATCGTAGGAAAATATGTTCTTAGGATAATAGCATTGTCCCAATCATATAGTCTTGCATGCCTTGAATACATCATTGATTAACCTATAAGTCTACTAAAACTTAAAGGTTGAGCTAAACTAGTGATGGAGGTTGAGTAGATGGTGGGAGACTCTCTACGGATGCCTCATAGTCCACATCATCACACTTATGTGCGTTAGAGCCCTAACAAACTTATTTTGTTCAATAACTACCAGACACAATCCCATCTCTATTCCCATATTCATTTTTTCTCTTTTTTCCTCAGACTTTAATTCTCCTTTGTCTTCAGACCGTAGAGGTAGTGGTAGGTGCAATGGAGATACCTTTGTACTCTTTGTATGGGGCCTTTATCAACCTAATAGGGGTAATATCTTCCAGAGATCAACTTGAGTTGTGATTTGATACTCCACTACTAAGACACTTGAACCTTCCTCAGTGGGAAAATATTTGATGTGCAAAGTTGATCGTACCTATTTCTTGGGTCACGGTGGGCCCCCATTCTTGGTTGATTTTGTAGTTTCATTTTTAGGTACCATGATACCTGTGGAGTATATTCATTAGCACTCAAGAATATCATGAAAATAAATCAAAGGCATTAAGAAACAGTCAATCCTTACGAGTCATGCTATGAGTCATTGCCATTGTCTATAACCCATAGGGTGACTTGTAAGGTCAAGTATCATCTAAGGATTCAGAATTTTTGACCCAATGATTATACCCTTTGAGTTATAATAACTCCTTACAAATCATTGTGTGGGTCTCTCGGACTCACTATGACTCATTAGGTGATTCATTGGATCCAACTCCTACAAGAGTGAAAGTAAAGGCTATCAGGATGAGTGGTCCCTATGAGTTCTTAGGTCTCCCTAAGGCTTGTTGGGTTATCCGTACTTAGATTTTGTACATAGTTTTAGACTTAAACATTTTAAATGAAAGTTCTAGCGACTAAAACTCTTGCGAAGACTTATTACCTTAGGGTATGAATCATTTCTAGTGATTGCAAATTATTAGTCTCTGGATGATCACATTCATAAGCACAGCCTTCCCATTCTGTTTCACATAGACACAAACTTTACAAGCATTGTAATGGTTGATAATAATCTTCCCTCAAATATTGGCATTAACTAACACGTTGGGGTTACTAAGACTTTACCCCCAATAAAAGCATGCACATGCTCCTAACAACTATTATTACAAAAACTAGGTCGGCTTCAAATATGCAATCTTATTCTTAGTTGAAAAAATTCTGATGCACTTACTCAAGTAATTAAACCTATCGATTTAGAATTTCACAGGGTCACAAGCACAACCCTAGAATATTCTAACATTCATCAATCAAAAAGGAGTTAAAAACAACTTTTCACTTACTTTGATTTAGGATTTGTGATGCTTGAAGGACATTTGGAGATGAATTTTCCAATCACTTAATTCAGACTATAGGTTAGTTAGCAAGTTGGGGTTTTAATGGGAATTTTTGCAACCGTGGGGTGCAATTTGCAGAGAAAATATGTGATTGAGGTCGGTTATGTAAGTGGAGGGAGTTACGCTTGTTTAAAATGGAAAAGAGATGAATTGGATGAGGCATTTAGAGTTTTTACGTCACAGATTAGCTTGAGTTGGGTTGGCTCGATTATGATTTTGAAAAATTTTTGACCCAGTGATGATGATAGACCCTACAACTTATTGCCACTAGCTATGATTCGTTCTCTTCTTCTGTATCAAACAGGTTAGAAGACTTACCTAGGTGGTTGTCTCAACCCCAATGACTCAATGCAACGAGTCTTCGCGAGACTCGATCAGTCACTTCCACTCATTTTGATAGTCGTGGGGTAAATTTCTTATAGGGTTTCACTTCTAAACCAATTATTCTAAAAGGTGATCTTTTTCTCTACAACTCGTTGCCACTTGCTGTTTTTTAGTCTGCAATGACATGCACACTTCCACATATATATATCCCTATATCATACATAAAAAATAAAGGAAAAATAAGAACAAAATCTTTTGTTGCCTCCCAAGTAGCGTTTCATTACCATTGCGACACGACAAGGCTAATTGGCTACTTAGAAACAAATCCATAGGTTGCTTCCCATGCAGAGCCTAATATAACATTGCAACATGACTTGGGTATGCTTGATTACTTATACTTACCAAGAGACACCTCGCTTATTAGCTTGACCTTGTTAACATCACTAAGTAATAATTCACCCTTTGGCCATTCACTTTAAACTTTAGCCCCTTATTAATTTCAATTTCAATAGAAACATAATGAAACACCATCACCATTCTATAATTTCCCCTCCATCTTAAGCTTAAATTTTTAGGAAATAGCTTCATCTTAGAATCAAACAACAGAACCTTATCGCCAATAATGAACTCTAATTTCTCAATCTATTGTTATGGTATAATTTAACTTTTCTTGTAGAAGGATAAACTCTCGTATGCTTTGAGACAAAATTCATCCGTTTTATTAAACTACTCAAACCTCAATATTCTTGCATCACTCAATTCTATAGATTAAACTTTTTGAGTGCCATAATTCCTTGTGCTTAAGTTCAACAAGCAAGTGGTATGCTATTCCATACAATAAGATGACATGTAGAAACACCAATAGTGGTCTTCAATCAGCCCATAATGAATCATTTACTTTTCTAACCAAGTCAGTTCTATTGGCATTCATAATCTTTGCCAAAATGAACTTGTCTCCAAATTAGAGACCTTGACTTGCCCACTTGATTAAGGATGATAAGATGTTTCCACCTTATGTTTCACATAATATTTTTCAAGAAAATCCTTAAATAGAAGATTTCAAAAGTGAGAACCCCTATCTCTAATGATGACTCTTCATCTACTAAACCTACAAAATGTATTCTTCCTCAAAAAAGTTATCACATTATTCCCTTCATTTTTTTGAAGCATAACCGCCTCCATCCACTTTGAAAGATAATCAATAGGTACCAAGATATACTTTATGCCATATGATCTCACAAATGATCCTATGAAATCTATACCCCTAAGTCAAAAAGCTGAATCTTTAGAATTAGGGTCAATGGTTGCTCATGACTTTGTGATATGTTCCCTTGCCTTTGGAATAGGTCACAAAATCTTTCACAGTCATGAGTATCCTGGTGCATGGTGGGCCAATAGTACAAACATTGAAAAATCTTATGAGTCATCCACACACCACCATAATGACCCCCAACTACGGATGAATGGCATGTCTCTAAAATACTTACCATCTCAATCTCCGAAACATATCTATGAATCACCCTATCTACACCTAGAACAAGTATGGCTCATCCTAGAAAAATCTTTATGCATGATGCATAAACTTCGTCCGCTGATAAAATAATAACTCCTCCAACACCACATACATTACCAATAATTGGCAAAATATATGAACCATGGAATCAAGTCTTGAGATGTACCCAATACTTGTTCATTTGGGAAAGTATCATTCATCTCATGCTCATTCTTAATTTCAACGTTCCTTTTTCTTTAAGTCATGATAATTGGTAAGCCACTAGATTTATATCACCTTTTCTATCCTTGACCTTAAAATCAAATTCCTGCAATAGAAAAAAAATTAAAATTTCTCAAATGCAAAAATTGCAGCAAGTAGTTGTTGTTCCATTCCATTGATTTTTTTTAGTAGTAATCTCAACATCAATGCCAAGGTCAAGACCAATACAAGAAAATGAACCAGACAAATAAGGACAACTAATTCACAATTGGCCAACTTAAGAAGTGGTCACATAAAAAGATCACCCATCTTCGCCATGTTTAACTCAACTGGACTAAGAACCATACCATAGAGAGAACGGAGTATCTAACTCCACACCGATACCAAGATCAAGCCTTTCATCATAAGGTAAACCCAACAACCAGAAAGGTAAGCCTTAAACCTTTCCACATTGACATAAAGACTACCATCGAGGAATGAACTAATCGAATCAGAAGAATGGAATTCAAACTAGTCAACCTCATAAATGGGTTGTATAGAGAAGGATAGCCAATGCTAAAATATCAACAACTCGAAGGTAAGTCCTAGAGTCTTAAACTCTAAAATAAGCAATATAACTAAATTACAAACTCCAGAACCATGGAAGGCCAACCTACCTTTACAATTATAGCCCACTCAACAACTAATATAACCCCACCAATGAAAGGGGAAAATAACTAACCTCACCTTGCTAAAAGAGAAAAAACTATCCAATCGAGATGGCCCCCTAGGTCAACGAGCAAAAATCTAAAGGAAGGGAATTATAACTAGATAATGCTATTCTAGTCGTATATCACGTAAGAATCACTCAACGTCAAAACAACAATAATATTAACAATAACAATAGAGACATTAGTATAAGGAGTGATGGTACCAAAAATGAAAATCAATGACAAGTACCACTCTAGGGCCATAAGAAGGACAATATGCCACGGTAAGTGGGACTCAAACCAAAATGCTACACCCATAAGGAAATATCAATGCAGATCTACTCCATACACTACTAATGAAATCATCTATAAGGGTAGTCACTTAAAGATGAACTCTACACCAATACATACAATAACCAATATAAAGCTACAAAGCCACGTAATCATCAATAAGTACAAAACCCCTCATTCACTCAAATAGAAAGGAAAAGGTAGGTAATAAAAAGGGGTACCTATCATGGTAGAAATATGAAATCATAAGCCGGGTGTGTTTAAAGAAGTACAATTCTTAGTGGGTCCAAACTCGGACTGAGTCTCTGAATCACCAATTGAGGAACTAAGTGCACTACCTCTATCTCAAGGCACCACATCTTTATGAGACTGATCTGTATGATCTGAATAGCTAGTAATAACATGTTAAGGACACTCTTTGAACCAATGATCAGTCTCTACAAACCCCCAAAGCCCTATCTTGGAGAGAAATATAGGTTGACCATAACTAGTTGACCAACTGTCGCTGGGGACACTCCCTACTAAAAAGACCATCCTTCCTATAGTCATAACATAGCTCAAGAATTCTAGGCTAGCAAGGAACATATGTTGACTCTATCTAAAAAATCAACTTATATTTGGGGCACCCCTAAACAAATGACTAATCTCCATGCAATTAAAATAAGCTCCTGGAATACTCAAAAGTATTGCACCCACTGATCCAGAACAACAACCATGGCATAAAGATCAATTCTAAATATTTTGCAAGGTCTGACAAGAACTTTGTTTGCAGTGACCACCATAACTGATCTGAGATCCACCTATAATCCAAGATGCTACTTGGGTGGAACTATTAGGCTACACACAAAGTTGATCTCTACCAAAATGATCCTTACTCTCGAAAAAAATACCAATAGTACTATACTAAGGACATTTCCTCTTACTGCCACCTCTATATGTCCTAATACATATTCTCTCTATTGCCTTTATGTGATCAACAACTTGGGAGAAGAACACTTAGCTGCTATCAAATACTTCGACTCCAAATAGAGTGGTAGAGCTTATCCATCAATAAATCCATACACCATCTCATTCTCTATAATATATAGTGTAGGATTATATCTTTCCCACTAAAAAAACTTAGTCTCTTACTCTAAAATTGACAAGGTACCCTGTTGAACACTAAAAAGTCCAACTATGGTCTGAGAACTACTCGATGAACCTAACATCATCATTAGCTTTGAGGTATCCCTAAAAGGATCGAAATCACCAATGTTTAATCTTGAAAGACTGAAGTGGTCACAAACTCTATTGGGGGCTAGGCTAGCCCAAAACCCTTTGGCTAACTCCAAAAATCCTTGATGTTAATATTTGACTCCCTAGCCCGACTCTAAGCTAAAGTTCTAGAAACACTTATGAAAGTCTTATCTGCATTTATTGACAACCTTATATCATCCACCTGGAATAAAATAATTTTAAAGAATGCACTAGAGGTTCATAGAAATATGAACTCACGACAAGGAGTCAAGAATAGAGTTTTTTAAGAATGCCTTATAGCCTGTTAAAGAAAGGATACAAACATCTCTATATCAACCCATAGGACTCTATTAGACACTTAGCTATTGTACAAAAACATAGGTAACCTTGGCTTTTATACTATAATGTCATGACCTAATTTCTTATGTCATGATGGCACCCACCATAACCCACGAGTAGGTAACCCAACCAATAATCCGAAATAACTAGTAATGTACTATCAAAAGAAATAAAAGGAAATAGCGATATAAATATTATAACAAGACAATTTAAATACTAAGAAACCCCAAAACCTAGTGAATTTAGTACAAGAGCTTCTAATATAATAAGAGAACAAAGTGAAATATAGAGTGAGTATAAGTACAAGACATCTCTGAATACAACATAGAGATTAGTCTAATCCATAAAAGAGAGAGTAGTAATTCTCCAAATACCAGGAGGTCACTTCAAATATTTGATCCATATTTGCTCCGTACGATACATACAACAACTGCAAAAACTCATACTATGATCTGCAGGCTGTAAAAGTGTAGTATGAGTACCAAACATGTGGAAATATTTAGGCAATTGTTGACTGAGCCAATAATAATGCAAGTATAGATAACATGAATGCAGTAATGTAAATAAAAACCAACTATCTAGGAAGCTAACGTAAGAATCTAGAGATACAATAATGATAAACTATCCTATCCTAGACGTATTAAGGAATTAAAGCACTATGTCGTATATCACAGTCAATCTACAAATAAAGGGGTGGAAGTAAGATATATAGTAGTATAAAATGTTTAGGAATACACATACAATATGAATATACAAGGTAAGATATGAATATATGGTTATACAATAGCTAGATATATTTGTATACATATAGGTATACAGGACTAACTAAAGGGTAAAAAACTAAGGTAGCCAAATTATCCTCTCCAGGGAATCAAAGTAAAAAAGCTAATACTAGCATGATCAGGGTCCATAAACATAATATCTAACCAAGAAATAATTATCCCTAACATAATTTACCATAAAAAGGGAATGGGATCAGGATCATACCTCCAACTTTAGCACATTACATAATTAGTTTGCCACAAACTAACCATAATAATAATAATAAAGTAACCAAATAGTTTGGACAACAAATACCTAACTGTGGCCCCATAAACCCAAAATGTTCAATCAACACAAAACAAACAACAATCATAGTCTATACCTATGAAACCCTCATAAGAGTGATAGATATTAGCACCAAACAACATATTAGTGATAGGCAATGCATATAAATGAATGAATGCAAAGTAAATCCAATGTACTATAAGTTATCCAAGTGTAATAATATACCCAGAGTATTCACCTCCTCACACTCGATGACTCACAATGGCAGGATGTAAGGCGACCTCTCTTACCCAACATGAAGGCTCACGAATGAAGAGGCCCCTAGGGAATTTTAGAATATCAATAAAGATTGATCTGATCCTATTTTAGGATTTCTAGTATTCATCATCATCAATCTACTCCTTCTAGTACCGGATATATATATATATATAATGGACTTCATCCATGGCTAAAATAGTGTAAGTCTATAAATCCATTTCCTGCGATCAACTCCCAGATCAAGAGGCCCCTAGGGAATTTGAGAATATCAATATAGATTGACCTGGTCCTATTTAAGAATTTCTAGTATTCATCATCATCAATCTACTCCTTATGGTACCGGATATATATATATAATGGACTTCATCCATGGCTAAAAGAGTGTAAGTCTGTAAATCTATTTCCTAGGATCAACTCCCGGACTAAATCATTATAGTACATTAGAAAGGGTCAAAATCTTTCACGACCAAAGTAAATAATAGCTGTAAAAGAGTGGATAAATCATGAACTGGAATTATTCTTGGTAAAATTTCTAAAACATCATTTTTAGTTCTAAAAGCTCATAAATCATCCATTAAGGTTGTACGATTCCCTTAATAAAAGAATTTGTTTAAAAGTGGAAACTGGGAGAAAATCATTTTTCTACAACACTAGTAATATCATGGCTTTTGTTTGAATCGTACCACTAAGTGAGCATGAATGGACCATAATCTATGCATTCCATTAGCAGCATCTAAGCAATAGAATCATAAGTGGTCAAGACTCTATAAACTAAAGCCATGTACTCACCTAGAGTCCAATAGGTATCGTAACCATGACCTCAGTCCCAATAGTGTATAACCATCATAATATCAATACTATAACCAGGAAACTATGATATAATTCACTAAGTAATAAACCATACACTAAAAGGTCCTTAGCATCAACTATGATCAACATGCTCATAATCTAGGGTGATGGGATCCTATTACCATAACCAGTATTTCATCTTAATGGTCGACGCACCTTTTTATCCCCAAACTCCTAAGTTAGGCTAAGTCACGGTATCTTACTGATAATTATATCCTATCATCCTTACCTAGAATTTAATATATATATTTATATATACATACATAATATATATATATATAGAATACACTATCTATTGAAGAAGAGTAGTCTAAAGCCTACCTTGATGTCAAACTACAAGTCTTGAGTCATCCATAAATTTCCCACCTTTTCTCCGTAATCCTAAAATTTTATCATGCTATCAAAATAGTTATATACACATCATTGGAGGTAAAATGAGATTCAAATTACTCTATAAAGGGTTGGGTAAAAATTAAGGTCAAGAACGAGACCACGCAAACGGTAAATAAAATCCAAAATTGAATTTGTCATGAGGTTCCTTAAAAGAAAAGGGTTGTGTGCTCAAAAGTTAAGAACAAATGGTACATAAATCAAGGGCCAATTTAGCCACCAAGGTATAGGGGTTTAAGGACCAAATTTATAAGAATTTCTAATGAAATAGGATGGAAATTGATGATAAAATGATGGAAAATGACCAAAGAGTGTCAGGCTACCTCACCTTTGCTTTAATGGATGGTTCCCTAATTTTTCCTCTCTTTCAGCTCCCAATATAATGGGAAAATATAGAGAAAATAAAATAGAAATTTGAGCAAAAGAGGGGATTTAAAAATCCCAGGAGCCTCTTAAGCGGTCACCCTGGCGCTTAAGTGTTTTTCACTAAAATGGCTCATTGACCGCTAAAGGGTCCGGCATGGGGACATGAGAATCACTAAATTGTCGCTAAGGCGACCAACAATTGCTTAACCGATCCTTGGCCGAATTTCCAAAGTTGCTAAAGTGACCCAATGTTGTTAAAACAACTACCAATTAAGCAACCAAAGGTCTATTTAAGTGACCAAAGGTCTATTTAAGTGACCAAAGATCCTCTTAATCGGTTGATATGAAAACAAAAGGTAAGGATAAATAAAGAACAAATAATAGATAGACACAATGGATGAATAAATATCAAATAAAGGGTGTATTAAACCCTAAAACCTCTATTCAATGTCACAAGAAGCACCTAATCTACTATGTAGACCTCAAGGGAATTGAATTCCCAAGCAACCCACGTTTCTAGATGATAAATCAACACAGGCAATTCCATGTTTACCGCAAGATAATCCAAGATTTCCTCACATTTTCACAAGTGTTTACATTCATAATTTATCAATAAATACTTACTAGAATTAAAACAAGTCCTATTTATAGTCTAGGTTAAGTTATTACATCATATGGACCAAAAAGTGACCCATTTAGGAAAGACAAAACATAGAAGCTTCTCAAGCACATGCTTGAGAATTCATTGATAACATTGGGAGCATATGGGGCGCATCCCAAGGGTATAATTGGTTGTTCTGACTCACTCTAGTGGATCTAGAGCAGGTTGGGTGCACCTCTAAAATGGATGGTACACATGTCTTCTTTCGAGGGATTTCTAGCCTCATTTTTCCTTCCCTTGGCATCTCTAACATCCCTTGATCCTCCTTGATCATCATAATCATACAATGGACACCCTTTGATAGCCATCAAGAAGTTACCAAGTGTCTCTTGACCCATAAGCATCTTCTCTAGCAATTCAGAGGCCATTTGGATTGTATCATCCTTTCATTCTTAAAGATGAATCGTCCTCAAATCTACAACCTTCAAACACAAGAAGAAAAAAACACAACCAATATTTTCTCATGGCACGAGGGTTATCACAAGGGTTAAAATCAAAACATTCATGCCAAGGGGACACCTATTTCACATATAACCAAACATCCTTCAAGATAATAGGAGAGAAGTCCACATTTAAAGTGCAAAAAAGTATTTTATGATAACTATCAAGAAATTCTCCTAAGTTAGTTCCATTAAAAATATTTCCCAACAACCTCAATATGAGAAAAATATCATTATTCCAAGTTTGATCACACTTAAGATATAACCAAGCATCAAAACGATCAATCAAGTTTGTGTAACCCCATATTATAGAAGCTACTTGGACATTCTAGAGATTTAGGAAACAGGGAAGGATAAAGGAACCATGGTAATCATTCAACCACTCATGAAAGTTCACATGGGTTTCATGTCTTATTTGGCACATAACCCCTTTAAAATACTCATCTGTGTTAGAGATCTTCCCCTTATACAATATGGTCCCATCAATTGGATTATGAGTCCCCAATAAAGACTTTTAATTATAGGGAAGGTTGCCAATATTCTTAATAAAACTTTGTTTGTCATCTTGACCAAGCACCACATCGGGTGTATAAAAATCACCACAATCCAAATAGTCATCGGGGTTAAATGGGTAGAGTGCCCATAGACATGGTTTTAGGCAACACTTCTGTCCCCCAAGAGTTCCACAAATACAAAGAGTTATACCCTCTACACTAGCATGAATATCATCAATGGCAAATATAGGGTCACTCCTATTTGATTGACTAATATTTTCCACATCATCACTCATTTGAGGTTCATTAACCACATCACAACTATCCTCAAGCGGTAGAATAGGTTCACACACAAGTTGGTCCACATAATTTCCACAAGACAATGTACTATCACTCATCACTATGGCTTCAACACTTGGTGAAAATAAATCGATCTTACTAGAAGAGTCAATTTGGTCATCATTAGGATCAACTAATGTATCCACGCTCTGAATTTGTACATTATCATCATGAAGTAAAGAGTCATTAGGCTCATCTAAAGATAGGCTATCACTCAGAATTAGTTTACTACTAGCCTCACAATGATCTTTCAAATTTACTAGGGTACAAGAGTTAGATTGTTTATCTAGAAGTTAATTTGGAGCATGTCCTCTCAAGGGAGATTGAAGGTTGGAGTTACGATTATTTTGATGATCTATCATGTTATCCATCCTCCCACACATGTTATCTATCTTATGGTTAAGAGTTTCAAGGGCCACTAAGATAGCATTTGAGGTCTTGTCATCCATGGTACCTAATAAAATAACTACTAAAAAAATCTAAAAAAAAAAAAACAAACCATTTAAAGTTAAGTAATCAACCTCACAAACTCTCAAAGTTCACACCTTTAGTTTATCTCTCAATTGATAAATCATTTATACTCTAATAAGAGCGCTTGGAAGCAATTATGGTTTGAGGTCAAAATAGATTCTTATTTGAAAGATTCAAGTAAAAATTGTTTACGGACTTGAATCTAGAACTAACAAAGAATTGAAAAATACAAAAACTAGAAATAAATAGGACGGTGAAGGAAAAGGACTCAAGAACTAATCGATCAACATAGTAGATGAATTACTAGTCAATAAGTAGTTTAAGATTCAAAGAAATGATTTAAGAATCAAGAAATTGAAAATAAGAATAAAACCTTTAGAAATGGTGTTTTTAAAGGGTTGATATGTGTTTTACAAATAGAATTGATGTTGGAGAAGTGTTGAAATGCATTTGGAGTGCGTTTGTGGGCTGCTTGCGTTCACAAAAGGTGTTTTGCATTGGTCGGATGCGTTGGGGGATGCTGCAGCATGAGGGGTGTAGGTTGGATGTAGGAGAGACCTTACCTACTGGTTGGAGGTGCATTTGAACTGATGAGGATGACCAAGAGCACTTTGGGCACAAGTGCAAGGCAGGTCACCCACCCCTCTCTCTTGAAATGGCCTTTTTGCCCTCTAAATGGTCCCCCTTGTACTCTCTTGTGGAATATCATTTGGAATCTTCTTTTATGCTTTATGACAAATAACTTTTCCACACATTTCGTACTTATTTTTGGATTAAACAAAATCTTTTGATGAATATACAACTTGAAGATTTGAAGGTCTTCAAGAACACCAACAATACCAAGAACACTAACTTTTTCTCTGGAGCACGGAATGAGTTGAAATTTTAAAGGTAGGAACATTTAAACATTCTAAACTAATTACTAACATAATCTAGCTCAAATTCATCACAAATTTTGGAGATTTTTAAATTCACATGAAACTTCTTCAACCCAAGCTTCCAACAAGGATAGAACACTCAAATAAGCTCTGATTTGACTCAAATTTATTTATAGACTCATGTAGTGTTAGAGAACACAATTATAACACTAGAATCACAATAAAACAAAATTTAGAATTTAAAATTTAAAATTTGACCGAGGGCTAAAAACATGAATAGTGAAATTTTTTTGGGATTTCCTATTTTGGCACTTCTTTTTTTGTCAATTTTCAAGATAACAAACCCAAGATTGAATTCATAGGAATGAAATCAAGCTTAGATATGATTCCAAATGATATGTTAACAAAGTATGGATTCGAAAACTAAACTATGATACGAAAATAAAAGGTAAGGATAGATAGAGAACAAACAATAGATAGACACAATGGATGAATAAATAACAAATAAAGGGTGTATCAAACCCTAAACCCTCTATTCAATGTCACACAAATCACCTAATCTACTATGTATACCCCAAGGGAATTTGATTCCTGGGCAACCCATGTTTCTAAATGATAAATCAACACAAGCAATTCCACGCTTGCCACAAGCTAAACCAAACTTTCCACACACTTTCATAAGTGTTTACATTCATAATTCACCAATAAATACTTACTAATATGAAAATAAGTCCTATTTATTATCTAGGCTAAGTTATTACATCATATGGGCCCAAAAGTCACCCATTTAGGAATGACAAAACATAGAAACACATTAAGCACATGCTTGAGCATTTGGAGAGCATATGGGGCGCATATGGGGAGCATCCCAAGGGAATAGTGGGCTATTTTGACCTGATATAGTAGATCTATAGTGGGTTGGGTGCACCTCTACCGCAGATGGTGCACATATTTTTTTTCAAGGGCTTTCTAGCCTTGTTATTCCTTCCCCTGGCCTCTCTAACATCCCTTGAGCCTTCTTGATCATCATAATCATCCAATGGACTCCCTTTGATATCTATCAAGAAGTAATCAAGTGTCTCTTGACCTGTAAGCATCCTCTCTAGAGATTCGGAGGCCATTTGGATTGTATCAGTGGTTGCACCAGATGGTGCCATGCACCAGATTTTGGTTTAGTCTAAAATAGACTTAGACTGTGTGCTCGAGATTTGTTCATAACCCTTTGTGCATAAATGAAATATGATATAATTCCAAATTCGACATTCCATACTCAATGGAACCATCAAAAGTTTCATCCGAGATTATTTGGACTAAATGTGAGGCGTACACCTATAGTTTTTTTTCATATAATCCACCCAATATCTCAAAATAAGTTCAGAAGACTTGGAACCTAGGTCAAGGTTCCTTATATCCTAAAATCAATGTTTTAGAGTTGATGGCTCCGCACAAATTTTAATTCAAGGTGGTTTACTAGGAGTTTTGATCTGAGACCAATTCCTTAACAATGAAAGCTCCAAAATAGGAAAATGAGATAAAAATCCAAATGAACTATCTGATAGTTACACCAACAGTTCTAGCAAATCACAAATGACCTGTGACCACAATGGTAAGTCTCAAAATATTTAAAATATGCCTAAATCCAAGAAATAATCCAAAGGGTCATTTCATAGCTATAGAGGTTGTGGAGTTTTTCCAAAATCAATTTACTAGAGAATGTACAGAAGTGGAGCAAACTTTGATTAATAATGTTCCTTCCACAATTACTTATGAGAATAATCTCTTATTGATTTCTACTCCAACAAAGGCATAAATTACAAAAAGGTATTTAAGCTTTATGGGGATAGTTCTAGTGAGCCAGATGGATCCATAGGGCATTTTTATTAATCCTATTGGGATGTCATGGGAAAGGATAATGTTGAGGTTGTTGTTTCTTTCTTTGAAGGGTAAACCCTCCTAAAATCAATTACTCATACCAACTTGGTCTTTCTTCCCCAAAATGAAAAAAATTAGACTTTTCTAGTTTAGACCAATTAGTTTGAGTAAATTCTTGAATAAACTATTTTCTAGGATTATTCATAATAGATTGAAGGCGTTTCTACCTAAAATCATTTCACAGATCAATCCAATTTTGTGAAAGGAAGGAGTATTACTGAGAGCGTGTTGTTAGCATAAGAACAAATCACTGACATCAGGAAAAGAGGTAAGCTTACTAATGTGGTCATAAAACTTTGACATTGCAAAAGAATATGACATAGTTGACTAGAATTTTTTGATGAAAGTCCTGGAAACTATGGGTTTTGATTATCTTCTGATTGACAAAGTGTTGAGGTTGGTTGCAAACACCTGGTACTCAATCTTAATAAATGGCCAGTCTTATGGTTTTATCACTCAACTAGGGAGTGAATCAAGGACACCCTTAATCCCATGCTCTATTAATCCTTGTTGCTGAATTACTTTCTAAAGCCATAAATGAATTGTTCTTGAAAAGAGATTTTAAAGGTTTTGGGATGCCTAAATGGAGTGATAAAATTAATCATATAGCATATGTTGATGATACATATTTTTTGTGCCTCTAATAAAGGAACTTAACATCTTGTTATGGAAACCCTCTATGC
This sequence comes from Capsicum pubescens, assembly GCA_030864215.1. Lineage (NCBI taxonomy): Eukaryota > Viridiplantae > Streptophyta > Magnoliopsida > Solanales > Solanaceae > Capsicum > Capsicum pubescens. Next base: position 181,303,194 of record CM061546.1, on the reverse strand, counting down.
TTATGAAGAGCAGTCTGGGCAAAAGATTAATAAGGAAAAAAGCTCATTTTATTGTGTTCATCAAGACTGCTCATGCTATTGTGCAAGAGGTAGAAAGGTTATGGGGTTTTGTAAAATTAAATTTCCTTTAACATATCTTGGATTCCCATTTGTCATGCCAAGAAAAGGAGATTTCATTTTGTTGAACTAATAAATAAATATCAGTATAAAGTATAGGCTTGGAAGGGTAATCTTCTCATTTGTTAGCAAAGTTGTCTTAATCAACAATGTATTGCAAAACATCCCTATTTATTTATTTATTATTTTCCATGATTCCTCGTAAATGTATTATTCATGATCTATATAGAATATTTGCAAAATTCTTATGGAAATTTAAGGAGGAAAGGAGAAACAAACACTAGGTTTCATGGTCTAGAGTGTATTTTCCTAAGGATGAAGAGGGGTCTTGGTTTTATGTCACGAACCTACTTAAGAGTCATGATGGAACCTACTTTATCCCTCCAGTACGTAGGCTAAACAGTAGCCCGAGGATATAAGCAATGGTCTAATTTTGTACCAAATGGCCTAAAAACTGAAAATCAATACTTAAAGACTTATTAAGAAAATAAGTCAATAATGATAATCTAAAATATAGATAAAACATCAACAACCATCCCATGACCTAATAGTGGAAGTACAAGATCTACTAATAAAAGAAATATAAGTACTAAATTAGTCAAATACACAGTCTCGATTAGTGAAACATTAGACATAAATAATAGATGAAAAAGGGGCCACTCCAACTACGAGAGCTCATCGTATCTTAGAAATCAACTGAGTACGATTTTCACTTTAGCAGCAGCCACTAGTGCTCAGATCATTACCAAAAAAGGTACAAATGCATAGTATAGTACCAAAACCACTGGTGCTCAGTAGGCGTCATTAGGGGTGTGCAAAAATTGAACCGACCGATAAAAATATTATTGGGTTATTGGGTTAACAATTTCTTATTGGTTTTATAAAAAAATTTATTGGATAAATGATTCGGTTTTACACATAAAACTGAACCGAACTGACCGATGCACACCCCTAGGAGTCATCGGTCTGTTGAGTTAAATCATAATATAAGTATGATACACTACAAGATAAATAAGTTAATTAAAGGTTATAGGGCATGTAAATAAATACCCAAAACAAATATAATATGAAATAAATCATAATTAATACTACAAGACTACCCCCTATAATCTAGTAAGTGCGAGAAAGTAAACAATTCGACGAGGGCCCCCATAAGCCCGAAAAGTGTTGTAATCAAAGGAAAGTAACTAACCAAAGGTCCATAAATTTACCGAATATCAAGATATATCCACGAATTCATCCATAATGTATCATATCATAAATAAACTCTCAATGTCAGGCTTGAATCGGAACTCAATATCATCATTATCATCATTATTTGCTAAACTTGAATCAAAAATCATATCATCACTATCATCATAAATTGTCGGACTTGAACTGAAACTCAATATCATCATCATCATTTGTCAAACTAGAATCATCAATCTCATCATCGATTGTCAGACTTGCACAAAAACATAGTATCAAATAACCATCGAACTTGGCTTGAAATTAGCACCAACTCCCAAGTACCAAGTAGCATAATCATTCTGTATCTAATCTCCTCAAAGTCCCAATACCAGAATTTCTAATAGGGTAACATACGTATAGAAGTCTACAAGAGCTAACATGAATCTTTGCCTAAAGTAGACCGAAGGGGCCCACTTCTAGTCCCCAAAATTAATTCAAAGGAAAATTCTACCTTGAATGAGGATAAGGTCTCTAAATTCACTTTTAGATGTTAAATAAATTACAATTAGGCCTAAGATAGAAATTCTACCAAAATCATGAGCAACTTAGTCAATATTTCCTAAATTACTGTTCCTTAATATATGAACAGACAAAATAATGCTAATTATACCAATTATGCATTCAAGGCCTAATTCTCATACCATATCTAGCATAATATCATAAATGTACTATGAATTATCTCAATTTATGAGCTAGGTAAACCTAGCCACCAGGACGCCGAACAAAAGCTCAAAAAATCTGCTAAACCAACAATTTTTCCTTTTGAGAAGCTTCTACAAGATGTCACGCTATCAAACTCATAAACAACTCATCATGAGAACAATGATACCTATATTGTGCTTTTGTGATTTGAATTCAATATCACTTAAAAATCCCAAATGGGATCTCCTTTCATAATTTTACTTTCGAAACTGACAACATATCCCTCTATGCTCAAGAAAAATTTACCCTATAGAATGGGTGAATTTTAGCTCAAATGGCGCTATAATAATTAACCAATATTATAGGGATATTAGGGAAATTATGAGAAATTAATCCATGAAATTGATGAAAATTTACCATGAATTCAGAGAAAAAACACATTATTTGAGCTTACAAACACCCCAAAATTACCTACTAATGTTTCTCCTAAGTTTTCATATATTCTAGGGTTCTACTCTCTTTGAAATGGGTGTAAAATGGGAGAAAATAAGAGCTAAGTGGGGATTTTATAAGTATAAGGTGCCCATATGTCTCTTAAGTAGACACTGGCTCATAGAAGCGACCAAGGGTCACTTTATCGATACTTGTTGATCCCCGCACATGTCTCTTAAGTGACCTTTGGCTGCTTAAGCGATCGCTTTAATAGAAAAGGCATCGGTTCAGTGATACCTGCTGAGAAAGACAAGTCGCTTAAGTGATCGACTGGCCTCTTAAGCAACTTTCGCTTAAGCAACCCAATGGGCGCTTAAGAGAATGCACCAATCCCAGCTGAGACCTTGAATCTTCCTAGTCTTCACCTTCCCTTCAAGGTTCATTCAGAATCCTATATACACAAACAAACTATGCTACCCTATCAAATTTGACATTTCAAAGTCAATGGGGCAATCATAATTTTATTCCAAGATCTTTTCGACAAAAAGTTGGTCCTACGCCCATGTGCTATTTTTAAAAATTTTAGCCAATAAACCGAAATGAGTCCAGAAGCCGCGGGACCCAAACCAAGGGTCCACCTAGACTAAATTTGATGTTCTGGGGCTGTTTGAACTACCAAAATTGGCATACGAGGTCATTTGACTAAATTTTATGCTTGTTGTTCAATTTTAACCAGTGAGGACTTCAAAATAGAGAATTGGCTCTAAGAATCAAACAAATTACCCGATAATAGAATTGTCATCTCCAATAATTAATAAATGACTTGGAGCAGCTATTAGAAAGCTCTAGATGGCAAAAATGAGCAAAAATGCTGAAAATGACAAGGAAGGTCATTACAATATCCACTGATAAAAGAACTTTCGTCTGCAAAAGTAATTGATTAAGATATACTTGAAGCCTCAAACATGTGAGAATACTGGGTCCATATCTTACTTTCAATCATTAAAGTAGCCTTCTCTACTGGAAAGTGCCTTCACTAAACCTTAACAACTGGAATCTCTTAATTGCGCAACTGTCTGACATCATTGGCTAATACGAGCACCGGCTCCTTCACAAATATTAACTACTCATCCAATAGGACTGAGTCCCACCTAACCACATTAGAAGCATCTCGAATGTATCTCCATAACATAGAAACATGGAAAATCAAATGGACAACAGCAAAAGCTAGGAATGCATAAGCCATCTCACTAATATGCGAAGAATCTCAAAGGGTCCAATATATTTGGGGTTGAGCTTGCCTTTCCTCCTGAACCTCATCATACCCTTCATGGGAAAAACTAGAAAGAATACCTGATCACCAACTATAAATCACAAGAAACAAATTCTACTATCTGCATAAGCCTTCTGCCTAGTCTAAGCTGTCCTCGACCTATCCTGAATCACCAAAACTCTACCCAATGACTCCTGAAGAAACATAGTACTATGAGGCCAAATATCGGAGGTCTCAAACCAACTAATCTTAGAATGATTTTTCCTATCATAAAAATCCTGAAAAGGATCCATCTAAATTCCCAAATAGTATCTATTATTATACTCAAACTCTGCCAAAGATAAGTATTGCTCCCACTGATCTCCATCCATACACAGGCTCAGAGGATATCCTCAAGAACTTGAATAGTCTGCTTGACTAACCATTGTTCTAAGGATGAAAGGTTGTACAAAGATCCACCTGAGTACCCAAATTCTCCTAAAAAGATCTATAAAATCTAGAAGTGAACACTAAACCCTTTTCTGAAATGCTAGATATAGGCACACCATGCAAACAGACTATTTTACAAACATAGATATGGGCTAACCTCTCGACACTAAAGGACATCTGAATATCAATAAAATGTGTCGATTTGTTTAGCCGATCCACAATGACCCAAATACTATCAGAACTATGGGAGGTGCGAGGAAAACCATTAATGAAGTCCATGGTAAGTCACTCTCATTTCCACTTTGGAATTGGAAACCTCTGAATCAAGCCACTAGGTCTTTAATGCTCAACATTCACCTGCTGAAAACATTGGCAACTACCTACAAAGTTCACCATATCTCTCTTCAAACCACTCTATTAATAATGTTGCCTCAAATCACTATATACCTTAGTTGTACTCGGGTGAAAAGAATATCTGGAGATATGAGCCTGTAATGCCCCGAGTCTGGTACCCGGAATACTACACGGGGCTCATGACCCCAAAGGATCACAAGCTAACCCATGACTGATATCTTTACTTGAACACTACATAATATACTGTATAAATACAGAAATAATAGTTGTAAGGCCGTAAGGTTCAAAAATGTAACATAACTGACAAAACATAACATATTGGTGGGGTATGAAATACCCAAAACAACTGAAATAAAATGGTCTGAACATACTGTAGTCTGAAAAGCCTCTAACTAACTGAACTGCCTGAATAAGGAGCTAATGGGACATGTCCCCAATTAACTCCAACTAATAAATTAATTAATGAGATAATAAAGTAATGGTCATGTCCTCAAAGGATAAAGACTCACTGCTAACTCTGACTTCGGAGACTGGAATGTTACTGATGCTTTGGAGCTCGTGCTTTTGAACCTATGGTATAAAACACCATAGCACAAATACTTTAGTACGTTGGAATATACTGGTATGCATGTGAGGTAGGCTGAATGCAAAGGGTTCACATACATGAACTATACTAACTGACTGAATAACATGAACGTAAGAATGTATGCATGATTACATAATAACTGTAACTGAGTTCGTGACAACATGATTACTGAACCTGAGTACTGAAAACATTAGATATTGATAACTGTACAAATGAAATAACTGATACTGAGCGACTGTATCTAACAGTCTAGATTCTGATAGAATTAGCTAAGTTTCGTACTATTCTGAGTTGACTGTATCTGACAGTCCTAAATTATATAGAACCATCCAAGTTCTATTACTGAGGCTGAATGACTGTATCTGACAGTCCTGATTCTATACTGAAACTATGGGAAGTAGTTATCTAACCAATATGCCCCTAATAAACCATTATGGCTGAGTTGGGGTCCAATCTGTAACCCCAACTGGAAGGGTGTTAATACCGCGCCACTGGTAAGGACAATTTGTGAGTAACCCTCATTTAATAGGTAACTCTAGTGAGAATGGTGGGAACCCTTATATAACAGGTTAAGTCACCTCATCTGCCCTCATATAACAAGCTATGATGTCTCAACCTATGCTGGCTACGTAGTTCTGGAACACAAGAATCGCTTCTAAGAATCACACCCTCATATAATAGGTAGGTTCCCATCCTTGGGTTTGTTCGGTGCTAATTCTACTCCCATCTGAATAGACACTGAACATGATTAACTGAACTGACAGGACTAAGTTAACTGAGTTTCTTTGACTAACGGAATACTATTGATATTACTGAATTTCTGAAGTTTCTGAGATCATTGAGCTTACTGAGTTTTCCTGAGTCACATGACTGACTGAATTTCTATGAACATGGCTCAACTGAAAGTATCTTCAAAACATAACACTAGCTTTAGGCACATAGCTGATTGTCGGGTACAAGTACCCCCAGGACTAGATAACATAAAACTGACAAAGCATGACTTTCTTGAATACATGACCAACATCACAATCCATAATATGATAAGTTGGAGATTTCATGAAGTGGAAGTTCTAAAGCACCATAATGGTGACACATATATCCATAACTCATTGACTAAGACATTTTATCAAACACTTGGTGTAACGACCCGAGACTACCCCCTAGTCATTACACGGTGCTCATGACCCCAAAGGATCACAAGCTAACCCTTTCCTGATATCTGTACCATGAACACTGCATAATATCTTAAAATAAATGCAGAAAAACAGGCAAAAACAAACCATAAGGTTCAACACATCTATAAATACTCAAAACTAAAAACTAAATACTAATACATCCGTACAAAAAGCCTCTAAACTGTCTGAACTGTGGATTTGATGGGACATGTCCCCAACTAACTCCATCAACTAAAAATAAACAAAGTCTGATGCAATAATAGTAAACTAATGATCATCCTTGAATGAAAAGGACTCACTTCTACATCTACTACTGCTGACTAGGACTGAACTGCTGAGGGAACTCTGGATCACATGCCACTGGACCTATGGTGTCAAATAAAACACCATAGCACAAATGCGTCAGTACGGGAATATACCAAGTATGTACATGAGGTAAGGCTAAATGCAAGGGCTCATGTATGAACAGTTACTTAACCGAATAAACATTAGAGTACCGAATGGGAACACATACATGAATGCACAAACCATAATCACAATCATTACAACTCTAGACACTGAAACTCGGATACCGCTTTATTAATATCTGAACTCACTACTCATACTGAGATACGGAATCACTGAATCATCTGCTATTGATAACTAATTAACTGGATATACTTACATCAATGAATGAATTCTGAGCTCACGGCTCTCGACTGACGAAATCGAAGATCAACCTCTCTAACGGATGATTCCAAAATTTATTATCAATGATAAGAAAATGATCATGTCTAAATCTGACAACAAGAATACACAACAGAATCTAAGACTGAGATCAAGCTTATCTGATGGATGATCTCTAGATATGATAACAAGAATACTCAACTGAATCTAAGACTGAGATCAAGCTTATCTATCGGGATATCTCTGGATCTGATAACAAAAATACTCAACTGAATCTGGGACTGAGATCAACCCTATCTGATGGGAGATCTATGGATCTGATAACAAGAATACTTAACTGAATCTGAGATTGAGATCAAGCTTGTCTAATGGGAGATCTTTGTATATGATAACAATCAACTGTATATGAGACCAAGCATATCTGACAGATGGTCATGAATCAATGGAACTATCTGAGTTCCTCTGTGAAATAGACGACTATACCTCACGGTCCTAATTTCTAAAGATTGATACTAAAATTGCAACTGTGGGAAGTAGTTACTTAACCGACATGCCCCGACCTCCCATAGGTGGGGTCTAACCTGTAACCCCAGCTGGAAGGGTGTCAATACCATGCCACGGGTAAAGACCTCTCTGGTCAAGCCTCTCTAACAGATGTCCCTCGTAGGAAGTCAGTCTAAGAAAATATAATAGTCAAACCTCTCTAATGGTGACAGACTCTACTGACGGGGACTCCTGCATTCTGTGCTGGCTACGCAGTTCTGGAGTTTAGGGATTGTTTCTAATGACTCGGCCTCTCTCTGATGGGGAGCTGCCATCCCTTCCCACTCAGTTCTAGATCCTACTTCCAACTGAAAGACTCTGAACTGAATTCTCAACTGAACATAAACTGAACTAAATTTGATACTGGTCATGCTTCTCAAATGATCTAACTGAGTTAAGCTGAATTCACGTGGTTCCGTATCTGATAGAATACTACTGAATCACGGTATCTGACTGACGATACAGAGTTTGAATAAATTACTCGGTCACTACCGAGGTCATAACTGAACACTTAAATATAACTAGATCTGAACTGAGTAGCGTTGAGGCTAGATTACTAGCAAAATGGGGATTACGAAGATTACTGAGATTTCTTAAGTTCTATATCTCTCTCAGAATACAGAGTTCTATAATTCACTGAGTTTTGATAATCATGGCCCGACTGGAATTATTATGAAAACTGACATAGGCTCTAGACAGTAGCTAAATTATCGAGTATAAATACCCCCAGGACTCGATAAAACAAAAGTAAGATATAACCATTCTTGACTAGTCATAACCACGACCATTCATTTATCATCATAATCACCAAAGAATCTCTTAAGCATTTAGGAATCATAACCATAAATTCACATCACAATCACTAAGGCATCACTTCAAGCATTTAGGAATCACAACCATATATTCACTATCACAATCACTAAGGCATCACCTCAAGCATTTTAGGAATCACAACCATATATTCACTATCACAATCACTAAGACATCACTTCAAGTAGTTAGGAATCATAGACATATAATAGCATAGGGGAAACATGCTATTAGATCATGCTCCGTTCAAAAAGGTCTTGCATCAAGTACCTCGCATGTATATCAGTCTTGGCATGTATTAGATAGCACATGATTTGGGAAAACCTCATACTATCATGTCACAACTAACTCATCAAGCACTTGGAATGTATTAAAGGCTTAGCATTCATCAAAAAGCACATAATTGGGTAATTTCATACTATCGTGTCTCAACTTGTTCACTAAGGCTATTCAACAAACACTAGGCATGCATGAGTTTACACCTAATTGGGGATTTCATGCTATGATATCATAATTCATTCACTAAGGCATTTCATCAAACACTAGGCATGCATGGGCTTGCTCATAATTTGGGGTTTCCTAATCAATATTCCATAATGGTCCTAATTCTTTGCATAAGCATTTTATCGAACATATGGGGAGCATGCTTTGCTTATTCAACCATTTCCACACTTAATTGACATGAACACATCACATAGAAAGAAACTTAAAGAGTTTTTATCATAATCATCAAATGAATTCTACATACTAGGGTCAAAGCTTGAAATCCTTATAAACAAACATGAATCACAACTCAATGATAGAAGGAACATCAATTTCAACTCATATGTATCATGAAAACCCATAAACACAATATCTTTGAATTTTATAAAAGGGGTTCTTGAGCTTCTTGGATGAAAGGAACCCAAGAATCAACATCTACATACCTTGGGGAAACTCTTTTCTTGAAAGTTTTTGGAGAGATTCTTGATTCCTCTTGATTTCTCTTGATCTCTATTGATTTTTCTTGAAGAAAAAATAATGGTTTTGATTTTGTAAAACCCTAGTCTTGATGTTGAAGATGGGAAATGAGGCTGAGAGCCTTTTATCGGGTATATATAAGAGCTGAAAAAGAGTGGAAAAGACCAAAAAGCGCTTGGAATTAAATTAAAAAATCACAATTTTACATGCTGGCGCAACGCGCCATAATCGTGCCAGTTCACTGGAAATTGGACAATTGGGAAAATACATGATGGCGCGACGCGGTGGAAATCATGTTGCCACCTTGATTGCAAACTGGAAAGGCACCGCGATGCGGTGAAATCACGTTGGTGCACTGGAAATTCATAATTCTGAAATTATGACTTGGCAAGATGCACCATAATCGCGGAGTCTCACTGGATTTTGACGATTGCCATTTTGGTTGGCTCCGCAATGCGCTAAAGTGCAAGGTGGCACACTGTCTCACTAAAATAGCTCTAACTCTTTGCCCGAGTATATGATTTGGGCAAATTTGGTATCGATGGAAAGCTTATTCAATGCTCTACATGAAAAAAAGTTGCTATTAGCAAAATTCTACATGATTCAAAGCATTTAACACTTGGTAAGACACCTCTCAAACTTTTGGAATAGGATTTCCACTTCACTGAGCATGCTCTAAGGCTCAAACTAGGAGATAACTTTGCGGGGTGTTACATTATATCCCTCTTGGAAACATTCATCCTCGAATGTTGATTGATAGGCTAAGAATACTGATCAACTGAACTTACTCAAGGAACAAGAACATCTCAAGATACGACTACACAACTAGAACAACCGACATACTGAGTTCTCATACATATCTGATGCATGGAATACTCGACTGAAGCTACTCATAGATGAATTCTCATAACACACATGCATATCTGATGCATGGACTCATAACTGGGCTCATATCATGAATGCATAACTGAACACTCTGACAAGCTGAACTCTTCCCACTAAACGTGCATATTCAATGCATAAATGTCTGGCTACACTGACCCTCGAAAGCATGACTGGCAATGCAATGACTACTGATGTTAACTTTGTAAAGAGTGTCTGAACATACATATAAATGAGTCTAACGACATGAAAACATCATAATACCATGGGGTATCTCCCCATTGGGACTCTATGTTCCTCTAAACTCAATTTGCTGAAACACTGGGGCGGTATACAGGGCACCTGCGAACTGGGTCATGATTGACCGACTGAGATCTGAAACTTATGCATGACTCATGCTAACATATAAGCCCAAAATGGAACCAAAGGATCAAATAATGCATATCACAAAGACGAAGGACTCATAATATACCCGAGTCTATTTCAGGGAATCCGTCCCGATCAAGGAGAGCCACACCCACATTCTATGGCAAGCGCACGGAGTCTACCCCTCTGAGCTAGCACTCTACATTCCCACATTCTATGGCCTGGCTCACCACACCCAAAGCACACATCACTACCGGCTCTATACACACCTGGGTGGCTCTTGCCACACTCTCCACAAAGCGGATAGGTACGAACACCACTAGCACTACTCTGGGCTTTGGACCCTTGCGCTTTATCAGAACTGACACCCCCGAACTCTGGTATGGGTACACTAGCTGAGAATGGAGATGGGACAGGAAATCTCTGACTATTTTGGGAATGACTACCACCCTGTGACCCTGCCTAAGAGAAACCACGACTACCTGTCCTAGCCCGCTTGCTCACTCTCTCTCTTTTCTTTACCTTATCTGTCTTAATCTGTTGCGCATGCATCATCAGTCTAGCAAGGTCCCATATCTCTATTAAGCATAGTTGTTCTACACTCTTTCAACACTAACCCGGACACACCAGTCACAAACTTACTCAGACTTGCTCTAGGGTCAGTTATCAAGTCGGGAGCATACTTAGCTAACTGGTTAAACTTAAGACAATACTCTTTCACGGTCATGGAACCTTACCTTAGGTTCATGAACTCTTCTACCTTAGCCTCTCTCATCTTTAGAGGGAAAAAACTTTCTATAAAGGTACCCTGAAACTCTGGCCAAGTCACGGGAGCTACATCCTCCTCTCTACTCTTCTTGCATATCACTACCCAATCATGAGCAATATCCTTCAACCTATAGGATGCTAACTCAATACTCTCCTCCTCAAAAACATGCATAATCTAGGTAATCTTCCACACCTACCCTAGATAAAGTTGTGGGTTCTCACCTACTACCGACCCAAAGAATTCTGGTGGGTTCATCTTTATGAAACTTTTGATCCTGGCTATAGCTGAATCCTCATCTTGCTGAGGTGGGGCTACAACCTGGCGGTTGCCCTAAAAATTAGTCACAGCTTGGGATAGCACATAAAAAGCTACCCGAAACTCGGCATGTGACACACTCTCATTTTCAAGATCTACTGGCTGAGGTCGCTAGTCATCAACCCCACAAACATTATCTCTGTAAGGAGGTATACTCTGTAAATAGAAGAAAAAAGTGGATTAGACAGAGGATCAACTCGAGCTCATGCTCACTCGCACGACATGAACAATGAAAGAAGGGAAATTGCTCCTAAAACATCTTGTATCCTCTTGCACATAAATGTGGCGCGTAACATACCTATGCACAAGACTCTACTAGATGCGGCTTTTCAGACTCCCTAGGACACTCTTGAACCTTAGGCTCTGATACCAAGTTTGTAACGAGACGAGACTACCCCCTAGTAGTTACACAGTGCTCATGACCCCAAAGGACCACAAGTTAACCCTTTCCTAATATCTGTACCATGAACACTGCATAATATCTGAAAATAAATGCAGAAAAACAGGCAGAAACAAGCCATAAGGTTCAACACATCTATAAATACTCAAAACTAAAAACTGAATACTAATACATCCGTCCAAAAAGCCTCTAAACTGACTGAACTGTGGAGTTGATGAGACATATCCCCAACTAACTACGTCAACTGAAAATAAACAAAGTTTGACGTAATAATAGTAAACTAAGGATCATACTCGAATGAAAAGGACTCACTTCTACATCTACTGCTGCTGACTAGGACTGAACTGCTGAGGGAACTCTGGATCACGTGCCTATGGACCTATGGTGTCAAATAAAACACCATAGCGCAAATACATCAGTACGGGAATATATCGAGTATGTAGAAGAGGTAAGGCTAAATGCAAGGGTTCATGCATGAACAATTACTTAACTGAATAATCATGAGAGTACCGAACGGGAACACATACATGAATGCACAAACTATAATCATAATCATTACAACTCTAGACACTGAAACTCGGATACTATTTTACTGTCATCTGAACTCACTACTCATACTGAGATACTGAATGGCTAAATCATCTGATATTGATAACTGATTAACTGGATATACTCACTTCAATTACTAAATTCTGAGCTCACTACTCTCGACTGAAGAAATCAGAGATCAACCTCTCTAACGGATGATTCCAAAATCAATTATCAAATATAAGAAAATGATCATGTCCAAATATGAAAACAAGAATACTCAACAGAATCAGAGACTGAGATCAAGACTATCTGACGGATAATCTCTAGATATGATAACAAGAATACTCAATTGAATATGATCTGAGATCAAGCCTATCTATCAGGAGATCTCTGGATCTTATAACAAGAATACTCAATAGAATCTGGGATTGAGATCAAGCCTATCTTATGGGAGATCTCTGGATCTGATAACAAGAAAAATAAACTGAATCTGAGACTGAGATCAAGCCTATCTGACGAGAGAACTCTGGATATGATAACAATCAACTGTATATGAGACCAAGCCTATCTGACGTATGGTCATGAAATAATGGAGCAATCTGAGTTCCTCACTGAGATAGACGATTGTACCTCACAGTCCTGATTTCTAAAGATTGATACTGAAATTGGAAGTGTGGGAAGTAGTTACTTAACAGACATGCCCCAACCTCCCATAGGTGGGGTCCAACCTATAACCCCAGCTGAAAGGGTGTCAATACCATGCCACGGGTAAAAACCTCTCTGGTCAAGCCTCTCTAACGGATGACCATCGCAGGAAGTCAGCCTAAGGCAGTATAATAGTCAAACCTCTCTAACGGTGACAGCCTCTACTGATAGGGACTCCTGCATCCTGCACTGGCTAGGCAGTTTTGGAGTTCAGGGATTGCTCCTAATGACTTGACCTCTCTCTGACAGGGAGATGCCATCCTTTCCCTGAGTCGGTGCTAGCTCCTACTCCCAATTGAAAGACTCTGAACTGAATTCTCAACTGAACACAAACTGAACTATATCTAATATTGTTCACGTTTCTCAAATGATTTAACAAAGTTAAGCTAAATTCACATGGTTCCGTATCTGACGGAATACTACTGAATCATGGTATCTGACAGACGATATAGAGTTTGAATAGATTACTCGGTCACTTTCGAGGTTGGAACAGAACACTTGAATACAACTAGATCTGAGTTGAGTATGGCACTGAGGCTAGATTACTAGAGATACGGGGATTACGAAGATTACTGAGATTTCTTAAGTTTTGTATCTGTCTGAGGATACAGAGTTCTATAATCCACTGAGTTTTGAGAATCATGGCCCGATTGGGATTATCGTGAAAACTGACACAGGCTCTAGACAGTAGCTAAATTGTCAGGTATAAATACCCCCAGGACTCGATAACACAAAATTAAGACATAACCATTCTTGACTAGTCATAAACACGGTCATTCATTCATCATCACAATCACCAAAGCATCTCTTCAAGCATTTAGGAATCATAACCATAGATTCACATCATAATCACTAAGGCATCACTTCAAGCATTTAGGAATCACAACCATATATTCACTATCACAATCACTAAGTCATCACTTCAAGCAGTTAGGAATCATAGACATATAATAGCGTAGGGGAAATATGCTATTAGATCATGCTCTGTTCAACAAGGTCTTGGATTAAGTACTTCGCACGTATATCAGTCTTGGCATGTATTGGATAGCATATGATTTGAGAAAACTTCATACTATCATGTCACAACTAACTCGTCAAGCATTTGGCATGTATTAAAGGCTTAGCATGCATCAAAGAGCACGTAATTGGGGAATTTCATACTATCGTGTGTCAAGTTGTTCACTAAGGCTTTTTAATAAACACTAGGCATGCATGGGTTTACACCTAATTGGGGATTTCATCCTGTGATATCTCAATTCATTCACTAAGGCGTTTCATCAAACACTAGGCATGCATGGGCTTGCTCACAATTTGGGGTTTCCTAATCAACATTCCATAATGGTCCTAATTCTTCAAATAATCATTTTATCGAACATATAGGGAGCATTCTTTGCTTATTAAACCATTTCCACACTTATTGACATGAACACATCACATAGAAATCAACTTAAAGAGGGTTTATCATAACCATCATATGAATTCCCCATACTAGGGTCAAAGCTTGAAAGCCTTGTAAATAAACATGAATCACAACTCAATGATAGAAGTAACATCAATTTAAACTTACATGAATCATGAAAACCCATAAACACAATATCTTTGAATTCTAGAAAATGTGTTCTTGAGCTTCTTGGATGAAAGGGACCCAAGAATCAGCATCTACATACCTTAGGGAAACTCTTTTCTTGAAAGTGCTTGGAGAGATTCTTGATTTCTGTTGATTTCTCTTGATTTCTCTTGATTTCTCTTGATCTCTATTGATTTTTCTTGAAGAAGAAATAAGGGTTTTGATTTTGTAAAACCCTAGTCTTGATGTTGAAGATGGGAAATAAGTCTGACAGCCTTTTATCGGGTATATAAGGGATAAAAAAAGTCAGAAAAGATCAAAAAGCCTTTTATCGCATGGGAATAGATACACCTAATGGCACAGATATGAATCCCAAGACAACACTAATTGTAGATCATTGATCAAAAAAAGTAAAAGACAATTGACGACAAACCAATATCATACATGTTATAATAGCATCTAAACAATCAGCCTCAGATCTAGCAGGTGATGTCACCCAAAAATAGACCTCCATTGAAGTATGTTGCAGCCGATGTCAAATATAGTAACCCAAACAAGGTTGGGGTCGATCCCACAAAGAGTATGTGGAACGGTCTCTAACACTTGAAAAAATCCAAGATCAGTGGGAAAATGTATTTATGGGATTTTAAAGTCAAAAGTAACAAGTAGCCGAACTTGAATTCCTGTATTTGTAAACAATCTAAGATGAACACTATGACTATGTTCCCCCTGGCCTCTCAACTCCATAAGTTTCTCGTGTTTGAGCTACCTAACCTACTACTCTGCATTAAAAGTTCACAAGCTATGTATTATTAACTGTCTTGAGAACGTGTTGACAAATCTCACCCTTCACCTTGTGAGTCTCAAGGACATCTCCTTACTCTCCCTTGTTTGTAACCTCAGTACAACTCTTGCCTTTTGAGTCTTGAGTTGATTAGATGAGGGTTGATAGCCTCGAATCACTATCACAGTCTTATTTCCCCAATCTTAAAGTCCCTTGTGAGGACGTTCTCGAATACAAGCAATTCCCAAGCTTTTGTAGAAGCTAGGGATGTGATAAATATGAAGAAGATTTCAATACACGAAGTTGCAATAGAATAGACGAATGTCCCACTTTCCTTACATAGTTAACCATCCAAGGTTTCCACAACCCTAGTCAAGGAAATTAGTCGCTCATGATTATGCAACAATCCATGACAATCAATGAGGAAGACATGTAATTAATTCCATAATAATGAAAGAGTAAAATCCAAAATATCCAATCGAATACGAAACTAAAAAACATAAAAGCAATTGTATCAATGACAAAGTATATGAAAATATGATAAAAATTAAGAAAAATGTGTAACCTAAAAATAAATAACCCTAGGGTATTTATAGCATCTCAAAATAACAATGGAGACCTAGCCAAATCTAATTAGGAAAACTATGTCAGTAGTGGTTAAGCTTTTCGCAATGATTCGTTATGTCTTGCTTCAACTCATTGCTTATTGTTGTATTTGTCTTCAAGCCCTAGTGGTTACAATTTGTAATATCACCATACGAGTCTTATGCTTCTAATCATAGTCACTTCAGTGAACTTTCATCTTCAATGCTTTAGATTTTGTTTTCCATATAACTCCTTACCATGAATTATAGTCCATCCTTATGACTCGTAGCCTTCACTCGTTACCACTGGAGCATTAAACTTCAAGACTTCACACACTATCCGAAGTATGATTTTAAACATTGCGTTATTGTCTGACCTTAAGACTCGTAGCTTTTTATGACTTAACTTCTGGATATTTGTTTTGCCTATTGTTCTTCTAACGAGTCTGGCTACGAGTCGTAAGGAAACTTAACAACTCGTATATTGACTAGTACTTTAATTTTTTAGCACACTCTTTTCTTCTTTTTGGTTCAACACCATTTTTGACCTAGTTTCCCTGCAAAACACATAAAACACACATCATATCTGAAAAATTAACGTAAGTCAATGAACATTTTCAACAATTTAAGCATCGAATATGCCATGTTTACACAATATATAAACACCCACAACTTAGAAATTTTCCATATCCACAAGCAAAACACAAAACAAACACAAACATAAGGCTTAAATAGGAAGATCCTAAAATACCTTTGGCGGCCAATTTTCAAATTTAGTTCATAACATATTACTCTCTCCTATTTTAGACTTTTAAAACCCAACTGTGAACATAGATGGAGTAGACCCATATAGCACACCAAAATCAAGTGATGTCATTACATTAGCAATAAATAACTTGGCATATACACAAGTTACACTACCTTAATAGATAAGTAATCTAACAACTCAACCCATGTACCCTCTCTTTCAAAGAAGCCCCATTTAATCGTATGGATTTATTGTGATAAATGTAGGGGTGGACAAGAGATGCTCTCACTCACAATGAAGCTCCACAATATGCACAGAATGCCATAGGTTTGTTCTTATATTATTTTCCTTAGTTTTTGGACATTCAGGCTAGGATCAATATAGGACATTATATGGCTTATAAATTAGGCCTGGGGATGGAATGGTATCATCGAGAAATTTTTAGAGACTAAGCCTTCTTGACACCATAGTTACTTTAGGGTCCACTTTTTTCCCCTCCTTTCTTTCAATACTCTCTTTTCTTCCCCTTATTATTCTTTTTCTATATGTTCAGACTGGGTGCAGTCTTCTTATTCTTTTCTTTTTCTTATTTTTTCATAAATTTCTTTTTCTTACTCTTTTTTCTATATTTTGTTCTACTGTACCCAACCCTACTTTTGCTTTCTATTCACACCCCTTCTTTATACTCACTTTCTTTGTGCACCCTATGATAGCTACCTTCGACTTAGGCGATTTACCAGAGTTGACGAGCATAGTTTCCAAGAAGGACCAGATTGAAAATAGGTTCATTACAATAAAATTGTAAGGTGAATCAATGTAAACAAAAAAATTTGGTCTATTAAGGCTCAAATTAGTATCAAGGGATTCTATTCACATGTGGTTGGTTATTTTTAGGATAAAGTGGACTACTTTTCAAAAATATCCAATGATCCTTTCCTAATTAACGATCCTATGACCTAGGCAAGACTAACCGGGAAAGTTCAGGATTGCACACATACAGGAAACCAGGTAAGACCTCATACACACATAATATAGGGTCATATTGCTAGTTAATTCCTATTCAGTTCATTCAATTATTTGTCATAGTTATTACATACCTAATTTTAATTCCATTACAAGATTCACAGTGGTCACACGTGCACACATATCACACAGTTATTAAAAAAAATTAAGAGGGGTACCAACTTTTCAAACAACTTTCAACAAATTCAGCACAAAAACACGTCTACTGACTTTGGTACAAATTTTCTTCCTAATTGAGTGTCAAACAACACAAAACACAAGAACACAACAAAACAAAACATACCGAATCAACATTTAAACCACAGTCGACGAGAAAAGGAACACGACGACAACAACCAAGACAACTATATGGTATACCCCCATACCTAACTAAATATCTATACACTTCCCCAGTACATCAAAAAATATGAAACAAGGGGAAAATACATATCTGGGCGCCCTAGGTGCCAGATTAAATTATATCAGCATGTGGGACCTTAGTATAGGCCCCACTCTCACCATCAGTGGCCTTAGTAGTGATCGGGTCACTCAAATCAATAGTAGCACCGATGAAGATTGGTGCGCTTAATGATAGATCAAGCAGCAGGGTTGTCCTACTACTCAACTCAATATCATCATTGAGTCTCAAACTACCTGCCCCCGATGCCATCTCTTAGACCCTAACCTGTCAGTCCAACTTATCCTGTACTCTAGCTATCCTTTCCACCATGATATTTTCTTTCTCAAATCTTTGTCTCTTTCTTTTTTTTATTTTCTTTACACTAGAAGTGGGGGTTGGGTATCCAACACCCCAAATATTCTCAACCTTAGTTTTCTCATGGATCTCCTCAATAACAAGCATCAGGAGGATTTTCCTATCATGTATTACATCAACTGAGTTTTGTAGTGCAACTAGCTCAGCCTATACACCTACCAAATCAGGGGACTAAATATCCTTAAGCTACTGCTCCAATCCATTAAATCTTGTCTGCATCACTATCATCTCAGCCTTAATCCTTGCTTCGGCCCATGGTTTCACTTCTCTCTCCATCAATCTTTTTTATTTCCACCATACTCAGCCTATTTTGTACCTCTAATAAAAATAATTGAAATACTAATACATAGTTGGTGAGAATTAACTAGGGTTTGAATGGTTGTGATGTTGCAAATGATGATGGAGGCTGTGTCTGGGATGTACCTGAAACATCAGAGGCCTAGGATCACACTAGTCAGTCTCAGTAGGGGTGTCACCCATATCAGTGAACCCTGTGGTGTAATATCCTTCCCTACCAGCCTCAAACACCCTTTGGATCATATGTGGCCCCTAACATAGCTGCCTTGGAGATTGAGTTTGTAATATCTATGATTAAAACCAAATCTTTCATGGTCTTTGGCCTCAAGAATATATCAATCCTTGAGAGTTCTGTTACTCCCGCATCTGTGTGTATCTACTTCACAAGACAAGGAAAGGCCATCACCGTGTTGGTACTCATTGCCCTATCTCTTATCTCTTAAGTTATCCACTTGACTACTAATGTGCTATAGAAATATAACACTTTCGACACTTAAAACAAGTAAAATATGCATATTTTAGAGGTTGTTTTGTTAGATATGAAGTGTTTTGGGTATGTTTTATAGGAAATAATATTTTGGATGCTAAGTTTGTGAAAAATATGAAAAAGGGTGCTTTTGGCTACTTATTAGAGAAATTATGGATTTTCAGGACACTTTTCGGCTAGATAATGATCAAAGCATGTTCGAGAATTGAAGAAGAGTTGAAAAGATTACTCTCAGCACTTAGTAAGTCAACATGTGGATCGCAAGTGGCACGTGTGGACCGCAAGTAGGCAAATCAAGTACCAGAAGTCCAACATCCTGAGACCAGACTTGTAGAATATTTTGGTCCTGGCACTTATGCTCTGCACTTATACCCACCTTGCAGGCTATAAGTGCTACCTGCTCCTAGGGTTAGGGCGCAAGTATAGCCCATAAGTGGCCACTGACCTTATTTTTTCCTATTTTATGGCTTTGGTTTTAGGGTTTCCACTTGTACTATAAATACCTTTTATGTATTTTTTTAGTAGGAGTTACACACTTTTGATATTCACAAACTTATTTTTACTCCAGGATTAGATTTTGATCTTGGGATTCTCTTGTATTAACTTTCATTGATTAATTCAGTTGTGGTTATGGGTTTTCTATATCTTATTATTGTGATTTCATCTATGTTTTTATGTATTAATGTTATTGATATTATCACAAGCATGAGCAGCTAAAACCCCATAGCTAAGGTTGTGGAAACTCTGGCATATTGATTAAGTAGGTATAGTACATTGTTGAATTGAATAGATACCCATGGCATGCATTGCATTATCTTTACTATAATAGATTTTTTAGCGGTTGCAAATATTAGGATCCCGCCTATCTTATTTCCACTTACTCTAGAATAGTAGTAACTAGGAAAAGATAATGACAATAGTAATTTGGAGTTTAACTATCGATCCATGCTTCTAGTTTTTATGTTAGTAAGATGTCTAGGTTTTATCTAATAACTAGAGACTCAAAAGGTAATAGTTAACTGGGATCAAGATAAGGGTTAGTAAGGTGATATCCTGAGACGCAAAAGGTAAAGGGTAAAATTTTTCTACTCATCCAAAAGCCTGTAGAAGGTAGATAATTTATCGATTCTGCATGCAAGGTATTGGGTTGCTTCTATAAAGCATGATAAGCATTGATTATAATAGAAGTAGATATTTTCTACTAATTCGACAATAATACTCCAAGCCCCCATTTACTTTTCTAGTTTAGCCACTGATTACAAACACTAAGAGTCATGAATCCATGTATTCCTTTAAGATTCAACCCCAACCTTTGTTGGGTTACTATATTTGGCAGTAAGCGAATAATCTTCAGAGAGTAGGTGTATCTTGGACGTCACCAAATTTTGGCGTCGTTGCAGGGGAATACGGTGTTGATTTGTGATTTAAAGTTTTTAAAGCTTATGGTCTTTTCTTTTTTGTTTTTTTCTTAGTTGGGTATATGCTAGTGTATACCTAGTAGGATGTTGGAATTGAAAAGAGATAATTTTCCTCCCCCTCCTCCCGAAGGATTTAGGACATTGTTGATCAACAAACTAGTGAGATTTTACTTAAAGCTAAGAATGAGAGGAGGGAAATGGAAGAAGATCAATACATAGCTCGGCAGGCAGAATTAGCTAAGCTGAGATAGAAAATAGATCGAGGGTAGTACTATGAGGAAATCAGAATAGAGTTAGAGGAGGCCGACCTCAAGATATCCCAATATATCAGTATGCTCAGCAATATGGAGATGATAAAGAAGATCTTAGATATGTAGAGCCAAATGAGACTGGATCAACTATCCTTCCTATTTTTCCACCATATATCAAGTTTAATATCTCAAGTGCTATGATCTAGATCCTATACCTCAAAGGTGTATTTCTAGGTTTGCCTACAAATGATGCAAACATGCATCTGGCAAATTTTGTTGGGATCTACACTTTATACACCATACCTGGGGTAGATTAGGAGGCATTGAAACTGAGGTTATTTATCTTATTTCTTACTGAAGAAGAATCCTTATGTCTAGGGGAACTTCCAAAATGGTGAATCACTACATGGAGCGAGCTACACAAAACATAGCTGAATAGGTTCTTTCCTCTATGTAGGGTATTACAGCTCAAGGATGAGATTTATAACATCTGAAAGCTGCTGTTAGAATCTATGTATGAGGCATGGTTTAGGTTCAAGAAGAATCTTAGTGTGGCGCCCAACTATCAGATTTCAAGGAAAAATATATTGAAGATCTTCTACAAAGACCTAACGATCAGTTCCAGAGCAATGGCAGACACTATCTTCGAAGGAGCCTTTATGAGATTACGATGGGAAATGTCTTCGAGTATTATAAATCAGATCTTATTAACTAACTGGGGGTGCCAAACTTGAGAGGATAAGAGAGGTTATGATATTTATGCCATTAGAAATTCTGGTGAACGGAGAGTAGTTAAGGATGTTGTAGCTAAGGAGATTTCACTATTGAGAACAAACATTGGTGAGTTGGCCAAATAATTTGAAATAGTAAATTCTGCAAAGGTTAATACAGTAGGGGCATAGGGTGCAGCTACTAGGGTACAAGAGTTTGAGTTAAAAGAGAAGGCAAAGTATATGGATCATCAGTTGGCGAGTTCCAAACCTAAGAGCAAGGTAATAAAGGTCGGAACTATGATGATAGAGATAAATACATTGCACTTGGCAGACGAGATGTAGAATCAAGAATAGAATAGATATTGGTTAAGCTAATGAAGGGTTAAGAGAGTAAGGAAACTTGACTTAAAGAACTCAAGGCTGATGTTTCAGGATTGACCTAGATGGTTGAGTCACATTCAACTGCTATTAAGCAGTTTTAGCAGAAATATGGGCAAATCTCTACCACTTTGGCCCAACGACAGACAAGTGCCCTTCATAGTAATAATGTGTCAAATCCTCCAACACTAGTTCATTGTCTGGCTATTAACATAAGGAGTGATTCCCCACCTAGTGAGCACTTTTTGCCAACTACTAATACGACAAAAAAGATAATATTGTTATAGATGATCCACTTGAAGTGGAGTTTGAGAAGCTGACTTGTAGTAATGATGATTTTGGGAGTGATTCAGTGCATAAGATCTCCTAGATTAGTGCAGCAATTTAGTGCAGATTTTCATGCACGATCAGTTGAAAAGAAGGGAGACCCAGGTGCAGTTACCATTCCATATACTATTGGTCCTTATGATATTAATTAAGCTCTATGTGATTTGGGAGCAGGAATAAATATAATGCCATTAGTGATATATAAAGTATTAGGGTTAGGAGAACTCAAGACAATATTTTCAAGTTTGTTGATGGATGATTCATCTGTAAGGGAGCCAGTAGGTATTGTGTGTAATGTAGAAGTGAGGGTGGCACCATTCACATATTCGATAGATTTCATAATTTTAGAATGTAAAGTGGATATCCACTATCCAATTATCTTAGGTAGACCTTTCTTATCCACTGGTCGGGTGTTGAATGATATAGACCTAGAGAAGATCACTTTCAAGTAGAATAATGAGCAAATAGTGTTAAATATATGCATGACAGTTTAGTAGCCTAATGATATGAGAGTGGTAGCAGTGATTGATACAGTGGATGAAGATGTGGTTTCTGTGGATATACTTATTGAGGAGATACTAGGGGTAAAAGAATTAGCATCATTGATTGTGAACTTTGAGAGTAATGGTATAGATGAATATGATGAGCTGGTTCATGCACTACATGGCATAATCTCATATAAATATTCCCCTAAGAAGCAGGATTTTGACTTGAAAAATAGAACCACACCTTCTGCAAAACCATCTATTAAGGACCCATTAATATTGGAATTAAAGGCCCTACCAACTTATCTGCAGTATGTATTCTTGGGAGATAATAAAACCTTATTACTGATCATTGTAGTAGATTTGGCAGGAGCACGGATGGAAGCTTTGACATCAGTATTGTAGAAATTTAAGAGAGCTATCGGGTGGACCATTGTCGACATTATAGGGATTCCACCAAGTTTATGCACACATAAAGTTCAGCTTGAGCCGGACAACATTCCCATTATTGAGCACCGGAGGCGACTAAATCCTCTTATAAAGGAGGTAGTGAAAAACAAGATAATCAAGTGGTTAAATGTTAGGGTGGTTTTTCCCATTGAGGAAAACAACTGGGTGAGCCCAATTTAATGCGTGTTAAAAAGAGGAATCATAGTATTTCCAAATGACAAGAATGAATTAGTACCAGTGAGAGAAGTGACCGGTTGGACAGTTTTCATGGACAATAGAAAGGTGAACAAGTGGACACAAAAAGACCGCTTCCCTATGTCATTAATGGATCAAATGCTGGACAGATTAGCAGGAATAGGTTGGTATTTTTTCTTGATAGGTATTATGTTAAAATCAAATAATAATTGCTCCTAAAGACCATAAAATGACTAATTTTACTTGCCCCTATGGGACTTTTGAATTTAAGAGGATGTCGTTCGGGTTATGTAATGCACCTGCTAATTTTCAGAGATGTATGATGTCCATATTTTCTAATATGGTGGAAGACACTATTGAAGTATTCATGGTTGACTTTTCAGTGGTTGGGGATTTTTTCAATGACTATTTATCCTATTTAGCCAGTGCACTACAGAGATGTAAAGAGTGCAACTTGGTACTAAATTGGGAAAATGCCACTTTATGATTCAAGGAGTTATCATGCTATGGAATAAGATCGCCAAACATGGTATTGAGGTGGAAAGATCTAAGATTGAGGTAATTGAAATGTTGCCACTGCCAGGGTTAGTTAGAGGCATACGGAGCTTTTTGGGTCATCCAGTTTTTATAGGAGGTTCATCAAGGACTTCTCTAAAATTGTAAGTCCTCTATGTAAGATTTTAGAGAACGAGGTCAATTTTTTGTTCGATGATTCTTGTATTAAGGCTTTCAAATGCCTAAAGAAAAGGTTGATTTTGGCGCCCATTATTGTGTCTCCTGACTGGGTTGCACATTTTAAAGTAATGTGTGATGCGAGCAGAGTGGACTTGGGAGATATTCTAGGCCAAAGAATAGAAAATATACTACATCCCATCCACTATTCCAGCAAAGCTTTAAACCCTGCACAAAAAAATTATACAGTTATAGAGCAAGAGCTACTTCTAGTGATTTTTGCATTTGAAACTTTTTGGCCTTACTTGATTGGGACTAACGTCATAGTGCACACTGACCATGAAAACTTGAGATACTTGATGTCAAAGAATGATGCCAAACCAGGATTGATCTGTTAAGATCTCTTGTAGTAAGAGTTTGATTTTAAAGTACAGGATCAGAAAGGGAAAGAAAATCAAGTTGTTGACTACTTGTCCAGACTTGTGGAGGAGACCATATAGAAATTAGGGGATGATCTTGAGATAGAAGATGATTTTCCTAATGAGCAAGTGTTGGCAGAATCTCAAGATCTGATTCCCTAGTTTGTTGATTTTGCCAACTATGTAGCAAGCGATCTTGTCCCAGAAGACCTATCCTTCCACCAGCAAAGAAAATTTATGCATGAGGTAAGGAAATTATTTTGGGATGGGCCATATCTATTTAGGATCTTTGTTGATGGTGTTATTTGAAGGTGTATTCTAGAGGTAGAAAGGACGAGCAATCTAGAAACTTATGATACATCACCAGTTAGGGGTCACCGCAGTGGTACACGGATAGCCCATACGATTTTGCAATATGGGTTTTACTAGCCTTTATATTACAAGGATGCTCATGATTTTGCAAGAGCCTGTGAACAATGTCATCATCAAGGCAATATTTAATGGTGCCAGGAACTCCCTATGACACCTATTCTGTAGTTAGAGTTATTTGATGTGCGGGGGATTGATTTCATGGGCTCGTTTGTAAGGTACTATAGCATGAGACAAATTTTGGTAGTGGTTAACTATGTGTAAAAATGGGTGGATCTAGTTGCGCTTCCAAATAATAAAGGTAGAGGAGTCACCACCTTTTTGAATAAAAATATATTTTCTTGATTTGGCACTCTATGTTCTATTATCACTGATGGTGGGTCGCACTTCTACAACCTCTTGTTCAAATTACTGCTTGATAGATATGGTGTAATGCATAAAATGATAACACCTTACCATCCTCAGACAAGTGGGCAAGTCAAAGTCTCTAATATAGAGATAAAGTCCATATTGGTGAAGACTGCAAATGACAACAGGACTGACTGGTCTAGAAGTTAGATGATACACTGTGGGCCTACTGGATTTCCTATAAGACCCCATAGGTTCCTCTCCATATAAGCTTATATACGGCAAGGCTTGCCATTTACCGGTTTAGCTTGTGCATAAGGCACTATAGGCGTTGTAAAGGCTAAATATTGAGTGGCATGATTTTGGAAACTTGAGGTTGAGCAAGGTGAATGAGTAGGATGAATTCTAACACCGTGCTTATGAGAGATCGGGCATATACAAAGAATGAATAAAGTTGTAGCATGACAATAAAAGAAACAAAAAAGTATTTATACCCAGTGACATCAAGACTACTTTTGTTTCCTTGCAATCTAAAATCTTAGTGGACTGGACCATTCGTTGTGGTAAAGGTATTGCCAAATAGTGCAATTAAGATAAATCATGATGATGACATCCCGTTCAAGGTAAATAGGCAGTGGGTGAAGCACTACATAGGAAACCTAGAGGAAGTTAGAGTGTGTTGTGATGGACCTTGGCAAAGATTGAGTTGCCAAGTGTGTTGAGTCATGTCGCAACGATAAATTAGGCATTGCTTGGGAGGCAACCCAAGGTAGACGAACTCTTAGTGCATCCTATGTATGTTCTCATTTTTTTTATTTATATCATTTTAGAGTATTGGGGACAGTGTACAGTTTTAGTTGGGGGTCAACATACCATGCCACCACGGGTTTTTATTATCGTTCTTTTCCTGTCGGCCGTGTTATGGTTGCAAAACTGACATGTCTAGGATAATTTGTATCATATTGTGCTTTGTTTCATATTGTGGTATGTTTTTGTGTAATTAGGATATTTTTAAGTATTTAGGGCAGTAGTTATGTTTTGATTGATTTTTGATACCCCCAAAAATTTTATATTTTAGAACTATGTGAATGTATATATGTATGAACAGTGTTGATCTTGTTATGGCATTAGGATTAGGGAATGGATAATCACTTGCTAACAATTGCATGAATCGGATATGTAGTAGTTGGTAATATTGACTTTGTGCAATGTATGTGTGCGATACTATGTAGTTCCCTTTGTGTATTTAATTTAGAACTTTTCTGGTTAGTCTTTCTTGGGTATAAGGATAGTCGAGTTAGGAAAGGAACATAGTTCATTTTTTATTTTAGTCCACTTTTAGCCTAAATGACCTTCCATGAGTAAATTGTATCCCTTATACTTGTTTTGAGCCTTGTAGCCTATTTTTCTTATTTCACCTATTCACCTTCCCATTTGTGCTATAAATGAACTTGTTTTGGCCCTGCTTCTCCTTAGACATTGTGCACATCAACTCAGGCAAAATACCTAAGTTGGGGGAGGTGATCATAGGGGTACATAGTGTATATTGGGAATATAGAAGAGTAAACTAAGAGAGAAAGTAAGTAGGGCTGGGTGTGGTAGAAAATTAAAGAGAAAACTAAAAAAAGAAGAAAAATAGTGAAAAAGTGAAAAAGAAAGAATAAAAGACCACACTCAACCTGAATATGCAATAAAGAATACAAAGGGAGAAATAAGGAATAAAAGAAAATTGGATAGTAAGTGAGACCCAAGGTTATTGTAGTTCTGTAAGACCCCGAAAAGTTCTCTCATAGTTTGAGCCTTAGAGCGTGTCAAGTGAAGTGTAATTCCAGCCTTAAAAGATCAAGAAATGACTTCCAAAGTGATAAATATTTTAAACCATGTAAAATATCCTTAATATCGACTTTTTGTCATGTAGAGAATTGAATAAGCTTTCCATTGATACCAAATTTGACCAAATTCGACACTCGGGAGAAAAGTTAGAGCCATTTTAGTGAGACAGTGTGCAACCTGGACTTTAGCACGTCGCGGAGCCAGCCAAAATGGAAATTATCAAATTCCAGTGAGCCTCCGTGAGTCCACCACGTCACGGTGTCTTTCCAGTTCTCAACCAAGGTGGCAACGCGATTTCCACCGCATCACGCCAAGGCTCAGTTTCCCAGTTGTCCAATTTCCAGTAAGCTGGCGCGTGGCGCCAGCACATAAAATTGGGATTTTTCCAGTTCCTAATTTTAATTCCAATGGCAAAAAGGGTCTTTTTCCAACCCCTATATATACTCTTTAACACGAGATTCAGCATATTTACACCCAAATATTGTTGGTTTCTCTCAATTTTCTTCAAGAACAAGACCTAGGATTTCTAATCCAAGACCCAAATCATCAAGGTTTCACCGTGAATCTTTTAAGAATTACATAGCAAGGTATGTTAGTTATTGATTCTTGGGTTCCTTCCACCCAAGAAGTTCAAGACTCCTTTTCTAAATTCAAAGATCTTATATTTATGAGTTTTCATGATTCATGTGAATTAAAATTGAAGTTCATGTTATTATTGAGTTAAATTCATGTTTCATTTATAAAATCTCAAAAGTTGATCCTAGTATGTGATATTCATGTGATGTTCATGATAAACCCTCTTCAAGTTGCATGTTAAGTGATGTATTTATGTCAATTCAGTGTAGAAAATATTGAATAACCAATGCATGCTTCCCATATGTTTGATAAAATGCTTATGTGAAGGAATTAAAGCCATTATAGCATGTTGACTAGAAATTCCCAATTGTGGGCAAGCTCATGCATGCCAAATATTTGTTGAAAAGCCGTAATTAATGAATTGTGACATGTTAGCATGAAATCCACCAATTATATGATCTTTAATGCATGTTAAATATTTGTTGCAAGGCCTTGTTGAATGGAGTATGAGCCAATAGCATGTTTTCCTATACTATCACATGTTTATGATTTCCAAGTGCTTGAAGAGATGCTTTAATGATTGTAATGGTGAATGAATGTCCATGGTCATGATTATTCAAGAATGTTTATGTTTTACTTTTATGTTATCGAGTCCTGGGGGTATTTATACCTGAAAATTTAGCTGTAAGTTTAGAGCCTGTGTCAGTTTTTACAGTAATCTCAGCCAAGCCATGATTCTTAGAACTCAGTGAGTTACAGAACTCAGTACTCTCAGACAGTTACAAAACTTAAGAAACCTCAGTAATCTAAGTATTATTAGCATTCTAGCTTTAGTTCAGTACTCAGCTCAGATCTTAGTAGTATTCAATAATTCAGTTTCAGACCTCAGTAGCATTCAAGTAATCAATTCAAAACTTACAATCGTTCAGTCAGATAACGAGATTCAAAAGTATTCTGTCAGTCTTTGGAATCAAGTGAACTCGGCTTAACTCAGTTACTCAGTATGATCAATAACAGATTCATCTCAGTCTAGTACAGTTTAAGAAAAAAAATTAGTTCAGAGTCTTTCAGTTGGGAGTAGGACTTAGCACTGAGAGAACCTAGGGATGGGGACTCACCCGTTAGAGAGAAATGAGATCCCTAGGAGAAATCACTAAGATCCAGAACTACGTAGCCAGTGTAGGTATGAGATATCACATGCTAGATAGGATGACATACTTAGGGATCATCCGTTAGTATATTATATATATATATAGGACTGATCCCAGGGGTCACCCATTAGATAGGACTGACTCCACAAGAGAGGTATTTACCCATGGCACGGTACTGAAACCTTTCCAACTGGGGTTTCAGTTTGGACCCCAACTTAGCTAGAAGGGGTATGTCGGTTAAATGACTACTTCCCACAGTCTCAGTTTCAGAATAAGTATCAGTAAAGGAACTCAATTCAGTAGTACAGAGTAAGGACTGTTAGATACAGTTAATTATTATGATTATCTACAGATTCAGAGATCACCCACTAGATAGGACTGGTCTCAGATTTAGCTACTCAGCTTTAGTATTATCAAATTCAGAGATTACCTGCTAGATAGGACTAATCTCAGATTAAGTCAAATCATATTCACTATCAGTATATACAGATATCACCGCTAGATAGGACTGATCTTAGATTCAGCTAAGTACTCTCATTATCAATAGATACAGAGATTACCCGCTAGATAGGACGGATCTCAGATTTTAGTCGAGCATTTTCATTATCATTAGATTCAGAGATCACCCGTTAGACAGAACTGATCTCAAATTTAGAACTCAGTTATCAATATCAGAAGATTCAGTTATTCAGTATCTCAGTATTAGTAGTGAGTTCAGATGTCAGTAAAGCAGTATTCGAGTATCAACATTCAGAGTCACGATGATTTTAGTTATAGCTTGTTCACTCATGCATATGTCCTCATTCAGTACTCTCATGTTATTCAGTTAAGCCATGTTCATGCATAATCCCTTACATTTAGCCTTACCTCATCTAGTATACCAGTATATTCAAAGTACTGACGCATACTTTTCTCTTGTGCTATGGTGTCTTATACCATAGGTTCAGAAGCACGAGATCCAAAGCACCCTTAGCTGTCCAGACTCAGTCAGCAGCAGTAGACGTAGCAGTGAGTCCTCTTCATTCGAGGATGATCCTTATTTTATTAGGGCATTAGATTCATTTTATTTTTAGTAGACGAAGTTAGTTGGGGACATGTCCCATCAGTTCTACAGTTCAGATAGTTTGAGGCTTTTTGGACAGATGTATTAGTATTTAGTTTTCAGTATTAATTATTTTAGAAGTTTTGAACCTTATGGCAAGTTTTCCACCATTTTTCTGCATTATTCAGTATTTTTATACAGTTATTGCAATAGGTACCACATAAGGGTTAGCTTGTGGTCCTTCGGGATTATGAGCACCATTTGGGATTCTGGTTCTAGAAAATTAGGGCGTTACAAGTTCCAAGGAGTCTTAGTCGCTTAATATGTCCATATGTATCATACTATCCCCCAAGCCTACATTACAAGATGGGAAAATTCCTATAGTGATCCTAACTTTACTATCTGAAAACAAAGGTAAAGAAAATACGGGCAAGCTAATGGTATTTGACATATATTGATTGGAATTTCTCTTCTGAGTGTGAGTGTCGCTTGACTGTCCCTATATTTACATGTATTATTTCATATGAGTGAGTGGGTCATCCTTGTCGTGAGGGCAATTGAGTCTTATTTCTAGCTATTTGCTTGTTTCAGGTAGTGTAACTTTTATATGTAAGTGGTTGTCTGTTACTAATGTAATTTTCATTCCTTAATCCCATTGTGCCACCTTGTTGTGCTTCATGTTCATACATAATTGGTTTGAAAAATAATATTGGAGGGGGTGTTGTGTTCTAAGCTTAAATTGATGATAGATTGCCTTGAATAACCTAGATTCTCCTAGTTAAGCGTCATTTTTATTTTATTGTGTTTTCTAGACAGAGGACATACAAATGTTCTAAGTTGAGAGTGTTGATCTTCTACAGAAATATATCACTTTTGATGCTTAAAATGAGGAAATCTACAAGTTTCTGAGGTTGTTTGGTTAAATATGATACATTTTGGGTATGTTTTGCAGAAAATCAAGTCTTAGATGCTAAGTTAGTGAAAAATATGGAAAAGGTGTTTTGTCTACTTATTGGAGCAATTATGAATGGTCGGGATACTTTTCGGCTAGATCATGATCAAAGCATGTTCGAGAATTGAAGAAGGAAAGAAAAGATGACTCCCGACAATTTCTAAGTCAACATGTGGACCGCAAGTGGGACATGTGGATAGAAAGTAGGCAAAACAAGTGATAGAAGTCCAAAATACCGAGAGCATACCTTCAGGATTTATGGATCCTAGAACTTGCGTCCGCTCTGCAGGCCGCAAGTGCTACCTGCGCCCAGGGTCAGGGCGCAAGTACGGAACATACTTACCACCGACCCTGTTTTCTCCTATTTCGTTTGGTTTTAGGATTTTCTCTTGTACTATAAATACAATTTACGTATTTTTTAGTAGGAGTTACACACTTTTTATATTCAAAAACATATTTTGATTCCGAGATTAGATTTTGATCTTGCTATTCTCTTGTATTAACTTTTGTTGATTAATTCAGTTAAGGTTGTGGGTTTTCTACTTTATATTATTGTGATTTTATCTATGCTTTTAAGTATGAATGTTATTAATTTTCTTATAAGCATGATTGGCTAAAAAGCCCATAGCTAGGGTTGTGGAAACCCTGGCGGATTGACGAAGTAGTGGAAGTGCATTGTTGAATTGAATCGATACCCATGGCATGCATTTCATAATTTCACTATAATAAATTTCTTAGCAGTTGCAAATATTAGGATACCCCCTAGATTATTGCTACTTACTCAAAAAGAGTAGGGACTAGGAAAATATAATGACAATAATAATATTGAGTTTAACTGTCAATTCATGTGTCTAGGTTTTATATTATTAAGATTGTTATGTTTCATCTATTAACTAGAGACTCAAAAGGTGATAGTTAACTGGGATCAAGATAAGGGTTAGTAAGGAGACATATTGACACTCAAAAGGTAAAGGGTGAAATTCTTTTACTCGTCCAAAAGATTTAAGAAGGTACATAACTTATCAATTCTTTATGCAAGTTATCGGGTTGGTTCAACAAAGCATGATATGCCCTCGGTGTTGGGTGGAACACAATCCCAGTGTTCACTTATGACTGATTACAACCAAAGTAGATATTATCTACTAGTTAGAAACTGATACTCAAAACCTCCCATTTACTTTTTCAGTTCAGGCCACTGATTACAACCACTAAGAACCGTGAATCCACATTTTCCCTTGGGATTTAACCCCAACATTTATTGTGTTACTATATTTGGCAGCAATCATATAATTTTCTGAGAGGATGTGTATCTTAGACGTCACCAGCTCCATCAATCTCATAGCCTAATATTATACCTGTTATCAGTGTGCTTTGTTCGGACCCACCACATTGTCCGATAAGTTAGAACTCAGTCTGTGTCTAACTAGGGTCCACCATGCTTTAGCTTGGAAGTTTAGGTTTCCTTTCTTAAGTGTCTATGCTCCTCCGACTGGATAACTTCCCATAGGGCCTCTTCCCATTCCATAGTAATGATCCCGACCATCCATCAGAACTGAACAAGCTTGTTTTCTAAGCCTATTTGTTTGACCTTTAGTTTTTTCATCTCCTTGACTCAGAAATCTATCTCCATGGTGTTGGTCAGTACTACAAACTATGGTCCATGAAGGATTGGGGAGATCGTCTGAGCAAAGATGTTCACCCAAACACCTTAAATTACCAAATTTGATATAGGGTCTACACCCCTCCACAAATTTCCCTATGGGTTTTTCCTTTTCCACTCTATCTGATACGAAGCATAAAACTCATGTACCAATACTTTGTTGTACTAGCTCGATTCTTTAGTTATCCATTTGAACTTATATTTCTTGAACCGAGCATCAAATGCAGGCATCTCAGACATGCTTGTTGTGGTCAGCCTTCCCTTAAGATAAAGATTTCTTAGGGGTTTTCGATTTCAAGATTTATGGAATTGTGTGTTCATACATGGACTGCATTTTGGGGTACCCCTACTATTTAATGATGGGTACCAGAGTAGCCCCGATGGGAAGTGGAGTGGGTGGTACTTATGTTGGTGGTACTTTTCTAACTGGACTATCATTCCTCTCATTGTTATCTTCTCTAGATACATTCCCGTAATCCTCCTTATTCTCTTTATCAGATCTTGATTCTTACTTGCCAACATCCTCACTATTTTCTCCTTTATCATCATCATCATTATCTTTCTCATCAGATTATGATGGTTAATAGGGCAGTGAGATGCTAGGGTTTTTCATCCTTTGTGTTGGCCTTGGGGGTTTGTCCTTCTCCATAGTAGTTGTTTTTTTCCCCTAGGCTGTTTTTACCTTGGATCCACCTGCCCCTTTAGTGGATATTCTTTGGGGTCACTGTTTGACTCATCGGTGTCCTCATTTCTAAGGTGAAGAGTGGACTTTAGGGAAGGCTTCTTTTGGGTGTTCTTTTTCGGTGTCAGCTTCTTCGAAAAATCACCATTAGGTGTCACTAGTACCTATTGAAACATCCCCATTAGTGATAACTAAGAAATAGAATGAAAAATATGAAAATTGGGTGTTAGTGTAGCAGGTACTGGACTCAATACGACTCAAGGTTGAGAGTCATAACCATTGTGCACAACTCATTTAGATGACTTTTAAGGTACAAAAAAGCCCAAGAAATATTCATTGGTCAGGTTATGAGTCCTCCTAACGAGTAGTAATTTTAGACTACGTCTCGTTACCAAAACTAAGTTGCTGACCAGAAATACTCACATAATGCATAATACTTTTCAGTCATTACGACTCCTGTCTATGAGATGTAAGGATTTACTATGCCTCATTTAGATGAGTTGTAATGTTATTAGAACCCATACTCATCTAAAAAATGATGTTAACTGTGGTTACGAGTCAAGTAATTACTCGTTAGGTGTCCTTATGAGTCATAACGAGTCCTGTAGCCACTGTAACATGTGTGTTTAGAATAGTTGGTTCTGATACACAATCCTAATACAACATAAAACGTTTAAGAACTTATCAACAATTCATATACTCGTCATTAATCAATATTTTAGAACATAAAGTCAATGTTCACTACCAGACCCACAATACTTTACAAAATTCTCAAGAATACGTCTCGACTAATGTTACACAGAAATTTAAATCAAGAGACCTAAGTAACTCGTACACATTTAAGAACAAATCTTAGTATATAGAACTATTAATCACAAAATACTTACTTGTTCACTTGAGTCTTGAATTTCTTAACCTCAATGAATTTGTGCCCTAACTCTTGAGATTATTGACTTTAGGAGATTTAACTTTGTTGATTTTGATTCTAGGGATGAAAATGAAGTGTGTTTGTGTTGTGGTCGCCAATTGAAGAAGAAGACGGAGTCGTTTTGTTTGAAATTTGGTAATTTCAATCATTCGGATTGAAATCCCATGTTTTAATTAAATAAATCAGATCGGGGCGACCTGCTAGGTCTGTGATGTCTAGTCTGGTTACGAGTTGTCATAACGACTCATAAATACGGGTCTTAGACTCCCCCCATAAGGACTGGAACTTTACCTGGTTCTCTAATCATTACGACTTAGGGTAACGAGTTGTAATCACAGAGTACGACTCGTTCTAAGAGTCGTAATGACTCCAAAAACCATTTACCTTATGATGGCCTAAGTCCTAGGTCCTTACAACTTTTGGTCATAAGTCGTAAGGTCTGGTTATGACTCGTAAAGTGCCTTGTATGGCCTGGCACTAGAAAATTTTTTGGTTTAATCCTGTAATCTCCATCCCTGGACATTGAACACCCAAGTTACCCTATAATCAAATAAGTACAAAATATGGGTTGCCTCCTACGCGGCGCTTGATTTAACATCGCAACACAACGTAGCTAGGAAAGATACTCAAATTTCACCAACCATCCCCATGGGTTGCCTCCCATGTAGCGCCTGATTTAACATTGTGGCATGACTCAATTGCCCTTGTTACTAAGACTTTACCAAGGCTCAAATCATCAATCACCTTTACTTCCTCCATGTTCCACATATAGTGATTTGCCCTTTGCCCATTCACTTTGAATGGGGCTTCACCTTTACGCTTCAATACTATAGCACCATATGGGAACACCCTCACCATAATGAATGGCCCATACCACATAGACATTAACTTTCTAGGAAACAAGAAAAGTCTTAAATTATACAAAAACACCTGGTCACCTAGCTCAAATACTCTTTTCCCATTTTTTCGAACATGATGCAGCTTTATTTTCTCCTTGTATAGGAAAAAATCTCACAAACTCGAAGTCGAAATTCATCCAACTCTTTTGCTTTTTTCATCCTCATCTTTGTTGCATCATGCCACTATTGTGGTCAAGTTCAATAGGCAAGTGGCATGCCTTGACAAACACAAGTTCATATGGAGAGGCACCTATTAGGGTTTTATAAGCTATCTGATAGGCCCATAATGCATCATCAAACTTTCTTGACCAATCAGTCCTATTGGCATTCACAGTCTTCGCCAAAATGGACATGATCTATTGGAGACCTCAACCTATCCATTTGTCTGAGGGTGATAAGGTGTTGCCACCTATGCTTTACTTAATATTTCTCAAGCAAACTCTTGAACAAGCAATTATAGAAATGTCACCCACGGTCAATAATTACTTCACATAGAATGCCAAATCAAGAAAATATATGTTTTTTCAGGAATGCAGTGATAACCATTTCTATCATAACTGTTATCATCATGACCAATATTATCGAACTTAACCTCCAACCTTATCGGGTATCAATATCATCATCACAATATCCTTTGACCTTGACTGGTATCAACATCATCATCACAATATCCTCCAGCCATACCAGGTATCAATATATCATCAGAGTATCCTCGGGTTGGGTATCAATATATCATAACAGTATCCTTTGACCTTGTCGGGTATCAATATATCATCACAGTATCCTCCGGCCTTGTTTGATATCAATATCATCATCCCAATACCCTCCGACCTTACTATGTATTAATATAAACATAAACATCAATGCACAAACATTCATAGACATTAATAGGTGCATGGGATCGAGAAGTGGCAAAAGAAGGGTAAATCTACATGCCTATTAATACTCATAAACATAACTGTATCATTATAACAATATCTAACTTGTCAATACTTCTCAACTATTCATTATTAGCTAACCAATGCTTATGATCATTAAACCACTAGTTCAATAGTCATCATATTACCTCTAATTATTAGTCTAAATATTATACTTTACATAATTCTTATTCGTGGGACAACAACGAACCATTATTAATTTTGTAGCCAATACCTAACAACTTTTGAAGATTCATCACTAGACCATAATCGTTATTTATCTTCTAATCATCATTATCAACTAATCAATCTAAAGTCGTTAATCATTTTTAGTTGACGCATTACCATTTCTCATCTAAACATCTTTTATTAACCAACCCCATTCGTTAACTAACAATCGTTTACCAACAAATCCTCGTTTACCAACTATCTATCATTATTATCAAGTCATATCTTATCTCTAACATATCTTATTATCTAGGTTCATTTATATACAACTTCTTATTTAAAAGATAATCGACATCATAAACTATGTCATCAAGTGTTATAGTCAACTATTAAATAACTGGCTACCACATAGCTTAACCCTAAATTAGGAAGAACAGACATAAGATCATATTTTAGCTTGAATCATATAAATTAAGATATAATAATCATGAATTTACCAAATGTATGCATGCCATCACCAGTATTTAATAAGTGGAACAATAAGCACCATAACACATCTTCCTCTGTCCCATACCGGAGAGATATGTATACAAACATATATATGCATATTCATAAACTGCAATCACATTCTTTATAATGATAAACACTTCATGAATATCCAATCAATATCATAACACAACCCTTAGCCCAACAATATATTTGGAATAATCACAACATCATAATCATGGCCTTAGGCCTATAAAAATATCGACAATCATCTTTATAAACTGGAGTATATCTCTAATCATCTCACATATAGGAGATATCTCTATTATATGAGGCATAATATCAAAAAGCATGTAATTATCTCTCACATAGGAGGCATCTCACATATAGGAGGAATAATATAATTAAGCAAGTAATCGTCTCTCACATAATAGGCATCTCACATCTAGGAGGCATAATAGTGATAAGCATGTAATCATCTCTCACATAGGAGGCATCTCAATCTAGGAGGCATAATAATGATAAGAATGTATTCATCTATAAGATATCTCATATTAATAAGTCCTACATCATGACTTACGAGGAATGTCACCTCTCTCGGCCAATTGTCATATCTAAGAGGAAATATCATTTCTATAGGCCCAATAATCATATCTAAGAGAAATATCATCTGTACAGGCCCAACAATCATATCTAAAAGGAATATCATCTCTATAGGCCCAATAATCATATCTAAGAGGAATATCATCTCTATAGGACCAATAATCATATCTAAGAGGAATATCATCTCTATAGGCCCAACAATTATATCTAAAAGGAATATCATTTCTAAGGACCCAACTATCATATCTAAGAGAAATATCACTCAATAGGACCAACAATCAAATTTAAGAGGAATATCATCTCTTTAGTCCCAAAAATCATATCTAAGTTAAATATCAACTCTAAGAACCCAACGTTATGTCTAAGAGGAAATATCATCTCTATAAGCAAAATATCAAGTCTAAGAGGAAGCAATTTCTCTAAAGGTCCGATGTAGTGTCTAAGAGGAAATAGTATTTCTAATGGGCCATTATTACTTCTATAAGGAGCAACATATCCATAACTCATAATTCATAATCTGGGGAACATCATCATAACTTACCAGGTCACGAAGTAACATAATACTAAGGTTTACTAGTCTCAACTATGCATAACACCCGTAACTAAATCCACAAGGCTAACATAAGTCTTGGCCTAAGTGGGTCGGACAATTCCACTTCTAATCCTTAATTTCCATATTAAGGAAAACTATACCCCATACTAGGCTAAGGTATCTATTCAACTTCTAGATGTCAACAAAGCGATATTCAAGCCTAAGATAGAAACTTTTACATGAAATAAGGGCATTTAAGTCAACTCTACCTAATAGTGATTTTTGGACTACCACACTAGTCCAATAAGATATAAATATGCTAATCATGCTTTCAATGATAAAACCATATCCCAAACCTAGCATTATATCATAACCATGATTAAAAATAATCTAAACTAGGGAGAAGGAAATAGGATTGTCAAGGGTTATAAATATACCATCTTACGAGTCTAAAACCCCATCTAATCCCCAAACATCAAAAATCAAGTCAAAGATATTCTACTCATGATCTAGCCTAAGATTCAAATCCACACGCAATATATATCATGCAATATTTATCACGCATCATCTATAAAGAAGAGTGGAAAGAAGCCTACCTCAAAGACGAACTGCAAAAACTCACATCATGCATCATATGCATGACTTTACTTCAAAATCCCAAAATTCCATCACACTAATAAAACTATATTTTACTCATCGATACGAGTCTAATGATACTTATTTTGCACTATTGTTCTTTGGGTCCAAAAACAACACCAAAACTGCAAGTTTGTGCCACATATAGAAAATGAGTTTCCGAGGCCAACCCAATGTTCACACATGAACAAGGAATCATAACCTGCAAGAAATGGGTGAAAATCAAGCATACTTTGGGCTAAAATCAAGCCCTAAGCTAAAGTGGGGTTTTGGGTCAAAACTAGAAAATTCAAGCATGAACTCAAAGGATTCTTACCTTAAATTTAAAGATAATCATGATAAAATATGATAA
The DNA here is from genome assembly GCA_030864215.1 of Capsicum pubescens. NCBI lineage: Eukaryota > Viridiplantae > Streptophyta > Magnoliopsida > Solanales > Solanaceae > Capsicum > Capsicum pubescens. The sequence continues at coordinate 181,264,323 of CM061546.1, read as the reverse complement.
TCAATCTCCTAAGTCCCCCACCATGACCAATTTATGATTAGCACACCATATCAGGGTTTCTAGGTCTAAATTGAGGAATAAGATGGCAAATTCTCGGCCAAAATAAGTATTTAAACATCCCTTCACAGGCCCTAAACTAGGGAGATAGCAAACCCACACATGCCACAATTATTGCATCATGATTGCTATGAAGACGCCACAATCGTGGTACTTTTCAGTACTAAATGACACCTGAAACTTGGAATTTGACTCCATGTTTCTGGTAATGCCTCGGGATGCATTCGGAATCCAATTTTAATAAATGAGATATGTAACTACACTAAATTCAACGTTCCAGACGCGTTGGAGAAGTTGGATTTTCAATCCGAGGTTGTTTCGATCAAATATGGGTTCCACACCTAAACTTTAAAATTTTTAACTTTTTATCGATAGGTCAAACTGAGCTTGCGTGTATTGGGACCTGAACCAAAGGTTTTCCTAGCCTAACATAGATATTTCAGATCTACTGGTGCAGTCAAAATTTGTATCCAAGATTTTCTCACTAAATGTTTTCTCGATGTCCATTTAGAAGCATCGAAGACTTCTAAATAGGAAATTGGTTCTAAAAATCCAATGAACTGCCTTAAACTAAACCATTGGTCCCTGTAAGTCATAAATGACTTTGGGATGTGATGGGGAAACTCAAATGGTGGAAATAATAAGAAATATGGAAAATGACCTGAAGGGTCATTATATATGAGGAAATGATTAATGAGCTCACCAATACCCCACAATCACACAAGATCAGTCTCATAATTTTTTCACACTCTCTAGGGCTTTTGTCTCTTGATACATATGAGAAATAGGAGAAAATTGGGTGAAGGGATGAATTTTATACCTTCCTAGGTGATGCTTAAGAAGTCACTTAACTACTTAAGCAGTCATTTAACCACTTAAGCATTCACCGCTAAAGTGGTCCATGGATCGCTAATGCGATACCTGCCTTGGGTTGGCCTCTTCTAAAGCTGTCAATACATCACTTAAGTGACATATACTTTAGCTAAAATGACTATTCTAAAGAGACTAGGTTGGATTATCCTTGATCGCTAAAGAAACCTCTTGGCCGCTAAAGTGATGTCTTAGCTGCTTACACCTCTACTAAAGCAACCAAAGCCCTACTTTAGCCTATGCATCATCTGAACTTGGAGTTTTCCAAGTTTACACAGACCTTTGAGATTAATTTTGAATTTCGTGAATGAAATAAAACTATGCTACCTATCAAGTTTGACATTTCAGACTCAATGGTGACATGGAAATTTTTATCCAAGGACTTGTTGATGAAATGTGGGCCTCAAACCCAAGGGAAACTTTTACCAAAATTTAACCAATAGCTTGAAATGAGTTTGAAAGCCTTGGGACTTTAACCAAAGGTACCCTAGCCTAAATAGGCATTTTGGAGATAATGGAACTATAAAAATTGGCATATGATGTTGTTAACCTAAAGTTTTCACCTGATAGACAATCCTTACCAGCGAAAAACTTCAAAATAGGGCATTGGTTCTAAAAATCAAACAAATTACCAGACAGATGAACTATTTGCTCCAGTAAGTAAAAAATGACTTCGGGAAGTGATCACAAATCTCTAAATGGCAAAAATATATGGAAGCATAGAAAATAACCAAGAGGGTCATTACACATTTACTCTATTTAGATGATTTTTTTTACTAATAATAGAAAGGTTTCTTTAGTATTTATAAGATTAATGTGAGGTTCCAATTTATATATTAAATATCCAAGTTTAAGACACTCCAAATAATGCATTTTGGACACAATACGGTCACTATGAATTCTTAGTAATGTGTTCAAGCTAACTAGCACCACAACTACTTTCATGGGTTTAATTAAGAGGTTACCTACTTGGATTCCTTTATGATTATCTTCATTGATGATATTATAGCATACTTTAATTGTAGGGAGGGGCATGAGAATTAATTATGTATTATGTTGGGTTCGCTTAAGGAGAAACAACTTTAGGCCAAATAATTTAACTGTGAATTTTTGTTGTCTTCGGTGTCCTTTTTATACCATGTGGTGTCAAAAAAATAGGTTATTATATATCCATAAAAGATTGAAATGGTTAAAAATAGGGTTAGGCCTACCTCTATAATTGATGTTCATATGTTTATAGGGTTGGCCAATTACTGTCCCAGGTTTGTGCAGGGTTTGCTTCTATTGCTTCCTATTAGACCCATCTTACTTAGAAAGAAGTACCACTCATTTGGTATGATGAAAATTAGGATATGTTTTAAAAATATTAAAACTTTATTATCCACTAGTCCAATTCTTGTCTTGCACGAGGAGGGTATGAATTTTATTGTATTTGTGATGCCTTATGTTTTAGTTTAGGTGTTGTTTTGATGTAGGACAGGAATGTTATTGCCTATTATTTGAGGTTGAAGGTTCATGAGAATAATAATCCTACTCATGAGTTGGAGTTGGATGAGTGTATTTGAACTTAAAATATGGAGGCATTACTTGTATAGAGTTTGATGTGATGTTTTCACTAATTAATCTTAGGTGGATTCATGCACCAAGTGTTTTTATCTAGCCTTAATTAGATTAGTTTTGAGGAATTCTCCCATGCATAATGAGATATATTCGTATAATTAAGTATCTAAGTGTTAAATTATATGTTTATAAGGTTCAAGGTGTGTTCAAAACTAGTTCGTAACCAAAATGTGCACTTAGAGTTTTAACGGGGAAACTAGTGTTCTTAGCTTGAACTATGTGTGTTCTAGTTTATCTTGTTGGATTCTATTGTGTGTTTAAGACCTAATTTGTGGTGTTTGATGATACGCGATTCCTTGGAGGATGTTAAAGTTGACATTCAAGAGAAAAACAAGGTCTAACAATGATGGAAATACATCCATGAGCCTCTATGATTATGGCATGCTATGTCCTTATCACGCCGACTAGAGAGTGTGGCACGCTCATGTATCAAATTTGGGTACTTGGCTCTTAGTATAAATAGAACACTCCAATCATTTTATAAATACCTTGGACGACCTTTGGGGCTTGATATACACTAGATGAGGACTCACTTAGGGTTCTTAATACTTTCCCGTAGTTTACTTTTGGATTATTACACGAACTCATGATTATAATTCTTTGTAATTCCAAGAGTGCCTAAACACCCTCATTCGGGGTCAAGACCAAGAACATGATTGCTAAAACTTTTAATTAAGTTCTCTTATGTTTTTTTATAGTTATTTTTTGTTCAGATATCCTTGTATTTACTAATATATGAATTCATGACCCTTAGAATAAATACATATTTCTATTGGGAGCCCAGAAGGAGGAACGATAAAATAGAATGTGGGATATATGGGATGGGATCATAATGATTCAAGGTAATAAAGTTGTGATTTGTGTTTAGGATATGAATATACCTAATTCTTCTTATTTAATTCACATATAAGAAGAAATACAAATGAGTTTTGCTTAGTTCTTACATACCTGCTCAACGATGTAGTTGTGAGGCTAAGTTAGATAGTTGATTGTAGTCTTGGAAGAACGTAATCATGTTATCAACCTTGTGATTCAACAACCAAGATAATTAACTAAACAAACTACATTATATAGATAAGTAGGATTTTTCTAGTGCCTTGGACCTAGGTTTCTTCCCATTATTTTTCAAGTACTTTTCTATACCGCATTGTTTACTTTTAATCTAAGTTCACAATTCTTAAACTGTATTGATTACTTTAACACTTGCTTATTTTTTATAGTGAACTAGAATTGCATAGTTGTTGAATAGAAATCCCTATGGGATCTATACTTGGATTTCAAGGGAAACTTTATTACATGGGTGACCACGTACACTTATGTGTGCGCTTGGACACAACAAGTTTTTGGTGCCATTGTTGGGGACTTGTAAATTGGAAACTGTCTTGCTTTTAGTTTTGATATTTCATTTTATAGGTATTAATAACTTGATCTTAGCTTCTGAATTTAAAGGTTTCGGTATGAAAAGAAATTATCTGGCAAGGAAAAAGGATTTGGTTGACTGATATCCTTAACCTGGTCGACGCTCACATCAATTGAGGAGAGAAACAATACTTCCCAATAGGATACCTCAAATTCAACAAGATAAATCTATTCCTGCTCACATGGCTAAATATTCTCGTAGGCCAGTATGCAAAGTGGAAGTCTCACTCACAACTAATGTTACCTCCTCCGTCCGCAGATCGATGCCTGGAGGTAGATTTGAGCTAAAATATAACATGGTGCAGCTTTTGCACAGTAGTGGGCAGTTTACTAGTTTGTCACATAAGGATCCATAGGTCCATTACAGAATTTCTTAGAGATTTGTGACATGTTTATTCCCACTAGAGTATCTACTGACTAAGTGAGTCTCATTTTATTCCTCTCCTTACTTTTTGGGGGAAGCAAAGAAGTGGTTAAATGCAGAGATGATAAGTTCCATCACTACATAGGATGATTTGGCAAAGAAGTTCCTCATCTCTTTCTTCCTATTCGCCAAGACTGTAAGGATACATAGTGAAATATTGAGTTTAAGTAGAAGCCAAATGAGAACTTGTATCATGATTTGGGTAGCCTTAAACCTCTACTCAGGGACTGCCCATATCACCAACAGTCTAACGACATATTGGTTCACACTTTTGTTGAAGCTCTTGACCACAATACAAATTTTTTTTAGATTCAGTTGTGGGTGGTCAAGCATTTTAGAAAGCATTAAAGAAAACTTATGATGAGTCTTATACCTTGCTGAACTGAATTGCACAAGGTAATCTTAACTGGAATGGTGATATCTCCAGAGTTGCAGTGAAAAATCATGCAGGCATGATTGAATTTGATAGTGTCATGGCCTTAGCTACCCAATTGTCTACTCTTCATAATTAGATGATGACACAATTTAGCAAATTAGATGTAAGTCAATTTCAGGCTCAGGTAAATGCAGTTCAACAAACCTTATCTTTGTGTGAGATTTGTGGAAACACTGGCCACTCTACGGACTTGTGTAGAGCGAATCCAAAATCTATAAATTTTATGGGCAATGGACAAAAAGGAACTTATGGGAATGTCTATAATCACAAGTGGTAGAGTTATCCCAACTATTCATGGGGCAATAATCAAATGCAGTAGTTTCAACAGCAGAACAACACACTGTCCAATAATATTTAGTAGACACTGAAGAAGATTTTTGCTAACTAAGAACAAATGGCTACTGAGATAAAAAAATCAACAACTTTCCCAAAAGAAGTTAAAGACATAGTCTGGGTAGCTAGCTCAGGCGGAGATTATCGGACCCTAAGGTGGACTACTAAGTGACATTGAGAACCCAGAGTAATTTATGGTGATCACCTTGAGGAGTGGTAGAGAACTAATTTATAGGACTCCCAAGAAAAATAAGGAGGTTTAGGTAGAGTTTGTCCCACAATAGGTTGAGGAGAAGTAGGTTGCAGTTAAATATGTCAAAAATTCGAGGAATATTGAGTACCCAAAATAGAGGAAGATTAGTATTCACCTAAAAGACCACCACCACCATTCCCTTAAAGTCTCATAAAGGCCAAGGAAGATACATGTTTTAAGAAGTTCTTTGAAATGTTTAGAGAACTTCACATTAATCTTTATTTGTTAAATGTTTTTCAAGGTGTATGATAAGTACATAAAGGATGTGGTTACTAATAATACAAAGTTGCAAGACATTAAAACAGTGTCATTGATGGAGGAGTACAGCTAGATGGTGTTATGGAATATGCCCAAGGAGATAAAGGACCCAGGGAGTTTTACCCTTCCCATACAAATTGGTGAAAGTGATGTGCTCCATGCTCTGAGTGATTTAGGGGAAAGCATAAACTTGATACCCTTGTCAATGTTTCGTATTCTTGGCTCATGGGCCTCTGTGGTGCTCTAAATGGTAGATAGGACAAATGTGCATCCCAAATAAATCACAGAGATATGCTTATTGAGATTGGTAAGTTTATTATTCCTACTAATTTTATTGTTTTGGATTATGATGTAGATGACCGAGTGACAATCATATTAGGATGTTTATTCTAGGCGACAAGAGAAGCACTGATTGATATTAGAGAAGGTACTCTTAAGTGGAGACTGGATGATAAAGAGGTGGTCTTTAAAGTATACAAACAACTCAATCCACTATCGCACTATAAAGACTTGTGTATGATCATGACAATGGAAGTGGATGAGTATAGGTTAGAGCCCAAACCACCAAATACCACTTCATACTATCCCAAAGAGTTGCTCGAGACATTACATAAGCACGAAGTTGGGAATCTTGAGAAAGAGTCTGGCAAGACAAGTGTTTAAAAGGATACAGACCTGAGAGTACACACTCAAATGGTTAGAAAAGAGTGAGAAAATGGCCTCTGAGTAGGAGGAACAGGATAAATAAATATGGATAAGAAATAGATATATAGGTAATGCGGCGACACTAAATTAGGTGTTGCTTGGAACGCAACCCAAGTTAAGTTAGGTATTTTATTTTCATAGTTACTTTTATTTTACATAGTTTTTATTTTTGTTGAGTCAAAAGTTGAAGGAAAGTCAGAGTACCATAAACCTAAGTTAAGGATCATGGCAAAGACTGGATGTGAGGTCCACTCGACCTTATTGATGATTTAGATGTTACTGGCTAGGCCTATAGGGCTCAGGCAGTATTTCTATCCTTAATTTTAATTATACTTTGGGGACAAAGTATGTTTTTAAGTGTGGAGTGGGAAATCTTCCCATGGTTTTGGGTGAAACGCTGCTATTGATAATAATTATTAGATTTTATTCTGAGTTGTTTTCTAGTTTTTGAGTAAATTTTTAAAAATTACAAAAAGATTTTTGTTGGTTGTTTAATATTTGTTAGTGTCAGTCTAGTAGGTGGACGCGTCACCCACCCCTTGATTTTTATTTTTGGTTCTTTTTTGGGGTACCCCTTAAACCCGGTATTCTTTTTTCATTTTAGGAGTATATGTTAAAATTTTTGTTTTAGGATTAAGCTAGATGTTTTTGCTAAGTGCTATGTATGATTACATGATACAAGTTGTTTTGTATGTAAAAAATATGTTGATTGTGTTGAATGACTACTATTGAGACACCTAGGCTCATTTAAATTACACTTGTGCATTGTTGGCTTAATTATGAATTTGTTCTATTGCTTTGTTTAGAGTCTATAATGATCCTACTTGATTCGAGCCTGTGCCAAATGTGATGTGAGGTTTTCTTATATTCCTTGTTTCATATTGATGTCTAGAACTTTTCTGGTGTGTGTGCAAAACATAGAAAAGAAGTTGGGTTTTGGAGATGATATAGGCATTTCTTTTCTAGCCAAGTTCATACCATTTTTTTCTACCCTTTGGCATGATTTTAGTTAGCCCCATTGAGACTTTAGCCTATTCTTTGGTAGCCTTATATGTAGACTATTCCCTTCTTTGATTGACTATAATTTGATCCATAGATCCTAAGAGCTTTAGATGTTAAATTAATGAGTTTAAGAAGCGTAAATTTTAAGAAGTAAAAAAAGTGAAAGAGAAGTTCCAAAAGAGTAACTATTGGTATGAAAAAGTTTATGTGTTATTGTTGGGAGTAAGGTAATGAAAAAGATAGAAACTGATCAATACTGAATCATGTGTTGATAAAAATTACTCCCTCCTTAATATGCATGAAGTAACTTAAAGAGATGGGGCAAAACAAAAGAAAAAATGAAGGTACAGGCAGTGAAAGTTGGTTGTTTATAAAGTATTCTAATGTTTAATGTGATGTATTAAAGCGCTTAGGGAAGATAGTCACTATCACTGGCCAGAATAGTTCCTATCCATCCCTTAGCCTACATTACAACCCTTAAAGTCCTATGATATTAAACATTAACATTCTTATATAGTAGAGTACTACACTAAAGGAAAGCCTATGGTTTATCTTATGTGACATGTGAATTCTTTGTGAGAGTGAGCATAATTTGATTCTTATACCCATCCTTATGATAAATTGCATCTTTGTGAGTAAATATTGGTAACTCTCTTGTGGTGAGGGCACATGTTTGATAATAGTTGGGTAAATTATATGATCTCTTTGATTAAGTAATATGCATTAGTTTTCCAACTTGGTGGAGTTAATTTATTATGCTAAAGTGTTTCAGAGTAGTATTCAAGAGTTTCAATTGTAATACAGCATGCTTAGAGGAAAACTTTCTATCTGTGTAGTCATTGTATTTCTAGATTGAGTGCATTACTTGTATAAGTAGTGTTGGGGTCTTCCTTAGATGATTCTTTATGTAAAGAGTTGTTCGAGAAAGAACAAGGCGTTAAGTGTGGGGTGATGATCTTAGGTGGATTCATGCACCTAAGTGTTTTTATTTAACCTTAACTAGCTTAGTTTCAAGGATTCTCAGGTGTACAATGAGTTATATTCGTATAATTAAGTATCTAAGTATGAAAGTACATTTTTATAGTGTTTAATGTGTGTTCAAAACTAGATCATAACAAAAATGTGTACTTGGAGTCTTGAACTATGTGCGATCAAGTTTATCTTGCTTGATTCTGTTATGCATTTAAGAATTAATTAGTGGTGTTTTATGATATAGGATGTTAAATATGATATACGAGAGCAAAACAAGGTCTAAAATGATGAAAAAGCATCTACGAAGTGAGGAACTTAACCCCAAATAGATAGAGCTTACTTTGCCAAAATCTAAAAAATTTGAGCACAAGGGAGTGCAACGTCGTTAGATCTCTATGTTAAGGGTGTGACACACCCTTAGTCACAAATAAAACTGGAAAATTCTAATTATCCTCCATTATAAGGTCATGCCACGCCCTTATCATGCTAACTAGAGAGTGTGGCATGCTCATGTGTCAAATTCTGGCACTTGTCCCTGAGTATAAACAAAACACTCCAATTATTTTGAAAACTCCTTGGACGACCTTTAGGGCTTTATATAAATTTGATAAGGCTTTATTTAGGCTTTTTATATCTTTCCCTTAGTTTACTTTTGGATTAATATATTAATTCCATGATTATGATTCTTTGAAATTTGATGAGTGGCTAAACACCCTCATCCGGTGTTGAGGCAAGAACATATGTACTTAAGCTTTTAATTAAGGTGGTTTATGTTATTAATAATTATTGGTTGTCCATATATCCATGTATTTACTATCCGATGAATTTGCAACCCTTAGAATAGACACATATTTCTATCGGGAGCCCGAAAGGAGGAGCGATAGAATAGAACATGGGATATATAGGATGGGATCATAATCATTAAAGGGAATGAATTTATGATTTGAATTTAGCATAGGAATATACCTAATTTACCCTATTTGATTCATAAACTAGAGAAAATACAAATGTGTTTAGCTTAGTTCTTGAATCCCCACTCAACGATGTAGTTGTGAGGCTAAGTTAGATAGTTGATTATAGACTAAAAAGACCGTAATCATGTTATCAACCTAGTGAACAATCGAACAAGATAATTAACTTAACAAACTAAATTATATTGTTAAGTAGGATTGTTCGTAGTGCCTTATCCCTGGGTTCCTCCGCATTATTGTTAAAGTACTTTTCTCTACTGCATTGTTTACTTTTAATCTTAATTTACTATTCTTAAACTATATTGGTTACTTTAGCACTTGTTTGATCTTCATAGTGACCTAGATTTGGATAGTTGTTGAACACAAGTCCCTATAGGATTGCTACTTGGATTTCAATGGCCACTTTACTACTTGGGTGGCCATGTACACTTGCTTGTGCGCTTGGGCACAACACTGATCGCCATATAATGTATCATATATTTACTCAACGATATTTAAGTTTGAGGAAACTTAGGTAGATGGAGTCTCTCAAAGATTATGATGCCAATTCTCTATCATTAGTGTAAAGATAATATGGTTGTCGATGCTCTTAGTAGAAAGATTGAAAGAATAGTAAGTTTAGGGTATTTGATGGTTTCTCAAGATCCATTATCTAGAGAAGTTTAGTTTATAGCTAATAGATTTATGCAACTTGAGGTGTCTGAGAGAAGTGGATTTATAGCTAGTGTAGAGGCAAGGTCATATTTTTTAATAAAATCAATGATAAAAGTTGAGTTTTTAAGGAAGTAGACTGAGCTTGACTACCTCCATTACCTTTCTCAGAAGAGGGGAGATGTCTTAGTTGATAACCAGCCTAACCACATCCATAATATCCTTTTTTTCCATACATGTAATTTCTTGGGTGGTTCTTACATCACTAGATAATTATGGCACTGGTCCTGATGAACTCTCGTAGAAAGAAGATCGACTCCCACCACTAGTTCTCTATTGTATGAAGACAAAAATAATTGTTCTTTCCTTATGTTCTGTCTTTACCTCTCTTTTATTTTCTTCTCTTCTATCTACTGGGCATGAGTCTTCAGTTTGAAGATATCTACATCCTTAATTAATATAGAAGTCTTACACTCCTTCGCCAAACCTAAAACCCCAAAATGAACTTACTCCACTTAGCCATCTACTTGCCACTATCTCTAGAGCATACCTAGATAGCTGGGTGAACTTTAAAATTATTTTGTCACTAAAATAGACCCCTACTTCAAGTTCATAAAATCCTCAAACTTTTCCTCCCTTAACTCATTCTAAGAGATATTATCAAGAAATGCTTCAATAAAATCACTTTAAACTGCAAGAGTTGCAGTTTTTCCACAATTGTCCTTCTACTAAGTGAACTAGAGGTAAGATACATCCTTAAGATGATAAAAAGATAGATCAAACTCTCAACTTTAGACATTATCACAAAACAACTAGAGCAAGAGTACAACTGTGTTACTTAAAAGGAACATCTTCTCAAGGTTTTGTACTCCGAGAGTGATCAGCAGTGATATTGATTCACACTTTTGCAACAAAGTATTTTGTTCTCTACTAGAAAAGTATGGATTCAAGCAACATAAGGTGCCTACCCACTATCATTTGCAAACTAGTGGATAAGTAGATGTGTCCAACCAAGAAATAAAGATTATTCTTTCCAAAATCTTGAGTGCCAACAAAATTGATTGGGCTCAAAAGCTTGATGATGACATAAGGTCATATAGGACCGCATATAAAACTTCCATCAGTATGCCACCATATTAGTTAGTCTTTGTCAAGGCATGTCATTTGCCAGTGAATTGAGCACAAGGCCTTATAGATACTAAAAGCTCAACCTTAGTTAGAGTGATGCCTCGTACTTGAGACTTGAACAAATGATTGAAATGGATGAGTTTTCATTGAAAGCATATGAGAGATTTGTTATGTTGATAAGTTGCAATTTTGCAACATTCGTATCTCTTTTCTTATTATTTTATGTTTTTAATCTATAATATGAGTCTAATTATCCTTTTAACGATGATTATTTCAGGTATTTTGATTTATAGGGAGTTATGATGAAAAGAAGTAAAATAGTGTCAAAATAGAGCTAAAACAATAAAGTTGGACGACCTGGGTAAAGAAATACCCATCACAAACATGGTGAAAAGAGGTAGTGATCGCCATGTCCTGATCAAAGTCAAAGCCTTAGTAATATCTAAGTAGATTTCCAGGATAGCGGTCAACCAAAAAGTGAAGGCATCACTATCGCAATGGTCAAGGCTCGCGATAGCGATAAGTAAAAATATGTCAGGTGTTAGGGCTATTTTGGAATCTAATAATTTCAAATAAAATTTATACAAAACTAAATTCTAAGCCATTACAAGACAATCATTGACATATTTCTCAACCTTTGAGGCTAGGGTTCTTGACCCAACACCCTTGGAGTGAAGATTTGGAAGCTTTGTAGTGAATATCTCTCCATTTTTCTTCATTCCAATCCTTGTTACTAAACATTTAGGTGGAGATAAATTTAAACATAGATAATGTAGTTAGAGATAATGCTATGTTTATGTTTTGGATTTGGGTTTTGAATCTTATGCTTTTGTATTAATTGATTCCTCTTTGGTTTATGAATGGGTTTTTCTTGTCAAAATTAACCTCTTACATCAGTTGATTTATGAAGAGAGTAGCTAACCCAAGGACTCTCCCATTTACTTCGATTAATCTTGATAGAGTCAATTGAGGTTGGAAAAGGTTAGTTTAGCATGATTTAGAATGTACGACCTGTCTTATGGATTTGAGCTAGACATAGGAAAATCCTAGTGTAGCTAAAAGTTGGGTTTGTGATTCATGCTTCTTAGATTGGTTTGAAAGAACAAGTGAGGACTAAACCCCAATGGTTGAAAAACATTAGTGGTTCATTTCGAATCCAAGGTTTATTTGAAATCCATCATTAAATTATGAGTAGTTAATTAAAATAATGGATCGTTGATAGAACCATCATTTGCATCGTTTGTGAAAGCCATTGAATAAATTGTTCATAATAATTTTGTTCTACTAGTGTTATGTTTTAATTATTATAAACCACAAAGAATTTGTATCTTTTTTTGGTATTTTTGTAAGTTGCTTTTACTCCATACTTTTTCGATATCTAGTCATATTGTTCTTTGTGGATTCGACCCCAACTCTATTGTTGGAAAAAATATATTGCGAATGACCGGGTACAGTCATTTCTAGGGTGTATTTGAGCATTATCACCTATACTAAGAGAATATGAAGATGTATCATAATCATAGGATTAAGAAGCTAGATTTTTAGTCCTAGGGACTTGGTATTGCTATTCCATTTGAAGCTCTAGTTATTTTGGGAAAACACAAATCCAAGTTGTTTGGTGCATTTACTGTGACACAATTTCTCCCTTCCAAAGTTTTTAAATTAGAGAACAAAAAAGAGGAATGCTTTAAAGTTAATATCTAGCATGTGAAATAGTAATTTTGCATATTCAAAGAGGTAAAACTAATAGTAATGTTGTATTATGCTGAATTATGAGTAATAAAGCTACCCAAGCCATGTCGCGATATACATCAGGCACTACTGGGAGGCAACCCATGATTATTGTGTGTACAAATGATTTAATATTAAGTATTATGCTATAAATATGGTTGATGTGTGTGTTGAAATGTATAGGTCTAATATTGAGTATCATTCTATAAATATGGTTGATGTGTGTGTTAAAATAAATAGGTGTAAGATCTTAAATTTGATAGAGGTGATGGAAACGGTGAAGTATCTTCGATCAAATTGTTACTTTGAGGCATCTAGTAGGTGGAATAAGGATAAGAAGGATGGAATAAATAATAGGATGTAGGGAAATCATTGGAACATCACCTTAACTATCTCCTAGGAGCTAGTTCGAAGATATTCTAGTTAAGGAAAATGTAAATGTCAAAGGAAAATCAACCAACTGATGGTCCGTCGATTTGACGTCGAACATCACCCAAATAAGAAATATTTTGTATAAGCCAGATGACTTTTCTGATAGGCTGTTGGGTAGCCGATGAACCTTACATTAACCATCAAGCAAAAGCAAGTTAATTGTTCTTTAAATAAGCAAAACTCACCATCGCCAAATTACAATTCAACATATTACCATATCCCTAATAACATTCTAACCCAAACGCAACAAAAATTCAAGCTTAATCCACCCTAAGAAAAAATGACCATATTCAAACCGTAGGGATTAAATGTGAACTGCTTCTAAGAGTCGATTTACATTTGACTCCTTCTTTAACTTCTTCACACACGATCACATCACCATTTCTCTTCCATAACCCCTAAATCTTCAAAACGCAAGCCTTTAACTCCATATATGACCTTCCCAATCTGTGTAAGTTCCAATCACCACTATAAAATCATATATCCCTTAAGTTTTTCATTGAATAGTCAATTGATATGTCATAAAGTTCATTTATTTCTTCCGTACAGTCTTCATCAAGGTATGAAATTTTGTTCTTTCTTTTAATTTAGTTTATTTTATGTTGTATTGCCTTGGTAACTTGTTCATAAGCACTTAATTCTTATTGAGTCATAGAGAAAAAAAATGTTTTTATTCCATAAATAAAATTCTGGTAAAATTATATTGCCGACCAACTCAATTTTGAAATGAATGGGATATGAAAGGGTCAAGTCTAAGCAACTCAACTCTAGATGATTACAAATATTTCCGTAACCCGGTGAGATTTACATTTCAGATGAGTTTGTAACCTTAATTATATAATGAAAAGTTGAACAATTTGAAAGATGTTTCCATCCAAATTCTTTGTTTTGAAATTGATTTGAGGTGACAGGAAAACCCACAGACCGTCACATGGTCCAAGAGTCTACTTTACCATCATAGCCTATAAAATAATGTTTGAGTTTGTTAAGGTACAACATTGTTGATGGACTACTAATAATTTGATGGACCATCACTTGAACCGTCAGCAAGAACCTCAGTGGATCGACGGGTTATCCAATTGTTCTTAGATTATCAAGTTAATAAATGAGGTAAAACTTCTTTTCACTATTTGAATAGTTTTGATTTGATGCTAACACAACTCCACCATAGGTAGTTATGCCTCCTGAATTCCAACCCACGTATTTAGGGGCTTACAAAAATTACAAAGAGGACACCATCTCTCACAAAATTAAACAAGCGACAGACTCAACGATCAAAAAGGCAGAGGATGCACAAGGCTACCATACTAGAAAAGCTGGTAGACAACAACAAAATTCTCCCTATTCTGATGAGGGACCCTCTAATAGGGATCCTAGTATGAGGCCTCGAGTTTGAATGCAGATAATGAGAGTAGTAATGATGCCACAAAGAGTTATGAAGCGGAACCAAGGCCTATCCAGATAAATTCATCAAGAGAAAAACGTTGGGGGTTCCATGAAGGAATGCGCTGGAAAATAAAGGGCTTCCATATGTACTTCTAAGATGGCTTGACTACTATAGGAGAATGGCAATCTTAAAATACCAATTGCTAAGGAGGTTTAATTTTTCTCATCCAATCTTTCAAAATATCAATAGATATAGAAATGGTTAAACCATTATAGCATTGAGTAGACTGGCACAACAACAGGGTACTATAACCCAATTTGGTCTTTGAGTTCTATGAAAATTATGTTGCTACTTTGGATAATAAATGTAAGAAAGGATAGAAAGTAAGAGATTTTCCAACGTTAAATATGTTTAAAGTTTTTTAGTCCTGGTAAATATTTTAGATCAAATGATCAACCACTTTTATATGGGCATGATTTTATACCATCATCTAGCATTACAGATTTTGAACACAAAATGAGGGATAGTTATAACCAGCTTGTGGTTCTCCCAAGTCATAGCTAAAGTTGAGCCAACTTAGTTAAAAAAATGCAAAAGGAAAAATATCTTTAGGGTGACTTTAACTTCATAGCGTGGGCAGTGGGTGTCTTCAAATATGTCTACAGGAAAATCAGTTAATTTAAGATGGAGAAATTATGGTGTATTGTTTAATGTCATGGTATAAGATAAATTTTGGCACACTCATACTTGATGAAATAAGAATACGAGAAATAAAGACCTCTACTTCTATTTCATTCTCTTACCTCTTTAGTAGATTGTATAAATAGTCTTAAGTGCTAGTGCTAGCAGGGATCGATGGCAAGGTTGTCACATCAAAGAAATACTATATCAAGAGGTCAAAACATAAGACCAAGTTTGAACTATGAGTCCATAAGATAGTGCCTCACATCATCGAGTCTGGTAGTCATGTTGTATAAGGTACATCCTTAGAGATGTTAGAAGTTACCATAGGCATAGAGATAACTCTTAACACTATTATAGTGACTTCCCAATCTAACATTAGTGATACTAAAGCCACACTTATGCCAAATTCAGTTGATAATGCTCAACTTACTCCCATGTTTAAGGGGTAAGGCAGTCATTGTCAATATCCCAACTCGCGTTGGGTCGAATCCACAAAGAGTGAAATGCAAATTTCAAGTCCTATGGGTGCTCTAGTTACTAAAAGGATACCAAAATGGAAGCAAACACAACATATAATAAAAGTGGGGGATTTGGTTTGTATCAACTTTTGAGTTATAATAAGCTATAATGACACTTTAGGTTTAAAAATCAAGTTTAGGGAGAATCTTGGGATTATGTCTTCCTAAAGGTATAAAGTGTGTAGGTTAAAGATAGTTCATCATGATATCTAGTTGATTAGTGAGAGATATGCTAGATTGAAGGTCTTTGCGGCTAGTTTTTCAACTAAACATCAAAGATTTTACCCATTGTCTCTTTTGAGCACCTAACAAGTGTGTCGTTCATAGTCACCCAATACCTTAATCAGGAATCCTTATTTCTAGGAAGATTCCCATGACATGACTTACACTCCATTTACACTTATTTCTAAGATTGAAAAAGGTACTCAACCACATATATAATTATCCACCATTGTATTGTCCCACTATAGCCCTTTTTCAAGGATGATATAGGTTCCCATTGGTTCACCTTCATTCCTCTTTCAAGGATGATGAAGGTTTTCTAGATTTTGGGTTTTTCACCCATCAAACCAATTTGGAGGTTTGGGGTTTTCACCTATAAAATTCAAACTATTATACTCAAGCAATGGTGAAATCCATATTCTACAACTAGAAATCATGTAAGCACATCAACACGCACACATAAATACACTTTAGTTCAACATAATGCCAAGACTAAATTACTTAGCTACTCATGAAGAAAGTAGAGAAAGATATACCATAAGGATTATCCAAAGCATCCATTCTTCACTAAACACTAAGAATTCAAGTCTCCAAAATTAGTTACAATCTTGCCTAATTAGGGTTCTTGTTTCAAATACTAAAAAATCTATGAGGTAAGAAATACCTGTATAATAAAAGGTTTTCCCCTATATAAGGTTTGGGATTCGGCCAAGTGTAATTACAAAACTGCCATGGGCAACATTCTCTCTTTGTCGCAATCGCAAGAGGTTATATGCGTCCATAATATGGTTTTCCAATCGCATTCTATTGACAATCTTGACTGACAAAAATCGCGGCCTTTGGCCTACGATCGCGGTAACTAGAGCTGATGACTGCTCCAGGTTTTCAGCTCCACTTCTTTGCTTCCACTTGATCTCTTTTAGCTTTAATCCGTATTTTTCCATCTCACCAACTCTATGCCTGAAAAATGTGGATATTAGTGCATTAAATCATGATTATGTCTCATTTATTTATACAAAACTTGGTAGTGTCCATGAAAGTTGAGTGCAAATAAGTGGTAAAATTACCACTCATCAACACCCCCAACTTAAAACCTTGCTTGTCCTCAAGAAACACCACCTTTTATCATGAGACAATTTCACATGTATGCCCATATTCTATTACCCAATGATCATGATGACTTTATCTTGATTAATACCATAAAAAGATCTTCACACATGGGTAAAATAATTTTGACTACACCCCTTAACATAAAATGGAATATTGATGGATGCAATAGACTTTAAGAAGAAACCATTTGACAACTACTAATACTCTAGAAATGACTCATTTCTTGACCTCAACCACATTATATTTCCTTTTATCTCATTGTTCAGAAGGTGACAAAATCACCTACATCAACTTGATCATATGCCTCCTCATAAGAAAGAATATTTCACACATCTAGACATCATCCATGCAACAAGGAATTTAAGTTCAAACACTCTCTCTCTCAAGAACTCTCAAAGATAACAAGTACCATGCCATAGACTTTCCCCTATTTTCAATCGCCACTATAATGATCACATTTGGTTTGGAACCGTGAAGGACTTTTTGAGCTTGTAATGTTAATTTATGGTAGGGTAGGATATCAATTTAGGACAACAAGGCTAAACCCTCCTTGAACTTCTACAACACACTATTTTTAATTTTGATATTGGGTTACTTCTTTTCTTTCACTATTGTGCCTACATTGCCTTTCTTGATTTTCCCACTTTATTTCAACTTTTCTTTTTCGTTTTTTGTGCATAATTCATGCATTTCCTTCCTTTGTTGGATCCTTTCTTTCTTCTAATTATTTTTCTTTATTTGCTTAAGCATGTCAGCAGTTTTTTAAGGCTTCGTGGCCCAATATCACCTCTTTCAACATTTACCACCCCCAACTTAGGCTTTTAGCCTCAAATTGCATTCTTAAGTTCAAGGAGGATAGGGTTCAAGAGAGGGATAATGAAGGGTCCTGCTTGCAATGTGTTTCCCAAAGAAATGTACAAAGTCTCAAAGTGGGTGACTAAGGTTTATATTTATGTATTGGTAGGATTTTTAGGCTAAAGTGGGCTTCCAATGTCACAAAGATGACCTATGATCATTTTACCAACCAAATACAATCAAAATTTATCCTTGAAACACTAATGGGGCAAGTTCTATGTGGTACAAGTACACATGAGATATAGAAAAATACGCTGCCACACATGGCATGTGAATTTTGTCAAAGGGGTTCAATTTCTCCTCCTGCTTGAGGAAAATAATTTTCCTAAGTCACTTTTCTGAGTCATAAAAAGTGAAAAAGTTTTGTTGCAAAGTTGGTCATGTCCATGCCCTAGAGTTTTTCAAAAATTTTGGATGGGTGGGGGTGTTTGCTTTGGATTTGCAGCAAGCATAATTTTCTAATCATGGAAACAACCCAAGATCTTGTCTCACATTGAGGCTTTAATACGGGATACCCACCCATATGGCTACTAAGACTCTGCCAATAGGTATGAATGCGATCCCTAATCAACAATGCCACAAGTACTCAGACTTTCCTTGCATTTGTGATCTTGATGCCAAGGGTACTCAGACTTCCCCTGCATCTATGACTAAAACCCAATCACGATGCTTTTCCCTTAAGAATTTCATCACTCAATCTATCATTAGGAAAAGCTCGTCCGGTAACCAAATTATAATAAAATAACAATCTAGGAACAAAGTAACTAATCCATGTAATTATGGTCACCATCAGAGTGCCCAAATATTGCAACCCAAATAAAAATAAGAATCATCTAAAAGAGCAGAAACATATGCAGAAATATCAATAATACAGGCCCAAATCAAATGAATCCGGAGATAGGCATCCCCAACTTAAAAGGTAGCAGTATCCCCGCTGCATAAATAATCAAGTATAAAAGAGATAAGGGTTCTTCCTAAAACCTCACCAAGGGTTGTTGTCACTCTCAGACTATACATCATCCTTATTCTTCTTAAGATCAGACCAATCGGCTAGGGCCTCATCATCACTCTCCACCCAGGAGGAAGGAAGTCAATCTCAGGGTTTTAAGACTTTCTATAGGCCCTTCACCCCCCCTCCATATCTTGTTAAAGAAGTCATCCCTCTTCTTCTCCCTTATGACCATCTTTTTATGTGCAATCCAGAGATCTCGATGTGATTCCACCAAAGATGAGTAGCCTTTATCAAGCCTAGCAATGGTATCTTTTTGCTTCTTTTGGTCCTCTCTGTACTTCTCATAATCAGATCAAGACACATATGAATGATGAGTGGTGGAGGGCACTCCCGGTCCATGGGGAAAACTAGACACAAGCTCTCTGATGGCATCAATATCAACTCCAATATCGTCAAGAGGGCCAGTGGTGGATGGCCTATAAAACTCAAGCTCAATATATGTTGATTTCCCCAAGTCGATCTTTTGCTTCTTGCTTTTGCCAGGTGCGCCCTCCCCTTAAATTCTCAAGGGGTATATGGGGGCAAGGGTGCACCCAAGTATCTCTAGTATACTCCTCAACCCCTGCTATCCTACAAAGCTTAGTAATTAATGAGGGAAAGAAGAGATACGTACCACCTTGGTCCTTGAATTGGCCTATTTTATTAACCACGAGCTGACCAACATCCAAAGGAATGACGTTTAAAATGCAAGCAACTATTTTAGCTCGCAGATCTGGTACTACTGTCATATGTGTGCAAGGGGAGACTCGGCTACATATAATGTGCAACCAAATTCGAGCCTCGAAAGTGAAGTTATTTATGAAGATGTTGTTTTTTGTTTTCATAGACGAGACTTCTTTTCTGGGACACAATCTTTCAGCCAACCAACTTCCCTACTTACGCCCTTTCGCTTTGAATTCCCCCACGTCTGCATGTGGGAGCCTATAAACATCATTGATTTTCTTCTCCCCAAAGCGCAATGTTTGTCCCTGGATCATAATAGTCATATTGGATGGGTCCAAGAAAGAAACTGCGCTAATGTTGGCATGGAATTCACAGTCCCATTGCTCATTTACATTGCATGGATCCAGGGAAAAACACTTCCACCTTGTGGCTTCAAACTTGCCATGGAATGCTGGAAGCTTTTTTGACACATTGTCTAAGCAAATTCCTCTCTCCAGGAGTAGCTTTGTCCTCGGAAGATCACTATAATAGTGAGTGTGGCACTCAGGTGCCATGAATCGAATGTGATTATATTTATCCATGCTATTATCCTGAAATAAGTAGGCACACATAATGTTAATTAATGATATTTTTATACACAAACTATGCCACATTGTTCACTAAAGCTCATTCAATGGGTACTTGGTGGTGTTTGGTTAAAAATTTAGAGTGAAGGATTTTTGGCATGGCAGGAAATTACCCTTGTTATCACGATCGTGGTCCATAACCGCATTCGCACTATATAGATCATGGTCCAATGACTGCAATCATGGTAACTTAAGCACATGAATTGCTCTCAAAACAAGGCAAAATAAGTTAGAATAATGACACCAAAGTGTACAAAATCACCTTAGATCATCACCCCACACTTAAACTCTTGTTCGTCCTCGAACAACTCTTTACTCTAAGCATAAAAATCTTAGGTGACACTACACTTCTACTAAATGCAAACACTCAAGCTAGTACTTCAATGACTACACGCAATGCAAGTTTCTACACAAAGTATGTTATTTACACCATTGAAAGTTCAAGAATTCTACTCCAAAACATCCTAGCCTCAAGAATTAACTCACCTAGTTGGCAAACTCGTGCATATTTCTCAATCAAGGACAGACATCATACAAATAACCCACATTCATCAAACTTGTTCCCCTCACAACAAGAGAGTTGCCCATAATCACTCACAATAATGAAATTTATAACATAATGGGAAAAAGAATCAAATTACGCTCACACTCACAAAGAATTCACAAGTTACACACAATGAACCATAAGCTTTCCCTTTGTGTAATCCTCCACTAATATCATAATGATGAACTTAGGATCAATTAGGTCTTTTTTGGGTTGTAATGTAGGCTAAGGGACGGGTAGGAACTATTTTGGGAATAGTGACTAACCTCTCTAAGTGCTTTAATACACTACATTATACATTTAAAACCAATCTCCAACAACAAAATTACACTTTTTTCATCCACCCATAACCTTTATTTTTGCCCCATCTCTTTTAAGCAAATATGCTACTACCACATAAATTAATTTTTCTCTTTTCACAATCATGGAAATATTTCTAGAATCAATTATATCACATCCATCCACCACATATCAAATATTAACACCAATAACTATTACCTTGAGGCATCAATTTCACCTTTTTCTTCTTCAATTTCTCAAATTCCTTACTCAATTATTATTTTCATTAAAGCACTAGGAGCTTTTTGGATTAAATTAAGGTCTATTAAAAGAGAGATTAGGCTACATATGCGGTTACCAAAGAAAATAAGATAAAGGCTCAATAGGGTTAACTAGGATAATGCACAAAGAGTAGGACAAAAGGAAGGTATAAAACAAGGCTATCAAAGAAGTGCCTATATCATCTCCTAAACCCACATTCTTTATTTTGCTTCACACATACACTGGGCAAGTTATAGAAATCACATGCAACAAGGAATATACAAAAATCTCAAACGCTCATGGCATATGCTCAACTCAATAGAATCATCATAGACTCCCTACCAAATAATAACATGAATTCAAATTTAAGCCAACAAATACTAGAGTCACAAACATGAGCCTAGGAGTCTCAAGAATAGTAATTCACTCAATACATGCTTTTCCCAATAAACCCACTTGCATCATGTAATCAAAAATAGCACCAACAAGAAAATCTTACTCAAAAAAAAAAAAAATTGAACCAAAATTTGGAAATTATCCCACCCCACACTTAAATATCTACTTTGTCCCCAAAGTGAACTTAAAAGTAAGAGATAGAAATACTCCCTGAGGCCTCTAAGCCTAGCTAGTAGCATCTTTATATGAAAATGAGATCCATGGGACCTCACACCCAGTCTTTGCCATGCTCCTTAGCTCAAGTTTATGGTACTCATACTTTCCATTAACCTATGACTCAACCAAAAACAAAAACTACGTAAAATAAAAACTAAAAAAATTAAAAAAGAACATACCTAATTAACTTGGGTTGCCTCCCAAGCAGCACCAGATTTAGTGTCACGGCATGACCCATATCAACTCAACTATATTCCTTTACCCTTTTATTCCCATTTGGGAGGAAATTTTTTATTCGTTTCTGACCTCTTGAGTTTGCACTCTCAAGGTCAACATCTCTTTCAGTTTCAACCTTTATCTTGTTTGGAAATAGTGGATTCAGCTTGGGTTGTTCAATCATGTAATCTAAAGAGGTCTTTGGTGGATTAAATACCTCACACTTTTCTCTTTCAATAATATTGATCACACACAAATCTTTAACTTAGGACGTTACATTAGGTGCTTGTAAACATCAAATACCACATCTTCATCATCTACCCTCATCTTGAGTGTGCCTTCTCTAACATCAATCAAGGCCACTCCAGTTGCTAAGAATGGATGCCTCAAAATGACTGGTACCTGTTCATATACCTCAAAATCAAGAACAATAAAGTCAGCACGTATAATGAATTTACAACCTTTATGAGGACATCCTAAATTATTCCAACTGGATATGTAAATGACCTGTCTACCAGCTGGAATACCACGATGGTCAGTTTTTGCTTTCCCAAGCCCAATATTTTAAATAGTGATAGGGGAATCAAATTTATGCTTTCCCCTAAGTCACTTAGTGCATGGACCTCTGTTCTCCCAATTTGAATAAGGATAACAAGATTTCCCAGATCTCTTAATTTCTTAGGGATTTTTGGTGTCATCACAGCGCTACACTCTTCAGTGAGTGTTATTACTCCCACATACTGTAATATCACCTTTTTTTTCTACCACATACCTCAAGTACTTTGCATACTTGGGCATACTCTACAAAACATCTAAAAGAGGTAAATTAATATGAAGCTCTCTAAATGTGTCAAAGAATTTTTTGAACATTGCATCCTCCTTTGCTTTTATTTTTCTCTGAGGGAAGGGTAGTGATGGCATGTTCTTCACTTCTTTTGCAACAACTTTTTCTTTCAAGTACTCAGACTTTCTTGAATTTTCAGCAACTTTGTTATTTACCTATTGGGTCACCATATCAGCATTTACCTCATTTGTTGCCTTAGGAGGTTCTACTTGAAACTCTTTACCACTTCTCAAGGTGATTTTCATAACCTACTTTGGATTTTCTATACCTGCTGGCAACACTCCTTGTGGTCTAGTATTTAATGCTTGATGGTTTTTCCTGACGTGCAACTCTAAACTTCTTGTGGCCTCTTGCAAATTTTTCAAGTCTGCATCAAACTGTGTCTGATTATCTAAGATCTACTTCAACATCTCTTCCGTGTTGCTAGTTGACTGATTTAAATGGGCCTGTGGCTGTGGGGCATTCCATGGCTAATTTGGTGGTTGAGTCTGCCACTTCATGTTGTAAGCATTACCATAATTTAGCCTTTGAGCATTGCCTACATACATCAAAGATTATGGATTTGAAGCACATATATCCGTTGCATGACCACTATTTCTGCATACCTCACACCAACCTGTAGCTTATTGGACGGTATTGACTGTGGCTGTAAGTTGTGCTTCTCCCAACTCCATGTTGTTGAACGATGTGTTGATTAAATTTTTTAAGGAAGAAACCTGTGCTGATAGGGTTGTGAATTGATCCACCTCTAATACACCCGCAATGCTTTTTGTGGCACTTCTAGAATCTAAATGCCACTCTATATTTCCTTGTGCTATGTAGTTCAATAATGTGTACAGCTCATCTAAGTTAATTCCAGTGCTTGACCACCTACGGCTGAATCTAGAAAAATCTTCGTATTATGATCAAGAGCTTCAACAAAAGTATGATAAAGTACCTCATTAGACTATTGGTGGTGTGGATAATTCCGAAGAAAGCCTTGAAGTGTTCCCAAGCATGATAGAGGTTTTTATCAGGCTTCTGTTTGAAGCTCACTATCTCACTGCGAAGTATCGCAGTCTTGCCTGATGGAAAGAATCTTATGAGGAACTTTCTGGCTAAGTCATCTCATAATGTAATTGAATGGGTTGGCTCCGCATTCAACCATCTTTTAGATTTCCCCAAAAGTGAATGGGGAAATAGTGTCAGCCTCACATAATCTGGACTCACCCCAGTCGGAGTGAATGTATCAGTAAGCTCAATGAAATTCTACAAGTGGACTTGTGGATCCTCGTGTGAAAGCCCTGCAAGTTGTCCACTACTAATAAGAAGCTGCACCATATTGGGTTTCAACTCAAAATTCCCCCGAGCAACCAATCTTTGAATTGGGGAAGTTAAGTTCATCGGAAGTGGGACTGCCACTTCCCTAACCGTCCTATGGGCTGCTTGTTGTTCAGCCATAGGAGCAGGATTCTCTTGGTCTTCTTGGATTTAATGAATTATGGGGGAAAGGATTGCTTCTCTCCTTCATTGATGGTAAAGTTGCTCGGGTTTTGGGTTAGGTTCAACCAAGCCCCAATCCCGTGCCAGATTATTACTTTATAAACATGTTTCCTGCAAAAACAAAACCATGATGAAGCATAAAAACACCAAGTAAATATAAAAGAAAAACTAAAATAAATAATTTTCATATAACAAGTCCCCATCAACGGCGCCAAAAACTTGACAGCGCCCGAGCGCACACGCAAGTGTACGTGGTCTTATTAAGTAATATAGTATCCTTCAAGAAAGTTGAATATCGATCCCACAGAAGCTGGATTTAACAATGATGTAATTCTAGTTCACAGTTTAGATTAATTTAGTACAAGAGTAACCAAAAAGAGAGTTTGGAAATTAAAATTAAAGTAACAACGCGTAAATAAAAATACTTGGAATAATCAATAGATTAAAACCCAGGGTTAAAGCACTCTGAACAATCATACTATGTTATTGAATATGATTCGTTAACTTGCTTATCTTGGTTGTTGATTCGTAGGGTTAATTGCATGATCATGGTTTCTCAACCTCTAATCTTTTACCTAATATGGACATTACAACTACATCGTTGAGTGGGGATGTAATAATCCAATTAAGTGAATTAAGGCTATCCTCGTACGTTTGAATCAAGTAAGGCATCTAAGTACATCCCTGTCCTAGACGCTAAGTTTAATTCTTATTTAATAAAAGAATAAAAACCCAAACTTTGTTTATTCCTATGTTCTATCTCCCTATTCCCTCTCCCAAGATCAAAAGGTCGACAATATATGTATTCTAAGGGTCGTGAATCCTTAAAATAATTAAAACAAGAATAAACAAACAACCAAATACGATAAGCCTAATTTATCAAAATTAATTCAAAATAATAGTACTC
Source organism: Capsicum pubescens (assembly GCA_030864215.1). Lineage (NCBI taxonomy): Eukaryota > Viridiplantae > Streptophyta > Magnoliopsida > Solanales > Solanaceae > Capsicum > Capsicum pubescens. The sequence continues at coordinate 181,238,839 of CM061546.1, read as the reverse complement.
ATGTTCTTGGTTTTAACCCCGAAAAAAGGGTTTTTAGCTGATAATATTTATAATCACGATCCAAATAATTGAATACACGATATGATAATTAAAGATTAAGTTAAAAAATAATAAACCTAATTATATGTAGTAGCAGCCACCGAATTGTTGTCCGCTCACGTGTCGAGGTTCCCAGGTGTGACCAAAATTATGTAAAATCTCTTCTCCAGTTGTTCAAAGTTGACCAAAATATATTATATATATATAGTGGCCATTGACCTAATTATAAGGGATTAAGGAAAGATTTCCTCTCTATCCTCAAAAAGTGTGCCCTTCAATTATAATAATGGTGGGACAGGCCACCCTTGTCGGCAGACTTAAATTTGATCGCACATGAACCCACTGTCTTAGATGAGATGCTGGCCGTGTTTGTGGTCAACGCGATGCGACGATATCGCATCAACTTACTGAAATTTGCATCCAAAAATCTAGTTAAGTGTTGAACGTCCCTTTTTTTTCTCATGCCTTTTGTAGTATATTTTCAATGAATTTCCATCCCTTTTATCAATAATATATCACCGTATTCACCTCAATAAAAGTCTCCTACATAATTACACACCACAATTTAGAGATCCAAACAACACAATAACCTCAATAATAAATCAAAACAAAAGCTAAGATAAAACAAATTTACAATGATCTTTACTTTTTATTCCAACTCTTGACTTAATCAAATTGAGATTTGCACATTACAAGCAAGTTATTCCACTCATAATTACATATTTAAACCATTTGAAACAAATTAAAAACATTAGAATCTACTGAAATCAACTAGACACATACCTATCTCAAGCTAGAAAAAATAGTTTTCCGAGTTGAACTCTAAATGACTCAATTAAGTACAAACTTATTTGAAAAATACTTTTAACATTATAATCACACACTTGGACACTTAAATACTTATTTATACCAATATGAACGCATTAAGCACATGAATTGATCACAAAATAAGGTGAAATAAGCTTGAATAATGACACCAAAGTGTACAAAATCACCTCAGATCAAACACTCAGTAGGTACAATCCATTTCGAACACATTTTGGGGTACTTAAGACTTCCCCACTTGTGCACACCATACTCTACCAGAGAACCACCACACAAATACCAAGTATGAAAATAATGAAACATAATAATCAAAGACTTAGGCTTTTTCTACATCATGCATTCTTTGGCCTATTTTCAAAAATCAAAGCATGAATTCAAGGCACCTACCGGATTTGTGATGCAAGAGAAATGCAAGGATATTATTGGAGAGCTCGCAAACTTGGCCAGAATTTGGTCCAATTAGAGAGTAAGATTTAAAAAGGGAGTGTGAGGTAAATGAGGGATTCAGCTAGTCATATAGCTGAGCAACTGTGGTCATGATTAAGTGACCGTGATTGCGGGAACACTGGTGGCTACGATTGAGACCAAGGGCCCGCTATCATAGTAACTTAGAGAATTTTTGCTCCCCTATTTCCCCCTATTCAGCTCAATTCACAAATTGACAACTTTTCCCCTATTCAGTTTTCAATACAAAAATTCCACACTTTCCCTTTTTTTAAGCTTATCCAATGTATTCTATGGTGCCACAAATGCATGGGTTATTGAAATACCAAAATCAAAATCTAAGCTACAACATTATAAAGAGATAATACAAGCCATTTTTGTGGCATTTGTGGGTTGCCTCCCACACAATGTTGTAGTTAATATCGTGGCACGATGTTTTTCTTTTTTCATTCTCAAGGAGGGTCCTCAATCCCCCTTTCTTTCTCCTCCTCTATCTCAATATCCACCACGGACACAACTTGAAGCTCTGTAGATTGCTTCTTTGTCTTACAAACCTTGAAAGTGACTTCATCCTCTTGCACCCTAAACTTCATCTCCCTCATTTCTAAGTTGATGATGGCCCTTTTGGTGGCTAAAAATGGACAACCAAGGATGATATGTACCTCTTGGTCCTTTTCATAATCCAAAACCACAAAGTTCACCGAAAGTATAAATTTGTCCACTTTAACTAGGACATCAAATAAAATTCCCACGGGCCTTCTTTATATATCAGTCCACTATTAAGAGTTCCATAGAGGTCGGAGTAGGGGCATTCAAACCAAGATTCTTATAGATGAAAAAGAGCATGAGGTTGATACTTGCACCAAGGTCGCATAGGGATTTTGTAAGCACATGCATTCCAATAGTACAAAGAATTTTAAAAGCTTCGAGATCATCTTTCTTTTCCATAATTTTTTTATCTACGATAGCACTACAACCATGGGTGACTTCAATGGTTTCACCTTCGACAAGATTCTTTTTCGACATCAATTTCTTTATCATCTTAGCATATCCCGGGATCTCTTGAATCGCCTCAAATAATGGGATGTTTATTAATAGATTGCTAAGCTTAGCCATGAATTACTTTATCTTGTCACCCTCCTATTTTCTTTGAAATCGTTGAGGGAATAGAAGAGAAACCTGGATTGTCTACCTTGTTTCACTTTATGGCTTTTCAACCTCAGCCATTTCTTTGTTATCTTTCTTATCTTATTCTTCTTGAATTTGAGGTAACACCTCTTTTGGCTTAGCCTTAGGCATCTTCCCACTCAAGTCTCCTTTTAAGTGATCATAAAGTATCTTCTCACTCCTAGTGACAATTTCTAGGACTTGAATGTTATTCTTTGGATTAGCAATTGTTTCACTAGGGAGTCCACCTCAAGGCCTATCATTTAATTACGTGGAGAATTACCCAATTTGGATCTCTAATTGCTTAATGGAGGTGGAGTGGGCCACCACTGTTTGAGAGAGTTGAGAGAAGACACCTTTCAATTCACTGACCATTTTATCCGTACCTTCCACCTTATTCAATACTCGGGCTAAAACATCCTCGGTCTTGAACTTTTCGGGGTCAATGGAGCTTGACACTTTGTTCTTATCTTGATTATTGTGGGGGTACATAGTGGTCATAATCACACTCTCTATCCCTCCAATCTCCATCACACTCATGGTCCATACAACCTTGATTTATACCTTGTCTTTGATAGGCAGGATAGGAACCCCCCAAATAGTTTGCTAAATATCGTATCTCATCATCCAACTTCTTGGCCGCCTCATAGGACTTAGATGATATGGTGTTCACTACTTTTGTGGGTGCACCCACAATATATTTTGTCAAAAGATCAAGTTGGGTCATCATTTTTGCCATGCTCTCCTCTCTTTCCTCATCCCACTTTTTTTTTCTTTGTTAACCATGGATATAGAGGGAGATCTTTTAGTAACTTTGGTATCTCGGGTATAACAACCCCGATATTGCTTCATCAGCTCTCCCAATAATTAAATTTTTGCATGGTTGTGCATTTTTACTAGGGAACCACCCGCCGTGTTGTCCACCATGATTTTCTTAAGTGGATCAAAGGGCCGGTAGAAGATTTGGAGAAGCATCTTATCCAGGACCTCGTGGTAAGGATATTTTGCCAATTTTCCATTGAATTTTCTCATTCTTCAAACAATGGTTCCCCTCTCAATTATCTAAAATTTATGATCTCATCTTGCATTTGGAGCATTTTGGATGGTGGGAAGTAACGATCAAGAAAAATAGTGGTAAGCTCATCCCAAGTAGTGATTGAACTGGGTAGAAGTGAACGAAGCCACAACACCACCTCGCCTATTAAAGAGAATGGGAAAAGGCAAAGATGAATAGACTCTTGAGTGATGTGTGTGATGTTGAAAGGTGCACACACCTCTACAAAATTCTTCAAGTGAACATTGCGGTCCTCATATGCTTGACCACCATATAGACCCTTTATTTGTAACAATTGTAATATAACACTAGTTACAAGGAAAACTCTATTCCCATTAGTTGGTGAGATACAGATTGTACTCATTTGGCCTACATCATTGAGTTGTCCCTCGTCATCGAGAATAACATCAAAGGGCCCCATGTTACTAGAGTTGTCATTCATTATTGCATTAACAATATGATCACCTACAAGAAAAAAACAAAGAAAGTAAATCACACCACCCCGGGTATACCCAAGTAAAAATAACACTTCACAAGGGAAATCTATATTTCACTCCCCGACAACGGTGCCATTTTAATATAGCTTAACTTACTCCCATTTTTAAGGGGTAAGGCGGTCGTTGTTAATATCCCAACTCGCATTGGGGTCGAATTCACAAGGATTAAAATACAAATTTCAAGTCCTATGGGTGCTCTAATTACTAAAAAAATACCCGGAATGCAAGCAAACACAACATATAATAAAAGTGGGGAGATTTGGTTGTATCTACTTTTGAGTTATAAAAAGCTATAATGATACTTTAGGTTTAAAAATTATGTTTGGGGAGAATTTTGGGATTATGTCTTCCTAAAGGTATAAAATATGTAGGTTAGACATGGTTCATCATGGTATCTAGTTGTTGAGTGAGAGATAGGCTAGCTCGAAGGTCTTTGCGGCTAGTTTTTCAACTAAACCTCAAATATTTCACCCATAGGCTCTTTCGAGAACCTAACAAGTGTGCCATTCATAGTCATCCAATACCTCAAGCGAGCATCCCTATTTTGAGGAAAATAACCATGACATAACTTACACTCCATTTACACTAATTTCAAAGATTGCAAAAGGTAGTAAACCACGTACTTAATTCTCCACCATTTCCTTGTCCCCCTATATCCCTATTTCAAGGATGTTATGGGTTCCCATGGGTTCACCTTCATCCATCTTTCAAGGATGAAAAAGGTTTTCTAGAGTTTGGGGTTTTCACCCATCAAACCCATTTGGAGGTTTTGGGTTTTCACCCATAAAATTCAAACTATTAAACTCAAGAAATGGTGAAATCCATACTCAATAAGTAGAAATCATGTAAGCACATCAACACCCACAAACAAATACACTTTAGTTCAATATAATCCCAAGACTAAATTACTTAGCTACTCGTGAAGAAAGTAGAGAAATATATACCATAAGGATTATCCAAAGCATCCATTTTTTACAAAATACTAAGAATTCAAGTCTCCAAAATCAGTTACAATCTTGCCCAATTAGGGTTCTTATTTTAAATTCAAAAATATCTATAAAGTAAGAAATACCCAAAGAAGAAAGGGTTTTGCATATATAAGGTTTGAAATTCGGGTAAGTGAAATTACAAAACTACCCTGAGAAACTTTCCCGCTTAGCCGCAATCTCATGAGGTTGTCCGTGACCGCAGCCAACTGATCTTGGGATGGTTCTACGATTATATTCTATTGACCATCTTGACTGACTGCGATTGAGGTAACTGGGGCTGATGACTGCTCCAGGTCTTCAGCTGCACTTATTTGCTTCCACTTGATCTCTTTTAGTTTCAATCCACATCTTTCCATCTCACCAACTCTATGCCTATAACATATGGATATTAATGCATTAAATCAGGATTATGTGTCATTAATTTATACAAAACTTGGTAGTATGCATAAAATTTGAGTACAAATAAGTGGTAAAATCACCACTCATTAGCTGATACTTCATGTGTTATACCAGTAAATCCAAAATATCTATTGAATTTGTAGAACTTTAAAAAAGTGATTAAGAGGTCTCAAAGGTTTGAATTATAGCTGAAGGTTCTTGCAAAACAATTTTAGCCATTTGATGAGAGAGCAGTAGATGCTACAGTTATTCCATATACATGCCTTCATGACCACATCAATGATACAGAGGGAAGAATCACTAAGTGATAAAAGGCAATAATAGTCCTTGATTTGGATAAGTTTTTAGTTGAATTAGAGAAGGCTAAAGCTGATATTGCTAATTTTCAACATAGATACACCATGGGATACCTGATTTTAGATTTGGAGGAGTCTATGGAAGAGGATGATAAAATTGATTGATGGGAAGACCTTTTAAATCCATGGGTAAGAGGTTATGAGAAAAGAAAAAGAATTCACAAAAATCCAAAAGAAAGAGAAAGAAGAAGAAATAATAAATATAAAGAAATGTAAGAAGATGTCCATAAAGGAAAGAAATATGGAGGAAGAGATGAGGTCTTGAATATTAGAGACTTTTCAAGTATGCCTCCCGGGAGAACTAGTGGTGTTGAGTTGAGCATGGAGTCATATACTCCACCACTTATTACATTGAGTTCAATGATTATCCCTAGCACCACTACCAATAATACTGCAACTATTACTATAACCCACTCAGTGTCATACAGCACAGGTGCCTATGGCACCGTAGGTAGTCCTTCCTCTAGGATCTCATAACTTGATTTTATGATACATTAGGGACAATGCATATCCTTTTGATGGGGTGGGGGTACATGTGTGATTCACCACTCAAGGATTTTTGTTATCATATCTATTTTTTACGAGTGTGTTATCTAGTAGAACTAAATGTTTAGAATGTCTTTAATGCTTAATGTTTTATGTGTTATCTTATGGTTGTGTTTGTAAAAAGAACATAGGCAAACTTATCTGTTGTGAAAAATAGAGACCTCTCTTGATGTTTCATAGCATGTGAACATATATTTTTAATTCATAACTGTTGTGGATCTTCGTATCACATCAGGCCTACATGAATGTGATAACTATTGCTTAAACTTGGGTGTGGACCTGATAGTTCATGGTTGATTATGCTATTATGTGCCAACTTTGTGTGAGGTGCTCTTTTTTTAGTTCTTACTCTATTTATGCAATTCCGAACTTACACAGTTTATCTTGTGTAGGTCATAAGATAGAGGATTAGGAAAAGATCATTGGCCTTGTATGATTTTAATCGACTTAATCCACATGATAGTACAAATGATGTAATATGTTCTTAATTCTCATAATTTGAGCCTAATTGACCTTTTATCCATTAGTTTATTCACCTTCTTTATTTTCTTGAAATCCTTGTCTTGGTCCTAGTCCCTCTTTGGGCATTGTATACCTCATCATTGGCAAATAGCCTAAGTTGAGAGTAGGTACTATAGAGGCTCCTTGTAGTGTTTGTTTTGGCCCTGATCCAATCTTGAATATGGTGCACCTCAACTTAGTCAAATCCCCTAAGTTGAGGTGGCCATAGTAAATAGATATGAAAAGAAAAATGGGTTATTAAAAGAAGAGACTAGTGATAAATGAGGGGAAACGGGGGTAGCTTGTGTGAAAAAAGAAAAGAGAAAAGAATTGTAAAACAAGTGGTCTTATCAAGCATTGTTGTTGTGCATATATCAATTGCTATTCGTACATATATTTATGTCTTTATTACTGTAGTTATAGCAAAATATAATTGTTGTTTGTACGGTTTTCAAAAATAAAATTTATCAACTGTTATTCAATGTTTACTACTACATATATTTGTGTCTTTACCACTGTAATTATAGAAAAATATAGTTGTCGTATGGTTTTCAAAAATTAAATCTCACACTTCAAATGTTTGATAAATGACTATGCATGTTGGATAAATTTTTATTCCAGAACTTTCTAATCTGAACAAATAACACATAAAATTAAAAATGCATTAAAATAGTGAAATAAATTATCAAGAAGACCTATTTAATATCCATCCCTTGGAAAAAATAAAGTGATAGTACAAGATTTACAACTTTCTTGGCTTTATTAAGTTAAGAAATGCAAGAGCTCTATTTTGAATCCTGGCAATTATTAATTGTCCACATTTCATATAAAACACAAACTAAACTGCTCAAGCCCAATACTTGGTCAAATTTAAGATAAACTAATTACTTTATTAAATAATCTAATAACTCAAAATATTCTAACAATTACACCAAATGAAAAAACATACAAATGTTTAAAACAACCCCAAAAATCTGAAAGTCATTGTATACCAAAACATAACAAATGTCAACAAATGAGTTCAACTCAAGAACAAATGGCAATATCCATGTCCGAAACAAATAGGCTAAGAACTAAATGGAGGACTCATGATTGTTCGGAAGATAAAGCTTACCCTTGAGTCAAAATGTAGTTTGCTCTAAAGCTAAGATCTCATTGAAAAATACTCTACACTCAACAAAAAATAAGAACATAGGTAGTATCAGTACAAATCCATTATTTATTGGTAAAGTCGTCAACCAATCAATATATATGTATATATATATATATAAAGGAGAAACATAGGTCTGCTGATGTGGCATCTCTCTATAATCCGCATTGTTATTTATCTTTTTTCTCCTTTTTTTTATATTTTTTCTGCATTTCTTTTTTTTTTTGTATTTATCTTCTTCAATCTATTTAATTTGTTCTTTAATTTTCACCTTAATTTTACTTAAAGTCTCTCATATAACTGTTGAGACATTAGTGAAAGAGCCAAAGAGACACTTAAACATTACTAAAACTACACTATAAATCTTAATTTTTCAATTATTCCTGCACATAATATGAACATAGATTCCCAAATAGAGAAGAAAAAAAGAGAAAGTCCAATACATAAGAAGAAGTGAAGCAATTTGATTCTTTTTCTTCTTTTCTTTATTTTTCTTTATCCAAAGTTCAACCAAATAAAAATATTTATGTTCATGTAGAGATTTTATCTCAACTTGATGAATTTTTATAAATACTATAAAATAAAAGAATGAAAACATATGTAACCAACAACAATGACACTTTAACCTTGCCTTTTTCCTTCTGAATATGATTTCTTTAAGAAAACAAATAAACACTTTCTCACAGTTTATCTAAAGATATTGCCTATTATGAAATAGGTCATGTGATCAATATTTTTCTTCAAGATAATAGGCTTCGTGAGAATATATTGCATTATAATTTCTTTAGGGGTAGTTTTACCTGCAATGACGGGTGCAACTACATATTCATACGGGCTTCTTTGTTGTTCAATTGTTGGCAACGGATTTGATGTGAAACCACTAGGAGGTGTTGGTGGTGGTGGTACCTTTGCACTCTCGCCTATGTCTTGACCTGAAGAGGCAAAATATAGATTTGTGGATTGAAGTACACAAAATGTAGAAACGTGGGCGCGAAGAAGAGAAATCCATATTTTTTATTAAATCAGATTATTTTAATCACGAATTTATAGAAAGAATGATGAGAGTATCAAAAGAAAAGTAGAATTATTTGGAGAATGTATCAATTTATTTGTGGAATTAATATCAAATTAGGTGGAGAATAGGGAAAATACATTTTGTGATTTGAAAGAAGATGAAGGGGTGAGAATTACTACTAGGTTATTTCTTTCAATTTCTCTGACTATATTATTTATTTCTTCTTTAATTTTTTCTTAATGATCTTTTTCGGTTTCATTTTTCCCTATGCATCTTTTTCAAATTAATGATATAGTTTATTTATTTCATTCCTCATTATTACTAATTCTTATTTCCTTACATTTTCTTATAAAAGTACACTACTAATCAATGAAGTAAATATTTTTATATTTAACAGGAAATGCAAGAATATGCATGGATTAAAAAAAAAATTATTTAAAAACTTAAAATGAAAGAAAATTAATTTACTTTTATCTCAATTTTTTAGTTCTTTTTCCTTATTTTAAAACTTAAAAATTTCATGATTTAAAATTACCATATTTGTGCCTCTCCTCATTAATTTCTATATAATTATAGTAATTATTATCCCAAAATAAATTAAATATAATAGTTATGAGCATTAATGCAAGAACATTCTTTATAAATATTTCTCTCCAATTAGGATCATAATTTTACCCACATTCCTTACTTACAAAAGTAATTAGTTATAGCTTAATTAAATAAAATTGATTGTACCATAAATATAATTGAAAGATAAATAATCATGCATATAATTTTTCTTAATGGTCTTTTTCGGTTTCCTTTTTCCTTATGCATCTTTTTCAAATTAATGATATAGTCTATTTATTTCATTCCTCATTATTACTAATTCTTATTTCCTTATAAAAGTACACTACTAATTAATGTAGTAAATATTTTTGTATTTTAAAAGAAATGCAAGAATATGCATGGATTAAAATATATTATTTAAAAACTTAAAAAGCAAGGAAATTAATTTATTTTTATCTCAATTTTTAAATTTTTTTTCTTATTTTCAAACTAAAAAGTTTCATGATTTAAAATTATCATATTTGTGCCTCTCCTATTTAATTTCTATATAGTTATTGTAATTATTATCCTGAAATAAATTAAATATAATAGTTATGAGCATTAATGCATGAACTTTCTTTATAAATATTTCTTTCCAATTAGGATCATAATTTTACCATGTTCCTTTCTTACAAAATTAATGATTTATAGATTAATTAAATATAATTTATGGTACCATAAATATAATTCAATGGTAAACAATCATGCATTTTTCTTTAATAGCTTTCTAACCATAAAATTCATTTCACCGAAGAGTCTTGTTGTTATTATGATTTGAAGAAATCATTATATTTTCTTTTTCTATTGTCTATCTAGATGCTTTATTGATATTGAATGTAGAATAAATTTGCTTTATGACCATATTTTGATTTTGATAGAATTGACAACACTCTAATTCCTTTCAACTTTTAATCTGATTTCACATATTTTTTAATTTCTGCAGAGAAAGTAGGAGTAAATTTAGGTGTCCGGAGTAACTAATTAAAGAGAACTTTTCCCTTTTTTTTCTTAAATCAATTAAAATTTAATAATAAAAGAGCATAATAGTTACAAAAATAAATTTAAAATAAAGTAATCACTTAATTTTTTTCATGAAATTCTTGTAAGATGAATATTATGTTACCTGCTAAAATTATATGTTATTGCAATATCTACCCTTCTTCGAAAGACAAATGTCCCAAGGTATTCTCTTGAATTTGTAAAGAAGTTTCATCACCTCACTCAATATTACTCACATCATCAAGTATCTTTATGAAAAAAAAATATTGTTTCTTCCTCAATTAAGTCATCATTGTTTGAGGAACTTTCTATCAATTCAAGCACCTCCAAAATAAATAAAAAAACATAATTTATTCTATATATATTTTTCTAATTTATTTGTAGTAGCCTTTTCTATTTTCTAAATTATTCCTTCCTAAACTTCAATTTGTTGGAATATAAGTGATATAGTGTTGTTGTAGATAAAAAATATTTCATGAATTTAATAAGATATTTTATAATCGCGCGAAGAGCGAATAAATTTTAATAGTACAAAATAATGAGCGTAAATATATAACCATAACTTAGTAAATAAGTACAACCATAAACACCTAGTAAATACCTTTACCTCAATTATAAACCATTTAGCCTCTTTCAACCAAGACCAAAGAATTCAGGCAAGTGTAAATCACTATACACAATAAACCAAGTCAAGTCCATGACTACCAACCTTTAATCAAGTACAACCATGACTCAACCACAATAACTTACACCTTGTCTCAATTACACAAGTAAGTAAAAAATAATGAAATATATGTCATTCCTTTATATTTTTAGCTCGGACCAATCAAGGATCCAATATTTCAACAACAATAACAATGGAAGAGTAATAATCATAAAATCTTGTTCATTCAAGAAACTATCACATTCACCAATACCTTTACACGCATGTTAAGGTTCTTACTATTGCTCACTAGCCATTACTTGTAGGGGACGAACTCTTGTTCATGTACCAGTCATTCTAGACATCTAGTGTCTGCCAATCCTATACCAATCGAATCTCGTGAAGATGTCCATTATTGGCTCATGTCACAATAATAAAAAATTCCACGAAGATGTCCACTACTGATTTATCTCATAATAATAGTAAATAGGACAAAAATCATAATACATGAGAATAATCAACTATACTTGTACAAACAAAAGCACTTATTATAACCTCATCATTTATCATTAACATTAAAGATAGATTTTAAAAACTTTACATCTTCATAAACATGCATTACACAAGTTTATGTAGAAATAGTTAACATTCACATATAAATAAAGTTTGTTTTCAGCTACATTACCTATCACCTACCTCAATTAAAGCTTGCACTACTCTAAAGATCTTGAGCTTTGCCTTTTTGTGCAATCTTATCTTGGTTGTGGTCTAAATATAGTGAGGTAATCTCTAATGACCCTCTAGGTCATTTTCTATATTTTCACTCATTTTTACCATTTAGTGCTTTCCTATAGCTGCCCCAATTCATTTATGACTTACTGGAACTAACAACTCAGCTACCAGGTAGTTTATTAGGTTTTAACAGTCAATTTCCTATTTTGAAGCCTTTGCTAGTTCAAATTGGCTTCCAGGCAAAAACATTAGTCAAACAACCTCGTGTGTGAATTCTAACTGTTCTAAAAGATATGGAACATCGATTTTAGGCTAGGTGGACCCTAGATTTGGGTCTTGAGGCTCTCAAACTCATTTTAGGCTATTAACCAGAAATTAAGAAAAATGACACTTGGGTGTAGGACCCTTTTTTCATTGAAACAGCCTTGAATAGAAATTTTTACAGCATAATTGAGTTCAGAACATCGAATTTGATAGGTTATCATAGTTTGTCTACATATATAAAATTTTGGATGAATCCCAAAGGGTTTGTGAAGACTTAAAAAAATTTGAAGTCTTAGCTGGTTTTGGTGCACCACTTAAGCGTCATTTTGTGCCACTTAAAAGAAGGGTCGCTAAAGCATCCAACCTATATCTTAAGTGATTGGGTCGGCCCAGTGGATGTAAACTTAAGCAGAAACCCTACCTCTTAAGCAGCAAGGGACAACTTAAGCAATACCTGTACATATGTTAGATATCAGTTAAGAAACACTAGGTCGCTTCATCGGTGACTGCTTAAGCAGCTCAGTGTTCACTTAAGCGACACCTGTTCACCTAGTAAGGGTATAAAAGCCCCACTTAGCCCGTTTATCCCCAGTTTTCATTCATTTTCAAAAATATTGAACCCTAAAAAGTGGAAAAACTTGAGAGAACCATTGGGTAATTTTGGAGCTTTGGTAAAGTTAATCGTACTCGTTTCTTCTTTGAATTTGTTGTAATATTCCATAAATTTCTTAATTTAATTCTCCATATTTTTCAAAGTCCTTAAAAGATTTGTTGCTTTATTATAGCACCATTATAGCTCGAAATTCACCCATTTTGAGGATAAATGTTCCTTGAGCATAGAAGGACGTTGTGTTGGTTTCAAAAGTATGATTTTGTAAACAGGCCCCATATTGAAATTTTACATAATTTTGGACCTGAAGCACAATAGTGCAATATGAGTATCATTGTTCTTATTTTCATGAGCATATTGTGATTTTAATAGTGTGGCATCTTACAGAAGCTTCTTAAAAAGGAAATTGGTGGTTTAATGAATTCGTTGGATTTTTTTTTGGCATACAAGTAGGCTAGGTTTACCTTTTTCATATATTAAACTAATTTATAGTTTAATTATGAGACTATGCTAGATATGGTATGGATTTAGGTATTGGAAGCTTGATTGGTCTGATTAGTCTTATTTGAATTATTTAGGCTATCTTAGAACTGTAATTTAGGTAGGACTAGCTTAGTTTCTTATGTTTTAGGAAGAATTGCTATCTTAGGGCTAATTATGACTTATTTATATATTAAAAATAAATTTAGATACCTTAGCCTAGTCTAGGATAGAATTTGCCTAAAATAGATTTGTGGATTAGAAGTGAGGCCCACCTTAGGCCAAGAATTATGTTAGATTTTGTAGACCTTTTTACGTATATTTTACCTTTATTAATTCTTAGAAAATAGTAACTTTTAGGATATTAAATACTTAAAATTATGCAAGTTTGGTAACTGGGAGTTGGTGCTAATTTTTGATAACATTTGGTGGTTTATTAATATAGCTCCTTGGTATAGTTTATTAATATGGCTATGGATATGTTTTATTGTTATGGTTTACATATATGGTCTATTTATATGATTTTCAGTTCAAGCCTAACAATTAATAATGATACTGATAATATGAGTATTAGTTCAAGTCCAATAAATAAATATGATATTGATAATATAAGTTCCAGTTCAAGTTTGAAAAAATATGTTATGATATTGATACAATTGAAGAGTTATAATGACAATGATATGAATTATAGTTAGAGTCTAATAATGAGAGTTGGGTATGATATGATACGGTATGGATAGTTTGATGGTTATAGTTGATATTCAGTAGAGTTATGCATCTTCGATTATTTATTTTCCTTTGATTGTGCCCTCTGTCTTATGAGGGCCCGTGATATTTTATCTTCTTTTTGCACTTATTGGCTTATGGGAGATAATTTTGTGATTATAACTATGTGATCTTTCCGCTACTTTTTAGGTTTATTATTTTTGCACAACAATGTTAGAGATTATTTTCAGATTTTCCCTATTACTTGACTTAGTTTATTTTATCTTATATCTTGTAATATTTACATCATGATTTAGCTCAGTCCACCGATGATGTCTACCAAGTACCTGTAGTTTTTGTACTCATACTACATTTTTATACCTTTTTGGGGTAGATTCGAGTATTAGTAGCCACCGTTGATGGGACGATCGTGCTGAGTTGGATTTTGGATATAGACGGAGTTGCCTTTTTTTCCTTTTATTATCCTTGTCTAGTCTTTCATTTCGAGATAGATTGTATTGGACTATTTTAGTTTGTATGTTTCATTTATCATTACTCTTGCATCGAAACTACTAGGTCGTGGATGGTTGTTGATGCTTTATCTATCTATTTACTATTAGGACTATCTTATTGTTATTATAATTTTTAAATTGTTTATTATTGGCTTTTAGGCTATTTTCCACTAAGTTAGCCTATTTTTATAGTTATGAGCTATGGTTTGTCTTGCCTATTGGTGAGATAAAGTAGATGCCATCATGACTCATAAATTGGATCGAGATAAATTGGTAATAGAGACTAGGTTCACTAGTATTATTAGTACAAGAGAAAGTATCTAGTAGAATCCCATGGATTGGAATGATGACGTCTGTTTCTTATCTTCAAACGCTATAAGACATTCTTACGAGATCTTTACTTTTTTCACTAATTTTGTGCTAAGATTTTGGGTTGGTTTCTAAAGTATTCATTTGGTTTCACTCTTTCACTAACGACCAGGACAAGTGTTATCTCTACATGGGATGAGGGTCTCAAGACCAAGCCTAGGGATCATGTCATTATTTGTGGATGACCTACAGGTCGTGTACAAAATAGAGATGTTACCCCATCTAGAAGCCAAGATAAGGGGCCTTCACCAGACCCTATTGATACTCTCAAGCCAAAGATTCTTCTACCCGAGCCAATAGTCAGCCAAGGACCAACCCAGACTCCATGTGGGTTTATTTCATCTTAAGGATGCTTCTGTTCAACTATTTAGATTGGTTGATGGTGCACCATCTTATAGTTCATAATTTATGGGTCTGAGTGGTAATGAGGTAGGAGCACAACCTATAGTTGTGGCTCCTAAAATTGAGGTCCCTCATAAGTCAGCGATTGCCCAGCCTGTATATAAGTTGAAGAGAAGAATATATTTGGTAGATACTTAATATTGGCTCTGCTTAGGTTTTTAGGTGCACCAGGAGAAGATGTGTACGAGTTCTTGATTTTTTGTGAAGATAGCCGCCGTAATTTGGGCCTAGTTGATACTCAAGGTATGGATTACACTACTTTTCTATTGAACTTGGCAGCTCGACATTGGTGGAGAGGTCATCTTGATTTCATGCTAGCTGGATCTCCCCCATTGACATAGACTCAGTTCTTCGAGATCTTCTTGGAGAAGTATATGCCTCGTAGTCTTACATATTGTCTAAGAGATCAGTTTTAAAGATTGGAGCAGGGCTCCATGACTATAATGGAGTATTAGGCTGAATTTTATTAGTTTTCTAGGAATGCTACTTCTATTCATGCTACTGAGTACGAAAGGGTTTATTATTTTGTTTAAGGATTAAAACTCTCTTTTTGCATGTCTACATAGAGTTTGGTTGTTGTGGTTAGGTCGCTTGTTGAGGATTTTGATCACGCTTAGGTTATGGAGTAGGTGTATCACAGGGCTCAATAGGCAGTGATATGAGGACACTTTATCAGGGCAGTTTCAGTTGGAATCGTAGTTGCTCATAGTTTAGAGGTAGTGGTTCTTATGGTAGGTACCTTAAGCATCAACTGTATCAGCGTCAGGGTAAGTTTAGCAGCCTTATTGAGGTCTCACTTTAGAATATCGATGGATGCCAGTCTAGTTTCAGTGATCGTCTTGGCCATGGTTATAATCAGTCTATGAAGGGTTTATCTTTTTGTTATTCCAGTCATGGTGGTTGTTTTAGGTCAGTCGGATCTTTTGGTTTTAGTATAGATCCTGGGCCAAGTTATGGTTGTGGATCTTTTGGTCATTTCTCAAGAGAGTGACCTAGTCACAGAGCAATGGTTCCATTAGTTTAGAGTGTTCCATCGAATCAGGTAGTTCTACCCCCAGCTAGAGGTGTTATTTATGGTCGTAGGGGTGGTCCCTAGGGTGTGTGTGGAGGTTCTCAGGAAGGTAGGACAAGAGATCAGTTAGGAGCCCATCCATGTGGCGAGCGTGGTCAGTTGTATATTGTATATACTAGACCCGAGGCTGAGTCTTCGAATGTTGTTATCACAAGTATGATCTTAGTGTACCATCAGTTAGATTTTTCTTTATTTGATTCAAGATTCACTTATTCTTATCTATCTGCTTATTATGCCCCGCTGTTAGAGTTGTCTTAGGATTCATTATCTAGGCCATTATGTTTATCTACACTCATGGGTGATTCTTTAGTAGTGGGTTGATTTTATAAATTTTTTGTTGTTACTGTTCGAGAGTTTGACACTCAGGTTGATCTTATTATGTTAGATATGGTATATTTTGATGTGATTCTAGGCATGGACTAGTTATCCCACTATCATATGGTCATAGATTATTTTGCCAAGACAGTTACCTTAGCCATGCCCATTGTACCCCCGCTTATGTGGGAGGGAGCTATTAACCGCACACCAATAGGTATTATTTCTTATATTTGGACTAGGAGACTTATTTCAAGGGGTTGCAAGTCTTATCTCACTTAATTTGTGATGTTACTGTAGAGAGTCTATTTGTTGGCTCTGTTTCTATAGTTCGTGAGTTTTCTGATATTTCCCCTACCAATCTATCTAGTTTTCCTCTTGAGCATGTTATAGAGTTTGTTATTGATCTTGAGCCGGGAGCATAACCTATTTCTATGGCACCTTACCGTATGGCGCCTACCGATCTTAAGGAGCTAAATTCTTATCTTTAGGATCTTCTTTATAAGGGTTTCATTAGACCAAATATGTCTCATTTGAGAGATTTTATATTTTTTATGAAGAAGAAGAATGGTTCCATGTATATGTGTATTGATTATAGAAAACTTAATAATGTGACAGTGAAGAATCAGTATCCTATGCCTCACATTAATGATATGTTTGACCACCTTTAGGTAGAACCAGCGTTCACTAAGATATATATAAGGTTTGGTTACCATTAGTTGAGGATTCAGGTTGAGGATGTCCCAAAGAGAGCCTTTATGACCCGATAGGGTCATTATGAGTTCCTAGTGATGTTTTTTGGGTTGACCATTTCCCCAACTGCATTTATGTATTTTATGAACTACGTGTTCAGGACTTACTAGATTCTTTTGTGATTGTGTTCATCAATGAAATCCTTGTGCATTCACAAATTAGAGAGGAGTATGTGTAATATTTTAGGATTATTTTACAGACTTTGAGAGATCATATGCATTTTGCCAAATTCTCTAGGTGTGAGTTTTATTTTGAGTTGGCAACATTTCTTGGACTTATGGTATCTAACAATAGGATTATAGTAGACCCAATGAACATTGAGGCTATTCGTAATTAGGCCAGGTCTACATCTCCGACTAAGGTCCATAGCTTCATTAATTTGGTCGATTACTATAGGCTGTTTGTTAAGAGTTTTTCCACTATTGAAGTGCCTATGACCAGATTAACTCGGAAGTAGGTTACTTTTTGATAGTCCGAGGAGTGTGAGTCGAGATTTTGAAAGCTCAAGTTATTTTTCACTCCATTTCCTATCTTGGCTCTTCTTGTTAAGAGTGAGGGATTCACCGTGTATTGTTATACTTCTGGTGTCATTTTGGGTTGTGTGTTGATGCAATAGGGTCGATATATTACTTATGCATCAAAACAGCTGAAGGTGCACGAGCGAAAATATCCCACACATGATTTGGAGTTGGTGGTGGTAGTTTTTGCGCTTAAGATTTTCAGATATTACCTTTATGGCGTGCATTGTAAGATCTTCACGGATCATCATAGTCCTCAATATTTTATGACCCAGAGAAAGCTTAATTCCATGCAGCGTAGATTGGTAGAGTTGCTTAAGGATTATGGCATCTCTATCTTTTATCATCTAAGAAAGGCAAACGTGATAGAAGACGCTTGGAGTGGGAAGGCAATGAGTATGGGTAGCATGGCTTGTATTGCAGTTTTCCAGAGGCTGTTAGCATAGGACATTCAATCCTTAGCCAACTTGATGTATGACTTGATAATTTAGACCCTATGAGGATTCTTGCTAGTGTTGAGGCGAGGTTTTCTCTATTTGAGTAGATTCAGAGTTGTCAGTTTGAACATATAAGACTTTGGATCATACATGATCAGGTGTTGAGTGGTGAGTCCAAGAGGACTTCCATATATTCTAAGGGTGTTTTGATATTTGATAACCACATTTATGTTCTGAGGGTTGATGACTTAATTCAATTAATTTTGCGTGAGGCTTACAGGTCCAGATATTCTATCTACCCGGGTACAATGAATATGTATAGAGTTTTGAGGAAACATTATTGGTGGAGTAGTAGAAAGAGAGATATGAAGACTTTGTAGCTCATTCCTATGTTTCTAGCAGGTGAAGGTCGATCATCACAAACATGGTGGCTTGAATAAAAGGTTGCCCCTTCTTGAGTGGAAATTGGAGCGGATTACCATAGAGCTTGTTAGTGGTTTTCCTTATACTTCTCATGGTTTCGAGGTATTTGGGTTGTTATGGATAAGTTGACCAAGTCAGCACAGTTCATTCCTATTCAGAAGTCCTTTAGTATCGAGAAGTTAGCCTGTATCTATGTTCGTGAGATACTTTGTTTGCATTGTGTGCCTATATCTATCATTTCAAAATGAGGTTTAGTGTTAACTTCTAGCTTTTGGAGAGCTTTTCAGGAGGATTTAAGTAATTAGGTGGATCTTAGTACAACCTTTCAGCCTTAGACTGATGGGCTGTCAGAGCAGAATATTTATGTTCTCGATAGTATGCTCCTTGCCTACGTTATGGATTTTAGAGTTCAGTGGGAGAAACACTTATCTTTGGAAGATATTACATATAATAATAGCTATTATTCAAGAATTAAGATGACACCTTTTGAGGCTTTGAACGTTAGGCAATGTCGTTCTTTGATTGTTTGGTTTGAGACTTAAGAGATTAGACCTCGTGGTACTGACTAGCTTCAGGATTTGTTGGATAGAGTTAGGGTAATTAAGGATAGGTTGAGGGAAACTCAGAGTAGGAAGGTGGCTTATGCAAATTGTAAACTTCATGCCTCGAGGTTTGGTGTTGGTGACTGGATATTCCTTAGAGTATCACCCATGAAGGGTGTGATGAGGTTCGAGAGGAAAGACAATCCCAGCCTCAGTTATTTTGGACCCTTTGAGATTTTTCGCAAAGTTGGTGATATGGCTTATGAGTTAGCCTTACTTCTAGATTTTGCAATAGTTCATTAGGTTTTCCATGTTTTGATGTTGCGGCGATACGTTCCTCACCCTTCTCTTGTGCTTAGATGGGAGTCAGTTCAGTTGAATAAGTAATTGACCTTCACAGAGAAACCGGTGCTCATTTTGGGTAGCTATATTAGGCGGTTGAGCACTAGAGTGATTCTAGTAGTTAAGGTTCACTAGAAACATCACCCAGTAGAGGACTCTACTTAGGAGATAGAGAGAGAGATACAAAACCAAATCCTGACCTGTTCGAGGCTTCAGGCACATCCTAATCATTTACTTTAATAGACAAATATTCTTTTTGTAATGGATATTATAGTGACCCTCCAGGTTATTTTTAGCATTTCCGCTCATTTTTGGCATATAGATCTTCTCTATAGTTTCCCTAAGTGACTTATGACTTGCTGGAACTAATAGTTAGGTTACCGGGTAGATTGTTCGATTTTTAGAGAGAATTCTCCATTTGAAACTTTCGCAAGTTCAAATTGGCTAATAGGATAAAACATCAGTCAAATAACCCTGTATGGCTATTCTAACTATTCCAACAGCTCCAAAATGTTGATTTAGGCTGGGTGGATGCTTAATTCATGTTCGAGGATCCTAGACTCATTTCAGGTAATTGGCCAGAAGTTAAGAAAATGACACTTGGGTGTAGGACCTACTTTTTATTGAAATGACCTCTGATGGAAATTTTGACGTCGCCATTGAGTCTAGAACATTGAAGTTGATAAGGTAGCCTAGTTTGTTTACGTATACGGGTTTCTAGATGAATCGAGAGGGGTTGGCAGAATTCCAAGTCTCAGCAGGTACGGGTGCACCGCTTAAGTGACCTTTTGGGCTATTTAAGCTAAGGGCTCACTAAAGCAACCGACCCATCACTTACGCGACCCATCGGCCTTGTGTAAGTCCAATAAGAGAAACCCTTACTGCTTAAGCAGTTGCTGCTTAAGTGGCAATGGATGGCTTAAGAAGTACCTGTACAGACGCTAGATGTTGCTTAAGTGACGCTAGGTATCTTAAAAGTTTACCGCTTAAGTGGCACCCATGTACCTATAGGGGTATAAAAACACCACTTAGTCCTATTTTCACCCATTTTTCATCCATTGTCAAGAATAGTGAATCCTAAAAAATGGGAAAACTTAGGAGAAATATTTGTAGGTAATTTTGGAGCTTTATTGAAGTTAATTTACGCATTTCTTCTTCGAATTTGTGGCAAGCTTCCTTCAATTTCAAGATTTAACCCTCCATCTTTTTCTAAAATCTCTAAAAGCATGGTGGCTTGATTGTAGTGCCACTAGAGCTCAAAATTCACCCATTTGACGGTAAATGTTCCTTAAGCATAGAGGGACGTTGTGTTGGTTTCAAAAGTTTGATTTCGTAAATGGGACCACATAAGATTTTTACATAATTTTGGACTCAAAGCACAATAGTGCAATATGAGTATCATTGTTCTCATTTTATTGAGTAGATTGTGATTTTGAAAGCGTGGCATCTTGAATAATCTTCTCAAAAGGGTCCCCACCCCCTGTTACCCTACCCAACTACCATATTCTCCCCATGACGGCGTGAATTTTGAACATATAACAAGATGGCGTAAATGTTATCATTGAGACTCTAGGATAGGTTCACAATTGTAACCTACCAAACCAAGTCCAACCATACCCGCCAACCGCCCAACCAAACCAAAGACCATAAACCAGGCCATAACTAAATAAGTTAGACAAAATTTAATACAATTAATCCCAACATGTAATATGACAGAACTGTGAGATATTATGTCCAATGATGCCAGCCTCTAAGCATTTTCCAATGCCAAGGCCGACACCAATACCGATCCCGCCCAGTCCAACCCCTAAAACTACCACAAAGACTCTATCCAAAAGAGTAGATAAATATGATAGGGACATGCCCCCAACCATAGAAAAAACCATTATCCAAAATAAAAGATAAATGTCTAAAAGTATCCATAACATGAAATGATGCCTTCCGAAAGAATGGAAGCTCACCACTTCAGTCCAAATGTTGTCCCCGAGTCAATCACTATGTAGAAGGAGAAGAATTATCAATTCCTTCATAGCGTGGGTATACAACTGCCAGTAGATGGGGTTTGCGAGTGACCGCTAACATGAATCTCAGGATAAGGATAAAATAATGCTAGTTATTAAAACCAAGTAAAACCATTCAACGCACACAACCATACATACATACATATGTATATATAACCATGCCGGGAAAGTAAACCGGGATTATCATGCCTTTACAACCATTACCTGGGTTGTGTATCTTGGCCATCCTAAACCACCCATGTGATATATGAGTTCAGCTCCCCCTACTGAAAGGGCCCTAGTGTGTGTAGCCGCACTACCAGGGAAGTATCCTATGGGATGACTAGTACATCCCCAAATAGTGTAAAATCATGCACACGGTCCACTAAGACCAATCCTCATATCGGAAAATATGAGTTTCCAGTTTTGGTCCCCCTCGAGATTGGCACCTTCCACGGATTTGCTACACACCTACCATTAATGCACAATTAAAAGCAGTTTCCAAATAACCAAACCCTTATCCATTTATTAACCACTGCGATTGACATTGGTATCATCATACCAACCCTTACTTTCAAGTATCATCCATAGCCAGCCATTTTTAGGTTTAAGGAAACTTTCGAGTGCCCTTCTATATACCATATTAAACCACTTGGGAGACTTTCATGTTCCCCGCAAGCATAACCATTTAGCCTTTAGCCTTTAGCCTTTCAAAAATATTTAAACCATGCATAATTCCTTTACCAAGTTTAAAACATGCAAGAGTTCCATTAAAAAAGTCAATGCAATAAACATATCTTTATAAGCATTTTATCAAATACATTGGGGGCATAATATAACAAAAAATAATTCCAATTACCAATAAACCATTCCCATGTAATCCAATTATACAAAACCACCATTAAAACATATGAAAGCATAATTAAAATCATAGAAACCATAACCAAATATTTAATATCAAAAACCCCTAAATAATAGTTGAAAACCATAATCATGCAATAATAAAACCATGAAATCAATCATGTAAACCATGCCTTTAGTTAAATTAACAATGAGGGAAAATAAACATGTCTTAAAAAAGAAGATGACGGAAAAAAATCACCAACAAAAGCCCCAAAGCAATCCTTTAGTTGAAACCCTAGCTTTCTTTTCCCAAAAGCTCTTAAAAGAATTGTGGAGTGTTTTGGAATAGTTCTAAGTGTTAAGGAATAGAGTAATTGGGTAAATATCCTCCAAAGTTTATTAGAAGTCATGGGTCCTAATTATGGTAAGTATGGTAATGTCCAGAATACCCCCACTTAAATCCCTTAAAACCCATCACAGGGATACGACTGACCCATATAAGTTGTACTCTCCGAATACGATTGGTACCCACCACTCATATCCAAGCTTCACCCTTGGATCAAACACTGGCTAGTATATGACTCATCCACCAAATTGTAACCCCAGCATATAATCTGTACCCATGACCCGTATTCCTGGCAGAATGCAATACCAGGAGGATCAAACACTGCCCACCATATGAGTCCATGATATGACTCGTACCAAGCCCTATGACTCACTCTTATAAGTCATACCAATTCCAGTGACCAAAACCATCCCATCAACTAACCCTAGTCAGCATGCGATAGGACCATATCACTCGTACCTCACCATACGTGTAAGACCCCACAAAATTCTCTTGCAGTCTGAGCCTTAGAGCGTGTTCAGTGAAGTGTTAATCCGACTCTAAAAGGTTGAGAAGTGTATTCCCAAGTGAGAAGTATTTTGAACCATATAGAATTTCTCTAATATCAACTTTTTGTTATATAGAGAATTGAATAAGCTTTTCGTCGATACTAAATTTGCCCAAATATGACACTTGGGCAAAGAGTTAGAGCTATTTTAGTGAGACAGTGTACCACTTGGCACTTTAGCGCATCGCGGATCTAGCTAAAATGGCAATCGTCAAAATCTAGTGAGGCTCCGTGATTATGGCGCATCACGCCAAGGCTTAATTTTAGAATTGTCAATTTCCAGTGCACCAACGCGATTCCACCGCGCCGTGGTGCCTTTCCAGTTTGCAACCAAGGTGGTCACGCGATTTCCACCGTGTTGCATCATCAAGCAGTTTCCCAATTTTCCAATTTCTAGTAAGCTAGCCCGATTATGGCACATCGCGCCAGCATGTAAAATCAGGATTTTTCAGTTTAATTCCAAGGGCGAAAAGGGTTTTTTCCCAACCCCTATATATACTCTTTAACACGGGATTTGGCCTTATTTTAACCTAAAAATACTAGTTTTCTCTCAAAGTTGTTCAAGAATAAGAGCTAGGGTTTCTACAAAATCAAAATCCTTCTTTCTTCTTCAAGAGAAATCAAAAAATCAAGAATCTCTCCAAGAGCTTTCAAGAAAGAGTTTCTCTAAGGTATGTAGATGTTAATTCTATGGTCCCTTTCATCCAAGAAGCTCAATAATCCTATTTTTAAAAATTCAAAAAATTTATGTTTATGAGTTTCCATGATTCATGTGAGTTGAAATTGATGTTCAGGCTATTATTAAATTTTGATTCATGGTTGTTTGTAAGGTTTTCAAGCTTTAACCCTAGTATGTGATTCCCATGTGATGTTCATGACAAACCCTCTTCAAGTTGTTTGTTAAGTGATGTGTTCATGTCAATTAAGTGTGAAAATTGTTGAATAAACAAAGCATGCTCCCTATATGCTTGATAAAATGCTTATGTGAATGAATTAGAGACATTATAGCATGTTGACTAGAAATCCCCAATTGTGTGTAAGCCCATGCATGCCAAGTGTTTGTTGAAAAGCCTTAGTGAATGAATTGTGGCATGATACCATGAAATTCCCCAATTATGTGCTCTTTGAAACATGCTAAGACTTTAATACATGCTAAGTGTTTGATGAATGAATTGTAACATGATAGCATGAAGTTCCCCAATTATGGGTTCTCCGGTACATGCCAAGACTTAAATATGTGCGAAGTTCTTGATGCAAGGCCTTGTTGAATGGAGTATGATCCAATAGCATGTCCCCCTATGCTATTACATGTTTAGGATTCCTAAATGCTTGAAGTAATGCCTTAGTGATTGTGATGGTGAATGATTGTCCATGGTTTTGATTATTTAAGAATGGTTATGTTGTACTTTTATGTTATCGAGTCTTGGGGGTATTTATACCCGATAATTTAGCTGTTGTTTAGAACCCATGTCAGTTTTCACGATAATTCCAATCGAACCATGATTCTCAGAACTTAGAGAGTTATAGAACTCTGTATTCTCAGATAGATACAGAACTTAAGAAATCTCTGTAATCGTCTTAATCTCAGTATCGCTAGTAATCTAACCTCAGTTTTGTACCCAGCTCAGATCTAGTAGTATTCAAGTTTTAAGTTCAGTCCTCAGTAGTATTCGAGTAATGTATGCCAAGCTCAGTGTCGTTTAGTCAGATAACGAGATTCAGTAGTATTCCGTCAGATACGAAACCAAGTGAATTCAGCTTAACTCAGTCAGATCATTCGAGAAACATGATCAGTATCAGATTCAGCTTAGTTTGTATTTAGTTAAGAATCAGTTCAGAGTCTTTCAGTTGGGAGTAGGAGCTACCACCGAGCGAGGGCAGGGATGAAGATTATCCATCAGAGAGGCAAAGTCGTTAGAAGCAATTCCTGAACTCCAAAACTGCATAGCCAGCGTAGGATACAAAAGTTACCCATCAGAAAAGGCTGGTCACCCATCAGATAGGCTTGACTATTATATTACCTTAGTCTTGACTTCCTGCGAGGGTCACTCGTTAGAGAGGCTTAACCAGAGAGGTCTTTATCCGTGGCACGGTATTGATACCCTTCCAGCTGGGGTTACAGGTTCGACCCCACCAGTTGAGATTTGGCGCATGTCAGTTAAGTGACTACTTCCTACAGTTGAAGTTTCAGTATCAATCTTCAGAAATCAGGACTATCAGATATAGTCATCTATCTCAGTGAGGAACTCAAATAGTTCCATTGATTCATGGACCACCCGTCAGATAGGCTTGGTCCCATATAAAGTTATTCTGTATCAGATCTAGAGATCACCCGTCAGATAGGCTTGATCTTATTCTCATGTTCAGTTGAGTAATCTCATTATCAGATCCCGAGATCACCCGTCAGATAGGTTTGATCTCAGTCTTAGATTCAATTGAGTATTCTTATTATCAGATCTAGATATCACCCATCAGATAGGCTTGAACTCAATCTCAGATTCAGTTGAGTATTCTTTTTATCAGATCTAGAGATCACTCATCAGATAGGCTTGATCTAAGTCTCAAATTTAGTTGAGTATTCTTGATATCAGATCCCGAGATCACTCGCTAAATAAGACTGATCTCTACTCCTGTACTCAGTTATCAGTATCAGATGATTCATTTGTTCAGTATCTCAGGCATTAGTAGTAAGTTCGGATGACAGTAAAGCAGTATCCGAGTTTCAGTATTTCGAGTCACGATGATTTCGATTATGTTTTTTCCATTCATGCATGTGTTCTCATTCAGTACTCTCATGATTATTTAGTTAAGTAATTGTTTATGCATAAGCCCTTGCATTTAGCCTTACCTCATCTTCATACTCGGTACATTCCCATACTGATGGATTTGCGCTATGGTGTTTTATTTGACACCATAGGTTCAAAGGCACGAGATCCAAAGTACCCTTAGCAGCTCAGTCCCAGTCAGCAGTAGTAGACATAGTAGTGAGTCCTCTTCAGTCGAGGATAATCCTTATTTTTATTATTATCGTATCAGACTTAGTTTATTTTCAGTAGACGGATTTAGTTGGGGACATGTCCCATCAACTCCACAGTTCAGACAGTTTAGAGGTTTTTCGGACAGATGTATCAGTGTTCAGTTTTCAATTTTGAGTATTTTTAGATATTTTGAACCTTATGGCCAGTTTTTACATTTATTATCTATATATTATGCAGTGTCCAGGTACAGATATCAGTAGAGGGTTAGCTTGTGGTCCTTTGGATCATGAGCATCGTATAACGACTAGGGGGTAGTCTCGGGTCGTTACAATACGGCTCGTACCCTTGAGTCATATTAGGTCCAGAGAACGAAATTCTAGGAAATTTTCTAAGGGTCAAAACCAAGGATGTTTCAGTCTATTTATATGAGTTTTATTTCCAGTCGCCAATTAATGATGATACCGATAATATGAGTTTTGGTTCAAGTCCTACAAATAAATAATGATATTGATAATATGAGTTTTGATTTCAAGTCCAAAAAATAATGTTATGATGTTGATACTATAGAGGATATTATGATGAAGATGATATGATTTCTGATATGAGTCCGACATTGAGAGTTGGGTATGATATGATCGATATGGATATTTTGATGGTTATAGCTATTATTCGGTAATGTTATGGGTCTTTGGTTATTTATTGTCCTTCGATTGTGCCCTTTGGGCTTATGAGGGCCCGTGTTGGGTTGTTTATTTTTCCACACTTATTGTCTTATGGGGCCACTTTAGTAATGATAACTATGTGATCTTTCCGCTACTTGTTTTGAGTTTATTTATTTATTTTTGCACAATAGTGTTGAAGCTGATTTTCAGGTTTGCCCTATTACTTGACTTAGCTTATTTTATCTTAATCTTATCTTATTTACTTCATGATTTAGCTTAGTCAGCCAATGTTTCCAATCGAGTAACTACGGTTTTAGTACTCATACTACACTTCTATACCTTTTTGGTGAAGATTCGAGTACTAGAAGTCACAATTAATAGGAAAGTCATGCTGAGTTGGAGAGATAGGGTGGGCTCTCACAGTTGGAGTTTCTCATTTTTCCTTCTATTATCCATGTCTAGTCTTTCAGTTCTGACACTGATTGTATTGGACTATTTTAGTTCTTATGTTCCATTTATAGTTGCTCTTGTACTAACAATACTAGGTCGTGGAATGGTTTTTGATACTTTATTTATCTATTAACTATTATGATTTTCTTATTGTTATTATAAGCCTTGAATTGTTGACTCCAGGATTTTAGGTCATTTCCACCAAGTTGGCCCATTACTTATAGCTCTGGGCTATAATTTGGCTTACCTACTGGTGGGATAAATTAGGTGTATCAAGACTCATAAATTAGGTCATGATATAATCATAATTCAGGTTGTGTCCTAACACATTCAAGAATTACAACTTAATCCCATTACCCCAAAGTCAAATTCACCATTCCTCCTATTATAGGGTTTTCTACAGTCTTTTTAAATTAATTCCACCAATTTCATAAATATAATAGTGAATTCTAAGCATGATTATTACTCAAAGGAATTTCTTGATTTTTATACAGGTCACATTAAAGATATATCCCCGTCAAGCCTCGGTCATCAAGTACTAAAAGTTGTTCACAAAACTCTAACATAATAAACCCAGGGCATGTCTACCCCAAATAATAGGACAGAGGAGTCCACCCAAACAATAGGACATGGAAAGTCCACCTCGAACAATAGGATATGCAAGTCTACCTTAGACAATAAGTAAGGAGAAGTCCACCCCGAATAATAGGACATGGCAAGTCAGCACCGAACAATAGGACAGGGAATATCTTCTTTGATAATAGTAAATACAACACAATTTTTACTTCTCTAGAAAATTGTTGCACCGGATGGATTACATTTTCAACAATTACCCCGTCAATCAGAAACCTCTACATCACAAGACAACAACCAATCAGTACCTATAATACATTCACTCCACATAACAAAAATGTAAACATTTATTTGAATATCTACACTCTACTCTCTACATTTCAATTTTTATTTATATTTTTGAACCACAATAAGTATCTTGTCACCCTTTTTACCTATTTAGCAAGACAATACATTACGATGTAGAACTACCCTCTAAGCAGTAAACTGGGGCAAGCTAGAGAAATGTAAAGAATCCCTAATTGTGTCAAGGATTCATTATCGAAACTCAACTCTACTCGATTTTCACATGTTCAGATTTAATTATACATCTTCAAGCTCTTTTATATATCAATTCATCACCACTCGATGCTGGGTTAATTTTAAAATTCTAAGATTATTTTCCTCCCAAAAGTGCTCAGCTGAAATAGCTTTGGAGGCCTTCTCTTTCCAAGCAATCATTTAGAATTACATCTGGCCTGATTTCCATATCTTGTAGGGATATATAAGTAGATAAAATTTGACCATGGCCATTACACCACCAACCAGCACTACTAAAAAATTTGTAAAACGAGACCTCATTAGGTCTCTTTACCTGAAGAAGAGATCTCAAAAGCAACCTCAACGATAGGTCTCTAAAACATAGATTGCTTTTTGTAAGAGACCTCATGAGGTCACCAGAAAGCGACCTCAAGAGGTCAATAAGTAATTTCTCAAAATTCCTAGAAAGAAACATCACGAGGTCTCTTAATTATTTTTTAATTATTATTATTATTTAATAAAAAAGACCTCATAAGGTCGCTATTTGGTTATATTTTTTTATTTCCTTTTAATTGAAAGAGACCTCATAAGGTCCCTATTATTTCATAATGTT
Source organism: Capsicum pubescens (assembly GCA_030864215.1). Lineage (NCBI taxonomy): Eukaryota > Viridiplantae > Streptophyta > Magnoliopsida > Solanales > Solanaceae > Capsicum > Capsicum pubescens. The sequence goes on along the minus strand of CM061546.1, from coordinate 181,209,620 downwards.
TTGTTAAAAATATTTTTAAAAGAAGAAAATGACCTCTTGAGGTCTCTTATTTGCTTTGTTGGAAAAAGAAATTGCAGAATAGAGACCACATGAGGTCACTTTTGTTAATATTCTGTAAAGTGAAAATACAAAAAAACAACCTCACGAGGTCTCTTTTCTGCAAAAAAAATGGTGGTAAATAATAGCTTTTACAGATGTCTACCTGTCATTTTGAATTAATTCAATAATATATATATATATACAATCTAATTAGGTAAATCAAGCTCCACAAGCTCTCACCAATCAATCAAACTACAACAACACATGTACAAAATATCCTCCGATCAATACTATACAAAAATAATGGACTTTTTCTAATATTGTAAATACACACACTAACAATGGACTTTGGCTAAATAAATATTGAAAAAAATAGATATTCACACTACGTGTTGCAACTCCTGCTTAAGTTTTGGTGATTTTGGATTGCTGAAGGGGCTACAAAAGTTACTGTATTAGGCTATCTATGATGTAGAGCGTCAGATTGACACTATTAGGAATTCTTTTTACTGTAAGTCTGCTTTCACTGTTGTCACCTGAGGCATTGGGGTATAGCAACATATATGGCACCTTTACCGATTCATTGTGATTCTTCCATCTGCTATCATTATTTCTTTCCACTATTTATTTTTCAATGTCTACTAATCTGTCATGGAATATTTGAAATGATTATGGTGATTGAATATCGGAAGTCCACTCTGGATTATCTCTCTGTCCCAGATATATATCTCATCTAAAGAATTTTGTGATAGTATTTCTGTTAATAAAACACCTAGGTGAGTTTGAAACTGGGTTGTGATCGTCTTTAAGTAGGCGAGCACAGGATTTGACTTAAGTTTAGCATACTCAGTGGTACCTGGCTCAGCCATAAATTGCCAGCTTATTATTGGACGATTTGGGAGGTAACCAGCATAAGAATATTGCCCAAAGTAGACAGTTGCGTGAAGAGCAGAAGCCGTCCATATGATAATTGTGCATGCTTCAACGAGTTACACCTCGTGTCTGCATTTGAGGCCACCATGGTTTATTTTTTAAGTCACCATGACCTTTCTCGCGAACTTTATTCCACCATGACTGAAGTTCAGTGTCATCTTTGATCATGTCATTTGTTGAGTAATAGAATGAACAGTAGTCGTCAAACCAGGCCTCGATTTCTGCCCATATCTCAAGTCCATCTACTCAACAACATAAGGATAATCCTCAATAAGAAGTTTAAGTCCATAAGGCTGGCATGAGTCAGGTACTGCTGCTACTCTGTGATATAAAAAGTGAGAGTGTTTGCATTTGAACAAGATTGATAATGAGATGGGAGTTTATAATCGAAGCTTTGGACAGAATTTTTAAGCAGATCAGCAGGAAGTCCTTGCTCGGTGAACACCTCAGGTAGACCTATCAGCTGCAGTAATGATAATAGGGTTGACCCCAGCTAGCATTTCCCTTCCAAACTCTTCATCTGTCTTCCAGGTAGACCTATCATCTACAATAATTTTTAAAAGATCCCCATAATTAGTTTTCAATTTATGATGCAAGATTTAACACCTCAGAAAGTATATGTTATCTAATAATTTAAAGAGTAAGCCTGAGAGCCCTTCGGTATCTTTGATTACATCAGGCATCGAAAATTAGAGAGGTGGTTTACCATCTGAGCGAATAGTTCTTTGAGCTTCTCCATGGGATGCATTGCCCGAGTTTGTTTAAATGATGGTCAGGTAGCTTAATCACACCTTCATAGAGCTTGAGTACGTTTTCAAAGCTATCAAACTAATTGATAGTTTTGTCAAATAAAGAAATAATATTAGGAATGAGGACCTGACCAAAGATTTAAGAGAAAATGCAAGGAAATTTGAAAGCTTCGCATGAGTGAAACGCTTATCTCGTTGAACATAAATGTTCAAACCTAAAGGTGGCAACCAGTTCTCTGAGTTAGGATCTGCAAAGCTAACTAAAATAGATATTGCTTATTATCCATAGTACTTCATTCAAATCTAATTAGTTAACAAATGATGCTCATAACACCAAATTATTGTAGTACATCAAACATTTTATATGTCATTATTGTTTGAAGAATAATAAAGAACACGAAAATTGATTTTGTCTATATTCACCGTCATTGCTTTATTGAAATATTTGTTTTTGAGAAGTACCCTTTTTGATTCTACTAATTTTGCAGGGAGCAACCATAGTGGCTCAGATTGTAAATGTTACTTAGGTAGAAGACTATGTTCCATCATTTGAGACTCAGGTAACTACATAGACTAGTGTGGAAGTGTTATCCTTTTACATATAATTGCAAAAATCAGTTATGAAAGTATAAAAATTTAGAAATATCTATATTGACAATTCATTTAGTCTATTCATTGCTACCAGGGAGTCAGAATAGTTGATAACGTTGTGAATGTGGTTGGAGAAAGTTCTCCGCTTGATAAGGTAATATAGTAAATAAAGCTGGTGGATAATTCTTCCTTAGAATTATAAAGTTGGGGATTTTTGTCCAAAAAAAAATAAAAACTGTTGTCTCTACAGAGAGAGTTTAGATATGGAAGACCCATTGCAAGTCTTTTTTAAACTAGACATATAAAAATGAATATCTATTTTTAATAAAGTAGACAAGTAAAAGTGAATAAGGGAGTAATTTATACAGTTATCTTATAAAGATCTTAAAATCTATTGAAAAAAAAAAAGAATCACAAAGTTATTGATATGGCATTGTGCTCACTGAAAACAATTAGGCAAAATTCAAAGCTTTCTTGAAAATCTAAAGGGATGCATGACTCTTCTAGGTCCAAAAAATGCACAACAAATTCAAATCCCTTCAATTAGAACTCCATATCAAATGAAAGAATTGTGCAAAACTAAAGAGCACAAATTTTTGGAACGATGGAACTACTAGTGGTGTGCAAATCATTCTTTCTCCTCAAGAGTATTATTAACAATATAGAATCGATAGCTTCACCAAAAAGGTTAAAATAATAGACAACTTAATTTGAAAAGCAAGCAATTAAAATAACAAGTCACTTATTGCAGATAAACAGAACAAGAATTGAATCTTACAACACTCTTTGGTAGATCGTTGTGTTGGCGATTTAGGCGATTTGAGCAATTTGGGCAAAAGAGTTTGAGATAGAAAGAGGGAGGTAGGTTTAACAACTGTTTTATGGAAATGAGAGTTGGGATTTATGTTTTTTTTTTATTAAATATAAGAAGAAATTTTTATTTTAAAAACAATCTTGACCATTTTGACCAAAATAAAGAGACCTCACGAGGTGACTTTTTATAATTTCTTTTAAAGTAATTTTAAATGTTTATGCGCAAACTTTTTTTTAGAATTTATTTTCGATCTCATAAAGACACTATTATTATTTTATGATTTTTTAATCATTAACTGACTTCATGAGATCACTTTCTTTAAAAAGAAAATTAAAATATAAATTAAGGGGATAAGCGACCCCATGAGGTCTCTTATTTTTTACCTATTTTTGAAGTCTCTTATTTTAGATCTCTTTTTACTCTTTTTTTTAGTAGTGCAAACCTCTTTTCGAACTACGAATGGATTGATTTCTTGTGAAACCCAAGATATGTAGGTAGCTTAGAAACAAGAGCTCGGTCATAATCTTTCATACTTTCTTTTTCGTCCAAGACAAAATTGGCTACGACAACTTGATTGTCCAAAGATTCTTACATCATCTTCAATCAATCAAAGGTAATTGTTGGCACCCAATTTTGGCACATCTTTTTCCTTCTAATTATTTTTCTATACTTCTGAGTCCTAAATAATTTTCTAAAATAAATTCATATTTTAATTTATATGAGTTTTGAAAAAAGTAAAAAAGAGGACTTATTTATTCCCAATCATGTTTAAATATTTTAATTAAATATAATTAGTTATTTATTATCAAAAATCACACAAAAAATATTTTTATACTCGCATTCACATTTTTCTTCTAATTATATTTTCGTTTATATATATATATATATATACATGTATATTATAAAAATTTAAATTACAAAATTACTATTAAATGCGTATATTAAATTATTTTTTATAATGTATTAAGAAATAATTTTAGAATAATATGACGCATTGATAAAATTTTAGTGAGAAAAAGAGTATATGGGTAAAAAATAATTCAATCTCAATTTTATTCCTTCAAGTCAAATTTTAATTTTTTATTAAAAAAAATACATAAAGTAGCATACTTAAGTATTAAATTATAAAAAATAATAATATTTTTATTAAATTATATTTTGTAGCATATGTATTTATATATATTTGTATTTTTGTATTAACAGTTTGCAAAAATACAAAATACATATCGATCATAAGAGAAGTAAAAATTATATGTATTTATATTTTTATAAAAACAGTTTGCAAAAATATAAAATACAACTTGCTGTATTATGTAATTATAAAACTGCTATTATGAAACTCATAATTAAGAGGATAAGTATGATGAATTTTGCCCTTTTTTATTTTCGGACCGAAAAGACCAAATTTAGGCCCATTACTCGGTCCAACAACTCCACATACAAGTCATCAATTCACACCATACCTTCTCCACGAATCATATGTCGCCACATCATCAAAATCAAGGAAACACGGTCGTTGTCCCTTCCCCAAAATCCAAATGCATTTTCTCTCTTTTTTGAGAAAGCATTGACATTTCCCCTTTGTCTTCCCAAAAAAGCATGGCAAACCCTAACCCTCTTACACTTTCTTCTTCCTCCTCTAATCCATCACCAAAATAACGCGTCACATCACCCCTCTGTTTCGATTCACCTTAGTTTTATCTTCTTTCCAACTTCAATTTCACGATTTCAGAAAATCACAAACCTAAATTAGTGCAAGAACTCAAAGTCGAGTACAAATTCGGGAATCATCCCAAATTCGAGGATATGTGATGTCTTTTTGAAATTTTTCATCTTTTATCCAACTGTTGGTTTCAATGAAACCTTGGTTTCAAATACGGATAAAATCCGTATTTACCTATAAATACTCATAATTTTATCCTTTAAGTACATGATTTTGGAGAGGGGGAAATGGAGAAAAACCAGTTTAACGTTTGAAAACTTCACAAGCAAACGGTTGCAAAATTACTTTGTTTTGTCCTAGATTTCAGTCCAACTTTTGTGTTTTTTAGTTTTTGAGTTCTGAGTTTTGTGGTCGGAAAATTCTCAATGGGAAACCTCATTTTTTCTGCATAATACAAGGTAAACACGTATCTTTACATGTTCGTCGCGTCTTCTTTGTCGACCATTTTCGAATAAAGTGAATGTGTGATTTTAATTTGTTTCAGGTCTGTTTATGGTGTTATTGTTCATTATCCTGGAATTGAGTTTAAGAATATGGTTTTGTTTAAAATTTTTGTTATTTCGTTATGTGCAAAGCTGTCCCCGTTTTGGTTTCATTTTTTGTCTTTGTCTTCTTCATTTTCTAGGGGGGTTGTGAACATGAATTTATTTTAAGTCTGATTAAGCCCATGTTGTTGTCGTGTTTCTTGGATTCTGAAGGTAAACACAATTTTGATTTTGAAAATTTGGTTCATACGTGAATATACAAATCTGCGAATTTATTAATATGGGATTTTGGCTTCAGATTTGGCCGTGATTTTGCTGTTCGTTCTTCCTGAAATCAATTCCAAAATATGATTTTATTTTAAATTTTATGGTTGTCTGTGTTTTCACAATTATATGCTCTTGTCTTGCTTCGAAATGCGTTTTGTCATATTTGTATATGAGGAATGATGTCGAATTCATGTTTCTTTCTCTATTTTTTCCCTCTTGATTAAGATGTCTACATAATTCCACATATGTGTTTTTGTGTAGCTAGACGCAAAAGAATTTAATTTAGGGAAGTGCTAAATGATCATAATTTTTTGGCCCAAATTTGGTCACATTTGTGATAAGACTTATATAGCCTTGTGAGTCTTTTCTCAAATAAATTCCTACACAGGGTAAAAATGTCAAAAGGTACCTAGTTTATAGTGTGAACCTAATTTTTTTCTATTGTGGCCAAATTCAACAACAACAACAACAAATCCAGTGTATTTCCACAAAGTGGGGTCTGGAGAGGGTAAAATGTACGCAGTCCATACCACTACCTTCAAAGAAGTAGAGAGACCGTTTCCGATAAACCTCGACTCAAGATAGAGAATAGTAAACAAGAGCGTAATGAAACATGCATGATGGATGACATAACATAAAAAGGAATAAGACATACTAAAATAAAATAGAAACCAAAGCAATACGGAATAAGATAAATAAGCGTTATATGAAATAAGAGATAAGAAATGGGGCATCCGGAAAATGACATCCACCTAGTAGTAACATACACTCACAGACCAGAGGCACCCGCCACACCCAAACTCTCCTGACTAGGGCTCCTACCTATGGACACAGTCCTAGGATTACTAGCATCTCTTAACTTTTTTTTCCTTTACTTCTCATATTATGTCATTTTTAGCATAGTTGTTAACTAACCCCTTTTTTTTTTGTTATAAATTGTTTAAGGTAGTATTGTTAGTTTATTGCACTTACTTTGCTTAATATTTGTTGACTTTCTTAAAACATGGCTAATGCTTTTATTTGTATGATTTTTTATTTTTAACCTTATCACGTGACTAGTTAACTCGTGTAAACTAATTTATTTTTTTGAAAATGGGGTGTTAGAAACTTTAATATTCGGGTATTTATTAAAACACTAATTATTTTTCCATAATTGTGGCCAAATAATGGCAAAAAATTGTGGCCAAATAATGGCAAAAAGTTGTGGCCAAAAGGATTTTTCCTTTAATTTATTGCCTTAGTCTAGTTCACATTAAGTAGTCATGGGAAAGGGCTTAATTATCTTTTTGAATGCTTTGGTTTGGTAGCTGAAACTTTTCTCAGCACTTGGGGTTTGGCTCATTTTGAGAATTTACTACAAATTAAAATTATAGGTCATTACTCTTGACTCATTTCAATGGATGTATTTTCTTCTAATTTAACGATTTTAATCTTGCGTATATATGTTAAGTGTATATTTTGGTTGTTTTGTATCATTTCTTAATGTATGAGCAATGTGAAGTGATTTTAGTTTCATGGCTTCCCAGATTTGTGTAAAAGTGATTGTGATCCCTTTCCTATTAAAATTATATTTTTAGTCGACTTTGGTGTTCTTGTTTGGTATTTGTTTCTCAATTTGCATTGCACGTACAATTGCTATTTAAGAAATGTCTAATCCTTATTTTCTTTATTTGTTTTCATGTAACCTTGAGAGTTGGAGTTTAATCGGGGTCAGCAACTATAGAATGATCGCAAAGCCTCAGAATCTCAAAAATTAGAAACTCAACTTCTCTAGGAGCATAGCATCTCTTAACTTTTTTTCCTTTACTTCTCATATTATGTCATTTTTAGCATAGTTGTTAACTAATCCCTTTTATTTTGTTATAAATTGTTCAAGGTAGTATTGTTAATTTATTGCACTTTGCTTAATATTTGTTGACTTTCTTAAAAAATGACTAATGCTTTTGTTTGTATGATTTTTTATTTTTAGCCCTTAACACGTGACTAGTTAACTCGTGTAAAGTAATTTATTTTTTTGAAAATGGGGTGTTAGAAACTTTAATATTCGGGTATTTATTAAAACACTAATTATTTTCCATAAGAATTTATACTTATTATGGAACTCTCACTACTTGACCTTACGTCCCCGCCCCGAATATTTCAATGCCCCTTATGCACTTAAGTACGCTTATGGGTCGCCTAAACTTTCTTAGGTTACTTTCGACACCTACTCCTTAATTACATTTGGTTAGCCTTTTTCTATGCAAGATGTAACTATCAAGATTATTAAGAACACCCTCTAAGCATAATACCACTCTCCATTTTTACCGTAATTAACTTGCACATTCCTTACGAGTTGTAGTATTTAATGAACTAGTCATGATCCTCAAAAAATTCAACACATTTCACAACAAAAATATTACATAAATGGGAATACACAATGACTAATCACAATATTAAAGCGTAACTGTGATTTTATAATTTTTGTTCTTCCAATCACCGTACCCGAAGGCCTAATGCATGATAACTTCTGATATTACTAACAATATCAAATGAATCTAGTCCAAGTCTAATTTCTACAATAAATAAATCATAGTCTACCTCATAGTTGAATCGTGATGCTATTGAAGGAAGAGAGTTCTCCAGCTAGTGCTAAGCATCTTTCTATGTTGGGTGTGTCTTAAACTCACTCTCATGAACCCTAGCCTCTGAAATCTCATGACGGGGAAGGTTGGGTTTTTTAGAGTGATTTTGAAGGAAGGGCCGATCTAGACAAATAATAAAAGAGAGGGTTCTTAAAAATCCCAAAGATTAGCTACTGCCAGGTACTATTGTAGCAGTTATTCGACTGCTGTAGCGGTAGGCAGTAGTCCAACCTAAATTATTTTGGGCCTTGTTTGCCTACCCGATTTAAATTTTCTTGGGTATATGTTGAACATATTATTTATTATAAATTACTTGTAGATATCAATTTGCCCTACATTCCTCCCCAAATTGTCCTAATGTGAGGTTTGTACACTTGCATGATCACTGAAATAGTTTTCAACTACAACTTTTCATTAAGAGGAAATTTCAATATTCATTAGTTCATTTAGGTATATCTTCGCTCATTAGTGACAACTAGCCCATCCTTTAATCTAGGAACGATGGTTGTTCCCACACTCCTAAAGAAAGTGTACATAATTAATCCTCACGACCACTAGATACTATGATTACACAAACATGATATGGAACAACAATGCATGAAAAGTAGGGATCAAATTAACTTGGAACAATTTTACTGCTGCAGCAGTTAGTACCACCATAGCGGTACCACTACAATAGTTCACAAAAGTTCAAATAAGTGAAAATGTTTCTTTACCCCATTTTCGCTCCAAACTCTCTCAATTCTCTCTAAAAAATCTCCCCATTCGATGACAAATTCAAGGTTTTTTCTTCACCTCTTCTACTTAGTTTATGTATGTCTCATTGTAGATTTGTAGAAATTTCATTAGAAGGGAGGATTTTTTGATGATTTATGGTGAAACTTTTTGAGTTTGATTTTTTGTGGTGTCCTTGACGACATGATGAACATGCTAGATTATCTTACATTTTCAATGCTTCTATAATATTTGAGACATAATATTGATATTTCAAGGGAGGTGTGGAAGATGCACAGTCATCTTACTCAATGATTTTCATTTAATTTAGGGTTAATTTTTAGTGTTTTACACTTCTATTTTTGTTTTAAAAGGTTCATACTCACTTTACAAAGACCGATCTATACTTGGAACTTCAAAATATAGAGAGAAAGTTTAATAATTTTGATTTGGGAAGGGAGGTTGACGGGTTGAAGACAACAAACCACTATTGTGGTAACCTATTTTGCTGCAACACTATCACTGCCAACAGTAAGTTCTTCTACAGTGGTACCGCTACAATAGTTATTTAACCACTACTGCGATACTTGGTAGTGGTTTCCTAATTTTTCATTTTTCTTTTGCAATTTCAATTTTCTTTCCCCCCTTAGTGCCCCATCTTGTTTTCTTATTACATTTTTAATGTGTTCTATTGGAATATCATGGGTCACAATCTTTACTACCAATGATTTCCTAATAATGAAAGACGGATCATTATGAGGAAGGGTTGCACAACAAGGGTTTCCTCAATGAGAGGTGCTTCAAGATAACAGACATGGAGGATGAGTTACTGGCCTTCCATAACCAGTTAAATATTTTTGGGTAGGAGATACTGACTGAAATAGTTCGATAATGAAATTTAGAGATTATAATGACCCTATAACACCCTGGGTTTTTAACTCTTAGAAAATTTCCTGGATTTCTTGAAAAGTTACGATTGGGGAAGGAACGAGTCGTATACTGGTGTACGAGTGGTATGGGTTGGTCGTATGCTGACAAGTGTTGGATGGTGCGTTGAATTTGGTTCCTGGAATGGATAGACTTGAGTAGTATTAGTGGATACAGGTTATTGGGTTTGGTTCTTTCCTTCACTTAATCTTAGACTTGGTAATTTAAGTTGGATCTGAGTACAAGTGGCTCACCATGAGCTGTAAGCCAGGGTTTGAGTAGTACCATGGACTTTTTTGGTGGACAGTGTTCAAACCTCTTGTGATTCTATTCTGCTAAGGATACGGGTCTAGGGTACTAGTCGTATTCCTGGGTACGACTTGGTTTAGGTGAGTCGCACCTTGGACAGTGTTGGGTCCAATTGGGAGGCCTGGGGTACGAGTGGTGGGTACCACTCGTACAGGCGGCTACGATTCATATGGGGTAGTCATACCTTATGATAAGATTTTTATGCAGTTTAATTTAGGGAAATCTAGACATCTCCCCACTTAACCTAATAAGGCCTAACGACTTTTAACTCACTTGGGAGGTTATTTTCCTTATTTTTCTATTCATTAATACTTAGAAAACACTCTCTAATCCTCTCTAAAGTTATTTGGCAAAGTAAGCTTGGGGTTTATTTTAAGGATTAATTTAGGGCTTGTATTGGTGATTTCTCTCCATTATCTTCTCAATTTAGGCATGCACTCTTCCCTCATTGTTAGTTCCAACTAAAGGCATAGTTTTATACAATGTTTTCATGGCACGATTTATTATATGGTTTTGGGATTTTCAAATAAGTGTTGGGGTTTTGGTTATAATGGCTTAGTTATGATTTTTCATGTTTTAATTATGTTTTTACATGTTTAATTGTGGTTTTGGATAATTGGTTACATGAGAATGATAACATGGTAATTGGTTTTGGTTTTGGTTTTGGAAATTCTACGCCCCCAACATGCTTGATAAAATGCTTATGATAATGTTTTTACTTAATTATTGGATATTTAATGGAACTATTGCTTGGTTTGAACTTGGTCATGGAACTCTAAATGGTTTAAATGGTTTGGAATGGTTTAGTTTAATAAACATCCTTATGGGGTACAATTTAATCCCCTAAGCTAATATAATAATGAAACACTTTTGGGGTATATGGGAATCCCCCAAGTTAACTTGATAAGGTGATCTATGGGTACATGGGACTCCCTTGATCTCTAAAAGGTTTTGCTAGGGACAATAATTGAAAGTTATAATTGGTATGACGATACCATTATTAATAGCCTTGGTTAATAATGAATGGAATAATGGATTAGTTGGAAGTGGTTTTAATTGGGCAATAATGGCGGGGTGTGATAGCTAACTGTGAAGGTGGGAGTCCTATCGTCAAACACCGAAAACTCATGTTTGTTGACATGAAGGGTTGTTCTTGGCGACCATATATGATACTCATGAGGTACGGGAAATCCTCTAAGTACACTGTACATATGTATCATAGAGACTGAAGGGTACTTGGGAATCCCTTACTCTTATAGTTCTCTGGTTCGTGCGGCTACATGCATGAGGCCCGTTCAGGGGGTAACACTGGACCTATATAGACCGTGGGTGATTTTAGGACTATTAAGTTACACATACCTAGGTTAATGGTTTTAAATACATGTTAAACCCGGTTCTCTTTCCCTACATGGTTATATATATATGTATGGTTTGAATGCTTATAGTTGGTTTACTTGGTTTTACTGGATAACATGATTTTATCCTTATCCTGAGTTCATGCTAGCATTCACCAGCTAACCCATCTTCGGACAGCTGTATCCCCACGTGATGCAGGAACCGGCCGTTCCACTACTCCTGCACAGTGATAAGACTTAGGGATCAACTTTTGGATTGAAGCGGTTAGCTTCCATAATCCAGAATGCTCCATTTTATGTTATGGACATTTTCATATACTTTGTTTATTTTATGGATATTGGTTTTGGCTATGGTTGGGGCATGTCCCAATCGAATATTGGTTTTCTTTTAGTTAGAGGTTTTTGTGGAACTACTATGAGTTGGTATAGGCAGGATCAATATTGGTGTCAGCCTTGTTATTGACATTGGTATTGAGGCTGATACCGTTGGACTAAATTTCTCACTATTCCATCCTCTTTTATTTTGGGATTATATAATTTTATTGGAACTCATATGGCTTATGAATTATGGTTTGGTTTGGTATTGGTTATTGGTTGGTATTGGACGGTTGGGCTCGTTTGGGTGGTCACGGTCATGGACTAATCCCAGAGTTTTGGATTTTACAATAATGCTATCTTGTTATATGTTCGAAATTCATTTGATTCGGGATATGCATAGGTTGGTTAGGTTGGGTAACGGGGGTGGCCTTCAGTCCTGGTTGGGCTTGGGATGCGCATTACAACAAGACCTTGGTTCGGGTTGTGTCAGACCCTCCAGGTCATTTTCTATATTTCTACACATTTTTACCTTTTAGATCTTTCCCATAGCTGCCCCAAGTCATTTATGACTTGCTGGAACTGACAGTTCGAATATTGGGTGGTTCATTTTGTATTTAGAGCTAATTTCCTATTTTGAAGTCTTCGGAGGTTCAAATTAGCTAACCGGCAAAAAGTTTAGTCAAACAACTCGTAAGCTAATTTTTACTGCGCCAACAGCTCCAAAACATTGCTTTTAGGTAAGAAGGGCCATTAGTTTGGTTCCTGATATCGCCTAAACTATACCATCCAAGAAGATACAATGCGATCGTTGTCAAAAAATATTAACAAAACTAGGTTGTGGTTGATCCCATAGGGAATAGGTCGAATCTGTCTCTCGAAATTGCTGAAGTAGTCGAAAGTGCAGGGAAGTAAATTGGAGGAATTTGTAGTAAACAGTAAAAAGTAACAAGTCTTGAATACTTTTGGTTGTAAACAATCTGAGATGAACACTAGGCTTGTGTTTCCCCTGGTATCTAACTCCGTAGGTTTCTTATGCTCAATCCAACTATCTCGCTGCCACACATGCAGAATCTGACAAGCTAGGGATTACCAACTGTCTTGTGAGATCTTTGATAAATCTCACCCTTCAACTTGTGAGTCTCAAGGTGGTTCCTTACTAACCATGGTCTTTGATCCCCATTTAACTATCACCTTGTTGGTATCAGGTTATTAGACATGGGTTGATAGCCTAGAATAACTGTTGTAATCTTCTTTTCCCAATCTCTATTTCTCTTATGAAGAAAACCTTGAATACAGGTAGGTTCTCAGCATTGGCCACCACTAAGAGAACCATTAAATCGAAGAATATCACAATACAACCGTAAATAATGATCTAGGAAAATCTTACACTTCCCCTACTTCGTTATTCTACCAGGTTTATCACAACCCTAGCTAAGGGATTTAGCCACTCATAGTTGCAAGAAATACCATGGAAATCAATAATGAAAGCATAAAAGAAATCCCACAACAATGGAAGAATAAAATCCAAAGTCTCAAATCAATTAATCAACCAAAAACTAAGATCAAAGAGATTCCAAGATCAAAAGTCAATATTTTAATCAAATAAATGTTTGTGAATAGTATGAGGATGAAAACTAACAAAAAAATGTCAAAAGAGTACTTATAGAGTACATACAAACCCTGGAAGTCTAAACCAAAACATACAGGGAAAACTAAGTCAGTGGCCACTTACGGCTCCACTTACGGCTATTATAGGTGACAAGAATCTTCAAATCTGCAACATTTTCTTTTGTACTGACACCTACGAGGTGTAAATGGTACTTATGTCTCATAGGTTGCTTCACCGTAAGTACTAGTAGACTCCTCAAGAATTAGCTTCTCTGAATTTCAATGCTCTACAACTTACGTGACTTAGGTGCTCCATCGTAAGTGGCACTTACATGCCATATGTGCTCCTTTGTCATTTTTAGATAAAGACTTCACTTTCAGGTTCTTTGAAAATAGATTTTCTAAGACCTACGAAAGCTACCTACGCCACATAGGTAGCCTCTTAAGTAGGATTTTTTGCATCTTGACTCTTTTTTCTTCACGTTAAGCTCTAAAACCCAGTTCCCTATAAAACAAGATAGAAAAAACTTTATATCTACAAAAATGAATTAAGTACTTGCATATTTTCCATTTTTAAGCATTGGAGGTGACATGAAACCATAGAAAATCAACACCCTCAACTTAGACCGTTTATATGTCCACACGTCAAAACACAAAACGATGCTTAACCAAGAGAAACCTAAGATACCTATGGCAGACAATTTCAGTTTCAGCTCAAAAACATAACCCCCTTTCTACTTTTAATCTTTTCAAATCCAACTGTGTGAATCAATGAAGCCCAACAATGTGACACAAGAAAATCACACTATGGCATTACATTAGCAACACATAATCAAACATATGTACCATTTACACTACCTGAACATATAAGTAGCTAGCAGCACAACCCATGTACCCTCACAACAAAGAAGTCCCACTCACTCGGTAGAATCATAAATGTTAATGTAGGGACAATCATGAGACACTTACACTCACAAAGAAGTTCCATCAATATGCACAGAATACCATAGGCTTTCCCTTATTTTATTTACCATGGATTTTGGAAAGTCGAACTAGGATCACTGTAAGACTTTACTAGGCTTATAATGTAGGCTTGGGGGCTGGTATGATATATTTAGAAATTTAGTGACTAAGCCTCCTTGGAACTACAATTACGTTAGGGGTCTACTTATCAACAAAATTTCTTTTATTCCACCCTTATTTCTAACTTTTTATTCCTTTATTGCTTATTGAGGTTGGGTACAGTTTATTTTATTCTTTCTTTTTCTTTTTCAAATCTATATTTATTTTTTCTTTTCTTTTTCTATTTTCTTTCTTCTTTTTCTAACACACCTAGACCTACTTTCTTTAATCCTATTTACGCCTTTTTTCATACCCACTTCTAATTATGCACCCCTATGATAGCCACTCTTAACTTAGGTTACTTTCCTGAGTTGAGGTGCATAATATCCTGGGAGGACCAGGGCTAAAATAGGTTCATTGTAACTAAAATGAGAGGGCGAATGGTGAAAACAAGAAAAATAGTCTAGATAAGCTCAAAATAGGGATAAAGGGATACTTATTAACATTTGGAAGGTTATTTAAGCTAACAGTGGACTAATTCAAGAACGACCTATGATTCTTTCCTAATCGACTATCCTACTACCTAGGCAAGACTAACTGGGTAAGTTCTGGATTCAACACACAATGGGAACAAAGTACGCATCTCATACATATATGGCATAGGGTTGCATCATAAACTACTACCTATTTGGCTCATACAAATGCTAACTATGATTATTATCCCCCTAATCCTAATGCCATAACGATATTCACCGTGGTCACATCTATATACACATCACATAGTTCAAAAACAAATTTATAGGATGGGTATCATTTTTCTAACAACTTTATGCATAATGAAAACATAATACATCAACTGCCTTAGGTACTTATTTTTCTCATAGCTAAACAAAAGCATCACAAAACATTACGAAACAAAACACAAAATGACACAATTATGTCCTAGACATGATGGTTCTATTATCATAACACAGTCGATAGGAAAATAAGCACAAGAACAAAAACCCGTGATGGTTGTGATACACCAACACCCTCAACTAAAAGACTATACACTGTCCTCAGTGCGTGACAACAATAAAAAGTAAGGGAATGAGAACATACTTGGTATATACTAGGTATTCGTCTTATGATAGTCCTCATCTGAGGCATCTGGTATCTCAATCAATGGATTCGGTGGTGGTGGCAGTGCCTGACTAGAAGATACACCTGCAGTTATCTCATGATGTCGTACCTCATCATCTATTGTAGACACCATAGATTTATGGGAGACCTTTTTCAAGGCCTGATAATAGGGAATGATTGGGTTTTATAGATCCTCTGGTCTACCTCTCTTTGTCCCAACCATAAGGACCGAGTCCTCCCCAGTAAATAAATCAAATCATCTCGGGTCAAGTGGATCTATCGGCTAAGTAAATAAAGTGATAACTACAGTAATATTGGGAATATGGCCCTCAATAAGAGAGCGTACCTTTATACATAGTATGGCCACCTTCTCTCTTATCTTAGAAAAATCCATAGCCCATATATCTCAAAACTGAGCGCTAACCCGACCCTCAAAAGCATCAATCTAGGCATGCAACTCACAAGTGAACTCCGACATCTCAGCCCAATGCACAACCCATATCTAAGTCTCAACACTCTCTAACACCGTCGGTACCCAAGGGTGGATCTGTGCATATAATGATTCCAACTCATACTTAAAATCAGTAAGACGGGTAGTAGTCGTATCCTGCCACTACACTAGGCTTTGTAAAAACTCATGCAGTTTGGCTATGAATTCTGTAGTTGTGGCTATGGTAGTGGTAGTGGGGCTAGGGGCACATAAAATTCCCCAACCAGCTCAGAAATATAGGTTAGGGCTGAAGTAGACGTAGTTGGGCCCTCTTCCCTTCTATAGCAACCTCAGACGCATCGCTATGCTTGCTCGTATCAACATCAACACTTGCATCATCAACATCTATGTCTGGCCTATCAAAAAGCTCTGCTGGAGCGTGAGGCCCATCAAAATGAGTCGGAATAATAGTCGGAGGTGCCTGAGCTCTCTGGGCAAGGATCGAGTTTTTCGGATCCTTGATCATACTCATATCACTACTAGAAATTACCCCTATTGCAACGAACCTTTTGGCAACGGTTCCCAAAACGTTGCGATAGAGGGTCTATTGCAATGGTTGAAACCGTTGCAAAAAAAATTATTTTATTAGAAATAAATTGATGTTATAACCGTTGCTATTGATATATAACCGTTGCAATAGGGTGTCCTATAGCAACGCTTGAATGAACCGTTGCTATAGAACACCTATGACAACGCTTAATTAAGAAAAAAAAGCTATTGCAACGACCTTAATTTTTTCACTCCTCAATTTATCACAAAATGCGCTAAAATATAATGAAATATCTAACAAAAATAAAAAAATAATAATAGTACTGATCCAGGTCTTAACAAAAAACCTACTATCTACTGCTTACAAGTTAAAGGGTTAGCACACACTTTCAGAGATCTTCAAATCAAAAAGTTTGGGTCTCAATTCGATCGACTACTCCGGATATTTAAATCAGTGCTCCAGTGCTCCAGTGCATCTCAAAATTAACAAAAACTTTGGGTCTCCGATCGACTACTGCTCCGACTACGAGTGCTCCGACCCTCTGACCACTTCGATTGAACCCTAGCCATCTATTGAAACAGGTATTTCAGTGCCATAGGATTTCAATGCCCTAATTTTTAGCTTCTATCAGTATTTTTGTGCTTATTGCAAAGTGTCGTAGAATTTCGGTGCCCTAATTTCTTCCAAAGTATTTTTTGTGCTTATTCTCTTAAAGACACTGGTTTTTAAAAATATGGGAGATTTGAGGTAAGTAAGGTTGATGTATGGATTTGGTATTTGATATCACACTTAAGGGAGGTTGATGTAAATCTGTTAAAACACGGCTTGTTCCATATGAAATATCTTTGTTTGTTTTTTTGTGTGTAATTTGTATGATAAGCTTCAAAATTTTGGCTGGACAGCATACAGATATACTCGAGACGTTAACTCCACAAGTTAGGAAGAGTGTAGATGTTCTAAGAGAGCTTCAGGTGCTTTTATTCATCTTATTTGTTTCTAATGTTATTAATTTGGTATATGGTGAAATAATTGAATTGATTAACCTTGGCGGTTTGTATGTTATCGATTGACTTAGAGCTGCTTCGTTGCTCAATCTGTAGTTCGACTATGATGTCTAGGTTGATAAATGTAGAGAGGAGTGTGAGTGATGTCTAAGGTTTTTGGCGCATCTTTTGGGTAGGAGGCTATGAAGGTCGTAGATTAGGGGAGAAGGTTAGTAGATAGTTGTGCTTTGTTTAGCTTTAGAGCGGTAGGTTTGTTCACAATACCTATTCCCTGTCCATACCAGTAGTAGTAGCATACTCTCGTAGTTGGTTGTCTTATTATTTTTGTTACTCCTCTTCGTTATTGTGCTTTACTTATCACCTTATTTGGTTATTGTTATTTTTCCTGTTTTCTGAAGGTTAGTAGTTAATTCATTGTTTTAACATAATAGCAGTCTGTTAGGAATGTCCTCATGACATAGAGCAATGAAGATCATGGTGTGTTACGAGCCATGTCTGATTTTCATCTGCATTTATATGGGAGGAAGACAGACTGATACATGAATATGACCATGGGTTGGCGAATATGCCCTGTTGCAACTGGTTGTCCTTTATTTGCATAAGATGACTTGGTATAAGTTGTGCCCATCTGGAAAGACTTGCAAATTGCAGGACAAATGTGCTATGTTTTGTGATGAAATGGCCCTCTCATTCAGCCATGCCTTAGTATTCAATATGTGGAGCCTGGATGTTTCAAGAACATGAGTAAATAACTAGACATCTGTTTGCTCTAATATCATATTGAATTGTGTGATTTTCTTATCTAAAAAATTAGAAAATCAAGTTGTTAAGAGGGAATACAGTTTTAATTACAAAATAATATAATGTGTCTTCAAAACAGGTAAGTTTCCTGATGTGACGTCTTTGATACCTGCTAGCCCGAACGCATCTTCTGGTTTGTCTTTTGGAAGGCAAAGGGCAAAGGATCCTGGAATGGTGTTTGTTTCTGGTGCCACTAGACAAGCTGGTATCCGCATTGCTCGGATACTGTTGCGTGAAGGTTATAGTGTAAGAGGTGGAGTTTCTGACCTTGGTGCAGCGCAAGAACTAGCTCATCTAGCCATTAGCTACAAGGTCAGTTTCTTTGTCCTTTGAAATACTGAACCTGTTAGAGTATCTGGCATTGGTTGTTGGAATGAACTATTGACATGGGAGCTAAGTTGGTTTCAGCAGATAGAGCATAATTGGGACGGGATAACTCTAAAGGACTTCATCCTAAAGAGTCCAGTACCGTTATCGATGTATTCTCGGATAAAGGGAACAATGACATCGAGAGCATACCATTTGAGTTGTACAAAAGGCGCACGATGGTGATTGTCAGGATAGGAACTTTCCTAGATGTTGTTTGCGATGCTTTAACCAAATACAAGTATATAGGCCCCAACCAGAGGGCCGACTTAATTTTAGTTTGCAGGTGAGGTTCTGTTGTCTCTTCCTTGGTGGTATTACAAGGTGTATTTCACGGTTCGTAAACCCCCCCCCCCCCCCCCCCCCCACCCCACTCATGCGCACACAAATCATAGCTATTTATATAACGACATGGGAATTCTTGTTTTGTGGTTTATCCTTCTATCTTATCTGATATGGTGATGTTTTTAATAGTATACAACCACTTAGAAAAGAAAGATCTTTTTCCAGATTTTTTCATTCTTTAGCCTAATCTGCAGAGAGGTTTTGCAGAAATCTTGGAGTTGTAAGAGAAGAAAAATTGAAGTTTCCATTTTAATGATCTATATGGTTTCATGGGTAATCGATATAATTTATCTGTTGTTCCATTAGAGTGCAAGCTGATGTATTTGTTAGTGAATAGAACAAGTATTATGAAATGAGTCTGCCAGTCTCATCAAATTCATGCTCAGACTTCACTAGCAATTTTCTCATTACCCTGCGATGAGTAGATGCCCGAATCAATAAGTCATTGAAATTAAAAATGTGTCTCGTCATTTACAAATTATGGAGTAATTGTTGCCTTTGCCGTATCCACTTCTCTGTCCATGATGTTTGATATAGGAAACTGATGCTGTGCTCAGTTTCTGATATTGTTCGTCAGTGTGCCTTGTTCAATATTTTTTCACAGAGTTGTTGGTATGTTTCAGGATTCGAGAAAGAAAAGAATCTGTAACTGTGCTCTTGTGTGGTACTAGCGGCTGTGGAAAATCTACCATGTCTTCTTTACTGGTATAAGTTCACTCATAGCTTTTGGCTGTTGTACCTACCATTAACAGGTATTAGCTGATGCGCCTTGCAATATTTTCTAACCTTAGCTACATGTGTTGTACTTGATCTCATGTTTGTAATATACCATTGTTGTTATCCTGTTGGTTGGGGGAAAGAGATGTACCCACACGGTTATGTACCAAGATACTGATGCATAGAATGCTAATATTGACACCACCAACATTTTGGATATGCAGGAACTTATTGGTTAGTCATTTTATGGACCTGTTACTACTCTTCTCTTGTATCATTGTAAGTCTCCTGAACGTTTTTTTCATCTGCAGTGCTGACAGATCACATCTAAAGAGGAAATTAGATCTTGAATTCCAACCCGAAGAGGAATAAGATATTTTTCTGATTTTTTTTCCCATCTGCATGAGGGCTGCTATATTGTTTACAAGGTCTTTGGTAGATAATATCACGTGTATGTTTTCATCCCTATGGAATTTGTTCACTCATATATCCAGATTAATCTCAAGTTCTGAACTTTGTATAAGATTACGAACTACGTTGAGATGTAATCCATTCATACTTTGTACTCCCTCCATTTCAATTTGTTTGTCTTGTTTTGACTTGGCATGAAAATCCTTCTAATGAAATCTATCAATGGCAAGTTCTACTAATGAAACTGCTCAGAAATTTACTATATTATAAAATTGTTTCTTGCTCAGAAATTTACTATATTTATTCATTTGCTATTAAGATTGTTTATGCTCTATTTATAGGTGTTCTATGTTTCAATTGAAAATTAAATATGTTGTGGTTTAAGTGCTAATTAAGATTATTTTTTCTCTTTTTATAGATGTTCAAAATGGAGGAGATGAAGAAAGTGACGAAGAAACTGACCTTACTCGAGAAAATTTGCGAAGTATTGAATTCTGTGAAATTTATCGCCACTCGAACTTGATACTTTATGGGAAAACTAATGACCGTTTGACTTTAACATTTTTCTTTTGGATTTAAATTGATAGTTTGTTGGATATTTTAATTTGAATTATTATTAATGAAAGATTTTGTCGTGATGTGCATATATAATTGTGTATTAATATAATTCTCTCTTTATATATCAATTGGTATTTGAACTAGCTGCAATAATAGGTGGCAAAAAAAATATTGCAAAAGATTCGAAAATTGTTGCAATAGGTGTCAAAAACCGTTGCCATAGGTAGTGAAAAATCGTCGCAAAAGATCAATAATCGTTGCAATAGAGTCTATTGCAACGCTTTTTTGTCGTTGCAATAGAGTTTATTGCAACGGTTCTTCACCGTTGCAATACAGTCTATTGCAACATCTCTCAACTGTTGCAATACAGTCAATTGCAACGGTTAGAAACCGTTGCAATAGACAATTTTAACCGTCTCAATAGGAATTACAAAAATCGTTGCAATAGATAGACCTATTGCAACGTATTTTGTAACCGCTGCAAACTTCGTTGCGATAGGCCTATCCTAACGCCCACTTACGCAACGCATATGAAAACGTTGCGGTAGCTCTATGGCACCGGTTTTTATATCTATCGCAACATTTTTTGAATTATTGCCGTAGGGATAATTTCTGGTAGTGTATATGCAATGGTCATCACCTCAAGTCTCCTATCCATATCTGGAATCTACAACACAGTTTCCTCATCACATAACCTTTATATAAAGCAAGGTAAGGAAAGAGTAGTGTTGTCCCAAAATGCCCGCTCATGCATTTCATATCGGATTAACACTGTAAAGTCAACCTCATATCGTGCCAGCATACTCGCAACTAATGCAGCCTTATCATATGTAACATACACAAAAGCGTACCACTTTCCACCAAAACTTGGCAGTGAAATACAGTCACCTTCTTAATCTCCCTCTTACCCTCAATGGAGGGGGCATCATCACTTAAATCGGAAATCTGGTTGGCGATCCATATCGCCAAACCTAACATCTACTATCTGAAATTAGCATCTCTCATGGCGTGTCTTTCTCACACCACTCTCGATAAAAAATAACACTCAGATGTAGATGCCAGAACAACATAGTTACGCCCAAAGAGAACTCAGTGGATGGCCATACTAAAATATCAACCTGAACTCCCTTCACCAAGTATTTTCTAACTGGGGATGCTCTATACCTCTACCTCCTCTAGGTTTGGTCAAAGCAACCGTGGTAGCAAAGAAAGCGTAGAACTTCCTAAGCAAAGACTATATGTAGGATTTTTGGGGTCGAGTCATCCATCCCAACTAGTATCGCTCAAAAGAGGCCTGCAAATTTGGTGCTCCTAATAGCCCTATTAATTTAAATCTCCTCTCAGCTTGAATAGTCCTCTTAGGCTGACCTGCCTCAGTAATAAAGCTATCCCACTCATTAATAGTCTGCATCCCCTCTACACACTACCTTGTGTTTATCTCAACTATGGGTACCGCCAAGATATATGTAGAGTCAGATGCAGGGTGAGCCGATGGTGGAATGGGAGGCTGAGCATCCTAAGTGGGAGACTGTGTGTCCGGTGCTGAAGATGATGAAACTTGATGTGGTGCCTGAGCTATATCCTCCTTAGACTAGGGTACTGTTGATGTTGACTGGGTTGCTGAAGTCGACTTACCCTCTGATCCCTCCTCAGGCTGAGGGTCATACATTGCTTTCTCCTCAACTATACCAGCTACTGTCTTACACTCAACCTTACCTCTAAATCCTGACTCTTATTCATTAGAACAATTCTCAGAAGCATGCTCTTCCTCATCAAACTGGAGAGAGTGCAGTGGTGAAGTCCTAGACGACTTCAATCTTGGCCTAGGAACTGGTCTGGTTGCGACCGTCTGAGCTCCGACCTGCATAGATGTGGACTGAGTGCCCCTCTTAGTCCATGGTGGGAGCTAAAGACCAAAGGTTGTTGCAACGATGGTTGTAGCTTAAATCTGTCTCTAGCCTCTAGTCTATGGTTCCTCTGGTCTATCTGGGGCTACCGAGTACTCCTTCACTAAACCACTGTGCTCAGGGGACTCGTCCTGAAGCCTTGACTGCACTTCTTTCTTTGACGTTACGTTGGATGCCATAGTACCTAAAAAATTAGTTGTTTGTCTTTGAAAGAGAAGAAGGAATGAAAAATTCGAAAAAAATCCAATTTTATCAGGGTGGACACTTACGAAGGCCACTTATGGGTCATAAGTGGCACTTATGACCCATAAGTGGCCTTCGTAGGTGCCAAACAAATCCCTAATGTTTATGGAATTCAGAATTTTAAACCTACAAAGGTACTTACGATGCATAAGTTACACTTCAGTGGATCATAGGTGCCATTGTAGGTACCCTTCTAAGGGTACTTTGAATTTTTCACAATTTTACATCCCCATATAGTGTATTATGCCTATTAAAGTCTAATTTTGAACAAAACAACTTTTACCAAATTTGTAAACACAAGTACGACACACAAAAATTTGGATTTATATCAGCCTTTAAACTTCTACTTCTTTTTAGGGCATGATCACAGTTTTTTATTCAAGAACAATGCACTAGATTCAATTTTTAGATTATTCTAGGCTCCTACATAAAAGTTTTATGATTTTTATTCATTTTTCAAGAATATTCACATACCAACTCACTTTGTATGTCAATATCACAATGTAATATTAGTAGGATCCAACAATTTTACCTTAATCTCCATGATGGATGTAGAAGAATAAAAAAGTCTGATCAAACCCTAGCTTGAGTGCCTTGTACGTACAAATGGGTTGTAACTTAGAATGGCAGGAGTTCCATCCTTTCGTGGATTCTAGAGGGATTTGGGAAGTTTAAAATCAAGAGGGAGTTATAAAAGTTAAGAATAGAGGGGAATAGGATCAGGTTTGGGGTAATTAAAGATGTTGGTAGGTCGGTCCGAGTCAGATCCACTTGGTTCGACCCAGATTTTAAAATTTTTGACCCAGAATGTTTCTTTCACATAAGAGACACTTACGACCAATAAGTGCCACTTATGTCCTGTAATTGGTAGGTCATAGGTGGCGGAAAAATTTTTGTCCCTCTGAACTTTTAGTTGACACTTGAGACACCACTTACAAGGTCGTAAGTGATACTTACGACCCCCGTAAGTAGGTTCATAAGTAACAGTTCAGAGACTCCATAATTCTCAGATTTTCACTCTAATAGTTATTGCATTACTTACCTAGCTTAAGAGAGACTTATGACCCCCCATAAGTGGGTCAATAAGTCCCCTTACATGGGATTTTCTGAATTTTCCAATGTTTTACTATGTTCCAGGCAGTTTCTCATGTTTTACACCAACAAAAAGAAAATAATGTTAACACTAAAATAGTGGGTTGCCTCCCACCCAACGCTTGATTTAACATTGCCGCACGACGTGGCTATATTAGTTACTGAGACTTCACCAACAAGCCCATGGGTTGCCTTTCATTAGTGCCTAATTTAATGTCACGTCATGACTCGGCTGCCTTGGCTACTCAGACTTCGCCAAGGCTTACATCAACAACCACTTTCACCTCATCAACATTACCCAAATAGTTCTTAACATACTGCCCATTCACCTTGAACGAGGCTTCACCATCTCGTTTTAGCTCCATAGAACCATGTGGAAATACCCTAACCATGGGGAATGTACCATACCACCTAGACTTCAACATGCCAGGAAACAAGTGAAGTTATGAATTATATAACAAGACCATATCACTGGGCTCAAACACTCTCTTCTCGATCTTCTTATCATGATACAACTTTATTTTTAAGTTGAATAGCACAAAACTCTCATAAGAACGGAGTCGGAATTCATCCAACTCATTCACCTTGCTCATACTCAATTTAGCTGCATCATGCCACTCCAAATTTAAATTTTTCAACTCCCATAGTGCCTTGTGCTCAAGTTTGGCCAGCAAGTAATAAGCCTTGCCGTACACAAACTGATATGGATAGGCACCTACGGGGTCATAAAATCTTTCAAGTTGGCCCACAAAACATCATCCAACTTCCTTGGCCAGTCAGTCCTATTGGCATTCACAATCTTTGTCAGTATGAACTTAATCTCTGTATTTGAGACCTCAACCTTCCCACTCATCTGAGGGTGGTTTGGTGTTTCCACCTTATGATTCACACCATATTTTTTGAGTAAGGCCTTACAAAGATGATTTCAGAAGTGAGACCTACCATCACTAATAATTGCACATGGATGCCAAACTAAGAAAAGATTTTATTATTCAAGAACGCATGACACTTTGACCCTAATTATTGGGAAGCACAACTCGCTCCACCCATTTCGAAATATAGTTGACTGCCAATAAAATGTACTTCATCCTATAGGATCTCACAAAATAATCCATGAAATTAATTCCTATAAATCAAACAACTCTAACTCCAAGATAGGTGTCATGTAGAGTTCATGTTACTGTGAGATATTTCCTTGTCGCTCACACTGGTCACAAGATTGAGGAAAGTCATGAGCATCCTTGTAGATCGTTGGACAATAATACCCATAGTGTAGAATTTTATGGGTTGTGTAGGTACCACTATGATTACCTTCAACTGGTGATGAATGACAAGCCTTAAGGATACTCATTATCTTTACCTCAGAAATACATCTATGAATAACACCATCCACTAAAATAAAAAATAGATAATGATCATCCCCAAAAAAATTTCTTACCTCATGCATGAACCATTTTCGCTGCTGGAATGAAAAATCTTTCAAAATAAGATCACTTGCTAAAAAGTTAGCAAAATCAGTGAACCATGGCATTAAATCTTGAGATGCTACCAAAACTCGCTAATCTAGAAAAGTATCATTTATGTCAAGCTAATCCTCTAACTTCTTCATTGCCTCTTCCTCAAGGCGATATAAGTGATCAACAACCTGGTTCTTAGTGCCCTCCCGATCATTCACCTCAAAGTCAACGTCTTGCAACAAAAGTACCCAACGTATTAACCTTGGTTTTGCATCTTTCTTCGAAATAAGTACCTCAAAGCTACTTGATCTTTGAGAGCAATGACTTTGGTCCCTATCAAATAGGACTGGAACTTCTCAAAGGAAAAAACCTCAACAAGTAACTTCTGCTCAGTGACTGTATAGTTTTTCTATGCGAGGTTTAATGCCTTGCTGGCATAATAGATTGGGTGAAGGATTTTCTCATATCATTTACAAATAATAGCACCCAAGGATACTCCGCTAGCATCACACATACCTCAAATGGTAAATACCAATCAGGGGACAAAATAATAGAAGTCGAGATTAACAGTTAGGTAAGGCAATCAAAGGCCTTGAGACATACATCATAAAATTCAAGTTTCACCTTTTTCTGTAAAATCATGCATAAAGGATTAGCCAGTTTAGAGAAGTCCTTAATGAACCTTCTATAAAAGCCATCATGACCTAAAAAGTTTTGAATACAATTAGCTGAGATCGGAGGAGGTAATTTTTCAATAACCTCAATCTTCACTCTATCCATCTCAATACCTCTCTTTGAGATTTTGTGATCAAGAACAATACTTTATTTCACCATAAAATTGTACTTATAATAGTTCAGTACCAAATTGCACTCCTCACATCGTTAGAGTACTTGGAGAAATGGGCCAAGCAATCATCAAAGGAGTCCCTAAAAACTAAAAAGTTATCCAAGTCAGAAAATATAGACATCATATATCCGTGAAAAGTGGGGGGACCATTGCATAGTCCGAATGGCATCCATTTAAATGAAAAAGTCCCATAAGGGTAAGTAAAAATGGTAAAAGTCCAATAAGGTTAAGTAAAAGTAGTCTTTTCTTGGTCTTTGGGAGCAATAAAAATCATATTGTATCCCAAGTACCCATCAGGAAAACAATACCAACCACTGCCCGCAAGTCTGCATAACATCTAATCAATGAATAACATAGGGAAATGGTCCTTTTGAGTCTAAGTATTCAACTTCCTGTAATCTATGTATGCTCTTCATCTATTAATCGATCTCATGGGAACCAATTCATTATTCTCGTTTTGGACCACAATGATCCCACCCTTCTTAGGTACATATTGAATCAGGCTGACCAACTTGTTGTCCACAATGGGGTAAACCACTACATCATCTAACCACTTGATGACCTCTTTATTCACTACCTCCTACATAGGTGGATCGAACCTAAGCTAGCCCTCGATGTTGGGCATACACTTGTATTCAAGTTGTATCTTATAAGTGAAAATACCAAGTGGACTCCCCACAATGTCTACAATAGTCCTTCCTATGACCCTCTTCAACCTCTACAACACTGAGATCAATGCTTCAACTTATGTCTCTAAGAAGTCAGTAGCAGTAATGACTGGCAAGGTATTATCGGACCCCAAAAATTCATAATATAAGTGAGATAGGAGGGCCTTAAATTCCAAGACCGGTGGCTCCTGAATAGATTAGAGGAGTGGTTCTATTCTTCATATCAAGATCCAACTTTTATCAAGCATAATTATAAGAACTTCTACCATGCAATGATCTCACTATCTCATTATACTCATCAATTCCATCGTAGTCAAAGTTTATGATAACCGCTACTAACGCCTCAACCTCAAGTCTTTCTTCAATAGGCAAAGTCACTGAATAACCATCAATAGTATAATCACGGACACCACTCTCATATCCTTTGGCTTCTTCATAGACTGGTACATAATAAAAGTAAGGTGATCATCATTGAGTTTGAACTTTATCTGTCCCATCCTATGCCAACCAAGGCCCAAATTGTAGCTAGGAAAGGTCTTCCCAAAAAAATATGGACTTCAAAGTCCACCTCACAGTTAATGATCATGAAATCATCTAGAAATGTGAAGGATTTCACCTATACCAAGACTTCACATAAAATACCAACCGATTTCTTCATAGTTCGGTCAGCCATCAAAAACCTCATGAATGTAGGTTTGGGTGCCCCCCACCCCAACTGCTTGTATACTACCAACGACATCAGATTGATACTAGCTTCCAAATCATATAAAGATCAAGAAAAATTGAAGGACCCAATGGTAGATGGAATAGTAAATGCTTTAGGGTCCTTCTTTCTGTCAACCAATAATTGGAAAGCAACATCACTTTAACGATGAACATTATTAGTGACTCAAATCCCACAGTCTGCTTTCTAGTAACCAAATCCTTCATATAGCATAGCCATACATCTTCTCCAATGCTTTTACAAGAGGTATATTAACAAATAGATCCTTTAAAATCGACAAGAAGTTCTGATACTTCCTTTCCTCTTATTTATTCTTTAATCTCTAAGAAAAAGGAGGGGGAGTTCATGCAATAGTCTTCAATGCAGGATCAACTACCTTTCTCTTTCATTTATCCTTTTCAACACTTTTATCAACACCTGTAGATTTTTGTTATGACTCACTACTAGTCACCAACCTTTTAAATTCCACTTCAGGTGCCTCTTTCCATCTGCAACATCATTCCTAGATTTATCAATTATAGGCATGAGAGGATCAATGGTGGCCTTACCAATATGAGTGGTGATGTCAAAATAGTGACTGT
Source organism: Capsicum pubescens (assembly GCA_030864215.1). NCBI lineage: Eukaryota > Viridiplantae > Streptophyta > Magnoliopsida > Solanales > Solanaceae > Capsicum > Capsicum pubescens. The sequence continues at coordinate 181,181,279 of CM061546.1, read as the reverse complement.
CATTCTTTAGATTCTGCATAGTATTACTTGAAAGAGTGCACGATTAATGCTAATTCAAGGGCACCGACATCTGACCAAATTGTTGCTCAAGTTGCTTGAACACAATCGCATGCAATTCTACTTTCTGGGTCAAACTTGAAATATTTGTGTTAATCTCCGTAAGACAACTTTCTTGACTTTCCAAATCCTTAACAAGCTTAGTGAGCAACGCCTCCATCCTTGACTCAGTGTCATGGTACCTCGGTGGAACATATGCACTACTCCTCTCTTTATAATCATCCTTACATCTCTAGTCACCATATCTCTCTCTTCTCCAATCCCTATATCTATCCCTATAGTACTTTCTACCGTGATTCCTTTTCGCAGACGGTTGTCCCTTGGCTTGGAAACTCACCAAAACTCTATCTTGATACTTTGTCTCTTCGTCTACATCAGAAAAATATTATCTAGTAGCTTTACCTTGTGCGCCCATGACATTCACCTTCTCAGAATTCATCATTGCAAACTGCTTCATCAGCAACCTAATCTCCGTCCTCAACTGTGTAATCTCTTAAGCCACTGAATCATCTACCACTCTAGGCTCATTGGAAGCACCAATACCATAAGTGTCAACACCTCTCTCTACCTCTCGAGTATGCCACCCTTGTCTGGTATAAGAGATTCGATCTAAGAATTCTAATGCTACATCCCAACACAGGTTCATGAACGCTCCACCAGAAATAGTATCTGCCATAGCTTTGGAACTAGTAGTTAGGGCACGATAGAAAATCTCCAACAAATTTCTCCCCAAATTCTATGACTAGGCACCATTATAAAATTCTTTTTAAACTAAAACCATGGCTCATATGTTTATTCAGAATGCAATTGCCTGTAATTCTAGATCTTCTCTTTCAACTATGGCATTCTAGTCGGAGGGAAGAAACGGTCTAAAAACCGCTTTCACAACTTGTTACAAGTAGTAATGGACCCACGAGGTACTTTCCCTAACCATACTGTCACTTCACAAGTTAGAGAGAATGGGAACAACATGACTCTTTGAGCTTCCTCATCCACCCCAGGTATTTTGAATGAAGGGAAAATTCCAACAAAATTTAAGTGGTACATGTTTAAGTCATAAAGAATAAATACATGTTAAAATCCATAAACCAAACAAAGTAATCGAATAAAAACCCTAATTAAAGTGTTATCCATCTTCCCTTAAAAGTACCAAGGTCTTCCATGGTGTGAAACATAAGAACTAAGTGTCCTTTATATACTTGGACACAAGCTACCGATTTTGACATAGGGACGTGTCACGCCCTTAGCGCAGTGACTATGGTTTATGGCATGCCATAATAATGGTGAGATACTGTAATTGGTCATTTAGGATTTCCCAAAGGGCTTTTCAAGGACCTAATGCGGTGTCAAAGTCCTGTGGCATGCCAATGACTCCAAAACATCCATTTTTTGTCAAGTCTTGTCCCATGTGTTTGTCCATCCTTTCCAAGCCTTGTGGTGTTGTTTTCACCTGATTTAAAGCATATGTATAATCCATATATCATAATTATCAAATCACCAAGCATCCTATAGAATCTAATACCACGAATTAGACATCAAAAAAACAAACAATCAAAGACGATGAACTAGTAACTTAAGCTAAAAGTACTAGTTTTATCCTTAGGATCTTTAACTTAGTGTTTTGTCTCTTGGATTGTTTCAATTGACCCTTACAAATTATAAATAAGTTATTAACAATAATTACACAACATACCCTTAGTAACTCATTACATACACTAGAATCCATCGAGATCAACCAGAACAACACATAGCTCAAGCTAGTAAGACTAGTTTTCTCATCTAAACTCTAAGTGGCCAAATTGATTCAAAACATGTTTGAAACACCCCTTAAACATTATAATAAAGTATATTCACACTTATATTCTCAAATAAGTCATTAAAAACTCATTAATCACACAATAACTCTTCAAAAAATAGGCTAATTAAGGGAAGATAGTAAATATTAGGAGCATAAATTCACCTAAGATCATCACCCACTTTTAAAGCCTTGTTCGTCTTCAAACAACTATTTACTATAAGAATCTTAATCAGAGAAGACTCCACACTTCTATTACAAGAAAGACATTCAAGCTAGTACTACAATGACTACACAGATAGTAAGTTGTTACCTAAACCATGTTATACACAAGTGAAAGCTCAAGAAAACTACTTCAAAACATCCTAACCTTAAGAATTGACTCTCCAAGTTGGAAAACTCATGGATATTATTCGATCAAAGAGATCATATAAATCACCCAAATATCATTAAACATATGCCCACACAATAAGAAAGTTACCCATAATCACTCATACAGATGCAATTTATCACAAAATGGGTATAAGAATCAAGTTATGCTCACTCTCTCAAAGAATTCACAAGTTACACAAGATGAACCATAAGCTTTCCCTTAGTGTATTACTCCACTAATATCAGAATGTCAAGACTCTAAATCAAATAGGTCTTTATGAGTTGTAATGTAGGCTAAGGGACAGACAGGAACTATTATGTCTAGTAATAGTGACTCTTTCCAACACTTTTTAATACATCACACTTTTCATTCCATTCACCTTTAACAAGCAAATTCCACCTCATCTTTCTTCATACACAACTTTTGTTTTGCCCCATCTCATTAAGGTAGTTCACATACAATGCAATGGGAGTATTTTCTATTCGTATCTTATTCAATTTTTAACCCTTTTCTTTATTTTTATCACATAAATTCCAATCACAACAAATCAATTTACTACACCAATGGCTACGTCTTAGGGTCTCACTTTAACCTCTTTTCTTCTTGTTTTTTCACACTCCTTAACTCATTAGTTTATACTAAAGCACTTAGGAACTTTTGATCAAATTAAGGTCAAACCAAAAAAGGGAACATGCTGCATATAAGGCTGCCAATGAATAGAGGCTGAAGGCTCAACGGGGCTTACTAGGATTATGCATAAGGGTAGGTATTAGAGGGTATAAAATCAGGCCATCAATAAAATACCTATATCATCTCTTAAACCCACACTCTTTATTTCACTTTTCATATACACCAGGAATATTTTAGGGATCAAATGCAAGAAGGAATATACAAACAACCTCACACAGACATGGCACATGCTCAAGTCAAATAGGGTAATCATACATTCTAAACTAAGCAATCACACTAATTCAACATTAATCCAACAACATACTAGAGTCGTAAACTAGAGTCTAGGAGTCTCAAAAGTAGTTATTCACATAATCAATACACTTGACACATAAAAATTACTTGCATGATGTAATCACACATAGCACCAACAAGGAAATCTCACATATCCTAATCACAAAAAAATAAAATTTACACCTAAAATGAAAAAAAATACTAGGTTCGAAGGGCGCCTCCATAGAAAAGAACTGAAAAGAACAACCACGGGGTGGGTGAGGTGTACACCTACTAAACTAACCCAAATAGACTTAAAATTAAAAATCAAAAATCTTTTTGTAATTTTTTCAAATTATTCAAATTTAACCAAAAACTAGAAAAACAACTAAATACTAAGATCCTACCATAATCATTTTACCCAAAACAATGGAACTTTCCCCATCCCACACTTAAGAATTAACTTTGTCCCTAAAGTTAACTAAAAATTAGAGACAGAGATACTCTCTGAGGCCCTCTAGGACAAGCTAGTAGCATCTTTTAACATCAAGAGGGTCCGGGGACCCCACAATTAGTCTCTGCCATGATCTTTAGATCAGGTTTCTAGTACTCAATACTCCTATCAACTTGTAACTCAACAAAAATAAACACTATGTGTAGTAAAAACTAAAATATTGAAAATAAAATGCCTACCCTAACTTGGGTTGCCTCCCAAGCAACACCTGATTTAGTGACGCGGCACGACCCAAAATCACTTCTCAATCGAATTTCTTCATTCTCTTCCTCCTACTTGAAGGCTATCATCTTATTCGTTTCTGACCTCTTAAATCTGAACTCTTAAGGTCAACAGATTTTTCAACAATTGCCTTGTCATTCTCATCAATCATCATTAGTTTGGGCTTAGGTGGTGGTTTGGGCAACTCAATAAGATTTTTGGAAGAGGTCTTTGGTGGTGCACTTTCTACCACCCCATACTTATCTACTTCAATCACTGTAACTATGCACAAATATTTGTAATGGGAAAGTGGATTAAATGGCTTATAAACTCTGAAAACCACCTCTTCATCATCTAATATCATTGTGAGAGTGCCCTCCCTCACATTCTATCAACACTCCTCTTGTGGCTGAGAATGGAAGTCCCAAAATGATCAGTGCCCTATTATCTGCATCATTCTCCAAAATAATAAAATCAATAGGAATTACAAACTTACCAACCTTTGTGAGGATGTCCTCAATTATTCCTTCAAGCTTCACTATGGTTTTGTCCGCAATTTATAACATCATAGAGCATGGTGTCGACTTACCCATCCCAAGAGTGTTGAACATAGACAGAGGCATCAAATTTAGACTTGCCCCTAAATTACTCAAGGAATAGATTACTTCACCATCACTAATTATTATGGGGAGGGTGAAACTTTCTGCGTACTTAAGCTTCTTAGGCATCTTTTTCATTACCAAAGAGCTGAACTTTATTATTAATGACTCCATTTGAATATTCTGCAGCTTAACCTTTTAGTTACCACATCCTTCAAGTACTTGGTGTACTTGTCGTACTTGGGCATTCCCCGCAACACATCTAACAAAGGCAAATTAATGTGAAGTTCTCTCAACATATTAAAGAACTTACTAAAAATAGGCATTCTCTGTGGCTTTCTTGAATCTCTGCATGAATGGTGGTGGTGTCATGTTATTTACTTGTGCAACAACCTTTGTTTTTCGGTACTTAGACTTTCCCAAATTATCAACATCTTTTGCTGTAACTTATTGTGGAACCAATTCTGCATTTGCCTCCTTATTTTTTATCGGAGGTGTGTCACTAAGCTTATTGCCAATCCTCAAAGTGATTTACATAACTTTCTTCAGAAGTTCATTCTTACTTGGCAACCCACCGTGAGGCTTGGTATTCTGTGCCTACTGTAATTGCCCTGTCTGTTGCTCGAACTTTTTCTAAGCTACTTGCCGAATTTTTGATTTTAGCAACCATCTATTCTTCGTTAGCTAATTTTTTTTCTAGAGTCTCTTCATTGTTACTGGCCTGAGTATTATGTAGTTGCTGCTGAAACTGCTGCTACTAGTTATTGCCCTAAGGATATATTGGTTGAGGCTACCACTTTTGGTCGTAGGCATTACCATAATTTGGCTTTTGAGCATTGCCCACAAAATTATGGATTTAGGATTTACACCGCACAAGTTTGCAGAGTGGCCACTATTGGAATATATCTCACTCCAACCTAGGGTTTATTGCATTACATTCACTTGAGCTAGAGTTTTATTCACACCCAATTTTCTAAATTAGGTCATCATCTGATTTTGCATAGTTGAGAGTTAGGCGACTAAGGTTGTGATGCTATCAACTTCAATCATGTCTACAACCTTTTTCTTTAAGCTTCTAGACATGTCATCATGCCCGTCTAGATTTTCTTGAGAAATACGGTTCAACTAAGTATACAACTCATCATAAGTCTTCTCCAGAGCCTGACCACCTGCAGTTCAAACTAGTAATTTATTTTTATGGTCAAGGGATTCAACAAAGGTATTAGCTATTACATCATTAGATTGATGATGATAAGTATAGTCCTGAAGAAGATATTTGAATTCTCCCAAGCATGATACAAGTTCTCATCCAGCTTCTACTTGCAGCTCAAAATATTGATGTCTCACAGTCTTACCAGATGGAAAGAAACAAATGAGAAGTTCTTGGTCCAAGTCATCCCATTATGTGATAGAAGTTATCGGATTAGTGTTAAACCACTTCCTTGGTTCCCCTAACAATTAGAAGGGGAAGAGTGTCAGCCCCACATAATTAGTTAACAAACCTGTAGGGATGAAAGTGTCACTGATTTCCAGTAAGTTTTGCAAGTGGACTTATGGATCTTCATGTGATAACCTGGTAAACTATCCACTTCTATGCAAAAGATGCACCATATTATGATTCAATTCAAATTTACCTCCAGCAGTCGGTCTGCAAATAACGGAGGTCACATTAGTGGCAAGTAGAATTGCTACTTTGCAAACTGTCCTGCCTTTTTGTAGATCCTCAGCCACGGGAGTAGGAATATATTTCTCTTTGTTAATTTGTAGGATATGATTGAGAAATAATACTTCTCTCCTCTATTGGTGAAAGCATTGCTCGACCTCGGGGATTGGTTCAACCTACTCCCTATCATTTGCCAGCTTACTAGCCTATTAACCTATTTACTACAAATTTTGATGCTAAGATCATGTGAAAATCAACAAAGAAATCAAAAGGTAAAACTAAACTAAGACAATTGCCTATTGGTAAGTCCCCAATAATGAGGCCAAAAATTTATTGCACACAAGCATACACACAAGTGTACGTGGTCTAACCAAGTAATATAATGTCTTTTTACAAGACAAGTATCAATCCCTCAGAGACTTGTGTTAAAAACTATCCTATACTAGTCCAACTATTAAGATTAACTCAATGCTGACATAACAAAAAATAATTTTAAGTTAAGACTAAGAATAAGCAAAAGAATGCTATAAAGTAAAGGGTTAAACAATATAGGGAAAAGCCAAGGTCTAAGGCACTACAAATAATCATATTAAGAAATAAACTTTGTTGGTTATGTTGATTATCTCAGTTGTTGGTTCACGGGGTTCATACTATGAATATGGCCTTCCGAACCTCTTGTCAATTATCTAACATAGCCCCACAACTACACCATTGAGCGGGGATCCGAAATTAAGTTAAAAACATTCATATTTTATCCCATACTTGAACAAAATATATCACATAGGTGTATTCCTATCCTAAATATAAATTATAACTTAATTCAATTGGAAGATTACAATTCTATTCTATTTATCCCACATTTTATCCTTTTGTTCCCCCTTCTGGGGTTTAGAAGATCATTATGCATGTATTCAAAGAGTTTTAAATCCATAAAATAGTATAACAAGAATAAATAAAAAAACAATAACCAAGTCAATTCATAAAAATAATACTCGTGTTCTTGGCCTTAAACTGGAAAAGGGTGTTTGGACAATCATGGACATAACTGTTATCACAACGAATGAATACATGTTAAAATCAATAAAACAACAAAATTAATGGATTTAAAACCCTAATTTACATGTTGTAAATCCTCCCCTAAAATTCCCAAGGTCATCAAAGGTGTGAAACATAACAACTAAGTTTCCTATATATACTTGGACACAAGCAACTGATTTTGACATAGTGGCGTGTCACACCCTTATCGTAGTGCCTAAGGTATGTGGAATGACCTAATAATGGTTATATACTGCAATATTTAATTTATAATTCATAAAAGTTCATGTAACGACGCTAACACAGTGCCTAAGGTCCGTCTCTCTCCAATGACTCCAAAACATCTATTTTTGGTCAAGTCTTGTCCCATGTGTTTTTCCATCCTTTCCAAGCCTTTTGGTGTTGTTTCCACTTGATTTAAAGTATTTATATCATACATATATCATAATTATCAACTAAACAAGCATCCTATATCATCAAACACCACAAATTAGATCTCAAAACAAAATACAATCCAAGACGATGAACTAGTAACTTAAGCTAAGAGTACTAGTTTAATCCTTTTCATCATTAACTTAGTGTTTTGACTCTTGGATTGTTTTAATTGACCATTAAATACTATAAACAAGTTATTACACATATAATTACACAATAATACAAGTATTAACTCATTAAAAACATTAGAATCCATCGAGATCAACGAGAACAACACAAAACTCAGGATAGTAACACTAGTTTTCTCGTCTAAACTGTAATTGGCCAAATTTATTCCAAACTTGTTTGAAACACACATTATAAATTATAATAAAGTATATGAACACTTATATGCTCAATTATATCATTAAAAACTCATTATTTACACAAGAAGTCTTCAAAACAAGGCTAATTAAGGTTTGATAACAAGTCTTAGGTGCATAAATTCACCTAAGATCACTTATTCCCTGACAATGGCGTGAAAATTTGATGTCTTTATAAATATACCTTCCAAGAAGATCCAATGTGGTCACTATAAAATTATAGTAATCCAACTAGGTTTGGGTCATTCCCATAGGGAATAGGTCAAATCTATCTCTCAAACTTACGAAAGTAACTAAAACTGTAGGAAAGCAACTAGGGGAAATTTGTAGTAAACAATAAGAAGTATCAAGTATTGAATGCTTTTGGTTATAAGTAATATGATATGCACACTAGGATTGTGTTCCCCCTGACTTCTAACTTCATAGGTTTCTCGTGCTTAATCCGACTATCTCACTGCCATTAATGCAGAATCTGACAAGCTAGGTATTACCAGCCATCTTGTGAATGCTTTAATAAATCTCACCCTTTACTTTGTGAATCACAGGGTGTCACCTTACTGACCCTTGTATTTGATCCAAGTTTAACCATCACCTTATGGGTTTCATATTATTAAAAGAGGGTTGATAGTCTCGAATCATTGTTGTAATATTCTTTTTCCCATCATAATCTATCTTCTGAAGATGATCTCAACTATAGGCAAGTTTTCAGCATTGGCCACCACTAAAATAACCATTAAACTGAAGAATATCACAATGTAAGCATAAATAATGATCTAGGAGAATCTCACACTTACCCTATTCGTTATTTTACTAGAGTTCCCACAACCTTAGCTAAGGGATTTAGCCGTTAATAGTTGCAAGAAATGCCATAGAATTCAAAAAAGAAAGAATAGAAGTAATCTCACAATAATGGAAAAATAAAACCCAAAGTTTCAAATCAATTAATCAGCCAAAAACCAAGACAAAAAGATTCCAAGTTTGAAAGTCAATCTTAGAATCAAATATATGTTTGTGAATACTATGAGTGCATAAACTGACTAAAGAACATCAAAAGAGTATTTATAGAGTACAAAAAAATCCTAGAAATCTAAGCCAAAACATATGGGAAAACTAAGCTGATGGCTACTTATGGCGCTACTGACGGGCTGTAAGTGACACCTACGCCTCATAGGTAGCAAGCATAGGTGATAGGAATCTTTAAATCTGTGACATCTTCTCTTGTAATTACACTTGCAAGGCTTGAGTGGTACTTACATACCGTAGGTTGCATCATTGTAAGTACAAATAGACTTTTCAAAAATCAGCTTCTCTGAATTTCACTGCTCTGCAACTTACGTGACTTAGGTTCTCCTTCATAATTGGAACTTATGTGCAATATGTACTCTTTCGTCTGTGTTAGATAAATACTTCACTTTTTGGTTCTCTAAATTTTGGTCTTATGAGACCTACAATAGCTAGCTATGCCATGTAAGTGCTATCTTTGCCACGTAGGTAGCCTCATAAGTAGTTTTTTTTTTGCAATCTTGACTCCTTTTCTTCATGTTAAGCTCTAAAACCTAGTTCCTTGCAAAACAAAAGACATAAAACATATTATATATACCAAAAAAAAACTAAGTACTTGCATAATTTAAAGTTTTAAGAATCGAATGTACCATGAAATCATGTCAATCAGGTCCCAAGGATCCCAGAGTTATTTCAGGCTATTGGCAAAAAGTTAAGAAAAATGGCAAGTGGGTGTGGAACCCACTTTTCATTAAAACGACCTTGGTTGGAAATTTTGACTGCGCCATTAAGTTAAAACATCAAATTTGATAAGGTCGTATTTTCTTTTTGCATACATAATATTCCAAATATATCTCAAGGTCTTAGTGGAAGTTTAGATCAATTGTTGAGCTTTAGCTGATGCACTACTCATGCAGCTATTTGGGTCTCTTAAGAGACGGCCTACTAAAATGCCTAGCTGACCACTTAAGAGGTCAGGAAGTCCTAGTGAGGCATCGCATGAGTGGTTCCCTTACTGCTAAAGTGATAGCCACTAAAGCGGTAGCCATTAAAGTGGCAAAAGACTACTTAATCTATACTTGTGAAGTCATGATTTAAGCGGCGACTGCTTAAGCATCACAATGTCTGCTTAAGAAGTACCCGAATACTTGGTAGGGGTATAAATACCCCACTTAGATATATTTTCCCTGTTGTTTATCCATTATTAAGGATAGTGTACCTAGATAGTGGGAATACTTGGTAGAATGATATTTGGTTGATGTGGGAGCTTGGTAACATTAATTTACACATTTCTTATTCAAATTTATGGTAAGCTTCAATTAATTTCATGATAGAATCTTTCATATTTTTCTAAAATCCCTATTAACTTAGTGGCTTGATTGTAGCCCCAATGGAGCTCAGAATTCATCCACTTTTGAAAGTAAACATTCCTTGAGCATAGAGGGACATTGTATTGGTTTCAAAAGTGTGATTCCATAAGTTAGCCCCACATGAGATTTTTATGTAATTTTGTACCCAAAGTACAATAGTGCAATAGGTACATCCTTGTTCTCTTATTGATGAGTAGATTGTGATTTTAATAGTATAGCACCTCGCAGAAGCTTGTTGATAAGGGAAATCAATGGTTTAGTGCATTCTTCGGGCTTTTCTTTGATGTCTAGGTAGGCTAGCTTTAACCTCTTTATATATTGAGCTATTTATAGTATAATAATGATAATATACTAGATATGGGGTAGGATTTATATGTTGTAGGTATGATAGAAAATATTTGGGTTAGTTGGATTGTTTAGGCTATCTTGAAATTGTAATTTAGGGGTAATTGACTTAGATTCTCATGTTTTAGGGAGAATTGCTATCTTAGGGATAATTATGACTTATTTAACATCTAGAAATAAATTTAGATACCTTAGCCTAGTCTGGGGATGAATTTTCCTAAAAATAGATTTTGGGGATTAGAAGTGGGCCCCTTCAACCCACCTTAGGCCAAGACTTATGTTAGCTTTGTATACTTATTTACGCATTATACACCTTATTAATGACTATTTTGGGACTTTAAGGAGATCAAATGCTTATTGATTTCTAGTTTGGTAGTTGAGAGTTAGTGCTAATTCTAGGTAAGGACCGGTGGGTAATTGTTGTAATTTTGTAATATGGCATATGATTAGGGTTGATTTATATAGTCATTTGATGATAATGATATACGTGTTCTGATTGAAGTATATCAATTGTCGATGATATTGATACTATGAGTTTTGGTTCAAGTTTGAGAAATGTTACGTTGTTGATACTATTGAGGATGTATTGATGACAATGCTATTGAATTCTGGTTCAACTCTGACGACGAGAGTTATTTATGATATGATATAGATGGATTATTTGTTATGGCATGATAAATGGGTAATTTATGGTTATTTGATTATTTACTTTCCTTTGATTGCACCCTCCAGGCTTATAAGGGTCTAGATTGGGTTGATTAATTTTCTGCACTTATTGGCTTATGGGGGCCAATTTAGTTGTTAGGATTATGTGATCTTTACATTGATTTTAAATATTTACTTATTTACTTGTGCATAATTTTGTTGGAACTTATTTCTAGGTTTTCCCTTTTACATTTTACTAAAACCCACCTTAGGCCAAGGCTTGAGATAGCCTTGGAGACTCATTTACGTATGATTGTAAGACCCCGTACTTTTACCTAGTTTAAATTCATCCCAAAAATGTCAAAGACTTCCTTTAAAGATGAATACACTTTTATACATGTGTAATTTTCAAGATTTTGACTTTTCATTGTGTGGAAAATTGAATAAGCTTTTCATCGATACCAAATTCTCCCAAATCCGACACCCGGGTAAAGAGTTAGAGCCATTTTAGTAAGAAAGTATACCACCTGTTACTCTAGCGCGTCGCGAAGGCAGTCCAAATGGCATTTGTCATTTTCAGGTGAGACAATGCAATACCCCCGCATTGCGCCACTAGCCTTTTTCCCAATTATCACTTTCTTATGGGACTCCGCGATCATGGCGCATCGCGCCAAAGGGAAAATTTGCAACCTGTGAGGCACTGCGATGGCGCTACATCACACCATCATTCCAATTCCCAGTTGTCCACTTTCCATTGGCACGACAGGATAGTGGCACATCGCGCCAGGTGCCCAGTTCGGAAAATTTTCACGAAAAATTAAAAGGATGCCCAGGGTTAGAACAGTCCTTTCCCATGATTTTATTATGCCCAAATACAGAATTTAATCCCTAAAAACTTCCTTAGCTACTCATTATTCAATTCATCCACAAATTATAAAAAAACATTCTCTCTCAAAGAGGCAAAAACCCTAGTTCAAGAAATCAAGAATAAGTCTAAGGATTTCTTCCAAGAACCTTCAAGAAAGAATCTTTCAAGGTATTTTAGGTGTTCATCTATGGGTTCCTTTGACCCATAGAGTCCAAGAATCCCTTTTTAAACCTACAAGATCTCAGATTTATGATTTCCATGTTTGATTTAGATTGAATTCATGTTCATGATATTAGTTGGGTTCGAATACATGATTTAAATGCAAGTTTCATGAAATTAAATAACATGTATGATGAATATGTGATTATCTTGATAAACCCTTGAATTCACAATTAAGTATTGTATTCATGATGTTTATGTGATGACCATTATCATGTGAAATACTCATGCTCCCTAAGTATAAGATAAAATGCCTATGTAAAGTATATAGAGGAATCATGAGATGTTTTATGAGATCTTAATCATGTACAAGCTTATGCCTTAGAAGTGTTTGATAAAATGCTTATGTGAATTGACTAGTGAAGGCATGCCATGTTATTATGTGATCCCATTAATATACAAGTTAATGCATTACAAGTGTTTGATGAAATATCTCTATGAATGAATTATGACCAAGTGAACATTGTTATGTTATCCAAGATTATGCTTTGCTTTACTTTTCATGCTATCGAGTCTTGGGGGTATTTAATACTCAATAATTTAGCTGTTTACCTAGAGCCAATGTCAGTTACAAAATAGTATCAGTCATGTCACGACCAACAATACTCTCAGTCAGTTACAGAACCTAAGAAAACTTAGTAAACTCAATCTCAGTCCAGTCCCATTCAGTATACCCAGTTTAGTATCTTTCAGTTGGGATTAGGATTCAGCACCGAGTGAGCCTAGGGATAGGTTCTCACCCGTTAGCTAGGACTGGGTCCCTAGAAGTAATCCCTAATTTCCGTAACTATGTAGCCAGCGTAGGTTAAGAGATGCCACCCGTTAGATAGGACTGACATACCCAGCGATCACCCGTTAGTTTAGGACTGATCTCAGGGGTCACCCATTAGTTAGGAATAGCACCACAGTAGTTATTAGTACTCGTGGCATGGTGCTAACACCCTTCTAAATGGGGTTACATATTGGACCCCGATCAACTCAGATTGTGGCATGTTGGTTAGATGATTAACTCCCATAGTTTCAATTTTAGTGTTTAGTTTAGAACTCAGTTCAGTTTTATAGAATCAGGACTATCAGACACAGTCAATCAGTATCAATAAATTAGTTATCAATAACTTAAGATATTAGTTACTTAGTTATCGGAACTTAGTACTTATCTTTAGAAAAGCTCTGTTATAGTATACGTACATGCACAATATTACAAACTCAGTATTTTACAGTAGTTTCAGGTATCATGTACTCTTATATTTAGTTACTCTATATTATTTAGTCAGTTACTGTTCATGCATATGAACCCTTGCATTTAGCCTTACTTTATCTAGCATACCAGTATATTCCCATGTACCGATGCATACTTTCCTGCGCTATGATGTTTCATATCATAGATTTAGACGCTCAGGTTCCCGACCATACATAGTAGATTCAGATTCGGCCAGCAGTTGTAGATCTAGCAGTGAGTCCTCATCATTCAAGGATATTCTATTATTTCATATTTTAGTAGATGTTGTAGTTCAGTAGATGGAATTAGTTGGGGGATTGTCCCATCAACTCCACTTTCAGAAAGGTTTAGTGAGAGGCTTTTCAGACTAGATTTTCAGACAGTATTCAGTTTTACAAATGTTATATTTTATCAGTATTCAGATATGTTGAACCTTATGGCATTTCAGCCCATTTTCTGCATTAATTACAGTATTATTATTTAGTGCTCATAACAGATATCATTCATGGGTTGCTTGTGACTCTTTGGGGTCGTAAGCACATATCATGTAAAGTTGATACCATATAAATTTAACAATTTATGAAATAAACCTCGTGAGCATGTTGACCTCATAAGTTAACATATCCCCGTACTCATAATCATGGATTTCATCAGTTTAGTGAAATATACTATATTTTGGGTCTACGAATTATGAATTTCCTTACAAGATTCTGATGATGTTATTGTACTAAAGTGTTGTTCAGCGCTGGAGGGTTATGAACACCTGATACCTATATGTTTACACATATTTCATATTTTAAAGTTTCAATTTATTTAGATTCTGATTTTATCATTATATTCAAATTATCATATTCATGTTGAGCAATTATCAGTTATGAGTCTAGTTAACTTAACTATGTACCAATGTCAGTTCAGTTGGGAGTAGGATTAGCAACGAGCAAACCTGGGGATGAAGGCTCACCCGCCCGTAGAGGACTGACATCTTTAGTAGCAGTCCCTATGTTCCACAACTACGTAACAAGCATAGGTTGTGAGATGTCATCCGACATTAGAGGACTGACACTCTCTTAGGGGTCACCCACCAATAGAGGACTAACACCTAGTCTTTCGGGATACTAGATTAGTGGATCAACACAGCTAGTGTTAGTACCCATGGCAAGGTAATGACACTCTTCCAGCTGGGGTTACAGGTTGGACCCCAATTAGCTCAAATTGGGGTATGCCAGTTACATGATAACTCCCATAGTTTCAGTCCAGTATTCAGATTATATCAGCTCAAGTTGGCATGACCAAGTATCTAATTTATTAGTTGTTCAATTTGTTATTTTTATAGATTATTTTAGTACATGCTTTAATTGGTATTGTATTTATTTTACATGTTTATGTATTCTTGTTCAGTATCCATATGTATTTGAGTTAGTCCCTATCGTACATACCAGTACATTCCAAGTATTGTCTGTATACTCTATTTTGCTCTATGTTGTCTTATAACATATGTTCGGAAGCTCAATTCACCAATCTTCCTTAGTCAGTTCAGTACCACTTAGCAGCAGTTGTGGTGAGTCCTCATCTATCGAGGACAAGTTATTTGTAGTTATTTTTAGTATTTCCCTTATTTTAGTCATTTAATGTTAGATGGGGGTTTTTCTCATCATCTCCTCATGTTTTAGAGGCTTTCAGATGTTTAGACTTGTTTTTAATTTTGTTAGTAGTTTTAGACACATTGGTTATTGTTTCAGTATTTCATTTTGACAAAGTTTTTACTAGTTTAACTTCCACATATGATGCTTGTATTATTATATTATTCAGTGCTAATAATAGGTACCAGATCATGGGTTATCTTGGGGTCATTTGTATTCTTAAGCACCATGTTACGACTTGGGGGAAGCCTTAGGTTGTGACACTTATAGTCATGATATAGCTTATAGACATTATATGTCTTATATATATGATATATTGATTTTGGGTGTATTTATGCACTCTAGTGTTACTATTCTAGCTTATTTCACCTTGTTTTGAGGATAACTTGAGTGCTTAAGGTGTTGATATTGATATAACTAAGAATCTAAGTGATAAAGTGTGTGATTACAATATTCAAAGTGTATTCCATACAAGTTTGGGTTTAATTAGATCACCTAGAGTACAACTATGAAACTAGTGTTACTAACTTGAGCTAGGTGCTTGTCTAGTCTCTTTTGTTTGAATATCTAGTGTTTAATGTGTTCTAAATGGTTTTAATGGTGTAATTATATATGGAACAACTTGTTGGTAGTGTACAAAATTCAAATGAGTCAAGTATAGAGTCGAAACATGAAGTGGAAGATCATGGAGATCTACCTAGTCTAAGCTCTTGTTTTTGATTTGTTGTGATGGATGTTGTGTTGTTTGAACCTCTAATTCGTGTGGTGTGTTCTTTTAGGGTCTATTGTGAGCTGTTTAATATGATATATAGATGAATTGGAGGATGGAAAACCATGGAAAAGACACCACAAAGTCAAGGATGAAGGGAGGAACGTCCAACACTTAACCAATTTTTGAGAAGCAAATCCCAGAGAGGTGTCATGATAGGGGCGCATCGTGACCCCCATTCGACCCAAGCCAGCCTTGTATTTCGACCCCTATATGACCCAAGTAAACCTCGCTTTGCGTCCCCCCCACCAAATATGGAAAAAATTGCACTTTGAATCCTATACGACTTGGGCTTTGTTGTCTACTATAATACATCTTTGTGCATATTGTTAATCATCTTTGGACGAATTGGAACATCAAAGAGACTTCTACAACTTCATAATTTTAAGGATTCGCGACCCTTTGAATAAATCTATTGTCTACCTTGTGAACTTGGGAGAGGGAATAAGAAGTAAGAACATGGAAATAAACAATGTTTTGATTTTTATTCTTTTATGAAATAAAGAATTGAAATTACCACCTAGGACAGAGATGTACTTAGGAGCCAAAATTGATTCAAACATATGATAATAACTAAAAGAACTTAAGCGGACTATTGCATCCCCTCTCAACGATGTAGTTGTAAGGTTCAACTTTGGAAAGGGATTAGAGGTTGCGAAACCATTATCACACAATTAACCCTACAAATCAACAACAAAGATAAGCAAGTTAACGAATGAAATTCAACAAAATAGTATGATTGTTCAAAGTTCTTTAACCCTGGGTTTTCTCATATTGATTGTTACACAATCTTTACATTACACGTTGTTTACTTTACTACCAAAAATTACAAACTCTTTTTTTTGGTACGTTTGCATCAACTAAATCTAAATTGTGAACTGAAATCGAACCATTAGTTAATCAAGTCTCTGTGGGAATGATACTTGACTTCTTAAAGGGAACTTTACTACTTGTAATACGATGTACACTTGCGTGTGCGCTTGTGCACTGTCAAGTTTTTGGCGCCATTACCGGGGACTTGTTATTTGGCAACTGTTTATTTTAGTTTTACTTTTAGGTTTATTTGATGTTTTTACACTTGGTCTTGGTTTTGTGATTGTAGGAACAAGTAACAAAAACTGGAAAGGGATTAGGACTTGGTTGAACCAAGTGTTGAACCTGAGCAACTTTTTCATCAAAGAAGGAGAGAAGTGCACCTTCTCCCTCAAATTCCACAAATCAAATAAAACTAAGAGAATCCTGCTATAATGGCTGTAGAACAACAAGAACGTAGGATGGTTTGAGAAATGGTAGTTCCACTTCCGATGAACTTTACTTCCCCAATTCAAAGACCAACTGCTGGGGGGAATTTTTAGTTAAAGCACAACATGTTGCATTTTCTCATCAGTAGTGGACAGTTTGTGGGGCTTTCACATGAGGATCCACAAGTTCACTTGCAGACTTTCATCGAGCTTACTGACACATTCATTCTGATGGGGGTGAGTACAAATTATGTGAGGCTGACACTTTCTCCCCATTCACTGTTGGGGGAAGCTAAAAGGGGGTTGAATGTGGAACCGTCCTATTCAATCACATCATGGGATGACTTATCCAGAAAGTTCATCATCAGGTTCTTTCCATCTGGCAAGACTGTGAGACTTCGTAGTAAGATAGTGAGCTTCAAATAAAAGCCTGATGAAAATCTATATCATGCTTGGGAATGCTTTAAGGCCCTTCTTCTGGATTGTCCACATCACCAACAATCCAATGAGGTACTTGCTCATACATTTGTAGAAGCACTTGATCACAATACAAGGATTTTACTAGATTCAGCCGCAGGTGGCCAAGTACTGGAGTTGACTTATGATGAGCTGTATACATTGTTGAACAACATAGATTAAGAAAATTCAAAGTGGCATTCAGATTCTAGAAGTGCCACAAAAAGAATTACGAGTGTATTAGAGGTAGACCAGTTTACTGCCTTATTCGGTCAGGTTTCAACATTGCAAAATATGATAAACATTCAGTTCAGCAGCCTAAAATTAGGAGCTCCATAACCTACAACCACAGTCAATGCAATCCAACAAGCTGCAGGTTGGTGTGAAGTATGAGGTAATAGTGGTCATGTAGTGGCTATGTTTGTGTCAATTCAAGAATAAGTGATGTATGTTGGTAATGATCAAAGGCCAAATTATGGTAATGCCTACAACATGAAGTGGAGGACTTGGACGTGGAGCGCACAACAACAACAAATTCATCAGCCACAGGCACAAGAGAATCAGTAAACTAGCAACATGGAAGAGATATTGAAGTAGCTTCTAGCTTGTCAGACACAATTGGCTGCAGACATGAAAAATTTGCAAGTAGCCAAGAGAAGCTTGGAGATTCAAGTGGAGAAATTGCAGCAAACATGGAATACTAGGCCACAAGGTAGTTTGCTAGCAGATACAGAAAATGCAAAGTAGGTTTTGGCAATCACCTTGAGGAGTGGTAGAGATCTTTAAAGAGAATTTCCAAAGGCAACTAAGGATGTAGATGCTGATTTGGTGACCCAACAGGTTTTCGAAGAAGTTGCTAAAAAATCAAGGAATTCTGAGTAGTTGAAAGAAAAAGTTGCTGAACCAGAAGTGAAGTAGACACTTCCACTACTCTCCCCTCAGAGGTAAATTAAAGTGAAAGAGGACGCAATGTTCAAGAATTTTCTTTGATTTATTTAGAGAGCTTCACATTAACTTACCTTTGTTGGATATTTTGCAGGGTATGCCCAAGTATGCTAGGTAATTAAGGGATGTGGTTGCTAATAAGGTGAAATTTCAAGATGTGGGGGCAATAACACTAACTGAAGAGTGTAAGACTATAATGACACAGAAAATCCCCAAGAAATTGAGAGATCCAGGGAAGTTTACTCTCCCCATCCTAAATGGGAGTAAGGTGGTCCACACATTGAGTGACTTAGGGGCTAGCATAATTTTGATGCCCCTATATTTGTTAGATACATTGGGCTTGGGAAAGCCTAAGTCGACCAAGGTGGTTTTGCAGCTGGTAGACGGATCCATGGCACATCCAGAAGGAATTATTGAGGATGTTCTTATAAAGATTGGTAAATTTGTCATTCCTGCTGACTTTATTGTTCTTGATTTTGAGACAGACAAACATGTACCAATCATCTTGAGTGTCCATTCTTAGAAACTGGAGAAACGTTGATTGATGTTTGAGAATGCACAATCAAAATGAGGGTAGATGATAAAGAGGTGGTATTTGATGTATACAAAACACCCACACTAACATCCCAATATAAAAATTATGTATGATCAATGTAATTGAAAGGGATGAGCGTGGGGTGGTTAGTCCACTAAAGAACTTTTTTGCCTACCTGATTGAGTAGCCTAAGCTTTTACCGCCTAAGACTGATTTGATGCTAATTGATGAGCCTGGAAAGGCTAAAGTTAAAAAATTTATTGCTCTTGAAAATTCATACCCAAGAGGGGTAAAGATAATAAGAAGATGGAGACCAAGAATGAGAAAGCGAAGGAAAGAGAACGACTAAGTCATTAGATGGGTCATGCCTCGACACTAAATCAGGGAGGCAACCCAAGTTAAGTAGGTATGCTTTATTTTCAATTTTTAGTTTTTACATCATGTAGTTTTTGTTTTTGATTGAGTCACAGGTTGATGTGAATCCTGAGTACCAAAAACCTGAGCTAAGATGCGTGGCAAAGACTAAGTGTGGGGTCCTATATAATGACCCGATTTACTGGAACCGGAACATCACACGGTGCTCATGATTCCGAAGGACCACAAGCCAACCCTCTATTGATATCTGTACCTGAAAACTGCATAATATAGATAATAAATGCAGAAATTGGCCATAAGGTTCAAAACATCTCAAAATACTCAAAATTGAAAGCTGAATACTAATACACCTGTCTGAAAAACCTCTAAACTGTCTGAGCTGTGGAGTTGATGGGACATATCCCCAACTAACTCTATCTACTAAAAATAAACAAAATCTGATGCAATAATGATAAAATGATCATCCTCGAATAAAGATGACTCACTGCTATGTCTACTGCTGCTGACTGGGATTGAGCTACTAAGGGTACTCTGGATCTCGTTCCTCTGAACCTATGGTGTCAAATAAAACACCATAGTGCAAATGCGTCAGTATGGGAATGTACCGAGTATGAAGAAGAGGTAAGGCTAAATATAAGGGATTATGCATGAACAATTACTTTACTGAATAATCATGAAAGTACTGAATGAGAACACATGCATGAATGCAAGCACCATAACTGAAATCATCGTGAATCAAAATACTAAAACTGATTAAATAAATCTACTCATATCAATGACTAAATTCTGAGATTTCTACTCTCGAGTGACTGCATCGGAGATCAAATCTCTCTAACGGATGATTCTAAAATCTACTATCAATGACAAGAAATGATCATGTACGAATCTGACAACAAGAATAATCAACTAAATATGAGTCTGATATTAAGCCTATCTGACTAGTGATCTCTAGATTTGATAACAAGAATATTCAACTGAATCTGAGAATGAGATCAAGCCTATCTGACGGGTGATATCGGGATCTGATAATGAGATTACTCAACTGAATATGAGACTGAGATCAAGCCTATATGATGGGTGATCTCTAGATCTGATAACAAGAATACTCAACTAAATCTGTGAATGAGATCAAGCCTATCTGATGGGTGATCTCAGGATTTGATAATAAGATTACTCAACTAAATCTGAGACGAGATCAAGCCTATCTGACGAGTGATCTTGGGATTTGATAATGAGATTCCTCAACTGAATATGAGGCTGAAATCAAGCCTATCTAATGGATGATCTCTAGATTTGATACTGAATAACTTTATATGGGACCAACCCTATCTGACGGGTGGTCCATGAATCAATAGAACTATCTAAGTTCTTCACTGAGATGGATGACTGTATCTGACAGTCCTGATTTCTGAAGATTGATACTGAAATCGTAACTATGGGAAGTAGTCACTTAACCAACATGCCCCGAATCTCAACTGGTGGGGTCCAACCTGTAATCCCAGATGGAAGGGTATCAATACCATGCCACGGGTAAAGACCTCTCTAGTCAAGCCTATCCAATGGGAGACCCTCTCAGAAAGTCAAGTCTAAGGCAATATAATAGTCTAGCCTATCTGACGGGTGACCAACCTTTCCTGATAGGTGACTCCTGCATCCTGCATAGGCTACACAGTTTTGGAGTTCAGGGATTGCTCCTAATGACTCTGCCTTTATAATGGGGAGCCACTATCCCTGCCCTCGCTCGGTGCTAGCTCCTACTCCCAACTGAAAGACTCTGAACCAATTCTTAACTAAACACAAACTAAGCTGAATCTGATACTGATCATATTTCTCGAATGATCTGACTGAGTTAAGATGAATTCACTTGGTTTTATTTCTGATGAAATACTACTGAATCTCATTATCTGACTGAACAATACTGAGCTTTGAATAGAGTACTCAATTACTACAGAGGTCAGAACTGAACACTTGAATACTACTAGATCTGATCTGGGTACAGAACTGAGGCTGGATTACTAGCGGTACCAAGATTACTGAGATTTCTGAGATTTCTTAAGTTCTGTTTCTGTCTGAGAGTACAGAGTTCAATAACTCACTGAGTTTTGATAGTCGTGGCTTGACTGAGATTATCGAGGAAACTGACATGGGCTCTAGACTATAGCTAATTTGTCGGGTATAAATACCCCCAGGACTCGATAACATAAAAGTAAAGCATAACCATTCTTGAATTATCAAGACCATGGATATTCGTTCACCATCACAATCACTAAGGAATCAGGTCAAGCATTTAGGAATTATAAATATTTAATTACATAGGGGGACATGCTATTGGATCATACTCCATTCAACAAGGCCTTGCATCAAGCACTTCGCACGTATTTAAGTCTTGGTATGTACCGGAGAACACATAATTGGGGAACTTTATGCTATCATGTTACAATTCATTCATCAAACACTTAGTATGTATTAAAGTCTTAGCATGTATCAAGGAGCACATAATTGGGAAATTTTATGCTATCATGTTACAATTCATTCATCAAACACTTAGCATGTATTAAAGTCTTAGCATGTATCAAGGAGCACATAATTGGGGAATTTTATGCTATCTTGTTACAACTCATTCATTATACACTTAGCATGTATTAAAGTCTTAGCATGTATCAAAGAGCACATAATTGGGGAATTTCATGCTATCATGCCACAATTCATTCACTAAGGCTTTTCAACAAACACTTGGAATGCATGGGCTTACACACAATTGAGGATTTCTAGTCAACATTCTATAATGTCTCTAATTCATTCACATAAGCATTTTATCATGCATATGGGGAGCATGCTTTGCTTATTCAACAATTTCTACACTTAATTGACATGAACACATCACTTAACAAGCAACTTGAAGAGGGTTTGTCATGAACATCATATGGGTATCACATACTAGGGTTAAAACTTGAAAACCTTACAAACAACCATGAATTAAAACTTAATAATAGCATGAACATCAATTTCAACTCACATGAATCATGGAAACTCATAAGCATAGAATCTTTGAATCTTTGAAAAAGGGTTCTTGAGCTTCTTGGATGAAAGGGACTCAAGAATCAACATCTACATACCTTAGAGAAACTCTTTCTTGAAAGAACTTGGAGAGATTATTGATTTCTTAATTTCTCTTGAAGAAGAAAGAAGGGTTTTGATTTTATAAAAACCCTAGCTCTTGTTCTTAAACAACTTTGAGAAAACTCTAGTATTCTTAGGTTAAAATGAGGCCGAATTCCGTGTTAAGGAGTATATATAGGGGTTGGGAAAAGACCCTTTTCGCCCTTGGAATTAAAATAAAAAATCCAGATTTTACATGCTGGCACGACGTGGCATAATTGAGCCAGCTCACTGGAAATTTGACAATCGAGAAACTGCTTGATAGCGCAACGCGGTGGAAATCATGTTTCCACCTTGGTTGCAAACTGGAAAGGCACTGCGACGCGGTGTAATCGCGTTGATGCACTAGAAATTGACAACTCAAAAATTAAGCCTTGGCGCGATGCACCATAAACACGGAGGCTAACTGGATTTTGACGATTGCCATTTTGGCTGGCTCCGCGATGCGCTAAAGTGCCAGGTGGCACACTGTCTCACTAAAATAGATCTAATACTTCTCACGTAGGAAGACACTTCTCACCCTTTTAGGGTCGGATTAACACTCCACTGAACACGCTCTAAGGCTCAGACTATGAAAGCATTTTATGGGGTCTTACATCCCACGTATCTTATTTATGTGTAAATATGCTACTAGCTAGGCCTAAAGGCCTCATCGAGTATTTTTATCTCTTACTTTTAAGTTCACTTTGGGGACAAAGTAGATTTTTAAGTATGGGATGGGGAAATTTCCCAAATTTTGGCTCAATTTAAAATTTTAAGTGTAAGGTATTCTTGTTGGTGCTATTTTTGATTACATGGTGCTAGTGTTGTGATTATTAAAGCATGTTGAATTGTTCGAATTGCTACTTTTTATTCACTTAGGCTCAAGTTTTTAACTCTTGTTCTTCTTGGCTTAAATTTTGAATTCGTGCTATTATTTAGTTGGGAGTCTGTGATGATCCTATGTGAGTTGATCATGTTCCATGTGCGTGTGAGGTTTTGTATATTTTTTGTTGCATGTTATGTCTAGGACTTGCTCAGTGTGTGTGTAAAGTGAAATAAAAAGTGTGGTTTTAGGCAATGATTTAGGCATTTCTTTGATAGCCTTGTTTTATGCCTTCTATTTGTCCTACCCATTGTGCATAATCCTAGTTAAACCCTACTTAGCCTTTAGCTTATTTTATTTGGTAGCCTCATATGTAGCCTAATCCCCTTCTTTGATAGACCTTAATTTGATCCAAAAAGCTCCTAAGTGCTTTAATAAAAAATTAATTTAGTATGTAGTTTGAGAAATTTAAGAAGAGAAGGGTGAAATTGATGCCCCAAGGTAATAGTTATTGGTGTTTATATTTGATGTATGGTTGATGGGTGTGATATAATTTATGCTACAAATATTTCCATGGTTGTGGAAAAAAGATAAAAATTGATTTATGTGGTAATAAACAATACGTCCACCATGTGTTTGTGAAAATGCATAAAAGAGATGGGACAAAACAAAAGAATGGGGTAGACAAAATGGTGTAATTTGTTTCTTGGAGAGTGATTTTAAATATATAATGTAGTGTATTAAAGTTCTTAGAGAGGTTAGTCACTATTCCTAAATAGTTCCTACCCATCCCTTAGCCTACATTACAACCCGAAAAAGACCAAATTGATCCTAAGTTCACCATTCTGATATTAGTGGAGCATTACATTAAGGGAAAGCCTATGATTCATTATGTGTAACTTGTGAATTCTTTGTGAGAGTGAGCGTAAATTTGATTCTTGTACCTATCATGTTATGAGTGTCTTAATTGTGAGTGATTATGGTTAACTCTCTTATTGTAAGGGGTACATGTTTGATGAATATGAGTGATTTGTATGATGTCCTTAATTGAATGATAAGTATGAGTTTTCCACTTAGGTGAGTCAATTCTTGAGTCTAAGATTTTTTAGAGTAGTGTTCATGAGCTTTAAATTTTGTATTTACATGCTTAGTGTAGAAACTTGTATTCTGTGTAGTCATTGTAGTACTAGCTTGAGTGTCTTGAATTTAGTAGAAGTGTATAGTCTCCTCAACTTATGATGATTAAAGTAAAGAGTTGTTCGAGGACGAACAAAGGTTTAAGTATTGGGTGGTGATGTTGGGTGTATTTATGCACTCTAGTGGTACTATTCTAGCTTATTTTGCCTTGTTTTGAGGATAACTTGAGTGCTTAAGGTGTTGATATTTATATAAATAAGAATCTAAGTGATAAAGTGTGTGATTACAATGTGCAAAGTGTATTCCAAATAAGTTTGGGTTTAATTGGATACATAGAAATCATAGGAAATGATTTTTTAATGATCTAGGAAAATCACAGTCGGTGGCCACATGCGGTCTGCACCCAAGGTCTAGCCCTGAGCACAGGTACTAACTGCGGTCCAGACCCTAGGCATAGGTACAGGGTGTGGGTAGCTACAGAAAAATCCTGCACTGTTCAGCTTTTGGGATCTTGGACTTCTTGCACTAGTTTTTCCTACTTGCGGTCCGTAGGTTGACTAAGTAAGTGCCGGGAGTCATATGTTCAGCTCTTCTTGTATTCTCGATCATGCTTTGATCACAAACAAGCCAGAAAGTGTCCTGAACATCCTTAATTGCATCAAAAAGTAGCCAAAAACACTTTTTCCTCTTTTTTCACTGAATTAAAATCCAAAACATGATTTCCTACAAAACACTCCAAAAACACCTTAAATCCAACAAAATAGCCTTATGTACATGCATATTCTCATTGTTTAAGGCATCATAAGTTCTATATTTCTATAGCACATCAAGACTCTAAACTTAGAACGTTGAATTTCCTCAGGCAGCAAAACATAACAGAACAATACGATGATGCTTAACCATGAGAAACCTAAAATACCTATGGTAGTCAATCATCAAATTTAAGTTCAAGATCATTACCCTCTCTAAGTTTAATAATTTAAAACCCAATTCTGTGTATTAATGTTGCACAATAATTTGACGCGAAGCAATCAAGATATGGCATTACATTAGCAACAAACAACCACACATATATACATGTTACACTACCCAAATAAGTAAGCGACTAGAAATACAACCCATGTGCCCTCAAAATCTAATAAGTCCCACTCACTCATATATGAAATCAAGCAAGTCAATGCAGGGACGGTTAAGAGACACTCATATTCACAAAAAAAGTTCCAATCAATGCATGTCAAATACCATAGGCTTGGCCTTATTTTCCTTACTTTAGCATTCAGACAGTCAAGTTAGGATCACAATAGGACTTTATTCATCTTATAATGTAGGTTTGGGGACTAGTATGGTACATATGGATATATCGAGTGACTAAGCCTCCTTGGCGCTACACTAACTTTGGGGTCCACACGTTAACCAATTTACTTTTATTCCACCCTTGTTTCTCCCTTTTATTCTTTTATTCACATTTAGGCTGGATGTGGTTTCTTTATTCTTTATTTTTCACAATTTTCACAAATTTCCTTTTATTTTTCTTTTCTTTTGCTACCACACCTAGCTGTACTAACTTTTTCTCTTATTTTAGCTTTGTACATACCAACTTTACACTATGCACCCCTATGATAACCACCCTCAAGTTAGGCGATTTGCTTAAGTTGAGGTTCACAATGTCCAAGGAGGACAAGGGCCAAAACAAGTTCATTGTAATACAAATTGGAAGGTGAAATGCTAAAACAATGAAATAGGCTACCAGGCTCAAAATTGGTATCAAGGGATATAATTCGCACATGGAAGGTCATGTAGGCTAATAGTTGACAAATATAAAAAATGGCCTATGATCCTTTCCTAACTAACTATCCCACAACCTTGGCAAGAATAACCGAGCAAGTTCTAGATTTAGCACACAAAGGGAACTAAGTAGTATTTCACACACACATGGCACATAGTTACATCACAAGCTACTACCTAGCCAGTTCATGCAATTGTTAGCAAGTGATTATCATGTCCCTAATCCTAATACCATAACAAGATTCACAATAGTCACACACACACACACATATATATCACAGTTCAAAACTAGACAACTAGATAGGTATTATTATTTATCTCAAAAATCATACAAAAATGTCTATTACCATAGATATTGATTGTTCTCCTAGTTAACCAAAAAACATCATGAAAAAAATATAATACACCTAAAGATGTCGGATCTACTAAGAAAAAGACTTCAGGGAAAAAAGGCACAACAACAAAAACCCCAAGAGGACATCAAGACCCACAAGTAACCCATCTCCAAATTAAAATCATACATTGTCCCCAATGCATCAAACCTCTACAAAACACGAGAGTTAGGAACATAAATTTGGAACCATAGGTGTGAAGATCTGACGTCAATAACATAACATGAATAAAAAAATAAGATACCTTGGGTTGTCTCCCAAGAAGCACCTGGTTTCACGTCATGGAATGATGGGACTTAGTTGGGTACTTAGACTTCCCAAACAAGCCCATTAGTACCTTGATTACTCAGAATTTCTCAAGGTATCCCAAGAGTTTACCATTAAATTTCTCATCCACTTTGAACTTATGAATTTCACCCCTATTTGTTTTTCTGATTTTCCATTATGCTTATGGGGCAGAGGTATAAGGATAAAGAAACCAAGTAGTAGATATGGCATGTTGTACTTCATGGCCCTTACGTGAGAAATGTAGTTCTTTGATTCCGGCTCAGTAAATTCAAGAATATAGACATATGTTTCTTCCTTCTTGCACCTTTTTTCAGGCTTAGATGGCTTACTCAAGGTTTGACTATCCAAACACAATGTGGAAAAATACTTTGAATGAGGTCCAACATGCCCTAACTCAGGATTCACAATCTTATTTACATCCCCACATAACTCCAGTATTCTTTCCTTAAGAGTGATACTATCCATAAGAGCATGAGCAATTTTAGACTTCTTAAATTTCAGTTTCTCAAGTTGGCTTTTTAGAATACTTTCAGTCTCACACCACCCATGACTAAGTTGTTGGGCATTACACGCAACAATGTTTGCATTCAAATCCATTGGTAGGTAGTAAATATCCAAGCCAAAAAAGTTAACCTCTATAATAAGATTATGATTGTTGTGGACAAGGTATGTCACTTTTTCAAAAAGGTTAACCTTGTGTTCAACATACTATATTTGCCATACTCATGCAAAAATGCACCATATCAAAAGGAAAAGGATCAATAAATAAGGAGTCATCATTATTCCACACTTCCTCTGGCCAGGATTTCATCTCAAGAAGGGTAGGAACAAAACAAAAAAAACAAAAGAAAATAAAACTTGATTACTCCAATGACTTCAATCAATAATCTGAGACCGTATTCCCCGACAACAGAATAAAAATTTAATAATACCAAAAGTACACCTATAATTGAAGGATGAAGTGATCGCTATCAAATATAGTAACTCAACTAGGTTGGGGTCGATCCCAATGGTAATAGGTCAGAAATCTGCCTCAAACTTGTTGAAATCACCAGGTAGTGTGGAAAAGTAAAAAGGGGGGATTTGTAGTAACTAGCTAAAAGTAACAAGGCTTGGTTTCTTTTGGTTGTAAGCAATCTAAGATGAACACTAGTCTTGTGTTACCCCTGTTTTCTCAATAGACTTATCATGCCCTATAAAACTATTCCACTATCATGCATGCAGAATTGATGAGTTATATACCATCAACAGTCTTTTGGACGAGCTAATAGATTTTACCTTTTACCTTTTGAGTCTCATGATGTCGACTTACTAATCCTTGTATTGATCCAGTTAACTATTACCTTTTGAGTCTCTAAATGACAGTTAACAATCATTGAATATATTCTATTGTAGCATGGATGGACAATTAACTTCAAATACTCTTGTGATTTTTTTTTCCTAGTCACTACTCCTCTTTTGGATTAAGTATTAATAATATAGGTGGGGTCTTAATGTTTGCCACCGCTAACAAATCAATAAAAACGAAGAGAAAAGAATATGCAAGAATCTTTATCTAGAATGACTTGTCACTTCCTCTACTTTGATAATCTGCCAGGGTTCCTACAACCTTAGTAAAGGGAATTAGTTGCTCATAGTAATAAGATCAATCATGGGTTACACAGACAAAATCACAAACTCAATCTCATAATAATAAGACAAGAAATCACAAAGAATTAAATTGAATAAAAAACTAAAAAAAACAAAGAACAATAAGAGTATAGGCTAGCCCATAAGGGCCTACCCCTGAATATGTGAATGTATGGATTGATAAATGAATAAAAAACATAAAGGGTATTTATAGGTTACAAAAAACCCTAGAAGTCAAATCCAAAATAAAATAGGAAAATCTAATTACCCATAAATAATAGGACTTAAAAATTATAGTAGTGTAATTGGTATACATAGAAACCCTAGGAATGATTTTGGAATGATCCGAGAAAATCACTATCGACGACCACATGCAGTCTTCAACTGCGGGTTGGCCCTGAACATAGGTACTACCTGCGGTCTAGACCCTGAATGAAGGTATAGGGTGTGGATAGATTCAGAAAAAATCTTGCAATGTTTAGCTCTCGGGAATTTGGACTTATGGTACTTTCTTTGCCTACTTACGGTTTGTAGGTCCTACATGCAGTTTGCAAGTTGACTATGTAAGTTTCCAGAGTAATCTTTTCATCTCTTCTTTGATTATCAAACATGATTTGA
The DNA here is from genome assembly GCA_030864215.1 of Capsicum pubescens. Lineage (NCBI taxonomy): Eukaryota > Viridiplantae > Streptophyta > Magnoliopsida > Solanales > Solanaceae > Capsicum > Capsicum pubescens. The sequence goes on along the minus strand of CM061546.1, from coordinate 181,151,861 downwards.
TCACGAACAATCCATAAAGTGTCCCGAACATCCTTAATTGCACCAAAAAGTAGCCAAAACACTTTTTTTCTCCTTTTACACGAAATTAGCATCCAAAATATGATTTCTTGCAAAACACTCAAACGAAAGCTTAAATCCAATAGAATAGCCTTATGTACATGCATATTCTTATAGTTTTAAGCATCGTATGTGCTAAATTTCTATAGAAAATCATGGCTTACAGATATGATCGGTGGCTTATAGATGCAATTATTGAAAAAACTTATGACTTGACTATTTGCACAGCCTATTAACATGGGTATTTGCGTGAGTTATTAGATACAATATTGGCACGGTCTATTATTTAGATTATCGGTATGTATTGGTGATGTGGTTCGTCGATACTCCTTATAAATTTGAGATATGGTTCGAGTCTAAAAATTAATAATGATTTTAATTATATAAGTTTCAATTCATGTCCGATAATTGATAATGATCTTAATAATATGGATTCAAGTTTAAGTCCAACAAATGATGATAATAATAATGAAACAAATGAGTTTTGGTTCAAGTACAACATCTAGAATTATTATGAGATGCTACATTACGGATCTATGTTTGGTTATGGCCTGATGCTTGGTTATTTATGGCTATTCAGTTATTAGTTTTCTTGATTGTACCCTCCAGGCTTATGGGGTGTGTGTGTGTGGGGTTAATTACTTTTCCACACTCATTTGTTTATGAGGGACATTCTTGTAGTTATAATGGTATGATCTTTATGTTATTATCTCATATGCATTTATTTATCTATGTACATCAGTGTCGGAGCTTATTTCCAGGTTTTCCCTTTTTCTGACATACCTTAATTTATCTTGTATCTTATTGTATTTATAGTTTGATTTAGCTTAGCCGGCTGATGATGCCTACTGAGTAGCTATGGTTTTTGTACTCATACTACACTTCTGTACTTTTTTGTACAGATATGAGTACTGGTTGTCACTGCTAATTTGACATTTGTACAGAGTTAACATCAGAGATTGGGTAAGCTCTTAGAGTCAAAGTTACCCTTTTTTCTTCTAGATATTTATGTTTAGTCTTTCATTTTCAAGACGGATTGGATTTGACTATTCGGTACTCATGTTCTTTTATAGTAGGTCTGGTACTGACATTACTGAGTCTTGGGATGCTTGTTGGTTTTCTATCTGTTTATTAGATTTGTATGACTCTATTATTGTTGTTTAAGCCTTTAATAGTTAAATCCCATCTTTTAGGACATTTTCCACCAAGTTACCCCATTGGATCTAGCTCCGAGCTATTATTCAGCTTACCTACTGGCGGGAAAGAATAGGTGACATCATGACTCGTAAATGAGGTAGTGACACATTTTTCCATGAACTAACCATAATAATAACCAACAATAAAGTAACAGACTATTTCAAAAAATGATATCCTAAACATGCCCCAATAAGCTCGAAAGGTGCAAGTAACCACTCAACAAACAACAATCATAGCTTATACCATTGCAATCCCCCATAAGGCTGACAAATATAAGCACCAAATAGTTCTACTAGTGATAGATAATACATAGAAATGACCAGATGCAACATAAACCAACAATAAGCCTTGTCTATGAATCCTCCTATACCATAAGCACCATACTCGAACCGATTCCTTAACATAATAAGTACTCCATCAGTGCAAAACATGAATTGGAAATAGTATCATATATGCAAGACTCGAATTGAAAATAGTATCATATATGCCAGACTTGAACTGAAATAGTATAATAGATGCTATACTCAAACCTAAAATAGTATCATAAATGTTGGACTCAAACCAGAAATAGTATCATAAATGTCAGACATAAGCCTAAAATAGTATATAGATGCCAAATTCAAACCATAAATATTATAAATAATGTTGGACTTGAACATGAAATAGTATCATAAGTGACAAACTTGAATAGGAATTATAGTGCCATAATAGAATAACCATTGTCCGAGGTTAACTCCGAGACTATATTAGATAATTATGTATAAATGGTCGGAATCTCTCTAGATAAAAAAAATAGTAGTGATAAAAGAAAGGATAAATCATAAACTGAAATCAATCTTGGTCAAATCTCCAAACCTACATCTTTAGTTTCAAATGTTTTAAATTCATGAAATAAGGTGGTTTGATTACTATTATAAAAGAATTAATTTTAAATATAAAAAAGTGGGAACAAATCTCTTTTTAAAAAACAATAATTAAGTCATTGTTTTGGTTGGAATCGACCACTAAGTGAGCATAAATGCGCCAAAAAGTAGTCATGCCATCACCAGTATCCAAATAATACAACAATAACTTCCTAAGCATATATATACAAGAATTACATCCCAATTGCTAAGTTGAATAATAAATCATATACCAAGGAATTATTAATATCAACCTATTGTTTACATTCTTATAATTAATGGTTAAGGGGTCCTATGGCCCTAAAAAGTATTTCATCCTAAGAATCGCGTCACCTTTCTAGTCCTAAATTCCCTAAATAGGCTAAGTCATGATATAATAGTCATAAATATATCCTATAATTCCTACCTAGAATGAAATCCATACTATACATAATCTCATAGAGAAAAGTAGACCAGATCCTACCTAAATGCCAAACCTCAATTCTTGAATCGACCATAAATTACTCATCCTTTCTCTATGATCCCAAAATACAGCCACTTTATCAAAAGATCCCAAAATAATGCAACTTTATCAAAATAATAATATATAAGTCAATAGGAGTAAAATGATACCAATATCGCTATAAAATTATTCTTGTCAAAATTTGCATCGAGAATAAGCCCATGGGGACCACATGAAAAATCCAAAATGGAATCCGTCACGAGGTCCCTTAAAGGATAAGGAATGCATGCTAAAAGTTATACCACAAACGGAGATCGAGTAGCATCCCAAATCAGGCCAAAAAGTTACAAAAATTAAGAAACTAATTTTGAAGAATTTGCAAGGAAAAGAGCAGCATTTGATAGGGAAAAACAATGGAAATAGTCAAAAGTTGTTGAATTATAATTCCCTAGACTCAATGGGTGATTTCCTATAACTTCCCACGTTTCAAGATCCAACAATTACAGGAAAAGAATTTTGAATCACAGTTCTAGTTGATTAAATAAAAAATGGTATTCTTGTAAAATGCAAAATATGTAGTTATAATCACATTGACAATGACTATATGAGAAAAATTAATCGAGAATTATAAAAAATGGAGGTTTCTATCTCACAAAATGTAAAAAATATGAAATGGGTTTGGTTTGGGTCTTATACTCAGCAATGGTTGCTTAAGCGACACTTTGTTTGCTTATGCAAATTGGTAAAAAGGTAAAAATACTGCTTAAGCAGCCAATGGTCACTTAAGAGACCCAGTCAAATGGTTAACGGTCGCTTAAGCAGCCACACCAGCACCAACAACTTCCAAAACATATTTTTGACCCTCGAAACTAATTCAAAATCCTATGAACGTGAAACAATAGTGCATATTGATCATAAAACATGTTTGGATCTAACAGATTCATCAGATTTTAGAAAAAATTTCATTTACAATAAATTAACCCGTGGGACCTCTATTAGGTAAATTTAATCTATTTTCATCTAAACACTCAAAACAAAATAGAAAGGCTTGGGAACCCAAAATAACTATGCTATCAGGGTAAATTTGATATTTCAAAATCAACGGTGATATTAAAATATCCATCTGAGGTTGTTTTGATCAAATATGTGTCGCATACCCAAAGGGTCGTTTTAACCAAAATCCACCCAATAGTCCAAAATGAGTCTACAAGACTCGAGACTCAAACCAAGGGTCTCCCTAACCTAAAATCAATGTTTTGGAGCTGATGGTGCTGTCAGAATTCTCATCCAAGGTCATTTACCTGGATGTTTCATCTGAGAGCAATTCCTTAACAATGATATCTCCAAAATAGGTAAATGATCATAATCCCAAATAAACTGCACGATAATCAAACAGATAGTTCTAACAAGTCATAAATGACTTGTAGCAGTTGAGAGTAGGCTCAAAATTCCAATGATATTCAAAAATTAAGGTAATGACCTTGAAGGTCATTACAATATCCACTACTAAAAGGACTTTCAATCAAGAAAGTCAATGGATAGAAAGAGCTCGAATGAATGAGGTAGTGGGCCCATTTTTCCTGAGCATGTTTCCCAAGATAACCTTTAAGCAGAAATAGTGCTTCCAAGGGATTTTGCTATGGGTATCCCTTTTCTACCAACTTACTTACTTAACATTCCATATAGACACAACTCAACCTCAACAACGGACTAGCCTTCAACTAAATCGAGAATAACTGATGCACATAAACCTAAACCTTGACACACTTAGATCACACTAAAACAATCACCACCAAGATAAAGTCCATCAAGGAATGAGCCATACCATAAACTCTAAATTCCAAATCTAACATTCCTTCATCTATCAAAACTAGATGTCTACTCTGAATGGCAGAAAACATCTTTTATGTCGTATCCATCCAATCATATGAAACTAACCTTAAAAGACATAAGATGATCTACCAAAAATCAATACTCATGAGCATAAGATTAAGTCCATAAGGTGATACCTGGATACACAATTAGAGATGATCAAAGCCTGCGATCTCATGCCAAAGCTACAATTGGTCTGGATAACCCTAGAAACCAATAATCAGGAGTCCAAAGAACAAACCCTCAATATAAAATGATTAACTCTAGAATGGCCCACCAACTATGGGTGAAACCATGATATGCCTAACTTAAGTTCACTTTTTCTCTGAGAAAACAATCCAAAATTTTTAAAAAAATTGAGAATCAACATCAAGAGTAGTAAAGGCCATTACCTTATGCCAATGGACTATCATCCAAGCATATATCAAGCATACCCTATATGAACTGAAGAAACTAACCCGATAGGTATTGAGTATGCTTAGCCAACCTATAAACGAAGTCTCAATTGAAACAAATCTGAAAATAAGGGCTTGACCCAAGCTCTACAACTCACAATAAAAATCTCAACACTAAAGTTGAACTGCTCGATCTCGATTGTTAAAACCAGTCCTATTAACGACTAAGCATACAAATTCCAAAATTTATCATAACCTTCAAGCCTCCATTCCAAAGTGTTGAAAATCTAATTATGAGTCAATAAATCTAAACTAAGGCCAAACACTAAAATCAAACTTACTATAACAAATCAGGCATATCCTTAATGATTATCGCAAGAGCCAAAACTAAAATATAGTTGAAGAACAAAACCACAACTGGAGAAAACTAATAGTAGAAGACAAAAACTTTCAACTCCTTATTTGTTGAATGGCATAATGCATCAAGACATTACTAAGAACTCACCAAGAGTACAAATAGTACTAGTAATACTCAAATCTCGAGCAACTTGTTAAAGTACGATCATAACCTAAATCTAGTCGAACCAATACTCAATATCAAAAAATACCCTCTTGGTTGCCAATAACATATACCCAAGAATATATCACCATACAAAAGTATCCCACCAAGACATATAAGGCTGAACCAATTACCAAATTGAAGTATTTTTGAACTCACCCTCTTAAACAAACCTCAACTCAAATGAATCATAAACCACATTATTGAAAGATTTGAGTACCTAACTGATCACCAATAATAAGATCAAGAGAACTAGGAGATGAATCCACCAAACTAGAAGGAAAAACCTTAAACTGATCAATCTCTGGAAAAAAAACAATAGAAATGAGTTACAAATGCTAGAATCACAACAGAATCATGAAAGGCAAAACCTACCTTTACTTTAAAAACCATGTAAAACCCTGGAAGATCCTAGTCAAGTTTTCAACTCTTACTTATGCATTTAAAAGGGATCAAGGAATTTATTTCATACAAAGTACAAAAGACTTAGACAATATAAGACTCCAAGAATGCAAATATTTTAATTTTGGTCTTCCCGAGTTTGAAACTTTTGACTTTTGAGTTGAAATATATTTAGGGGGTGTTAAAAGTATCATCCAAGAGAGTTTCAAAATTTTCAAAATATGTTTGGGGTGTTTTGGACCATGGAGGCAAAATACCTCCACGATATTAGTGTGTCGCGGAGGAAAACCTCTGCGATACATGGTGTGTCTCAAAGGTTAGCCTACGCGATTCACGCCGTGTCATAGAGGATAACATCCAAAATAATTTCCATGACACGCAGGATGTGTTTTCTGCAATATTTTCATTAACTTATAGAGGGTCATTTTGATCTTTTCACACCTAAATTGTCCACTTAAATCACAAAAGGGGCATTATTTGCACCATTCCCCATCAAATATCATACGTAAATCACATCACCTTTTCTAAGATCGTAAAAATCAATCCACTTCTAAAGAATTCAAGCATTTAAGATCCAAATTCCAAGCTTTTTCTTCAAGGATTCAAGAAATTAAGGTATGTGGGAGATTCATCAATGGGTTCCCTCCACCCATTGAGTCCCAAAATCCCTTTTGGCTCAAGTATGAAACTTTTATCCTCATTTATGAAAATATCTATGTTAACCATGAATTTAATCCATGCTTTTGTAGTAGTTTAGAATTCAATCCATGCCATGAACGTTAGATATCTTGCTTGAGCTAGGTTGGGGTTTCTCCCATAGGGAATATGTTAGATATCTTTCTTTGACTTTTTGAGGTCACCAGACAGTGCAAAAAGGTAAAAAGGGGAGATTTGTACTAACTAGCAATAAGTAACAAAAATTTGATGCTTTTGGTAGAAAAAAATATAAGAAGAACACTAAGCTTGTGTTCCCCCTGACTTTTGACACAATAGACTTACTGTACACTGTCGAACTATTCCAATTAATTGCTTGAAGAATCTACTAAGTTATGTACCATCACCTATCTTGTGGTCTCATTAATGAATCTCACCTTTACCTTTTGATTATCAGGGTGTCGTCTTCCCGAACCTTATCCTAGATCCTAATTAACTATTATATTTCAAATCTCAGGTTATTAGAAAATAGATAAACATCTTAAATCGAAAAAACTAATTAGCCTTGTCGATGGTTAATCCTCAAATTACTATTGTGATCTTTCTGTCCTAGTCCCTACTCCTCTTTTAGAGTAAGTAGTGATATTCTATGTGGGATCTTAATGTGTTCACCCATTAAGAAATCAATAATAATGAAGAAACTCAAATACATGCAAGAATTTTTATTTGGAACAACTTGGAACTTCCTCAGCTTTGTTGATTCCCTAGGGTTCCCACAACCCTAGCCAAGGGAATAAGCCGCTCATAGTTATGATATTAATCATGGAATCCACAGATAAAATTACAAAATCAAACTCACAATAATGGAAAAAGTGATCTTGAAAATTAATATCCCAAAACCACAAGTGATCTTGAAACCAAAAGATATTTGTAAATTATCCCCAAAGGGCCTCTCTCTGGATCTCTCTATCATCTCCTTCTAACCAAAGGCTAAATGGTATTTATAGATTAAACGATACCCTAATAATCAAATCCTAAATAAAATAGGAAAACCTTGACTTAATGTACATAATAATGACTAATAACATCTTGGGAGTGTATGTAGGTTATATAGAAACCCTAGGAAACAATTTTAGAATGATTCAGAAAAAAGTTGCATCAGTGGCCACTTACTTTGGCAAAATATGAACCGTATGTGTCACATACAAACCATAAGGGGACATAGGTAAGTGCCAAAACTTCTTTGTAGATCCTGCAACTCTCTATACTTTTGATCTCTATGTATACCTTGGTGATATACAGATGGTATATGCCCTTAGTAAGTGACAAAGTCTTCTTTTTCCTGCTCCTAAGCCTCTGGACTACAAGTTTCGATACATACTTTGATAACCTATGCTTTTTAAGTGGAACATTTTCCCCAAACAACCTAATTAAGTAGCCCAAAACATCTACTTTTAATCTTTTTCTTCCATTTAGCATCCAAAACCATTGTTTTCTTCCTTTTAGTATCAAAACCTTGTTTCCTACAAAATCACCCCAAAAACACATCAAATCCAACAAAATAGACTTAAGTACATGTATATTATCCAATTTTAGGTATTGTAAGTGTTGTAAATTCATAGAACGTCAGTCCTCTAAAGTATTAAAATTATGTTCTACTTGTACATCCATTTGATGGTGAAAAGTGGTGATAAGGTTCACTTGAGTACCCAACCCTTTATGAAATGAATGCCAGAAGTGAGAACAGAACTGCGTACTTCATTCTAAAATGATGGACATTGGTGCCCCATGCAACTTAACTATTTCCTGAATGAACAACTTAGAAAAATCTTTTCCTGAGTAGTTAGCCCTTACAGGCACAAAGTGAGAAGACTTAGTTATCCTATCCTCAATGACCCATATGTAATGTTATTAATTTTGAGACCGCAGAAGACCCATAATAAAATCCATATTAATCATCTCCCACTTATACATAGGCAACTCTATCTCTTGGAATAGGCCACCAGGCTTCAAATATTCTACCTAAACTTGCTGAAAAACCATACACTTCACCACAAAGTTCATCACATCCCTCTTCATATTATTTCACTTGTACATTTCATTCAAGTCATGGTACATTTAAGTCAAACCTGTATGATTTGTATATCGGGACTCATGATCCTTAGACAAAATTCTTTCCCACAATCCATCTACATTAGAAACGCATAACCTTCCTTGATACCTCAAGATGACATCTTCCCTAATATCAAAAGCCATAACCTTTTCCTGACCTACATCATCCCTAATCTGCATAAGTATGGGATCCAAAATCTACTTTTACTTCACCATAACACCAAGAGATGATTTAATCACTTCTTGAATAATCACTCCTCTATCCTCATAGTCCAAAAGATGAATTCCCAAGTAATCCCACTTGTGAATATCCTTAACCAATCCTCTGTTCTCTTCCTAAACATGAGATAGTTTGCCCATATACAACCTACTAAGAGTATCAACAACAATATTAGCTTTACATAGATGGTAGTGCAAACTCATGTCGTAATACGTAAGTATCTTGAGAAACCACCTTTGCCTAAGATTCAATTCCTTAAGGATAAACATATACTGCAAGATCTTATTGTCTAAATAGATATCCTTATGCATCCCATATATGTAATGACCCCAGATTTTCAATGCAAAGACCATTTCCTCAAACTCTAGATCGTGAATCAGATAATTCCTCTCATGTACCTTAATATGCATAGAATCATAGGCCAAAAGCATACCATGCTGCATCAAAACACAACCTAGTCCCACACGTGATGCATCACAATAAACAACAAACCCATTAGTACCCTCGACCAGGGTAAAAATTGGTGTAGAAATCAATCCATCATTCTACTTCTCAAAACTACCTTTATAAGCATTGGACTACAAAAACTTAGCCTTTTTCTTAGTTAACTTCATTAGTAAAGCAACAATAGATAAGAAACTCTCCACAAACCTCCTATAATGCCTAGTCTAGCCCAAGAAGCTCCTTATCTCGATTGGACTGGTGGATCTAGGCTAATTATTAACTGCTTCCACTTTCTGTGGATTTACCTTTATCTCTTAACAAGAAACAACATGCCCAAGAATGGTCATAACACTTAGCAAAAATTTACACGTACAAAATTTTGAATACAATACATAGTCCTTAAGAATCTAAAACATAATTCAGAGGTGGTTGGCAAGATCCTTTTCACCCTTAGAGTATACCAAGATGTCAACAATGAATACTGTGACAGACAAATCCAAAAGCTGCCTAAAGACAAAATTCATAAGATCCATGAAAACAGCTAGAGAATTACTCAACCCGAATGAAATAATCAAAATATCATAATGGCAATATCGGGTTCAAAAAACATTATTGGGAATATCAACCTCCCTAATTTTCAACTAGAGATAGCCCAAACAAATATCAATCTTAGAGAAACACCTAGCACCCTAAAGCTAATCAAATGAGTCATCAATCCAAGGAAGAGGGCATTTATTTTTCATAGTAACTTTGTTCAACTAACAATAGTCTATACACACCCAAAGAGACCCTTCTTTATTTTGAACAAATAGTATAGGGGTACCCCATAGAGAAACACTAGGATGAATAAAGACCTTATCAAGAAGATCCTTTAATAGCTCCTTTTGTTACTTTAGTTCAGCTAGAGAAATCTTATAAAGAGGAAAAGAAATAGGATAGGTATCCAGTAGAAGATCAATCTAAAAGTCTATTTCCCTATAAGATGAATTCCAAGAAGATCATGGGAAAAACTATAGGAAATTCATAAAACAAATGGACTAACTGAAAAGAAGAACTCTTGAAATTAGAACTTTTAACCCAAACTAGATGATATAGACACCCTTTAGAAATCAGTTTCTAAGATCTAATAAAGGAAATAAACCTCCCTTTGAGTATAAAGAAACTCCCCTCCTAATCAATCACTAGTTCATTAAGATAATGGAAATTGACCTTTTGGGTCCTATAATATAGAGAAGCATTTCTCAAACAGAGCCAATCCATCCCCAAGATTACATCAAAATCCACTATGTCAAGTTCTATTAAATCTACCAATGTCTACCTATGAAAGGTAGAGACCACACAATCCCTATAGATTTTTCTATCATAAATAGTGATATATGTAGTTTTTATGATGAACAACTAAACTACAAGGGACCAGGTCCCTGGATGTGCAACGTACAATACAGGTGGCATGCATTAACTACCCAGTTTGGTCCTCTTGTGTAACAAATTAGTAGGTGCTATTTTGTACTGACTTGGACATCTGGTCCAATGATATTTCAAGGCTACTCATCACTCAGCTAAAAAAGAGAAGAGATGCCTCTTCATCAAATAATTTTCTCAATTTCTAAAGAGTGAAAAGAGAGGCAGCAAAACCTCATTTCATCACTGCTCAAGTTCTTAGCTATCTATGTAAGCTTAAACTAAAATTGTGCTTGAGTAAGTATTGATTTGTAATCAAACTACTCATACTATAAGAGTAGTGATTCTTTTGTTAGTTCATAGGTAGAGTTACCAACGTTAGTTATAGATTAGAGGTAATCAGTAGAGAGGTCCTTGGTAGAGTTACCAAGATGAGCTTGTAGTAGAGTTTCTATGAGCGAAACGAGCCTAGAGGTGGGATGAAATCTTAAATATAATCAGGACATTGATTATAGTGGATTTCTTTGGTGCTTGTGAGTTCAAGATGTGGTTTTTCCCTTTCTGGGTTCCACATAAAAATCTTGTGTTGTTACTTTCATGCACTGCCGCATGGAAAATTTTCAAAGAAGTGATGCAATTTACATAATTGGCATCTTTAATGAAAATTAGTATTTTCCATACAAGTATTGAGAGTAAAAAATGATGAGATCTTTATCTAAATAGTCAAACAGATTTTACTATTTCCTTTCTAAATGATATACATAGATTATAATATTTATTATACAAAATCATGGACATTTTATACATCCATAACCAGCAACACAAAATAACTTTATTGTTCTATCGCTCTATTTAATTTTGAGGGACCTAGTCTCTTACTGTGTGGTGCAACCCCCAAGTGTTCTATAATTGGTATCAGAGCTGGTTCGCTCTAAAAGGTTCATACTTACAGTATTCTGGTCATCATGGTTGATATAACTAAACTAGGGGTGGAATCAAAAGAGGCAAGAAGGGAGAGATTCCTGACCTTGAAGGCTTTAGAGTTTTACCCAAGTGAAGAAAACTTTGATATTGCACTTTTAGTAATAAATTTTTTTAGAGCTATAAAAAGGGTGGCCATCTTAGCAAATGAAAAGGTAAGATTGAAGATTTTCACAAAAATGGTAGCTTTGAAGCATTCATACAAAACTACCAAATTCAAAAGAATGATCAGGTCTTTAAAAAATCAAAAAGGAAAACTACAGCTAATTATGCCGTAAAGCAAACCCTAACAACATGGGGAGATTTTTCCAGTGAAGCTAATGAAGATAAGATTATTGGAAATATATCCAGATTACAAGTGTAAGACAATCTAGGTATCTATGATTCCTTGTGTGCATTCATGGCAAACTTAGAAGATGAAGAAGAAAAAGAGGTAACCCTTCTTGACTTAAAGGCTGAACTAGATAAGTACCCTACTAAGAAGATAAAAAGGCTTGCTGATGTGTTGATAGACTCAGTATGTGAACTAATTTCTTAGAAGAATGTATTAAATAAAAAATAGAGAATCAAGAACATGAGTTGATAGTTTTCACTTTTCAAATTTCTAAACTGAAGAGTTATTCACAAAGATAAAATCTAATAATTCAAGCTTAATAAGTAATCTGAATAAAGTAAATGATAGAGATGAAAAAGGGAAGAAAGAAGCTTCATGGATTCAAACTAATCTTGAAGAAATATGGACGGATTATAAAAAACACCTTATGTCTGCTTTTTAAAGAAATGAAACCTTAGAAAGGGACCTGGTCTGGTTGAATGAAGAATTGAACAATACTCTTAAATGGATTACTTCCTCTCTAATTCATTATAACATGACTAGTCAAGGTGTGATGGTAAAGTCCTTGGGTATCATGGAGAATTTCAGCCTAATGTGTCTCAAACAAAGACTATCAATTATTATGGATAGGTAGAAGAAAGTCGTGTGCACTCACTATAGAAGAAATGGACATTTCAAAGAAAGACGTCAGTACTGGTTTAAGTAAAAATTAAGGAATATTGAATACAGTCAGAAGGTGAATCCATATTTTAAAGGATTTAAGTATCTATAAAAGGTAAAAGGGAAGTTATAATTGGCCAAATGGGCCAAAAGAGAGTTGATCACACCATTACCCTCCTACTGGGAACTCAAACTCAAGTGGGTTCCCAAGAACAACTAGTGATCATGATTACAGACATAAGAAAGTGGATTGTAGTCAGGAATAGTCAGCTAATGGTATGTGCTCAAGTATCAACATTAGAAGACCCAACTTAATTCTCCCTCTAGACACTTCAAAGTAAGAGTATCTCATTGTGAAAGACATAATTTCAAAGGACTTCATCCCAAATGAATTCATCTTAGGGGAAGAAACTTGAGGCTTTATAAGTGAAGTAAAGTCTGGGACTCGATCCTCAAACCTGTTCTAAAAGAAGAAATTGAGAATGAGATTAATAAAAATACTCTAACCTAACATCTGAGTCATAATTACTCCTTAAAAGTAGTTATGTTAAGAGGAAAGGTATCCATGATAGCGTAGGTGTATACTAATCTAACTCAGTAACATACCTTCGTAGGTATACACCTATGGGGACTGCCTTTGAGGAAAATGGTTAAAGTAACCACAAGTTGAAAATTCACTTAAGTAAGAGAAGGACTTGGTTTTATCTCTCAGGTCAGTATCAAAATAATATGCCTTAAATTAGTTTTATAAAATTTCTATTTAAAAAGACCACACGTCCTATCTCATATGAACAAAAACTATCAATATGGCTCAAATATGAAGAGTCACACAGTATCGTTAGACATAACTATTCAAAAAGGTGATTGGCAAGATCCTTCTCTCTCTTAGAGTATACCAAGATGTCATCAATGAAAACTATGACAAAAAAATCCAAAATTTGCCTAAACACCTGATTCATAAGATCTATGAAAGCAGGTGGAGTATTAGTCAGCCTGAATGACATAATCTAAAACACATAATGGCAATAGTGGGTTGCCATTATGTGTTTGTAAAGCAGTATTGGGAATATCAACCCCCTAATTTTCAACTAGTGATAGCCCAAACAGATATCAATCATTGAGAAACACCTAGCACCGTTAAGATGATCGAATAGGTCATCAATCCTAGGAAGTAGGTATTTATTTTTCATAGTAACCTTGTTCAACTAACCATATTCTATACACATCCAAAGAGACCCATCTTTATTTCACACAAACAATATAGGGGAACCCCACAGAGAATCACTAGGGAGAATAAAGCCCTTATTATGAAGATCCTTTAAATACTCCTTTTATTCATTTATTTCAGCTGGAGCCATCCTATATAAGGAGAAATAGAAATGGGATAGGTATCCGGTAGAAGATCAATCCAAAAGTATATTTCCCTATAAGAAAGAATTCAAGGAAGATCATGGGAAAAAACTACAGGAAATTCATTCAGCACAGGGACAAACTGCAAAGAAAGACTCTTAGAGTTAGAATCTTTAACCCAAACTAGATGATATAGGCACCCTTTAGAAATTAATTTCTGAGCTCTAAGATAGGAAATAAACCTCTCTTTGGGTACTAAGAAACTCCCCTCCCAATTGATCACCAGTTAATTAGGAAAATAGAAACTTACTTTTTGGGTCCTACAATACAGAGAAACATAGCATGAATGGAGCTAATCCATCCCAAAAATAAAATCAAAATCCACCATGTCATATTCTATCAAATCCACCAATGTCTCCCAATGAAAGAAAAACACCTAACAACCTATATAGATTTTTCTATCAATAATAGTGCTATGTGTAGTTTTGATGATGAGCATCTAAACTTTAATGGACCAGGTCCTTGGATGTGCAACATACAGTACAACTGGCACGTGTCAAGTGCCCAATTTTGTCAACTTGTTTAACAAATTTGTAGTGATGACTTGGATAGCTGGTCCAATGATATTTATGCCCTACTAATCACTCATCTATAAAAGTAAAGAGACGCCTATTCATCAAATAGTTTTTTCAATTTCTAAAGAGTAAAAAAAGAGTCAACAAAATCCCATTCATCATTGCTAAAGTTCTTAGCTATCTATGTAAGCTTTAACTAAAATTGTTCTTGCATAAGTACTAATTTGTAATCAAAATACTCATCCAATATGAGTAGTGTTTTTTTATAAGTGCTTAGGTAAAGTTACCTAGGTTATTTACTGGCTAGAGGTAATCAGTAGAGAGGTCCTTGGTAGAGCTACCAAGATGAGCTTTTAGTAGAGTTGCTACTAGAAAAAGGAGCCTAGAGGTAGGATGAAATCTAGACTGTTATCAGGAGGTTGATTATAGTTGATTTCTTTGGTGCTTTTGAGTGCAAGCTATGTTTTTTCCCCTTTTGGGTTTCCACGTAAAATTTTTGTGCTATTACTTTCTTACATTGTCGTTGTTTTTCTAGCACTTCATAGTTTTTTTATTGTTCTATCATATGTGTTTGATTTTGAGGGACCTAGTCTCTTACTGTGTGGTGAACCCCCAAGGATTCTACAATTGGTATCAAAGTAGGTTCACTTAGAAAGGTTCATACCTAGAGTGCTCTGCTTATCGTGGCTGCCATCGCTAAACTAGGGGTGTAAAAAAAGAATCAAGAAGGGGAGATTCCTGACCTTGAAGGCTTTAGAGTATGACCCAAGTGAAGAAGACTTTGATGTTGCACTTTTAGAAATAAAAATTGTCAGAGCAATAAAAAGGGGCGGTTATCTTAGCAAACAAAATGGAAAGATTGAAAACTCTCACAAAAATGGAAGCTTTGAAGCATTCATATGAAACTACGAAATTTAAGAGAATGATTAGGTCTCGGAAAAGTCAAAAAGGAAAATTACATCTGAGTATGAAAGAAAGAAAGCCTTAACAACATGGGGAAATTCTTCCAGTAAAGCTGATTATCATAGAATGATTGGAAATATATCTAGGTTAGCAGTGAAGAAAAACCGGGTATCTATGATTCCTTGTGTGATTCATGGTAAACTCAGAAAATGAAAAAGAAAAATCGGTAACCTTTCTTGACTTAAAGTATGAACTAGATAAGTACTCTACTAAGAAGATAAAATGGCTTGCTGATGTGTTGATAGACTCAGTATATGAAGTAATTGTTGAGAAGAATATATTTGAGGAAAAATTAGAGAATGAAGAACCTGAGTTGATTGCTTTCACTCTCGAAAACTCCAAAACTGAAGAGTTATTCACAAAGATAAAATCTAAAAATTAGAGCTTAATGAGTAATTTGAATAATGTAAATGATATAATTGAAAAAAGAGAAGAAATAGGCTTCATGTCTTCAAACTGATCTTGAAGAAAAACTGAGTGATTATCAAAAACACCTTATGTCTGCACTTTAAAGAAATGAAAAGTTAAAAAGGGACCTGGTCTACTTGAAAGAAGAATTGACCAATTATTTTATATGGACTACTTCCACACTGATTCTTTTTAACTTGACTAGTCAAGATATAAATGATGGTAAAGTCCTTGGGTATCAAGGAGAATTCCAGCCTAATGTGTCTCGAAGAAATACTGTCAATGATTTTTGAAGCGTAGAAAGCAAACTCTTGTGCACTCAATGTGGAAGAAATGAATATTTTAAAGAATGATGTCAATACTGTATTAAGTCAAAATTGAAGAATATTGAATACATTCAGAAAGAGAATGCACATTTCAAGGGCTTTAAGTATATGAAAAGGGTAAAAAAGAAGTCATCATTGCTTAGATAGGCTAAAAGGGAGTTAATCATGCCATTATCTTCGTACTGGGAACTCAAACTCGAGTGGGTTCCCAAGACCAGCTTATAATAATTATTCCAGACATGAGAAAGGGGATTGGAGTCTGGAATGGTCAGTTAATAGTAGGTGCTCTAAGATCAACTTTGGAAGACCTTACTGGATTCTCTCTCTAGACACTTCAAAGTAAAAGTATCTCATTATGAAAGTGATGATTTCAAGGAACCTTGTCGCAAATGAATTCATCTTAGTAGAAGAAACTTGAGGTTGTATGAGTGAAGTATAGTCTAGGACCCGATCCTCATACCTATTCTAAAAAAGGAAATTGAGACTGAGATTGATCAAAATACTCTAACCTAACATCTAAGTCAATGTTACTCCTAAAAATTTGCTACGTTAAGATCAAAGGCATCCATGATAGTGTAGGTGCATACTAATCTAAATCAGTATCATACCTTTATAGGTATACACCCATGGGGACTGCTTTGGAGAAAAACTGTTGAAGTAACCACAAATTGAAAATTGACTAAAGTAAGAGAATGACCTGGTCTTATCTTTCAGGTGAGTACCAAAACAATGTTCCCTAAATTATTTTTATAAAATTTCTGTTTAAATAGGCCACACGTCCTATCTCATATGAACAAAAGATGTCAACATGGTTCAAATAGGAAGAGTCACATAGTGTGGTTAGACAGACCTAATAAAAAGGCATAAATTAAATGGAAAACAATCTTCTCTTCAATTATAAATTCAAATTCTCCTATTCTCTTCTCAATCAACTCAAAACATTATTATCTTCCTAAAACTGAACTGGTCCTTTTCTTTCCCTTCTCTAAAAGTTCAAAATGGCTGAAATCCCATCTTCTTCAAACCTCATAAAAGAGTCATCCACTAATCATCAAATCTTTATATCTTGAATTAGATGAATAAAGTAGTAGTTGTTAAAATATAGTAAGCCAACTAGGTTGGGGTAGCTCCCATAGGGAATACGTTAGATATCTTGGTTGAACTTGTTGAAGTCACCATGTAAAGAGAACATGTAAAAATGGTAAATTTGTTGTAACTAGCAATAAATAACAATATTTGGATGCTTTTGGTTGTAAACAATCTAAGACAAACACTAGGCTTATGTTCCCCCTGGCTTCTAACTGCATATTCTTATCGTGCACTGTCGAACTATTCCAATACCTTGCTTGTAGAATCTGATAAGATATGTACCATCTATTGTCTTTGGGATTCATTGATAGATCTCACCCTTTACCTTTTGAGCCTTAGGGTGTCGTATTCCTAACCCTTATCATGGATCCTAATTAACTATTACCTTTTGAATCTCAGGTTATTAGATGATAGATAAACATCTTATATTGATAAAACTAATTATCCTAGATCGATAATTTTAATCTTAAAATTACTATTGTGATTTTTTTTCCAAGTCACTAGACCTCGTGTAGAATAAGTAATGATATTCTAGGTGGGATCTTAACGTGTGCTCCCATTAAGAAATCACTAATAATGAAGAAAACCAAATACATGCAAAAATCTTTATTTGTAACGACTTGGCACTTTCTCTGCTTTGTTGATCCGCTAGGGTTCCCACTACCCTAGCTAAGGGAATTAGCTACTCATAGTTATAAGATCAATCATGAAATCCACAAACAAAATTACAAAAATAAATCTCACAATAATGGAAAAATAAATCCCAAATACTTAAATTGAATGACAAAAAGAAAACAAAGAACAATAATATCTCTAACCCACAAGTGATCTTGAAACCAAAAGATGTTTGTAAATTATCCCCAAAAGGCATCTCTCTGGCTTTCTCTAGCATCTCTTGCTAACCAAAGCCTAATGGGTATTTATAGATTAAAAGATAGCCTAGTAATCAAATGCTAAATAAAATAGAAAAACATTGACTTAACGTATATAATAATGACTAAAAACATCATAGGAGTGTATGTAGGTTACATGGAAACCCTAGGAAACAATTTTGGAATGATTTGAAAAATTTTGCATAGGTGGCCACTTACTTAGGCAACATAAGAATAGTATGTCCCACATACGGGCCGTATGTGGACTTAGGTAAGATCCAAAACTTCTTTGTAGATCCAGCAACTCTCTGGACTTTTGATCTCTACATCCTTGGTCACATACTAATGGTATATGGCCTTAGTAAGTGACAAGGTCTTCTTTTTCCATCTCTTGATCCTCTAGACTTCAAGTTTTGATACATACTTTGATCACCTATGCCCGGTAATGTAACGCCCCGAATCTGGTACCCGAAACACTACACGATACTCATGACCCCAAAGGACCACAAACTAACCCATGACTGATATCTGGACCTAAACACTATATAAAATACTGTATAAATGGAAAAATAAAGGCTGTAAGACCGTAAGGTTCAAAATTGAGACATCATATCTGTTAAAATATAACATATGGGTGGGGTATGAAATACCCAAAACAACTGAAATAACTATTTGAACATGCTAGTCCGAAAGCCTCTAAACTGTCTGTATAAGGAGTTGATGGTACATGTCTCCAACTAAAACCAACTACTGAAATAAATTAATTAATGAGATAATAAAGTAATGGTCATGTCCTCTAAGGATGAGGACTCATATCTAACTCTGACTGCTGAGACTGGAATGCTACTGATGCTCTGGAGCTCGTGCTTCTGAACCTATGGCATAAAGTAAAACACCATAGCGCAAATGCGTCAGTACGATTGAATGTACTGGTATGCATGTGAGGTAGGCTAAATGCAAAGGGTTCACATGCATGAACTATACTAACTGACTGGATAACATGAAGGTGAGAATACATGCATGAATACATAGTAACTGTAACTGAGTTTGTGATAACATGATTATTGAGTTTGAGTACTGCTATCATGAGATACTGATAGCTGTATAACTGAAATAACTGATACTGAGTGACTGTATCTGATAGTCTAGGTTCTGATGGAACTAACTGAGTTTTGCACTATTCTGAGTTGACTGTATCTGACAGTCTTGAAATCTGAAGAACTATCTGAGTTCTTTTACTGAGACTGAGTGACTGTATCTGACATTCCTGATCTATAACTGATACTGTGGGAAGTAAACATCTAACCAAAATTCCCCAAATAATGCATTATAGCTATGTTGGGGTTCAATCTGTAACCCCAATTAGAAGGGTGTCAATAATACACCACTGTTAAGGACAATCTGTGAGTAACCCTAATATAACAGGTAACTCTAGTGAGAACGGTAGGAACCCTTATATAACAGGTTAAGCCACCTCATCTACCCTTATATAACAGGCTATGATGTCTCATCCTACGCTGGCTACGTAGTTCTAGAATGCAAGGATTGCTTCTAAGAATCACACCCTCATATAGCAAGTGGGTTCCCATCCTTGGGTTTGCTCGGTACTAATTTCTACTCCTATCTGGATAGAAACTGAACATGATTAACTGAACTGACTGGATTGAGTTAACTGTGTTTCATTGACTGACAGAATACTATTGAGATTACTGAGTTTTCCTGAGTCATGAGACTGACTGAATTCTATGGATCATGGCTTGACTGAGAGTATCTTGAAAACATGACACTGATTCTAGGCACACAGCTAAATTTTTTGGGTATAAGAACCCCCAAGACTCGATGGGAAGAAACAGAAAAAGCATGACTTTCTTGAGTACATGACCAATATCGACAATCCATAATATAATAAGATAGGGATTTCATGAAGTACAAGTACTAAAGCACCACAATCGCTACAAATATATCCACAATTCATTGACTAAGACATTTCATCAAACACTTAACATGCAAGAACTTGTACATGAATGGGGATTTCATTTTATCATTCTAGTATGACACTTTTCCTTCACATAGGCATTTAATCAAACACATGGGAAGCATGCTTTGGTTATACAATCATCCACATATCTAATAATCATGGATACATCAATCAACTTGTAAATTGAAGGGTTTATCATGAATACTAAGCAAATCATCACATATTGGGAACAATCATTGGAATATGTATTTCAAAACATGAATAAAAAACCTACAACATCATTAATATGAATTTCAAATTTAATTTAAATCATGAACATTCATAAATACAGAAATCCTGGATTTTGAAAAGAGATTCTTGAGCTTCATAGGTTAAAGGGACACATGAATCAACACATGACATACCTTGATTATGAGTTTCTTGAAGTCCTTGGACTTGAAGAACTTGAATCTCTTAGTTTTCTTGAAGAAGGGTTTGGATCTTGAGTTTGGGAATAGATCTTTGAGAGGAAAACCCTAATTTTTGATGTTGTAGATGAATAATGAAGGCAGGAGCCTTGGTCTAATATTATTAAGTATTAGAAAGGGTGGTAAAAGACCAAAAATCCCTTTTCAAAAAACGAATTAAAATAACTGAATGAAATATGTGATGGTGGATGCGATGGTCCATCGCGTGGTCGACGGTCCATCGGTCCTAACCATCACTCTTGGGCAGAATAGGAGTTCACTGCCTCTGCTGTGACGGCTTGGGCGACCGTCCATCGCTAGCTCGATGGTCCGTTGGCCTGAGCCGTCGCCCTTAGAAAGAATGTGGTCTCACTGCCTCTGCTGTGGTAGTTTGGGCGATGGTTCGTCTCTAGCTCGATGGTCTGTCGGCCCTCATCGTCGCACTTGGGCAGTTTTGACTGCTTTCTGTAAAACGGCCATAACTTTCTACCCCGATACCGGATTTGAACGAAATTGGTATCGTTGGAAAGCTAATTTAATTTACCACATGAAAAAAAAGTGAAAATCTTAAAAATTCCACTTATATAAAAGTGGATTCATCTTTCAAAGTAAGTTTCTAACATACTTGGGACAATTTCATGCTTGGTAGAAGTACCAGGTGACAAAACAGCCTAATTAAGTAGCCTAAAAGATCTATATTTCATATTTTTCTTCCATTTAGCATCAAAAACCATCTTTTTAATCCGTTTAGAATCCAAACCATGTTTCCTGCAAAATCACTATAAAAATACATCGAATCCAGCAAAATAGACTTAAGTACATGTATATTATCAAAGTTTAAGTATAGTAATTGCTAAAAAATCATTGAATATTAGTCCTCCAGAGTCTAAAATATATGATCCGCTTGTCCATCCCTTTGAGGGTGAAAAACAGTGATAAGGTTCAACTGATTACCCAATCCTTAATGAAACAAATGCCATAAGTGAGAATAGAACTATGTACCTCAGAATAAAATGATGGACACCGGCACCCCATGCAACAAAACTCTTTCCTGAATGAACAACTTAGCAATTAATCCTCTCCTGAGTAGTTAGTTCTCATAGGTAAAAAGTGAGCAGACTTAGTTTTCCTATCCACAATGACCCAAATGGAATCATATTGATTCCGAGACCGCAGAATACCCATACAAAAATCCATATTAATCATATCCCACTTATACATAGGCAACTCTATCTCTTGGGACATTCTATCAAACCTTAAATATTCTACCCGAACTTGCTGAAAAACCATACACTTAGCCACAAAGTTCGCCACATCCCTCTTCATATTTTTCCACCAGTATATTTATTTCAAGTCATGATATATTTTTGCCTAACCCAGATGAACAATATATCGAGACTCATGAGCTTCAGCTAAAATCCTTTCTTATAGCCCATCAACATTAGGAACACATAACCTTCTTTGATACCTCAAGATGCCATCTTCCCCAATATAAAAAGCCATAACCTTTTACTGACCCACATCATACTTGATCCAAAGTATACTTCTCCTTCACCATAACACCAAGAGATGATATAGCCATATCCCGAACAATCCCTCCTCCATCCTAAGAGTAAAAAAGATAAACTCCCAAGTTAGCCAACTTATGAATATACTTAATCATTTCTCTCTTATCTTCCTCAACATGAGAGAATGTAACTATAGACAACCTACTAAGAGCATCAATAACAATATTAGCTTTACCTGGATGACAGTGAAAACTTATGTCGTAATCCTTAAGTAGCTCGAACTGCCACCTCTGCCTGAGCTTTAATTCACTCTGCATAAACACATAATGTAAGCTCTTATGGTCTTAATAGATATCCACATTCACCCCATATAGGTAATGGGGACAGATTTTTAACCCAAAGATAATTACACTTATGTACCTTAAGATGCCTGGAAGCATAGGCCACAACCTAAATATGCTGCATCAAAACACAACCCAGTCCCATATCCCACATGGGATGCATCATAATACATAAAAAATACATTAGTACCCTCGAGCTTGGACAAAACTGGCGTAGAATTCAACCCATCCTCCAGATTTTGAAAACTACCTTTACAAGCATCGGACCACAAAAACTTAACCTTTTTCTTAGTTAACTTCATTAGCAGAGTAGTAATAGATAAGAAACTCTTTAAAAACCTCCTATAATGCCCAGTCTATCCCAAGAAGCTCCTAATGTCGATTGGAGTCGTGGGTCTTGGCCAATTCTTAACTGCTTCAACTTTCAATGGATCTATCATAATCTCCCCACTATAAACAACATGCCTAAGAACGGTCACAACACTTAGCCAAAATTCAAACTTAGGAAATTTTGCATACAATTTCTGGTCCTTATGAATCTACAACACAATTTAGAGGTGATTGGAAATATCCTTCTCACTCTTAGAGTACACCAAGATGTCATTAAGGAAGACTATGAAAAAAAATCCAAAATCCGCCAAAAAAATCAATTCATAAGATCCATGAAAGTTGTTGGAGCATTAGTCAACCCAAATGACATAACAAAAAACTTATAATGGCAGTATCGAGGTTGAAAAGTAGCATTGGGAATATCAACCTCCCTAATTTTCAACAAGTGATAGGCATAATAGATATCAATCATAGAGAAAGACCTAGCGCCCTGAATCTGATTGAATATGTTATTAATCCTAGGAAGTGGGTATTTATTTATCATAGTAACCTTGTTCAATTGACAATAGTCTATACACATCCAAAGAGCCCCATCTTTCTTTCATATAAATAGTATAGGAAACCCCACAGAGAAATACTAAGATAAATAAATCCCTTATCTAGAAGATCCTTTAAATGCTCCTTTTGTTTATTTAGTTTTGTTGGATCCATCCTATAAGGAGGAATGGAAATAGGATGGGTATCTGATAGAAAATCAATCCAAAAGTATATTTCTCTATTAGAAAGAATTCAAGAAAGATCATGGGAAAAAACTACAGGAAATTCATTCAGCACAGGGACAAACTACAAAGAAGGACTCTCAGAGTTGTAATCTATAACCTAAACTAGATGATATAGAAACCCTTTAGAAATCAATTTCTAAGCTCGGATATAGGAAAAAATATTTCTTTGGGTACTAAGAAACTCTTCTCCCAATCAATATATAGTTCATTAATAAAATAGAAACTAACCTTTTGGGTCCTATGATCCAGAGAAGCATAGCACGAACGAAGACAATCCATCCTCAAGTTTACATCAAAATCCACCATGCCAAATTCTATCAAATCACATAATATCTCTCTATGAAAGATAGACCCCACGCAACCCCTATATATTTTTCTATCAGTAATAAGGTTATATGTAGTTTTGATGATGAACAACTAAACTGCAAGGGACCAGGTCCCTAGATGTGAAACGTACAGTATAGATGACACGCCTCAACTACCCAGTTTTGTCCTATTGTGCAACAAATTTGAAGGTGTTATTTTGTACTAACTTGGACAGCTGCTCCAATGATATTTCAGCCATGGTTTTTCCCTATCTAGGTTTCCACATAAAAATCCCGTATTGTTACTTTCTTCCACTGCCATTTTTTTCTAGTACATCATAGTTGCTTTACTATTCTATCACTTATGTTTATTGTGAGAGACCTGGTCTCTTACTGTGTGGTGTAACCCCCAAGGGTTCTATAAATGGTATCTGAGCAGGTTCACTCTAAATGGTTCATACCTAGAGTTTTCTGGTTATCATGGTTGGCATAACTAAATTAGTGGTAGAAATAAAAGAAGAAAAAAGGGAGAGATTCCTGACCTTGAAGCCTTTAAAGTCTGACCCAAGTGAAGAACACTTTGATATTGCATTTTTAGCAACAAAAATTGTTTGAACAATAAAAAGGGGTGGTCATCTTAGCAAATAAAATAGTACGATTGAAGATTGTTGCAAAAATAGTAGCTCTAAAGTTTTCATAAGAAACTACCAAATGCAAGAAAATGATCAAGTCTCTGAAAAGTCAGAAAGGAAAACTGCACCTGAATATGTAGCAAAGTAAGCCCTAACAACATGAGGAGATTCTTCCAGTAAAGCTGATGAAGATAAGAAGATTGGAAATATGTCTAGGTTAGTAGTGGAAAACAATCTAGGTATCTATGATTCCTTGTGTGCATTCATGGCAAACTTAGAAGATGAAGAAGAAAAAGAGGTAACCCTTCTTGACTTAAAGGCTGAACTAGATAAGTACCCTACTAAGAAGATAAAAAGGCTTGCTGATGTGTTGATAGACTCAGTATGTGAACTAATTTCTTAGAAGAATGTATTAGAGGAAAAAGTTGAGAATCAAGAACATGGGTTGATTTATTTCACTCTCCAAATATCTAAAACTAAAAAGTTGTCCATAAGGATAAAATCTAAAAATAAGAGTTTGATGAGTAATCTAAATAAATTAAATGATAGAGATGGAAAAAGAAAGAAAGAAGGTTCATAGATTCAAATTGATCTTGAAAAAAGACTGGGGGATTCTCAAAACACTTTATGTCTACACTTTAAAGAAATGAAAAGTTAGAAAGAGACCTGGTGTGCTTGAAAGAAGAATTGAACAATTCTCATAAATAGACTACTTCCTCACTGATTCTTTCTAACTTGACTAGTCAAGGTGTAAATGATGGTAAAGTCCTTGGGTATTAAGGAGAATTCCAGCCTAATGTATCTCAAAGAAAGACTGTCAATGATTTTGGAAGTATAGAAAGAAGACTCCTGTGCACTCACTGTGGAAGAAATGGACATTTGAAAGAAAGATGTCATTAATGGCTTAAGGAAAAATAAGGAATATTAAAAACACTCAGCCGGAAAATGCTCATTTCAAGGTCTTTAAGTATCTGAAAATGGTAAAAGAGAATTCATTATTCGCTAGATGGGCCAAAAGAAAGCTGATCACGCCATTATCCTCCTACTGGGAACTCAAACTCAAGTGGGTCCCTAAGCCTAACTCATGATAGTAGATTGAAGTAAGGAATGGTCAGTCAATAGTATGTGCTCTAAGATCAACATTGGAAGACCTGACTGGATTCTCTCTCAAGATACTTCAAAGTAAAAGTATCTCATTATGAAATAGATGATTTTAAGGGACCTGGTCCCAAATAAATACATCTTAGGGAAAGATACTTGAGGCTGTATGAGTGAAGTAAAGTTTGGGGCCTGTTCCTTAAACTTGTTGTAAAAGAGAAAATTAAGACTAAGATTTGTCAAAATACTCTTACCTAATAGAGTCAATGTTACTCCTAAAAATTAGCTATGTTAAGATCAAAGCTATCCATAATAGTGTAGGTGATTACTAATATTACTCAGTGTCATACCGTCGCAGGTATACACCCATGGGGACTGCTTTGGAGGAAAAAGGTTGATGCAACCACAAGTTGAAAATTCACTCAATTTAGAGAAGGAACTAGTCCTATCTCTCAGGTGAGTAAAAAAATAATGTGCCTTAAATTTTTTTGATAAAATTTATATTTAAAATAGACACACGTCCTATCTCATATGAACAAAAGTTATCAATATGGTTAAAATAAGAAGAGTCACACCGTGTCAATAGAAGCACCTATTCTAAAAAGTATTTATTAAATGTCAAACGGTCTTCTCTTCTATTATAAATTCAAATTCTCCTATTCTCTTATTAATTAAATTAGAACATTATTCTCTTCCTAAAACTGAACTGGTCCTTTTCTTTCCCTTCTCTAAAAGTTTAAAATGCTTGAAATCACATCTTCTTCAAACCCCACAAAAGAGTCATCCACTGATCATCCTCAAGAATCACAAAATAATTTACTCATTAGTCCTACTCTTGAAATCCCCAAAATCCTAAGTGAATAAATTTTTGTTGACAATTCGACATCCATCAAGGTTCTTACTGAATTAACCTTGGAAGATTTGAATCAAGGCCTTAACTCTCCAGTTGAGCAAGATCATTCTCAATGGAAAATTCCCCTCTTGTTAAATAAACAAGAGCCTCTAGTGACCCACAAATTCCCATTTATCTTGAAGCATTGGTAGGTTTTGATAAATAAAAAAAAACTACTAGTACCTGGTTCCTCTAGTGGTTCTAAATCAAAATCCATCTTTGCTTAATTGTGTGATGATGAAATACCTATAAAGAGATATGATCGTATTTTCAACATGAAATTGGGAGATGAAAATTTTCTTCTCCTTGCTATTTATCCAAAAAAACTCTATAAGTATCGAGGAGCAATCATCAAAGGAAAAAAATGAAGAGACAAGGAATGAAGGTGTAACACCCCACATTCTTGAGCTAGAAATCAAATCGTCGTTTCTACGTGTGTAAACTCTAATCCCATGATTTATATTTGATTACAAGTGTCATGATCTTTATCATAGTGTGTGAAGTGCTTTCGAGGTGAAAAATGTCATAGGAATCACTTAGAGCAAAGTTGTGCTAAGAGCTTTTGATTCGGCCAAATTTTAGATTCGATTCTACATGGGTCAACTTTAAACCTATATAACTTTTAATAAATGAGGAGTTTTCCATATCAATACCCACCAAATTATAGATAATTGAATTATCTTTACAATGATACCAATTTTGGCTTAATATGATACTCGAGAAAAAAGTTATGATTATTTTCATAAAAAACTATAAGCTACCATGATAGCACCACAATGCCAGACTATGATACCGTTTATAGCTCCATGATGCGGAGTAATGTTTTCCTACATTCATAAATTCAATCTCAAAGGGTGTTTTGGTCATTTCTCCTTGCCTCCAAGCACCCAAGTGACAGATTAAAAAATCAAAAGGATATTACTTGCCCAATTTTCACCATCAAACCTTTATATAAAACCTCCCCCTCCCCAAGAACCAAATCCAAATTGTTTCCCCAAGAAATCAAGAGTTTAAGTTTCCAAGTTTAGATTCTTCAAGAAAATATCAAGAATAGGGTTTCTCTCTTAAGTTTATCATTCAAGTCTCTCTCTCAAGTTTATCATTCAAGTCCCAAGATTCAAGATTTCTTCCTCAAGAATTCAAGGGTTCAAGTTCCAATATCAAGTTTCTTTAAGGATTTGTTCAATTAAGATATGTGGGTGTTCATCGATGGGCCCCTTTCACCCATGGAGCTCAAAAACCTTACTTTGATTAAAAATATGAGTTTTCCCCATTTATGATGCTGCACATGTTCAAGATGAGTTTAAATCATGTCTCACATTAGTAATTTGATTTAATTCATGCCCAAGGATATTTTCATAAAAAGTCAGGTTATCTCATGCATTAAGTTTCAGTTTCCCATGTCATATTCAATTGAATTTCATTTTAAATCCCTAATTTATGAATTTAGCCATGTAATTATGTTGATTTCTCATTTTTAACATATTCCCATGTTTAATTTCATGATTTTCACATGTTTAATGAAATGTCTATGTTTTTAGTTTTTGAACCAGGATCCCATACTACAGTTTATAAGCTTTGTTATCATATTTTGTGGTCATTCAATGCTGGCGGATCATGAATATCCGATACCTATGTGTTTTACATGATTTCCATTTTTCAAATAATAAGTCTGCCAAACCATGGTTTTAATTGTCATATTTTGAACACCATGATCATGTTGAGAATTATCAGTTTATATATTTATAATTACCTCAAAATCCGTATGCACTATTATTTTTAGAATAGCATAACCTGAGCTTATCAGTTATCAGTAATTAGTGCATGTACCAAATAGTATTTCATTATCTTTTAGTCAGTTATCTGATAACTGACTGAGACCATGAGGTTTCCTGAGTCACATGACTAATTGAATTCTATTGAATCATGTCTTGATTTTGTATATCATGAAACATGACATGGCTCTAGGCAAACATCTATAGTTTTTAGGTACGAATACGCCCAGGACTCGATGGAAGAAAACTGACACAACATGACTGACTTGATCATAAGATTGGAGTCCACAATTCACATTATCATAAATAGGGGATATTATACATCATATAGTTCCTCAACATATTAAGCATGGTAGGGAGTGCATATCTATATTTCATGTGCATATTGTATATCTCCATTTTCACACATGCTTCATACCACAATAATAGCAATACATGAAAAACATGGAAATTCATATTAAAGTATATAGCTAACATGGACTTGTCATTTATACATCATGGAACCATATAAACATGAATTTCTAGTATCCTAAGCATTTTATCAAACACCTTGCGTGCATTCTTTAAGGCATAGGTGTGTTTCATAACTCGCACCATTTTACACCACCTAAAGTTCATAGTTTTCAACTAACAAGCATATATATTCCATGAAAACACCTCTAGATATCATGTTTAAACTTAAGAAACAATCATCAACATGTACATGCTCATATCTCCACAAAAAGTTCACAAAATAGTATTTATAACATGGTTCTTGAGCTCTATGAATGGATTGGATCCATAGATGAACACTACGCATACCTGACTCAGGGTTCTTGACGTTTTTGAAATTGAAGGATTTGAAATCCTTCGATTCTTGAAGAGTATTGGGTCTTGTTCTTGGGGATTAAATTCAGAGAAAAACCCTAATTTTTTCTTGTGGAATAACAATGAGCAAAATGGCTGAATTCGGACTCATCTGGGTATATAGGCGAGTGGTAAGTTACCAAAATACCCCTGTTAAAATGACCTGGAAATAAACTAAACGTGGAGTGTGACGGTCCGACTGACGATCCATCAGACACTTGACAGTCCGTCACTTAGCCCTTCAGACATGGACCAGAAATGGGGTTCGCTGGATAAGAGTTGACGTCTTGGATGATGGTCCGTGACAACTTTGACAGTTCGTCAACCCATCCGCCAGTCCTTATCCAATACGTGGCTCAACTACCTTGGATGTGATGGTCAAAGTGGTGGTATGTCACTTATGTGGTGGTCTGTCAACTTGGCCATCATACCTAGGCATTTCCGACAGTTCCAAGTAAAATGTCCATAATTTCCTCATCTGATGTAGGATTTTGACAAAATTGGTACCGTTGGAAAACAACTCAATTTCCCACATGTAGAAAGTGAAAATCTCAAAAATACCATGTGTACAAAGATAAGTTTACATTTCAAAGTAAGTCCTAGCACCCTCGAGATGATTTCTAGCTAGGAAAAAGGCACGGGTATTACAAAATCTCCCCCTTGAGAACATTCATCCTCGAATGGAACTGACTGAGAGAGGAAACAATAATCCAAACATGAGTAGATGGAACATGATCTTATGACTAAAAAACTGAACGCGTTATACTGAACATGCATATCTGATGCACGTGTAACTGATTCATGAATGTATGACAAATGTTCTCACAATGAGAATGCATATATGATGCATGATTATTTACTGGACTGATACATGTATGCATGACTGAATATGCAATGGTACTTGATACCAAATTTGAGATGGAACATGAACACGAAACAAAATATCAAGTTGTATTGAATGCTGAACGTGAAACTGAATAAGCTTAAGGAGGACTGTTACCTTGAGCTTGATTTGGGTTGGCAGAGAAAAATTGAGGGTACTTAGTATGCATTTCTACTTCTACTTCCCAAGTATCTCCCTCAACGGACTGATTTCTCCATAGAACTTTGACTAGAGGGACTTCTTTGTTCCTCAGCCTACAAATCTGATAGTCTAAAATATCGACTGGAATCTCTTCATAAGAGAGGATGTCTTAACATCAATGTTCTGAATAGGGACTACAATTGCTGGGTCATCTATGTACTTCTTGAGCAATGATACATGGATGACCGGATGAACTGAGGCTAGATTTAATGGCAATTTAAGCTCATAAGCTACCTTACCGAAGCGACTGAGAATCTTTAAGGGACCGACATAGCGGGGATTGAGTTTCCCTTTCTTGCTGAACCTCTTCACTCCCTTCATGGGAGAGATATTGAGATAGACATAGTCATTGACCTTGAACTTGAGATCCTTTCTACGAACATCTGTATAAGACTTCTGTCAGCTCTGAGCAGCCCGAAGTCTCTCTCTGATCAACTGGACTTTCTCTAAGGTGTTGAATACCAAGTCAGGACTGAGACTAAGGCCTTAATAACTTCGAACCAACTGATTGGAGATCTACACCTTCTACCATAAAGAGCTTCAAATGGAGCCATCTGAATACTTGAATGATAGCTATTTCTGTATGCAAACTCAATCAGAGTCAAGTGGTCATCCCAACTTCCTTGAAATTAACTGCACACGACCCTAGCATATCTTTAAGAGTCTGAATGGTCCTCTCTTCTTGACCATCTATCTAAGGATGAAAGGTGGTACTGAGATAAACTTGGGTACCAAGACCCTTTAGGAACGCTTACCAAAAGTGAGAGGTGAACTGTGTACCTCTTTATGAGATGATAGATAATGGAACATCGTGTAATCTGATCAACTCCCTAATATAGAGTTTGGAATAATCCTCAGCTGAATAAGAGGTACGAACTGGACGAAAATAAGCTGACTTAGTCATTCTGTCTTCTGAAAACTAACTGAAATAATAAATGAATCAAATCATATCATTCTCGAATGAAGAGGACTCACTGTAGCTCTATATACTGGAATGCGAATACTACTGCTGGTCTAGAAGTCGTGTCTCTGAACCTATGTTATAACATGAAAAGAACGCACCATAGCGCAAATGCGTCAGTACAACTGGAGTACTGAGTATACGAGTGAGGTAGGCTAAATAAAAAGGGTTTCCATGCATGAGCAATGCTAGCTGACTAACTAATATGAACGTGAGAGTGCAAACATACATACATAATAACTGGAAATGTAAATATGTAATAGTGGACCTGTACGCTAATACATGGTTTACTGATAGCTAACATGGATGAAACTATAGTTCTGATAACATGAGCGACTGTATCTGATAGTCTTAAATCTGATGGAACTATCAGAGTTCCATACTATAACTGAATTTGACGGTATTTGACTATATCTGACAGTCCTGATATACTGATATATGGAGAACTATCTGAGTTCTTTTACTGAGACTGAGTCAGAAACTATGAGAGGTAGTTTTTTAATCGATATGCCCCATATGTGCTATTATGGCTAAGCTGGGGTCCAATCTCTGCCTTGACTGGAAAAGTGTCAATATCGTGCCACTGGTAAGGACAACATGTGAGCAACCCTCATATAATAGGTAACTCTAGTGAGAATGGTGGGAACCCTCATATAACAGGTTAAGCAACCTTATCTACCGTCATATAACAAGATGCCATGTCTCAACCTATGTATGCTACAAAGTTATGGAACGTAAGGATGGCTGCTAAGAATCACACCCTCATATACAGGTGAGTTCCCATCCTTGGGTTCACTCGGTGCTAACTCCTACTCCCATCTGAAGAGATTGAACATGATTTAACTGACTGTATATGAGTGGAACTTACTGAATTCTATTGTCTGATGGAAAACTACTGATATCTGATAACTGATTGAGACCATGAGGTTTCCTGAGTCACACGACTGACTGAATTCTATAGAATCATGGCTAGATTTTGTATATCGTGAAACATGACATGGCTCTAGGCACATAGCTATAGTTTTTGGGTACGAATATCCCCAAGACTCGATGGAAGAAAATTGACACAACATGACTGACTAGATCATAAGATTGGAGTCCACAATTCACATTATCATAAATAGGGGATATTATACATCATGTAGTTTCTCAGCTGTATTTCATGTGTATATTTTATATCTCCATTATGCACATGCTTCATACCATAATAATAGCAACACATGAAAAGCATGGAAATTTATAATAAAGTATATAGCTAATATGGACTTGTCATTTAGACATCATGGAACCATATACACATGAATTTCTAGCATCCTAAGTATTTTATAGAACACCTTGCATGCATTCTTTAAGGCATAGGTGTGTTTCATAACTTGCACCATTTTACACCACCTAAAGTTCATAGTTTTCAACAAACATGCATATATATTCGATGAAAACACCTCTAGATATCATCTTTAAACTTAAGCAACAATCACCAACATGTTCATGCTCATATCACCACAAAAAGTACACAAAATAGTATTTAAAACATTGTTCTTGAGCTGTATGAATGGATTGGATCCATAGATGAACACTATGCATACCTGACTCAGGGTTCTTGATATTTTTGAACTTGAAGGGTCTGAAACCCTTCGATTCTTGAAGAGGATTGGGTCTTGTTCTTGGGGATTAAATTTAGAGTGAAATACTACTTTTTTCTTGTGGAATAACAATGAGCAAAGTGATTGAATTCGGACTCATCTGGGTATATAGACGAGTAGTATGTGATCAAAATACCCCTATTAAAACAACTTGGAAATAAATGAACATGGCGTGTGATGGTCCTACTAACATTCCGTCAGAAAATTAATGGTCCGTCACTTAGCCCGTCAGATGTGGAACAAAAATTGGGTTCACTGTATAAGAGTTGATGGCCTGGATGATGATCCATCACAACTTTGACGGTTCATCAACTCGTCCGTCAGTCCTTATCCAGTACGTGGCTCAACTACCTTGGCTATGATGGTCAAAGCAGAGGTCCATCACTTTTGTGGCGGTCCGTCAACTTGGCCATCATACCTGGGCGTTTCCGACAGTTCCAAATAAAACGTCCATAACTTCCTCGTTTGATGTCGGATTTGGACAAAATTGGTACCGTTGGAAAGTAACTCAATTTCCCACATGATAGAAAGTGAAAATCTCAAAAATACCATGTGTACAAAGTTAGGTTTACATTTCAAAGTAAGTCCTAGCATCCTCGAGATGATTTCTAGCTAGGAAAAAGGCACGGGTATTACAATATCTCCCCCTTGAGAACATTCATCCTCGAATGGAACTGATTGAGAGGGGAAGCAATAATACGAACAGGAGTAGCTGGAACATGATCTTATGACTGACAAACTGAACGCGTTATACTGAACATGCATATCTGATGCACGCGTAACTGATTCATGAATGCATGACTGAGGTTCTCGCAATGAGAATGCATATGTAATGCATGATTATTTACTGGACTTATACATGTATGTATAACTGAATATGCAATGGTACTTGATACCAAATTTGTGATGGAACATGAACACGAAATGAAATATCAAGTTGTATTTAATGCTGAACATGAAACTGAATAAGTTTAAGGAGGACTGTTACCTTGACCTTGATCTGGGTTGGGGGAGAAAAGGTGAGGGTACTTGGTATGCATGTCTGCTTCTACTTCCCAAGTATCTCCCTCAACAGACTGATTTCTCCAAAGAACTTTAACTAGAGGGACTTCTTTGTTCCTTAGCCTATGAATCTGATAGTCTAAAATTTCGACCGGAATCTCTTCATAAGAGAGGCTGTCCTGACCATCAATGTTCTGAATATGGACTACAATTTCTGGGTCACCTATGTACTTCTTGAGTAAGGAGACATGGAATACCGGATGAACTGAGGTTAGATCTAAAGGCAATTTGAGCTCATAAGCTACCTTGCCGAAGCGACTTAGAATCCTGAAGGGACCGACATAGCAGTGACTGAGTTTTCCTTTCTTGCCAAACCTCTTCACTCCCTTCATGGGAGAGATCTTGAGATAGACATAGTCATTGACCTATAACTCGAGATCCTTTCTACAAACATCTGCATAAGACTTCTGTCGGCCCTGAGCAGCCCAAAGTCTCTCTCTAATCAACTGAACTTTCTCTAAGGCATCGAATACCAAGTCAGAACCGATGACTGAGGCCTCACTAACTTCAAACCAACCGATTGGAGATCTACACCTCCTAATATAGCGAGCTTCGAATGGAGCCATCTGAATACTGGAATGATAGCTATTGTTGCATATAAACTCAATCAGAGGCAAGTGGTCATCCCAACTTTCCTTGAAATCAACTACACACGCCCTTAGCATATCTTTAAGTGTCTGAATGGTCCTCTCTACTTTACCATCTGTCTGAGGATGAAAGGCAGTACTGAGATAAAATTGGGTACCAAGACCCTTTTATAACACTTTCTAAAAGTGAGAGGTTAACTGTGTACCTCTGTTTGAGATGATAGATAATGGAACAACGTGTAATCTGACCAACTCCCTGATATAGAGTTTGGCATAATCCTCGGCTGAATAAGAGTTATGAACTAGAAGGAAATGAGATGACTTGGTCATTCTATCTACAATATCCCAAACTGAATCATGCCGATGATGAGTTCGAGGCAAACCCATCACGAAATCCATTTTTACTTCTTTTCACTTCGAAGTAGGAAAGGTGAACTCCTGCATGAATCCACTAGGTTTCTGATCCTCTATATTAACTTGCTAATATATAGAGCACTTGGCCACAAATTCTGCAACATCTCTTTTTATCCCACTCCACCAATAGATCTCCCATAAGCCGCGGTACATCTTAGTGGCCCCTGGATGAATAGAGTATCGTGCACCATGCACCTCTGCAAGAATTCATTGCCTCAAGTTATCTACACCTGGAACACAAAGACGACCCTGACAATGAAGAACACCATCTCTCCCTTGGGAGAAAGCCTCTACTTTCTAATTTTGAACTGACTCTTTTAGCTTAAAAAGGCTGGGATCCCTATCTTGCTTTTCTTTTACCTCAGAAACTAGAGATTACTCTAAATTACTCTGAACACATACACCACCCTCTGAAGAGTCGACTAAGTGAACGCCTATTCTGGAAATATGATGGATTTCCTGGGCTATTTTTTTCTTGCTATCCTCAATGTGTGAAACACTACCCATGGAGAGTCTACTGAGAGCATCGTCCACAGTGTTGGCCTTGCCCGGGTGATAAAGGACACTCATGTCATAATCCTTCAAGAGCTCTAACCACCTTCTCTGATAAAGATTAAGATCTTTCTGAGAAAAGACATACTAAAGACTCTTATGATCTGCGAAGACATCTACATAAACTCCGTATAAATAATGCCTCTAAATCTTTAAGGCAAATACTACGGCTGCTAACTCAAGATCATAAGTAGGATAATTCTTCTAATGGGGCTTTAACTGTCTGGAAGCGTAGGCTATGACCTTACCATTCTGCATGAGGACACAACCTAAAACCACTCTGGATGCATCACAATATACTACAAACCCATCTGAACCATCCGGAAGAGCTAGAACTGGAGCTAAAGTGAGTCAAGTCTTTAATTCTTGAAAACTCTTCTCGCATGAATCTGACCACTGAAACTTGACCTTCTTCTGAGTAAATCTGGACATAGGAGATGCAATAGAATAAAATACCTCAACAAACCATCGGTAATAGCCAGCCAAACCCAAGAATCTCCTGAAATCTGATGGATATATGGGGCGAGGCCAGTTTCTTACCACTTCGATATTCTGAGGATCTACTCTGATGACATCACCAGAAATAATATGGCCAAGGAATGCTACTGATCTTAGCCAAAATTCGCACTTAGTGAACTTGGAAAATAACTGATGATCCCTGAGAGTCTGAAGAATAATCCTGAGAAGGTCTGAATGATCATGCTCGGTGCGAGAATAGACAAAAATATCATCTATAAAGACTATGACGAATATGTCCAAGTACTGCTTAAACAAATGGTTCATCTAGTCCATGAAAGCTATAGGGGCATTGGTAAGACCAAAGGACATGACTAGAAATTTGAAGTGACCATACCGAGTACGAAAAGCTATCTTTGGGATGTCACGTTCTCTAACTCTGAGCTGATGATAGCCCGATCTGAGGTCTATCTTGGAGAAATAACTGGCACCCTGAAGTTGGTCAAATAAGTCATCTATTTTAGGAAGAGGATACCTGTTCTTGACCGTGACTTTGTTGAGCTAACGGTAATCAATACAAATCTTGAGAGAACCGTCTTTCTTACGCACAAATAAGACTGGTGCACCCCATGGGGACACACTGGGACTGATGAATCCCTAATCTAAGAGATCCTTTAACTTATATTTTAGCTCCTTGAGTTCTGTAGGTGCCATTCTATATGGAGAAATAGAGATAGGCAGAGTATCTGGGAGAAGGTCTATGCCGAAGTCTATTTCCTTTTTGGGAGGAATGCCTGGTAGATATTCGGGAAAGACGTCTGAATATTCATTAACAACTGGAACTGATTCAACGCTAGGAGATTCAGAACTGGAATATTTAATATGCATGAGATGATACACCCCCCCTTAGAAATCATTCTCCTTGCCCGAAGGTAGAAAATAAGTTGACCCCTGAAAGATGAAGTACTACCCTTCCACTCTAGGACAGGCTCATTTGGGAATTGAAATTGAACTATCTGGGTCCTACAGTCGACTATGGCATAGCAGGAATGAAGCCAATCCATGTTGCGAATGACATCAAAATCAGTCATCTCTAATTCGACTAAATCTGCTGACGTGGATTTCTGAAATATCATAGTCGGGCAGTTCCTGTATACCTATCGAACTATTATGGTTTTTCCCACTGGGGTAGAGACTAAAAAGGGCTCTTCTAAAATTTTGAGACTAATTCCGAAATCGCCTGCAATGGATGAAGTGACCAAAGACAAGGATGCACCTGGATCTAGGAAATCATAAACATGAACATGGAAAATTTGTAATGTACCGGTAATGATATCAGGAGAATTTTCCTGATCCTGTTGAGTCTGGAGAGCATAGAGTCAGTTTGGGTATTGCCCACTAGTAGTACTGGGAGTGGAACTCTACTGGTTCGGGCAACCAAATAGAGCTGTGGAACGATTCCGATGACCCTGAGGACCTGGCTGAGGATATTCCCTGACTCTGTTTCCTGGCTTGCCACAACCGAAACAAATACCTTGAACCGCTCTACACACACCCTGATGGTGCTTACCGCAAGTGTGACACTGAGGATAATTACGGGCACTGCTAACACTACCCTGAGATTTAGAGCATGGTGCTCTATCTCTGTTGCCGTCTCTTAATTTTGACATTGGGGCACCAGCGGAGGAATGATCTGGAGCTTTTGACTTGGGATAAAACTACGAACGGTTTCCTCCTTCAGATTTGGGCTGAGCAAAACTGAAACTGCGTGATCTTGCTCTCTCATTATGCCTCTCCCTATCCCTAACCTTTTACTCCTCTATTTACTAAACATAGGTCATGAGCCTGGATAAAGTCATATCATTGTTCAACATCGCAGATCTACACTCATTTACCACGCTATCATTCACTCCTGACATGAATTTTCTCATCTTAGACCTGTTGTCTGCAACCACATGAGGGGCATATCTGGTTAGCTGAGTGAATCTTAGAGAATACTCTCTAACCGTCTTATTTCCCTGCCTGAGGTTGATGAAATCAAGAACTTTGGCTTTCCTCAACTCTTGGGGAAAGAATTTGTCTAAGAAAGCCATGACAAATTCCTCCTACTCTATAGGACCTTCATCCTCTAACCTCTCAGACTTTCACTGTTTGTACCAAGTATGAGCAACATCCTCTAACTAGTATGTGGCTAAGTTGGCACTTTGAACAGAAGTAACTCCCATGATGTCAATGACCTTCTGGAATTGGTCAATGAACTCCTGAGGGTTTTCATCAGAGTTACACCCGAAGAAAGATGGAGGGTTTATTCGGGTGAAGTCCCGAATTCAAGCTACTACAGAAATGGACACTGGATTGGCCAGAATAACTGGTGGCCATTCATTCTTGGCAGCCACGAACTGAGCAAGGGTGGTGAATGCGGCTCTAAACTCCGCATGAGAAATATGTTCTCCCAAGGGGTCTTCGGACTGAGGAACTGGCTGGTTTCTTCTCTTTGGAGGCATATTCTGAAATAAGAGAAGAACAGATTAGACTGAGAGTTTAACTTGAGATTATGCTCACTAGCACGACATGAATACTGAAAGAAGAGAAACTGTTCCTAAAACATATCATAGCCTCCTGTAGATAAATGTGGCGTGCAACACACCCATGCACAAGACTCTACTAGATGCGGTTTTCAGACTTTCTATGACTCTTTTGAACCTTAGGCTATGATACCAAGTTTGTAACACCTCGATTTTCTGAATCGGAATGCTACACGATGCTCATGACCCCGAGGGACCACAAGCTAACCCATGATTGATATCTATACCTGTACACTTCATAACATACATATAATATGTAGAAAACATAAACAATAGACCATTAGGTTCAACTAAAAAAATTATAACATCCATATGGGTGAAAAATACCCAAGATAACTGAAAACTGAATCAAATCTGAACTAAATCTGAATACTGAATCTTAAAACCTCTAAGTACTGTCTGAATAAGGAGTTGAAGGAACATGTCACCAACTCACTCCGTAAACTAAAAACTGACTTAAATAATAAATGAATCGAATCATATCATTCTCTAATGAAGAGGACTCACTGCAGCTCTGTATACTGGAATACAAATACTACTGCTGGTCTGGAACTCGTGTCTCTGAACCTATGGTGTAACATGAAAATAAAGAACCATAGCGCAAGTGCGTCAGTACAATTGGAGTACTGAGTATACGAGTGAGGTATGCTAAATGAAAAGGGTTTACATGCATGAGCAATGCTAACTGACCAACTAATATGAACGTGAGAGAGAAAACATACATATATAATAACTGGAAATGTAAATACGTAATAGTGGACCTGTACACTAATACATGGTTTACTGATAGCTGACATGGCTAAAACTATAGTTCTGATAACATGGGCAACTGTATTTGATAGTCTTAAATCTGATGGAACTATCTGAGTTCCGCACTATAACTGAATTTGACTGTATCTGACAGTCTTAGTATACAGATATCTGGAGAACTATCTAAGTTATTTTACTGAGACTGAGTCTGAAACTGTGGGAGGTAGTTGTTTAACGGACATGCCCCATATGTGCCATTATGGCTAAGCTGGGGTCCAATCTCTGCCCTGACTGGAAGGGTGTCAATACCGCACCGCTGGTAAGGACAACATGTGAGCAACCCTCATATAACAGGTAACTCTAGTTAGAACGGTGGGAACACTCATATAACAGGTTAAGCCACCTCATCTACCCTCATAAAATAGGCTGCGATGTCTCAACCTATGCTGGCTACATAGTTCTGGAACGCAAGGATAACTGCTAAGAATTATACCCTCATATACAGGTGAGTTCCCATCCTTGTGTTCACTCGGTGCTAACTCCTACTCCCATCTGAAGATATTGAACATGATTTAAATAACTGTAGGTGAGTGGAACTTACTGAATTCCGTTGTCTGATGGAATACTACTGATATCTGATAACTGACTGAGACCATGAGGTTTCCTGAATCGCATTACTGACTGAATTCTACTGAATCATGTCTTGATTTTGTATATTGTGAAACATGACATAGCTATAGGAACACATCTATAGTTTTCGGGTACGAATACCCCCAGGACTCGATAGAAGAAAACTGACACAACATGACTGACTTGATCATAAGATTAGAGTCCACAATTCACATTATCATAAATAGGGGATATTATACATCATGTAGTTCCTTAACATATTAAGCATGGTAGGGAGTGCATAGCTATATTTCATGTGCATATTGTATATGTCCATTATCACACATGCTTCATACCACAGTAAAATCAACACATGAAAAGCATGGAAATTCATATTAAAGTACATAGCTAACATGGACTTGTCATTTAGACATCATGGAACCATATAAACATGAATTTCTAGCATCCTAAACATTTTATCGAATACCTTGCATGCATTCTTTAAGGCATAGGTGTGTTTCATAACTTGCACCATTTTACACCAACTAAAGTTCATAGTTTTCAACTAACAAGCATATATATTCCATGAAAACACCTCTAGATATCATTATGAAACTTAAGCAACAATCATCAACATATACATGCTCATATCACCACAAAAAGTTCACAAAAAAGTATTTAAAACATGGTTCTTGAGCTCTATGAACGGATTGGATCCATAGATGAACACTACGCATACCTGACTCAGGGTTCTTAACGTTTTTGAACTTGAAAGGTATGAAATGCTTCGATTTTTGAAGAGGATTGGGTATTGTTCATGGGGATTAAATTCAGAGAGAAACCCTAGTTTTTTCTTATGGAATAACAATGAGCAAAATGGCTGATTTCGGTCTCATCTGGGTATATAGGCGAGTGGTAAGTGACCAAAATACCACTGTTAAAACAACCTGGAAATAAACTGAACGTGACGTGTGATGGTCCGACTGACGGTCCATCAGACACTTGACGGTCCGTCACTTAGCCCATCAGATGTGGACCAGAAATGGGGTTCACTAGATAAGAGTTGACGTCCTGGATAATGGTCCGTCACAACTTTGACGGTCCGTCAACCCTTTTGTCAGTCCTTATCCAGTACGTGGATCAACTACCTTGGCTGTGATGGTCAAAGTGGTGGTCTGTCACTAATGTGGTGGTCCGTCAACTTGGCCATCATACCTTGGAGTTTCCGTCAGTTCCAAGTAAAACATCCATAACTTCCTCGTCTGATGTCGGATTTGGACAAAATTGGTACCATGGAAAGTAACTCAATTTCCCACGTGATAGAAAGTGAAAATCTAAAAAATACCATATTTACAAAGATAGGTTTACATTTCAAAGTAAGTCCTAGCATCCTCGAGATGATTTCTAGCTAGGAAAAAGGCACGGGTATTACACTTACTGTATGGTGCAACCCCCAAGGGTTCTAGAAATTGACTTTCCCACTAGAGTAGAAACAGAAAAGGGGTCAAATATATTTTCAGGACAAAAACAAAAGGGTATAACCACATGATGGGTCACATAAGATAAGGTAAAACTCGGATATGAAAACATTAAATATCATGAGAGAAGAGTTGTAACATGCCAATGATAACATTAGGGGATGACTTCTATTCCTGACGAGTAGCAAGAGAATAGAGATGATTTTGGCAACTGTCAGTGCCTGAAGTGGCACATTTAGGTGCAGGAGCGAAAGAAGTGGCAACCGGGACCTTATTAGCTTCAGTAGCAAACCTGATCGAAGGACAATCTCGCTTCATATGACCAAGCTAACCACATATAGCACCAATTTCTCCCCTCCTCACAATATCCATGGTGAAGTTTCCCACAAAAATGGAAAGAAGGGTAAGGTGGGGCTGAATGAGCTCCACTAGCCTGAGATTGGGAACCATTTGTCTTAGAACCACTGCTATCCTAAAAATGACGATCACTTGAAGGCTAAAGATACAAAGCACTGGCTGCAGAGTGAGAATTCCACCAATTCTCCCTCTTAGTTTACTTTCTACCATCCCTCCTACTATTCTGCTGACTTGTACCCCAATCTTAATATCTAAACTTCTCATTCTTTGTCTTTTCTATATCGACCTATAAACCACCATCCTAGATATGTCATTATTATTATTCAGCATGGCAGCCTTAGACTCTAGTACCAAATCATGGGACAACCCAGAAGCAAACTTCCTCATTCGAGACCTCATGTTAGACGTAAACTCTGGATCATAATAGGACAACTACTTAAATTTCAGAGCCTACTCCTTAAAGCTTATCTTACCATGCTTCAAGTTCTCAAAATCTTCATTCATAGATTTCCTCTACTCCATAGGAAAGAAGTGATCAAGAAAAGCACCTAAAAAGTCATTCGACACTGCAGGTTCAACATCATCTCCCCTAATCGCTTCCTACTCCTCATGCATCTGAGAAGCCACATCTTTTAATTGATAGGCAGCAAACTCCACGCCTCTTGAATTAGTAGCATGCATCACCCTAAAGATTTTCTCCATCTCATCTATAAACCCCTGAGGATCCTTATCAACCTTAGAGCGTGTAGAGGTTGGGGGATTCAACCTCATAAACTGGCTAACTCGAGTGAACTCAGATGAACTAATCGTAGGACCAACATGATAAAACCAATAAGACTGTGATGCAACCAATTGAGAAAGCATATTAATAGACCGACGGAACTCTGCATTAGAGATATTTCCATGGGGAATCTGGGTATGAGTATCACAAGCCTTAAAAGCCCGAGGAGGACTAGTAGGGACTGATGGAACCCCACGAGGAGTGATACAGTAAGGAGCAGGGACCCTAGACCGATTCTACACAACATAAAAAGGGGTGAATTCCCTCCACATTTTCCCTAGGTTGGACAGAGGATCCAACAAAGTTTCTCCGACCGTCAGATATTTGGGAAGGAATTTTTTGAAATGTGAGTAAGCTAGGAGTTATAGTAGGTAGAGGGGTCTTAAATTATCCACCCTCTTTGTTCATTT
Source organism: Capsicum pubescens (assembly GCA_030864215.1). Classification (NCBI taxonomy): domain Eukaryota; kingdom Viridiplantae; phylum Streptophyta; class Magnoliopsida; order Solanales; family Solanaceae; genus Capsicum; species Capsicum pubescens. The sequence continues at coordinate 181,108,984 of CM061546.1, read as the reverse complement.
ATCCCCGAATTAGAAGTTAGGACCTGTTTAGCACGATAATAGCAAGAGTATATTAGAACTAAAAACCAAATTCAAATACAACAAGAGGGAAGCGAAACTCAAACCTCAAGCACTTTCATCCAACTTGGGGAAAAAGAATGAGAACTTGGCTTTAATATTTTCTTCAGCTTCCCGTATAACTTCTTTTGCTTTTTAATTCCTCCATAGAACCTTCACCAAAGCTACGCCCTTTGTCCTTAATCTATGAATTTGCCTATCGAGTATTTCAATCAAAACCTCATAATAAGAAAACACATAAAAAAACACCAATGTACTCAACAAGCATTATCAAAGAAGGATAACCCACACACTTTTTCAGCATGGACACATGAAACATGGGTTGAATAGAACCCAAACTTGCTGGTAAATATAACTCGTATGAAACATTCCTAATTCTCCTCATAATTTGATACAGAGCAATGTAACAGGGACTAAGCTTCCCCTTTTCCCCAAATCTTATGACTCCTTCCATAGGAAAAACCTTCAGGAATATCCAATCTCTCACTTCAAACTTCAACTTCCTTCACCTCACATCTTCATAAGACTTTTGGAGACTTTGAGCAGTCTTAAGTCTTTCCCTAATCACCTTCACCTTCTCTATGGCATGGTGAATTAAGTCAGGTCCAAACAACCTAGTCTAAACTTCCTCAAACCACCCAATAACATACCTACACGTCCTATGATAAAGAACCTCAAAAGGAGCCATTTGGATGCTAGAATGGTAATTGTTATTGTAAGCAAAATCAATAGAGAGTCAAATAGTCATCCCAACTACCTTTAAAGTCAATCACATAGGCCTTTAACATGTCCTCCAAAGTCTGAATCATATGTTCTTATAGTCCATACATTTAAGGATAGAAAGCGGTACTAAGGTTCACCTAAGTATCCAACCTTAAGTGAAACAAACACTAGAAGTTAGAAGAGAATTGTATACCTCAATCTAAAATTATGCACACCGATGCCCCATAAAACTAAATGATCTCCTGAATGAACAACTTAGAATAATTCTCTCTTAAGTAGTTAGTCCTGACAGGCAAAAAGTGAGCAGACTTAGTTATCCTAGGAACAATGACCTAAATGGGATCATACTGGTTCTGAGACTGTAGAAGACTTGTAACAAAATTAATGTTAATCATCTCCCACTTCTACATCGGAAACTCTATCTCTTAAGGCATACTACTAGGCCTTAATTATTTAACCTTAACTTGTTAACAGACCATACACTTAGCAACACAGTTCACCATATCCCTCTTCATATTATCCCCCCATAAGATTCCTTCAAGTTATGGTAAATTTTAGTCGAACCTAGATGACCTATACATCGGGATTCATAGGCCTCAACCAAAATCCTTTCCCACAGCCCATCTACATTAGGAACACATTACCTTCCTTGATACCTCAAGATGTCATCTCCCCCAATATTGAAAGCCAAAACCTTTTGCCGACCCACATCATCCTTAATCTGCATTATTATGGGATCAAAAGTCTGCTTATCCTTTACCTCAGCACTAAGAGAAGATTTAACCACTTCCTGAAAAGTCACTCCTCCATCGTTAGAGTCCAAAAGATGAACTCCCAAGTTAGCCAACTTGAGATTATCCTTCACCAATCTTATCTTATCCTCCCCAACATGAGATGGTCTCCCCATAGACAACATGCTAAGACCATCAACCATAATATTAGCTTTACCTAGAAGGCAGTGCAAACTAATTAATTGCAAGCTCTTATGATCTGAATAGATATCCACATGCACCCCATACAAGTTTTGGTGCCAGATTTTCAATGCAAAGACCACAACCGCCAATCTAGATCATGAGTCAGATAATTCATTCCATGAATCTTAAGATGCTTGGAAGCATAGGCCACCACCTTACCATGCTACATCAAAACACAAAACAGTCCCACACGAGATGCATCATAATACAAAACAACCCTTTAGTACCCTCGGGCAAGGTAAAAAATGGCACAGAAGTTAACCCATCCTTCAACTTCTAAAAACTACCTTCACAAGAATTGAACCATATGAACCATTTTTGAGTAAACTTCATCAGTACGAGCAGTAATAGACAAGAAAATCTCCACAGACCTCCTATAATACACAACCAAGCCGAAGAAGCTTCTAATGTCAGTTGGAGTCATCCACCTTATTCCCTTCACAAGAAACAAAATACCCAACAAAGGTCAGGGAACTTAGCCAAACTTCACACAGAAAATTTTTCATATAATTTCTGGTCATTAAGAGTCTTTAAAAAAATTTGGAGGTGATTGACGTGATCCTTCTCACTCTTAAAGTACACTAAGATGTCATTAATGAAGACTATGACAAACAAATCCAAAAACTACGTAAACACCCAATTCATAAGATATATAAAAGCAGTCGAAGCATTAGTAAATTAGAATGACATAATAAAAACCCATAATGGCAGTACCAGGTCCAGAAAGTAATCTTGGGAATGCCAACCTCCTTAATTTTCAACTAGTCATAGCCCAAATGGAGATAAATCGTAGAGAAAATCCTATCACCCTAAAGTTGATTAAATATGACATCAATCCTAGGATGAAGGTATTTATTTTTCACTGTATCAATAGTCAATACACATCTGAATGACCCATCTTTCTTTCACACAAACAGTATAGGGGCACCCTCCAAAGAAATACTAGGATGAAAAAATACTGTAAGTAATCCTTAATTAGCTCAAGCCACAACCTCTGCCTTAGATTTAATTCCTTCTGTATAAATACATACTACAGGATCTTATGGTCTGAACAGATATCCACATGCACTCCATATAGGTAATAGTGCTAGATTTTCAATGTAAACACCATATCTTCTAACTTAGATCAAGAGTCATATAACTTATCTCATGAACTTTAATATGCCTTGAAGCATAGGCCACAACCTTACCATGCTACATCAACACACAACCCTATCCCACAAGGGACACATCACAATACAAGATAAACCCATTAGTAACCTCGAGCAGGGTCAAAACTGACACAAACGTTAAACCATCCTTCATCTTTGTAAAACTATCTTCACAAGCATTGAATAATAAAAACTTAATCTTTTTCAGAGTAAACTTTGTTAGCAGAGAAACAATAGATATGAAACTCTCCACAAACATCCTATAATACCCAGCCAAGCCTAAGAAACTCTTAATGTCAATTGGAGTTGTGGGACTAGGAAAATTCTTAACTGCTCAACTTTCTGTGGATCTACCTTAATAACTTCACTAGAAATGACATACCTAAGAACGGTCACAAAACTTAGCTAAAATTCACACTTAGAAAATTTTGCATATAATTTCTGGTCCTTTACAGTCTAAAACACAATTCAGAGGTAATTGGTAAGATCCTTCTCACTCTTATAGTACACAAACATGTCATCTATAAATATTATGACAAGCAAATTAAAAATCAGCCTAAACACTTGATTAATAAGATCCATGAAAGCAGCTGGAGCATTAGTTAACCATAATGACATAACCAATAATTCATAATAGCAGTATTGAGTTCTAAATACAGTCTTGGGAATATCAACTTCCCTTATTTTCAAGTAGTGATATCCCAAATAGATTAAAATATAGAGAAACACCCAGCACCATGGAGATGATTGAATAAGTCATCACTCTAAAGAAGAGGGTATTTATTTTTCATACTAACCTTGTTCAACTGACAATAGTCTATACTCAACCAAAGTGACCCATCTTTATTTTGCACAAATAGTATAGGGGCACCCCACAGAGAAACACTAGGACGAATAAAGCCCTTATCAAGAATATCCTTTAATTGCTCCCTTTGTTCCTTTAGTTCAGTAAAAGCCACCGTATAAGGAGGAATGGAAATGTTATGGGTATCAAGTAAAAGATTAATACAAAATTCTATTTCCCTATCAAAAATAATTCTAGGAATATCATCGGGAAAAACTTTAGGAAATTCATTAGCCATAGGAACAAACTACAAAGAAGGAGTCACAGAGTAAGAATCTTTAACCTGAACTAGATAATAGAAACACCTTTTAGAAATCAATTTCTGAGATCTAAGATAGGAAATAAACCTCTCTTTGGGTACTAAGCAACTCTCCTCATAATATATCACTGGTTTATTAGGTAAATGGAAATTGACCTTTAGGGTACTATAATCCAGTAAAATCAAAACATGAATTAAGCCAATCTATCCATAATATTACAGAAAAATCCACTATATCAAGTTCTATCATATCCACCAATGTTTCCCTATCAAAGATCGACACCACACAACCCCTATAGACTTTTCTATCAATAATAGACTCACACACTAGAGTAGAAATATTAAAAAGGTCAGAAATATTTTCAAGATCAAAACCAAGGTGTACAACCATATAACGGGTCACATAAAATAGGGTAGAACCCGAATCAAAAAAATAATAAATATCACGGAGAAGAGATGTAGCATACCAGTGATAACAATGGGGGATGCCTTAGATTTCTGACGAGTAAAAAGAGCATAAAGATGATTTCAGCCTCTGACGATGCCTAAATTAGTGCCTTTAGGTGCAGGAGCTAAAGTAGTAGCAATCGGGACCTTATTAACTCTAGTGAAAACCCTAGCCGAAGAAATATATCATTGTTTATGACCTAGTTGACCATAATCATTGAACTAATTTCTCCTCTCCTTATAATATCCATGGTGAATTTGCCTACAAAAAAGGCAAAGAGGGTAAGGTGTGGTTGACTAAGCTTCACTATCCTGAAAATAGGCATCCTGTGCCTTAGGACCACTGAGATCATAAAAATGACTATTATCTAAAGGCTTAAGATGGGGATCACTATGTGTTGAATGTGAATTCCTCCAATTCTTCCTCTTAGTCCACTTTTTACCATCCCCCCACTGTTCTTCTGACTTTCACCCTTTTCTTAATATCTAAACTTCTTATTCTGCATCTCCCCCATTTGTACCTACTTCTTTTTCTCATCCTCCTCCTATTGCATATAAATAGTTAGCCTAGATATTTCAAAAACATTATTCACCATAGAAGCCTTATACTCTAAAACCAAATAACGAGACAACCCAGAAACAAACTTCCTTATTCGAGACGCCATGTTAGACAACATAACGGGCCAACCGCTAAAATATCTGAGCATAATCCATAACATTCATCTTACTATAACACCCTCTAATTTTATTTTTTTTATTTTTGGCCTTCCCGTGCTTAAAATAACTATTTTTGACTCAAATTATGTTTGGGGTGTAAAAAGGGTAACCCAAGAGAGTTTTGGAATTTTTGGATTGGGTTCGGGGAAGATTTTGGTCACGGAGGTAGTAAGTATTCACAATAGCCCCATGGAAAGGAAGGTAGTCATCACAATGAGGTCCGCGATGTGAACCTTTGTATTTTTGCTGCTATTTTGTTTAATTAAAAAGGGGAGATGTGTAGTAAGTTCCTTTCACTCATACAATACTTTTAAAACGTACATGGAATGATTCTCATAAGTGTTTCAATACAAAAAGGTCATTATTCACTCTTAAACATCCTCTCTCAAAATCCCCTTTTGAACTCAAGGCTAGGTTTTAAGAAGGTGATCATATAGGGTCCTAGGAGTGTGGTATTCTTCAAATTTCTAGGCCACTAAGGCATGTATCTCTTTCCCTTGAACAAGTATTTTCTTATTGTCTTAAATTGATTATTATGGCATGGTTGTGATGGGAGTTTTGAAATAGTTGAGGACTTTTGACGTGATTGGTCATTAAATTGATTTTCCATGGTTTATTATGAAAAATTAATGCTTTATTAATGTTTATGAACACTGTGGGATGCATGGGAATGATAATTAAATAAAGGGGTCATAATTATTCCCCAACTTGATTATTTTGACTTTATATATGGTTTGGAAATAATGTTCCTCCAACCTGTTTTTGAAATTGTCAATGAATGTAATTTTGTCTTCTAATTTGGTTTGGTTTATTCCCTTTGAAACTAATGCATGGTATAAATGGTTGAATGGTTAAGTATAGTTTTAAAAACCGTGTGAGGTATGATGGAATACCCAAAGTGAATTATTTTTAAAAACCTTATGGGGTATGATGGAATCCCCCAAGTTATTTTAATAATAGAGTTTGCGAGGTATGAAGAAATCCCCTAAGTGTTGGGTAATAACATTACTTGCAAGCTATAGAAGGAATGATGACACCACTTAATAATGCCTTATTAATTTACTCCTAGAATCGGTGGTTAGGTTATGTCTAAAATGTTTTAATTTGGCATTAAAGAGGGTTATATTGGCTATTAGTGAAGGTGTGAGTCTGAATGAATGATACTGGAAACTCATGTTTGCCGACATAGGGGTTGGTCGGAGTGACCGTATTTTTGTGGGGTATGAGGGAATCCCCCTATTGTATAGATGTACATATGTAACATGTATGGAAAAGGGTACGTCAGAATCCCTGGCCTTCTATTATATCTCTGGTTTGTGCGGCTAACACGCACTATGCCCGTTCAGGGGGTGACACTAGACCCATATAGCCCGTGGGTGAATTTTATGACTGTCAAAATATACAATCCAGGATAAAGTTTTAAATATTCATGTTAAGCCTTGTTCCCTATCCCAGCATAGTATATATATACGTGTGTGTATTTGCGTATGGTTATGTGTATTGGATTTTGATTGGTTTCAAGTATTATGCATGAAATTATTTGTTCCCCTACCCCTGAGTTATATGCTAGCATTCCAATAACTAACCATCTTAAGATGTTGTATCCCTATGCAATACAGGAAATGGCCATAATTTTAGTCCTATTGTACAGTGATCAGGTGTTCGTGGTTGGTTCATGAGTTGAATTAAAGTAGTGACTTCAATCCTTCAGAAAACATCATTTCATGTTAGGTTTCTTATGTCATAGACTCTATCTCATATTGATTTTAGCTATGGTCGAGGGAATGTCCCGACTGTTTATTGGTACTCGGTTTTTGGTTAGCGGTTTTTTTAGCCTACTATAGTACTAACAATGTCTGTGTCAACCCTAAACTAGCAGGAAGACTGTAACACCTCGATTTGCTGAACCGGAATGCTACACGGTGCTCATGACCCCGAGGGACCACAAGCTAACCCATGACTGATATCTGTACCTGTATACTGCAAATCATGACATAATCATATGGAATACATAAAACTGTAAGGCCATAAGGTTTAACTGAATAAAAATATATCTGAAAATCATAACGTCCATGTGGGTGAAAATACCCAAAACAACTCAATCTGAAAGCTAAGTCATAACGTAAATCTGAACATAAATCTGAAAGCCTCTAAACTACATGAATAAGGATTTAAAGGAACATATCTCCAACTAACTCCGTAAAACTGAACTGAAGAAATAACTAAATGTATCAAACCATATTTTCCTCGAATCAATGAGGACTCACTGTGTCTCTATGAATGGAATGCTACCGCTACTGCTGGGCTAGAGCTCGTGTCTCGAAACCTATGGTATAACATGAAAAGAAAGAACCATAGCACAAATGCATAATTACAACTGGAGTACTGAGTATACGAGGAAGATAGGCTGAACATAAAGGGTTTCATGCATGAACAACACTGACTGAGTAATATGAACTTGGGAGTGTAAACATACATATATAGAAACTGGGACCATGAATGCGTGATAGCAAGACCTGTAAGCTAATACATGGTTTACTGATAATTGTCATGAATGATACTGCAAGATGATAACATGGATGACTATATCTAATAGACCTGTATATACTGAAATCTGAAGAACATAACGACTGTATCTGACAGTCCTGTATATACCAACATCTGAAGAATGCCTTGAGTTCTTTTACTGAGACTGATATTGAAACTATGGGAGGTAGTGTTTAACCGACATACCCCATGTATGCTATTATGGCTAAGCTGGGGTCCAATCTCTGCCCCGACTGGAGGGGTGTCAATACCGTACCACGGGTAAGGACAGCTTGTAAGTGACCCTTATCTGGTAGGTACTCAATGAGAACGGTGGGAACCCTAAACTGACAGGTTAAACCACCTTATCAACCCTAATTTGACAGGTTAAGATGTCTCAACCTACGCTGGCTACGTAGTTCTGGAACACAAGGACTGCTTCTAAGAATCACACCTTAAACAGGCAGGTGAGTTCCCATCCTTGGGTTCACTCGGTGCTAACATCTACTCCCATCTGGAGGGACTGGACAGGAATAACTGACTATACATGACTTAATCTTACTGAATTCCGTTGACTGGCGGAATGTTACTGATATCTGACAACTCACTGAGGTCATGAGGTTTTCCTGAGTCACATGACTGACTGAAGTCTATGGAATCATAGCTTGATTTCAGATATTGTGAAACATGACATGGCTCTAGGAACACAACTATAGTTTTTGGGTACGAATACTCCCAGGACTCGATAGGAGGAAACTGACACACATGACATGACTTGATCACAAGATTTAAGTCCACAATTCACAATATCATAAGTAGGGGATAGTATACTTCATGTATTTATTCAACATTTAAAACATGATAGGAAAAGCATGGATATATTTTGTGTACATAATTTATATCTCCATTATCATACATGCTTTATACCACAACAATAACAACACATAATTTGCATGGAAATTCATATTGGAGTGTATGACTAACATGAACTTGTTATTTAGATATCATGAAATCATGTAAATATAAAGTTCTAACATACTAGGCATTTTATCGAACACCTTGCATGCATTGTTTAAGGCATAGATGGATTTCATACTTGCATTCTATCAATCCATCTAAAGATCATGTGTTTCAACTAACAACATAACTTCCATGAGATATACAGTCACGATACTATTATATAGCAAAACAAAGAAGCATCAACATGAGTATGATCATATCACCACAACCCACCAAGATTTTGTATTTTAAAGATTGATTCTTGAACTTCACGGACGAAAGAAATCCATGGATGATAACTACACATACCTTGGAAGGGAGGTTCTTGATGATTGACGGAGGAATTTCCTTGAAATTTGATCTTCAAGCTTGATTATGCAACCCTAGTAGTTTTTCTCCTATGGTGCTCTTGGATAATGAACTTTGAGATGTTAATAGGGTTTTAATGCGTTTAGAAGCTATAAATTTCGTGAGGTTAGGTTTAGGGACATGTAAGGAGTGTTAAAAGACTTAACTACCCTCGAAATAACTCAAAAACTAAGTGTTTTCGTGGCTGAAATCATATATAGGCACCGCATATGATATCGCCTATATTTACATAGGCGCCGCATATGATATTTCCTATATTTACATAGGCGCCGCATATGATATCGCCTATATTTACATAGGCACCGCATATGATATCTCCTATGCTTTCCAGTGGCCATGTGCGATTGATTAGGCGACACATTCTACTTTGAAATGCCATAACTCCTTGCTCAGATGTCGGATTTTGATGAAATTGGTATCGTTGGAAAGCTAATTCGATTATCTAAAATTTGGTGGGTATAAATCTGCAAAAATTTCATATATCAATCACGTTATTCTTGTTCAAAGATGACCCTTGCAAAATTGAACACTAAGACTTGATGGATTCAAAACTCTTAGCTTGCATCACTCTAAGCGACTCATATGAGCATGCTTAAGACATCGCAAGCTATACTATCACTAGGATATTCATTGTAAGTCATGCAATAAAATTCTACTCACAGGATAGGAGGTTTCATATGTAGGAAAACTTATTCACTTCCTAGATTAGAAACATGCAGGGTATTGCAATATCTCCCCCTTGGGAACATTCGTCCTCGAATGAGAATTTACTAAGAAGGGATACATGACAACACAACCTGAACTGAACATGAAGAACTGAAACTTGATCTTATGTCTGACATTCTAAACATACTGAACTCGTGCATATCTGATACACGGACAACTGATACATGAATGCATGATTGAGTATGCAACGGTTAATAGGTACCAAGTTTATACTGGAAACATGAACATAAAACTAAATAAACTTAAGAAGAACTGTTACCTTAAGCTTGATCTAAATTGGCGGGAAGAGGTGAGGATACTTGGTACGCATATCTGCTTCTTCTTCCCAAGTAGCTCCCTCATGAGACAGATTTCGCCAAAGAACCTTGACTAAAGGGACTTCTTTGTTCCTCAATCTACGAGTCTGATAATCTAAGATTTTAAATGGAATATCTTCATAAGAGAGGCTGTTCTGAATGTCGATGCTCTGAATAGGGACAACAACTGCTGGGTCACCTATGCACTTCTTGAGAAAAGAGACATAGAAGACTGGATGGACTGAGGCTAGATCTGAAGGTAACTCAAGCTCATAAGCTACTTTGTCGAAGTGATAGAGAATTATAAAGGGATCGACATATCAGGGACTGAGTTTCCCTTTCTTGCCGAACCTCTTCACTCCCTTCATAGGAGAGATCTTAAGATAGACATAGTCATTGACCTCGAACTCGAGATCCTTTCTACGAACATCTGCATAGGACTTTTGTCGGCTCTGAGCATCCCAGAGTCTCTCTCTGATCAACTGAAATTTCTCTAACGCGTCATATACTAAGTCAGGACCTATGAATGAGGCCTCACTAACTTCAAACCAACCAATCAGAGATCTATATCTCCTACCATAGAGAGCTTTGAATGAAGCCATCTGAATACTAGAATGATAGCTATTGTTGTATGCAAACTCAATCAAAGGAAAGTGGTCATCCCAACTTCCCTTGAAGTCAATTGCACATGACCTTACCATATCTCAAGAGTATGAATGGTCCTCCATGTTTGACCATATATCTGAGGATGAAACGCTGTGATGAGATGGACTTGGGTATCGAGACCCTTTTGGAATGCTTTCCAAAAGTGAGAGGTGAACTAGGTACCTTTGTCTGAGATGATAGATAGTGGAACACCGTGTAACCTGACTAACTTCCTGATATAGAGTTTGGCATAATCCTTGGTGGAATAAGAAATTCGAACAGGAAGGAAATGAGCTGACTTGGTCATCTATCTATAATGACCCAGACTGAATCATGCTGATGATGAGTTCTAGGAAAAACCGTCATGAAGTCCATGTTTACTTCTTCCTACTTCCAAGTAGGAATAGTGAACTCTTGCATAGAACCACTAGGTTTTTGATGCTCTATCTTAACCTGCTAACATGTATAGAACTTAGCCATAAACTCTGCAACATCTCTCTTTATCCCACTCCACCAATAGATCTCCCGCATGTCGTGGTACATCTTAGTGTCCCCTGGATGAATACAGTATCGTGCACCATCCACTTCTATAAGAATTCGCTTCCTCAATTCATCTACACCTAAAATGCATAGACGACCCTGACAACGAAGAACACTATCTCCCCTTGAGAGAAAACCTTGACTTTTTGATTCTGAACTAACTCTTTGAGCTTGACAAGGCTAGGATCCCTGTCTTGCTTCTGTTTCACCTCAGAAACTAGAGATGAGTCTGAACTACTGTGAACACATACACCACCCTCTGAAGAATCGACTAAGCGAATGCCTAGTCTGAAAAGTTGATGGATCTCCTAATCCATCTTTTTCTTGCTACTCTCAACGTGAGAAATACTACCCATGAAGAGTCTACTGAGAGCGTCAGACACAAAATTGGCCTTTCCCGAATGATAAAGAACACTCATGTCGTAATTCTTCAAGAGCTCTAACCACCTTCTCTGACGAAGATTGAGATCTTTCTGGGAAAAGAAATACTGGAGGATTTTATGGTCTGTGAAGACATCTACATGAAATCCATAGAGGTAATGCCTCCAAATCTTCAAGGCAAAAACTACCGCTGCTAACTCAAGATCATGAGTACGATAATTCTTTATATGTGGCTTTAACTGTCTGGAGGTGTAGGCTATGACCTTACCATGTTGTATGAGGAAACAACCTAAACCCACTCTGGATGCATCACAATAGACTACAAAACCATTTGAACCATCTGGAAGAGCTAGAATTGGAGCTGAGGTAAAGGACGAAGGTATCATGTCTCAACTTACAGGGGACCTCTTATGACCTATGGTAGTTTTGTAGTTATGGAACTTAGGGAAAACTAATAATAGTCATATGCCTAACTGATAGGGGATTCGTTATCCCTGCATTCACTCAGTGCTAAGTATTACTCCCAACTGACAGATAATGAAGTACAAATTGAAAGATGATATGATAACTGAAATGTTCAAGCCATGGTATTCTAAAATTAACAATACATGTACAATATGAACTGCTTAATAACATGTAAGCTGATATATGCATGAGTTCCTAGGTATCGGGTGTTCATAACCCCTCAGTTTTGACTAATGCAATAGACTCGTGATGACTCATCATGACTCATTAGGTAAAGTCTTAGTCTAAGCCTAGGTTTTTAGATATAACTGTTGTGTTAATGTGTCCTTCTTAAAGACCATTGTCACTGTTGATGAGTCATTGGATGGGGTCATTATCACTGGCTAAACTTGAGGTTCCTTACTATTGTGATTTTGACTTCTCGCAATGACTCATTACATTTGGTAACAGGTTGTAACGTGAGTCGTAGCCATTGGCAGCTGACTTAGAAAAAATTGCATAACTTTTTACCATGATATTGATTTAAGGCTAGACTTGTGGCATTGGAAAACTAAATTAATGGCCTATATTTTAAGGGGTATAGAGCTTGAAAACTTGGAGGTATTAGAACTAAGAATCATCAAATCCCATTATGGTGATAAATTATTGAGTTTTGGGTTTCAATTATGAAATTCCCTATCATGATCGACTTTTAGTATTGTCATATTTAGTTGTATGCTTTAGAGCTGGTGGGTTATAAACACCCGATACTTAGAAATTCATGCATACTCTTATAAATGTCACATTCTTCAGTTTATATACTAATGAGTACTTTAAATCATGCATATATATTTTCATTTTAAAAATATCATTACATTAAGCATGTCAATTATCACTGTCATTCAGTTGGGAGTAGTACTTGGCACCGAGCGAATGCAGGAATGAAGTCTCACCTATCACTTAGGACTGAGACCTTTAGTAGAAGTCCATAAGTTCAAGAACTACAACACTACCTTAGGTTTTAAGAGGTCACCAATCAGATTAGGACTGATACCCTAGTCTTTTCCGATATTAGTTTAGTGGATCCACGCTAGCCAGTGTTCGTACCCTTGGCAAGGTACTGAAAACCCTTCATACTGGGGTAATAGTTTGTACCCTGGTTAGCTCAAATTTTGATATATCAGTTATTGTTATCTCCCATAGTCCACAGATTATGTTTCAGTTTTAGATTTTGCATGACCTTGTATTTAGTTATTCAGGTTATCACATAGTACCTGCTATATATACGGTCTTGCACTCAGTTCATTATGTTATATACATCATGTTCAATTACATTAGTTATTTTTGATCTCACAATTCAAAGTATTGATCGCATACTTTTGCTGCACTATATTGTCTTAAAATATAAGTTTTGACACTCAACATCCAAATTGAACTTAACACATTTTTGTACCACATCAACAATATTATTTGGGTGAGTCCTAATCATTCGAAGACTATTTATTCATATTTCTTTTTAGTATTTTTCTTTATTTAGTTTAAGAGAGTTGGAGTTAGTTGGGGGCTTATCCCTATAACTCATATGAGGTAGAGGATTTCAGATAGATAAACTGTTATGTTTTTAGCTTGTTGAGTATTTCAAACAGTCATAGTTTGATTTTCAGTATTCATTCTATTCTTATTATTATTATTATTATCAATTTCTTTTAGCGTAGCTTCTGCTTAGTACTTTATTATTTCTTTAGCATTCTTAGTGTTATGCCAGACCATGGGTTAGCTTGGGGTCACTTATGACTCTAAGCACAGTGTTACGACTGATAAGTGGTGAACTTACCACTCGTTTGCACTCAATATTCATGCATAACACCAGGTTCTAAAAGAGTAAGTGAGACATATGGGTGATTAAATTCACTAATATCCATATTTTCCAGGCATACAGGATATAATATGGAAATGTGTAGATTGGAACTAAAAGTGATCAAGGATGAGAGAAAAGTGAACAACTGAAGACCCTGCACTAATCAGGCTTAGTTACCACAATTAAGGTCTTCTAGCCATGATCGCGGCCAGTCAAGTTGGTCAAGTGAATGTGATTATAGTGATTTGGAAGCAATCGACGTCAAGAGAATGTGATCGTGGAGTTTAGGAAGCGATCGCTGTTACTGCTATCAGAAAACTATTAGCGCAATCGTAGCCTAGCGGGTTTAATAATCAAAAAGAAATTTAGTCAAATGTCATTTCTAATTTAAAATTCCCATTTAAGTCCCAAATTATTTTTCCCTTGAGCATTATTTAAAAAAGGAAGATTGATAAATTAGAAACTTGTGGAGCCCTAAAATTTGGGGAACATCTTTGTATTTAAATTTTCTAGTTAAAGTTGGTAAAATTGAAGAGTAAGGTGAAGAGTTTCCTTACTCTCCATTTATATGGATGCCATGAGTGAATTATTTGGTATATTTCTTCTCTTTCATTTTATGAGTAGATAACTTCTCTAGTCTTGGGGTTATGTTGAACTAAGGTGAAATTGTGTGCGGGTGATGATGTGTTTGTGTGATTTTTAGTTGTTGATTGTGGATTCCACTATTTATCGATATTAACAGCTAGAATTTATGGGTTAAAACCCAAAATATCCTAATGGGTTTGTTGAGTGAAAACTCCAAACTCTAGACAACCCTCATCATCCTAGAAAGAGGGATGTGAGTGAGCTATTGGGTCCCTATAGCTTCATTGAAAGAAGACTATAGGGGGACAAAGCAATAGTGGACAATTGATGGTGTTGTTTACTTCTTTTTACCATGTTAGAAATAAGGGTAGATCGATAGTGAGATATGTCATGGTCATCTTTCTAGAAGTAGTGATGCCCAATTGAGGTTTTGGGTGGTGAATATTCATGAATTTTTTAGGTGCTCGAAAGAGTCAAGGGATGACATCTTTGTTTTTTTTTTTGACAAACTAGTCTCAAAGACTTTTGATCTAGCCTTTTGATCCCATGCACACATTTCCTTTAGGTATACATAATCCCAAGACTCCTCCTAGATTGAATTCTAAAAAGTGTGAGTATAGTGTGTTGCTTGAATCAAGAGTGATAAAATCAAATTCCAAACCAACCCCCACACTTTATATTACGTATTACATTTTGTTTACTGTTAGAGTATCTTCTTAGTAATTAAATCACCAATAGGATTTGAAGTTTAAATTTCATTCCTTGTGGATTCAACCCCAATGAAAGTTTGTCTATTGACATTGACTGTCCTCTACCACTTTGGATGGTATAGGTGATCTTATCAAAATGGTGCCATTGCTGGGGAGTAGAATATAGATTTTAGTTATGTGGTGTGATATTTACTTGGGTATATCCGTGGTGATTTTGATTTAAACTCTTTGTTGTTTTTTATTTTTGATTAGTTAATTATTATTCTTTCCACCATAATCATGAGTCAAGAAGGCTTGGATTATCTTAGCACCGAAGATCATGAGAGTGCTATTCGTATTTTCTCCACCGAGGGAAATATAGTATTTTATGTCATAAGTGTAATGCTACAATTGCTTCATCTAAAGGGACTTTTTGCCGGTCAAGATTATGAGGACCCAAATTTACACTTGAAGAACTTTATATAATTTTGCGCCCCTTTCAATATTGCACACATATCTCAAGAGTCCATCCAGTTATGCCTTTTCCCATTCTCTTTAGTGCGAAATGTGGTTTTATGGATAAGATCTTTACCCGCCGGGTTCATCACCTCATGGATGAGTCTTAAATTAAGTTAATACTTCCCACCTTTGAAGACATTACAATAGATGAAATTGTTAATTTCTGCCAATTCCATGAAGAACCGTGGTACGAAGCTTGGGGAAGCTTCAAGGAGAAGCTCTTGAAGTTCCCTAACAATGAGATGACAGAGAAAATGCTTCTCCAAATTTTATATAGGACATTGGACCAACTAAACAAATAAATAGTGGACAATGCATCCGATGGATTATTTATTAAATCGCTATATGAAGTTGCATCAAAAGATTTGGATCAAGTAGCAATTTTGTCTAGGGGTTGGGACATGAAGGATGCCGAGGTGTCCATGGGGTATCCCTTCTCATACTTTGTGTGCCAAGATAAAAAGGTGAAGTGGAGGAGAAGGATACAAATATGGTCAAGATAATGTTATTCCTTGAGCTCCTAATTGATCATATGTTGGGAGACCCAATGAAAAATGTAAGTGTGATAAGTGCAAGAGAGGTTACATGTGAAAGTGTGGAGGAAGGGGTTCTTGATAACAAGTTGAGTGTGTTGACTAAGTGTTCGAAGGGTTTCCACCTTGCATCTCAAGGGAAAGATGGGAATCAAGGTCGGAACCATGAAGGTCTAAGCATGGCAAAATGTTAAACAGAAGGGGGCATCAATGAAGAAACTTTGGCTCGAATCTTGATTAGTGTTGAGAAGACTAGTATAATGGTTAATGAAATGAAAAGTGATTTCTCTACGCTCTACCAAATGGTTTCATCCCACTCAACCGCCATTCAACAACTAGAGACAAAGGTAAATAAAATATTAAACTATCTCATAGAGAGGGAAATTGAAAAAATGACATGTCAGAAGGTAGCAAATGCTATGATCACCTAGGATGGAAAAAGTCTCGAAAATGGTTTTGAGTTTGACAACCCTGGTGAAAAATAAGATGATGAGAAACCAAAGGAAAAAAAGAAAAAGGTTAAATGATGATGGGCCAAATCCAAGTGAGATTGTGGTTGAAAAGTCAAAGGCAAATGATTGCAAAATTGTCTTCGTTACATCAAACACTATACCTCCTCCTTTCCCTAAGTGGTTCACGCAAAAGGGAGAAAAGTCAAAGATTATCAAGTTCTTCGATAAATTTAGCACACTATTTATTAATATTCCTCTAATTGAGGTTTTGCAAGATATGCTGGGATGTGCTAAATTTATAAAGGATTTTGTATCTAAGAAGCGACTTGTGAAGGATGAAACAATAGAAGTAACACATTATTGTAGTGCCATTATGTCAAGAACATTGAAGAAAATGAAGAAAGACCCTGGTGCTTTTACCATTCCATGCATAATTGGATTGTTTAAGTTTGCAAAGGCATTATGCGACCTTGGAGCAAGTGTATATCTAATACATTATGCCATATTCCACAATCCCGAATTGGGTAAGCCGACATCAACCTCAATGAAATTGCTCATGGCCGACAGGACCATCAAGAAGCCGATGGGAGTTCTTCATGATGTTCTAGTAAAAGTGGACCGGTTTATCTTCCCGGTCGAATTTGTAATCTTGGATTGTGCAATGGATGTTGAAGTTCTTATTATTTTTGGGAGACCATTCTTAGGTACTAAGAAGGATTTGGTGGATGTGGAGTCTGGCGAGATGAAGTTTTGATTGAATAATGAGGAGGTGTCCTTCAATGTATGCAAGTCTATGAAGAAACTGATGGACTAACAAGTCATCTCCATGATTGATGTTATTGATGGGGAGGTGACAAATCATGTCAATATGAACTTATTGGATGAAAATTTGGTAGGAGTGATATGGAATCACTAAAGGAAAGAAGTGGAAGAATTTGATAAAGTGGTTGCATCCCTAGTGAGTTTGGATCTTATACAAAAATTGAATCTTGATCTTAAAAACTATGAGAGAACACCCATAAGACCATCGATTCTTAAGCCATCCAAGGTGGATTTGAATCCATTTCCCACTCTATTTTAAATACATGTTCTTGGGAGAGGGAGACACATTACAAATCATTATTGCAAATGACTTTGAACCCTCACAAGTGAATGCATTGAAGTTGGTTGTGAAAAAGTTCATTTGAGCAATTGGATGGACAATCATGGATATTATAAGAAAAGCTCCCAGAATTTGTTCCCCCAAAATTAAAGTTGAACAAGACCTTGTGCCAAGTGTGGAACATCAAAGAAGGCTAAACCAATCCCAGCAAGAGGTTTTAAAGAAATAAATCATCAAATGGCTTGACGTGGGGGTAATATATTCAATATCCAATAGTACTTGGGTGAGCCTAGTATAAGTCATCCCAAAAAAGTGGCATCACGGTGGTTGAAAATGAAAATATTGATCTCATCCCCGTCCAAACGGTCATCGGACAATGGGTGTGCATGGATTACCGAAAGTTAAACTCGTGGACCGAGAAAGACCATTTTATGATTCCTCTCATGAACCAAATGTTTGATAGATTAGTCGGGTGGGGATGGTATTTTTTCTTGGATGGTTACTCAGGGTATATCAAAATTATATCGCCCCGGAGGATCAAGAAAAGACGATTTGTACTTACCTGTACGGGACATTCACATTCAAGCGAATGCCCTTTGGGTTATGCAATGCCCTGGCAACCTTCCAACATTGCATGTTGTCAATATTCTTAGCTGTGGTTGAAGATTCAATAGAGGTCTTTATGGATGACTTTTCAGTGGTGGGGAGCTCATTTGAATTATGTCTTGAAAATCTAAGCAAGGTGCTTGAAAGATGCGTGGAAACCAACCTTGTCCTAATTTTGGTAAAATGTTATTTCATGGTAAACGAAGGTATTGTCTTGGGCCACAAGTATCAAGGAAAGGAATACAAGTTGATCAATCCAAGGTAGAGTTGATTGCCAAGCTACCACCTATAACGCCCCAAGAACCTATCCCGAGACGTCACATGGTGCTTAAGGCCACACATAGCCTTAAGCTAACCCTCTGAGCCTATATTTACTCCTATAATTCACCATGATAATAATCGAGCGGTAATAAGGAAGAATAATCATGCCGTGAACATACTGAGATACAAAGTAATACTGTCCTGTACAATCAAATTACTAACGTTCTGCACATACTGGTACTCTAGTCTGACAAAGCCTCTACTATATAATACTGAAGAGCCATTGGGACAGATCCCCAACTGACTCATACTAAATGGAAAAACAAACAACCATCAATTAGCAAGACAAAAATTATGAACATAGGTCCTCGAACCATGAGGACTCACCAACTGCAGGAATATAGATGAAGGTACTCATAGGTCACTGTTATGGCTGAGACTGAGCACCTGAACCTATATCATAAGGAAATATAGAATACAAAAGAGTATGAGAGTCAGTACTTGGGAATGTACTGAGTATGTGGGGGTGGATGAAATTTTTTAAATAATATCATAAGTGTATATGAAAATCATGCATGTTGACAGTAATAACTTTCTTTGCTTGAATTATCTGAAACATTATTTCCATAAATCATCAGTAATAACACATTCTTCATAAATCTCATAATTCATTCAACTCAACTCAAAATCTTTGACTCATGACTTAGAGTGACTCGGTAACTCAAGGTATTTAGATCATTATGGGTTTGGGAGTTTCTTATAACCGACATAACTACTCCATGTGAGCGGTATAGAGTCTAACGTTTTGCCCTCCTAAGGAGAGAACCCCACAATGGAATGGGTGTCGTACTCTTTCCAAGGAGTATAACCTTAATCTCATCATCACAATCTCATACTCAGCCTTTGGCCCATAATTATCAACATCAATCCTATGGTGGCACGTAGTTCTAGGGAAATACCAAATTTCGCACTCGGTGCTACATACTCCTCCCAAACTCAGCTCAGAACGCGTTAGGAAATCCACCTCAATCAATAACAACTCATAGGTCTATCATGATGACAAAAACAACAGTATATCTCATCAGTAAATCATATATGACTGTGGATTCCTAACTCGACTCAAATTCAAATAATGTTTCTCAACATCAAGTACATTTTCTTATCAAATCATTTCAAATGCCAAAGCTTCAAGGAAACATCATCAAACTCATTCTTGACCTTTAATTCAAATATCGATATATATATATATTCAATAGTCAAATTTCTCATAGAAAAAAACACAAATCTTGACACTTATCATAAACCACTTAGAAATCATCAATATATAATGATAATATACATTTCATGGAATAAATACTCAATTTAAGAAGCATGATGGTGAAATAACCATAAATATCAAGATTATTCAACTCAAGTCTCATAAATCATACATAAAGAAATTTGGGTGTAAACCCACTTGCAAGATTATGTAAATAAATAGTAGAAATTAAATCTTTAGGTACAAAAACGAAAAGAGTGTCCTTGTTCAAACCCCACATACCTTGGATTTTGATTTGAAGATGTGGAAACTTGTTTGGAACTCTTCTCACACTTTTAGGCCAAGATTCTTGATGCCTTTGACTTGGAAAACTTAGTTCTTGAACAACTTGGAGAAATTCATGGAAGATTCTCTGAATTTCTTGGAAGAAGATTTGGATTTTGGATCTTGTAGAAACCCTAGTTTCTAGGAGATTCTTGGAAGATTGGAAGAGAAAGGAGAAGAAAATGAGTCTCTTCTCCACTTTGATATATATATATACATAAGACCACATGGGGAGGAAATAACCAAAATTCCCTATTTTAAAAATGCTGAAATTAGATGATCGGGGCCTATGACGGTTGACCTGATGGTCCGTCAGACGAACTAACGGTCCACCAAGTCGTTCGTCACTCGAACACCAAAACTGGAACGTTCTACCTCGACGTGACGGTTGACCTAAAGGTCCATCAGAAAAGTGATGGTCCACCAAGTCGTCCGTCATTTGAGGGACAGAAATGAGACATTATGTCTCTAGATGACGGTAGAAGTGACAGTCCATTAAAGAACGGACGGACCACCAGGTCGTCTGTCACTTAGGGGGTCAGGAACGGGCCATTCTATTTCGACCTGACGGTCCAGTTGATGGACCGTCAACCTTCTGACGGTTCACCACTTTGGCCATCACACGAAGGCCCAAAAAGGGGAGCTACTTCCTTGTCTTGATGGGACACTTGATGGTCCACCAAGGACCTGACGGTCCACTAGGTCGACCGTCAGACCTGGGCGATCTGATACCGTTGAGTAAAACGACTATAACTCACTCATTCGATGTTGGATTTTGATAAAATTGGTATCGATGGAAATTTTATATGATGTTCTACATGACTAAAAGTTAAAATTACTGAAATAAAACACGGTTGAAATATTAATCATTTTGTAAGTCATACATGCACACTCAAAAGAAGGATTTACGCTCAATAAACGATTGGGGTATTACACCACCCCCTATATTCATAAAGGGTATTCAGAGCTTTATTAGACATGCCAGATTTTATCGATGTTTTATCAAGGATTTATCCAAGATATCTCATCCAATTTTCAAACTCCTTGAGAAGGAGACTAAATTCATCTTTGATGAGGCGTGCTTAAACTTCTTTGATCTCCTCAAGGAGTTGCTTATTTCAACCCCAATCATTATGGCCCCGGATTGGTCATCCCCTTTTGAGGTAATGTTTGATGTAGGTGGGATTGCATTGGGTGAGGTGTTTGATCAATGAAAGGAAAAAATCTTTCTTCCTATCTATTATACAAGAAAAAACTTAAATGATGCTCAACGCAAATACATCGTTACCGAACAAAAGTTATTGGCAGTTGTATATACCTTTGAAAAAATTTGTGACAATTATTAGGCACAGAAGTAATGGTGGACACGAATAATGTCACCCTTAAGTACCTTATGTATAAGAATGAAGCAAAACCATGCCTAATTAGGTGGATTTTTCTTTAGCAAGAATTTAACTTTGAGATAATTGATTGGAAGGGTGCGAAAAACAAGTGGCTGACAATCTCTCACATCTTTAAGGTAATCATGAAAGGCTTGGAGAAATTAAAATTGATGATAGTTTTCCCGATGAATTAGTCATGTCTATTGAAGGAAAAAGTGCACCATGGTATGCCGACTATGCCAACTATTTAGCAAATGGTGTACTTCTCGAGGGGATTAGCTACCATTAAAAAAGGGTTCTTGTTTAATGCTAAGAGATATTTTTGGGATGAGACTTTCCTATTTCATAAGTGTGTGTATTGTGTTCTTATACGATGTGTTATGGGCGCCAAGTTGAATGATATCCTTGAAGCTTGCCATTCCTCACCTTATGGAGTCACCATGGAGGGATCTGTACCGTCGCCAAAATCTTTCAATATGGGTATTATTATCCTTCCATGCATAAGGACACCATTGAGTAGGTGAAATTATGTCACCAATGTCAAATTCAAGGCGGTATCTCATGAAGGCGTGAAATGTCCCTTAAACCAAACCTCAAAGTTGATCTCTTTGATGTATGGGGAATTGACTTTATGGGTCTATTTGTAAGCTCATTTGGAAACAAATACATATTGGTAGTGGTTTATTATGTTTCTAATGGGTGGAAGCCGTGTCACTTCCAAATAATGAGATCAAAATTGTTACTTCCTTCTTAAAAAAATACATCTTCACAAGGTTCGAAATATCGCGTGCCATCATTAGTGATGGAGGCTAACTTTTTTATAACTGGGTATTCGGGGAACTTCTTGACAAGTATGGAGTTAAGTACAAAGTAGATACCCCATAGCACCCCCAAACGAGAGGCCAAGTTTAAGTTTCAAACTAACAAATCAAATCAATACTTGAGAAAATGGTGAATATATGTCACACCAATTAGGCAAGGCATCTTGATGAGGCACTTTGGTCTTATAGAATGGCCTACAAAATCCCAATTTTCATGTCCACCTACAAATTGGTGTTTGGAAGGACATGTCATTTTCCCATCGATCATGAGCATACAACCTTATGGGTTTTACAGAAATTGAACATGATTTGGGGAGAAGCCTCCAAGGCGAGAGTTACAAAACTCCACGAGTTGTAAGATTTTTGACTCAAGGCTTATGATAGCTCCGCATTGTATAAGGATAAAATGAAAAAATATCATGATGCTCAAATATTAATACGGGAATTCCATGTCGGAAAAACTGTACTCCCTTATAACTCTCGCTCGAAAAATTTTTGTGGGATGCTTTGTTCTAAATGGTCGGCACTATTTTTGATCTCCAACATCTACCCTAGCGATGCCATTGAATTGGAAGATCATTAAAGGAGGAAATTTGTCGTGAATAGGAAAAGGGTAAAGCGCTACAATGTGAAAGGTCCTGTGGTACCCAAAGTAGAAGTTGTTCATTTCAAAGATGCCACATGGTAAATAAGGAGAGCCGTGTTACAACGCTAAATTAGGCGCTTGATGGGAGGCAACCCATCTTTCACTAATTTCTTGTTGTTTCAATATTTTTAGGTGCTTTTAACTAAAATTAATGTGCAAAAAATAGGAAAAAAATAGATCTAGTAGATGGAATATGTGCAGGTAATCAAAACAAACCAAAAACATGGAATTTGGACCTCGATTAGCACAATCGCGGTCTGTTGACCGCGATCGTAATTGCAGATCCCCTTATCACGATCGATTCATCTGAGGAATTGTATTATAGTTTCTCAGGGGAGTCCCTTCTATCGCATGTACTTATTAATTTAGCCTTAGTGAGGGCACGTCAGGTCCCGAAGTTGGGGGTGTGCGAGGCTACCTTTGTTCTCTAAATTTTGAATGAGCTTTTCCCTCTGATGGATTGATTGACGACATTCTTAAGGGGAAAATATCATGCCTGGTATTTGAGTCATGGATGCAGGGAAAGTCTGAGCACCCATGGCATCAAGGGCCCAAATGTAAGGTAAGTCTGAGTACCAGTGGCATTTCGGATTTGGGATCATAGTCAAGCATATGGTGAAAATTGAGTAGCCTTATTGGCGAGTTGCCCGTATGATCTACAATATAAGGAAAGGCTTGGGTTGTTGACTTAATTATCTAATTGTGCATAGTGAAAATGTAAAGTAAACACCCCCCTCCATCCAAAATCTTTCAAAAGAAAAATCAAAGGCATGGACGTGAGCGACCTTGTAAAAAAACTTTTTATCTTTTTGTGACTCTAAAATTTTGACTTGTGAAAATTAGGAGATACTCTATTTTTTTCTCTAACGGAAGGGGAAATTGAACTCCTTGGCGAATTTTGCATGTCGTGTGTGGTGAGATTATTTGTCCAAATATCATATTTACTTGTACCATCTAGAACTTTCCCCATTAGTCTCTCTAGACTAATTTATATTGTACTTGGTTGGGGAGATGATCTTAGGCCATCTTTGTTACATTGGAAGTCCATTTTATCCTAAAGGGCCTACCATTTTATAGATGTTATCCCTTGGTACCCACTTTGAGCCTTTAGATTTTTCTTTGGCAAACACATTGCAAGCCATGATCCTTTCAATCTTTATTTCTCTTTTGAACCCTACCCTCCTTGAACTTAAAATTACAACTTGAGGCTAAAAGCCTAAGTTAAGGGTGGTGATGATTGAAAGAGGTAACTTTGGGCCACGAAGTTGTAAGTAAGTTCCTATGAGATTAAGTATTAAGCACAAATGAATAAGAAAAAGAAAGGATCCAACAAAGGAAAGAGAAGCACAAAGAGTGAAAGAAAAAGAAATGAAAAGAAAAAATGGTGAACCAATAAAATAAAAAGTAGGCACATATGTAAAGAGTGAAAACAAAAGAAGTGTCCCATGATCAAAAGTTGGATGGAATAGTGTGATAGAGATGATCATGAAGGGTTCAACCATGTTGTTCCTAAAAGATATCCTATGCCACCTTGAACCTCCGTTACAAGCTCCAAAAGCTCTTTGTGATTCCTAACCTAGTATTTTTATTATAGTGGCGATTAAAAATTGGGGCAAGCCTATGTCATGGTACTTGTTAGGATCAAGAGTTTTTATGTGAGAGAGAGTTTTGCACTTAAATTCCTTGTTTCATACTTGGTAGCTCAGTGTGTGAAATTTCCCTTCTTGTAAGGAGGCATATGAATAAGTTGAGGCGGGTGATTTTGTCTTTCTACGAGAAAAGACACAAAAAGAGTATAATGTAGTTGAGGTAAAAAATTGGGTCACTTCTAGAGTATCGGTGATTGTTAAATTATTTGTTTTTAAAGTTTTTTGCATCCTTCATTATTGCATTTTATGTTAAGGGGTGTCGGGAGAATAGCTTTACCCATGTTCAAAAAGCTACTTAAGGTAGTAACTAAGATCGATGTTAATGTGATCATTGGGTCATAGTATGTGGGCATAAATATGCATTTTCTCATGATGAGAGGTAGTGTTACTTGAGGTAAAACAAAGCTTTAAATTGGGGGTGTTGATGAGTGGTGAACTTACCATTTGTTTGCACTCAACATTCATGCACAACACCAAGTTCTGATAGTATAATTGATACATATGTGTGATTAAATGCACTAATCTCCAAATTTTACAGGTACACGGGATATAAGATAGAAAAGTGTGGATTGGAAGTAAAAGAGATCAAGGATGAGAGAAAAGTGCACAATTGAAGACCCTGCACTGATCAGTCTCAGTTACCACGATCACGGTCTTCTAGCCACGATCGTGGCCAGTCAAGTTGGTCGAGTGAATATGATCGTGGAGATTAGGTAATGATCTCCATCAAGAGATCGTGATCGCAGAGTTTAGGCAACGATCACTATTATCGCGATCGCGGAACAATCAACGCGATTGTAGCCTAAAGGGTTTACTGAGCAAAGGGCACTTTAGTCAACTGGCATTGCTGATTTCAAATTCCCATTTAAGACCCAAATTCTTTTTCCCTTGGACATTATTGAAGGGAGAGGTATTGAGAAATTAGAAACTTGTGGAGCCCTAAAATTTGGGGAACATCTTTGTATTTAAATTTTCAAGTTGAAGTTGGTAAAATTAAAGTGTGAAATGAAGAGTTTCCTTACTCTCCATTGTGATGGATGCCATGAATGAATTATTTGGTATATTTCTTCTCTTTCATTTTATGACTAGCAAACCTCTCGGGGTTATGTTGAACTAAGGTGAAATTATGTGTTGGTGATGGTGTGTTTGTGTGATTTTTAGTTGTTGATTATGGATTCAACTATTTCTTGATATTAATAGTTGGAATTTATGGGTGAAAACCCCAAATATCACAATGGTTTGTTGAGTGAAACTCCAAACTCTAGAAAACCCTCATCATCCTTGAAAGAGGGATGTGGGTGAACACTTAGGTCCCCATAACTTCCTTGAAAGAGGACTATGAGGGGATAAAGCGATAGTGAACAATTGATGGTGTTGTTTACTTCCTTTTACCATATTGAAATAAGGGTACATAGATAGTGAGCTATGTCATGGGCATCTTCCTAGAAGTAGGGATGTCCAATTGAGGTTTTGGGTGGCGATTATTGATGCATTTGATAGGTGCTCGAAAGAGTCAAGGGGTGACATCTTTGGGGTTTTGTTGACAAACTAGTCTCAAAGTCTTTCGACCTAACCTATCATGTGCTCAACGATTAAAGCTCATGCTAAACTATTTCGATCCCATGCACACATTGGCTTTGGGTAGACATAATCCCAAGACTCCTCCTACATTGAATTCTAAATCAAAAGTTCCAGTGTAGTGTGTTACTTGAATCAAGAGTGACAAAATTAAATTCCCTACCAACCAACCGTCCTCCCCACTTTACGTTACTTGTTACATTTTGTTTATACTTTTGGGTATCTTCTTAGTAATTAAAGCAACCATAGGATTTGAGGTTTAAATTTCACTTCTTGTGGATTCAACCACAACAAAAGTTGGGTTATTGTTAATGAGTTTCCTCTACTACTTTAGATGGTATAGTTAAGAGTTATCAACGACTGAGAAAGTTTCGGGTCATGACACTTTTACCATCAATGGATGATGATGGTAGTTTATTTATCAGTAAAAAACTTGAACAACCAAACCCAAAAATCTGATAGGCATTTATGATTGAAACCTGGTAGCTCTAGCTATATTCAAGATTTGTCTATGTTTTATTTTTACTAGACTATTTTGTTGTGGTGTACAAGTACAACTACTTTGATATAATATACCTAAATACTTGAACAACATATTACACTGATCTTTAAGGAAATCAGTCCTATTTTCAGTTCTTATAATCTTCACACTACTTCCACACTGAGTCTTAATCATCAATTGAAAATCTTTGAGAGCTATAATGGTTTTTGATTTAAGATGCAGTAAATGTATCGAAGTATATCAACTATAGTCAACCATAATTATGAAGAAATAGAGTTTCTTATCAAAAGTTGTATTTTTATAAGGTCCCCACAGATCCATATGTACAATATCAAAATACACAAACTTAATTTCACTAACAGTAAATGGTGATCTAGTCTGCTTATCTAGTGGATAGACATGAAAATCATTCAGAAAATTTTAGTATCCTTAATATGACTTAAAAGATATAATGATCTCAGCACTTATGAAGATGGATGTCCAAGTCTTTTGTGCAATAGATTTCTATCATGCACAATAAAACCTGTTGCCAGCCTTTTCTGACCTACAAGTTCATTCTTCACTCTGAAATTACTCTTGAGGATGTAAAAGCATTTTCTTTCTCTACCAATCCCCTTCACCTTGCCATTGTAGAGATCTTGAAACACACAGAAGTCGGGATAGAATGAAACAAAGCCAGATAATTTTCTAGTGACCTTGGAAACAAATAGCAAATTTAGTTTAATATTTGGCACAAATAATACATCTTTCTTATTTTCATCTTGTAAAACTAATGCCTCTCCGAAATGTGAAATTCAGCCTTTTCTACATTTGGAAGATTAACTTTATCCATTCTTATTTTGACTACTTCATTCCTTGTGAATACATTTTTGCTCTCTATAATATGATGAGTAGAACCAGAATCTACTATCCACTCATGTGGACAAATATGAGAGAATAAGAAGGTGCTTGTACCTGACATGTTAACCTGCTTCATATCTTATTGATCCTTGTTCAAAAGATCTATAATCTGCTTGTATTCTCTATTAGTGAAGCCTTGTCCTTCGGGAATAACTATATTGTTAATCTTCTTGTGACCTCCATGGATAGTTGAAGTAAGTTGACATGCATCTCCATTAATAAACTGGGTATTAAAACTGTTACGTGTAGGTTGAGTATTGACTTGACCTATATATTTATTTCGATGATATCTATGACTATTAAACCTCCCAAAATCCTGATAGTTATATCTACTAGTATGATTTTAATGCATGAATCCTTTTAGACTTCCATTGTTGTTATTTGCTTTTCTCTTTTATTTCCAGTTAGCAGGATAGCCTATTAACTTGTAAAAATTCTCTACTTTTGTGCCCAGTGAAATGATAATAATAACATTTCTTCCCTTTGTAATTTTTTTTTGTGTAATTTATGTCTGAGCTTTTATTGACCTACATTGAAATAGGATGTAGTTTTTCACTTGTCATAGATACACAAGCAAACTGCTGAAGTTCATCTTCTACTATCGTAACATATACTAGATTAAGAGTTGGCATAATTCCCTTTAATAAAATCTATCTTCTAGACTGATAGGAATCATTCAAGCCAACTATAAACCATATCAGTTTCAACTAGGATAGTTGCTATCTATATTCTTTAGATTGTACAATCACGTGATGAAGAAGGTATCACTGCATCATACTCATTCCATAAACTCTTTAACTTAGTAAAGTAAGTATCCAATGAATCAATTACTTGAGACAATGTACTAATTTCTCTATGTAGTTGATACAATGTCATACGATTTACCTTGTCAAGTATATCCTTTAAGTCTTCCTACACCTAATGAGCACTTTTGCATAAACAATTCCATTCATCAATTCTACACTAGTTGAGCTCATCAACCATGACAATACTATTGCATTATAAGTCTCCCACTGCTCATGTAACTCTTCTCTGTACATGTCTTTACTACATGATCCAGTTACAAATTCAAACTTTCTTTTACCTAGAAAAATAATTCTCATTGATCCACTCCATACATTATAATTCTCCAATCCAGTCAATTTAATTTTAATTAAGGTAGCTCCAAATATATCTGATTTTCCCAGATCATTCAAATAGATTTTTGGTGTCATTGTAGGCTTCACTACAATAATTTCAGAAAAGGAAAATAAAATCCAATCAAAGCAGAACCTTTAACTGAACAGAGATATATTTTTCACTATGATAGAGATCTAAACTTTATTAATCTACTATGATTTACGCCTTCATGATCATGGCTATGATACCATGATAAAACTATCAAATCTAGAGGAAGAGAAGCTTAATAGAGCAAGCTCCATGAACAAAGTAGAGAAAATGAATTATGTATATTGGAAACTGTTACAAAGAGTATGAGTACAATGGGTTATGTTATGCATCTATATATAGACTTGTATATAACTTCTACAATCATCTAGAAATTCACCTCACTTACATTCTTAGCTGCCATTTCATTTAAACAACTAACTCACTTACCACAAACTCAATGAAATTGTGAATCAATGTAACAGTAAAATCTGTGCATCACAGTAACTAACTAGTTGACTAACTGGTTAGTTACTAACTAACTATCTAACTAAGTGGTGTGTGTTTTATCTTTCCAATAATTACACATTTTGAACTTCTTGATTCCTGCTTCTACTAAATTGAGAGAGAGAGGGAGGGGGGGGATAGATTGGATTTACCACCACAATTTATAAGTAGCCGAATTGACTCCATGTGCCTCGGGTAACAACTAACATTTGGACTTTTAATCGTTTTCTCTATATTATAATCATCTCTTGAGTAAATAATTTTTTCAAAAGGTTTTTGAATAATTTGTAAAGAATTTATGTGATATTATAGTACTAGTTTAGGGTATGTGCATCACATGTAATTTTTAACTAATGATCATAAAGATATTACTCTTAATATAATATAAAATAATATTCTAATTTAGCTTTTAGAAATCCTAACTAAAAAGAAATATTATGAAAATAAAATAAAATATTATGAAAAGAAAATATGACAATAAAGAAAATATGTTAATTACGAAGGAAAGCGGTGGAAACAACATTTAAAGAAATAATGCATGAAATAATGCGATAACTGAAATATCATATAGAATAGATGGTAATAGACATCAAATGAAAAAAATATACATGTATAAGGCTCAAATTACAATGGACACAAAACTCTCAGTCTCCCACCAAATCTAAATTTGTCGAATAACAAGTCAAAGCATAACTAACTATTAAACTTCTACCCTAATTTGTGACCTTAATATCAACCTATCTAATGAACCAACATAAAAAAAAAGAATCATAACTTTCTTAAAACAAAAATACTGCAGGCATGCAACAACATTAAAACTAAATTGCACATAAAAACTATGACATTACAAAAAATAAGATTCATAAATCACAAATTATTTAATCTTCTACCCTAATCCGTGTCTGCTCAAGAACGTTAAGGGCATATGCTTGTTTTTTCTAGATTAGCGAGGATGTGACACCCAATTCTTTTGTTTGGTCATGTTTAGTAATTCTCCAATCCTGATATGAAAATGAATTCTGGCTTTAAGATGAACTTGGTCAACTAATGAAAGTAAAGCTCTTTTGAGTTTCTTTGAATAATTGTGGAATCTATTAATTGAAGAAAAAAATCTGTCATTAGCATAGTTTTATAGAAATTGGGAAAAGCTATTAAAAACCTATTTTATTTGGGGAAGGTTTTTTGTGGAATTTTATTGGACACTGGAAATAATATTTTGGGTGTGGTTCTAAAAGTTAGGAAATGGTTTGGATAAATTTTGTTAGCATCTGAAAAATGTATTTGATTTTTTATTAGAAAAGGTTTTTATTTTTTATTATAATCCATATTTAATATCATTAAAATAATTAAAAAATACTGAAAAGATGATTTTTTCTAAAGCAAAAACTTTTTATGAAGGACAAAAAATTCAAACAATATTTCTAAGGCCCTTCACACTTTTAATATATTAGAGATTAGAGATTAGAGATTAGAGATTAGTGATACGATAAGAGGATGTTTGGATTGACTTATTTTAAATATTTTTGACTTTTAAGCTACTTTTTATTTTTTGGGTGATTGGAAAGATAAAAAAATGCAAGCAATTTCAGTGAAGCTAAATAGGTTTAAAAAATAAGATAAAAGCCAAAGTTGAATATTCTCAACTTATGGCTTTTAATTTTAGCTGATAAACCACTTTTAAAAAGTAAATACAAACACGAGTGACAACAATAATTTCACAAGTTAGGCTTGGGGAGGGTAAAGTAAATACATACCTTACCACTACCAAGGTGAGGTGGAGAGACTATTTCTAAAAGACCCTTGAGTATAGAAAATTCAGGTACAAAGAATAACACATTGAAGATAATATGAAAACAAGGAACAATGCAAAATTTACTTTTAAAAAAATAATCAGCCACAAAATTGTGCGACACTAAGAACACAATAAACATCAACAAAGATGGATATCTATAGCTAAACCCTGCGCTATCTTACTACGACTTGTGTATGACAACGCTCCTACCCAACTAACCTTCTACTCTAATTTGCATCCTCCACATCCCCCTATCTAAGGTCATACCCTCGGTAACTTGAGTATGCACCATGTTATATCTAATCATCTCTCTCTAATAATTCTTTGACCTACATCTACCCCTTTTCGTACCCACTATATCTAACCTCTCACACCTCCTTACTAGGACGTTTGAACCTTGCCTCATCACATGTCTAAACCATCTTAGTCTTGATTCCCTCATCTTGTCCACCACAAAATCCACTCCTATCTTATTTCGAATGACCTCATTTTTTATTCTATCACACATAAAATGCCCACACATCCATCTTAACATTATTATTTCTACGACGTACATCTTCTGAATGTGAGAGTATATGACTAGACAAAACGTCACCCCATATAATAATGTTGGTCTAACCACCACACTATAAAATATACCTTTAAGTTTTGGTGGTATCTTCTTATCATATTAGACTCCGGAGGAAAGCCTCCACTTCATCCATACCACACAAATATGATGAATGACATCACCATCATGTCCCCACCACCCTGAAAAATAAAACCAAGATATTTGAAACTGTTCAGATTAATTAGGGAGAGAATATGCCACAAACAATACTTCCACACCTTTCTCCTATAACCTCTTACCGAATTTTCACTCCAAATACTCTGTTTGGTCCTGCTCAACTTGAACTCTTTAGCTTCCATAGTTTGTCTCCGCACCTGCAATCTATTATTCACTCTACTAGCATCTCATTAATTGATACTATGTCATTTGTAAATAACATACACCAAGGAACTTCATGTTGGATGCACTGCATCAATACATACATCACTATACTAAAGAAGAATGGACTAAGAGTTGATCCCTAGTGTAATCCCATTTCCAAAGGAAAATGCTCTGAGTCACCTCCTACAATTCTAACCTACGTATTAAGTGAAGTGTTAAATATTAGTACTAGATCACATTGTATTACCCAATATAAAGAGGACAACATTGTATGTTACTTATTGTTTTTGTTATAATCCAATCCTTTTTTTAGTATATCACCCCATTTCTTAATTTGGGACTTTCCATGTACAGGATCATATGATGTTTTAGGACTTATTTGTATGTTTGGTTATTAGGATTTGAGAGTGATTTGGTTTATTTTATAATGAGTTTAGAATTGTAGATTTCTAGACACTAATTGGATAATGCATCATTTTGAGTTCATCACAGCCCTATAAAGTGGGAGATGAAGACTTGGCCGAGACATTTTAAATTATAATAAAGGTGTAATTTGAAGGTTTGAACACTAAATTAGATCCATAATTAAAATCTATTGCATTTTTTATTTTGATGATCAACAAACTATTTTGCATGGGACCAGGTTTGGTGATGTTTTAATCCAAGTTAAAGTTAACTATGTACAATTATTAAACTGTACTTTCTTCCCATTTGTTGGTGGCACTACAACAGAAATGCAAAAAGTATGTCCAACCTCGACCAATGACATTCTACATAGGTTTTACTCTTTCTTATAAATTCAAGTAGTGTGAATAGCAAAACCTAGTTTTTGCAATCACAATGTTTTGTCTATCAAAAAACAATTGCCATTTTCTTATCAAAAGTACATTGCTCACTTCAACAAAGGACCTAATTGATTATTAGTGAATTATTATTGTATTCTTGAGTTTTTATTTTGTCACGATTCAATTTACGAGTCATGATGGCACCTACTTTATCTCGCCAGTAAGTAAGCCAAACTATAGACCGGAGCTACACACGATGGGCTAACTTGGTGGAAGATGACCTAAAAGCCAAAAATTAATATTTAAAAATTTAAATTAGAAATAAAGCAGTCATAACGGTCTAATAGATAGATAAAAGAGCAACAACTATCTCAAGACTCAGTACTGTTGGTAAAAGAGCTACTATTAGTGAAAAAAACACACAGACTAGTTAGACGAAATCTGTCAAAAAAATAAAAGACTATACATGGATAAATAGAAGGAAAAGAGGCAACTCTTACTTCAAGAGCTCACCCTATCTCCAAAATCAACTAAGCATAATCATTGAATTAATTAAAGCTACTAGTACCTGAGTCTATACCAAAAAGGTAAAGAAGTGTAGTATGAGTACCAAAACCATGGGTACTCAGTGGGTATTAACAACTGACTGAGCTAAATAATGATATAAATATAATAAGATACAAGATAAAATAACTAAGTTAAGGTAAAAGGGAAAACCTGAAAATAAGCTCCTACACGGTTGTACATGCATAAATAAATATATAAAAAAAAGTAAAGAAAAAATCATACAACTATAACTACAAGATTGGCCTCCATAATTCAATAAGTGTGAAAAAGTAAATAATCCAGTCCCGGCCCCCATAAGCCTAGAGGATACAATCAAGAAAACAAATAACCCAATTACTATAAATTACTTATTATGATTCCATGACCAAGAATCCATTTGAACCATATCATATTATAAATAAATCTGAAAATTACAAACTTGAATTGAAACTCAATAGTGTCATCGTCATCATTATCATTATTTGCAGACTTAAATTGAAACTCATATTATCCATGTCATCATCAAATGTCAGACTTAAATCAGGATTCATACATCATTATCATCATCACTTGCCGGACTTGAACCCAAACTCATATATCATTAGACCATATCAATGGACCATGTAAATAAATCATAGTTATAAGACATATCACTAAATCACAATAATTATCCATCAAAACTTACCTGAAATTAGTACTAACTCTGAATTACCAAACTAGCCTAATCAATAAGCATCTAATCTCTTCAAAGTCCCAAAATAAGAATAAATAAGGGTATATCATATGTAAATAAGTCTACAAAGCTACCACAAGTCTTGACCTAAGGTGGTCCGAATGGGCCCACATATAATTTCAAAAATTCATTTTAGGAAAATTTTACCCCGGACTAGGCTAATGTATCTAAATTCATTTCAAGATGTTATATTAGCCCTTATTAGCCCTAGGATAGAAATTTATCCTAAAACATGAGAAACTAAGTCAATGCCACCTAAATTATGGTGTCAAGATAGCCTAAACAGCCAAGCTAACCCTAGTATTTTCAGTAATACCTCTAATGCCTAAATTCAACCTTATATCTAGTATAATATCATAAACATAATATGAAATAACTTAATTTATGAAGAGGATAGACCTAGCCTACTTGGATTCCAAAGAAAATCCAAAAGGATCTGGTAAACCATAAATTTTTTATTTCGAGAAGCTTCTACAAGGTACCATACTATCAAAATTACAATTTACTCAAAATATAAGAATAATAATGCCCATATTGCACTATTGTGCTTTGGGTCCAAAATCATGTAAAAATCTCATGTGAGGCTCATTTGCAGAATTGTACTTTTAAAAATATCACAACGTCCCTCTATGCTTAAGGAAACCTTACCCTAAAAAATGGGTAAATTTCGAGCTTTAATGGTGCTGCAATCAAGCTACAAAGCTTTTAGGGGATTCAAAAAAAGTATGGATAAATCAACCATGAAAATAATTGAATATTACCATAAATTCAATAAAGAATCATGTAAATTAATGATACTAAGGCTCCACAATCACCCACAATCGATTCTCTAAGAAATTACTTTTTAGGGTTCAATGTTCTAGAGAATGGCTGAAGAATGATGTAAATCGAGCTAAGTAGGGTATTTATACCCTTCCTAGGTATGCATATGCCACTTAAAATGACACTGGGCCAGTTTAGCGATAGGCGCTAAAGCACCCAGCTGACCACTAAAGTGGTACCTTGCTAACATGGCAGGCCTCTAAGGCTGTGGGTTGGCCTTAAAGCGACTAGAACTTTAATGACCAACTATCCCCTAAAATGACACATATATATTTGTGTAAGGGTCATTAAAATACCCAAAGGGATGCTAAATCTACTTCTTCCAAGGTGCCAAAAGTCCTCTTTAGTGAGCGCACCAGATTTCCTTCCTTCAGCTAGTTTCCAAATCACTTACAACCCCTTCGTATTCATTTAGAATACCATATATGCAAATAAATTATGCTACCCTATCAAATTTGATATTGCAGACTCAATGGTGCAGTTGAAATTTTTATCTGAGGTTATTTCAATGAAAAGTAGGTCCCACACCTACTTATCATATTTCTTAACTTCTAACTAATATCCTAAAATGAGTTAGGGAGCCTTGGGACCCAAACCAAGGGTCCAGCTAACCTAAAATCTATGTTCCAAAGCAGTTCAATAATTAGAATTTGCATGTGAGGTCATTTTACTAAATTTTTTGCCTAGTAGCCAATTTGTGAAGGCTTCAAAATAGGGAATTGACTCTAAAAACCAAACTGTTAGTTTTAGTAAGTCATAAATGACTTGGGGAAACTATAGAAAATCTCTAAATAACAAAAATAAGTGGAAATAAATAAAATGACCTAGAGGGTCATTGCATGTTTCTTTCCTTCTTACATTGTAAATTTACTTCTATGTTATAAAAGGATAGTAGATATTTAAGTTGTCTAAGTCCTTAGGATGTGTTACATTAACTAGATAATTAGTTGAATACTTCATATTTAGTGAAATTTGTTTTTATCATTGTTTGGTGTTTCTCTTGGGTCGAGTTACCTAAGAGTGTCAGCTAGAGTTAGTTGATATATTGAGTGTAGTAGAGTTGCTGAACGGGTCTTGCAATAGAGGTGTTACAAGGTGGATAGGATTAAGAGTGTAATTATTATGATTACTCACATCAATAATTATGGTTACTTGAATTTAGTAAAGTTGTTGGGATATAATACTAGGTAGATAGTGATTTTCTCTCCCTTGAGTAAGGATGTTTCCAAATTAACATTGCCTGTTATTTACGATTATTGCATCTAATTTCATTACATAGTTGAGTCATTGTATCTCTCTATCAAGGGACCTAGTTTCTTGACTCATGGTGAATTTGTATAAACTACCAGTTAGTATCAAATCAAATACTATTAACACTTAAAGAGTATGCTGCTTTGATGGCTTCTCCACCAAATCTAGAAGGTCAAATGACCACTAGACCCTCTTATTTTAATGAATAGTATTATGGATAATGGAAGACTCACACGCACAACTTTATAATGATGGAATACGATGAGTTGTAGGATAGTCTCTACAATGCACCACATATTACCATCAAGGAAGTCACAAAAGGGGAGTTAATGGAACTAGTCCCCATGAAAGAAAGAAAGTATAAAGGAAATGATAGGAGGAAGATTAAAAGGCTCTAAAAAAGTAAATAAATTGCTCATGTATGGGATAGGACTATATGAGTACACTAGAATTTCTACATAGAAATCAACAAAGAAAATTTGGGACTATTTGAAGATGACTCATGAAAGAACAAATTAAGTAAAAGAGTCCAAGGTGAACATGATTAATTTGATGTATTAAACCTTTATTATGAAAGAATGTGATACCATACAGGAGATGCATA
Organism: Capsicum pubescens; assembly: GCA_030864215.1. NCBI lineage: Eukaryota > Viridiplantae > Streptophyta > Magnoliopsida > Solanales > Solanaceae > Capsicum > Capsicum pubescens. Next base: position 181,072,104 of record CM061546.1, on the reverse strand, counting down.
ATAGGTTCACCTCTATCACAGATGAGATATATTGCCTTGGAGAAGTGGTCAAGTTAAGCAAACACGTGTGGAAAATTCTGACTATCTTACGCAAGTCATGAGAAAGCAAATGTTGCTATCACTAAAGATCAAGATCTCAAGACCCTTACCATGGATGAGTTGATTAGGATCTTGAAAAGTAATGATTTCAAGAAGTATTAGAGCAAAGAAAGAAAGATAAAACTCTATCTCTCAAGGTTGCAAAGATTGACTCCAGTAAAGAGAATGAAGCTATGACTTACCTTACCTAAAGATTTCAAAAGGTAGGAAGGAAAAATGGTAGATTCTTGAGGAAAGAAAATACAAGTAGATTTTGAAATAGAAATAATTATTATCACAAGTATGGTGAGCGAGGACATTTCATCAAGGACTATCCAATGCACAAAGTTGAGTACAATGATTAAACTAAAACTGGTGTGGAAAAGGCAAAAAAAAGGTTTGGGTCCTAGGCAAGTCTAAAAGAAGAGCTATTGTAGACCGTGTTTTCAAGTAAGCTATTGTTTTTTAGGGGGACTTTTTCAATGAAACTTATGAGTTTGAGAATCATGAATATGCTTCTATGATGTCCATAAAGGATGATTATAATTTATTAAACTCATTTTTAGCTCTTATGGCTAAATTAGAATATGAAGAAGAAGAGGTAATCCTTCTCAACATTAAATAAAACCTCATTTATTACTCCTTGATGAAACTAAAAAGTTTAACCAACATCATGATTGATTCTGAAACACCTTGGGTTTTGGTCAATAAAAAATTCCTCAATTTTTTAGCTTCTGGACATCATACAACTAGGGGTACTTATCATATGATAGGGTACAATTTAAGGGGTCTTGGTCGTATGGTGATCAGTATGGTTTGTTAGTTTCTATACAAGGTACGAATGGAGCATACTAGTCATATGTTAGGGTACTAGTGGTATGATGTTAAATTATTTGATTCCCTAAGTATGGCCTATGGGATTCTATTTTTTCATAAGAGACGATTCTAGGGTACTTGTCGTATGGTTGGATATGAATTAGAATTGGTGGTCATATGTTAGACAATGTTTGGGTCCAAGGGATACCTAGGTTATGTATGGTGGGAACCACTCATATGGTATGGTACGGGTTGGGGAGGGGTGGTCGTACCCTCCTGTGGTAATTTTATACAATTTATGTTGGGGCTAATCTGGACATTTCCCCTCTTAACCTTTCATAACTCCACAACATAAAAATCCTTTTTAGGGCTTCATTAGCCTATTTACAATCAATCAAACTCTATTAAATACTTTCAAATTCTCTCAAGGCTCTTGTGTCAAGAAAGGATAAAGTTTCTTCAATAAGGTCAATTTGGGGCTCACAAGGGTGGTTTTTCTCCATATTCTTCATAATTTAAGGCATGTTACTCCTCCCTCATTGTTATTTCAACTAAAGAAATGATTTAATGTATGGTTTTTATGGGATAATTGGTGGTATGGTTTTGGGTTTGAATTATATGTTGGGGGTTGTGGTGATAAATAGTTTGGTTATAGTTTTTCCATGTTTTTACTTATGGTCATTATGTTGTAATGGTAGTTTGAACATGTGGTTGCATGAGAATGGTTAACTGGTATTTGGTTTTGGTTTTGTAAACTATATGCCCTCAACATAGTTCATAAAATGCCTATGAGAATGCTTTTGTTACATTGTTGAACTTTTATTGAAAACTTTGGATGGTATAAATGGGTAATGGAACCCTAATTAGTTTAAATGGATTTAAATGATTTCAAATTGTTAAATGGTAAGGTCTTGGTGATCATGGTTATGATTTAATTGAAAACCATGCAGGTACCTGGGAATCCCCCAAATAAACTTAATAATGGAGTCTATGTGCACATGGGAATCCCTTATTCTTTAAAAAGGTTGGCTAAGGTCATTGCTTGTAAGCAATAGTCAGTATGAAGATACAACTTCTTATAGACTCGATTAATAATAAATGTAATTGGTGGTTTGGTTGTATGGTAATGGTTTTTTCTGGGAAATAATGGCGGGGTTTGATAGCTAATCGTGAAGACATGAGTCCAATGGACAGACATTGGAAACTTATGTTTGATGACATAAGGATTAGTCATGGAGACCATATACTCCCGGGGTACACATAAATCCCCTAAGTTACACTTGTATATATGTATCATAGAGAGCGAAAGGTATACGGGAATCCCCTACTCCTATGGTATATGCGGTTTGTATGGCTACAAACATCGAGGCCTATTAAAGGGGTAACATTGGACCCATATAGATCATGGGTGTATCTAGGATAATTAATCTACATATTCCTAGGTTAATGGTTTTAAAGGTATACTAAACCCGGTTTCCTTTACCGACATGGATTATATATGTATATATGTATGTATGGTTGTAAATACATATGGTTATTTAATTAGTTTTAAAGGTTGACATTATTTTATCCCTATCTTGATTACTTGCTAGCGTTTACCCGCTAACCCATCTTCGCGTGGCTGTATCCCCTCGCGATGCAAGAACTGACCATACACTCCTCCTGCTTAGTTATTGGATTTGGGGTCATCTTATGTTGGATTAAAGTTGTGAGTTTTCATCCTCTGGAAGGCTCCGTTTTATGTCATGGATTTTTTTAATATATTTTTATCATTTTATAGACTTTGGTTTTGGCTATAGTTAGGGGCATGTCTCGACTGAATATGGTTTTACTTTTGTATAGAGGATTTGTGGGACTACTATGGGTTGGTATGGGCATGGTCGATATTGGTGTCAGCCTTGGCATTGGTATTTTTATTAGGGATAACATCAACTGACTATATTTGATTTATGATTGTTCCATTCTATTACGTTATAGATATGGACTTGGTTATTATTTTGGTTTTAGTAATGATTGTTGGTTTGCATTTGGATGGTTAGACTTGTTTGGGTGGTCCATGGTCTTGGGCCTATCCCAAAGTCTATATCTAGTTAATCATGTTATCATGTTATATGTTTGGAATTCATCTAACTCAGGGTACATGTTGGTTGGTTGGGTTGGGTATTAGGGGTGGTCTCCTAAAACACCTTTACTTTTGACCCTTAAAAAATTCTTGAGTTTTTATTCTCTGGACAACCTACAGTTAGAGCATACTAGTCGTATGCTTGGGTACGTCTTAGGGTCCCCCTTCCCGTATGTTAATCAGTGAGTTTTAGTTGGTTTCTATCCATGATATGAGTGGGCATCTTACTAGAAGTATGTTGGGGTATGAGTCATATATGGCTAGGTCATATGATGGTTTAAGTTGGTATTCTGCTCAGGGTACGAGTTATAGGGCGCCACTCATATGTTAAGATACGAGTTGGTCATGTGGGGGTCATATGTTGACCATTGTGGGGGTCTAAGGAGTCCTAGGGTATGAGATAGGGTACTATTCATACCCTAAGGTATGGTTAAAGAGGTATGGTCGTACCCTCCTGGGAGTTAGTTTTTAGCTTTTAAGCTGGGTTTAATCCAGACAATTCCCACCCCAAAATACTTAAGTCCCCACATAATATATCATGTTGTGTCCTCTCATAACACTTATTAGAAGATCACAACATACCAACAACACTCTCTAACTTACTCTTAAAGATTTGAGGCTAGGGTTTCTACAAGAGTTCATCTAGAGGCTAAGTTGGTAAAATTCTTTCTATGAATCATCTTTTATAAGGCATGTGAATCTTCCCTCATTTTTAGTTCATAAATTTCATGTGTTTTAAATCTTGATTATGAATTCTTTAATGGTGGTTTTAAAAGACAAAGTTGAGCGTTTATTTGCATAATGTTGAGTATTGTTTACTCTTGATTCAAATTATGTTTATACATGTTATTCATTATGGTTTTCACATGTGGGTGCTTGGTAATTATTGTTTAACAATTAGGTCATGGTTTACCCTAAATTGAATAGTTTCTACTTTGGTTTTGGTCTTGGTAAATACATGCCATCCAAGTGTTTGTGAAAATGCTTAAAAGAATAGGCTAGTCACATGATTTTGTTGTTTTGAACTAAGTCTTGGCCTAATGATTATGAATGGTTGGTAAGTTGTTGTAAAAGCCTTGTTGGCAATGTAATGAACTAAATGTTAACCTTGGTTGTTTATGTTACGAAATGCGTTTGAGTCCCTAAAAATTTACTTGGTTTATGTCTTCGTTCGACGATGGGTTTGAGTCCTTAAACTTTTAATTGAACAAGTGTCTTTGTTAGATGGTGGGTTTGAGTCCCAAAGTCAAATGAATGAATGGTCGATTGATAATGGTAATGACATATGGTATACTTTCAAGTAGTGTTGGTATGACGATACCAACGTAATACCTTTGGTAAGTAATTGACTTATTGGTTGTGTAAGTGGAATGATGGTTTTAAATTAGGATTCTGACGGGATATATAGTCAAACCGTGAAAGTGGAGTCTGAAGAACTAACACTAGAAATTAGGATATTCGGTGCGGGTGTATTGTTGGTTGTTCCATCCTATCTTATTATGTTATGAAATGCTTTTGTTTTGGGCGTGGTTATTATTTTTTTTGGGTTAGGGTTGTGTGATTGGTATCGATTTGTCAAACTCGGGTGGTTGGTTGGTCATGGCCGTGAACTTATTCCAGTGTTTTAATGTTGTTAAACATGCTATTTTGTTATATACTTGGAATTCATCCGACTCAGGGTACATGCTTGGTTGGTTGGTATGGGAAAATAGAGTGGTCTCCAGTCCTTGATGGTCTTGAAATTTCCATTATGCAAGGCCCTGGTTCGAGTCGTGTCATCTCCGGTCCTGGTTGGACTTGAGATGCCCATTACGACAAGGCCCTAGTTCAGGTAATGTCAAGTTTGTATCAGAGCTTTAGAGTCATGGTCAAAGGGTAGTCCATGAAGCCCTGTCGAGTAGAGTCTCTTTTAAGGGTGTGTAGCGTTCCATACTCATAAGGGAGGGACTACTAGGTATTTAGGAACTATTTTCTTTCTTGTGTTCGATTTTAAAGATTTGGAGTTTAAGTCCTTGAATCTTCTCTAATTTTCATTTTTTTTTTTTGGATTCTTCGATGTTCTGATATGCATGAAAACTCGTCTTTCCCAACTGGGGATGATGTTGATGAGACACGCTCTACTCATGGGATCCATACTCGATCAAGGGGTCTAGTCCCTGATATTCTTAGAGTTCCAATGGTTCCCTCTTGTACTCCTCAGTGAATGTGACGAATGTTGTGTTTTTTTAGTCGATGCATATGATTTCTCAGTTGGTAGCTTCTCAGGCTGAGCATGGTGCATCTGTTACTCTATCTTCTGAGGCTAAAATGATTGGTCAGTTCATAAGGTTGAATCCTCTAACTTTTATAGGTGTTAAGGTGGATGAGGATCCACAGGGTTTTCTGGATGAGATGGAAAAGATTTTTCAGGTTATGCATGCCACAAATATGGAAGGGGTGGAGTTGGCTTCCTACAAACTGAAGGATGCAGTGTACCAATGGTATGAGTAATAGGATAGATCAAGGGGTGATGTTGAGGAGTCATCTTTATGGGAGACTTTATCCAATGCAATTCTGGACCTCTTATTCCCTCAGGAATTGAGGGAGGCAAAGGCAGAGGAATTTTTTAATCTGAAGCGAGGGAAGATGTCGGCTAAGGAGTATTCCTTAAAGTTTCACCAGTTGTCTCAGTGTGATCCAGAGATGGTGTCCGATATGAGGACCAGATGAGAAAGTTCATCTTGAGACTGTCTCATGAGTTGATCCTTGAAAGTAAAACTTCCTTGATGATCAAGGACAAGGATATCTCTAGGTTTCTTGTTCATATGCAACGGGTGGAAGAGGAAAAGAAATAGTAGGCTGAGATAGGGGAAAGGCAGGGTAAGAAGTTTAGGTCCTTTAAGCAGGGTGGTGGCCAACAACAAAGTGGTAAGGATAGTTGTAAGTGGCCAAAGAAGTAGTGGTAGAGTTTTGGTTCTTTCTACACAGCTAGTGTACCTTATTCGAAGCCATCGGGTGACAGGCATCAGCAGTGTGGCGACAACTTCAGGGCACAGGGTGCCTAATCTTAGGATAGTGGGGACCGATCAGCTTCATTATGTCCTTCTTGTAGGTTTTATGGTTGGTTGCATCTGGGTTTTTGTAATGAGAGGAGGGAAAGTTGCTTCAAATAGGGCTAGCCAGGCCATATGCTTAGAAATTGTCGGGTTGGTAAGGTTTCTTTGGGGGAGAATAAGGTTATAGTTTCTTCATCATCAATTCTGGCACCAAAAGGTGCACCATCTAGTTTTGGTACTGGTCAGAACTCTCTGTATACAATCACTACCCGATAAGAGTCTGAGGCATCTCTAAATGTCGTGAATGGTATGTTGAAACTCTTCCCTCGGCATGTTTATTATTTACTAGATCTGGCATCTTTTTTCTCTTATGTGACCCCATTTATGGCTGTGTATTTTGGCTTTCGTCCCAATGTTATTTCAGACCCCTTTTCTGTTTCTGCCCTAGTAGGTAACTTTATGGTTGCTAAAAGATTCCATAGGGGTTTGTGGTATCTTTTGGTAGTAAGGAGACTTTGGTTGACTAGTATGAGTTAGATATGGTGGATTTTGATGTTATTCTAGGTTTGGATTGGCTAAACTAATGTTATGCGTCCTTAGACTGTCGGACCCATAAGGCTGTACTTAGATTCCCTGGTGAGCAAATTATAAAATAGGAGGGTGGTTCCCTAGCTCCTGAGAGGAAGTTTATATCATATCTTAGAGATCGGAGATTAATCTCAAAAGGGTGTCGCTATCATTTAGTCCTTGTTAAAGATTCTAACTTGGAAGGTCCTTCTTTGCATTCGGTTCCGGTGATGAATGAATTTTTGGAGGTCTTCCCTGATGACCTTCCCGGTGTTTCTCCTAATAGGGAGATTGAGTATGGAATTGATTTAGTTTTAGACAACCATCAAATTTCTATTATCCCTTATAGAAGGGCTCTGACTGAATTAAAAAAGCTTAAGAAGAAACCTAAGGATCTTTTAGATAAAGGTTTCATCCATCCAAGTGTATCCCCGTGGGGTATACCGGTGTTATTTTTGAGGAAAAAGGTTGATTCCTTTTGGATGTGCATAGACTATGAAGTTGAATAAGGTGACAGTTAAGAACAAGTATCCCCATATGAGGATAGATGACTTATTTGATCAGTTGCATGGTGCCAAATTCTTTTCTAAGATCAATCTTCGATCCGGGTATCATTAGTTAAAGATTTGAATGGTGGATACTCCTAAGACTGCCTTCCATACTCGGTATGGGCACTTTGAGTTCTTAGTGATGTTATTTGGCTTGACCAACGCTTTGACATTGCTTATGGGTTTGATGAATAGGGTCTTCTATTAATTTTTGGATCTTTTGTCATTATGTTCATAGATGACATCCTGGTGTATTCTAAGAGTAAGGTGGATCATGCCAATCACCTCCGTATTGTGTTGCAGACCTTGAAAGAGCAGCAGTTGTATGCCAAATTCTCAAAATATGAATGTTGGTTGAACACTATCACTTTTCTGGGTCATATTATTTCTATTAAAGGGGTCATGGTGGATCCATAAAAGGTTCCAGTAGTTAAGAAATAGCCTAGACCTATGGCCCCAACTGACATTCGGAGTTTCTTGGGTTTAGCTGGTTAGTATAGGAGGTTTGTGGAGAGTTTCTTGACTATAGATGCCCCATTGACTAAGTTGACTCAGAATAAGGTTAAGTTCTTATGGTTAGGTGTTTGTTAAGGTTGTTTTGAGAAGCTGAAGGATAATCTAACTTTGTCCCCAATTTTAACTTTGCCTGAAGACACTGATGGGTTTGTGGTCTATTATGATGCATCCCATGTAGGATGTGGTTGCGTTCTTGTGCAACATGGAGAGGTTATAGCCTATGCTTCTAGGCGGTAGAACGTGCATGAGAGGAACTATCCTACTAATGATTCAGAACTATTAGTTGTGGTGTTTGCATTGAAAATCTGGCAACACTATTTGCATGGAGTGCACATAGACATCTTCTCGGATAATAAGAGCTTGTAGTAAGTGCTCACTCAGAAAGAGCTTAATCTCAGGCAGAGCAGATAACTTGATCTTCTCAAAGACTATGGCATAATTTTACACTACTACCCAGGTAAAGCTAAAGTGGTTGCTGATTCCCTTAGCAGGTTGTCCATTGGGAGTTTGACTCATATGGAAAAGGAGAAGCGGGAGTTGGTGAAGGATATTCACCTCTTGGATAACCTTGGAGTTCATCTTTTAGACTCCAAGGATGGTGGTGTATTGGTGTAGGATATAGTGCGGTCATCTTTTAGTGCAGAGATCAGGGAAAAACAAGTGTTAGATCCTGTCTTGATGAGGATCAAGGGTTATGTAGGCGAGCAGAAGGTGATGAATTTTGAGATTAGTGGTGATAGTACCCTTAGGTACCAAGGAAGGTTATGTGTTCCTAATGTAGATAGCTTGTGTTATGTTGTTCATCACAATTCAACAAAAATGTTTCATAATCTCAAGGAGATGTATTGGTGGAATGGTATGAAGAGGGATGCGGCTAATTTATGGAAAAATATTTTTTGTATCAACAAGTAAAATTTGAGTACATAAAGAACAAAGGGTTGTATCGAGAAATTTTGTTGCCTGAATAGAAGTGGGATGCAATCAACATTGATTTCCTTACCTGTAACACCCCGCATTTTGGGCTAGAACGTAAACCATCATTCCTGTGCGTAAAGGTTCCAAAAGCCAATAAATCATATTAAAATTTAGTGTGTTAATCAATTATGTAGTGTAGGAATCTAGTTGAGCATTAATTGAGATCATACAGGTCCCCAAACGCAAGGACGAGTTGAAAACTTTTCTTTCGATTGAGTTTTGGTGAGCGTCTAAACTTGGGTAAACTTTAATCGACCATACATTTTGTATATAGCGAACTAGACGTCCTACTATATATCAAATGAAAGACCTTTGACTCCTCTTTCCAATGACCAATTTTTCCTAAATCTGATATCGAAGTAAAATGTTATGGCTGTTTTATAGTGAGCTATCCGAACTGCCAAAGTGCGACGAAAAGGCCGACGGACCGTTGCGCCAATGATGAACTATCACCCAAACCATCATAACTGAGGTAGTAAGCCCTTTTTCTAGCTATAAAGCAATCGTTTGAGGGATGGTCTGTCCCTAGGATGATGGTTTGTTGCCCATACTGTCTCGCACCTCCGTTTATCGTTCAAAAGCAATTTTTAAAGGGATTTTTTGGTCTTTTCCATCCTTTTTAACATCTAATTACATTAAATCAAAGGATATAACTCCTCATTCATCCATAACATCAAAATTAGGGTTTTTCCCAAGAATAAGGAATCAAAAACCAACCTGTAAGTTCAAGATTTCCAAGGAACGAGTCGAGATTCGAGTTCTTCTCTTTAAACAAATTAATCTAAGGTACGTGGGGTTTTCCTAAAAATACATGGGCATAGTAAACTCTTATTAATCATGTTAAAGTTTTAGAAATAATGAACTTACAAAAGGGTTTTGGATTTACAACTAGAATCATGTTTTTGAAGCCCTTGATTATATTGTTTTGGTCTTTAGGCCTTCCTTTGAAAATCATTTGACTAGTATATATGTATTTATGTGTTGAAGTCTTGAAATATGGATTGAGATCATGAATTATTTAATATTTCCCCCCTCCTATTGTGTTAGTACTTGATTTGTAAGTTATGGGTCCTAAATTGTATGATTTAAAGAATGAATCAATAGTCTTATTATTTTATATGAATTTTATGATGATTGAGAATTGGAGAGGGGGATATAATCATGATTTAAATTCTAAATGTGATAATTGAAGGAATTTCAGGAATGTTTTGATAAATTGACCACCACTTATTGGAATTGTTGAAAAGATGAAAATCTTTGCATGGTTTTGACTTATGCTTTGAACATGAATTCTCTTATACTGTTTGAATGCTTTGTTGGTCTGAACATTGTTTTAAATGAAAGAATTACACATGATATTCTTATGGCTCAATTATACGACTTGCAAGTCTTGGTATGACGATACCAAATCAGATAATGCCATAGTAGATTTAGAACAAATTAAAGATACACATTTTTCCTTAGAATTTTTCAGAATTTGATTTCAGAAAGATGGATATTTAGAACATACTAAAAATGGGCTTAAGATATGTTAGGTTGTTTCCCGAAGAAGGCATGAGCCATAAAAACTCATTACCCGAAACCATGTTTTGCCGATGCAGTTATATTATTATTGTACGCTGGCGACGACCCTCGGGCGTAGAAAATTCAGATACTCCAACCCTTGCGGCAAACCTAAGTCAGGGGGTTGGCCGCCGAATTAAGGATGGATTCCATATATCCTGTGGGGTAGCAGATATGTAAAGTATACCACCTAGCTCAAAAGTAATACAAAGCATAGAGCTGCATTGATAAGATTGTTTTGAGATCATTTGAGATGGCCCATGTATTTTAAACTATTTCGTGCATAACGTTTTATGACTTTGTCTCACCTATGTTATATATTTTAATTAATTATTTTAGATTGCTCTGCGTACTAATACAATTGTATTGACCTTCTATATTTCAGAGTCTGAAGCTCAGTTAGAGGTCCTGCTAAGCTGTAGAATTATTTTGACAGAAGTAAAGTGTGCAGTTGGTGAGCCTTCTTTATTCTGGAAGGCCTATTTCTTTTCAGTCACTTTTTATATATTTTGGTTTAGGTCCACTAGGGGCTTTGTCCCAGATTCAAACAGTTTGTTGATGTCATATGTAGTAGAGATTTCGCAGACTTAAAAAAATATTTTCTAGATGTCGATAAATTTATTTTTGTGTTGTTAAACATGACTCTGAATATGACCATGATTCCGTCTATTATGTTTCTACATCCTTTCTTTATTATACGAGTATTGTGTATGATTACCAGATGTAGAAGGGCATCTAGATCTCTATGGTTCGAGATGCTCATTACGGCCAGGGCCCTAGCTCCGGTTGTGATAAACTTGGTATCACAACACGGTTCATGGTCCCAGGGTGTCTATGAAATCACGTCGGGTAGAGTCTTATTTATGGGTGTGTAGCGCGCCACACTCATAAGCAGGAGGCTTTAAAGTGTTTAGGAATATTTCTCTTTCTTCATGTTCTAGTTCGTGCTATGGAGTCAGAATATTCCTCTTTCATACTCTAGTTCATGTTGTGGTGTCTTTCATATAAAAGTAAAGTTATCTAATTCTTTCCTTACTCTGAAGTTCTTAGATATGTCTCATTGTTGTGGTGATTCAAGTGAAGAAGTTAGAATTTAAATGATGTGGTCTTTTTCTTATTGAGTCATAAATGATTATAAAATTATGCAAGGGCTTGAGAGAAGTCCGTTAGTGCTTCAAGGTGCATTAATTGTAGTGTAAACTTTGATCCTGATGGAATCTTGATTTTCAGCCTGAGGTATTTAAGTGTATCTAGTCCCTTTCAAAATTTTTGTTGCGGATGTCATGCTTAAGGGGAATGATGTGTAGTAGAATGTTAGAACTGTACTTCCACACAAGTAGTAGTGTATGTTAAAGTGTCATGACCTATTGGTAGTGAGATTGGGCTAAGAAGTTGGTGATATGAAGTCACTAGGTTAGCAGTCTGAGCGAGGGGAACTATTGCATAAATAAGTAGTTTTAGTCGTATAACCCTTTGATTTAAGGGTAGTTCTCTCGCCTTTATGGTGGTTGAATAATATTGTGGCAAGACTTGTAGATTGTATGGTGGTGTGTGGAGAAAGTGTTTGTCTTTAATTTTCTTTTTATTTATTCAAAATAGGGAAAGAGCCCAAAGTGGATAGTTATGGTGGTTACAAAAATCCCTTATAGGTTGTGAATGAAAATGGTTAGATTAGCCAATAAGTTATAAGTATAGACTCATTGTTGTATGTGGAATTTGAAGTTAGTCTAAATGCATGCTTGGGTAAGTAAGTATGGGGTGAGAAAGTAGAATGTGTAGATAATATCGTATTGGTTTATAATATAAGATTAAGGTTGACCATGTCTATTATGTGACTTTACCCCCTTGACCTTTTTTTCTTTAGTGGTTATAAACTAGTACTTCATGTGAGAAGGTATGTAGTGGATTTTGAGATGTAATAGTATTGTCATAGAGGGGTTGCGATTGTAGGTAGTAGTTAAATGAAATGAGTATTTTTAGTTGATTTCCCAATTTGATGGACTAGTATAGTATATTACATGCTTCATCGATGGTACGTGATTGTTGCTGGACTATAAAATTAAACTTTAGATGTAGAATGTGGTGGTAAGAGTAGTAGCTTAAGGTTAATGATGTATGTTTTATGGGAATGAACTGGTAGGATTGATGGGCTATGTGAAAGAGTCTAGGTTGGTAATTTTTAAAAAGTTAAGTGGTAATTATGAGGTGTATGTTATATGAGGAATAGTGTTAAAATGATGAATCAAAGGTGAGTCATTAAGTGGATAAGGGCATAAGTATATAAGAATAAGCTGCACCCCATGGTAGTATGTCATGAGGTAAGATTTTATGATATAAGTTATGTGATTAACAGTCTAGTGTTAGAAGGTTAAGTAGTAGAGAGTGGATTTTTATGTGATAAGGAGTGAGGATGTGTATTCTTATGAGACTTCGAGTTGTAGGTTGATGGCAATAGAGGATAGAAAAAACTAAGAGTAACATTCTTGGAAAGCAATACCTTTAGTGTATACTTAAAAAGGGAAATTTTAGCATTTATGTGTATAGTGTTTTGCGTACCTAGTTTGTGTTTTTGATATTGTAGTATAGAGAAGTCTTGTAGGTTATCGTACGATGTTTGTTAGAGTTGAACAGAGGAAATATTGGTAGGACATATGAGCCTTGGGTATGGTTTTATAAATTTTGTTAAGTTGTAAGTTATGCTATTAGAGGTGTAATACGAGTATTCTAAGGAGTTGAAGATAGAGTGTTAAGTGTTTAGAAGAATGGATGTCCATGCCCATAATGATGCTAGTCATTAGTTGATGATTTTGGGGTTAGAGGAAGTTATGATTAGTGTCCCTGAGGGGGAATGTCCCAGAAAGAATTTAGCATCTTTATGTTAAATTATTGAGGGAAGTTGTGTTCAAGTGTATACCATACCCCCTATTGTATTAAGAATTGTGATTATAGAATGATAAGAAGTTATGTTCTCAAGTCTAGGATTGTGACTTTGATCTAAGGAGGAATGGTGAGTTAAGGTAGTTTCCAAATTTTATCATTGTGGCAAGTTAGGGAAGAGTCATGGTAAACCTATTCCTATTCAAGCATATTCCTCCTACTTCATTTTAAGAGTTTATTCTACCAATGTCTTATGTATTCAAGTCCTGCCTGTGTCTAAGGATTGAGTTCTCTATGTAAGTCATGTCATGTTCCGGCCCCCAAATTAGAAGCGATGATATCTCAATAAATCTAGTCTTTCACGTATTTAAGATCTATGATACGATGTTCATGATCCATAAATACGTGTCCCAAATCATACTTAGTTCTAAGAAACTATGTTTTTGTATATTACTGATTCATTTTATGACGGGGTTAGCCAAATGATAAATTTGTGTGAACTCATGATTAATTCAGCTCTGAAAATAAGAAGTGATAGCTCCAAGTAGAAGTTCTTGTCTCAATCATTGACTTTATGAATTCTGAACTTTTGTTATATGACTCATGAGGTAAGAGCTCATGTTTCTCACTGTGGTTATCCCTAAGAACTCATGACATGTTGAGTTTATTCCATAACGACTCTTCACTCATGATCTAAATACTTGACATATTAAGCACATCGTGATTGTATCGTATCTTCATTTCATGTCCTTCCTTGAGTAGTGCAAAAAGGTATAACCTATGGTCTAACAAGTGTTACTTCTATTCTTGATGATTGTGCTCGGGTCCCTCAATAGCCCTCCATATTTTAGTGTGATGGTGGTTGTGGAAGAATAGTAATGTGTTAGGCAGGGGACTAGATGTTCTTGAAGGTGAAAATCTTGAGGTGATTTCTGGAGCTAAGATTAAAAGAGAAGAGGAAAAAAGAGACGAATTCTCGTTAGGTGAAATAGTTAGAATGGAAGTATATGGCGAGAATCTTTGTGAGAGTGATTGAATTTGCTGGTCTTAGGGGAGAGGTCCATGAAGTGGGGTGTCGTAATGATAGGCTTGAATTTTGTGTTTGGTGAATAAATAAACCAATGTGACATGTTGTTAGTATTCCTTGAATTAAGACATAAGTTTATGGAATTATATTGATGAGGTAAGGTGATTTCTTAATGTGATATAGAGTACAGGGTCCTTTATTTTAAGTTAGAACCTCTTTCCTCTAAGTTAGGATTTAACATAGGAGTATTATACGGTAGAACATAAATTATTGTGGTTAGATGTGCTAAGGGTAAATTGTAAGTTGGAAATGATGAAGTATGTTGATTAAGGTTGGGGTATAGACAAGTAGTGTCTCTGAGTTTAAGTCTATTCGAGATATCTTTGAGTTAGATAATGTTTCTAATCTAATCTAATCTTATATATCGAAGGAATCTCATCTTGTGTCTTGTACCAATCTTAATCGGGCCGAGGAGTCTTCGAATTTTTTTTTTCCATGCCTTACAATATTTCGATCATGTGCCATAGAACACATGCCAAGATTATGTCAATGTTAAGCTTCGTTATCTTATCATGGTACCAATGTAAATTAGGCCTACTCTCACCAAATAAAATCATGCCTTATGTAGTGGTGATAATGATTTGTAGAACTCATGTGCAAGGTTATCCCAAAGTAAAGTTTCATTACCTCATGCTCCGTGCTTATGCATTTCACTAGGGGTGCCACAAAGTTCTTTTGCTACCTTTGCATAATTTGTCAAGGAAAAATGTTCAATGCGAGGTTAAACTCTTTATTCCATACCTTTAGATCTTCAACAAATCCCTACCCATCATTCGGGGATGAATGATCCAAAGGGGGAGTTAATGTAACACCCCACATTTTGGGCTAGAACATAATCCTTCATTCCTGCGCGTAAAGATTCCAAAAGCCAATAAATACTATTCAAATTTAGTGTGTTTATTTAGTGTAGGAATATAGTTGAGCATGAATTGAGATCATAGAGGTCCCCAAACGCAAGGACGAGTTGAAAGCTTTTCTATCAATTGAGTTTTGGTGAGCATCTAAACTTTTGTAAAGTTCAATCGACCATAACCTTTGGTATATAGAGAATTAGAGGTCCTAATTTATATCAAATGAAAGATCTTTGAGTCATCTTTCCAACGATACCAATTTTTCCTAAATCCTATATCGGAGTAAAAAATTATGGCCGATTTACAGTGAGCTATCCAAACTGCCAAAGTGCGATTGGAAGGCCAACGGACCATTGTGGTAGCGACGAACTGTCGCCCAAACCATCGCAACTGAGGCAGTAAGCTCATTTTCTGGCTATAAAGTGACGTTTTGAGAGATGGTCCATACCCAGGGTGACGGTTCGGCGCCCAAACTATCCCGCACCTCCATTTAGCGATCTAAAGCCATTTTTAAAGGGATTTTTGGGTCTTTCCCACCCTTTTAACAACTAATTACATCAAATCAAAGGACATAACTCCTTATTCATCCTTAACATCAAAATTAAGGTTTTTCCCAAGAACAAGGAATCAAGAACCAACCTCTAAGTTCATGATTTCCAAGGAACGAGTTGAGATTCTAGTTTTCTCTTTAAACTAATTAATCTAAGGTACGTGGGGTTTTTCTAAAACTACATGGGCAAAGAAAACTCTTATTAATCATGTTATAGGTTTAGAAATCATGAACTTACAAAAGGGTTTTGGATTTACAACTAGAATTATGTTTTTGAATCCCTTCATAATATTGTATTGGTCTTTACGCTTTCCCTTGAAAATGATTTGACTAGTATATATGTATGTATGTGTTGAAGTCTTGAAATATGAATTTAGAGCATGAATTATTGAATATTTCCCCCCTTCTATTGTGTTACTACTTGATTTGCAGGTTATGGGTCCTAAATTGCATGATTTAAAGAATGAATCAATAGTCTTATTATTTTATATGAATTTTATGATGAATGAGAATTGGAAAAGGGGATATAATTATGATTTAAATGCTAAATGTGATAATTGAAGGAATTTCAGGAATGTTTTGAGAATTTGAGCACCACTTGTAGGAATTCTTAAAAAGATGAAATTTTTTGCCTGGTTTTGACTTATGCTTTGAACATGAATTCTCTTATATTGTTTGAATGCTTTGGTGGTTTGAATATTATATTAAATGAAAGAATTATGCGTAATATTTTTATGACTCAGTTATACGACTTGCAAGTCTTGGTATGTTGATACCAATTCAGATAATGCCATAGCAGATTTAGAACAGATTAAAGATACAAAATTTTGCTTAGAATTTTTTAGAATTTGATTTTAGAAAGATGCATGTTTAGAACATAATAAGAATGAGTTTAAGAGATGTTAAGTGGTTGCCCGAAGAAGGTGTGAGCCATAAAAACTCATTGCTTGAAACCATGTTTTACCGATGTGGATATATTATTATTGTATGCTGGCAACGGTCCTGGGGCGTAGGAGATTTAGATACTCCAACCCTTTCAGCCAACTTGAGTTGGCGCTTGGCCGTCGAGTTAAGGAAGGATCCCATATAGCCTGTGGGGTAGCAGATACGTAGGGTATACCAACTAGCTCAGAAGTAATACAAAGCATAGAGTTGCATTGACAAGATTGTTTTAAGATCATTTGAGATGGCCCATGTATTTTAAACTATTTCATGCATAACATTTTATGACTTTCTCTCACCTATGTTATATATACAAATTCATTATTTTGGATTGCTTTGCGTACTAGTACAATTGTATTCACCCTTATATTTCAGGGTTTGAGGATCAGTCTAGAGGTCCTGCTAAACTGTAGAATTATTCTGACAGAAGTGAAATGTGTAGTTGGTTAGCCTTTTTTATTCCGGAAGGCCTATTTCTTTTGTCACATGTTATTTATTTTGGTTTAGGTCCACTGGGGGAATTGTCCTAGATTCAGAAAGTTTGTTGATGTCATATGTAGTAGAGATTTGGCAGACTGAAAAAGATGTTGTTTAGATGTTGATAAATTTATTTCTATGTTGGTAAACAAGACTCAGAATATGACCATGATTCCGTCTATTATATTTCTTCATCCTTTCTTTATTATACGAGTATTGTGCATGATTATCAGATATAAATTGGTGTCCAGATCTATATAGTTCGGGATGCTCGTTACGGCCAGGGCCCTAGCTCGGGTCGTGACATTTCAAGTCTTCCTCAGTCTTAGAATCAGTTGGATTCAATTTGGGTCATCGTTGATAGGATTACATAGTCAGCTCACTTTTGTCCCATAAGAACTAACTTTTTGGGTAAGTATTCTACAGGGTTGTACCTCCGTGAGATTGTGAAGCTACATGGGGTACCTATTTCTATCATCTCTAATCATGGTACCACAATTTTCATCTACCTTTTAGCAGTCATTTTGAAAATGTTTGGGGACTAAGGTTAGTCTGAGGTAGCTTTTCATCTGCATATAGATGAACAATCAAATAGAACTATTTAGATGCCGGAGGATATGCTTTGTGCATGTGTGATTGACTATGGTGGTAGCTGGGTTGAGCATCTACCTCTTGTAGAGTTTGCTTATAATAATAGTTACCATTCTAGTATTAGAATGACCCCTTTTGAGGCATTGTATGGTAGGAGGTGTAGGTCTCCTATTGGATGGTTTGAGGTTGGTAGGGTGGATGTATTTAGCCCAGATTTGGTTCACCAAGTGATGTAGAAGGTGAAGGTGATCTGGGATAGACTTAAGGCTCCTTAAAGTTGCAAAAAGTCCTATAAGAATGTGAGGCAAAGGGATTTAGAGTTTGAGGTTGGGGATATGGTGTTCTTAAAGATGTCTCACATGAAGGGAGTGATGCGGTTTGGTAAGAAAAGGAAGTCTAGTCCCTGATATGTTGGTCCTTATATGATTTTGAGAAGGGTTGGTAATGTTGCGTATGAATTGGAGTTACCTTCTAGTTTGAGCTCCATTCATTCTCTATTCCATGTATCTTTGTTATGGAAGTGTGTTGGTGATCCGTATCAAGTTGTGCCTATCAAGGATATTAGTATTTCATATTCTCTGTCCTATAAGGAAATTCCAGTTGAGATCTTATATCATTAGGTTTATTGATTGTGGACCAAGGATCTGGCCTCGGTAAAGGTTCTGTACAGGAACTATAAGGTGGAAGAGGAGATGAAGTCCAAGTATCGACATTTGTTTTCCAATACAGATATTTATGCTTAAGCTATATGTTCTTCTTAATGTCTTTGTTTTCAAACTTTGTTAACGGAAGGATTGATTCCTTGGAATTTTGTTTTCTGTCTTAAAGGAAAGAGTAAAGAAATTTTGGGGGCTTAAATCATGCTAGTATTGCCTTGTCCATCATTCGAGGTTAAATGATCCATGTAGGGGAGAATTGAAACACCCTGGGTTGTGCTCCATAGAAAATTACAACTAGGGTTACTTGTCATATGATAGAGAACGGTGTAGGGTGTCCTAGTCGTATGATGATCAGTGTGGTTTATTGGATTTTGTCCAACGTATGAATGGAGCATACTAGTCCTATGTTAGGGTACTAGTGGTATGATGTTAAATCGTATGATTCCCTAAGTCTAGCCTAGGGGATTCTATTCTACCTAAGGTAAGGTTTCAGGGTACTTTTCATAGGGTTTTATACGAATTGCCCTTGGTGGTTGTATGTTGAACTATGTTTGGGTCCAAGGGATGCCTAAGGTATGAGTGTGGGACCACTCATATGGTATGGTATGATTTGGGGGGGTCGTACTTCCTGCTGGAATTTGATACAGTTTAAGTTGGGGTAATCTCAACATTTCCCCTCTTAACCTCTCATCACTCCACAGCATAAAACACCTTTTTGGGGATTCATTAACCTATTTCCAGTCAATCAAACTCTCTTAAACACTCTCAAATTCTCTATAGGCTCTTAGGTCATGAAAGGCTAGGGTTTCTTCAATAAGGTTAATTTGGGGCTTACAAGGGTGGTTTATCTTTGTCTTCTTCGTAATCTAAGGCATGTTACTCCTCCTTCATTGTTAGTTTCACTAAAGGCATGATTTAATGTATGGTTTTCATGGAATAATTATGGAATGGTTTTGGGTTTGAATTATATGTTGGGGGTTTTGGTCATAAATGGTTTGGTTATGGTTTTCCCATATTTTTACTTATCGTTTTTATATTGTAATGGTGTTTTGAACATGTGGTTGCATTATGGTTAATTGGTACTTGGTTTTGGTTTTGGAAACTTTATGCCCTCAATATGTTTGATAAAATGCATATGAGAATGCTTTTGTTACATTATTGAACTTTTATTGAAAACTTTGCATGGTATAAATGGGTAATGGAACCCTAATTAGTTTAAATGGGTTTAAATGGTTTCAAATGGTTAAATAGTATGGTCTTGTTGGTCATGGTTATGGGTTGATTAAAAACATTGTAGGGTACATAGGAATCCCCCAAACAAGCTTAATAATGAAATCTATGGGTACATGGGAATCCCTTATTCTTTTAAAAAGTTGGAAAAGGACATTGCTTACAAGCTATAGTCGGTATGACGATACCACTTCATATAGCCTCAGTTAGTAATAAAAGAAATTCGGGGTTTGATTGTATGGTAATGGTTTTAATTAGGCAATAATGGCAGGGTGTGATAGCTAATCGTGAAGATGTTAGTCCACTGGACGAATACTGGAAACTCATGTTTTCCAACATGAGGATTGGTCATGGAGACCATATACTCCTGGGTTACACAGGAATCCCTTAAGTTACACTTGTATATATGTATCATAGAGAGCAAAGGGTACACAGGAACCCCCTACTCCTATGGTATCTTCGGTTTGTGCAGCTAAAGGCATCTGGGCCCATTCAAAGGGTAACACTGGACCCATATAGCCCATGGGTGGTTCTAGGATATTTAAGCTACACATACCCAAGTTAATGGATTTAAAGACATTTTAAACCCAGTTCCCTTTCCCGGCATGGAATATATATATATATATATATATATATATATATATATATATATATATATATATGGTTGTGAATGAATATGGTTATTTACTTGGTTTTAAAGGTTGGCATTACTTTATATTTACCTAAGTACTTGCTAACGTTCACCAGATAAATCGTCTTCAGGTGGCTGTATCCCCATGCAATGCAGGAACCGTCCATACTTCTACTCCTGCTCAGTAATCAAATTCGGGGTCATCTTGTGTTGGATTAAATTTGTGAGCTTCCATACTTCGGAAGGCTCTATTTTATGTCATGGATTTCTTTTTAGATTTTGGTCATTTCATAGACTTTGGTTTTGGCTATGGTTGGAGGCATGTCTTGACCGGATATGGTTTTACTTTTGGATAGAGGCTTTGTGGGACTATAATGGATTGGTTTGGGCGGTGTCGGTATTGGTATCTGCCTTGGCATTGGTATTGGTATTGATGCTGACACCGGTTGACTATATTTGATTTATGATTGGTCCATTATGTTATGTTATAGATTTGGACATAGTTATTATTTTGGTTGTTGGTTTGGATTTGGATGGTTAGACTTGTTTAGGTGGTCCATGGTCTTGGACCTATCCCAAAGTCTATATTTGGTTAACCATGCTATCTTGTTATATGTTTGAAATTTATCTGACTCCGGGTACATGTTGGTTGGTTGGGTTGGGTATCAGGAGTGTCTCCGGTCCTGCTTGGACTTGAGATGCCCATTACGACATGTCCTTAGTTCGGGTCGTGTCAAATTCTCTTCGTGATCTTACAAAGGGAAAGATATTCTGAACAAGAGTCTAGATAATTTTGATAATGAAAAAATTACTTTAATCGTTCAAATATCTGAATTGGGAGAAAATTTTTGTGCATTGGCCTATCATGATCCGATACTACCCTCTAATTGTAACATAATTCTTAGAACCACAAGTCATCCCAAGATAACTCAGATACTAGCATAATGCATGAGTAACTGAACATAAACTTAACTAATTACTAAAATGATTGAGTAGAAGCATAATCATGAGATAAGTTTTTTTTATAATAGTGTTAAGAAGTTTTCAATATTGAAATCTGAAAGAAAGAAGAGCTAAAACTATATACAATAACCCTTTCTGACTATCTATGAAGCCTCCACTAATACTAACTGTAGGTAGCCGGGACATGACCCCCAACTATTCCTAATCAGTACATACAACTCAAAATAAAATATTAGTATAACAACTGACTTGTGTTCTCGAAAAAAGAGAACTTATCATCTCCTATTTAGAAGCTATGATCAGCCAGACTATAATCCCAATAATAAAAACCTGAATTGCTATCACATGACAAACATAGGTAGAAGAGGTATACGATCAATACTCTTAAATGTACTAAGTATGTGAGATATGCACTAGTCATAAAAACATTTAAAACAATATTAAAATTGAGGACATAAGACAAGTACTGAAATATGCATTCAAACATGTATGTATGTAACAACTATGAGACAGTTAAATCTCAGAATCAGGAGCTACAATATTTTGTAAACTAGGAAGTTGTAGAAGCATAACTATTTTATTTGATCTAAAGTTAATGTTGAATACATTGTACAACTATGATGAATGCAAGTAGTTGAGTTGGAGTAAAATGACTCTATATAAAATACACATATATATATTGATATGCAGTGATAACTTATAAAGTAATAGTATAAAAACTAGTAACACTAAATTATGGGTCATGTAAGAATATTGAGTCAAAAACTATAAGATGTGAACTGATAAAATGCTCAAGTAAATAAATATGTTATTGATCAATACTGTACTGAATAAGCTGAATACAAGGTCATGCAATATCTGTGTTTGAACCATGGGAGTTTCTCTTAATTAACATATAAACATGTGAGCTAAACATAGAGTTCAATGTATAATCCCCATTAGAAAGGGTCCAATACTCCTTGCCAGAGTATAAAAGCTTATCTGACATAGTACTACTAAACTAATGTCCAAAAAGACTAAGGTGTTAAGCCTGGTCTGGCAGATGACCTTTTAGAACTTATGGTGGTGTCGTAGTTCTGGGACTTAGGGCTTCTACTAAATGTCTTGGCATAACTGACGGATGCGCCTTTATCTTTGCATCTGCCTGGTGCTAAGTACTACTCCTAACTGAATATAAGTTGATATATTGAGCAAATAAATAACACTTAAGTTCTGAGACTAAATTATAAGTGTTTTATCTAAAAACATTTAAATCATAAAAACTAGAGGACTAAGTATTCAACTGATAATGCATAATATCCTAAGTCATCGGGTGTTCATAATCTGCCATCTCTGAAGAATGCAACTAATAATGACAATTAAAAAAATTGAAAGGAAAAAAGAGAAATTTAGCGCACAAGTCTAAATTACTGAATATCAATATACTGAGGAGCCATAAAATTATATCCCTATAATTATAATGAATTTTATGGGTAACATGTCATGCCAAACTAATATAGAATAAAATCTATCAAATCATGATAAATAATGATTAATCTTGAAAATAGATGCATCATACATAGCTTGATCATATGATTGAAATCTTATAGTAATATTATGTAAAACATGTATGGATATGAGAAAAATGTGAATTATATAATATAGCCATAAGAAATCCTTAGTAATCATGAGAACATGCTCATGAATGAAAAATATATTATGAATAACTAATTTTTAAGCTTGGAATACTAATTGGGTAACAACCTTAGTTAATGGGAATAATAAAAATCATGAATGGTAAACCACAATTTATGGATAAGGATGAAAGAAGATCCTAATTGAAAACCCAAATACCTTATTAATTTTAATTCTTGAACAAAAGTTTGGAGGATTTGAACTTGAAGATGAAGAACGCTACTATCATGCTTTGGCAGAAGAGGGGTCTCTTATTTCTCATGTTTCTATTAATAATTTCATGTTTTATGAATAGAATGAGGGATTAGGAGTACTTTAGGATTTATATTCAACAATAGAATAGATTCAAAGATGTAGTTTAGATGGTTAAAAGATAGGAATATACCAAAATACCACTCTAAAAACGTTGTTGAAAATCTGATTTTTGACCTCAGACGCACTCTCCCATAATCGTTGGTCGTAAACACGATCGTGGTATTGAATCTTTTATCATAGGTGATTTTTTATTTCTATGGAATTTATTAGATGAGCACATCCCACGATCTTTCAATCTATCCATGATCTTGGGATCCTGGTCATGGTTTAGGACATCAAATGTGACAACTTAACAATTCTTTAGTAAAATGATCATAACATTTTACCTCGATGTTGGATTGATAATACATTGGATAAGTCAGAAATAAGACTCAAATACCTTTCATTTTGTGTGTTTTTTGAGCTTCATAATTCTTTATATTCTAGAAGTTAGACTCATTTGAAGTTGACTATGAAAATATTCTACGTGAGAATTCAACTGATAATAAAGTTTTCAACTTGTCTATGAGCTAGGAGTTACTTGAAGCCTTAATTAATGTCTAAATATGTTATCATACTATCAAATCACTAAGTTTGGTTTTATATATTATTGAATAATGTTTTTAATCTTAACTTAAACTTTTGGGATGTTACATGGCCTCTAAAAATATTGACCTAATGGAAAAGTTGAGAAAGCCTTTTGAGTCTGTTTCAAAGGGTAACAATGAAGAAAATCATCTTCAATTTGAGTTTGAATAGAGATTAGTTCAATCTCAAGTAAATCTTATAGCCTCTCTTGAAAGAAATGTTGATCTAGAGAGGGACCTAGTTTGCATTAAGAAATAACTTAATAAATCTCTCAAATAGACTGCATCATCTTAAATCCTAGCCGATTTAAATAGTCAGAGGAATAACAATGGAAAAGGACTAGATTGTCAAAAGGTTAATCCCCCTTATAATCCCTACAATAAATATGTGCCAGTATCTAGTAATTTACTGTATACTCATTGTGAAAATCACTTCAAGAGAGATTGTCAAGCTAGGGTAAAGGTTGAAAAGAAATTTTCAAAGTATTTTGAAAAAGTGAGATGAGTTATAAGGGGACCTTGTCCTGCAAAAAAAATTAAATTAACCAGGTTGTCTTCTTGGAGAAAAAAGGCTTGATTGCTCTTCTATCCCCTTTTTGGGAACACAAACTTAAATGGGTTCCAAAAACTAACAAATGATCTTCATGTGTAAGTGGAAGTAATAGAAAACAATCATAGGTTGTTCATGTATAATGGATGTTCCTAGCATATGATTAGAAGAATTAAAAACTTCCTCTCACTGAAGGAACGTCAAGGCGAAGGTTTCTCATTATGAAATTGAAAGAAGGGGGGGGGGGTACATAATAGGTGTTAGAAAGATTGGGAAATCTTTCAATGATGAAATTGAAAATGTGTATATGTAAGTGGGCTAAAGTACAACCTTCTTAGCATATCTCAAATTTGTAAAAAAAAATATAACGTTAAATTCATATTGGATTGTAGCACTGTGATTTCAGACCAGTGAAGTAATTTTGATAGCAAAGAGGTACAAAACATGTACATTGCTGATCTATATTCATTTACTTTTGATGATAAAACATGTTATAATGCTCAAAGTGAAAATTCTAATATGTAGCATTGAAGACTTGGTCAAGTTAGTTCTTAACTTCTCCACCATTTGGTCTCAAAAAACCCGGCCCATGACGCTTCCAAGATAATGTTTGCAAACATCAAAATTTGTGATGCCTGTGTCAATGTGAAAAAAATTGGTCCTCATTTAAACAAAAGAAACAAGTAAACACTACTGGGTATCTTGAGATACTTTACATGTATCTATGTGGACCTATAAAGGTTCAAAATTAATGAGGAAAGAAATATATTTTGGTCATTGTTAATGAATTCTCAAGTTTCACTTGGGCCATTTTCATGAGGTCTAAAGATGAAACTGAAGTATTGGTGATTTTTGACAAACAGATCCAAGTAAAGTTAAAACAACAAAATTGTAGGGATCAGGTCTGACCATAAAACCAAATTTGAAAATGAAAAGGTTGAGGAGTTCTGTGTAGAAATAGGATAATTAGCAACTTCTTAGCTCCTAGAACTCCTCATAAAAATAATGTTTTTAAAAGAAAGAATAAAACTCGTGTTGATATTGCCAGATTTATGCTGATTGATGTTGGTCTTCAAACGAACTTTTGGGCTAAAGCTGTCAACACTACATGCTATGTCACTAATAGGTATTTAATTTCGTCCATTATTAACAAAACTCCTTATTAACCGCTGAACAAGAGAACGCCTAAGATGAGCGACTTAAAGGCTTTTGGTTGTAAATGTTTTGTTTTCAATAATGGCAAAATGATTTTGGAAAATTTGATTCCAAAAGTGATGAAGGAATATTTATGGGATATGCATCAACCAATAAAGCTTATATGAATATAACAAAAGAACCCTATATGTTAAAGAAAGTGTCCATGTCATCTTTGATAAATCAGGAGACATGGGAAATTTGAAGGATAAAAATGATGCTGATATATAGGAGATCCTTCAAATTCAGAGGGACAACCTTGATATAAGAGTCAGTGCAAATAAAGTCAATCAAAGTAATGGAATTGATGAAACTAAATAAGTAGAAGTACCACGTCCTCATCAATATCCCTAAACAACTTTTGATTCACAATCTTCTAAATATTGAGATTAATCTACAAAGGGATCTAGTATGAGTCAGTCAAAATTAGCCATAGAGAGATCAAACTTGAAGCACAAGTACTCTTATCCACTTGTTAATCTTATTTCCCTTTTTGACTCTAATAAGCAGAACAGGTCCCAGAAAAGGAAATTAGTTGTGTTCTCAGCCTTCATATCAACTATTGATCCCATGAATGTTAAATAAGATATCAAACATGTTTATTTGGTAAATTCCATGTAGGAGAACTCTATAAGTTTTAGCGAAGCAAAGTATGGCACATTGTCCCCAAACTTATTGATAGAACCAATATATGGTCTAGGTGGATATACCAAAACAAGCGCGGTGAGAATGATACTATAACAGGGAACAAGGCAAGGGTTGTTGTGCAAGGATACAATTGATAAGAAGAGATCAACTATGAGAAAAAATTTGCACCAATTGTAAAGATGGAAGCTCTAAAGATTCTCATTTCTTTTACAACCTATGTAGAGTTAAAGTTGTTTTAAATGGAGGTAAAAAATGACTTTCTAAATAGTTACTATAACGCCCCGATTTTAGAAAACCAGAATGCAACACGGTTCTCATGACCCCGAGGGACCACAATCTAACCCTTTCTGATATCTGTAACTGAGCACTGCATAATATATTGAAATAAATGCGGAAAATTAGCGGAAACTTGCCATAAGGTTTAAAACATCTAAAATAATCAATACTGAAAATTGAATACTAATATATCTGTCCAAAAAGTCTCTAACAGTCTAAACTATGGAGTTTATAGGACATGTCCCCAACTAACTCCGTCTACTGTAAATAAACTGAATCTAATGCGATAATAAAATAAAGATCATCCTCAAATGAAGAGGACTCAATTCTATGTCCACTACTGCTGACTGAGTCTGGACTGCTAATGGTACTTTGGATCTCGTGCTTCTGAACCTATGGTATAAGACACAATAGCGCAAGAGAAAAGTATGTGTTAGTACTTTGAATGTAATAGTATGCTAGATGAGGTAAGGCTAAATGAAAGGGCTTATGCATGAACATAACTCAACTGAATAATCATGAGAGTACTGAATGAGGACATATGCATGAATGCACAACCATAACTGAAATCATCATGACTATAAATACTGAGACTCAGATACTACTTTACTGATGTCAGAACTCACTACTAATACTAAGAAACTGAATAACTGAATCTTCTGATATTGATAACTGAGTACTGAAGTTGAGATCAGTCCTATCTAGCAAGTGATCTCTGAATCTTATAATACTGAAGATGATTAACTTAATCTACTCATATAAATGACTGAGTTCTGATCTTGCTACCATCGATTGAATAAATCTGTGATCAAACCTTTCTAATAGATGATCTCTGAATCTACTAATAATTGTAAAGAATGATTGTATCTGAGATCAGACCTATCTAGCGGAAGATCTCTGAATCTTTTAATGATGGAAATAATGGACCAAGTTTGAGATCAGGCCTATCTGATAGGTGATCTTTGGATCTATTAGTACTGATTTTAATTAACTTTATGTGAGACTAAGCCTATCTAGTGGGTGGTCTATGAATCTTTGGAACTATCTAAGTTCCTTACTGAGATGGGTGACAGTATCTGATAGTCCTGATTTCTAAGTTCTACTCTGAAGACTGATACTGAAATTGCAACTATGGGAGTTCTCAGTTAACCAACATGCCCAGAATCTGATCAAGTGGGGTCCAACCTGTAACCCCAGCTGGAAGGGTGTCAGTACTATGCCACAGATAAATACATCTTCTATGATCAAGCCTCTCTAACGAGTGACCCTGAATAGGAAATCAAGCCTAAGGCAATATGATAGTAAAGCCTTAATCTAACAGGTGACTCCTGGTCCTACGCTGGCTATGCAGTTTTGGAATTTAGGGATTGTTACTAACTACCTGCCTCTCTAACGCGAAAGCCGTCATCTCTGCACTCGCTTGGTGCTAGTAACTACTCCCAACTGAAGGACTCTGAACTGATTCTTAACTGAACTTAGACTGAGCTGAATCTGTTACTGATCATACTGGGTAACTGAGTTAAGCTGAGTTCACTTGATTTTGTAGGTATACATACATGGTGAGTTGGATGAAGGAGAGAGGACAATGGGGCAGACTAAAGTTAAGCATCTTTCAAAAATTCAAGAAAAGGACCAGACCTCCCCTCAAAGGTTTGTATCATATATATCTTTTTTTGAAAATGGATTATGGAAAATTTTATAAATTCCACATGTTTTCCCACTTTTCTGAACTATTATCACATTGTTTAAACTAAATAGACACATTAAATTAGACCAAGCATGTACAATCACCTTTAAACTCAAAGGCCACCTTCTCTGTTCCTTTAAATATCATTTTTTTCACTCCAAATCCTATATACTCTCAAAGTAATTAAAACTCTCTTATTT
The DNA here is from genome assembly GCA_030864215.1 of Capsicum pubescens. NCBI lineage: Eukaryota > Viridiplantae > Streptophyta > Magnoliopsida > Solanales > Solanaceae > Capsicum > Capsicum pubescens. The sequence goes on along the minus strand of CM061546.1, from coordinate 181,043,916 downwards.
CTATATGTTTCTATTCCTCTAGATATCTCAATATCTACATCTATTATTTCCCTTATTGTTCTTAAAATATCTCAACTATCATCTCCTTCTAAATCACTCTTTGAGAATCAAAGTCCCTCAACACTGTCTTCTTCGATGCACAGTACCTCAAAATTCCAAACTATTTTTTCTAAAATCATATATCATCCTTAACTATTACAAAAATAGTCATATCTATTATTTTTATCTATCTAGAAAAACACTCATTCTCACCACCTCATTCTCAAAGACAACCTCTATTGCAATCGTGGGTTAGTTGTCCCCGCTTTGAAGGTCTTGGATCTCTCATTGAAATGACTTTTGACTCTCAACCTGGTCCTATCCAAACAAAAGTGAGTGAAAAAGTTCTTGAAGGACTAGGCACCAATGAACCATCCTACTCTTTCACATTGACAAACATGTATTTGAAGGCAATCTTATTGGTGAGAGAGGAAATACATAAAATACTATATGACCACTGAGACATTGGGTCACACAAAGTCTGACTCAAGATAATGATCCTAGAATGAGTGAAAGTGAAAGAAAATTAAAACCTGCCCATGTTTTTGCTTCATTCACCTCCTATAATGTAAAATGGAATACCTGCCTCTAAGAGTATTCAAAAGGTATTATTTTAACCTTCAGAGGATGATTAGGACTTTGATGTGTCACAATTGACCTTAAAATGAGTTGGGCAAAGATAGTCAAAGAGAAAACACAATGTTGATGTTCCTGAGAAGGTTGTGAAAAGTTATGGATCAAGGGTCGCAGGAAATAAGTTTTTAAGTGATGTGATAAAAGCAAAAAAGTTTGCCACCACAAACAAACAATTATTGTGAAAGGCCTCAATGGTTGATAAGGTTACCATATGTGCAGTCAAGGTTGTTGTTGTGAAGGATGAAAAAAGAAAGATGAATTAATTTAGATATTGTACTAGCAATAAATAAAAGGCAGAAGGGAGGTGGTTCTATTAAAAAAATATTACTATAAAAGAAAAAATCCAAGGATGATACTAGGATAAAGAGAATCACAGTAAAAAAAAGAGACAACTAATCATTCAGAGACACCTAACACTAAAACTATTTAATCACTCTAGCATAGGTGAACAAGGACACTAAAGGATTATACTATCACTCCTCAATTTCAAGCACATATTAGATGAGATAATAGTTTGACCGGGGTGGGATACTCATAAAGTATCTCAAGGGAGAATTTTATCTATTGTTTGAATAGAATACAAGGTCTTGTTACCTTGCTTGCCTCGCTCTGAGAAGAGCACTATTGATTCATAAGTGACCTATTCCTTATAGATTTATTAAGTAAGTTTGAAGATGTAAATCTTCCTACCATTATGATTGAGCACATGCACAAAGTTATGACTATAAAGGATGGAAAACATAGACTGGCCTATGCCTATATCCTAAACAGACTATTTGAGATTTTGTAGGTAAGATGTGTAAAGGTACTACTAGTTTTGAAAAAAAACCTTTACTATCATCACTGTGATAAAATATCAGTGTGTGGAAAAAAAAGTTGGGACCAAGTCCATGTCAATGGTGTTGGAGCTCATTACACATCAAGATACGTTAACTATCGACTTGGAATAAATGACAGCGGTATTGGTGAAGTGCAATGTTTAGATCACCCAGTTGAAGGCCATAGTGCAGTAGAGCTCTACTGAGGAACCTGGTACTAATGATTCTCTCTTAGAAGAAAATAAGGATTTAAAGGAACAAGTAACTACTCTAAATACTGAATTAAAGTACTTGACCAAATAACTCCTTTCGAATTATATTGTGGAAAATATATGTATAAACTTGGTCCTCCATTCCCTTACCCCTAATTCTCCTACCTCCTAGTCCTCTTTTTCTCCTATTCTTATGCGACCTTCTCTTTTGTTGTACTTGTGGCTATTTATAAATAGTTCTTGTATGCATTTTTATTTAGTGCATTATTTCTGTAAATTATGAATGAAATATGTTTCTTTGTCTACAATATTTCTTTTATTGTTTTAGCTTTGTTTATTCATGTTAGTGTTTCCCTAATGGCCATGAATTAACCTATAATGCACTTTGCTTTACTTTGTTTATTGTTCTTACTTTTTTTTATGCCAAAAGGGGAAGAATGTGCATTAATAATAGGTAGTTGGTTCATGATTAAGGACTTGGTCTGTGTAGATACGGGGAATGAATGTGATGGAAAAAAGGTGAATCTGATCAACAACGAAATATTATTGGAGGGACCTGGTAGATAAGGGAATAGTTTGTCATCATCAAAAAGGGAAAATTGTTGTATTTTTGGTTTTGATGATCAACAAACTATTTTTAATGGGACCAGGTTTATGATGTTTTTATCCAAGTTGAATTCAACTATGTACACCTAATAAACTATACTTTTCTATAGTTGGTTGGTGGCATTATAGTAGAGGCACATAAGGCCTATTTAACCTTCACCGGTAGCATGCTACCGAGTTTTTGCCCTTTTTTTATAAAATTAATAAGTGACAAGAGCAAAGACTAATTTTTATGATCACAAACTTTCATCACTCAAAAAGCAAAAGCCATGTTCTCAACAAAAGAACATTTCTTATTTCAATATGGAACCTGATGGAATATTAGCGATTCATTATTGTATTCTTGAGTTTTTTCTTTTATTATTACATTGTAAATCGACTCATATATTATAAAGGATAGTACATATTGACCTTCTATAAGTCATTAGGATGTGTCACATTAGCTAGAGTTAGGTAGTAAAATCACTTAACATCTAGTCAAGTTTGTTTCCATTATTGTTTGGTGTTTCTATTGGGTAGAATTACCTTGGAGTGTCAACTAAAGTTAGTTGATTAATTTCATATAGTAGAGTTGCTTCACGAATCATGTAATAGAGGTGTTGCAAGGTGGATATGATTGACAGTTTAATCCTTGTGATTACTTCTGTCTGTAATTATGGTTGTTTGAAGTTGGTGAATTTTTTTGGAAAACCTACTTGGTAAATCATGGTTTTTCCTCCCTTATGCAAGGAAGTTTCCATGTAAATATTGCATCTCTCTGTCAAGGGACCTGGTTTGTATGTCTCTATCAATAGACCTGGTCTCTTGAATCGCGGTGAATTCATACAAATCAACAAAATCTAACAATAGATTGGAGTTCATTTGATTATGAATACACAAAAACATTATATTGTATGGGGGTTGACCATGCCACTTGAGTTTATATTTTTGAGTTGACTTTTACTTTGACGTATAAGAATATAATATGGATATCATTGAATTTGTTTAAATATACCCTTTTGAATAGATCGACTTGATGTGGTTAATTTAGAGATAAAAAATTTGGTTCATGAATTTTAAAGCACATTTAAAATTGATGTAAGTTAATGTTTTGACATTAATTAGGAAACTTTTCTCGCAAATTGACTTATTTAAAATACATTATATATATGGCGAGGATAGTTGGAATCAGGTGGGGCTTGGGGGAGTAAATTTGTCTTATTTTGAATAGTTTAGAGGGGTACTTTTGGCCCTTCTAATTTCCTTTTTCACTTGGGAGGCTGAAAAGTAGCGAGAATTGAGAAAAAAATGTTGAAAAAAATGAATGTAGATTCTCAATCGTGAGGGCGCCACTTAAGCGAGCATATGCCCTTTTTTATACAAATATGAAAAAAGAATAACATCCATTTTTTTGTGCTAACGTCGATAAAAATTGATCAAATAGGCTCATCAATCATTGTCTTAAACTTATCACACACATCTTCTTATATTGTTTGAAACTTAACCTTTAATCAAGTGCACCATCTAGTCTTCTTGTAGTATGAGAGCTAAAAGGTAAGATTATACTAATTTTAAAAAATAAATACATAAACTAAGTAGTTTTGCAGAGAGACCACACATGACCCTTTTTAAAATGTAAATTTCCCCCTACAGTTATTTAGACAGAGTCACAAAATATTAATATTTCATTTTTGACAATTAAATTTTTGAAACACCCTGAGTTTTAACCTTTAGAAATTTCCTGAGTTTAAGCTTCTAGACATCATACGACTTAAGTGTACTTATAGTATGATGTGGGTAAAGTTTAGGGTCCTCAACTCATATGATAATCAATTAGGTTTGGTTGGAGTCTGAGCGTGGTACGAATGGAAATCATATTGTTCATATGTAGATGGTATGAGTGGTACAATCCAATTCGTATGTTATCCAATGTCCAACTCTTTTGATTCTATCTTGAATACAGTTTGAGGGTACTATTCTTATGGTATGGGTATGACTTGGGTAAAGGGGATTCATGTGGTGGACAATGTCTGATGTCCAATATTCTGTCTAAGGTACGAGTAGTGGGTGCCACTCGTATGTTGAATGTATGAGTTAAGAGGGAGTCGTACCCTCTTGTAGTGATTTTTACATTTTATGTTGGGTATTTTGGACATTTTCCCTCTTAACCTCTTTTGAACTCACTACTTAATACACTATTAGGGCTTCATTTACCTTATTCTTCTTAATTAAAAATACTTTAAACACTCTTAAATCTCTCTCAAGCTTTTAGTTCAAGAAAGAGGCTAGGGTTTCCTCAAGGTGTTTCAATTAGGGGCTTTCTACATAAAATCTCTCCGCCTTCTTTGGTATCTAAGGCATGTTACTCCTCCCTCATTGTTAGTTCAAACAAAAAGCATGCTTTCATAGATTGTTTTCATTGTATTGATGTTGTATTGTTTGGGTTTTTAAATTATGTTGGGGGTTTTAGTTGTTCTTGGTTGGATAATGTTTTCCCATATTTTAATTATGGTTTTCATGTAATATTTATGGTTTTGAACATGTGATTGCATGGGAATGGTCAATTAGTACTTGATTTTGGTTTTGGAAACAATATGTCCTCAAGATGTTTTTTTAAAATGCCTATGAGAATGCTTTTGTCACATAACTTGGCTTTTAATAAAAACTTTGCATTGCATAATTTGGTAATGGAACTTAAAGTTGGTTTGGATGTTTTAAATGGTTAAATAGTAAGGCCTTGGTGACCATGACTTTGTATTAAATGGAAAACCTTATGGGGTACACGGGAATCCCGCAAGTGACTTTAATAATGGAAACTACGGGGTACATGGGTATCCCAAGTGTTCGATAATCACATTTCTTGCAAGCTATAGTTGGTATGATGATACCACATAATAATGCCTTGGTAATTAACTCTAGTATTGGTGGTTTAGTTATGTTCTAAAGCTTTTAAATGGGAAATAATATCAGGTTATCATAGCTAGCCATGAAGGTGTGAGTCTAATGGACGTACACTAGAAAATCATATTTGCCGACATGAGGGTTGGTCATGGTGACCATATACTTATAGGGTACATAAAAATCCCCTATGTTTATACTAGTATATAGGTATTATGGAGGGCGAAGGGTATATGGGAATCCCCAGCCACTATGATATCTCTTATTCATGCGTCTACACACATTAGGGCCCGTTCAGGGGGTAACACTGAATCCATATAGCCCGTGGGTGGTTTTAGGAAGGGAAAGCTACACAACCTAGGTTAATGATTTAAATGCATGCTAAACATGGTTTCCTTTCCTAGTATGGATTATATATATATGTATGGATGTGATTGCATGTGGTTATTTACTTGGTTTTAAATGTTGGCATTATTTTATCCTTACTCCTGACTATATGCTAGCGTTCACACGCTAACCCGTCTCCGGGTGCGATATCCCCATGTGATGTAAGAACCAGCCATACTATTACTCCTGCTCAATGACATTGATCAGGGAAAACTTTATGTCGGATTAAAGTGGTGAGCTTCCATACTTCAGAAGGCTCCATTTTATGTTATGGTCTTCTCTACATACTTTTGTTATTTCTTAGACTTTTGTTTTTGGCTATGGTCAGGGGTATGACCCAATTGAATGGTTTTTTTATTTTGGCTAGAGGCTTTGTGAGACTACTTTGGGTTGGCATGGGCAGTGTCAGTATTGGTGTCAGCCTTGGCATTGATATTAAGGTTGACACCATTTGACTATATTTGATTTTGGATTTTTCCATCTTGTTATGTTATATTATTAGAATTGATATGGCATAGGGTATAGGGTGGTTATGGTTGGGTCTTGGGGGTGGTCTTCGGTCTCGGTTGGGCTTGAGGCACCCAACACGACTAGGCCCTGGTTCGGGTTGTGTCACTTTTAATTTTAAAATTTTATAAAGTCTAACTATGCAGTTACAATTGTACAACTAGACATTATGTTTATAGAAAATTTTAACCCAATGAGGTAGTACATATTTTGTAATTAGAGGAAAATCCTTTATAAAAATTAATTAATATTAGTTCTTGTGAAAAATCTCAATATGCCGTTGAACATTAAGAAAAGACCTATCTATGTAATATGTTAATAATAAGCTCAACCATGATACAGTTGTTACAAAAGTGCACCTTTATGCTCCTGTTTTTAAGATTTTGGATTGATGGTTTTGCAAAATCGTTTTTTCCATATGACCTATTATAGAGGCAAATGTGACCAAAACTAAATCGAACAATTCAATTAAATTAGGAATTAAAACCCGATTTATAAATACCATACCCAACCCATCTCCCTTTTATATCGACCCCAGACTCATAGATCATCCAAAATGATTTACAAAACCATCAAAACTGACCATAAAAATAATGAAATAAATGTGCTATATTAACTCAAGTATTATCGAATGACATAAATGAGTTTTTTTATCAAAGTTTGAAGACATATTTGAGTTTTTTCCCATAATACAATGCTAAATTATATTGTTCATATATTATTGCACTTTTGCTATTGATACTGTTGTTTATCTTTTTTAAATTTTGTTTCTTTATCAATAATTATTTTGGCATGAAAGAATTCAAATAATGATACTATGCTGAATTTTCATAGTTAATAATAATGGTGCTACATTTTATTTTTTAACCTTTTATAAGCTTTTGTTAGTTCTATGATCTAAAATCAAATATTGATTAAATAAAGGGCTATGCAATAGCATATATGCAAAAAAGGTTATTTCCCTATGCAGTGAACTTTCACAACCACAAGAGGAAAACAACAAACCTTGATAGTCTATGTCTCCCTCTCTATCTTTATCTCTAGATCAAAAATTGTAATTATTGTAAACCTAAATGGAATCGGAAGCCATTTCACAACACCCTAAAAGCAGCAAACCCACAATTTTTACTCATTTTACTTCCATTTCAAGTAACGATTCAACCTTGCCAATGCCTAATCTTCCTGCAAAAATCAGCACAGATATCTTGTTAATGCTTTTGGAAAAATCCCTCTTAAAATTTATGTCTGTTTCAAAATCATGGTTTTCCTTAATATCTAGCCCTGATGTGAAGAACCATCTTAGAAACAAGGGACACTTAATTAAAGGTGACACAAAAGTTTTAAAATTGAGTGTAATAACTCAAGTCTTAGTTATTGAGTGTGGGTAACTATTTTTATATTAATCAAGGGAATAAATTTTATATCCCCAAGTTTTGAGACTTACACTTGGTCCATCTATATAAAACCCTAAAACTAAAAATGGAGGGATAAAATTATGCTTCTTATTCTCCATTTTCTCTCTCTTAGCATTTTTTCTTCCATTATTGCTGCTATTGTTGTTGTTGCTTTACTTCTTATTCTTCTTCTTCTTCTTATTCATCATCATCAACATTATCTTCATCATCTTATGCTACTACTTGTCAATACATTGTTGTTGTTGTGTAAATTGCTGCTACTACTGCGATTAGATTAAACTTTTGGAGCCAATTTTGTTCGTATATAATTAGGCATTACTTATAGGTGATTTTAGTAAGTAAAATTAATGATTTTTAGTTTAATTTCTCATCTGGTATACCTGTTACTTTTTTTAACAATTTTCACTAGTCTATCCAATAACTATTGTATATAAATATAACATCTATTGGATTGTTTACACTACTGTTAAATTCTTTCCAATAAATAACTAATCTGTTGCAACAGATTAGTTATCTGTTGCAACAAATAAGTTATCTGTTGCAATACATGACCTAGCTATTTTATCATATGACCTAATTGTTAGATTCATGTTACAACAACCCAATATAGCAAGTAGGTCATCCATTGCAACAAATGATTGCAATAAATAATTGCAACAGATCTTTTGTTGCAACAGATGACCTACTTGTTAGATTTATGTTGCAGCAACTCAATCCAATAGGTAAGTCATTTGTTGCAATAGATGACCTAGCTGTTGCAATAGACGAGTCATCTGTTTCAATAAATGACTTACCTATTTGATTGAGCTACTGATTCTGAACATACACCCAACAGGTATGTAATCTGTTGTAGTATATCTATCATCTGTTGCAAAAGATGAATCATCTATTGCAAGAGATACTCATCCATTGGGACATTAATAGTGCATAAACTTTGTTGTTGTACATAGCCACTCAACTTTACTATAATATTATTATTAATATTTTAAACAAATTTCTTTAGGTACCATTTATGGAGGATTCAATAACAATTTATGTTGATTATCATAGTGACGTTGTCATGGAAAAACAAATCACAACATACATTAATTTAGGAAGTAAGTTATTGGTATGTAAAATAGCCAATTACAAGTTCAGTATCACTGGTCATGGTGATGTTCTCATAGTGGATCTTCAAAGAACTTGTACATGTAGAGTATTTGACTAGGACAAAATACCTTGTCCAAATGCTATGGTGGCGCTCCCATCCCAATATGGTGCATAATTTGAAAATCAGATAAATATGTAATTATATCAATATTATTTGGTGAAAAAAATACATAATTAATATTAATTTGGTGCCTCTTGAGGATTCTTGAATTGTTCATGTGGAGATTATGGAGAGAGAAATACCTCCTCCATATGTTGACCCAAGCAAAATGCAAAGAAGGCGAATAAAGATGACTCCTGAAGTTAGGAAATCATTTCTAACAAGAAAAAATAAATGCTCCATATGTTAGACGATTGGCCACAAAAGAATTACATGCCTGAATCAAAATGCTCCATAATTATTGTAATAGCGAATAGTCTTGTTGTTGATTTAATTATGAACTTGATAATTTTAACACATTTTAGTTGGTAATATATGTTATTCATTATATAAAATATATTTTCGTTTATGATCCAACAATTATTGAATATCAGAAAAACAAAAAAATTACAATTAATTTATGCATTATTGAAAAAGATAATAAGAAATTTAACAAATACAACATAATACAAAAATATTTCTAGAAGATGGCCTATTTATTTGTAATACCCCGTATGCTCTAAACTAGAAAATGAACTTTTGTTCTTATGTATGTTGACTCTAATCCCATGAATTTCTTTTGAATTTACGTATCATTATCTTTATCCTAGTGTGTGAAGTTATTTCTAGGTGAAAAATGTTAATAAGAATAACTTAGAACAAAGTTGATCCAAGATCCTTTTATTCGTCCAAAGTTTGACATTCGATTCTACAAGGGTATAAATTTAATGTATATAACTTTTCATATACATAGAATTTTTAATCTCATGACCCATCAAATTGTAGATAATTGGGTCAGCTTTCCAATGATACCAATTTCTCTTTAATCTCATACCCGAGAAAAAAGTTATAGCCATTTTTGTGAGATAGGCAGTAGCTGTAAACGATTAGCATGCGATGCATGCTCCATTTCACCCCTGAGTGAGAATGCGATGTAGCATGCGACACACGCTCTATTTTGATTCTCCAGTGCATATGACGTACGCTCCATTTAACCACTGAGGTGTCCAGCTTTCAATCATGTTTTTATATGGATATTTTAGTCCTTTTCCCTTCACCCAATTCGGCCAAAACACAGGATTTTGGTCCCAGGAGAGTATTATTTGCCTCTTATTTCACTATTCTCTCAAATTAAAGCACCCCTATGTTAAGAAAAAAAACTTAGCCTCTTCAAGATTCAAGACCTTCTTTTAAAAAAACTAAGAACTAAAGTGCTCCAATCCAAGAAAGTTTTCAAGAAAGTTGTTCTCTTTCAAGATTTAAGTTTCAAGGTATGTTAGATGTGCATCCATGGATACTTTTCACTCATGGAGACCAAGAATCCATTTTCAAGTTTGAAATCATGATCTTTACATGTTATCATGAATTATATCCATGAACTCCCATAAATTTTGAGGTTACACCATGTTTACATGTGTTTTCATTGAAATTTTCCCTTGACATGTTTGAAGGATGAAAAATTGCATGTTGAATCGTTAAACCACGATTTTAGTATTAAAGTTATGTTATTATCTCATGAATTAAACTATTCCCATGCTTAAACCCATGAATTTCAAGTGTTTTCCAAGAGTTTTGATAGAAAGAACCCTTACACATTTTAAATTTGAAGTATGTTTACCTATTTCTTGGTAATTTGATTTTAAGTTATGATTTTAATTGTTTTTATGTGGAATGTTTTATAGTATGTTTTAAATATTGTGGTTTCCATACCATGTTCATCTGAATTCAGATTAGAACCCTCTATTTATGGTTTGGTCATGTGATCGTGCTATTTTTTCATATTTATAAAGCATCCCTATGTTTAAGCCTCAATCCCCATGTGTTTGATGAGATGCTTAAGTGAATAATTGTGAAAAATGATTTCCTTCCATGATTTCTAAGCTTTCATGTGTCCCTTTTGTTATTGTTATCGAGTCTTGGGGTTTATGAACACCCAAAACTTAGCAGTTTACTTGGTCTCAGTATTCTAGGAATAGTTTCAAACACGTATAATCATTGTCAATTTGGTCAGTTATCATGTCAGTCAAACCTAGATCAGTTTAATAATTTGAGTTTGTTCCTTCTTTAGTTAAACTTAGTTCAGTCCTGTAATCAGTGTCATTCAGTTGGGAGTAGGATTAAACACCGAGCAAACCTCGGGATGGGGGCTTACCTGTCAGTTAGGACTGGGTTCCTAGAAGCAATCCCTAAGTTCCAAAACTACGTAGCCAACGTAGGTTATGGAATGTCATCCGTTAGTTTAGGACCAACACTCTCAGGGATCAACTACCAGTTTAGTACAGATCTCAGGGGTTACCTGCTAGATTAGGACAGACTCCATAATAATTTTTAGTACCTATGGCATGGTACTAGCTCCCTTACAACTGGGGTCACAGGTTGGACCCCGATCAGATCAAATGAGGCATGTTGGTTAGATGATACCTCCCATAGTTTTAGTTTCAGTACTCAGTTTAGAATTTAGTTTAGTCTTGTTTGACCATATCATATAGTTTATCAGTTATTCAGTTACCAAATTTCAGTATTTCAGTTTATAAACTATTTTAGAACATATTTTATGTTTGGTCATGCATTCTCAGTCATTAAAGTTTACATGCATTCTTACTCAGTACCTCAAGCTATGCATTCAGTCAATTATTACTCATGCACATGAACCCATGCATATCTGCCTAACCTCATTTAGCATACCTGTAAGTACTGATTGCATACTCATGTTTTATGCTATGATGTGTTATATCATAGGTTTGGATGCTCAAATTCCTGATCGTACTTAGACTTTCCAGTACATCAACAACATCAGTGGTGAGTCCTCATCTTTCGAGGATGAGTTATTTTATATTCTGATATATCAGTAGTTCAGCTATTTAGTCTTTCGGAGTTAGTTGGGGGTTTGTCTCATCAACTCCACAGTCAGATAGTTTAGTGGCTTTCAGACTAGTACATACAGTCAGTCAGTTTTTAGTTTTTATTATTGGCCATTTTATAAATATTGTCAGTATTATTTTACAGACATTATTAGAACTATGATTTAAAACCTTATGGCATTTTTTAGTTAAATTTCACATATGATCTTTTGTTATCAATTTTACCAGTGCTCACAACAAATACAATATCATGGGTGACCTTGTGGTCAATTATGACCGTAAGCACCATATGGCATCCAGGTTTTACTCTTGTGGCGTTTAAAACTTAGTATCAGAGCCTATGGATTTAAAGTGTCCTAGGGAGTCTGAAAGTCGCGTTGAGTAGAGTCTTGTACATGTGTTTGATGCGGCCATACTTATGGACAAGAGGCTACAAAACGTTTTAGAAAAAGTTTCCCTTATTTCATATCTCAGACCGTGCTATAGAAATGTCCTCTAAGAAAGTTATACATATTCTCATCTTGCTCTATTCATGTCAACCCTACCTTGTTTTAAAAGAAACAGAAACAACCAAGCTTACATCCTTACTGATAGTGATTTTCTCAGACAGTTCCCACAGATGTTATGGGATTGAGTGCAGGCTTGAAAGTATCCCTCCAGTGCCTTTATGTTCCAATGTATGAAAGATTTTATTCATGATTTATGAAAATTATGCATTTAGCCAAAGTCAGATATGCTTTTAGATCCTTCCCAAAAATCCCATAATAGCATATGACCTAGAGTTAAAAGTATGAACCCAAAAGTTTAGCAACAGTAAAATGGGGATAGTATTATTTGAATTCAGTAGATTTTGCATTCATGGGGCTAGTTGTATGAAAGGTGAATCAGTAAGCTTGAAGTAGTGTATCCAAGAAAAGAATTTAAGTTTTTTGATTTGAAAGTATAAGTTATTGGTTTAATGGTATTCCTATGGTATAAGGAAAATATGAGTTTGGAGAAGTGGTAATTGTAGGCTATGATGAAAGTTGTATGGTTCATTGAATGTTTGGGGATATCAATGTTAATTGTTAGAATCTAAGTTTAAATCTCTCAAGATTGATCTAATAGAAAGGTGAGTTAAGAATTCTAAGTTAGGCAGTGGTTATGTTGTTATATGATGATTTTTGGGGGCTATAGAAAGCCAAGAGTTGTGTCTCAGAGGGAAGTACTAGCAGTTTGTTTTACATTATTAGGTGTAGTCTTTCAGTGTGAGCTTATTATTTATTCATAATATTATACCCTAGAATCTAGAGTAAAGTGGTGGAAGTTTAGTTTAAAGTTTTTGATTAAGTGGTTCACTGACTTAGAATGATGGATATAAGCTAAGAGGGAGATGATAGACAAAGTAACCAAGTAAGGCTCCTAGATCCTAGTAGTATTGCTGGGATGGGTATAGAAGTAGTAGGAGAGAATGATTCCCTACCCATTCTTATCTCAGTGCAAGTTTTTTCACTCATCACGACATCTACTCATGTCTTACATGTCAGTTCAATAATCATAGTTCATAGTTATGCATATCATAAAGAATCCTGTATGCTTCCAGTCCCTAGTATAAGGAGTTTCGATTTTCTCAACATTAAGAACCATGTTACATGAATTTACGAACACCAAAATTAGTTCATGCAGCTCATGACTCAAGTACTAAGGTTTTACAATATGTTCAGTTTCATTACTCAGGTTACACTCTCAATGATCAGCAAAATTTAGATTTTTGTTATGTATATCCTTAGATTTGATTTCTTGATAAATTCATGTCATTGATACTCTATTCCTACGGCCTCAGTTAAGTGTCAAATTCCACATAGGGTTTATTCATGCTTTAGGTCCCCATGTTTTACCTTTCAATGATATCTCCTTATGAAATAATGTAGTGATGAGCAATTTCTTGGATGGGAGAGAGTAAATGTTTCATATTAAGGAAACATTATTGCATGCTTGTTTTACACGAGTCTATATTTATGAAGATAGGATTGAATTTAATGTTGGTGTGTATGTGGATAAATGCATTACATGTTAGTGAATGTCTAATAAGAGTTATATTTTGTTGTTGAAGGGGTAATTAGAATTATTTAGGAGATGGGAAGTTATGAAAATGCAGAGTGCATTAAATTCATTACTTAGACTAGTATTACAGTGTTATATATGCATTTTATAGGTTTGAGTAAGCTTGAAAATAGTGGGAGAACTCAGTCTAGCTCAGACTTCAGTAGGTCGAGTTATCAGCGCCCATGTGAATATTTTTAGTAGCCTTAAGTGAAGTGCAGTGATGAGGTAGAAAGTATAGTTGAGGGAGTATTTGAGAAGTGTGGATAAGATTGAAAGTTAGTAGTTGCAGTGCATAAGGAATAGTAACTCTATCCTAGCTAATGTTTTGTAGGCCAGCGTTCTATATTATAGAATTCTAGCCATGTTGTGATTTCTTATTCAAATGTCTTATTTAGACCATACCCAAGATTCTTTGCTCCCTAAAGTCATTAGAACTTCATAGAAAGCGTGTCGAAGAAATACTCTTGTTAAGTATCAACTTTCGGTATGAGTTAGTTTGTATAGTCAGTAATTCAGCTTAGCAGTTAGACAAACAAGATCCTATGGTTTTCCATATTTCCATCTAGTCATACTATCCGAAGTCTCGTGAATATGGCTATTCCATGAGGAAAAATATTCACACCCTTGTAAATTTTGAATTTAGCTCAGTTCAGTTCATACATCAGTTTCAGATTCCAAATATTCAGTCATGATTTTTTTCGTAAGAGTCCTGTGCACCATCTCAGTCTTTTCTTAGTATTTTAGTCAAGCCAGTAACATTTGGGGAATGAACTATCCCAAGTGGGAGATGTTGTAACACCCTCAAGTTTTCATGTACTAAATCTCTAAACTTTTCTTCACAAAACCAGATCCAGCCTGAGGCAGTGGTTACTCATAAGTTGACTCTCTCTTTTTTATTTCATTCATATACTCACCTTCATGCCATTGCATGCATTTACAAATAAGATCAGTCAGTCACCATGTTTCAGACTCAATTTAAGGTAACAAGTTTCCCCAAATTTCCTCTTTTCCATTCTCAGTTATAACTTTATATAGTTAGTTTCCTGATAATTCATGCATTCATAGATTAGTTTAGTCATACATGCAGTCATGTTTTGAGTCATGCAAAGTTTAATACATAATATCAGACCCTCGGTATTCTCAGTCTAGCGAATCTTATTTGAGGATGAATATTCCCAAGGTGGAGAAATTATAATACCCCATATAATCTAAGATAGAAAATGAACCACTGTTTTTATGTGTGTTAACTCTAATCCAGTGAGTTTATTTAGAATAGACATTTCATGAACTTTATCCTATTGTGTGAAATGATTTCTAGGTGAAAATGTTCATAAGAATCACTTAGAACAAAGTTGAGTTAAGATCCTTTGATTCATCCAAAGTTTGGTATTCGATTCTACAAGGGTCTAATTTGAATGCATATAGATTATTATATGCATAGAATTTTGCATCTCAAGACCCAACAAATTGTATATAATTGAGTCAGCTTTCCAACGATACCAATTTTCCCTTAATCTGATACCCGAACAAAACGTTATAGCTATTTTCATAAGAGAGGCAGTAGCTGTGTTTCACCCCTGAGGGAGCAAGCTATGTATCATGAAACACACACTCCATTTCGGTGATCCAGAGCATGCGATGCATGCTCTATTTAACCCCTGAGGTGTCAAGCTTTCAATCATATTTTTCTAGGGATATTTCAGTCTTTTTTCCTTTACCCACTTTAGCAAAAACACAGGATTTAGGTTCCAAGAGAGTATTATTTTCTTCTTATTTCACAATTCTCTCAAATTAGAGCAACCCTTTCTCAATAACAAAACCCTAGCCTCTTCAAGATTCAAGCACTTCCTTCAAGAAAACCAAGAACTCAAGTGTTCCAATCCAAGAAAGCTTTCAAGAAAGTTGTTCTCTTTCAAGATTTAAGTTTCAAGGTATGTTAGATGTTCATCCATGGGTCCTTTTCACCCATGGATCCCATGAATCTGTTTTCAAGTTTGAAATCATGATCTTTACATGTTAGCATGAATTATATCCATGAACACTCATGGATTTCACGGTTAAACCATGTTTACATGTGTTTTTGTTGAAATTTTCCCTTGACATGTTTGAAGGATGAAAAATTGCATGTTTAATACTTAACCCATGATTTTAGTATTGAAGTTATGTTATTATATCAGGAATTAAACTATTCCCATGCTTAAACCCATGAATTTTCAAAAGATTTCCAAGAGTTTTGATTGAAAGAGTCCTTACAAATTTTAAAGTTTAAGTATGTTTACCTATATCTTGGTAATTTGATTTTACGTTATGATTTGAATTATTTTCATGTGGAATGCATTATAGTATGTTTTAAATATTGTGGTTTTTATACTATTTTCATGCGAATTTAGAATAAAATGCTCAGTTTATGATGTCATGTGATAGTTCTATATTTTCATGTTTAAAATGCATCCCCATGTTAAAGTCTTAGTCCCCATGTGTTTGATGAGATGCTTAATTGAATAATTGTGAACAATGATTTCTTCCATAGTTTCAAATCATTCATGTGTCCCTGTTGTTATTGTTATTGAGTATTGGGGGTTATCAACACTCAAAATTTAGCTGTTTACTTAGTCTCAGTTTCTCAGAATAGTTTCAGACACGTATGGACATTATCAATTCGGTCAGTTATCATGTCACTCAAACATAGATCAGTTCAGTAATTCAAGTCAATTCCTTCTTCAGTTAAACTTAGTTCAGTCCCGTAATTAGTGTCATTCAGTTGAGAGTAGGATTCAGCACCGAGCAAACCTAGGGATGAGGCCTCACCCGTCAGTTAGGACTGGGTCCTTAGAAGCAATCCCTAAGTTCCATAACTAATAGCCAACATAGGTTATGGTATGTCACCCGCTAGTTTAGGGGTGACACTCCTAGGGATCACCCGCTAGTTTAGGACTAATCACAAGGGTCACCCACTAGATTAGGATAGACTCCACAACCATCGTTAGTACCTGTGACATAGTACTATCACCCTTCCAATTAGGGTCACAACTTGGACCTCGATAAGCTTAGACTGGGGCATGCTGGTTAGATGATACCTCCCATAGTTTTAGTTTCAGTACTTAGTTCAAAATTTAGTTTAGTCTTGTTTGACCATAGCATATAGTTTATCAGTTATTCAGTTACCAAATTTTAGTATTTTAGTTTACAGACTTTTTCAGAACTTTTTTTAAGCTTGGTCATGCATTCTCAGTCTTTTTAGTTTACATGCATTATTACTCAGTATATTATGCTATACATTCAGTAAGTTATTACTTATGCACATGAACCCATGCATATCAGCCTAACCTTATTTAGCATACCAGTACATTCAAAGTATTGACTACATACTCGTTTCTTGCTCTATGATGTCTTATAACATATGTTCGAATTCTTGAATTCCCGATCGTACTTAGACTTTCCACTGCATCAGCAACAACAGCCATGGTGAGTGCTCATCCTTCCAGGATAAGTTATTTTATATATTCAGTTAAGTCAGTAGTTTAGCTATTTAGTCAGTCGGAGTTAGTTGAGGGGTTGTCTCATCAACTTCACAGTCAGATAGTTTAGAGGCTTTTAGACTAGTATAGATAGTCAGTCAGTTTTTAATTGTTATTATTGGCCATTTTATCAATATTATCAGTATTATTTTATAGACATTATAAGAACTATGATTTAAAACCTTATGGTGGTTTTCAATTAAATTTTGCATATGATCTTTTGTTATCTATTTTACCCAGTTCTCACAGAAGGTACCAGTATCATGGGTTAGCTTTTGGTCACTTATGACCTCAAGAATCGTATGGTCACTTGTGACATAACCAGTTCTCACAGCAGGTTGTACTCTCGATGCGTTATACTATTGCAACAGATATGTCATCTGTTGGAAGAAATCAACCTACTAGTAAGACCTAATTTTATTTCTTCCAATAGATGACCCTTCTGTTGAAACAGATGGACCATCTGTTGAAATTGATGTCTATACCTGTTTGGCAATTTACAATAGATAATTCATCTATAGAAGCAGGTTTGGCATATGGTGCAACAAATATCTATATTTGTTTTACTAATTTAATGTGAAATGCTTCATATTAAATAATAATTGTCAAGAAACAAATTGATTTAAGTGTATTTCCTTCCAATACATAAGTTTAACTACAATCTCAATGAATTACATAATAATTAGCTAATCAACAAAGTCTATTCATCCTAAATAGAGTGATAAATTGACTAATTTGATGTGAAATGCTTCATCTAATACAATGACTAGTAATAAACAAATCGATTAGATCATAATTATGTCACTACACAATTTATGTCATGATGGTACCTTCTCTATCCCTCCAGTATGTAAGTCAAAATATAACCCAGAGTTAAACACAATGGGTTAACTTGGTAAAAAATTCTCAACATAGGTGGAAATTAACAACACAACTTATAAATAAGCATAGTATTTGAATAGATAAAAATAGTCAACATAGATAACATCCGATGACCTGGTAAAGCTAGTACAAGAGCATATAGTAATAATAATACAACCCAAGTATCTAGAAAAGTCAGTAACATTTGTCTTGAAATAAAAGACTGAACATAAAAAGATAAAAGGAAATAGTTGACTATGACTTCAAGAGCACACCCTGTCTTTGAATATCAACACAGCACGAACGTCGATCAACGCTGACAACTAATACCCAGACCTACACCAAAAAGGTACAAAAGTGTAGTATGAGTACCAAAATCATGGGTACTTAGTAGGTATCATCGATCAACTAAGCTAAACCATAGTATACATATGACAAAATGCGAGATAACATAACTAAGTCAAGGTATAGACAAAACTAAATTAGTTCCAACATCTCTATGGATAAATAAGTAAATAAACCAGAATAATAGCATAGCGTAACATAAAGCATCAACAAATGCAATCATAGCTACAAAATTGGCTCCCATACACCAATTAGTGATGAAAAGTAAATAACTCATTGCAAGCACCCATAGGCCTAAAAGTTACAAAAAAGATAGAATAACCCACCACCATCATTTAAAAACTCTCCTAGTACAGTTGGAATTCATCCACGTCATGCCACACTATAATCATTAATTGTTCATATTTATTATTTGCCAATTAATCAACACTTATCAACTAATCATCATGTAATAACTAATCCTCATGTATCAATAACTCATCCCTTATTAATTACACATTACTTTAAAACTAATCCTCATATAGCGGTGATGAGTGGTGATTTTACCACTCATTTGCACTTATTTTTTATGCACATCACCTTGTATTAAATGAGTAAATGAGTCATAATTGTGATTTAATGCACTAATATCCACTTGTTACGGGTATAGGAGTTGAAAAGACAAAGAGATATGGATTGGAGCTTAAAATGATCAAAATAGAGCAGAAAAAGTGCAGCTGAAAACCTGCAGTGAACTAGCCTCAGTTAGTGTTGTCGCGGTCCATGGGTAACAATCGCAGTCAGTCAAGATGGTTAATCTACCACGAGCAGGAATTCAATTGCAATCGCATAGCCGTAGTCACAACAAAACTTGCGCGATCGCGGCTTGGCAGAAATGTTTCGCCCAAGGGAAAAACTGTAATTGCATGTGGTGATCCTAATTTGAACAAGAAGACTCAAACCATAATTTGATGTATGAATCATTCCATCACATTCTTTCTTCCCCAATTTTTCTAGTTTTAGCTTGAGACTTTGTTGCCTCCATTTTTGGAGAAGAAAATATTGTATAAATTTTGCGTGAAGAATACATTGGAAAATTTCCAAGTGAAAGATTTGCTCACTTCCATTGTTGATATTGCAGAGGAGCCAAGTTTGAAGTAACATTCACTTAGATCTACCATAAATTAATTCAATGGTGAATATGCGTATATCTATGGTTATTTAGCTTATGTGTAGATAAATCTCCCTCTTGGGGTTATGTGTGAATAGGGGTCTAAATGTGTATGGATTGTTATTGTTAGCATCTATTTGGTAGTTCATGTTTATGGTTTCTAGTTTGGTTGGGATTTGATGGGTGAAAACTCTAAATACCCACATGGGCTTGATGGGTGAAAGCACCAAGCTCTAAAAAACCTAAGGCTATCTTCAAAAGAAGAGTTTTGGGTGAAGTTTAGGAATCTATATCATCCTTGAAAAAGAGATGTGGAGACTGAAGCAATGATAGATAATTATTTGTGTAGTTTGATAAATTCTCACTATCTTAAAAATAAGGGTGAAAGTGAGGTTGACTATGCCTTGGGTGTCATCCTAGAAATAGGGATGCCTTGATTGAGGTTGTGGTTGTTAATTGTTGAACACATCCATTAGCTAATCAAAAGGATCAATGGGTGAAAGTTTAGTGTTTTGTTGAAAGACTAGCATCAAAATCTATAACCAAACCTACCTATATTAGACTTACTAAATAGATGTTGATGACTAAATCCCACGTGTCACTTCCTTAGTAATGAATAATCCCAAGATCCATGCATAGTTTTTAAAACTCTAATTATTCGTAGCCCTGAATTTATACTAGAAAATACCAAAAATAAACATTACTATAGGAACTTACCTCTCCCATTTTATCTTTTTGTACCATTTGTTTGAATTTAACTTGTAACTATCATTTCAAATTAATTTGATCACAACTCACATTGTTCCTTGTGGATTCGACCCCAACTCCAAAGTTGGGTAAATATATTAACGATGATCGCCTTGCAATTAAATTGATGTATAAGTTGAACGTTGTCAAAAATGACGTCGTGGCCGTGGAACAATTTGGTGAATCATAGTTACTTGCATGAATTCAAGCTTGTAAATATTTGTCTGTGACTTTTTCTTTGTAGGTGGATTTTATTTTATTTTTTCTTTTCTTGATGGCATCTTCTAACAAGTATGAGTTTAATTATTGGAATTCATATCTTGACCCTCTATGTTCGTATTTTTATGGACCGCACTTTAGGAGAGATTGTAAGTATGCTCCTCGAGGAGAGATTTTACCACCTCCATCCTATTGGGAGTATGGTTTCTTTATGTGCGGCGGTCTGTAAGGACATTGCGATGAGTGTCCAAACACCCCACCCCCTATTTTACTAATCAAATTGCTAGTTCTTCTTATGATTTTATTGGGTTATATAATGAGAAATAGGAAGAACAATACACTGAGTCCAGTAGCTATGACCCTAGGTTACTAGCCATCTTGGATCGGGTAGATGCAATGGGGGATTATATGGAATACATGTACAAAGAATGGACAAGTGTCAAGAAAGAGCTATTGGGAAAATAAGAAAAGCTTGAAACTATCACTACCTTTCCTAATACTCAAGAGGAGTGTTATCAAGAAGAGAAACCAAGCTATCATGATTAGCTTGGCAGTGAAGATTCCACAATGACTTTCCAGTCACCCCACTCACACGAGAGAGAAAAATCCATAATAAAGAAAATCAAACTAGAGTCAAAAGAAAAGGAAAAACAAGCCTCTTATTATGACTCTAGCTCATTTCGGGGTGATAATACTTTGGAGGAAGCTAACCCAAAGTTAGGTGTTGGACCTTGTTCAACCCACTCTTCAACATTGGGCATAGTGAATATGATGGGGATCTATCCTTTTGACCAAATGGAGGATTATAGGAAGGTAGAGTCTGACTCTTGCATTATGGAGTTTGTCATTCTGAAGAAATGCATGAAGCCCCATCCGTCAAAAGCCAAGAAGTTTAACTTTCGAAGTACATGGAATGGCATATTGATGTGCTTAATTTTACCCAAGGAGCGAATTTGGAAGATCGATTTAAAGTCAGGTAAAAGGTCTAAGTCTTCAAAATGGCGAGATCGTAGCTTTCTTGCAATTTTACCACCTCTTGCAAGTTTTATCTTGGAAGATTTGAATTTTATCTCCATCTCCCACTCATTTTCATATTGAACAAAAGTTGGGACGGATATTCAAATCTTCAAAGTGGCAACGTAAAAGGAAGTAGTGGAAACGTCAAGCTACGACATTAAACTAAGCGCTCGATAGGAGGCAACCCATCATGCCACAAAAAGTGGCACGTATCCTTTCCTTTTTATATATTTTAAAGTAAAATAAATGCTTGTTTGTGTGCATGCATAATACATAGAATTTTGGGGTGCCAAGAGAATTCTTTTTTGAATTTAGAAAGGAATGTGTGGAATTGGAAATTTGGATTGAGCAGAAAACCTGGTTGATAGGTCTCAGTTACTATGACCGCAGTCCGTACCACCTCAATCATGGAGGATGCATGATCTCAATCGCGTAACTAGGATTGCGACCGCAGTCAACTCAGTTTAAAAGGCCATCCATTTTTCCATTTTCTCCCATACCCCTTTCAAAATTTCTTTCAAAATTCTCTCCAGTTGTTGGGATTCCATTTCATATTCTAGCACCAACTCCTTATTCAGCATCAACTAAATCAGCAAGTTGTTGGGTTTTCCTTAGTTTTGATATGAAATTGCATGTTTAGAACTTGTAGTATAGAAAATGTCTTGAATTAGTGTATCCTTTAGAAAATACTTGTGTATTAGTGATTGGTGTGGTGGTTGGCTACAATAGATTATGTACACACGGTTGGGGAAGTCTTAAGTACCCAAAATTGAGCCTTAAATGTCTTAGATTAAAGTGTACACCATGTGTTTGATTAAATGGCCATACAAATTGTTTGATTAATTCTTTTGCAATTGATGTTATGATCACACACTCTAGGCTTAAATTCACTGTTTAAAATATTGCTATGCCTGGTTAAAAGAAAGAATTAGGATTAAAATTAAAATTGAAAATAATGTGTAGAACCTGTCAAATTTGATCTCAAATACCACAATCGCAGATCTGATGACCACAATAGCATCACTGCGATCGCAGCCAGTAGTCCACGATCGCCATACCTGAGAGCATGATTTGACAGGAAGTAAACTTTCTTTACAACCTTTCCTGACCCTTAAACCTTCCATAACACTCCCACATGAGCTTATATATTTATTTTAGCATGTTTTTAAGTGCGATAATGCTAATATTTGCCTGAGTGGAATTTCTGTTAGGTTTTAACACTCACAATAGAAGATTACAACAATATCTGATTCATGACCCCAGTATGTAAAAGGCAGTTAAGAATGACCTTCGAAGAGACAAATTATTGTTGAAGAGAGGCATTAGCATTGAGGAGGTCCTAGAACAGTATCCAGGATTTTTTGATAGGGTTGTTGTGACCGGATGGATATGCTTTGTCTCGGATCCTTGCGAGGCGAATGAACAATGGGTGCGGGATTTTTATGCAAATCTGAGTGTTATTTCTCTTGTAAACCCAGTGATGAAGATTTGAGGTAGACATGTGTATTTTGGAGTGCACCAGGTAAATGACGTATATATGCTGCAGGATACTGATATAACAGATTTCAAGCAAAGGGTCACGAACCAGGCACCTGGATGGCTAACATTCTTTTCCCAGATAGAGAGGTTTCCTGGGATACAACAAAGAGATAAATCACTACGAAAAAATTCTCTGTAAAGGCTAAAATATGGTTACACATTTTTTGTAGTAGGGTCTCACCATGCACCCACATGACATCTATCGTCGATCCCGCATGGTGGCCTTCCTGATGACTGAGATTGATATAAATATAGGCTAAATTATACTTGATAATTGAGATAATACAAGATTCAGGGTGATACACTTCTTCCTTTCCCTTCACTTATTACTGAATTGTGCAAACGAGCAGGGGTGAAAAAACATCCTATAGATACCTGGGTAAAACCAAGTACTCGTGTCACCCCACTCAAAATAAAGGGCGAGGGTGCACCTGGGTATAGAAAGAAATAAAAAGTTGACTCAGAAAGGTCAGTAACTGAGGATCTCAAATCTTGTAGGCCATCCACCACTGAACCTGTGGATGATTTAAATGTTGATGCTAGAGATATTAGGGTGCTACTAGTAGGTTTTCCTCAAGGACAAGGGGAGACATCCACTTGGCGTTATTCATATGTTTCTGTTTCATATTATGAGAAAAACAAAAAGGAACAAGACACACAAAGATATACAGTTTCTAGCCTAGAGAGATCTTACTCAACCTTGGCCTCATATCACAGAGTCCTCAAGGCCTCACATAAAAAGATGCTGAAGTAAGATAAGAAAAGGGAAAAATTCTTCTACAAATTATGGAAACGGGTTAAGGGCCTATGAAAAGTCCTGAAGCATAATCCTAAACTCCTATCATCCAAGATTGACAGTGATGATGAGGCACTTATAGAGTAGTTAAATGCTAAGGATAGTGATAAAGATTCAGAGTCAACAGAGAAGAGAAACTCGTGATACATATCCAGGGAGACCCTTTTTGCTTTCACTTGATTGCACTTCCAGTGAGGCCACTGCATTCTTATAGTTGGGGGTGACCCTGGATATTTACTTTTCTTTTTTTGGATAATGTTTTTAGTTTATGCTGGGGATACTGCATTTTGGGGCACCCGAATGGTGACTAAGTTTTATAGATTAGCATATTTTTCTCTTGGTTTTAGTTTTTCTCATAGTACTTCAGATTTTATTGTGATGAGTAGCTTATGTATGAGTTCTCAGACATAGATGCAAGGGAAGTTTGAGTATCTGTGACATTTTATTTATTTTTGAAAAGTTGGGATCATTTTATACACCATTGGTGAAGTTTGAGTACCCATATGGTTAGTTCGCCCATGATTAAGCCAAGATGTGAGACTAAGTCTTTGGTTGTAGCCGTCGCCATATGTTAGCAATTTGTACATGGTGCTATGGCAAATCAAGAAACCCCCTCCGTCCAAAATTTTTTAAAACTTAAGGGAATGGATGTGAGCAATGCTTAACAAATCCTTTTCTCTTTTTTTGGTTCCATAAATTTTTGACTTATGAATAAGTGATAAATACTCCATGATTGTTTCCATCAGGAGGGATATTTAAGCTCTCTTTATGAATTTTACATGCCATGTGTGGTGAGAATATTACATTCATCTCTTGTATACTTGTGTTATCTAAAACTTGCTCCATTAGTATTTAAACACTAATTTTGAGTGTATTTGGTTGGAAAAATGATCTCAGGCCCTCTTTGTGGTTTTGGAACCCACTCTAGCCAAAAAATCCTTCCCAAGTATAAATGGAATCCCTAGTACCTACTTTGAGCTCTTAAACGTTTCATTGGCAAACTCATTACAAGTCGTGAACCTTTTTTTTTATATTTCTTTGAACCATACCCTCCTTGAACTTGAAAGTGCAACTTGAGGCTAAAAGACTAAGTTGGGGGTGGAAAAAATTGACAAAAGTAAGTTTGAGACTACGGAGTTGTAAGTGAAATGCGTAGTGTGCCTAAACTTTAAAAGCAAAAGAATAAAATAGAAAGAAGTCCAACAAAGGAAAGTTTTGCATGAAAATTGCAAGAACATGAAATGAAAGAAAAGTGGTGAACAAAGGAAGCGAAAAGCATGCATAAGAAAAGACAGAAAACAAAGTAGAGTGGCTCTTAGTCAAAAGGAGAAGTGTTGTAAAGTGTGATATAGATGCTGAAGGTAGGGTGTATCCTAGTTCCCTAAATGATATCCTACCCTAACCTGAACCTACATTACAATCTTAGAAAGTCCTTTAAGATCTCGAACCATTACCTTCTTTGTAATGGTGATTGAAAATAGGGCGACCCTATGGCATGACACTTGTTGCATTGAAATTACTTTTGTGAGGGGAGAATCTTGCACTTTAAATTCCTTGTTACTTGCTCGATAGTTTTGTGTGTGAAACTTTTCTTTCTTATGAGATGGGTATGTGCACAAGATGAGGTGAGTGATTTTTGTCACCTCCCAGATAATGAGGCAAGTAGAGTATGGTTTAGTTTTAGTCAAAAGGTGAACCACTTATAGATTATTGGTTTTTGTTCTTTGATTGCTCTTTAAAGTATGATGCAGCCTGGATTATTGCATTTTATAATGACAAGCATTGAGAAATTAGCCTAGAATAAGTGCGATAAGCTACTTGTGGTTGTGAATCAAGTCGAGGTCGGTATGTCATTTATGGCATAAAATATGGGCATAAATAATTGTGGCTCATGGTAAAGAGGTAGAGTTTCTTAAGTACAAGCAAGGTCTTAAGTTGGGGGTGTTGATGAGTGGTGATTTTACCACTCATTCACACTTATTTTTTATATATATTACCTTGTTTCAAATGAGTAAATGAGTCATAATTATGACTTAATGCACTAATATCCAGTCGTTGTAAGTATAAAAGTTGAAAAGATAAAAAGATGTGGATTGGAGCCTGAAATGATCAAAAAGGAGCAGAAAAAGAATTGTTGAAGATTTGCAGTGACCAAGCCTCAGTTACCACAGTCGTGGTCCATCGGCCGCGGTTGTGGTCAGTCAAGATGGTCAATCAAATGTGATCACAAAAGTCAATCGTGATCGCATAGCCGCGGTCGCAGGCAGACTTGCACGATTGTGAATTGGCGCAAATGTTCAACCCAAGGGAAAAACTGTAATTGCACATGCTGATCCCACATTGAACAAAAAGACTCAAACCCTAATTTGATGTTTGAATCATTCCATCACATTCCTTCTTAGCTCAATCTAGTAAGGGGTAAAACCTAGCCTACCTGGATACCAAATAAATCTCAAAAGATCTGCTAAATCACTGCTTTTCCCTTTCAAGAAACATCTATAAGATGCCAAGATATCAAAATAGCATTCACTAATTAATACGAGAATAATGATATCCATATTACACTATTGTTCTTTGGATTTAAAAATTACCTAAAATCTCATGTGGGTCCCATTTACAGAAAAACCATATTTCTAAAACTAACCCAACATTACCTTATGATCAAGGAATTATTACCCGAAGAAATGAGTGAAATTTGAGATAATTTAGGGCTAAAAATAAGCCTCCAAGGTTTTGGGAGTTTTGAACAAAAAATGGAAAACACTACCATGAAAAGGGTGAAATCTTACCGAAAATTGGAAGATAATTTTATAATCAATTATTATCCAAGTTCCTAAATCACGCACCATCCTTCAAGTTATCTCACTATTTATGATTTTATCTCTCTTTCATTAGATAAAGAATGAGAAAAATCATGCAAAACTGGTCTATTTATGCTCATACCAAGTCATTGGGTATTGCTATAACGTACTGACTATCACTATCACGATATATTATAGTTGTCACACAAGTATCTTTCATGACAAATGTATTGCGATATTGGTATTTTGGGCTTCACAACTGAGTCATAATCACGGCCAAAACCATTGCTATCATGATGCACCAAATACAACAGTAGACTTGGAATCTTTTAAGTTTTCACCAAACCCTTGGGATTTATCTAGAATCTTGTATACACAAATGGACTATCTAACCCTATAAAATTTGATGTTCCATTCTCAATGGCAGTGTTGAAATTTCTATTTGATGTTGTTTTAACAAAAAAATGGGTCTGCAACACCCCAGATTTTTGGTTATTGAAAATTTCTAAAATTTTATCCTCACTCCCCAGACTATGACTCTTCCTTACGAGTCGTAGGGAGTCTTAATGAATCGTAGGAACCTAATAATAGTATGACCAATGTCTGTGTCTAAGTTTCTTATCCTGATTATGAGTGGTAATGAATCTATATGAATTACATAGTACAAATCATTGGGTGTTCAGTATGAGGCCCAAATGGTTCTGTCTTAGATATGACTTAGACCCTAGAGTCATAGGGTCACTATATGAGTCATGTGGTGTGAGTCATAGGGTCAATATTATGTGTGCCCTATAACACTATTTTGACTACGACTCATGGTAATAAGTCGTAAGGTGTCTCAATGATTCATCATGAGACTCGTAACGACTGGTGATAATTATTCAAATTTTAAGTTGAAGGAACTTTGGACATTTTCCTATTTTACCCACTTAGACCCCATATCTATAAAACATCTTTGAGTCATTGTTTTAACACTTTAATAAATCCAAAGTCCTCTTTACACTCTCAAATTCTTTCAAGCAAAGCAAGCTAGGATTTTCTCAAGGTTGAGCATCTAGGGGTCAATTCAAGGTTTCTTCTCCATAATTGAGAATCCTTCTGGCATGTTACTCTTTCCCATCTATTATTTTGTAAGATCATGTATTTTAAATAGTTATTCATAAGTTTTTTATGTTGGTTTTGGAACATGGGTTGAGGAATTTGAATATTTGTGCTTTAGCAATGTTTTCACATAGTTTATATATAATTGTTCATGCCTTATTTATGGTTTTGAACTTGTGGGGTGCAAGGGTATGGTGCACTAGGGGATTGTGATTTCCTCAAATTTGTGAATATTTATCCTTAAAGTAATAATAACCTCAACCTCATATTATGAAATTGATTTTGAATATGAAAAATATGCACATTGAACTACTTTTAAACTATTGCATGATGTTAAAAAGTTGGAGCATAATGATTTTGAATTGAACCTTATGGGCTGTGTAGTTTCACAAGCTAATGTATAATAGAACCAAGGGGGTAGTGAATTCCCCAAGTGATGATAATAGGCTTGACATGTTGATATTATATTTCAAGTATAGTTTGTATGATGATACCAACAGTGCATGCCTAACTATGTATTATGGTTCAATGAATGGGAATTTGTAATAAACGTTTTAATGGGGCTTAAAAGAGGGTTATGTAGTTGTGCCGTGAAAGTGAAGGTCCCAAGGAACCAACGCCAAAAATTGCGCTAGCCGACTAGGAGATCTAAATGATCTGGAGGTTTGAGTTACTCTTATTATTATGATATTATTGGGAGGTTTGAGAACCCCATGTTATATAAAGTGGTGCTTAAGTAACCTTTAATTTATGCCAGAAGGGTTGAGTCCCCTATAAGGCATATGACATATGATTATCCTTTAGTTCGTACGACTACATAAACTAGGGACCTTCCAGCTGGTGGAGAGCTGGGCCTATATAAATTGTGGGTAACTTGATTATACAGTTATGCTACACAATCTAGGTTAAGATTTAAAGTTTATGCAAAGATTTTTTCTCTATCCTGGCATGTTATATATATGTGTGTATGTGTGTGTGTGTATGTATGTGTATGCATGTATGTATGTATGTATTTTTATTTGATGATGTGCATTGGATTGACTAGTATTAAATAATTACTCATGGCAATATTCAATCCCTTATCTCTGAGTTACATGCTAGTGCTCAACCTATTAACCATCTCTAAATGTTGTATCTCTAGGCGATGTAGGAACCAGAGATACTTCTACTTTTCCTGCATAGAGTTTGGTGGATCATCTAGGTTTGTCAGTCATTGGTGGAAAAGTGGTGAGCTTTCATTCTCTAAAATACTTGATTATTTCACAATTTTCCCTTTTATAGACTAGAATTGAAGAGTTCACATCATCATTATCATTAACATTGCCATTGTCATTGTTAGGATCAAGGGCATGTCCCAACTTACACTGTTTTTGATTTTGTTAGAAGCTTTATAGATATTGCTGTGGTTGGGTATTATTGGCTGACATTTCATAAAATTTGACTTTTATCTATTTTATCTTATTATATGTTTGGGATTCAACCATTGTTAGGTCTATTATGTTTTCATTGGCTAGGTAAAAAGAGGTAGTCTTTAGTCCTTGATGGACTTGAGATACCCATCATGGACATGCCTTGGTTCTGGTTGTGATAAAGTTGGTATCAGATCCTAGGATTGGTGTCTTTTGGTATTCACAAAGTCGTGTCAAGTAGAGTCTCTTTTATGGATATGTAGCACACCACACTTATAAAGGAGAGGCTATAAGGCATTTAGGAATGTATCCCTTTGTTGGGATCTACTTTTGGGCTTTAGAGTCTAGGGTGTGGGGATCTTCTTTAACTCCCATTTGTTCGCTTTTTCGATCATGCCTCCTATGAGATCTGATGCTTATGGAAACTCCACTGTCTCGCTTGATGAAAATATGGAAGGGGCTCATCCTATTTCTAGATTTTAGTCCTAATCTAGGGTTGCTGCTTCTGATTGCCCTAGCAGAGTTCCACTGATCCCCACTGATCCTTCTTATGCTGGTAACACTTCTACTCGGACACCCGTAGGATATATTACAAATTCAAATTTCCACTATTCCATTAATCTATTGACACAGTTGGTGATGTCTCAGTCATGATAGTCGGGTCCTATCCAATTATGAGGCTGAATTCTCTAACTTTTTACTAGCTCTAAGGTTGAGGATGATCCTCAAGGGTTCATAGATAAAATAAAGAAGATTCTCTACGTGATGCATACTTTTAACTCTAAGGTTATGGAATTTATTATATACCAACCGAAGGATGTGGCATATCAGTAGTATGAGGAGTGGGACCAGTCTATGGGTGACAATGCAGAGTTAGCATTGTGGGAGGATTTCTCAGGTGCTTTTCTTGTTTGCTTCTTTTCTCATGAATTGAGATAGGCGAAGGTTAAGGATTTCGTGAACCCGAAGCAAGGCAAGATGACTGTGAAGGAGTATGCCCTAAAATTTCACCAGTTATCCCGTTATGCTCTAGAGTTGGTATCTTCTCTGAGGGATCAAATGAGGAAATTTGCTTCTGGGTTGTCGCATGATTTAGTGTTAGAATAAAAGGCCTCCCTATTAAATAGTGACATAGATATCTCTAGGCTTGAGGTGTAAATGCAAAAGGTCAAAGATAACAAGAAGAAATAAGAAAAAATATGAGAGAGGTAAAATAAGAGATCTCAATTTTCTAAGATGGGTGGTGGCCCATAGAATAGTGGTAAGGATTAAAGGTAGTGGTCTAAGAAGAATGGAGGAATTCTGGTTTCTATTTTATGGCTAGTGCTCCTTATCCTAAGCCATCCAGTAATTACCATCTTCAGAATAATAGTGGATTTAAAGCAAAGGGTGCCCAGTCTTAGGCCAGTGGGGGATAGTCAGCTCCATCCCATCCCCCTTGCTATTTTTGTGGTTAGGTGCATTATGGTATTTGTGACCAGGGGAGGAATTGGTGTTTTAATTGTGGTTATATGCATGAGATTGTCCTTCTAAGTTTTCTTCTAGGGAAAATAAGGTTTTTGTTGCTACTTCTTCAGCTCCTACACCAAAGGGTTCCACATCTAGTTTCAACACTTGTTAAAATCACCTTTATACTCTATCTACCCATCAGGATTCTATGGTGCCTCACGATATTGTTAACGGCATGCTCAAACTTTTCTCTCGTTATGTATATTGCCTACTTGATCTCGGGCGTACTCTTTCTTGTGTGACCCCTTATATGTCTATTCTTTTTGGTTTTGATCCTGAGTGTATTCCAGACCCCTTTTCAGTGTCTACCTCGAAGAGTCTATAGGGTTTGTGTGGTAGAGAAATATTAGTGGATTTGATAGAGTTGGACATGTTAGATTTTGATGTGATTTTGGGGATGGATTGGTTGCACTCATGCTATGCATTTCTTAATTATCGTGCCCGAAGTATTAGTTTCCATTCCCTAATGAGACAGTAATTGAGTAGTAAGGTAGTTCCCTAGTGCCTAAGGGGAGGTTCATTTCTTATCTTTAGTCCTAGAAATTTATTTATAAGGGGTATCTATGCCATTTAGTCCTTGTTAAGGATTCTAGATCTAAAGGACCCTCATTGCAATTTGTCCCTGTGCTTTGTGAGTTTCCCAAGGTGTTTTATGAGGATCTTCTTGGTGTTCCTTCCGAGAGGAAATTTATTTTTGGATTGATCTTCTTCCGAACACTCGTCGTATCTCTATCGCTCCTTATAGAATGGCTTCGACTGAGTTGAAAGAACTTAAGATGAAATTAAAAGATATTCTATATAAGAGTTTTATCTGCCGTAGTGTTTCGCCATGGGGTGCTCTGATTCTCTTTGTGCATAATAAGGGTGGGTCCCTTGGTATGTGTTTAGATTACCGCCACCTAAATAAGGTGACTGTGCAGAATAAATATCTGTTTCCTAGGATTGGTGATCTCTTTGATCAGCTTCAAGGTGCTAATTACTCTTCCAAGATTGATCTTCGGTCGGGTTACCATCAGTTGAAAATTAGGGAGGTAGATATCCCTAAGACTGCCTTCTAAACCCAGTATTATCATGTTGAGTTTTTAGTTATGTCTATTTGTTTGACTAATGACCCGATGACATTATGGACCTCATGAATTGTGTATTCCATCAGTTCTTGGATTCATTTGTAATTGTATTTATTGATGATATTTTGTGTATTCCAAGGGTACGGTAGATTGTTCCAATCACCTTCTTCTTGTCTTGGAAACCTTGAAAGATCAGTGGTTGTCTAAAAAATTCTCTAAGTATGAGTTTTGCTTGAATGATGTGACTTATCCAGGTTATGTTATTTCTAGTGAAAGGATCACGGTAGATCCAAAAAAAGTTGTGGTGGTTAAAAAGTGGCCTAAACCCACGACTACAACTGATATTAAGAGCTTCTTGGGTCTAGCAGATTATTATAGAAGGTTTGTGGAAAGTTTCTCTTCTATTGCTTCCCCATTGACCAAGTTGACTTAGAAGAAGGTAAAGTTTATATGCTCCAATTCTTGTGAGGGAAGCTTTGAGAAGTTGAAAGATAAGTTATCTTCGAATCTGGTTTGGTCCTTACCCGAGGGTACCAAAGGTTTTGTTGTTTATTGTGATGCATTTCTAGTGGGACTGGGTTGTGCGTTGATGTAGAACGGTAAGGTGGTTGTATTTGCTTCCATGAAGTTAAAGGTGCATGAGAAGAACTATCACACATATGATGTGGAATTGTTAGCTGTGGTCTTTGCTTTGAAGAGCTGGCATCACTATTTGTACAGAGTGCATGTTGACATTTTGTCAGACCATAAGATTTTGCAGTATGTGTTCACCTAGAAAGAGTTGAATCTCAGGCAAAGGAGATTTCTTGATTTTCTCAAGGAATATGACATGAGTTTTCATTATCATCCATGTAAAGATAACATGGTTGCTGATGCTCTTAGTTGGTTATCTATAGGAAGCTTACCTCATGAGGATGAGGAGAAGAGAGGATTGGTCAAAGATATTCACCATTGGCAAATCTTGGCATTCGTCTCTTGGACTCTGAGGATGGTGGTCTGATTGTGCAAGAGGTATAGAAATCATCTCTTGGTGTTGAGGTAAATGAGAAATAGATCTTGGAGCCTATCCTAATGCAAATTAAGGATTATGTGGGTTACCAAAAAGTTATGGCTTTTGAGATTGGTGGTGATGGTATGTTGAGGTACGAAGGTAGATTATGTGTTCCAGATATTGATGGGCTTTGTGAGAGGATCTTGGGTAAAGCTCATGAGTTGAGGTACACCATTATCCTGGTTACACAAAGATGTATCATGACTTAACAAAAATTTATTGGTGGAATAACATGAAGAAGGATGTGGCCAAGTTTATAGATAAGTGCATGGTGTGCCAACAAGTGAAGGTTGAGCACTTCAGGCCTAGTAGTTTGTCTCAAGAGATCAAATTGCCCATGTGGAAATGTGAAGTGATTAATATGGATTTGGTTATGTGTCTTCCGCTATCTTGCTATCAGTTTGATTCAATTTAGATCATCATGGATAGGATGACTATGTATGATCACTTCTTGCCAGTGAATATGACTTTTTTGGCAAAGGATTAAACTAAACTTTTTATTGAGGAGATCGTGAAGTTGTGTTGGGCTCTAGTTTCCATATTATCTGATTGAGATACTCAGTTCTCATCTCACTTTTGGCATTTCTTTTAGATAGGTTTGAGGACTAAGGTTAACCTTAGCACTTCTCTCCACCCACAGACAGATGGATAAGCGGAGAGGATGATTCATACTTTGGGGGATATGCTAATGTATTGTGTGATCTATTTTGGAGGTAGTTAGATTTACCATTTGACTTTTATTGAGTTTTCGTACAATAATAGCTATCAATCAGGTATTAGGATGGCTCCGTTTGAGGATTTGTATGGTAGGATATGCAGGTATCTCATTGAGTGGTTCGAGGTTAGTTAGAATAAGTTGCATGCTCCTGACTTGGTTCACCAAGCTATTAAAAGGGTAAAGGTGATTTAGGATTGGCTTAAGGCTTCCCAAAGTCTTATGCGGATGTAAGGCAAAGGGACTTGGAGTTCGTTGGTGATGACTTAGTGTTCTTCAGGGTGTCTCCCATGAAGGGAATGATGGAGTTAGAAAAAAAGGGAAGCTTAGTCATCGTTATATTGGTCCATATTGTATTTTAAAGAAAATAGGCAATGTGTCTTATGAGTTGGATTTGCCTTCAAGTTTGGGTTCTATCCATTAGGTATTCCATGTTTAAATGTTGAAGAAGTGCATAAATGATCCTTCCTTGGTCGTTCCTTTGGAGAGTATGGGTGTCTCAAATTCCTTGTTATATGAGGAAGTCCCAATTGAGATTTTAGATCTGCAAGTCCGCCGGTTACAAGAAAAGGATGTGGCTTTGTTAAAGTTTCTATGGAGGAACAAAAAGCATGAAGAATCTACTTGAGAAGCCGAGGAGGACCTGAAGTCCAAATACCCATTCTTCTTTACTACTTCGTATAATCGTGCATGGGGTATGTGTATTCCTTTACATGTTTATTTTCTATATTTGTTAAATGTAAGTGTGGTTGTGTTTGGAATCAAATCCATCTTATAAATATCTTGCCCTGTCATTCGAGGATGAATGATCTTGGAGTGTGGGGGGGGGGGGTGAGTATGCCACGCCCCAAATTTTTGGTCCTTGAAAATTTCTGAAATTTTATCCTCACTACCTAGACTATGACTCCTCCCTACGAGTCAAAGGGAGTCTTGATGAGTTGCAGAAGCCTAATCGTTGCCTGACCAGTGTGTGTGGATGAGTTTCATGTCCTGATTACGATTGGCTCACCACGAGTCATAAGGAATCTATACGAATCGAATAGAACAAATCATAGGGTAGATAGTGTCAGGCCTAAATGGTTCTGTCTTGGATATAACTTGGACCCTATGAGTGGTAGGGTCATGATACAAGTCGTATGGTATGATTCTTAGGGTAAATAGTATGTGTGCCCCAGGACACTTTTTTTACTACAACTCATGGTAACGAGTCGTAAGGTGTCTCAACGAGTTGTCATGAGACTTTTAATGATTGACGACAATTTTTCATCTTATAAGTTGAGGGAACTTTGGACATTTCCCTCTTTTACCGAATTAGACCCCACATCAATTGCACACCTTTGGGGTATTATTTTAAATCTTTAACAAATAGAAAACTCTCTTTACTCTCTCAAATTCTTTCAAGAAAAGCAAGCTCGGGTTTCCTCAAGGTTGAGAATCAAGGGATCAATTCAAGGTTTCTTCTCCATAATTGAGAATCATTCAGGAATGTTAGTCTTTCCTATTTATTATTTTGTAAAATCATGTGTTTTAAATAGTTATTCATAAGGTTTTGATGGTTTTTTTGGAACATAGGTTGAGGGTTTTGAACGTTTGTTTTTGAGCATTGTTTTCCCATGGTTTAGATATGATTGTTCATGAATTTTTATGGTTTTTAACTTTTCGGGTGCAGGGGTATGCTGCATGAACTAGGGGATTGTGATATCCCCCAATTTGTAAATATTGATCCTTGAAGTGATAATGACCTCAAGCCCATATTGTGAAATTGATTCTGAATATGAAAAATATGAACATTGTACTACTCTTGAACTATTGCATAATGTGAAAAATCTAATGAAGCATAATGATTTGGAATTGAACCTTATGGGGTTGTGTATTTCCCCAAGGTAATTTATAATTGAACCAAAGGGGGTTGTGAATTCCTATAAGTGATGATAATGGGCTTGGCATGTTGAGGTTAGCTTGCAAGTGTAGTTGGTATGACGATACCAACAGTGTATGGCTAAATGTGTATTATGGTTAAATGAATGATATTGTGTTATAAATGTTTTAATGAGGCTTAAAAAGGGTTGTGTAGCTGTGTTGTTAAAGTAAAAGTCCCGAGGGACCAACACTGGAAACCACGCTAGCCGGCGTAGGGCTCTAAATGACCGGGAGCTTCGAGTCCCCCTTATTATTATTATAAAATTAGGAGGTTCGAGTCCCCATGTTATTTAAATTGGTGGTTAAGTCACCTTTGATTTATACC
Source organism: Capsicum pubescens (assembly GCA_030864215.1). Taxonomy (NCBI): domain Eukaryota; kingdom Viridiplantae; phylum Streptophyta; class Magnoliopsida; order Solanales; family Solanaceae; genus Capsicum; species Capsicum pubescens. The sequence continues at coordinate 181,008,095 of CM061546.1, read as the reverse complement.
AGAAGGTTTGAGTCTGCCATCAGGTATATGACATATGATTATCCTTTGGTTCATGCAGCTACATGCTCTATGGCCCTTATAGATGCGGGGGAGATAATCCGATATAGCCCGTGGGTGCCTTGATTATGGCGGTTATGCTACACAATCTAGGTTAAGATTTTAAAAGTTCATGCCAAGCCTTGTTCCATATCAAGGCATATGATATATATATATATATATATGTATGTATATATATATGTATTTGCATTTGATGATGTGCATTGGATTGACTAGTTTTAAATGATTACTCATGGACATATTTTAACCCTTATCCCTGAGTTTCTCAACCCACTAACCTCCTTCGGACACAGTATCCCGACGCGATGCAAGCACCGGAGATACTTCTACTTTTCTTTCACTGAGTTAGGTGGATTGGTTTGGTTCGTCGGTCATTGGTGGTGAAGTGGTGAGCTTCCATTCTCCGAAAGACTTGGTCATTTCATCAGTTTCCCTTTTATAGACTAGAATTAAAGAGTTCACATTATCATTGTCATTAACATTGACATTATCATTGTCATGGTCGGGGCAATATCCCGACTTAGATTGGTCTCTGATTTTGTTAGAGGCTTTGTGGATATTGCTTTGGTTGGGTATTGTTGGCTGACATTTCATAAACTTTGATTTTTATTTATTTTATCTTGTTATATGTTTGGAATTTAGCCGTTGTTAGGTGTATTATGTTTCCGCTGGCTAGGCAAAAATGGGGTGGTCTCCGGTCCTTGGTGGACTTGAGATATTCATCATGGCCAGGCCCTGGTTTGGGTCGTTGAAGGGTCCCATACCCAATTTCCATTTTCTTAACTTTCCGACAAATAATGTCCTGACCCGAACTAGGTCCTAGTCGTGATGGGTATCTCAAGTCCACCAAGGACCGGAGACCATCCCCATTATCCTAGCCAACCATAACATTAAGTAACTAGAAACAAATGAATTCCGAACATATAACAAGATAGAGCTGAGTTTCGAACATATAACAAGATAGATAAATCAATTAAAAAGGATCTAAAAATCCACCATAACAAATCCATCCACATTCTATTGTCCAAAAAGGTCTCTAAAATACCAAACATCAACCAAAGTTAGGACAAGCCCCAGACCATAACCAAAATCCACCGAAACAGTCTAAGACATAAATCAAGACAAGACCATGAAATGAAGGCCTTCCGGAGAATGGAAGCTCACCACTTCAAAGATAACTCTTGGACAATCCAAAAATCATAAACCACTACGCAAGGAAACGAAAGTGATTTCGGACCCTACATCGTGTGGGGAAGCAACGTCCGGGGATGGTTAGCAGGGTGAGCGCTATCATGTAACTCAGGGATGGGGAAAAATAAAGCCATGAATCAGTCAAAAATCATTCCAAAATCATATGCACACAATCATATACAAATATATATATATATATATATATATATATATATTAATATGACGGGATAGGGAACATCGTTTAGTATGAGAGTTAAAACATTAACCTAGAATATGTAGCTAAAACCATCATCTATACCCATGGGCTATAAGATTCCAATTCTTACCCTACAGAAAGGGTCCCATACATGTTATCCCTACGAAATGGGGTATGAAGGAAGGTCGGGGAATCCATGACCCATCACCATTCCACGATACAAATATATAAAGTGTGACACAAGCACACGGTCATCAAGACAAATCCTCATGCCAGTAAATGTGTGTTTCCACTATCAGTCACTTGAGACCTCCACTTTTACGGCTCAGGTACACAACCCCCTTTAAGCCTAATTAAAACATTTAGACATTCCCATTCATTGAACCAATAATTATCCATTAAGGCATAATGTGTTGGTATCATCATACCAACTACGCTTGCAAGTTATTATCAACATGCCATTCCAATTATTATTTCTTGGGGGAATCCACAAACCCACAAGCTCCAATCATTCATCCATATGGAGAAATCCACGACCTCTGAGGTTCAATGTTAATTATCCATTAAATTGGGGGAAACCATGACCCCCAAGGTTCAATTTAAAATCATATATGTTCCATTAGACTTCAATTCCAAATCCATTTATTCAGGGGAATCTACGACCCACATTCCCATTTACCATGCACCTAATGAGTCAAAACTATTAATTCAAAACTTGAATGACTCACAAAAGCCATGGAAAAAAAAATTCCATCAATAACATTCAAAAGCCCTCAACCCAATTTCAAAAACCATCAATTAATAACATGAATAACAATTCTAATTACATGCTTTTAGAAAAACAAGTTTCGGAGAAGAGATACATGCCTGAGATATCAAAAGTTATGGAGAAGAAACCAATCATTGAGACCTAGATGACCAACCTTGAGAAACCCTAGTTGTTCTTGACTTAGGGATTTGAGAGAGAAAAGAGAGTGTAATTGATTTGTTTATGGGTTATAATGGGACCCCAATGTTTTTAAGTCATAGGTCACCATTGGAAAAAAGGCCAAGGTGCCCTTATTAAAACACCGGAAAAACTGATGCCCATGACTGCGAGTCACATCACGACTCGCGATATCCGGTTACTAGTCGTCACCATGACTCGTAGTTTGAGCTGAGACACAGGGCCTCCTTTTTACTGTTAACCTTATGACTCGTTGCCTATGACTCATACTTAGATCTTAAGACTCGTGTGGTCCTAGTCTTTTTCAGAATAGTATCTTGGTCATTTATACTGGATTGCTTATGACTTGGATACCACGATTCGTAATGAGTCATTATGACTCATGAGGTACCAATCGTGACCATGACAGAAACTTAGGGAACCTACACTGGTTTGGCTATGCATAACACTATATGAATAGTATAGATTGTTCACGACTCATTACCAAAGTCGTACCCTAGGCAGTAAGCTCAAAACATAGAAATTTTAGAGGAAAAAAATATAGGGTGTTACATTCTCCCCCTAGGATAATTAATCACTAAATGATTAATCAAGGAATCCATTAGCACGATTATAAGACAGGAATGCAATAAAAAACCTTGAATAAAGTAAAAAAAACAAATAGAGTAGGAAAACACATACCTTAAGTATGATTATCCAACTCTGAAAACAAGAACGGATATTTGGACTCATTATCCTCTTCAGCTTCCCAAGTTGCTTCTTCTACCTTATGGTTCCTCCAAAGGACTTCACCAAAGCTATATCTTTAGTCCTCAAACGACGGACTTGCCTATCCAAAATCTCAACAAGAACATCCTCATAAGACAAGAAATCCAAAATACCAACATTCTTAATCGACACAATAAAAGAAGGACCACCCACATATTTTTTCAATATCGACACATGGAAAACTGGGTGAATGGAACCCAAACTCAAAGGTAAATCTAATTCATTAGCGATGTTTCCAACTCTCCTAGAGATCTAGTACAGACCAATATAATAGTGACTGAACTTATACTTCTTCCTAAACCTTATCACTCCCTTCATAGGAGATACTTTTAAGAACACCCAATCGCCAACCTTGAACTCTAACTCTCTTCGCCTCACATTCGTGTAGGACTTTTAGCGACTCTGAGTAGTCTTAAGACACTACCTGATCACCTTCACCTTCTCTATATCTCGATGAACCAAATCAGGACCAAAAAACCTAGTCTCCCAAACTTTGAACCATCCAATTGGAGACCTTCACCTCCTACCATACAAAGCCTCAAATGCAGACATCTAGACACTTGAGTGGTAACTGTTGTTATATGAAAAATCGATGAGAGGAAAATGATCAACCCAAATACCACCTAAATCTATAACACAAGCCCTTAGTATATCCTCCAATGTCTAAATAGTCCTTTCTGCTTGTCCATTCGTCTGAGGGTAGAAAGCAATACTAAGGTACACCTTAGTCCCCAAACCTTTCTGAAATGAATGCCTAAAGTAAAATGAGAATTGCGTACCTCGATCTAAAATAATGGAAAATGGAGCACCATGCAATCTCACTATCTTATCAAGAAACAACTAAGCATAATCCCTCGGAAGTAAGTAGTCCTCATAGGAAAGATGTGAACAGACTTAGTCATCCTATCCATGACGACCCAAATTGAATCAGAATAATTCTGAGACCACGGAAGACTAATAATAAAATTTGTATTGATCACTTTCCATTTCTATGTGGGAAACTCAATCTCTTAAGATAACTCACCGAGCCTCAATTGCTCAACCTTCACTTGCTAACAAACTATGCACTTAGCAACAAAGTTAGACACATCCTTTTTCATATTGTTCTACAGATAGATCTCCTTTAAGTTATGATATTTCTTTGTCGAATTAGGATGAATCATATACCTTGACTTATGAGCCTCGGACAAAACCCTTTCTAGCAGCCCATCAATATCAAGAACACACAATCTACCATGGTATTGCAAGATACCATCCCCACTAATCTCAAATTTCATGACCTTCTATTGGACCACATTATCCTTAATCTACCTTAAGATAGGTTCTAAAACCTGCTTCTTCTTCACCTATACAACAAGAAATGACTTTACCATCTCTTGTACGATCACACTCCATCCTTAGAATCCAAAAGATAAACTCTACGATTACCCAATCGATGAATGTCCTTCAAAAATCCTAACTTCTCCTTATCCACACGAGACAAGCTACCCATGGATGGTAGTGAAGGCTAACGTCATAGTCCTTGAGCAACTCAAGCCATCTCTTTTTCCTGAGATTTAACTCCTTCTGGGTGAACACATTCTGTAAGCTCTTATTTTCCGAATAGATATCAACATGAACCCCATACATATAATGGTGCCAAATCTTCAAAGATAAAATCACCACTGCCAACTCTAAGTCATAAGTTAGATAATTCCTTTCATAGACCTTCAACTTTCTAGAATCATAAGCCACAACCTTACCATGCTATATCAACACCCAACCTAGTCCCACGAGGGAAGCATCATAGTACACAAAAAAACCATCAGTATCATCGGGTAGAGTTAAAATTAGAGTAGAAGTTAACTTATCTTTCATCTTCACAAAACTACCCTCACAAGAATCAGACCACATAAACTTTACCTTTTTCAGAGTCAATATCATAAACGTAGCAGCAATAGAAGAGAAGTTCTTCTCAAACCTCCTATAATACCTAACTAAACCCAAAATGGTCTGAATGTCAGTTGGAGTCGGGGTCTAGTCCACTTCTTAACAACTTCAACTTTATTTGGATCCACCATGATCTAACCACAAGAAACAACATAACCCAAAATGTCAAAACATTCAAAAAAAACTCACACTTTTGAAACATGACATACAATTGTTGATCATTAAGAGTTTGCAACACTGCTCGGAGGTGATTGGAATAATCCTCCTCACTCTTAGAATATACTAAGATATCATTAATAAACACAATCAATGATGAATCCAAAAACTATCTAAATACCTGGTTCATGAGATCCATAAATGCAGTCAGAGCATTAGTCATTCCAAATGACATCACGAGAAACTCATAAACACCAAATTACGTTCAGATAGCAGTCTTAGGGATATCCTCCAGCCTAATCATCATTTAATTTTAACTAGACTGAAGATCAATCTTAGAAAAATATCTAGCACCTTAAACTAGTCAAAGAGATCATCTATCCTAAGAAGAGGATACTTATTCTTCACTGTCACCTTATTCAACTTTGTAGTCTATACACATCCGAAAAGACCCATCTTTCAAACATAAAAAGCATTGGAGCACCTCATAGGGACACACTAGGATAGATGAAACCCTTATCTAGTAGATCATTTAAGTATGCCTTATGTTTCTTTTAACTCATCTGGTACTATTATATATGGAGGAATAAAGATAGGACGGGTATCCAACAAAAAATTAATCCCAAAATCTATTTCCCTATCGAGAGGAATGCCAAAATTGTCATCGAGAAACACTTCAGGAAATTTGTTAACAACAGGGGCAGATTATAAGGAGGGAACCTCATAACTAGTCTCTTTGACCTGAACTAGATGATATAGACACCCCTTCAAAATCAACTTCCAAGCTCTAAGATATGAAATGCACCTTTCCTTAGGAATTGAGGAACATCCCTACCATTCTATTACCAGTTTATTTGGGAATTGGAAACTGACCTTACGGGTTCAAAAATCTAGAGAAGCATAGCAAGAATTGAGCCAATCCATCCCCATGATTTCATCAAAATCTATCATATCATATTCAATCATGTCCACCGATGTCTCCCCATCATAGATAGACACTACACAACCCATATAGACCATTTGAGGTATAATAGAATCACCCACCAGGGTTGATATAGAGAAGGGATAAAAAATACACTCAGGATAAAAAACAAAATGAGTAGACACATAAGGGGTCATAAAAGAAAGGGTAGAACCTAGATCAAGTAGATAATATACATCACTAGAGAAAATTTTCAACATACCAATAACGATATCAGGAGATGACTGAGATTCCTGACGTGTGGCAAGAGCATAAAGGCAATTTTTAACAATGCTGGTACCAAAAGTAGCATTATTTGGTATAAGAGATTTAAATATAGTAACCAGAACCTAATTACCTCCAGAAGCAACCTTAGTTGGACAATGTTGCTACACATACCCTAACTTACCATAATTATAGCACCTATCCATCCTCTCATTACACTGACCACGATGTATCTATCCATAAAATCTACAAGGAAGGTGAGATAGGGTTGACGGAGCTTTACTTGCCTAAGACTTGGCACCTTGGGCTTTAAACCCACTGTTAGTCTGAAAGTGATGATCACCAAATAATATAGGATATGGAGCACTAGTCATAGAATATGAACCCTAGTTTCTCCAAGTCTTTTTCTTACACCACTGCCTACCATCTCTACCACTAGATTGTTAACCTCCACCCTGTTCTGAATACCTAAGCTTCTTATTTGGTCTCTCTCCTATCTCTGCTAGTTTTTTTCTTTTTATCTTTAACCTACTAAATATATACCACAAGCCTAGAGATATCCATGTCATTATTCAACATCACCACCTTAAAATCTAGCATTAAGTCCCAGGACAAAACTGAAGAAAACTTTCTCATTCTTGCCGTTATACTAGGCACGATCTCGCAGGCATAACGAGATATCTGGTGGAAATTCAAACCATACTCCTTCACAGTCATCTGTCCCTATTTCAAGTTCCCAAACTCCTCAGCTTTAGCCTTCTAAACTTCATAGGAATGAAAAGATCAAGAAAAGCACCAAAAAATTCACCACTGATATGCCAAATCCTTTAACTGATACGTGGTAAACTCCACACCCTCCACATTAATTACATGTATTACCCTAAATATCTTCTCTATTTTATCAACAAACCCTTGAGGACCACTTCATTATTAGATTAAGTAAAGGTCAAGGGATTCAACCTCATAAACTGTCCAACTATAGTGACCTCAAAAGATGGAGCAATAGAACAAAAATAGTCTGGATGTTGAGACTGAGAAGTCACCAACTGAGTCAACAAATGATAGTTTGATGGAATTCAACATTATAAATGTCTCCTTAGGGCAATGGGGCATGGACATCATTATATCAAGAAGCCCAAAGAGGATAGGTAGGGACTGTGAAACTCTACGTGGGCAGTCAGGAATGGTGACATTAGATTAGGTTATACTCCATAAGTAGAATGAGTTCCATCCATATTGTACTCGGGTGTGATAAAGGATTTTCCATGAGCATCAGATCTTTGGGGAGGAATGATCTGAAATTCAAACGAACAAAATTAGAGGAGATTTCAAGACCTTAGAATCTATAGAGCAAAAAATAGATCACAAGAAAAGGAAACATCCCTAAATGCCTGGTAGCCTCTCCCTTATAAGTGTGGCAAGCTACACACCCATAAAAGAGACTCTATTTGACATAATTTTGGACACCCACTGACCATGGACCTATCTCTAATACCAAGTTTTTCTCAACCCTAATCGGGGCCTAGTCGTGATGGGTATCTCATGTTTACTAAGGACCAGAGACCACCCTCATTACCCTAGCTAACCACAATATAATATAAATAGCAGTGGATGAATTTTGAACAATTAACAAGATAGAGCTGAGTTACAAACATATAATAATATAGAGTTGAGTTCCAAACATATTACAAGATATAGTAGAGTTCCAACTATATAAAAAGAGAAAGCTAAGTTCCAAACATATATCAAGATAGAACTGAGTTCCAAACATATAAAAATATAGATAAATTACCTAAAAAGGATCTAAGAATCCCCAATACCAAATCCACACACATGATATTGTCCACAAAAGCCTCTAAGAAATCAAACATCAACAAAAGTTGGGACATAGCCCCGACCATAGCCAAAATCCGCTAAAAAGGTCTATAATACATAAATAAAGGCAAGACTATAAAATGAGGCCCTTCAGGAGAATGAAAGCTCACTACTTCAAAGTTGAATCTTGGAAAATTAAGAAATCACCTGCTACTACCCTAGGAAATAGAAGTATCTTTAGACTCTGCATCGTATGGGGAGACAACATCTAGGGATTGGTAGCGGGGTGAGAGCTAACATGGAACTTAGGGAAGGGATAAAATAATTCCATGATCAATTAGTCCGAAATCATCCCTAAACCATATATACACATTCATAAACATATATAAATATATATCATGCTAGAATAGGGAACAATGTTTAGCATGCGAGTGAAAATATTAGCCAGAATTATGTCGCTCAAACTGTCATCTATACCCACGGGATATATGGGTCTAACTCTAACCCTACTGAAATAGTCCCAGTGCATATTATCCATATGAACTAGGGTATCAAGGAAGGCCAAGGAATCCATGACCCTTTACCAATCCAGGATACAAATATATTAAGTGTGACATAAGTATACGGTCATAAGGACCAACCCTTACGCTGGTGAACGTGTGATTCCGATATCAGTCCCTTGAGACCTCCACTTTAATGTCCCATCTACAAAATACCTTTTAAGCCTAATTAAAACATTCACAAATTTCCATTCATTGAAGTAACCCACTGGTATCGTCATACCAACTATGCTTGCAAACTATTATCAACATGCCATTCTAATATTATCACTTAGGGGAATCCACGACCCCACAATCTTAAATCATTCAACCATATGGAAAATATATGTTCTCGAGGTTCAATATTAATTATCCATTAACTTGGGAGAATCCAAGACCGCCAATGTTTAATTTAAAATCATATATGTTCCATTAACCTTTTATGCAGTGCGATAATTCTATAAGTAATTTCAGTATTCATAAACTCATATTTCAAAGCCAATTTCATAAGGTGGGTGAGGTTATTACAAATTTTAATTCCAAATCTATTTATTCAAGGGAATCCACATCCCCCATTTCCATTTACCCAATGAATTACAACTATCAATTTAAAACATGAATGATTCACAAAAGACATAGAAAAAATAATTCCATCATTTACATTAAAAGGCCTTCAACCCAATTTAAAAAACCACCAATTAATCACATGAATAATAATTCTAAACACATTTTCTTAGAAAAACAAGTTTAGGGGAAGAGTTACATGCCTGAGATATCAAAAGTTATAGAGAAGAAACAAATCTCTAAGCCCTAGATGACCAACCTTGAAAAACCTTAGTTATTCTTGACATGGGGATTTGAGAGAGAAAAGATAAAGTATTTGATTTTTTCATGCATGATAATGGAACCCTAGAGTGGTTTTAAGTCAACAGTCACAATTAGAAAAAAGAAGAAATGACCAAGGTACCCCCATTTATAACATAAGAATAACTGTCTCCAGTGACTATGAGTAACATCACGACTAGTGATGTCTTGTTATGAGTCGTCACCATGACACGTAGTCTGAGTAGATATAGGAAGCCCCATACTGGATTGCCTATGACTTGCATACCACGACCCATAATGAGTCATTACGACTCGTTAGGTACCAATCATGAGCAGGATATAAACTTCAGAAAACTATACTGGTTTGGCTACGGATGACTCTATATGAATTTTATAGAGTATTCACGACTTGTTACCTATGTTGTAAACTAGGCAATGAGCTCAAAGCTAAAAATATTTAGAGGTAAAAAATTTGAGGTGTTACAAATAGGTTGAAATGAGCCTGGGTGCCTTGGGCCCGGACCAAGAATCCTCCTCGCCTAAGATCAGTATTTCAGAGCTCCTAAAATAGTTAAAAATTTCATTCAAGGTCATTTGACTTATGTTTTCACCCAGTGGACATTTGGAACTAGTGAAGACTTTAAAATAGTGAATTGGCTCTAAAAGCCAAGTTAATTATCCAGTAACCTAACTGTCAGTTCCAGCAAGTCATAAATGACTTAGGGCAATGATGAGTGGTAATCTTACCGTTCATTCATACTACATAGTCATATACATTACCTTATTTTGAATGAATAAATATGTCATTATTATGATTAAATGCACTAATATCCACTTTTTGTAGGAATATAGTTTGGGGAATAGAAAGATGTGGATTAAAGCTTGAAATGATCAAAAAGGGAGCAAGAAATTACAGTTGAAGACCTATAGAAGAAGGGCATCAGTTACAATAATCACGATCTGAACACCGTGATCACGCCAAATAAGAAGGAAGCATATCCAGCCTCGGGTAATGCAATCGTGATCAAAAGAACATAATTGCTATTGGTCAAGTCTATTGAAAGACAACAATCTCTCGGTCATAGCCACGACCATGGTTGCACGATCACAATAAAAGTTTCACGACCGCGGAACAACAGGATATATGAGCAGAGGGCATTGTAGTCCATTTGGATAGCTGCATTAAAGGACATATATGGAGTATCCAAAACACTAAGGGTGTGTGTGGAATAGAGAGAGAAATAACCTAGAATTTGAGAGAGAAAAATTGATTGTTCATAGTTGTTAAAATTATTTATTCAAAGAAAAAGCTAGCGATATTGGTGTGTGGAATTGAATATTATTTTTACCCTCTTTCATCATGAACACCATAGATAAAATACATGGTAAAAGTTTTTTCTCTTATTGTATGAGTAACTAACTTCTTTAGTCTTGGGATTATGTTGAACTAAAGTGTAATTGTGAGTGGGTGTTGTTGTGTTTGCCTGATTCTTAGTTGTTGAGTATGGGTTCCACCATTGCTTGAATTTATGAGTTGGAATTTCTGTGTGAAAGTCCCAAATCTCCAAATGGGTTTGATAGGTGAGAACCCAAACTCTTAAAACCCTTCATCATCCTTGAAAGAGGGATGAAGTTGAACTTGAGGTAACCCATAACATTCTTGAAAAAGAGTTAAATGGTTGAAAATAGAGCCCATGAATTACTATCTTCTACAATCTTGGAAATTAGGGTGATTGGTGTGTAAGAAATATCAAGAGCATCATCCTAGAAATAGGGATGTTTGATTGAGGTTTTGGGTGGTTATAATTTGAACACTTGTTTGGTGCTCGAATGAGTCAATAGGTGAAATCGTCCTGGTTTTATTGAAAGATTGACCATAATGACTATAGACTTAGCCTATCCTTTACTTAACAACTAAGTTTCATGTTAAACCATCAAAAACCCACATGCATCACTTTTAGGTAAACATAATCCCAAGATCTCCTCAAATCTTGATTTCAAGTCAATAGTATTGCTTTGGTGTATTGTAGTCAAAATTGATTTCAAACCAACCTCAAATTACATACCCTTATTTTTTTTTATATGTTGTGTTTATAGACACACTGGGTTCCCTTCTAGTTATTAGAGAATCCATCAGACTCGAAATTTATAATTTGCTCTTTGTGTATTTGACCCCAACTCTAGTTGTGTTATTGACAATGAACACCTCACCCCTCAAATGTGGGAGTGATTTGAGCATTAAAGAAATGGAGCCGTTGTCGGGGAGTGAAATATAGATTTTGCTTGTGCGGTGTGATTATTACTTGGGTGCACCCGAAGTGTATTTCATTTATTTTCTTTGTTGTTTTTTGATCCATGAGTAGGAAAACATTATTATTCTCATATCATCATTAGTCACAAGGACTTGGTTTATTTCGTAGACCAAGATCATGAAAGTGCCATTTATATCCCCCCCATTGAGCAGCATGGCATATTTTATGTTTTAAGTGTAATGATGTAATTGCTCCACATGAAAGGAATCTTTGGGGGAGAATCTCATCAAGACCCAAATGATCACTTGAAGGGCTTCATAAAAGTATGTTATCCATTCAAAGTTTCATATATATATCTGAAGAGTCCATCTAATTACCTCTTTTTCCATTGTCGGTCACAGGAAAAGCAGTGCTATGGCTATGATTTTTTCCCACCGGACCTATTTCTTTATGGACAAGTCACATGGAGGCTTTCCTATGTCAATACTTCCCACCATCTATAAAGTTGAAATTGAGGGGTGGGGTTATTTAGTTCCACAAATATCATAAATAAATATGGTATGATGCTTGGGAAGATTAAGGAAACACCTTTGAAATGCCCCACCCATGAGGTAATGGAGAATATGCTTCTCCAAATATTCTATAGATCATTGGACCAAAAAATAAGGCTATAGTAGACAATGAATCCGTTGGATCATTCACCAACTCATCATATGGGATTGTTTCAAAAGTCTTAGATCAAGTAGCAATTTGGTGTAAAGGTATGGACATAAAGGATGCTGAGGTGGCCATGGGGGCTTTCTCCTCATCCTTTGTATACTATGATAAGAAAAATGAAGGGGACGATATTGATGCAAAGATGGAAAAAGTGATATCATGCCTCAAATTCTTACTTGAGCATATGTTAGGTGACCAAATGGAAAGTGTGAGTGTGATAAGTGCCATAGAAGTTAAACTATGTGAATACGCGAAGGAGGAGGTGATTGGTGACAAGTTAGGTATGATGCATCGAATCTTGGAGGTTTTCAATTTTTTCCCAAAAGGATAAGATGGCAATGAAGGTCGAAACCGTGAAAATCAAGCTTAACACATTGTGAAAGAAAAGAGGAAATAGATAAAATTGTTTTAGCACAGATTTTGAGTAGTGTTGAGAGGACCGAAGAAATAGTGAATGAGATGTGAAGTGAATTCTCCATGCTCCATCAAATGGTTACATCTCACTCCACCACCATTCAGAAATTAGATACAAAATAAAGGCAAATATAAAGATATCTCATGGAAAAAATAATGTGAAGAAATACAAAATGGGGAGGAGACAACGGCGAAGAGAAAAAGATCCAATAATGAAGAGCCATAACTAAGTGAGTTATTGATAGAGATGCCAATTGTTAAAGATCGTCAAATTGTCTCTATGACATCAAATCTCGTCCATCCTCCTTTACCTAAATGGCCCTTTAGAAAGGGAGTTCATGATAAGCTAAATAAGTTTCTTGATAAATTTAGTACCCTTTCTATTAATATTCCTCTTATTGAAGCATTTCACGATATGCCGAGCATTCTAAATTTATGAAAGATTTGGTAGCTAAAAAAATTATTGGAGGATGAAACCATAGATGTTACTCACCATTGTAGTGAAATTATGACAAATGCTTGTGTTGATAGAAGAAGGATCCCGGTGCTTTTACAATCTCATGAACTATTGTCACGTTAAATTTTTCTAAAGTATTGTGTGATCTTAGAGAAAGTATGAACCTTAGGCCTTATACTATATTTCAAAAACTTGGGTTGGGTAAGCCAAAGCACACCAAAAAAAAATTGCTCATGGGTAAGACGAAGCACACCAAAATGAAGTTGGTTATGGCCGATAGATCCCTCAAAAAGCCCTTGGAAGTACTGCACGATGTTCTAGTAAAAGTGGATCGGTTAATCTACCCGACCGACTTTTTAATTTTGGATTGTGCAATGGATTTCGAAATTCATATTATCCTTGGGAGTCCATTTTTAGCTACCGGGAAGGTGCTGGTATATGTGGAGTCCGGGGAAATAAATTTTGTATTGAATGATGAGGAGGTATCCTTCAACATATGCAAGTCCATAAAACAATCAATGGACCTATAAGTCATCTCGGTGATTGATATTATTGATGGAGAAGTATCAAACCATATTGATATGGTCTTGTTGAGTGACCTTTTAGTAGGGGTGCTATGGAATTGTGAACAAGATTAAGTGGAGGAGTATGATAAGGTTGTAGCATCTTTAATCGGTCTTGGGTTTCACATTAAGAACTAGGCTAAACTAGATCTAGATCTAAAAACCCGAGAAAGTCTACTTACAAAACCATCCATTCTTGAACCTCCCAAAATAAAATTGAAGCCCTTGCCACCTCATCTAAAATACATGTTCTTGGGGGAGGATGATATGTTACCAATCATTATTGCTAGTGACCTAAACTTCTCTCAAGTAGAATCATTGAAGTTAGTGGTGAAGAAATCCATTTGGGCCATAGGTTGGACGATAGTGGACATTATCAGAATAGCTCCCAACATTTGATCGCATAAAATTAAACTCGAGCAAGATCACATACCTAGTGTGGATCACCAAAGAAGATTAAACCAACCCATTCAATAGGTAGTGAAAAAGGAAATTATAAAGTATCTCGATGTGGGAGTAATATATCCTATATCCAATAGCACGTGGGTGAGCGCGGTGCAATACATTCCAAAGAAGGGTGGTATCACGGTAGTTGAAAATGAAAAAAATGATCTCATCCCTGTCCGACCGGTCACCAGATGTTATGTGTATGGAATATCAAAAAATAAATTCCTGGACTGAGAAGGACCATTTTCCAATGCCTTTCATGGATCAAATTCTAGATAGGCTTGCCGGAAGAGGATGGTATTGTTTCTTGGATGGGTAATCAAGGTACAATCAAATTTGTATCACATCGGAGGACCAAGAAAAAATAGTTTTTACTTGCCCATATGGAACGTTTGCATTCAAGAAAATGCCCTTTGGGTTATGTAATGCCCCCGCAACCTTTCAATGTTGCATGTTGGAAATATTCTTGGATATGGTTGAGGACTCTATAGAAGTGTTTATGGATGACTTCTCGGTAGTGGGGAATTCTTTTAAGTCATGTCTCAAATATTTAAATAAAGTGCATGAAAGGTGCATAGAAATGAACCTTGTCTTGAATTGGGAGAAGTGCCACTTTATGGTCAAAGAAGGGATCATACTAGGCTAGAAGCTATCAGGAAAGGGCATTCAAGTCGATCAAGACAATGTTGAGGTAATTTCTAACCTACCATTTCCCATTTCCATAAAAGGTGTTTGAAGTTTTCTTGGTCATGCTGGGTTCTATCGCTTGTTTCATCAAGGATTTTTCCAAGATAGCACACCCCATGTGTAAAATTCTTAATAAGGAATGTAAATTCGACTTTGATGAGGGATGTTTGAAAGCTTTCGAACATCTTAAGGAAATGCTCATTTCAACCCCTATTATTGTGGCTCTGAATAGGTCATTACCGTTTGAGATATTGTGCAATTCAAGTGGTATTGCATTGAGCCTAGTGCTAGGGAAATACAA
This sequence comes from Capsicum pubescens, assembly GCA_030864215.1. Taxonomy (NCBI): domain Eukaryota; kingdom Viridiplantae; phylum Streptophyta; class Magnoliopsida; order Solanales; family Solanaceae; genus Capsicum; species Capsicum pubescens. The sequence continues at coordinate 180,992,649 of CM061546.1, read as the reverse complement.
GGAAAATCTATTTCATCCTATCTACTACGCAAGTAAAACCTTGAATGATGCCCAATGCAACTACACTATTACCGAGCAAGAATTGTTAGCAGTAGTATATGACTTTGAAATGTTTCAGGCCTATTTGTTAGGAACGAGAGTAGTTTTTCTCATGGATCACTCCATCCTTAAGTACCTCATGGCAAAAAAATCAGCAAAACCAACATTAATCAGGTCGATTTTGCTATTACAAGAGTTCAACTTTGAGGTGAAAGACTGGAAAGGTTGTGAAAATGAAGTGGCTAATCATCTCTCTCTACTTGAAAGCAACAATGAAAAGCATAGGGAAATAGAAATTGATGATGCTTTCCCTAAAAAATTAATCATAACCACCAAGGGGAATAATACTCCATGGAATGCCGACTTTGCCAACTACGTACAAAGTGGCGTACTCCCCGAAGGATTGAGTTACCATCAATAGAAATGATTTTTGTTTGGCATAAAGAGATATTTTTGGGATGAACCATTTATTTTGGGGAATGTACCAAAGGAATTATTAGGTGGTGTGCGCTGGATATTGAAATAAATGATATCTTGGAAGATCGTTACTCTTCGCCTTATGGTGGTAACCATGGAGAAATCTGAACCACCACAACGATTCTCCAATGTGGATTTTATTGGACTTCAATGTAAATGGAAGCCATTTAATGGGTTAAATATTGTCACAAATGTAAAATGCATGGGGGTATTTCAAGGAGGAACGAGATGCCCCTCAAGCCTAACCTTGAGGTGGAACTCTTTAATGTTTGGGGGATTGATTTCATGAGTCCTTTTGTGAGTTTATTCAGGAATAAATACATTTTGGTGGAGGTCGATTATGTCTCCAAATGGATGGAACCCATCGAACTCACGAATAATGAAACAGAGTGCATCACCTCATTTCTGAAAAAGCACATTTTCATAAGGTTCAACACCTCTCGGGCCATTATTAGAGATGGTAGCTCATATTTTTAAAATCGGGTGTTTGGTTCCTTTCTTGACAAGTATGGGTTTAATAACAAGGTTACCACTCCATACCACCCCCAAAAGAGAGGACAAGTAGAGTTTTCAAATCAAGAAATCAAGGCCATACTCGAAAAGACGGTAAATATGGGCCACAGAAATTGTGAAAGGAAACTTGATGAAGCACTTTGGGACTATAAAACGGACTACAAAACCCTAATTAGAATGTCTCCCTATCAATTTGTATTTGGAAAAGCATGTGATTTATCCATCAATCTTGAGCACAAAGTTTTTGGGCATTGAATAGGTTAAATATGAATTGGGGAGAAGCATCTGAGGCACAAGTGGTACAACTCCATGAGATAGAGGAATTTTGCTTAAAGGCATAAGGGAGTTCAACATTGTATAAGAAGAAAATAAAGAAATGGAATGATGCTCGAATATTGTGATAATTCCATGTTGGAGAGACTGTACACCTCTACAATTCCCATTTGAAATTCTTCGCAGAGAAGCTCCGCTCAAAGTGGTCGGGACTATTTGTGATTTCTAATGTCTACCCAAGTGATGCCATGGAATTCAAAGATAATGAAGGAAAGAAATTTGTAGTAAACAGTCAAAGGCTGAAGCATTACAATGAGAGGATCCCCATGGTGGCAACAATGAAGTGTATTAAATTCAAATATGCCATGTAGTGAAAGGGAAGAGTCGTGTCGTGATGTTAAATTAGGCGCTTAATGGGAGGGAACCAATTTGAACTCATCTTGTGTTTGTTTTGATGCTTTGTAGTTTTTTTTAACACAAGTAGTGTACACAAAAAGATAAGAAAAAAAACTGAGCTGGAAAACTGGCAACTGTTCAGGAAATCAAAAATAGAGCAAAAATAGGGGAATTTTATCTCAGATATCGCGATCGTAGGCATGTTGACGCAATCGCGGCTGTAGATTCCTACACTGCCTATTTTCTCTAGAAGCCCTTCTTATCTCTTTTGTTTCATAAATTTACTTTAGTGAGGATACTTTTGGCCTTTGAGTTGAGGTATGGCTAGGATATTTTGGTTTTACTATGAAGGAACTTTTCCCTATGATAGATTGAGTGATAATATTCTTAAGGGTAAAGCATCTATCCTAGGTTGTAAAACATAGTTGAAGGGGAATTCTGAGTACCCGTAGCATAAGCGTCGAGAATGTAAGGGAAGTCTGAGTACCTGTGGCATGAATTGTGTTAAACTTTGGTCAAGTTATGCACCATTGGCGAAGTCTGAGTAACCATGGTTGTTTTGCCTGTTTTGAGCCTAAATATCAGACTACGGCTTTGGTTGTTTCCATAAGTTAGCAAATTGTGTGTGGTGCTAATGTAAAACAAACAACCCCCTCTGTCCAAAAAATTTTCAAATCAAAACCAACGTTATAGACGTGAGCAATTTTGTAACAAAACTTTTTTCTCTTTCCGTGGCTTTATAAATTTTGTCTTTGCAAAGTAATAAATACTCCAAATTTTTCCTCTTGTGGGACGGATATTTGAGCACCCTTGGCGAATTTTGCATGATGTGTTTTGAGATTTTGTTATTATCTCTTGTACACTTGTGTTATCTAGAATTTTCCCCGTTAGTTTTTCAAAACTAATTTTGATTGTATTTGGTTGGAGAAATGATCTTAGGCCGCCTTTGGGATTTTAAAACCCACTCTAGCCAAAATATCCCACCCATGCATAATTATAATCCCTAGTACCCACTTTAAGCCTTTGGACCTTTCTTTGGAAAACGTATCACAACCCGTGATCCATTCTTTTTATCTCTTTTTTGAACCAAAGCCTCCTTGAAACTAAAAATGTAACTTGAGTCTAAAATCCTAAGATGGGGGGTGGTAAAGTTTGATGGAAATAATTTTGGAGCCACAAAGTTGTAGCTACAAAGGAAAGAATTGCGTGAAAGTTGCAAGAAAAAAAAATAAAAGAACTGGGTAAACGAAGGAAGCAAAGTAGGCATGATAAAAGAGAGAAAACAAAGCAAAGTGGCCTATAGTCAAAAAGAAGGATTAAAGAGTGTGATGTAGTTGTTCAAGGAGAGGTGTAGTCATGTATTCCCAAATGATACCCTACCATAACCCGAACTTATGTTACGAGCTTGGAAAGTTCTTCGAGATCTCCAACCACTTACTTTCTTTATAGTGGCAATTGAAAATATGGGAAAGCCTATGGTATGACACTTGTTGAATAGAGATTTCTTTTGTGAAGGAGATAGTTTTTGCACTTAAAATTCCTTGTTGCATTTTTGGTAGCTTGGTGTGTAGAATTTTCTTTCTTGTGAGAATTGGCATGTGAAACAAGTTGGGGTGGGTGATTTTATCACCATCCGAAGAATGAGGAAAATGGAGTGTCGCTAAGTTGTGGTCAAAAGGAAGCCAACTCTAGAGTAGTGGTTGTTGTTTATTTATTTAAAGTTCTATGTATCCTTGAATGTTGCATCTCATGATGAAGGGTGTAGTGGAAATTAGCTTAGCCCATGTTAAATGAGCTACTTGTGGTAACAGCTAAAGTTAAAGTCATTGTGAGATTTAAGGAATAAAGTTTGAGCATAGATGATTGTTGTCTCATGGTAAGAAATTTTTTACTTGAGGACAAGCAAATGCTTTAAGTTGGAGGAGTTGATGAGTGATTATTTTACCACTCATTATCACTAAAAATTTGTGCACATTACCTTATTTTGAATGAATAAATGAAACTTATTGGTGATAAAATGCACTAATATCCACTCTTTGAAGGAATAAGTGTTGAGCAGATCAAAATATGTGGATTGGAGAAGAAAATGATCAAAAGGAGCAAGAAAAGTGCAGTTGAAGACTTGGAGTAGCAAGGCCTCAGGTACCGTGGTCTTGATCTGCTGACCGTGATTGCGGAAGCCAAGCAAAAGTCATCCAACCACGATAACGGGAGTAACCCATGGTCACATAACTGCGGTCGCAGCTAGACTCGCATGATCGCGGCTTACCAAAATAAATCATCTCAACGAAAAAACTGGAAATGCATGTGGCTGACCCTAATTTTAACAAAATGACTCAAACCCTATCATCATGGAATAAAATTCCATCTTCCCCAATTTTTTAGGTTTTAGCTCTTAGATTCATAGCCTCCATTTTAGTAGAAGAAAATATTCTATAATTTTTGGGTGAATAATACATTGTAAACTTTCCAATTGGAAGATTAGCTCATTTCCATTGTTGATTTGTGGGAGTGCTAAGTTTGAAGTAACATTCACTTAATTTTTAATAAATCACTTCAATCAAGATTATCAATAAATCTATGCTTATTTATCTTATGTGTATCTAGATCTCCCTCTTGGGGCTATGTGTGAATAGGGAATAAATTGTATGTGGGTTGTTATTGATTAGCTTCTATTTAATAGTTCATGTTTATGGGTTTTATCATTGTTATGCTAACATGGTTAGGATTTGATGGGTGAAAGCCATAAATACCCACATGGGTATGATGAGTAAAAGCTCCATGCTCTAGAAAACCCAAAGCCATCTTCGAAATAAGATGTTTAGGAATACATATCATCCTTGAAAGAATGATGTGGAGACCAAATCAATGATACACAATTGTGAGTGTAGTTTGCTAAATCTTTACTACCTTAAACATAAGGGTGAATGTGAGGTTGACTATACAATGGGTATCATCCTAGAAATAGGGATGCCTAGATTGAGGTTGTGGTTACTAATAGTTGAATACACCTATTAGGTATTCGAAAGAATAAATGGGTGAAAGTTTGGTGTTTTATTGAAAGACAAGCATCAAAATCTATAACTAAACCTACCCATATTTGACATACTAAGTTGATGATTGATTGATAACACCCATACATCACTCCCTTAGTAATGCATAATCCCATGATCCGTGCATAATTGTTAAGACTCTAATTATTCATAGCCCCAAATTTATACTGAAAAACCCCAAAAAAAAAACAGTAGTGTAGATATCTATCTCCCCCATTATTATCTACGTGTAACATTGGTTTGAATTTAACTTGTGTCTATTATTACAAATTAAATTTATTACCACTCACATTATTCCTCATGGATTCGACCCAGACTCTAAAGTTGGGTAAATATATTGACGACGACTGCCTTGCACTAAATTGAACGTGTAAGTAGAGCGTTATCAAAAAAGCTTTGCTGTTAAAAATAAGAAGAAATATGGAAAATAAACTGAAGAGTCATTACAATATCCACTACTAATGGAACTTTCATGTATGAAAGTTAAAGGATTAGGATATACCTGAAGCCACGAACAGGTGAGGATACTGGGTACACATCTCGCTCTTAATATCCTAAGTAGCAATCACTGAATAATAATATTGTATAATGCAGAAATTAGGTGAAAAATTGCCATAAAGTTCAAAACTAAATCAAAGTCTAATATATAAATACTGACTACTGAATATCTGTTAAAATAGTCTAGTCTGAAAAGTCTCTAACTGAACTGTCTGAAAGTAGAGTTGATGGGACAAGAACCCAACTAACTCCGACTATTGAAAATATTCTAAAACTGAAATAACAACTCAATCCTCAAGATATAAGAACTCACCACTAACTCTGTAGCTTATAATTTGGGTTGCTTAGTATAGTAGGAGCCAGCTTTTCTGAACCTATGATGTAAGACATCATAGCATAAAAGAAAGGTATGCATCAGTACTTTGAATGTACTTATATGCTAGGTAAGGTAAGGAAAGGTTGAATGCATGGGTTCATATGCATGAACAATAATTAACAGAATGACATGAATATAACTGAATGAGAGTACATGTTATCTGAAACTGCTGTAGATACTTATTAGTAATGCTATGCACATAACAACGTATACTATAATTGAGATTTCATTAACACTGGATAATGAGTTTTGAAAACTGAATGACTGATATCTAAGTTTACTGATACTGTATCTAAAATTGAAACTAAAACTTTAGGAGTGTTCATCTAACCGACATACCCCGATTATGAATTGAATTTCCGTCCAACCTGTGACCCTAGTTGGAAGTATTTTAGCACCTTGCCAAGGGATACTAATAATGTCTATGAGTTAACCCTCTCTGACAGGAAGCTCTTTCATTAACCTTCGCTAGAAGGAAAACTCATTTGCGATATATCAACCCTAGACTGAAAGAAAGACATCTCAACCTACATTAGCTATGTAGTTCTGTAACGCAGGGACTGCTACTAAGGGTCAAAACCTTTACTAATAGGAATGCCCCCATCCGTGGGATCACTCGGTGCTGATTCCTATTCCCAACTGAATCAACAGTGAAATGATTTCTAGACTGTACTAGGATTGACTAAACTGTTGCTGATTGTGTTGTCTATCTAAACTGGACTGAGTTCGCAAAACTTTGATAACTGATTGAATACACTCAGTTCTATTAACTGGTTGAATACACTGAGTTCTATTATCTGACTGAGTATTACTATACGTGACATGATAGAGACTATTCTAAAACTACTGTAACTTTAGGTAAATAGCTAGATTGTCGGGTATTAAATACCCCCAGGACTTGATTGCATAAATTGTAGCATAGCATAATATTGACAGTATGATAGCTACACACTTTGTCACAATTCATTCATTGAGGCATTTTAGCAAACATTTGCATAGCATGAACTTGTATACATGCTAATAGGATATGATTTATTTACTCAACTCACATGAACAATTTATCAAACACTTGGGGAGCATAATTTATACACATGACTGTACTACAACATACGAACATCATGATCAAAATCCCAAGCTCACAAATTCAACAGTATTAAATATGAAACCGTATAACAACACAAACGTGCTATTTATTTTTCAAGGAACTTATAATTAACCATGGATTATAAACCCAACTACATCATAATAATGAATACAATCAATTTTAATATGAAGTTTGTGAAAGAAATCAACTTTTAATCTGAAAAAGGGTACTTGAACTCCAAGGGTGGAAGAAAACCCTTGGATGAACATCTAACATATCTTGATACTTGAATTCATGAAGATTGATAGTGAATTTCTTGAATCTTGATGTTGATTTGATGGACTAGGGTTTGTTCTTGAGAGGGTTTTAGTGAATAATGAGAGTATTTTGCCAATTAAGGGGTTTAATCCTATTTTTGGGATAAATAGAAGTGGGGAAAATATCCCAAATGCCTCTCTGGATGCTGATTTTATTACTAAAAGGCGTGCCCAACGCCGCACTACATTGGTGGCATCAATCCGATGACTTTCACGCCGCTTCGAATTCACATTCATTCACTGGAATTGCACTAAAATCTAGGGAAAAATTATCTGTTGATACGATGGGCTACATAACACATCGAGATCGCATCAACCACTATTTTGGTCACCTGAATGTGACTCAAACAAGGTATGAAAATCTGAAACTCACCCGGGGTGACCTATTGACACACCTGATCATGATTCAATCAAAGGATTGACGTTTTAAGTTCATAAGGGTCATAAAATAGGATCACCAACTTATGAAGGATAAAATAATTCTAAGTATAAACACTTAGCAGAAATTTCTAAGATTGGGACCTTTTTTCAAGCTTTAACGGATTGAGTTAAACTTTGGATTTCGCGGGGTCTTATAATATCTCCCCCTTGAGAACATTCTTCCTTGAATGAGACTGACTATGCTGAGAATACTGATAGAATAAATCTATATATATTGAACATGCACAAATGAAGCGTGATTACATGACTGAAAGTACTGATATACTGAGTTATCATACTGACATGCATAACTGAAGAATGACTGAGTTCTGAAAACATGACACATGACTGAGTTGTTTCATGAAGGCATGCATGATATGAGAATGCTATGCAACTGAACCGATACAGAGTTGTAAAGTTAATCTGAGCATGGAACTGAGTAAATTCAAGGAAAACTATTACCTTGAGCTGAGTCTGTTTTTGTGGATAAGAGGTGAGGATACTTGGTCCGCATATGTACTTTTGCTTCCCAAGTAGCTCCCTCAATAGACTAATTCCACCAAAGAACTTTGACTAGAGGATTATCTTTGTTCCTTAGTCTACGAACCTAAAAATTAAGAATTTCAACTGGGATTTCCTCATAAGAGAGGTTGTTCTAGACATCAATGCCCTCTATCCGGACTAAAACTGCTGGGTCACCTATGCACTTCTTTAGCAAGGAGACATGAAACACTGGGTGTACTGAAGCTAAGTCTGAAGGCAACTCTAGCTCGTAAGCTACCTTTCCAAAATGATTGAGAATTTTGTAAGGACCGACATATCAGGGACCGAGTTTCCCTTTCTTGCCAAACCTCTTCACTCATTTTATAGGAGATATTTTCAAATACACATAGTCCCAAATCTCAAACTCAATATCCTTTCTTCACACATCTGCATACGATTTCTATCGGCTCTGAGCTGTCTTAGGCCTTTCACTAAAAAACTAAATTTTTTCTATGGCATTAAATACCAAGTCAGGCCCTACCTCTCTGGCCTCACCCACTTCGAACCAACCAATGGGTGATCTATATCTTCTCTTATAGAGTATCTCAAATCGGGTTATCTGAATGCTGAAATAATAACTATTATTATATGCGAAATCAATCAAGTGTAAGTGGTCATCCCAACAACCCTTAAAGTCAATGGCACACTCCCTTAACATATCTTCCAAAGTCTGAATGGTCTTTTCTGCTTGACTATCTTGTTGAGGGTGAAAGGTTGTACTAAGGTAAACTTGGGTACCAAGACCCTTTTGGAAGGATTTCCAGAAATTAGAGGCAAATGGGGTACCTCTATATGAGATAATGGATACTGGGACTCTGTGTAACTTGACCAACTTTTTGATATAGAGTTTGGCATAGTCCTCGTCTAAATAAGAGGTATAAACTAGTAAAAAGTGAGGTAATTTGGTTATCTTGTCTATAATTACCCATATAGAATTGTGTTGATGACGAGTACCTGGCGAACCCGTCACAAAGTCCATATTAACTTCCTCCCACATCCACGTGGGAATAATGAACTGTTGCATAGATCCACTAGGCTTATGATGCTCAATCTTAACCTGTTGACATGTAGAGAACTTAGCTACAAACTCAATAATGTCCCTCTTCATCCCACTCCACCATTAGATCTCCAACAAATCGTGGTACATCTTAGTGGCCCCTGGATGAATATTTTAATGCGCACCATTCACTTCTGTAAGAATTTATTGCCTCAAGTCATCTACACCTGGCATGCATAGCCTTCCCTGGAAACGCAATACACCATCTCACCCTTGGGGGAAAACCTCTACTTTCTGATCTTTAACTAACTTTTTTAAGTTGACTAAACTGGGATCTCTGTACGGCTTTTCCTTCACTTCAGAAACCAGAGATGATTTTGAACTATTCTGTACCCACACACTACCTTCTACCGAATCGACTAAGCGGACACCTAGTCGGACAAGCTGATGAACTTCCTAAACTAAATTTTTCTTACGATCCTCTATGTGAGAAACACTACCCATAGACATCCTACTGAGAGCATCATCCACTATATTTCCCTTTTCCGGATGATACATGACGCTCATGTCATAGTATTTTAATAACTTTAACCACCTTCTCTGACATTGATTCAGATCTTTCTAAGTAAAAATCTACTGCAGGCTCTTGTGGTTTGTGAACACATCTATATGTATGCCATACAAATAATGCCTCCAAATCTTTAAGGCTTATACAATTGCTGCTAACTCAAGATCATGAGTTGGATTATTTTTTTCATGGGGCTAAAGTTGTATAGAGGCATAGGCTATGACCTTACCTATCTACATCAAAACACACCCCAAACCCACTCTAGAAGCATTAGAATATACCACAAACCCATCTGAACTATATGGTAAAGTCAAAATTGGATTTGTAGTGAGTCGAGTCTTTAACTCCTAAAAACTCTTCTCACAAGAATCTGACCACTAGAGCTTGACTTTTTTCTGAGTCAATGTGGACATGGGGGATGTAATGGATGAAAATACTTCAATAAACCGTCGGAAATAGCTAGCCAAACCCAAGAAAATCCTAATATCTGATGAAGAGATAGGTCTGGGAAAGTTTCTCACTGCTTTGGTCTTTTAAGGATCAACTCTATTGCCATCACCAAAAACTATATGAATAAGAAAAGCTACTGACCTTAGCCAAATTTGCACTTACTGAATTTGGTGGACAACTTATGGGTTCTGAGAGTTTGTAATACTATTCTAAGATGGTCTGCATGATCATGTTCACTGTGGGAGTAGACTAGAATGTCATCAATGAAGACTATGATGAACATGTCCAACTACTGCTTGAACATACAGTTAATCAAGTCTATGAAGGCTACTGGAGCATTGGTAAGGCCAAATAACATGACTAGGAATTAAAAGTGACCATACCAAGTTTTGAAAGTTGTTTTCGGAATGTCACATTCTCCAACTCTAAGCTGATGATAGCCTGATCTGAGGTTTATCTTAGCAAATTAGCTAGCACCATTAATTTGGTCAAATAAGTCATCGATTCTGGAAAGTGGATACTTGTTCTTGACCGTGACTTTATTTAGATGACGCTAGTATATACACATTCTAAGAGAACCATCTTTCCTATGCACAAATAGAACTGGTGCACCCCAAGGGGATACACTGGGTCTGATAAATCTTTTATCTAGGATATATTTCAATAGTTCTTTTACTCTTTGAATTTTACTAGGGCCATTATGTATGGCGGGATAGAGATAGGCTGAGTATCTAGAAGAAGGTCTATTCCAAAGTCAATTTCTCGCTCGGGAGAGACTCCTAGAAGATCTTTAGGAAATATATCTGGGAATTCACATGCTACTGGAATTGAATCAAGATTAGGAGTCTCTGAACTAGAGTGTTTAACTTGAATGAGATGATAAACACACCCCGTAGATGTCATTTTTCTCTCCCTAAGGTAGGAAACAAGCTGACCCCTAAGTGATGAGGTACTACCCCTCCACTCAAGGACAGGTTCATTCAGAATCTTAAAATGGACAAGTCTATTTTTTTAGTCAAATGAAACATATAATGAATGAATCTAATCCATGCTGCGAATGACATAAAAATCGATCATCTCTAATTCTACTAAGTTTGCTGAAGTGACTTTCTGAGATACCATAACCGAATAGTTTCTGTATACCCTTCGGGCTATGATAGATTTACCCACTCGGGTAGAGACTAAGAAAAGATCTACTAGGATTTCTAGACTGACTCCAAAGTCAACAACTATATAAGGAGTTACAAAGGACAAAGAAGCTCCTGGATCTTGCAAAGCATAAACGTGCGAATGATAAACTTGTAACATACCAGTGACCATATCAGAAGAACTTTCCTGATCCCATCAGGACTAAAGTGCATAAATCCTATTTGGGCATTGCCCATTGGTGGCACTGGAAGCGGCACCCTGCTGATTCAGGTGAACAAACTGAGCTGAAGGACGATTATGTTGACTCTGTGAACCCACCTAAGGACACTCTCTGACCCTATGTCCTGGCTTGCCACATTCAAAACATACATCACTGCCATCCCTATAGACACCCTAGTGGTTTCTGCCACACTTCTGGAAAATGGGATTTTTTCGGGAACTACTAACACTACCCTAAGGTTTAATGCTTGGTTCCCTATCTTTAATGCCATCTCTAAATTTTGGCACTGAAGCACTGGCTGAGGATAGATCTGGAACTGAATATTTTAGGTAGAAATAAGATTGACTCCCACCCTCTGACGTAGCTGAGTAAAGTTAAAGCTACCTGTTCTAGCTCTCTTATTCTCTCTCTCTTTCTCCTTATTCTTAGTGTCCTATATCTACTGGTCATAGACCATGATCTTAGATATGTTTATCTCCTTAATCAGCATTGCAGTCCTACATACCTTGACCACACTGTTAGACATGCAAGACATAAACTTACTATTCTTAGATCTGTTATCTACTACTATATGAGGGGCATATCTGGCTAACTAAGTAAACTTGAAAGAATACTCTTTCACTATCATGTTGCCCTGGTTCAGATTAATGAACTCCAAAATCTTTGATTTCCTCAACTCCAGTGGGAATAACCTATCCAGAAAAGCAGTGGCAAACTCCTCCTATTCTACGGGCCCTACATCTGCGGCCCTCTCTGCCTTCTACTACTTGAACCATAAGTAAGACACATCCTGCAACTAATATGCGGTCAACTCAGCACTCTCACTATCTATCACCCCATAATAGCTATGACTTTTTGTACCTTATCAAGGAATTCCTTTGGGTCTTTCTCTAACTTAGACCTGGTAAAAACTGGAGGGTTCATTCGGGTAAAGTCCTGAACTCTAGATGCAACAGTATTGGCCACTGGGTTGGCCGGAATGGAATCTAGGCATTCATTCTGGGCTACCACAAAATGATCTAGAGTGGTGAAAGGTTCTCTAAATTTTGTATAGGAAACATGCTCATCCAGAGGATCTGGCTGGACGGGCGGAGGTGTTGGATGATTTCCTATTTTTCTTTCATTTTTTTAGGCATACTTTGAAAACGAAAGTAAGAAAAGGATTAGACTTAGAGTGTAACTTGATCTCATGCTCACTCGCATGATATGAATGCTGAACGAAGGGAAAATTTTTCTAAAACACCTCATAGCCTCTTGTTCATAAGTGTGGTGTGCTACACACCCATGCACAAAACTCTACTAGACGCAACTTCTAGACTTTCTAGGACTCTGTTGAACCTTATTCTTTGATACCAAGTTTATAATGCCCCGAGTCTGTACCTCGGATGTCACATGATGCTTATAATATCTAAGGACCACAAGCTAACCCATGGCTGGTACCTTCTGCAATCATTGAATAATAATATTGTATAATGTGGAAATCAGGCAAAATATTTCCATAAGGCTCAAACCTAAATCAAATACTGACATATAAATACTAAATACTGAACATCTATCTAAAATAGTCTATCCTGAAAAGCCTCTAACTGAACTATCTAAAAGTGGAGTTGATGGAACAAACCCCAAACTAACTCTGACTACTGAAAATTTACTAAAACTAAATAAAAACTTTTTCCTTGAACTATGAGGACTCACCACTAACTCTACTACTGATAATCTGGGCTGCTAAGTACTATCAGGAGCCCGTATGTCTGAACCTATGATATAAGACATCACAGCATAAAATAAAGGTATTCGTTAGTACTTTGAATGTACTGGTATGCTAAGTGAGATAAGGCTAAATGTATGGGTTCATATGCATGAACAATAACTTACTGAATGGCATAAATATTACTGAATGAGAGTACATGTATATATAAAACTACTGTAGATACTGATTATGTAATGTTATGCAAATAACAACGTATATTGTAACTAATATTTCATTAACACTGGATAATGAATTCTAAAAACTGAATGACTGATAACTGAGTTTACTGATACTGTATAACTATTAACTAAGTGACTATTTCTGACAGTCCTGATTCTGTAGAACTAAACTAAGTTCTATGCTGAGATGGGTGACAGTATCTGATAGTCCTGATTTTGAAACTGAACTGAGCTTTTACACTAAGTCTAAAATTAAAATTGAAACTGTAGGAGTGTTCATCTAACTGACATACCCCAATTATGAACTGAGTTAGGGTCTAACCTATGATCCTCGTTAGAAGGATGTTAGCACTTTTCCAAGGGATACTAACAATGGCTATGAGTTAACCCTCTCTGATAGGAAGCTCTTTCATCAACCCTCGCTGGTAGGAAAACTAGTACGAGAGGTATCAACCCTAGACTGGTAGGAAGACATCTTAACCTACGTTGTCTACGTAGTTCTGTAATGTAGGGACTGCTACTACGGATTAAACCCTTTACTGACTGGAATACCCCCATCCTTGGATTCACTCGATGTTGATTTCTACTCCCAACTGAATAGACACTGAACTTATTTCTAAACTGTACTAGGTTTACTGAACTATTACTAATCATGTTATCTATCTGAACTGGATTGAGTTCACTAAATTCTAATAACTGACTGAATACACTGAGTTTTGTTAACTGGCTGAATATACTGAGTTCTATTATCTGACTGAGTACTACTGTACGTAATATCACTGAGACTACTCTGAAACTACTGTAAATCTTGGTAAACAACTAGATTGTTGGGTATTAAATACCCCCAGGACTTAATTGCATAAATTGTAAAACATAGCATAATCTTGAAAACATAATAGCTAGACACTTTGTCACAATTCATTCATTGAGGCATTTTAGCAAACATATGCATAGCATGAACTTGTATACATGCTAACATGATATGATTTCATTACTCAACTCACATGAACAATTTATCAAACACTTGGTGAGAATAATTTATACACATGACTATACTACAACATGCAAAGTTCATGATCAAAATCCCAAACTGACAAATTCAAGGGTTTTTAACATGAAACCATATAACAACACACACATGCTATTTTTTTCTCAAGAAACTTATAATTAATATTTGATTATAAACCCAATTACATAATAATCATGAATACATTCAAATTCAATATAAAGCTCGTGAAAGAAATCAACTTGTAATCTCAAAAGGGTTCTTGAACTCCAAGGGTGGAAGGAAACCCTTGGATGAACACCTAACATACCTTGATACTTGAATTCGTAAAGATTGATGGTGAATTTCTTGAATCTTGATCTTGACTTGATGGACAAGGGTTCGTTCTTGAGAGGATTTTAGTGAAAAATGAGAGTATTTTTCCTATTCATGGGTTTAATCTCATGTTTTGGGGATGAATAGAAGTGGGGAAAACGTCCCAAATACCCGTCTAGACGCTGATTTAATTACCAAAAAGCGTGCTCTACGACGCTCTGCATTGATGGCATCAATGTGATGACCATCACGCCACGTCAAGTTTATGTTGGTTCACTGGAATTGCACTGAAAGCTGAGGAAAAATTATCTGTCGACGCGATGGGCAACGCGATGTGTCAACCCACTATTTTGGTCACCTGAATATGATTCAAATGATGTTCGAAAAATTAAAAACTCACCCGGAGTGACCTATTGACACATCTGATCATGATTCAATCCAAGGATTGACGTTTTAAGGTCATGAGCATCATAAAATAGGATTGCAACTTATGACGGCTAAAATAATTCTAATTATAAATACTTTGCTGAAATTTCTAAGTCTAGGACCTCTTTACAAACTTTAACGATCTGAGTTAAGCTTAGGATTTTGCGAGTTCTTACAAATGCACACCATAGAGATAATACCTCCAAATCTTAAGTGTGAAAACTACTATTTCCAAATCCAAATCATGAGTGGGATAGTTTCACTCGTAAACGTTAAGGTGTCTCAAAGCATAAGCAATGACATGACTATGCGCTATCAAAACAACATAGGCCAATACTAGAAGAATCACAATACATGGTGAATACCTCGTCCTCTACATAAAGAGAAAGAATATGAGCTAAAGTAAGGAAATACTTGAGCTTTCCAAAAATCAACTCACACTCCCCGGACCATTGGAAAAGAACCTCTTTCTGAGTTAATCTAGTCATAGGTGATAAAATAATATCTAATCACTCGATGAAGAATCTATAATAACTATCCAAACCAATAAATCTATAAATCTCAGTCGAAGAAGTAGGTTTATCATAATCATGAATAGCCTCAATCTTAGTTGGGTCTACCATAATTGTAATGACCCTCCAGGTCTTTTTTTATATTTGTTATTATTTTTTATATTAGATATTTCCCATAGCTTCCCCAAGTGAATTAAAAATTGATGGAACTGTCTGTTCGATTACCGAATAGTTCATTTTGTTTTTAGAAACAATTCCTATTTAGAAGTCTTTGTTGGTTCCAAATGGTCATTGGGTGAAAACTTTAGTAAAACAGTCTCAGATACAAATTCTTAATACTCCAATATATCTAGATTATCAATTTTAGGCTTTGGGTCCCAATGTACTCGAGCTTATTTGACCTATTGATCGAAAAGTTGGAAAATTAAAAATTTAGGTATGGGACCCATATTTTATTGAAATGACCACGGATGGAAAATCTTACTTCTCCATCATATTTGGAACCTTAAATTTCATGTGGTTACATTATTCATTTGCACATATTAGATATCGAATGAATCCTGAGGCCTTAGTAGAAAACTTAGAAATTTTCGTAGTTTTCAGTTTTTTTTTGTGTGCCAGCGACCACACTTCATGTGCAGAGGGTAGTTCAATTGCACTACTTCTTATAGTGATTGCATCATCTGGTTCTATCAATAGATAGTGCGATTGCATCTTTCATGCTATGATTGCAGGATCATAGGACCTAGAAGGGGCATAGAAAGGCCCCTAAGGCCACAATTTTGCTCATTTCCCACCTCCCTCTTGAGAGCAAAACCCCTAAAAGGTGTGATAACTTTGAATTAAGTCTTGGGGGTGCCTTGGAAGATTTATTAACATCTATTATCATGAATATATTCAAATTTAAGGTAATATTTCATCTCATTCTTGATGAATTTCTTAGTTCTTGACCCAAAATCCCAAATAGCTTGAGAGCTTGATTTTAGCCACAAATTGGCTTGGTTTTCATCCATCATTGAGGGTTATGATTCCTTGATCATGAATGAATGTTGGGTTGACCTTGGAAACATGATTTCCATAAGTGGGACTCACTTGGGGGCTTTGGTGTGATTTTTGGACCTAAAGCACAATTGTGCAATATTGGTATCGTTATTCTCATATTAATTAGTAGATTACAATTTTGATGGCGTTATGACATTTTACGATTTTGAAATAAATATGAGAATTTGGTGGATGATTTAAGTGTTTGCGGTTTGACTTAGAGGTAGGCTTTTGTATACTCTTCTTTGTAAGGTGATGTGTGTTATATATTCCTTGTGAATGCGAATGTTAAGGTTGATATTGGGTAGAATGACTTAGTCTTGATTATTGAAGTTTGGGAATTATATGAGGGTTTTGACCTGTGAGGTGACATGTTTAGTACACTTTTAGAATCCTAATGCTTTTTTCCTAAATTGAACTAATTCATAGAATGGATATGATATTATGCTAGTTGTGTGATATAGTTTTAGTGTTAGAAGTATGATTAATCTTTATTGGGCTATTCTAGTGATCTTGAAATTGTAATTTAGGTGGAGTTGACTTAAATGCCCATGTACTAGGTAGAATTCCTATCTTAGGATTGGTTTTTGCTTACTGGACATCTAGAAGTTTAACTAGATACCTTATCCTAGTTGGGGTGTAAATTGCCTAACTATGGAATTCGAGTATTAGAAGTGGGTTCTTCTGGCCCACCTTAGGCTAAAATTTGTGTTAGCCCTTGTAGACTTATTTATGAATGTTAGGCATAGTTTAAACTAATAAGCTAGTAGTGGAAGGTCACTTCGTGACATGGTGAGTAATATTGGTATGTCCCCAGATAATGATTTACGGCTCATGGCCATGATATTCCTCATAGATATGATATTTGGCCTATAGAGATAATATTCCTCATAGATGTGATATTTTTCTTATAGAGATGATATTCGTTATAGATGTAATATTTTTGCCTATAGATATGATACTCCTCATAGTTATGATATATGACTTATAGATATGAGATGCCTCCTAGATGTGATATACCTCCTAGATACGAGATGATTATTGGTATTATGCCTCCTAGATGTAAGATGAATACAATTATGCCTTAAGGCTAATAGAAATGTTATACCTCGTAGTTATGCTATGGCTTATATCCATGATATGGCATACAAATATGATTAACGATATGATTTTTCGATACGTATGTGTCCTAATGTCGTGATTATGTTGTGGTAATTATTTTTGACACATTATTGTGTCCATGTCCGTGTTGATATTTTTATTCGACATCCGAGAAATGTTCATCCTAGTAGAGGATACGGTCATAGTTTATGTATATACTAATGCTTATGGATCAATTGGTTGTATACTCGTGATGGCATGCATAGATTTGGTACATTCATGATTATTAATTTTGTGAGTGATGCGATTCCAATTAAAATATGACCTTATTATTTATCTTCCTAAACAAGGGATGCGATTATAGTTAAAATATGATTTTATTATTTATCTTCCAAAACAAGGGTTAAAGCCCACTTTTTACATTAAAATTAGATTTGATTATATTAATAACCGGTTGTCTTAATGAATAACTTATATGTAAAAGAGATTAATTATGATGTTTTAAAGAATTGACCGAGAGCGATTCTGGTCTATCACTTGATGCTACAAATTACTTCGATCATGAGAGATTCTGACCTTTTCTGCACTTTAATAATGAATTAATCCTGAAGTTCATTTTGGGTAGTGGAAATATGGATTTTCACTCTTTTTAGCCACGGCATGAGTCCGTGCACTTGATATGTCTACATATACATCTCTCTTGTATGAGACGGAGGAAGATGCTATATTAATCATATAAATTTTGGGTAAAACTCGATGAAATTTTTTATTATTGATGGTATACATATGTGTTGATGATTATTATGATACTGACTATACACCCGGCAAGGCCGGATGATATTGTGATGATGATATTAATACCCGACAAGGCCATAGTATATTGTGATTATCTATTAATATCTGGCAAGGATGGAGGATGCTATGATGATGATATTGATACCCAACAAGGATGGAGGACATTTTAATGATATTTTTATACCCATAAAGATGGAAGATATCGTGATAATATATTGATATCCAGCAAGGCCAGAGAAAATTGTGATGATGATATTGATACCCGACAAGGTCGGAGGATGATTATATTGAAGTGCCTATGTATAGATCTATAGGTTCAAGTCCATCTAGCCCTATGTATGGAAACTATATACCCGACAAGGTCGGAGGATTATTATGACGCAGTGGAGGCACTCGAATATCGCTAACGTGGTTGTGGCTGAGTACCTGAACCTACATTACAAGAAAATGTAGCCCATAGGAAAATATGTGGGTCACTACTTTGGAATGTACTGAGTAGGTAGGGGTGCATGCAATAATGCAAATATCATCATCAATTTCATAAAAATATGGATATGTACAATGATGGCTCACTTGGCTTGTGTTAGATTGAAACATACTTTTCATGATCTCATAGTAAATAAATCATATGATAAAAACCTCATAAATCATCATAAATAACTTAACTCTTCAACTCAAGACTCGGAGTGACTCGATAATTCAAGAAACTCAACTCTTATGGACATGGGAGGTTCTTATAATCGACATAAACCATATAAGCTACATGGAGTCCAACGTTTTGCACTCCTAAGGAGAGAACTCCACATTGGCGGGAGCATCGTACTCTTTCCAGGGAGTACAACCTAAATTTAGTGATCACAATCTCATACTCGGCCTCTGTCCCACAATTATCAATATCAATCCTATGGTGTCACGTAGTTTTGGGGAAATACCATATTTCCCATTCGGTGCTAAATACTACAACCAGACACAAGCTCAGAACGCGATAGGAAATCTCCCACAAACATCACATGGGTCTATCATGAAGACCAAATCAAATCTCTTTCTCAATGATCAAATCATAATCAATTTGTGGATTCCTAACTCGACTCAAATCAAATCAATCATTCTCAATGTCAAAATGTATCAGTTCATTAAATCATGACAACATCAATAACTTTGAGGAAATATCAAGACTCATTGTACCAACTCAATCTCATAAATCAAATACTTAATAATCCAGTTTGTCATAAGGAAGCTTAAAGCTTGACACATATCTTGAAAGCACTTGAAATATCAACTCATGGAAGAAATATGAAATTCACAATATTAAATATCAAGTCATAACTTGGGAATCACAAAATAATCATGTATAACAAAGCTTGAACAATTTATATTCTCATAATCTCATGATGAAGTAATTTGGGTATAAACCCACTTGGAAAATAATATAAATCCATGATAGAAATCAAACCTTTGGGCACAGGAGTGAAAGAATTGCTCTTGTTCAAAACCCCACATACCTTAATCTTTGAAATTAGATGAATTCTAGTGCTTGAGACTCTATCTGCACTTGTAATAAATAATTCTCGAAGCCCACACTATGAGGAACTTGATTCTTGAAGAAATCTTGAAGATTTATGGATGATTTTTTGAAGATTAATATCCTTAAATAAAAACCCTAGATATATTTCTTAAGAGAATTGGAAGAGAGAATTAAAAAATTAGGGTTTAGATGGGAATTCTCATATATATAGGGTCCTCCAAAAGATGGGAAAAGACCAAAATACCGTTACAAAAATGTCCTTTAATTGCTGATAAAAAATAGTTGACGACATTCGTGACAAGTCGTCAGACTTGTGACAAGTTGTCACGAAATGTCGTCACAAAAGGGTGGATTTTATGATTTTTTGCTTAATGTTGATGACATTGGTGATAAGTCGTCACACTTGTGACAACTTATCACAAAATGTCGTAACTGGGGGTGGAAATCTACCTAAGGCCGACGACATTGGTGATAAGTCATCACACTTGTGACAGCTTATCATAAAATGTCGTCACTCAGTTTTCCAGCCTGACATGCTGGAGTAAAATGAGCATAACTCTTGGCTCCGAGACCGGATTTGGGTGAAATTGGTATCGTTGGAAAGATAATTCAATTATCTATCTGTTGGTGGGTCATGAGATCAATAAATCGTAGTATAAAGAGAGATATTATCATTTGAAGTTGAATATGGCAATATCCTTCCCAAGAATTCAATCAGTAAGCAATGTTTTGATTCACCTAATCGCTAGGACATCTTTGAGGCCTTAATACACATCACCCTTGATCAAAAAACAACCAAAGAACTATAATTGACATACCATGAGCTTGAGTCATGGTTGCACTATTGGTTAGAGTCTCGGGGTATTACAATATCTCCCCTTGGAAACATTCGTCCTCGAATGTTGCCATATAGGCCAAGAAAAAGAGATAATGAGGACGTATAGATGGAATGAATCACTCAAAGGGCTTATTTCACAATATACCTTTGGATACCCTACAAAATGTATGAATTTGTGATGGAAGTAGACACACAGCTGAATCTTTAATAAGAAGAGGGTGCAAAGAATGGTACCTTCTGCTCGCTCCAAACTCACAGAAAAGAGGTGAGGGTACTTGGCTCGCATATCAGCTTCGGTTCCCAAGTATCACTCTCAATAGATTGATTTCGCCAAAGCACTTTAACCAAAGGAACTTTTTTGTTTCTTAGCCTACGGATTTGAAAATTCAAAATCTCAATCGAAATCTCCTCAAATGAAAGGCTATCCTGAATATCTAAGCTTTCGGAAGAATCAACCTCGACAGAATCACCAATACACTTCTTAAGCATGGAAACATGAAATACCGAATGAACGCTAGACAACTCTGCAGGTAACTCTACCTCATATGCTACTTTCTCAACACGACTCAGAATCCTGTACGGACCAACATAACGGGGACTAAGCTTTCCCTTCTTCCCAAGTCTCTTCACCCCTTTCATGGGTGAAACCTTTAAGTACACCAAATCATCAACATTAAACTCAAGATCTTTTCTTCTCACATTCGCATACGACTTCTGGCGACTTTGAGCGGTCTTCAATCTTTCTTGGATCAATTTAAATTTCTCCATAGCCTCGAATACAGCATCAGGACCAATCAGAGCTGCTTCTCCTACTTCAAACCAACCTATAGGTGATTTACATCTTTTCCCATACAAAGCTTCGAATGGTTCCATCTGAATACTAGCATGGAAACTATTGTTATATGTAAATTTGATCAATGACAAGTGCTCATCCCAACTACCTTTAAAATCAAGTGCACATGCCCTCAACATATCTTCTAAAGTCTTAATGGTATGCTCAGCCTGATCATCTATTTGCGGATGGAAAGCAGAACTTAGATGAACTTGGGTACAGAGACCCTTCTGAAAAGCTCTCCAAAACTAGAAAGTAAACTGAGTACCCCTATCAGAGATAATAGCCAAAGGAACTCCATGAAGTCTAATGAATTCTCGAATATACAATCTAGAAAAATCCTCAGTTGTATAAGACGGATGCACTGGCATGAAATGATTTGATTTAGTCAACCGGTCTACAACAACCCAAATCAAATCGTGATGACGACGAGAAGGAGGCAAACTAATTACGAAATCCATATTCACTTCTTCCCATGTCCAAGTAGGAATGCTAAACTCTTGCATTAAATCACCAGGCCTTTGGTGCTCTACCTTAACCTGTTGACAAGTAGAACACTTTGCCACAAATCCTGCCATGTCTTTCTTCATACCGTTCCACCAATAGATTTCCCGCACATGGCGGTACATCTTGGTAGCACCGGGATAAATAGAATATCACGTGCCATGCGCTTTAGCCATAATTCTCTGCTTTAGATCATCAACATCGGTAAAACACAAACTACCCTGCAATCTCAACACACTATCTCCCCTTTGGGAGAAAACCTCTACGTTTTGGTCCTTAACTGACTCCTTCAGTCTGACCAAACTAGGATCCTTGTCTTGCTTCTACTTTACCTCCGAGACAACAGAAGACTCGAAACTACTCTAAACTAACATACTCCCTTCATCGAAATCAAGTAATCTAACACCAAACCTAGCCAAACAATGTACATCACGAGCCAATTCTTTCTTATCATTCTCTACATGAGCTACACTACCCATAGACAACCTGTTAAGAGCATCTGCCACAACATAGGCCTTGCCCGGGTGATACAACACACTTATATCATAGTATTTTAGCAACTCGAACTATCTTCTTTGTCTAAGATTCAACTCCCTCTAAGTAAACACATGATGCAGGCTTTTGTGATCAGTAAACACATCAACATGAACACCATACAAATAATGTCTCTAGATTTTCAAAGCAAAAACTACAGCTGCTAATTCAAGATCATGGGTTGGGTAATTCTTCTCATGAGGCATTAACTGTGTAGAGGTATAACGTATAACGTTACCCCTATGCATCAACACACAACCCAAACCAACTCTAGAAGCGTCACAATACACCAAAAAACCATCAGTACCAACGGGTAAAGCTAACACTGGGGCTGAAGTGAGTCGAGTCTTTAACTCCTGAAAACTCTTCTCGCAAGGTTCCGACCACAGGAAATTCACTTTTTTTTGGGTCAACCGGGTCATGGGAGATGCAATGGAAGAGAAGCCCTCAACAAAACGATGATAGTAACCAGCTAGACCCAAGAATCTCCTAATGTCAGATGGGGAGGTAGGTCTAGGCTAATGTTTTACAGCTTCTGTCTTTTGGGGATGGACTCTAATGCCTTCGGTGGAAATAATGTGACCTAAAAAAGCAACTGACCTTAGCCAAAATTCATACTTGCTAAATTTAGCGAATAATTGATGATCTCTAAGAGTTTGCAAGACAATTCTAAGATGGTCGGCATAATCATCCTCACTTTGGGAATATACAAGAATATTTCGTCTATGAATACACTGACAAACATATCAAAATATTGCTTGAACACTTGATTCATAAGGTCCATAAAGGCTGCTGGAGTGTTGGTTAACCCAAAAGACATGACAAGAAACTCAAAGTGACTATAATGGGTTCGGAAGGCTGTTTTAAGAATATCACACTCTCTCACTTTAAGTTGATGATAGCCGGATCTAAGGTCTATTTTTAAGAAGTAGCTCGCACCTTGTAACTGATCAAACCAGTCATCAATTCAAGGAAGAGGGCACTTGTTATTGATAGTTACCTTGTTGAGTTGACGATAATCAATGCACATACGAAATGTACCATCTTTCTTACTCACGAATAGAACAGGTGCACCCCACGGGGAAACACTGGATCTGATAAAGCTTTTGTATAAGAGATCTTTGAGTTACTCTTCAACTCTTTAAGTTCTGCGGGAGCCATTCAGTACGGAGGAATGGAAATAGGCTGAGTGCCGAGAAGGAGATCAATCCTAAATTCTATTTCTCTATCAGGTGGGACCCCTGGGAGATCTTCCGAGAAAACATTGGGAAACTCATTAACAATGGTAACTGACTGAATAGTCGGAGTCTCAGACTTGAGGTTTTAACTTGAACTAGGTGATAGATGCAACCCTTGGAAATCAACTTCCTAGCTTTGAGGTAGGATATGAAATGGCTCTTCGGAGTTAAAGAACTCCCGAACCACTCAAAAATGGGCTCATCAGGAAACTGAAACTTGACCACTCGGGTATGAAAATCTATAGACGGATAGCACGAGTGAAGCCAATCCATACCCAGAATGACGTCAAAATCAACCATATCTAGCTCAATCAAATCAGCATATATGACCCAATGAAGGAAAGTAACAGGACACTTCTTATACACTCGCTTTGCAATAACAGATTCACCTACCAGGGTAGAAAACAGAATAGGCTCAGGAATCCGTTCAGGGTCCATCTCAAAATTTACAGCAACCAGAGGTTCACATAAGAGAAACCGGGGTCCATCAATACATACACATCAAAATAAAAGACACAGAGCATACCAGTGACAACATCTAGAGAGTTCTCCTGCTCCTCGCGTGGTGGTATAGAATAGAAGCAATTCTAGAATGAACCACCAGCAGTACTAGAAGAGGCACCCTGAGGAGGAACTGGGCGGACTACGGAAGCAGGGGCACTGGTATCCTGACTCTGGGGACGAGCATCTCGACTCCCCTGTCTAGCATACGAATAATCTCTAAGTCGGTGGACTAACTTTCCACAACCAGAGCAACCCCTTTGATCAACAAAACACTAACCAAAATAATCTCTACCAAACTTGGCACATGAAGGAGGACGAGGTCTGTTACTTACACTTTCCTGAGACCTAGATGGGATAATCTTGTTGCCCTGCTCCTGCCTGCTTCTAGGTGCGGGAGCACTAACTGAGAAAGGCGCGGACATAAATGGAAGTCCCTGAAATTAAGGATGGTTTCCTCCATGGAATCTAGAATGACTGAATCCCTGCTACTCTGATCTTGCTATTTTATTCCCTCTTACTCTCTCCCTCTCTTTCACCTTATCAACTTCAATTTATTGGGCATGTATCATCAACTGAGAAAGGTCCATCTCCCTATTAAACATAGAAGATCTACACTCTTTCACAATATAACTCGATACGCCGGTCACGAACTTGCTCATGATGGTCCTAGAGTCAGCCATCATACTTGGGGCATATTTGGATAACTGATTGAATCTAAGACAATACTCCTTAACAGTCATGGAGCCTTGTCTCAAATTCATGAATTTCTCTATCTTTGCTCCCTTCATCTCAAGAGGAAAGAATTTGTCCAAGAATGCATCCTGGAATAACTGCCAAGTCATGGGAGTGGCATCCTCTCCTCTACACATCTTCCACATCTCCACCAATCATATGCTACATCTTTCATTCGAAAGGCAGCCAAATCAACACTCTCCTCCTCAGTCACATGCATAATCTGGGTGATCTTTCTCACTTTATCCAAGTACATCTGTGGATCTTCACCTACCTTCGACCTATAGAACTCAGGCGGATTCATCCGCATAAAGTCACAAACTTGAGATGCAGCAGAATTATTCTCTTGTGGAGGCGGAATAGTAGCCTGGTTGTTAGCTTGAGCATTGGCGGTTACTACCTGGGATAGCGCCTGAAAAGATGCCCAAAATTCTACATGAGACACATGCTCATTCAAGGGATCAACGGGTTGAGGTTGCTCGTTGTTTCTACGAGTTTGATGAGGAGGCATTTTTTGTTATAAGAGAGCACGATTTAATCATAGAAAAAGAGATAGTTGTAGGCACGATAAACTTTAGAAAGATAGAAATGACTTTTCCTAAAACATTTTGTAGCCTCTTGCTCATAGATGTGGCGCGCTACACACCGATGATCAAGAATCTATGTAATGCAGCTTGTCAGACTCCTTAGGACTCCTTAAACCTTAGGCTCTGATACCAAGATTTGTAACGCCCCAAAAATTCATCCCGATATGTCACACGGTGCTTAGGGCTACACGTAGCTCCAAGCTAACCCTCGAAGCCAGACACTACCTCAAGGAATTCAATTCAACAATAGTCATGAAAAATAAAGAGATATACCACATCGGGTTCACGAGAAATACTAGAGAATACTAGACTGTACAACCAAAATATATTGAATGTGTATACATACCAACCGTCTAGTCTGATAAAGCCTCTATACATCAAAATCAAGAAGCCATTGGGACAAACACCCAACTGACTCAAATAGTACTGAAAGCCATAACAACAGAACAATATCACCAAAATATAGTCATGGTCCTCGAACCATGAGGACTCACCACTAAGGGAACGTAGTTGAGGCACTCGAATATAGCTAACACGGCTGCGGTTGAGTACCTGAACCTACATTACAAGAAAATGTAGCCCATAGGAAAATATGTGGGTCACCACTTTGGAATGTACTGAGTATGTGGGGATGCATGCAACAATGCAAATATCATCATCAATTTTATAATAATATACATATGTACAATGATGGCTCACTTGGCTTGTGCTAGATTAAAACATACTTTTCATGATCTCGTAGTAAATAAATCATATGATCAAAACCTCATAAATCATTATAAATAACTCAACTCTTCAACTCAAGACTCGGAGTGACTCGGTAATTCAAGAAACTCAACTCTTATGGACATGGGAGGTTCTAATAACCAATATAAACCATGTGAGTTACATGGAGTCCAACGTTTTGCCCTCCTAAGGAGAGAACCCCATATTGGCGGGAGCATCATACTCTTTATAAGGAGTACAACCTAAATTTAGTGATCACAATCTCATACTCGGCCTCTGGCCTACTATTATCAATATCAATCCTACGGTGGCACATAGTTTCGGGGAAATTCCACATTTCCCGCTCGGTGCTAAATACTACTCCCAGACATAAGCTCATAACGCATTAGGAAATCCACCACAAACATTACAAGGGTCTATCATGAAGACTAAATCAAATATCTTTATCATTTATCAAATCATAATCAATTTGTGGATTCCTAACTCGACTCAAATCAAATCAATCTTTATCAATATCAAAATGTATCAATTTATTAAATCATGACAACATCAATAACTTTGAGAAAATATAAAGACTCATTGTAACAACTCAATCTCATAAATCAATCTACTCAATAATCCAGTTTTTCATAAGGAAGCTTAAAGCTTGACACATATCTTGAAAGCACTTGAAATATCAACTCATGGTAGAAATATGAAATTCACAATATTAAATATCAAGTCATAACTTGGGAATAGAAAAATAATCATGTATAACAAAGCTTGAACAATTTATATTCTCATAATCTCATGATGAAGTAATTTGGGTATAAACCCACTTGCAAAATCATATAAATCCATGATAGAAATCAAAGCTTTGGGCACAAGAAAGAATGAATTTCACTTGTTCAATAACCCGCATACCTTAATCTTTGAAATTGGATGAATTCTAGTGCTTGAGACTCTATCCGCACTTGTAATAAATGATTGTCGAAGCCCACAAAGGAGGAACTTGATTCTTGAAGATTTATGGATAATATTTGGAAGATTAATGTCCTTAAATAAAAACCCTAGATATATTTTTTAAGAGAACTGGAAGAGAGAATGAAGAAATTAGGGTTTAGACGGGAATTCTCATATATATAGGGGCCTCCAAAAGATGGAAAAGGACCAAAATACCCTTGCAAAAATATCCTTTAATTACTGAAAAAAATAGTTGACGACATTCATGACAAGTCATCAGACTTGTGACAAGTCTTCACGAAATATCGTCATAAAAGGGTGGATTTTATGATTTTCTGCTTAATGTTGACGACATTGGTAATAAGTCATCACACTTGTGACAACTTATCACAAAATGTTATCACTGAGGGTGGAAATTTGCGTAAGGCTGACGACTTTGGTGATAAGTCGTCACACTTGTGACAGATTATCATAAAATATCGTCACTCAGTTTTTCAGCCTGGCATGCTAGAGTAAAATGGGCATAACTCTTGGCTCCGAGACCGGATTTGGGTGAAATTGGTATCGTTGGAAAGCTATTTCAATTCTATATGTTTTACTAGGTGATGAGATCAACAATTCGTAGTCTAATGATAGATATACTAATTTGACGTTGAATATGGAAATATCCTTCCCAAGAATTCAACCGATAAGGAATGTTTTGATTCACCTAATCGCTAGGACATCTTTGAGGCCTTAATACACATCACCCTTGATCAGAAAATAACCAAAGCACTATAAGTTACTTCTCAT
This sequence comes from Capsicum pubescens, assembly GCA_030864215.1. NCBI lineage: Eukaryota > Viridiplantae > Streptophyta > Magnoliopsida > Solanales > Solanaceae > Capsicum > Capsicum pubescens. The sequence continues at coordinate 180,964,397 of CM061546.1, read as the reverse complement.
GATCTTGAGTCATATTAGCACTATTGTTTAGAGTCTCAGAGTATTACACTTTAACTCAGGGATAAACTGCTCTACTAGGGGAACACTCTGAGCTTAAGAAATAATCATGCCAATACTAGGGAAATCTCATAAATATTGACCATTAGCTCTACAACTATAATATGTACTAGGATCTGAACTAAAACCAACAGATCCGCCAGACCCAAAATAACCACCATGTCTACAATGACCAGATGGTGAACCTCTTAAGGACTGGCCACTTCCCTTACTAGGGAGATCACTGGCACTAGACTGACCTCCATTAGTAATATGAAGAGTTTCCTAAATAGGTCGACTAGGTTGAATCTAAGACTAGCAGGATGGATGTGGAGGATATCTACCATGAAAATAGCTATGTCTAAATTAGGAACTACTATCTCTCCCACTAAAACTGACCTGATATATAGGCGTCTTATCGCTACCCCCACGGGTCTCACAATGCATCTTCTCCATCACCTGAGTATGACCTGAAACCTCAGCAAAAGACCTAGTTGCAACAACCAAACTCTAAGTAGGCATATGAAGAGGAAGTTTTAACCCTCTAACAAAGCAACGAACTCTATACTCAGTACCAAAAATAGAAATAGCATGCCTAGACAAGACATGATAATGAGCCTCATACTCCACGACTATCATGGAGCCCTGCTCCAATCTATAGAACTGATTATGCAAATGATCTTTAAGTCTACAAGGCATATACTTCTCGAAGCTCATCTCAGATAACTAAGTCCTTGTTAAAGGAGAAGATTCAACAGGTCTAGAATCCATATATCCTCTCTACCAATGTCTTGCATCCAAGTCCAATAAAAATGTCATTTAATCTATACCACGAATCTCAATGATGCCCAAATTATGGAGCTTATCCTTACAAGCCATTAGAATCTCATATGCATCCTCACCCGGAGCACCAAAAAAGCTAGCGGAGCCAATCTCAAGAATCTATCAATATCTTCTAATCCTTTGTAGACATAGCAGGCTGAGCAACTACTAGTTGAGAAATCTCTGGCATAGGAGGGACCTCAATTGTGAGGGCTAAAGTAATAGGCTGCACCTCCACCTCAGTGCTACTCTGATATTTAGAATGTGTACTATCATATGGTGCACCACCAACTAACCCCAAAAGTTGAACTAAAGCATCTCTGAACACTTAAGAAGAAATAAACCCTGGAAGATCCTGGGCTAGTTCCTCACCTACCACTGATTGGGGTGAAAGAATGTAACAACCCGTAAGATCCTAAACTTAATTCATCTCACAGTTGCATATTTAAGGGGTCCAAATCTTAGAATTGTCACTAAGTGTTGAGGACTTAGTCATTTTCAAGACCCTTAAACTTCAATGATTTCATTTTAACCTTCCCAACCTCGGGACATCGATTTTTTAGTTGATTCATGATTGGGGTAGTTCGAAGTATTTCTCGGGTGAATTTTAAATTTTTTTGACAAGCGTAGGGGCATGTTTGGAAATCCAAACCAGTAGCACCACTAGGATAAGCGGGCGCCGCCCCTTCTAATCCATCGGGGTAAGGCGGGCACCACCTGGTCCAGTCCACCGCTTTAAGGCGGGCGCCTCCTAACCTATTCCACCTCTTTAGAGCCCGTGCTGCCCCCTTCCTATTCCATCCAGCTTTTATTTATTGGCATTTTAAGGGTATTTTAGTCATTTTCCTTCACCTAATCCTTCCAAAACATGATTTGGAACTCCCAAAAGGGCATTATTTACCCCTTTCACCCCAAGTTGCTCTTAAGACACCCTCATTTTTCCCCAAGAACAAATCCAAACTTCATTCTCAAGAAATCAAGAGTTTAAGCTTCCTATCCGAGAAAAATCTTCAAGAATTCTGCTTTTAAGATATGTGGAAGTTTATCAATGGGTACCTTTCACCCATTGATCCCCAAAACCTTTCCTTTTGAGTAAAGTATGAGTTTTTCCTCTATTATGAAGTTTTAGTGTTCAAGATTAGTTCAATTCTTGGTTTCCATGGTAATTTAAGTTCAATTCAGGTTTGTGTTGGATCCCATGAAATATTAGATTATACCATGCTTTAAATTTCAGTTTCCTATGTTTTATTCAAGTGAATTTCATGTTATATTATTAAGGTATGATCTTAATCACGTAACCATACTATTTTCCCATGTTTTCAAGTTCATGATTCTCACATGTTTGATGAAATGTTTATGTTTTGGGTCTTTGAAACCATGATCCCATACTAATGTTTTAATCTTTAGTATTGTATTTTATGATCATTCAGTGGTGGAGGATTATGAACACGCCATGCCTATGTGTTTTACATGATTTCAGACAGTCAAGTAATGATTCTGTTAATCCATAAATATTACTATTTATTCAGTTGACATAATTATGATGAGCACTATCAGGAATAATGTCCAGTTAAACTTAGTTCAATTTAGTACTAGTGTCAATTCAGTTGGGAGTACGATTTAGTACTGAGCGAACCTAGGGATGAGGGCTCATATGATAGTTAGGACTGGGTCCTTAGTAGAGGTCCCCATGTTCCAGAACTACGGAGCCAGTGTAAGATTATGAGATGTCACCTTCCAGTTTAGGGCTGACACTCTCTTAGGAGGTCACCCTCCAGTTTAGGACTGACTCCATAGTAGTTCAGGACATCAGATTAGAGGATCCATACAACCAGTGTTAGTACCCATGGCATTGTACTGACACCCATCAAACTGGGGTTTCATGTTGGACCCCAATTAGCTCAGATTGGGGTATGTCTGTTATATGATACCTCTCATAGTTTTAATCAGTATTTTAGTATATCTCAATCAGGTTTCCTGGATAAAATATACAGGTTTTTCAGTCATTCAGTTAGACAGATTTAAGATTTACTTTAGAAACATATTTTTTCTTGGTCTTACATTCTCAGATATTAAATGTTCATATATCCATGCTCAATTACCTAATGCATTTCATCTAGCCCTCATCTCATATACCAGTACATTCAAAGTACTAACCACATAATTTTGTTTTGTACTATGTTGTCTTATAACATAGGTTCGGACGCTCAGCTTCCCGATCGTTCTTAGACAACTCAGCGTTACTCAGCAGCCGTAGTAGTGAGTCCTCATGCTTCGAGAACATGACATATTTATGTAAGTTATTTCAGCATTTTCTTATCTTCAGTCAGTCAGAGTTAGTTTGGGTTTTGTCCCATCAACTAATCATAATGTTTAGAGGATTTCAGACTATAAGTTAGACAGTCAGTCAGTCATTTCAGTGTTATCAGTTGTTGTTAGATATTCCAGACATTTTTTGATCTGTATTTCAGTATCAAGTTTTATAGTATCTTATCAGCTTATCTTCTGCACATGTGATGTATTACTATTTTGTTTAGTGCTCACAGCAGGTACTAGATCATGTGTTAGCATGTGGTCACTTATGGCCATAAGCACCATTGTCGCAACTAGGGGTATCCTCGGGCCGTGACAAAAAATCTCTGTCTCAAGAGCCGGAATAGGGTCTAGTAAAGGCCTCCTATCCTGGTCCATAGCTAGTGACACATCTTTAGGTTGTGCACAACCTTTGGGTCATCACGAATAGGGGTAGGATGCCTAGGCTCAATTTTGGGACCCTCATCTTGTATTGCGGTAGAACGTGTCCTAGTCATCTGTGAAATAATGAAATCAAAGGGATGTCTATAAACCAACTCAAACTCTTAGCACAAAATGAGTAAAAGAAGTGAGGAACTACTAGGAATGTACCATAGCCTCCAAAAGATAGTAAATAGACATCTTCTTTACAATCCGCAGGACTCTACTAGACACTTGCCCTTGTACCAACAATACTAGTAAGACTTGGCTCTGATGTGAATTTGTCATGACTCTGTGTATGAGTCATGATGGCGCCTACTATATCTCGACAGTAGGTAGCCAAACCATAACCCAGAGTTAAACACAGTGGGTTAAATTGGTGGAAAATGCCTAACATAGGCAAAAATCAACAACACAACTTATAAATAAGCATAGTATTTGAATTGATAAAGATAGTCAACATAGATACCATTCAATGACCTAGTAGAGCCGGTACAAGAGAAACTAGTAATAATAATACTACCCAAGTATCTAGAATAGTTAGTAATATCTATCTCAAAATAAAAGACTTAACATAGAAAGATGGAAGGAAATAGATGACTCTTACTCCAAGAGATCACTCTATCTCTGAATTTCAACAAAGTACAATTATCTATCATCGGTGGCAACTATTACTTGGATCTACACCAAAAAGTTATAGAAGTGTCGTATAAGTACCAAAATCACGGGTACTTAGTAGGCATCATCGGACGCCTGAGATAAATCATGGTATAAGTTTGATACAATGTGAGATAATGTAACTAAGTCAAGGTATAGACAAACTTGATGTAACCTCAACATCGTTGTGAATAAATAAATAAATAAATTGGAATAATAAATTAGCATGACATAAAGCATCAACATATGCAATCATAACTACAAAATTAACTCCCATACATCGATTAGTGCAGAAAGGTAAACAACTCATCACAAGCCCCTATAAGCCTAGAAGGTACAAAAAAGATAGAATAACTCACTATCGTCATCTTCAACTCTCTTAGTACAATTGGAATTCATTCAATTCATGCCACACTATAACCATTGATTGTCCATATTCATCATTTTCCAATTAATGAATACTTGTCAACTAACCATCATGTGATAACCAATCATCATGTATCAATAAATCATCATTTATCAACTACACATCACATATCAATTAATCCTTATATAAAGCTAATCATCACTTATCAACTAGTCATTATTTATCAACTAACCAACATTTATCAACTAACCAACATTTACGAACTAACCAACAATTATCAACTAACCAATATTTATCGACTAATTATTATTTATTAGCTAATTATTATATCACTAGAATCCATTCATATCATAGCACATTATAATCATTTCCTCATTTTTATGCTTAGGTAGAACCACTTTTGTTAATTTCACACCCTAATATCATCATATCATAATAAGTTTGACATCATAGTATAAGGTGAGTGTATATATATCTATCTGGACTCCAACGGGTATCGATATTCAATAATATCCTCATAAATATCATCATTAATATCATAGCCATAATCTAAAATTCTACCGGATATAAATAATCGATATCATCATCATATCTGGACTTGAATTGATATTTGGATAGTTCAAAGCATAAGTAATATCTAGGCTTGTACCGATAATCATATCATTATCATGGACCATAAAATAATCGTTATAGTATTTAATAGCATAACCTTTAAAATAGTGTATTGGAATGAATAATAGTCATAATTGAAATCATGATCTCTAGAATAATCAATAGCCTGATTGCTAATATAGTAAATAAGCACAATCTTTAGCATAATCCATACCATATTCGCCAATAAAGTCAATAAACATGATTTCAAACATAATCAATATGTACTATTGTCAGGAACCAATTTACGAGTCATGATGGCACCTAATATATCCCGCCAGTAGGTAAGAAAATTCAATAACTTGAAGCTAACACAGTGGGTTAATTCAGTAAGAAATGCCAACATAGGAGGAGTTCAATGAACACATGTTAAAAATAAATAGTATTCTAGTATAGATAAATATTTAATCACGGATACCAATCCCACGACCTGGTAATGTCAGTACAAGAGCATCTAATATCAATAGTACAACCTAATATTATAAAAGTAGCCAATACATATGTCTCAAAACAAAAGACTGAATAACAATAAGATAGAAGAAAATGGGCGACTTGAAAACCAAGAGCTCACCCTATCTCCAAAATGTCAACACCACATGAACTCGAATCAACGACAGTGACTAGTACTCTGATCTACACCAAAAAAGTACAGAAGTGTAGTATGAGTACCAAAATAATGGGTACTCAGTAGGGATCATCGTCTGACTAAGCTAAGTCATGATATAAATAAAGATAATATAATGCAAGATAATAATAACTAAGTCAAGGTACAGAATCAAACGTGAATCATCTCGATCATCACTGAACATAATAAGTAATTAAAACAGCAATAGTACAACATAAAGCATAAACACATGCCAATACTATCATGCATAAGTAATAGACAATTCAGAATAGTAACACATCATAAAGTATAACCACAAGAAAACACAAGTACAAAGTTGGCTCCCATCCGCCAACCGGTGCATAAACGAAAGAACTCATCACAGCATCCCATAATATAGAAGAGTACACCCAAGAGAAATAAAAATAAGGCATTTAACCAATAACATATCAAAATCTTATCATTATTCAACCGTATTTGACAATTATCATCAATCGAACATTTTACCAAGCTTTCATTAGTTACCAACATTGACCATGTAACCATATTCCATAGTATTACCATCATTAGCCACTTATCATCAATACCCATTACCTACAATTTATCAACTAAAAAAGGGTCATTAACTAGCCTATTAGATTCCTAGCCATCATATAATTACAGTCATTGATTAGACAAATATTCACCATATTACCATTTTAGAAGTAAGCATTCCTTTACTAACCATTATGTATCACTAACATTACTCACTAAGTGAATCCCCATTATACAACCAATTTCCGCTTACTAACTAGAGTCTTGATTAATAATTTAAAAAATATCCATCACGAATCCTTAGTTATCATTAATCATTAACTACACCACTTTATAGGCATTTAACTCTAGTGGGATACATTCGTCATTCTAAGGTCACAATACATATAGATTACACATATGGCTATATATATATGTATAAAATTGTAATACATAGGTCTAGCCGGACTCGAACTAGTAGATGTACACATAGGCACTTTAACTAATCATCCTCTGGCCTTGCTGGGTATATCATCATAGTCACCCTCCAGCCTTACCGAGTGTCATCATCATTATCATAATATCCTCAAGCCTTTTTGGGTATAAATGTTATTATCATGGAATCATTCATCCTTGCCAGGTATCAATATCATCATCAAAATCTCCTTCGGCCATGTCGGGTATAAATATATCATCATAATGTCCATCGTCCTTGCAGGGCAACAACATCATATCTAATTCAATGTCAATAATTAAGAGCAAGACTTACAAGGGATAAAGTAAAGAACAAGCCTCACGAGGGATAAATTAAAGAAGAAGCCCCACGAGGGCTAAGGTAAAAAAAAAGCCCCATGAGGGCTAATGTAAGAAAACATAAAAGCAAAAGTACAAAGAGCATATCTCCATATTTCCTCATTCATCATTAATATCACATTATCAGCAAGTGTATATATATATATGTAACATGTGTATCATATGTTATCAGACAATACTCATGTCCATTAAACCATGAGCATAACCATAAATATTATCATAAGTAAAGGACAACATGTAACCTATTTATTGGCCCACCATTAGCATAAAGAAAATTTATCACTAACTTGAGCAATAACAACTTCATGGCTTAATTAATAACATGGTCATGGGCTCCTTTAATAGCATAATAATAGCTCCTAATGGAAACAATAATAATTATAGTCAATTAGACCATGAACATTCTTTTTAATGGCATCACCATAATTTACTACCAAGTTTATCCAACATGCTTCCAAGGGAGCCTTTTCTAGGCATTTACTAAGCGTCTAAGGTCTTCGAGAGAACTACATTAATTCAAACATAAGGTGGGCCAAAACCCCCTTCTAATTTCGTAAATACATTTTGAATCCAACTTTTACCAGGTACTAGGATAAGGTATCTAAATCCACTCTTAGATGTATATCGAGCCACTAATTGTGCTAAGGTAAAGTTTTTTCCTAAGCAATACACCTATTTCAAACCATAGCATCTAAGGCACCTCCATTAATATAAGGAACTAGGGTCAAATTACAAACAACATGAGTGACAAGGTCACTCTCATCTAACTAGAGTAACTAAGGAATCCTCAGGCTAACCATGAGACATGAAGTCCAATTCATCAAGGTTCGAGCCAACAAGTCAAGCATTCAAATCTATGAGTTCAAGTGACCTAAACGATACAACTAATCACAAGCATTACCATTTAACAATCCAAGACCTAAAAACCCTCCAAATCTAACAAGATATCATAATTATACTATAACATAGCTCAATATAACAAGGAATAAGCCTATCTTACCTCAAATCCAAAGAAATATCATGAATCGGTAAACCTTCACTTTTCTCATTCGAGAAGATTCTTCAAGGTTCCAAGCTATCAAAAACACATTCTACACATTATTACGAGAATATTGATTACCATATTGTACCATTGTGCTTTGGGTCTAAAAATGACACTATAAAATCCAAGTGGGTCCCACTTATAGAAAACACGTTTTGGAGGTCAATCAAATGTTTATAAACTATCAAGCAATCACAACCCTCAAGAAATAGGTGAAAACTAAGCTTATTTGGGGCTAAAATAAAGTCCTAAAGTTATATGGAGTTTTTGTCAGATAATCAAGAAATTAAAGCTTGAAATTGAAGGATTCTTACCTTAAATCCGATGTTAATCACAAAATATATATATTAATCAAGCTTCCAAGTCACACCCAAGACTCATTTTAAGGTTAGCATACTAATTTAGGGTTTTTAGGTCTTAAAGATTAGTAAGAAATGCCAAAAATGTAGCCTAAGGTATCTTTAAATACCCACATCATGTAAAGAGGTGTTGCTATCACACTCCTTGGACTGTAATTACCACTGTACAATCCCCATAATGCGATTGTGATGGCTCTTGTATGATCGAAATGCACCAGCACCAACAAAACTTGGAAATTTCCCAAGTTTGTAGCAATGCCTTGGGACTCATTCGGAATACAATATATGCAAATAAAATATTTAATAACACTAAATTTGATGTTTTGGATGCATTGACAAAGTTGAATTTTCCATCCAAGGTCATTTCGACCAAAGTGGTTCCTACACTCAAACTTCTAATTTTCCAACCTTCCGACCAATAGGTCGAAATAAGCTCGGGTGCATTAGGACCCAAACCAAAGATCTACCGACCCTAAAATTGATATTCCAAAGCTATTGGTGCAATCGTAATTTGCATCCGATATCATTTTATAGAAGTTTTTGCCCGGTGTCTATTTGGAACTAGCGAAGACTTCTAAAGAGGGAATTGTATGTAAAAACTAAACGAAATGCCCGGTAACCGAATGGTCAGTCCCAACAGGTTGTAAAAGACTTGAGGAAGCTATGGAAAATCTCTAACAACAAAAATAGGTGGAAATATGGAAAATGACTTGAAGGTTCATTACATTATCCACTACTAAAGCAACTTTCATCCTCGAAAGTTAAAGATGAGAAAATAACTAGAGTCTCGAATAGGTGAGGATAATGGGCACACATGTCGCTCTCAATCTCCTATGTGGCCTCCTCCACTGCGTAGTGCCTCCACTGAACCTTAACTATAGAAATCTCTCTACTATACAATGGCCTCACATCACTAGCCAAAATAAGCTTTGGCTCATCTACAAAGGTCAAATACTCATCCAACTGGATTAAGTCCCATCTAAGTACATGAGACAGATTAAGAATATACCACCGCAACATAGAGACATGGAAAACATAAAGAACAATAGAAAAATCCAGAGGTAAAGCAAACTTATAAGCTACCTCGCCAACTATGCAAAGAATCTCAAAAGGACGAATATATTGAGGGATGAGCTTGCACTTCCTCTAGAACCTCATCACACCCTTCATGGGTGATACACAGAGGAATACATGATCACCAACTCCAAAAAACATGGCATGAAGCCTATGATCTACATAGTCCTTCTAATCTAAGCTACTCTCAACCTATCCTAAATCACCCTGACTCCTTACAATGAGTCCTGAAGCAAATTCGTACCACGGGGCCTAACCTCAAAAGTCTTAAACCATTCAACCAGAGAACGACATCTCCTACCTTTCAAAGCCTCAAAAAGCACTATATTAATACTCAAATGATAACAAGTGTTTTACGCAAACTCTACCAAATCTAAGTGTTGATAGCACTAGCCTCTAAAATCTATAAAACAGGCTTGAAGAATATCCTCGAGAACCTAAATAGTTTTCTTTAACTGACTATCAATCTATAGGTGAAAGGTTATACTAAAATCCACCTGAGTACCTAAGTCATCTTGAAATGTGCTCCAGAACCTCGAGTGAACATAGAGCCACGGTTGGAAATGATAGAAATGGGCACCTCATACAAATAAACTATCTCCTGAACATAGATATAGGCTAATCTCTCAATAAGTCATCTAAATAGGAACAAAGTGTGTTGACTTTGTCAAACGATACATAATAACCCAAATTCCATTGGAACCATGGAAAGTACGAGGAAAACAACTGATAAAGTCTATAGTAATCCTTCCTATTTTAACTCGAGAATGGAAAACCTCTAAGTCACACCTCCAGGATGTTGATGCTTGGCTTGTACCTACTGACAACATAGGCAACAAGCTACAATGTCTTCCATATCTCTATTCATCCCACACCAGTAATGATATTGCCTCAAATCTCTATACATCTTGGTTATACTGGGATGAATGGAATATCTAGAGCTATGAGTCTCATGTAGAATTGACTGAAGTAGTCACCAATATGAGGAACACAGATACGACCATCGAACCTCAAAATATCCTAAATCAATAGTGTGCCCCTTGGACTCACCACTTAACACCTAATAAAAAAGAAGCAAAGCTTTTTATCCTTATACTGACGATCATGAACCTGCTTTAACAGTAAGGACCTTCTCTCCACTCTAGCCAAAATTCTTCTAGGATCTGAATATCAAGGAAAACTATCAAATTTCCTAAGGACTGAATGTCCCATGCCAATAGACTCTTAGAAAATGATATATAATCCAACTTACCCACACTAACTACCTTGCGACTCAAGGCATTAGCTACCATACTTGTCTTACCCGAATGATACAAGATGGAAATATCATAGTCCTTAAGTATAGTCCTTAAACAACTCCATCCATCTAAAGTTTCGACCATTAAGCTCTTGTTACCTCATAAGACATTGAATACTTTAATGATCGGTGAAAATCTCACAATACACCCTATAGAGATAATGCCTCCAAATCTTAAGAGCAAAGACTACCTCCACCAACTATAAATCATGAGTGCGGTAGTTGAGCTCATGCACCTTAAGCTGTCTAATAGCATAAGTAATAACACGACCTTACTGCATCAAGAAACAACCAAGACAAACTCCAGAAGCATCACAAAACCGATGAATACTCACCCTCAAAAGGAACATCTACACGGGAGCTGAAGAAAATCATTGAGATTTCCAAAGACTCGACTAACACTTCTCAGACTATCAAGAAGGAAACTCTTTCTGAGTTAATCAGGTTATAGAAGATGAAATAGTATTAAAGACCTCAACAAAGAATATATAATAATGGGCAAAACTAATGATGCTATGAATCTCAATCGAAGATATAGGTCTAGCCCAATTATGAATCACTTCTATCTTGGCTGGGTCTACCGTAATACCATATTTATTCACCACATGGCCAAGAAGTGTCATTGACTCAAGCCAAAACTCATACTTGGAGAACTTGGTGAAAAACAAATGATTTTTTAAAGTCTGGAGCATTATCCTCAAATATTGTGCAAGCTCCTCACTATTCCTTGAATGCACAAGAATGTTGTTAATGAATACAATCACGAAGGAGTTTAAATAAGGCCTAAATACTCAGTTCATCAAATTAATGAACATGGTTGGGGAATTAGTCAACCCAAATAACATCACTAATAACTCACAATGACCATAATGAGTTTTAAAAGCTGTCTTTGGGACATCTTCAGCCCAAATCATTAACGAATGGTAACTAGACCTCAAATATATCATAAAAAAATATCGTTTCACCCTGAAGCTTGTTGAAAAAATCATCAATGTGAGGCATATGATAAGGGTTCTTCATCTTCACCTTATTAAGCTTCCTATAATCAATACACATATGTATAGAACCATCCTTCTTCTTTGAAAATAATATAGGAGCTCCCTACGGGGACACACTCGATCTAATGAAACCCTTACCAGAAAAATCCTCAAGCTGAGAATTTAGCTCCTTAAGATCAGTAGGAACCATTTAGTATGGTTTCATAGAAATTGGTCGGGTGCTAGGCTTGAGGTCAATAACAAAATTAATATTAAGGACAAGGGGAATACCAGGCAAGATAGTAGAAACACATTTAGAAACTTACAGACAACAGGAACAGAGTCATGTGATGGAATATCCACACGAATATCACAAATATAAGTGAGCTAATACTCACAGCCCCTCAAAATAAGCTTTCTGGCACAAACATAAGAGATAATCCCTGTTGGCTCATGGCCAACTTCTCCCTACCACATGACTGGTGGTATGACGAGCATAGCTAAGGTAATGGTCTTAGCAAAACAATTTATGACTGCATGATAGTAGGATAACTAGTCCATGATGAGAATCATATCATAATATAACATATAAAGAATAATAAGACCAACACAAGTATCAACATCACTAACTGGCATAACACATTATCTGAATACTCGATCAACTACAAAAGAATCACACATCAGAGTAGATATGTGCAAAGGCACAAATAATAAATCACTAGTCAACTCCAATAGTGGTGCATAGTAAGAATATAGATAAGAATAAGTGGATCTCGAATGAAATAAAGTAGAGGCAACTTGTAGCATGATGAGTGGTGAGTTTGCCAATTATTTGCATTTAACATTTGTGCACACTAGTATGATTTGAATGTAATAGTGAGACATATTTGTGGATAAATGCACTAATTCCTATATTTTGTAGGAATGCAAATGTTAAGATGAAAAGAGGCAAAATAAGTTGAAAGAGGACCAAAGTGGAAAGAGAAGTGGAAAAGATGGAAAACCTGTGCAGACTGGGCCTCAAGTACCACGATAGCAGATTGGCTACCGTGATCGTAGTTAGTTAAGAAGTCAAATGGCTGTGATCGCTTAAGGAATTCAGTATCGTAGAGTCGCGATCAAAACAGATCCACAGGTGATCGCAGAATAACGAGATTTTTAGCTATGGGCAAAATTGTAAAAGTACATAGTCGACACAAAATTCTCATAAAAAGAGCTCAAAACCCTTATTTTTGGTAATCATTAATTTAAGAACCCTACCTCATATCCTTAGTTTAGGGTTTTTGTAATTTCTTGGATCTTGGACAAAAACTCATACTAATATTGAGCTAAGAAGACATTAGAGTGACTGTTAAGTGTAGATTTGGCATCACTCATTGAAGATTCATTGGATTCTAAGGTGTGGTTTGCCCTCTGTTTATTTTCTTATGTCTAACTTTGATGGAAATATTGGTTTATCTATGTTTGTTATCATTATAATTTGCTAGATCTACCTCATGGGATTATTCTAGAATAGGATGCAATTGTGTGTGGGTTGTGATATATTTGTGTAGATTCTAGTTGGTTCATGATGGGTTCTACTATTTCTCGATTAATATAGTTAGGATTTATGGGTAAAATCCCCAAATACCCAAATGGATTTGATGGATGAATATCCTAAACACTTGAGAGTCTAAACCATCCATGAAAGATGGGTTTAGTGGACTTAGGAACCCTTATCATTCTAGAAAGAGAGATGCGGGAACCAAAGCAATAGTAGACAATTTATGGGTATATTTTACTAATTTTTTACTATCCTAGACATAAGGGTGATTAGGAGGTTGACTATACCCTGGGTATCATCCTAGAAATAGGGATACCTAATTGAGGTATTAGGTTGCTTTAATTGAAACACTTATTAGGTACTCAAAAGAATCAATGAGTGATATCTTTAAGGTTTTGTTGAAAAACTAGCTCAAAGACCTTAAACCTAGCCTACCACATCATCAACAATTCTAATTTGCACCAAATCATCATGATATCATGCATAATTTTCCCCTAGGAAGGCATAGTACCAAGATCTATTTAATTTATTATAAATTAATTGTTCTTACTCTCGAATTAGTCCTTTAGAAGTGCAAGAATTACTTTAACATTTGGAAAGATTGAGAACCCCCAAACCATTTTGTACCATAGGTTTGAACCTAGCAAGCAACTTTTTAGTTGAATTTAGTCAATCGTCACTCACATTGTTCCTCATGGATTTGACCCCGACTCTTAGTTGTGTATATATATTGACAATGATTGTCTTACACTTAAATTGACTTGTAAATTAAGTATTATAAAAAATAGCTTCGTTGTCAGGGAACAATTTGGCATATTGATTTGGTTTGAATTTTTAGCTTACTTGCTTGGTTCAAACTTGTAAATATTTGTTAGTGATTTTATTTTGTTTCTTTTGTTAGTTAGGTTCTTATTTTTTGTTAAATTATTAATATGGCTTTGTGGAATGAATGTGGGTTTGGTTATCGGAAATCATACCTTAATGATCTATGTCCATATTATGGTGGACCCTACTATTCTATGTCCATATAATGATGGACCCCACTATTGGTAAGATTGTACATATGCTTCCCAAAAAGAGATAAGGGTGCTATCTTGATCTTATAGGGAGTATAGTTGTTCTCGATGTGGTGGTCGAGATGGATATTGGAGTGATTGTCTAAATTTCCCTACCCCTATTATGTTAACTTGATTGTTAGTTCTTCTTATGATTTTGATAGGTCTTATGATGAAGGAAAAGAACAACAAAGTGTCAAAAATAATGGTGTTGAAGCAATACTTCAACTAATCTTGGATCGGGTGGAATCGATGGAGGATAATATACACCTCATGTATCAATCCATGCATCAATACGAGAATAATAGCTTTGAAGCAATGCTTCAAACTCTTTTTGATTGGAAAACTACATTGGAAGAGGACGTGCATGACTTGCATCAATCCATGGCGGTATTTAGAAAGGAAAGTGAAAAGAAAAAAAAAGTGGGTGAGAGCGCCGATCTTTCAAGTAAACTGCATAAGTCCATTCTGCAAAACTGATTTAATGAAGAAAATCTATCAACCCACTTGGTGGATGGTGATCTTGATTTCAAAGAATCCGTGGTGATTTGCCAACCAACCGAACGAATAATAGTAAAGGATGCCAAAAAGGAGAAAATGGTGCTAGAGTCAAAAGGAAATGCTAAGCAGCTCCTTTGTGAAGACTTTTGCCCATTTCAAGATGAGAATGTCAAGAAGCATTCAACTTAGAAATTAAAGGAAGAACCTCACTCAACCCATTTTCGACATCATGCTTTGGGGAAGTGATGAAAGTCGAACCACCCAAGAAAATGATGAAATTTAGGGAGGAGGAGTAAAATCCCTACATTTTGAAGTTTGTCATTCCAAAAAGATGAAAATAAACCCACCACTTGAAGGTCAATAAATGAAAAATCCAATGTGTTTAAAGTGGGTTCTTGATGTTCTTACCAATACCCAATGAGCCAATTTGGAAATATGATTTTGAAATTTTGTAAAAGATTTAAGTCTTAAAAGTGGAATGATAGAACATGAGTCGTCATGCCCTCACATTTTCCCAATGCACCTCAAATATGTAAAAATAAAAAATTGGGAAAGATATTCAAATCCTCTATGTGGAGACACAACTGAGGATCAAAAAGGCATCGTGCTATGATGATAAATCAATCGATTGATGGAAGGTAACCTATCATTATCATATTTTTGTTTATATGTTTTTGGAATAATTCACATAATTTTAGCGCCTTACAGGTGCTTTAGGCATATTGGAACCCAAAAAATAGGTGAAAAACCAAGTTTAGAAATGTGGCAGCCATACAGGAAAATAGGGAAAAACTGGGGAGAAGATGTCCTCAAGTAAAGCGATCTCGGCTGGAGGATTGCCATTGCAGTAATGCAATCGCACTACTAATGTCACAATCACACCTCTTTATCCATCTTTGAACATGGTTTATCACTGCAGTTTTAGGGAGCTCTTTAGACCCTTCTTCTACTCTATGTAATGTACTGAGGTCACTACAAATCTTTTTAAGTAGGGGGTATGTGGACCTACCCTTGTGTGAGTACACATTGGCTTGCAATACTTGAACTTAATTGAGTCAAAGTATGGAAATTTTGTGAAGTCGACTATTTTTATTTTTTGATTTTTATTTCTTTCAAAAATAAGGTAGGATGAGCCTTTTCCTATGATAGATCGAGTGACGTAATTCTTTAGGGAAAAGTATCTTGAGTGGGCTTGGAATATTGGATTCAAGGGAAGTCTGAGTACCCATAGCGTCCAACTACAAATGCAAGGAAAATTTAAGTACTTATGGCATTTCGATTTTTGGATCACACGCATACCATTGGTGAAGTTTGAGTAGACATATGTTTAGTTGTCCCATATGAAGCCTAAATGTGAGACTAAGTCGGGTTGTTTCCATGAATATTAAATTATGCGTGGTGCAAATGTAAAGCAAACACCCCCTCCTCCGTCCAAAATATTTCAAAAATCAAGGGCATGGATGCGAGCAACTTTGTAATAATTATTTTTCTCTTTTAATGACTCCAAAATTTTTGACTTGTGAAAATTGGTAGATACTCCATTTTTGTCTCTAGCAGGAGGGGCAATTGATCTTCCTTGGTGGATTTGCATGCCATGTGTGGTGAGCTTATTTATCTGAATCTGGTGTATACTTGTACCATATAGAAATTAACCCATTAGTCTCTCAGAGCTAATTTTGATTATATTTGGTTGGAGAAATGATCTTAGGCCATCTTTATGAATTTTTGAAGTCCACTTTAACCTAAAAACCCTACCGATGCATAAATATTATCCCTAGTCACTTGCTTTGAGACTTTAACCCTTTCTTTGGCAAACACATTACAACCCATGAGCCTTTCAAATTTTATCCCACTTTCTAACCATACCCTTCTTGAACTTAGTTATGCAACTTGAGGCTAAAAGCATAAGTTGGGGGTGGTGAAAATTGAAAGAAGAAACTTTGGGCCATGAAGTGTTAGTGAATGCCTACGTGCTTAAGCATTGAAACAAATGAATAAGAAAAAAAAGGATCCAACCAAGGATGAAATTGCATGAAATTTGCAATAAAATTAATAAAAGAAAATGGCTGAAACAAGGAAGCAATAGTAGGCATTTGTAAAGAATGAAAACAAAGAAAAACGGCCCTTAGTCAAAGGATTGATCAAATAGTGTGATATAGTTATTCAAGGAGGGAGTAATCATGTTGTCCATAAATAATATCCTACCCTACCCCGAACCTACATTACAAGCTCAAAAATCCCCTTGAGATCTTCACCGAAGTGCATTTAGTGTAGTGGAAATTAGAAATAGGGGCAAGCCTATGGCATGATACTTGTTAACATCGAGAGTTCTTGAGTGAAAGAGATTTTTGTACAAAAATTCCTTGTTGCATATTTGATAACATTGTGTATGGAATTTTCTTTCTTATGAGGAGGCATGTAAAAAAGTTGAGGTGGGTGATTTTGTCATATTCCGAGAAAAGAGGCAAAAAGGAGTATGGTTTGGTTGAGGCCAAAAAGTGAGTCACTTCCCGAGTATTGGTTGTTGTTTTATAGTTTCTCTTTGAAGTCTTTTGTATCCATAAATTATTGTTTTTTATGTTCAGAGTTGAAGTTTGAATGGCTTTCCCCATGTGCAAAGAGCTACTTGTGGCAATGACTAAGCTTAGGGTCAATGTGATCATTGGGTTATCTAATTTGGGAATAAACATGCATTGTCTTATGGTAAGAGGTAGTGTTACTTGAGGAAAGGCAAAGTTTTAAGATGGGGGTGTTGATGAGTGGTGAGATTTCCACTCATTTGCATTCAACATTTATGCACACCACTATGATTTTAATGTAATAGTGAGACATATTTATGGATAAATATCCTAATTCCCATATATTGTAGGTATACAAATGCTGGGATGAAAAGAGGCAAAATGAGCTGAAAAAGGATCAAAGTGGGAAGAGAAGTGCAAAAGATGGAAAACCTATGCAGACTAGGCCTCAGGTACCGCGATCACAGATTAGCCGCTGCGATCACAGTCAGCCAAGAAGTCAGCAGGCTATGATCGCTTGAAGAATTCAGCGACCACGGAGTCTCAATCGCGTCAAATCCATTGGCGATTGCGGATAGCTGGATTTTCGGCCAGGGGAAAAATTGTAAAAGAATATAGCCGACCCTAAATTCTTATAAAAAGAGCTCAAAACTCTCATTTTTGGGAATCGTCATTTTAAGAACCCTATCTAACATCCTTAGTTTTGGGTTTTTGTAATTTCTTGGAGTTTGGAGAAAAACTTGTACTAATCTTGAGCTAAGAAGACATTAGAGTGACTTTTAAATGTAGATTTTGCATTACCAAAAAAAGATTCATTGGATTCTAAAGTGTTGTTTTCCCTCTCCTTATTTTCTTATGGATAAATTTGATGAAAATATTAGTTTTTTGTGTTTTTTTCATTATGATTTGCCAGATCTACCTCTTGGGATTATGGTAGAATAGGATGCAATTGTGTGTGGGTTATGATATATTTGTGTAGATTCTAGTTGGTTGATGATGGGTTCTACTATTGCTCGATCAAAATGGTTAGGATTTGTGGGTGAAAGCCTTGAATACCCAAATGGTTTGATGAGTGAAAATTCCAAACTCTTGAATGTCTAAACCATCCTTGAAAGAGGGGATTGGGTGAACTTTAGGAACCTTTATCATCTTTGAAAGAGGAATGTGGGAACAAAAGTAATTGTAGACAATTTATGGGTATGTCTTGCCAATTTTTCACTATCTTAGACATAAGGGTGATTAGGATGTTGACTATACCATGGGTATTATCCTAGAAATAGGGATGCCCAATTAATGTATTGGGTGGCTTTAATTGATACATTCGTTAGGTACTCGAAAGGGTCAATAAGTGACATCCTTCAGGTTTTGTTGAAAAACTAGCCTCAAAGTCCTTAAACCTAGACTACCACATTAACAACGATTTGAATTTGCACATAATCATCATAATCCCATGCATAATTTGCCCCTAAGAAAGCATAGTCCAAAGATCTATTTTAATTGATTATGTTCTAATTTTTCTTAGTCTCGAATAAGTCCTTCAGAAGCCCAAGAATTACTTTCACATTTGAAAAGATTGAGAAACCCCAAACTATTTTGTACCATAGGTTTGAGCTTAGCAAGCAACTTTTATTTTGAATTTACCCAATCATCACTCACATTGTTCCTCGTTGATTCACCCCAACCCTTAGTTGGGTAAATATATTGACAACGATTGCCTTGCACGTAAATTGACTTGAAATTTGAGCGTTATCACAACACATAATATCGTACTTTTAACTACAACATACTCATCCTCGGGTTTAGAAATTACTGCATATAACAAACCATGCCCGCCACCTGGATGGGCACCAGATTAATGTCCTGCCCTTCCTGCCTAAGAACCTCCTTGAGAACCCTGGTAACCACCCTTATGACCATGAGAACCACCTCTACCTGAGGGATGAACTGCTCTAATAGGTGAAGAATGCTAGACTGAAACCATCATCACCCCACGACTAGGGCGATCTCGCAAATTATGACCAAGAAGTCCACAAGTAAAAAACATGAGCAGAACCAGAACCAACAGATTCGGCAAGACCAAAATAACCACCATGGTTTAGAATGAACCAAACATGAACCTCTCAAGGATTGATCACTTTCCTTACCAGGTCGACCACTAGCTCAAGACAGACCTCCGTCAGTAATCTAAACAGCTTCCTGAACTGGTTGACTAGGTGGACTCTGAGGATTAAAAGATGGAAGCCCAACATGAGAACTACCACCTCTGAATTAGTACCCAGTATGACTGCCAATAAATCTTCCCCAAGACCTAGGCAACTTATCATATCCCTCAAAACACTCATGATTCATCTTCTTCATCACCCAACTATCATCCAAAACATCAACAAAAGTCCTACCCACAACAACTAAACTTTGAGTAGCCATATGAATAAGGAGTCTCAACCCTCTAAGAAAGTAGTGAACTCTCTCATACTCAGTGTCCAAAATAGAAGTCGCAAGCCTAGCCAACTTATTAAAATGGGCCTCACAATCAGCAACTATCATACAACCCTACTACAATTTTGAGAACTGATCCCTCAGTTGATATCTAAGGTTATGCAGCATATACTTCTCCTAGATTATCTTAGAGAACTGAGTCCACAACAAGGAAGAAGATCTAACTATTCTATAATCCAAATAACCTCTCCATGAATAATTAGTAGGTAAACCTAACTGAAATATTATGAAATACACACCACGAGTCTCTACAAGGCCTAAACCATGAAGCCTATCCTCACAAGTAGTAAGAAACTCATATGTATCCTAGCTGGAGCACCAACAAACCTAGGTTGAGCCAAACTAAAATATCTACCCAATATGTTTTACTTTCTCAGTAGAGATAGCAGGCTGGGTCATAATCATCTGAGCAGCTACCAGCTGAACAACTACCAGCACAGGTGTACCTCAACTCTATGAGTCGCAGCTATAGGTTGTTCCCCCACTTTAGTAGCACTATAATTAGTAGACTGCGCATCATAAGATGGAATACCACTGACAATACCCAATAGTTGAATCAAGTCATCTCTAAGAAATGAAGAGGGAATAAAACCTGCTGGAGCCTGGGCTGGTCCCTAGCCTACTGCTAGCTGTGGAGGAAGAATTTTTGGCTCAAGTTCAGGAATAAGGTCTGGGAAAGACAACCTATCCTGGACCCTAGTTGGGGATACATCATGATGTTGTCCTTGAACTCTAGATCATCCATAAATAGGAGTAAGATCCTAGGTCTCGTTCTTAAGATCCTTATTCTGTGTAGTGATAGCACGTGTCCTGGCCATCTATGAAAGAGTAAACTAATGGGAATATTCTACAAACCAACTCAGACTCTTAGCATAATATGAGTAAAAGTTATGAAGAACTCCTAAGAATGTCTTATAGCCTCCTAAAGATAGGAAGCGAATATCAATATTCCGATCCACAGTACTCTACTAAACATTTGCTCCTGTACCAACAATATTGGTGAAACATAGGCTATGATACTAATTTGTCATGACCCGATTAATAAGTCATGATGGCACCTAATATATCCCTCTAGTAGGTAAGTCAATACTATAACCTAAACCTAATACAATTGGTTAATTTTGTAAGAAATGCCAACATAGGTCAAATTCAATGAAAACATGTTATAAATAAATGGTGTTCTAGTATAGATAAGCAATCTCTGTATCCCCACGCGATGCAAGAACCTACCATACTTCTACTCTTCTTACTCAGGGACATGGTGATTTGGGGTCAGCTTTTTTGTCAGACTATAGTGGTGAGCTTCTCTATTCTAGAAAACCCCATTTTAGGCTATGATCTTCTTTATATCATTCTTATTTAGTTGTTTTTGGTTTTGTCTATGGTTGGGGCATGTCCTGACCAAATATTCTTTAATTCTGGTTAGAGTTATTGTTGGACTACTATAGGAATAGGCGTTGTCGGCATTGGTATTAGCATTAGCATTTGTATTGGAATTGGGATCGGTATTAGAAGGCCATTTGTTTATGGATGTTTGGTTTTGGTTATAGACTCATCTTAATGTCTTTAAATTAAACGTATCTTATCTCCTTATATATTCAGAATTCATCCAACATGAAGTGTAGGGCGGTTAATGGTTTGGGTATTGGGGGTGTTCTCCGATCCTGGTTGAACTTGAGATACCTGACATGACTAGGACCTGGTTCAAGTCATGTTAGATTGGTATCAGAGCTTTAGGTTGATGGTCAATTGGGTATCTATAAAGTTGTGTCGAGTAGAGTCTCTTTAAGGGTATGTAGCACACTAGACTCATAAGGGGGAGGCTACGAGGCATTTATGAATATTTCTCTTTCTTGAGTTCTATTTTTGAGCTGTAGAGTCTAAGGACTTGGATTTCTCTAATTCCTATTTTTTCTCCTTTTAAATAATGCCTCTGAGAAGATTTGATGTCCATGGAAACCCTTCTATCCTAATTAAGGACAATAGAAATAGAGCCCATCCTATCCCAGGGGTTCAGACTAGGCCTAGGGACACTGTCTTTGATTGTCCCAATTGAGCTCCACTGGTTCCTCCTATCCTTCCATAGACACCTCAAGCTAATATCTCTAATGTTGAGTTTCACCAATCGATCCATTTGCTCACTCAGTTGGTCACCTCTCAGACCGAGCATATGGATTTATTGCTCCATCATCTGAGGCCCCTAGATTTGGCCAATTTATGAGTTTGAATTCTCCTATGTTTACTAGTACGAAAGCTAAGGAGGATCCTCAGGGCTTCATAGATAATATGGAAAAGATTTTTTGAGTAATCCATGTTACTGAGGTAGAAGGTGTGAAGTTTGTACCCTACTAGTTGAAGAATGTAGCTCATCAGTTGTATGAAGAGTGGGATCAGCTCAACGGTGTGGATGTTGAGTCTTCCTTGTGGGAGGACTTTTCTAGAGCTTTTATTAATCACTTCTTTCCTTAAGATCTAAGGGAGGTAAAGGTGAAAGAGTTTGTCAACCTAAAGCAAGACAAGATGTCAGTCAATATGATCCAGAGTTGGTTTCTAGAATGATGGCTAGAATCAGGAAGTTTGCTTCTCGATTGTCTTAAAATTTGAGTTTGGAGAGTAAGGCTACCTTTTTTAATAAGGACATAGATATTTTTTGACTGATTATGTATATGCAACAAGTAGGGAAAGAGAAGAGAAAGTATATTGAAATTGGGGAAAGGTAGAGCAAGAAATTCTGGTATTTAGAGCAAGTGGGAGGTCAACAACAGAGTGGTAAGGATGGTGGAAATTGGTCCAAAAGGAAGTGGGGTGATTCTGGGTCTCACTGATGGCTAACGCTCCCTACCCAAAGTCATTTGGTGACAGACATTCTTAGGGTGGCAATAATTATAGGCCATAGGGTTCCCAATCTCAGACTAGTGGGGCCTAATCAGCTCCATCATTTCCTTCTTATAGATTTTGCGATTGATTGGAACGGGGTTTCTATGATAAAAGAAAGGACAAGTGCTTCAACTATGGTCAACCAGGGAATATGCTTAGAAATTGTCCAGTGGCCAAGGTTTCTTTTGGGGTAAACAAGGTTCCGATTGCATCTTTATCAGCTCTGATACCAAACGGTGCCCTATCTGGCTCTGATACTGGTCATAACCTACTTTATGCTCACACTACCTGTCAGTAGTCTGAGGCATCTCCTGATGACGTTAATAGTATGTTGAAACTCTTTTCTCATGATGTGTATTGTTTACTTTATTTGGGGTTCACTCTTTTTTATATGACCCCATGTTTGGTTGTGCATTTTTTATTTGGTCCTAAGTGTGTTTCAAACCCTTTCTCTATTTCTACCTAAGTGGTTGACTCTTTGATTTCTAGAAGAGTCTATAGGGGTTGTGTGGTATCTATGGGTGGTCAGGATACTTTGGTGGATCTATTTAAATTAGATAGTTGATTTCGTTGTCATATTGGTAATAGATTTGTTGCACTCATACTATACCTCTTTAGATTGTTGGACTCATAAGGTTATTTTTAAATTCCCTAATGAGCCAGTCATTATGTGGGAAGGTGTTTCTCCAGTGCCTAAGGGGATGTTTATATCTTATCTTAGAGCTCAAAATTTAATTTCCAAGGGATGTCTTTATCATTTATCCTGGGTTAAGGAATCTCACTTGGAGGGTCCTTCTTTATAATCATCCTGGTGGTGAATGAATTTCCAGCGGTCTTCCCCAATGACCTTCTCAGTGTCCCTCCTGATAGTGAGATTGATTTTGGGATTGATCTTTTTCTGGAGACTCATCCGATCTCTATTCCCCCATATAGAATGGCTCTAGTGGAGTTGAAGGAGATTAAAGAGAAACTAAAGGATCTTTTTGACATAGGTTTCATTCATCCTAGTGTGTCTCCTTTGGTGCACCGATATTGTTCGTGCATAAAAAAAATAGGCCCCTTTGTATGTGTATTGATTACTGGAAGTTGAATAAGGAGACAGTAAAGAATAAGTACCCTCTTTTAAGTATAGATTATTTGTTTGATCAGCTCTATGGAGCTAAGTCTATCTCCAAGATTGATCTTTGATACAGTTATCATTAATAAAAGATTAGGGAGGTGGATATCCCTAAGAATGCCATCCGTACCCAATATGGGCATTTTAAGTTAATGGTTATGTCTTTTGGGTTGACTAATTCCCCAATGATATAAATGGACTTGATAAATAGGGTTTTTCATCAGTTTTTGGATTTGTTTGTTTTTGTATTCATAGACGATATTCTAGTGTACTCTAAGAGTGAGGTAGATCATGTTGATTACCTCCACATTGTGTATGCTAAGTTTTGAAAGATCAGCAGTTGTATGCTAAGTTTTCAAAATGTGAATTTTGGTTGAACGCTGTCACTTTTGTGGGTCATGTCATATCTAGTGAAGGGATCATAGTGGATCCAAAGGAAGTTGCAGTGGTTACTATGGCCTAGACCCACGACTCCAACTGATATTCAAAGCTTATTGGGTTTAGTCAATTACTACAAGAGATTTGTGGAGATTTTCTCTCTATAGATGCCCCATTGACTAAGTTGACTTAGAAAAGGGTTCTTGTAAGGGTAGTTTTGAGAAGCTGAAGGATAAGCTGACTTCAAATCTGGTCTTGACGTCACCTGAAGGCATTCATTAATTTGTTGATATTATGATGTGTCTCGTGTAGGGCATGGTTGCATTTTGATATAGAATGGCAAAGTGATAGCTTGTGCTTCTAGGTAGTTGAAGGTTCATGAGAAGAATTATCAGACTTATGACTTGGAATTGTTAGCCATGGTGTTCTCATTGAAAAGCTTGCATCACTATTTGTATGGATTATAGTATGTATTCACTCAGAAAGAGCTAAATCTCAGGCAAAGGAGGTGACTTGAGCTACTCAAGGATTATGACATGAGTCTTCACTATTATCCAGTTAAAACTAATGTGGTTGCTGATGATCTTAGCAGGTTATCCATGGGGAATCTAGATAATATAGTTGATTATAAGAGGGAAATGGTGAAAGACATTCACCATTTGGCTAACATTAGAGTTTGTCTCTTAGACTCGAAAGATAGTGGTATGGTTAGTCAAAAGGTGGCGAAGTCATCTCCTATTGATGAGGTGAA
This sequence comes from Capsicum pubescens, assembly GCA_030864215.1. NCBI lineage: Eukaryota > Viridiplantae > Streptophyta > Magnoliopsida > Solanales > Solanaceae > Capsicum > Capsicum pubescens. The sequence continues at coordinate 180,939,215 of CM061546.1, read as the reverse complement.
AGACATGAAAGTGTTATATCCTATATTGATGCAAATCAAGGTGATGTAGGTGGGCAGAAAGTGATGGTCTTTGAGATTAGTGGTGATGGTACCTCGTGGTACTAGGACAAATTGTGTGTTCCCAACATTAATGTGTTGCGATAAATGATCTTCACTGAAGCTCACGAGTTGTGTTACACCATTAATCCTGGTTTAATGAAAATGTGTCATGATTTTAAGGAAATCTATTAGTGGAACAATGTGAAGTGAGACGTGGCAAGTTTTTTGGCTAAATGCATGGTGTGTCAATAAGTAAAGGTTGAGCATTTGCAGCCCGAAGGGTTGTATCAAGAAATTGAGTTGACTATGTGGAGGTAGTAAGTGATTAATATTGATTTTGTTATCGGTCTTCCTCGGTCCCAAAATTAGATTGATTAAATATGGTTCATCATGGATAGGATGACAGAGTCTACTCACTTTTTACTAGTGAGGACGAATTTTTTGGTGGAGAATTATGCCAAACTGTTTATTAAGGAAATTGTGAAGTTACATGAGGCACCTATTTCTATCTTATCAAATCGTGGTGCTCAATTCTCATCACACTTTTGGCTATCATTTCAAAAAGGTTTGGGGACTAAAGTGAGTCTTAGTACAACTTTCCACCTGTAATCGGATGGGGAAGCGGAAAGGTCTATTTATACATTAGAAGGTATGCTTTGGGCCTATTTTATTTACTATAGTGGTAGTTGGGTTGAACATTTTTGTTTTATTGAGTTTAAATATAACAATAGCTACCACTCTAGTATTGGGATAGCTCTATTTAAGGCCTTGTATGATAAGAGGTATGGGTCCCCTATTGGGTAGTTTAAGGTCGGTGAGACGGAGGTATTTGGCTCGAATTTGATTCACCAAGCCAAGGAGAAGGTGATTTGGAATAGTCTTAAAGCCACCCAAAGTCGACAAAAGTCCTATGCAGATGTAAGGATAAGGTGTTCTTAAAGGTATCTCCTATGAAGGGGGTAATGCAATTTGGGAAGAAAAGAAAGATCAGTCCCCGGTATATCAATCCTTATTTTGTTTCGATGAGGGTTAGAAATATTGCATATGAATTGGAGTTTCCCCCTAGTTTGAGCTCTGTTTAATAAGTGTTCCATGTGTTTATGTTGAGGTGGTGTGTGGTGATCCTTCCCTAATTTTTCCTATCAAGAATATTGGTATTTCTCAATCCTTGTCTTATGAGAAAGTCCCTATTAAAATGTTGGATCGGCATGATCATCGGTTGCAGACATAGGACGTAGCTTTGGTAAAAGGTCTATGTAGGAACTACAAGGCCGAATAGGCTACTTGAGAAGTCGAAGAGGACATGAAGTCCAAGTATCCATTCCTATTTCCTATTTAATAAAATTGAGCTTAAGGTATGCGTTGTTCTTAACATTCTTATTTTCTGTCTTTATTAAAGAAAGATTGTGAATTCCTTGGTATTCTATTTTTGTCTTAAAGGTAAGAGTGGATATGTTTGGGGTTTAATCATAATAGCCAATGCCTTTTCCCATCATTCGAGGATGACTGATCCAAGTGGGGGTGAATTGAAACACCCCAAATTTTGGCCCTTGGAAAAATTCCTTGAGCTTTGAGCTCACTGCCCTGATGATGACATATCATTCGAGCCATATGGTGTGGTTATAGGTCAAGGGTCCCATGTCTAACAAACCAGTGTGGAATTGTCTAAGTTCAACTGTGATTACGAGTGTCTCACTATGAGTTGTAAGACCATGTTACGAGAAGTAGGATTGACTCATATGTTTTCCAGTGTATAACCCTTTTGGGTACTGTGTTGGTCACAACTAAACCCTATAGGTTGTAAGGTTAGGTTATGAGTGGGATCAAGGAGTCGTAAGGTGGAGAGTGTATGGGTGTCTAACTTACTATCTAGGATACGACTCAAGGCTACGTGTTGTATGATATGGTGATGAGTTAATGGGTCGACTCGTAACCAAGTATAGCATTCTATAACATTTAAGTTGAGGGCATTCTTGATATTTATCCCTTTAAGTCCCTTTGATGCCATGACTTAAAACCATCATTGGTACTTTATTATCACATCATTCCCAATAAAGCACTCCCAGGAACTATCTCAAACTTTGTTCAAGCCAAGGCTAGGGTTTTAAAGAAAGTGACCATCTAGGGTTCTAACGGTACAATCTCTTCCAAATTTCTCAATATTTTAGGCATGTTACTCCTCCCTCATTGTTATTTTACTTAAAGCATATGTTTTAATGAATGGCTTTCATGGTATTATTATGGTTTTGAAATAAAGGTTAGGTATTTTGAATGCTTATTGTTAATATATATTTTCGAATGGTTTAATTATGTTATCCATGTTTTAAATATGGTTTTGAACATATGGGTGCATGGGTATGGTGGTTGAATTTGAGAATGGTAATCTTCTTTAAACTTGTGGCTTTTGAAGTGGTTATGACCCCAACCCTGTATTGTAACATTGGTTTATAGTTATGAGAAAGGTGGAAATTTGAATTAGGGGTACAATGGAATCCCCAAAGTGTTTGGTTTGACTTATTTCTTAATACTAATTAATGGAATAAATGGTTAAATTGTTAAGAATGGTTTTGAAAACCTTGTGGGGTACACGAGAATCCCCTAAATAATTATAATAATGGAGTCTGCGGGGTACATGGGAATCCCCTATTTCTTGGATAATGACACTGTTTGCAAACTATAGTTAGTATGATGATACCACTTAATAATGTCTTAATAATTGACTCTTAGAAATTGTGGTTTGGTTTTTTGCTAAATGTTTTAGTTGGGCAGTAATGGGGATTATGATAGTTAGTCATGAAGGTGTGAGTCCAAAGAATAGACACTTGAAACTCATGTTTGCCGACATAAGGGTTTGTCTTAGTTAACATATGTTGTGGGGTACATGGGAATCTCCCAAGTCTATACCTGTATATACGTATCATGGAGGTCGGAGGGTACAAGGAAATCCCCGGCCATCTATGATATCTCCGATTCATATGGCTACATGCACTAGGTCCCATTTGGGGTGTAACACTGGACACATAAAGCTCGTGGGTTGATTTATGATGGTAAAGCTAAAAAATCCAAGTAAAGGTTTTTAATGCATGCTAAACCTTGTTCTCTATCTCGGTACAGTATATATGTATATGTAATTATACATGCTTATTTGCATTGGTTTGATTTGGTTTTGAATTGATAGTATTATTTTATCTTTTTTCCAGAGTTTTATGCTAGTGTTCTCTCGGCTAATAGTCTTCATGCGCTATATTCCCATGCGATACAGGAACCGACCATGCTTCCACTCTTCATACTCACTAACTTGGTGATTCATGGACAACTTTTTAGTCAGAATGAAGTGGTGAGCTTTCCTTTTTCTAAAAGACCCCATTTCATGGTATGTACTTCTTTATATAGCTCTTATTTCGTTAGTTTTGGTTTTGGATATAGTCCGGGGGATGTCCTGATAGTATATTCTTTGATTGTGGTTAGAGGATTTATTGGGCTACTATGGGCATAGACATTCATCGTTATTGGTATTAGCATTGGTATTGGTATTTGTATTGGGATCAGTATTGGACAACCATTTGGTTGTGGAGGTTTGGTTTTGGTTATTGACTCAATTTAATGTCTTGAAATTAAAGTTATCTTATTTTGTTATATGTTTGAAATTCATTCAACATGGGATATATGGTGGTTAATGGTTCAGGTATTTGGGGTGGTCTCCAGTCCTGGTTGAAATTGAAATACGCGACATCACTAGGCCCTTATTCAGGTCGTGTCAAGGGGCTTGTCTCAATGTAAATTGTTTTCTGGTATAGAGGCGTTGTGTATATTATTGTGCATTGGGTATTGATGTTGACACTCTTATATGTCTTTGAACGTATTACTTTCTATTTTGTTGTATTTTTGGAATTCAGACGTTGTCCGGTATGTCATGTTCTTTTTGGCTAGGCAAAGAGGGTGGTCTCCGGTCCTTAGTGGACTTGAGATACCTGTCATGGACAAGTCCTTATTTAGATCATGACAAAGTTGGTAATAGAGCCTAGCTTCATGGTCAATTGGGTGTCCACATAGTTGTGTCAAGTAGAGTCTCTTTCATGGGATGAAGCACGCCGTACTTATGAGATATTTAGAAATGTTTCCCTTTCTTGTGTACTACTTTTGGGATATAGAGTCTAAGGTATTAAAACTCCTCTAATCTCCATTTGTCACATTTCAAATCATGCCTCCCTAAAGATCTAATGCTCCTGGAACTTCCTTTGTCCCAGCTGAGGATAATTTGGGAAGACCATGCCCTACTTATGGAGTTCAGTCCTTTTCTAGGGCTACAACTCCTGATTGTACTACCCCACATAGAGTTCCATAGGTCTCTACCAGTCCTCCTCGGGCTCCTTGGTTGTTGATGATCATTCCCACCGCCCCAAGAAAACATTTCTAATGCTGAGTTTCGTGGATCTATACATCTATTGAACTAGTTGGTGACATCATAGTCACGTCAATCGGGTACTATTGGTACTGTTGTGGGTTCTTCTGAGGTTACTTAAGTCGGGCAGTTTATGAGGCTCAATCCTCCAACCATTATTGGTTCGAAGGTTTATGAGGATCTTCAAGGATTCATAGATGAGATGGAGAAGATCTCTTGAGTTATGCATGCTTTTAACTCTGAGTGTGTGGAATTTTTTGCATATCAGTTGAAGGGTATGGAATATCAGTTGTATGAGGAGTGGGACCAGTTTACGGGTGATGATGCAGAGTTGGCACTTTTGGATGAGTCTTTGGGTGCCTTCTGGGATTATTTGTTTTCTCAGGAGTTAAGAGAGGCTAAACTGAAGGAGTTTGTGAATCCTAAATAGGGTAGGATGATTGTGAAAGAGTATGCCCTAAAATTCTATTAATTGTCCCAATATGTTCCTGAGATAGTGTCAAGCACGAGGGCTAAGATGATGAAGTTTTCTTCGAACTTGTCTCGGGACTTAGTGCTAGAGTGCAAGGCCGCCTTGTTGAATAGTGTTATGGATATCTCTAGGCTTGGGATGTATATGCAGCAGGTTGAAGCTGAAAAGAATAAATAAGTCAGAATAAGGGAAAGACAAAGAGGTCTAGGTATTCCAAGAAGGGTGGAGGCCAGTAAAATAGTGGTAGTAATGGAAAGCAATGGCCTAAGAAAAAGTGAAGAACTCTAGTTCATATTCTATGGATAGTTCTTCATATCCTAAGTTGTTCAGTGATCGCCACTTTCAGAGCAATAATGTGTTTAAGGCACAAGGTACCCAATTTTAGGCTAGTAGGGCTCAGTCAACTCATTCCTATCCTCCTTGAAGATTTTTTGTTCAGTTGCATAGTAGTTTTTTTTATAAGGGAGAAATAAGTGTTTTAGATGCGACTAGCCTATCTATATTCAGAAGAATTATCCCTCCGGCGATATGGCTACTGGGGCTAATGAGGTCCCAATTTTTGGTTCTTTAACTCCTACACCAAAGGTTGCTACTTTTTGTACCGACACTGGCCAAAGTCATTTGTATGCTCTTGCCACCCATCAGGACTCTAAGGTATCTCTTAATTTTGTTAAAGGTACAAAAAAATATTTCTTTTGTGATGTGTATTATCTTTTAGATCTTGGTTCTACCCTTTCTTATGTGTCCATTAATTTTGGTTTTGGTTCTAAGTGTATTCCTGATCCCTTTTATATGTCTACCCTAGTAGGTGACTCTATTATGGCTAGGAGATTCTATATGGGTTATGTGGTATCTATCTATGAGAGGGGGACATTGGTAGATTTGATAGAGTTAGAAATTTTAGATTTTGATGTTATCTAGGGGATGGATTGGCTCTATTTATGCTATGCATCTCTTGAGTGTAGGACCCGAAGGTTTAGTATCTAATTCCCAGATAAACTGGTGATTGAGTGGAAAGGGAGTACCCTAGTGCCTAATCTTTTATCTAAGAGCCTAAAAAATGATTTCCAAAGGGTATTTGTGTCACCTAGTTCATGTTAAAGATTATAATTATGAGGGTCCCTCTGTGTCATCTATCATTGTGATCTGTGATTTCCCTAAAGTATTTCCTAATGATCTTCTTAGTGTCCCTCCCGCTAGGGAAATTGATTTTTGGATTGATCTTCTTCTGGACACTCGTCTTATCTCTATCCCTCCCTATAGAATGGCTTCGGCTGAGTTGAAAGAACTTAAGGAGAAATTGAAAGATATTTTTTATAAGGTTTTTATCTGTCCTAGTATTTCCCCATGGGGCACGCCAGTACTCTTTTTACGTAAGAAGGATGGATCCCTTCGAATGTGTATAGATTACTGCCAGTTGAATAAGTTGATAGTGAAGAATAAGTATCTTTTTCCTAGGTTTGATGGACGATTTTACCAGCTGCAGGGTGAAAAGTTCTTTTCTAATATTGACCTTTGATTGGGTTGTCATCAGTTGAAGATTAAGGTGGTGAATATTCCTAAGACTACTTTCCAAACTCGATATGGCCATTTTGAGTTTTTGGTAATGTCATTTAGATTGACTATTGCCCCGGTGGCATTTATGGATCTTATGAACTGGGTTTTTCATTACTTTCTGGACTTATTCATCATTGTATTTATTGATGACATCATGGTTTATTCTAAGAGTTTGAGGGTCGTGAAGATCACCTTCGTATAGTGTTGCAGACCCTTAAGGATCAACATTTGTATGCTAAGTTTTCAAATTGTGAGTTTTTGTTGGATGTTATTACTTTTTTGGGTTATGTTATTTCCAATGAAGGGGGCATGGTGGATCCACAAAAAGTAGTTGTGGTTAATAAGTAGCCTAGACCCACAACTCCAATAGAAATTCAAAGTTTTTTGGGCTTAGCTGGATATTATATGAGGTTTGTGGAGATCTTTTCTTCTATTTCATCCCCATTGACTAGGTTGACTCAATAAAAGGTGAATTTATATGGTCCAATGCTTGCGAAGGTAGTTTACAAAGTTGAAGGATAAGTTGACTTTTGCTCATTACTAAACCCTACCCTATGGTATGATGGATTTGTTGTTTATTATGATGTGTCCCATGTGGTATAAGGTTATGTCTTATTGCAATAGGGAAAAGTTATGGCATATGCTTCTAGGCAGCTAAAGGTAAATGAGAAGAACTCTCCGACTCATGATTTAGAGTTGTTGGCGGTAGTCTTCACTTTGACGATTTGGTGCCATTACCTATATGGGGTTCATGTTGATATCTACTCAGACCATAAGAGTTTGCAGTATGTGTTTACCCAAAAGGAGTTGAATCTGAGGCAAAAGTGATAGCTTGAGTTGCTCAATAACTATGATATGAGTTTTCATTATCATCCAGGTGAAGCTGATGTGGTTGTTGATGCTCTTAGCAAGTTATCTATAGGGAGATTGTCTCACGATGATGAGGAGAAGCAAGGGTTTGTGAAGGATATTCACTATTTGGATAATCTTAGAGTTCATCTTTTAGACTCTGAGGATGGTGGAGTAATTATTCAAGAGGTGGTAAAGTCTTCTCTGGTTACCTCGGTGAAGGAGAAATAGATTTTAGATCCTATTCTGATGAGAATCAAGGATGATGTGGGTCTCCAGAAGGTGATTGCTTTTGAGATTGGTGGTGATGGTATCTTGAGGTAGAAAGGTAGATTGTATGTTCCTGATATTGATGGGCTGTGAGAGAGGATCTTGGTTGAGGCTCATGAGTAGAGGTACACTGTTAATCTGGGTTCGATGAAAATGTACCATGATCTGAAAGAGATCTATTGGTGGAATAACATGAAGTAGGATGTGGAAAAGTTTGTGGCTAAGTGCATGATGTGTCAATAAGTGAAGCTTCAGCACTTATGGCCTGGAAGTTTGTCTTAGGAGATTGAGTTGCCAATGTGGAAGTTGGAAGTGATCAAAATGGATTTCGATATCGATCTTCAGTGATCTCAGAATTTGTTTGATTCGATTTGGGTCATCGTTGATAGGATGACTAAGTCTGGTCAATTCTTGCCATGGAAGCCTACTTACTCTACAGAGGATTATCCTAAGCACTTCCTTCAGAGGATCATCAAGTTGCATGGTAAGCCTATCTCTATTATATTTGAGTACAACACATAGTTCTCATCTTATTTTTGTTTTTCTTTTTAGAGAAGTTAGGAGACTAAGGGAAACCTTAACAATATTTCTCATCCTAAAATGGATGGTCAAGTGGAGAGGACGATTCAGAATATAGAAGATATGCTAAGGACTAGTGTACTTGACATTGGTGTAGCTGGGTTGATCATTTTTCTCTTATAGAGTTTGCATATAATAATAGTTTTCATTCTAGTATTGGGATGGCTCCTTTCAAGGTCTTTAATGGTAGGAGGTGTAGGTCCCCTATTGGGTGGTTTAAGGTTGGTGAGGATAGGTGATTCGGTCCCGACTTGGTTAACCAAGCCATGGAAAAGGTGAAGGTGATTCAAAATAGACTTAAGGCCTCCCAAAGTCATCAAAAGTCCTATGAGGATGTGAGGCGTAGGGAGTTGGAGTTTAATATGGATGATTTAGTGTTCTTGAAGGTATATTCCATGAAGGGAGTGATGCGGTATTGAATGAATGGGAAGTCAAGCCCCTGGTATGTTGGTCCCTTTAATGTTTTGAGGCGAGTGGGCCATATGTCTTATGAGTTAGATATGTCATCTAGATTGGGTTCCATTCATCGTTTTATGTTTCAATGTTGAAGACGGGAATGGGTGATCCTTCCTTGGTTGTTCCTTTGGAGAGTGTTGGCATTTGGATTCATGGTCTTATGAGGAAGTTTCGATTAAGATTTTGGATAGGCAAGTACATCATTTGAGGACCAAGGATGTGTCTTTGGTGAAAGTTCTATGGAGGAACCATAAGGTAAAAGTAGCTAATTGGGAAGCCGAAGAAGATATGAAGACAAAATATCCATTCTTATTTCCCACTTTGCATAATCGTGTGTGAGGTATGTGTATTCCCTAACATCTTTGTTTTTTGTCTATGTTAAAGGTAAGTGTGGTTGTGCTCTTTATTAAATCATGCACCTTGACCCATTATTCCAGGACGAATGATCCTAAGGGTGGGAGAATGAAACACCCTTGATTTTGGTCATTGAAATTTTTTATGACCTATAGGCTTTCTGCAAGATTACGACTCTCCCTAGGAGTTGTAGTGTGTCATTATAGGTCATAGGACTCTAATCATAGCCTGACTAGTATGGATTGGCCTCTTTTTTGTTATGAGTATGGTTGTCTCCTAATGAGCTTAAAGGCTCTATACGAGTCATATAGTCCCATCCGTATCCAAACCAGTGTGATTCCCTGATGTTCTATCTTTTTTATTTTTTGATAAAACTAGTCCTACATTCTATGTATGATTTGTATGATACCACTTGTATCCAAACTAGTGTGGGTTCCCATGGATGTTTTCCAGACTATGATTGGAGGTCACGAGTCGTAAGGTGACCCTATGAGTCGTAAGGTCTCTCGTAGAGACAGGGCGACATTTTTCCAGTGCTTCATTAAGGGAACTTTGGACATTTCACCTCTTCCCCAATCGTGATCCATGATTTAGAACCCCTCTCGGGTAGCATTATCACTCTAAAACAAATCAAAATAACTTCTCAACCTCTCTCAAATCCCTAAGGTCACGAACACTTAGGGTTTCCAGGAAGTTTGTCAATTAGGGCTCTCAAGAGTGATTTCATTCCATAGTTGTTATTCTTTTAAGCCATGTTACTCTTCCTCAAATCTTATTTTGTGAAAAACATGTGCTTAAATGGCTTAATTGTATAGATTTAAATATGGGTTTTGACAGAGGTTGAGGGTTTTGGAATAGATGATTCTTGAATTGTTTTTCCATGGTTTTTATGAGTTGTTCATGTCTTGAATTGAACGTTTTTGAATTAATATAGTGCATGGGTTTGTGAATTTGAATGGGGGTCTAGGAAATCCCACAAATGGATGTTTTGAACTTGGAAATTGGTTTTGAACAATTGTATCCCCTCAACCCACATGTGTAAATAACTTGAATTGTGGAATTGTTCCATGGTTTAACTTACTGACCTATTCTATTACATTTTAAAGTGGTTAAAAAGTGAACATGGATTTTGAAAGCCTTGTTGGTTATATTTTTAATTAATGAACAAACTAGGTCAAGGCTTTCCCCCAAGTTAATAGTATTAAAGTGGCATAATTATGAGCTTGCAAGATAAATGGTACGACAATACATGTGGTGTGCCTTAATGTGCAATTCCTTGGTTAATGAATGAGTTATGTGAAAATATTTTGAATTGGGCTTAGTGAGGGTTAGTATCTACTCTGTGGAAGTGTGGGTATCGAATAACTTATACTGAAAACTCACATTTTCCGACGTGAGGGTTCATCTAGATGACTATGTGCATAGTTCACACTATTGATATATTTTGCATCTAGGATAGATGTGGGGTTGGTGAATTCTTAGGTCTTCCTTAATACCTTCAGTTTGTGCGATTAATACACATTGGGGCCATTTTAGCAGAAGGAGACAAAACCATATAGCCCGTGGGAGCCTGTTTATGACGGTTGAACTACATAGTCTGGGATAATGTTTTACTATCATGCTAAACCTTGCTCCCTACCCTAGACTCTATTTTATATGTTTATGCATATATGTGAACATGTACAATGAGTTTAAAATTTAACTTTTGACTGACATTATTTTACCCTTATCCTAAGTTACATGCTAGTGCTCACCCCACTAACCATCTTCGGACATTGTATCCCCACGCAATGTAGGGTCTGAAGGAACTTCTACTTTTCCTTCACAGTGATAGGTGATCTTAGAGTCGGTCATTGCGGTGAAGTGGTGAGTTTCAATTCTCAGAAAGACTTGATCATTCCATCAGTTTTTCCTTCCATAAATTAGAATTGAAGACTTCACATTTACATTATCATAGTTAGGGTTGGGGGCATGTCCCAATGTAGGTTGTTTTCTAGTATAGAGTCTTTATGGATATTAATGTGGATTAGGTATTTATATTGACACTCTTAGATGTGTTTGAACTTATTACTTCTATTCTGTTAGATGTTCGGAATTTAATTATCGTAAGGTGTATTATGGTTTGTTTATCTAGGCAAAGGGGGTGGTCTTCGGTCCTCGATGAACTTGAGATACCCATCACGGTCAGGCCATGGTTTAGGTCATGACACCATCATATAATTATAGTCATTTATTAGAAAACTATTCACCCTATATCTATTTTAATAGCCAACATTCCTTAACTAGCATTATGTATCACTAACATTACTCACTAAGTGAATCCTCATTATACAACTAGTTTCCCACTTACCAACTAGTCTTAATTAATCATTTTAACAATATCCATCATGAATCCTTAGTTATCATTAATCATTAACTACACCACTTTATATGAATTAAACACTAGTACGATACATCTGGCATTCTAATGTCACATTACATCCATATTACGCATATGGATATATATATATATAAGCATAAAATTTCCATACATAGATCTATCCAAACATTAATTGGTAGATGTATACTTAGGCACATAAACTAATCATCCTTCGGCCTTGGCGGGTATACCATTATAGTCACTTTTGGCCTTGATGGGTATCATCATCATCATCATCATAATATCCTCTAGCCTTATCAGGTATCAATATCATCATACTAACATCCTATGGCCTTGACAGGTATCAATATCATCATCACAATCTCCTCGCGTCATGTCGGGTATAAATATTTTATAGCCATATAATATCCTTCGACATTGTTGGGTATCATCATCATATCAAATTCAATGTCGATAATAAGGAGCAAGCCCTACGATGGCTAAAGTAAATAACAAGACCCCATGATGGCTAAAGTAAGGAACAAGCCATAGGAGGGCTAAAGTAAAGAACAAACCCCATGAGGGCTAAAGTAAAGAAACATAAAAGGAGAAGCACAAAGAGCACACCTTCATATTTCCTCATTCATCATCAATGTCGCAATATCAATAAGTGTGTTTGTATATATATATATATATATAAAATCAATATTATTAGTTATGAGCCAATAATCTAGTCCATTAGACCATGAGCATAACCATAAGCATTATCATAATTAATGTCCTACAATTAACCTATTCATTGGACCATCATTAGCATAAAGAAAGTTTAACACTAACTTGAGCAATAGAAAATCCATGGCTTAATTAATAACATGGTCATGTGCTACTTTAATAACATAACAATATCTCTTTATGGCATCATCAATAATAGTAGTCAATTAGACCATGAACATTAGTTCTAATGGCATCACCATAATTTACTACCAAGGTTAGCCAACATGGTACCAAGGGAGAATTTCTTAGTCATTTAATTATCATATAAGGTATTCAATATAACTACATCAATTGAAACTTAAAGTTTGTCAAGAATCCCCTTCTAATTCCGTAAATACATTCTAAGTCCAACTTCTACTCGGGACTAGGCTAAGGTATCTAAATCCACTCCTATATGTATAGAGAGCTACCAATAGTCCTAAGGTAAAGGTTTTTCCCAAGAACTACACCTAACTCAAACATTGTATCAAACGTACTTCTATTAATGTGTAATACCCCGTGTTTTGAAATCACTGTACAATATACGACTCATGCCTTAGAGTTGTATGGACATCACACGAGTCGTATGTTCAAATTGTACCCATGGCAGTGTGTGATAGGTGATATTTATTTTAAGGTACGACTTATCCCTTGGAAGTCGTAAGGTGATCATATGAGTCATACATGGTAATTCATAACTAAATCAGTGTAAGGTGAGATGAGTTCTGTCCAGGTTATGAGAGGATAAGTTCTAGTTGTATAACTTGTTATGAGTCATAAGATATGACTTATATCCTTATAAGTGAAGGATTCAATAATCAAGCCTCATGTTTTGATATTTGTATAAGTTACTTGGACATATATTAAGTCATCAAATATATCCTAACTTATAGACAAGTCGAAACATCGCATAGCAACTAAATTCTTGAGATGTATATAACTATAGTCATCTCCAAATGAGCATAAATTTTATTGTACAAAGAATTTATGCGCTAAAGATCTAACAATAGATAGATAGTTTAATTATCTTTCCAACAATACAAATTTGGCCTTGATTAGATATCAGGGTGAAATGTTAATGTCAAATTACCGAAGTAATGTCAAAGCTGCAAGTAGGGTACGACTCACTAATACGACTCGTAAATAGACCATACAAGTCATCAGGAGTAGTCGTACCCATAATAGTAGAGGTTGAAATATGGGTTCCTGGTGATGACTCAAGGTACGACCTGTAACAAAAATATATGAGTCGTACCCAAACACATCGGGACGGCTTCCAGACAATATCCAAAAGGTTTCTAAACGATTTTTTGGGCTTTTCTACCCTTATAAATCCCAACCCAAAACATTTAACCCCAAGGGGAGTTGATTTTCCTCTCTTTTCCAAAAATTAAAAAACATAAAACCATAATTCCATTCTCAAGGGCAAGATTAGGGTTTCTACTCAGGATCATCTCCTAAGTCTCCAAGATCAAGTTTACTTCACCAAGCCAAGAACTTAAAGGTATGTGGGATATTCATCAATGGTTTAATTTCACCCATTGAGCCAAACAACCTTCTCTTTGATTAAATTATGATTTTTTCTTCATTATGGGATTTCACATGTTCAAGATGAATTCAATCCATTTTTTCCATAGTAAATTGAACTAAATACATGTCCTCATATGGTCCCATGCAAATTAGGTCATGTAAGGCATTGAATCTTAAGTTATTGTGTATATTTAAATTGAATCCATGTATTTATGAATTTAAATCACGTAAGCATGTTTTTTCCCATGATTTACACCCTCCCATGTACAAATTCATGTGCTTCAGTGATCATTGAAATTTATTATCTTTTGGGTCCCTGAATTATGATTCCATACCATTGTTTTAAGCATTTCCATCACATTTTAGAAATCATTTAGTGGTGGAGCGTTGTGAACACTCGATACCTATGTATTTACTTGTTATTTCAGACTATTGAAATTACAAGTTAGTCAAACAATAATTTCATTACTATGTTCTAGTTCAAGTTGATCTTTGTCATTACATTAACATGTTATGTTGAACTATGAATAACACCAAATTCATTTGGTTGGGAGTAGGATTTAGCACCAACAGGGAAGTATAGGTTTAACGTATCCTACTTTCCAGAAACTACATGCCCCCGTAGGGTTTAGGGACTCACTAAAAACCGTTTCCCCTTTTGCCCAAATTTGGCTTAGTTTAGTGATGACTCCAGTTTAGGTTCCACTCTAATGGTAAGGATGGAAAAGACCTCCTCAACGTGGGTCAGACGTTGGAATCCATGGTAATATCCATGGATTATGTCGGTTACATGATAGCTCCCACAGTTTCAGTTAGTATTGGCAGTCTATTTCTGTTCAGTTTTGCTAGACCAAGTATTCAGTTTTCAGTAATTATTTAGTCAGTTATACAAACTAAAACAGTTATTCAGATAATGTCAATGTATTAAAATGCTTGTATAGCATGTTCAGTTTTACATGTTCATGTAATCATATTCAGTTTTTGTATGTATATCAGTTAGTCCTTACCTTACGTACCAGTACATCCAATGTACTGATCGCATACCTTTCTTTTATGTTATGTTGTCTTATAACATAGGTTAGTGTACATAGTTTACCGATAATCCTTAGATAACTCAGTAGTTCCCAGGACAGTAGTGGTGAGTCTTCTTCCATCGAGTACATCACATGTTATTTCATTTACTTTAATATTTCATTATGATTAAGTTATTTGGAGTTAGTTGGGGGTTTGTACCATCAACTCTTTATGATTCTTAGAGGCTTTTAAGACAATTAGACAGTCATTCATCTTTCAGTTATTATCAGTTATTTCAGACAGTCTAGTTTTCAAGTGTTTATCAAATACTTCAGACATGTCATTTTATATATTTTAATGTTCAGACTGATAGTACCTTATTGGTTTATTTTCTTTACATGTTGTTTTACTTTCATTTTATTCAGTTCTTATGCAGGTACCAAACCATGGGTTAGCTTGGGGTCACTTGTGGCCTTAAGCACCGTGTCGTGGTTAGGGAGTAGTCTCGGGTCGTGACAAAACTTGGTATCAGTTTCTATGGTTTTAAAGTGTCCTAGGGTATCAAAAAATGTGTCACTCTTATGGGGAAGAGTCTATGAGATGCTTTTAGGAAAGTATCCCTTCTTATAGTGTTTATGTCATGCGAAAGAGTATGAGCTCTATTGAATTCCTCTTTCTAACTCACCCTTTGTTCTATTTACAGAAAATTTCTCCCATAAAAAACCATAGAAGAAATAACTGGGATCAACTGCACCACCACATGTTCAAGAAGATCTCCTAAACGATCATGTCTTCCACGCTGAGTTCAGGGCTGCATTCATGGACTTAGCCCAATCTATAGATTCTTAGAATAATAAGTAGGTTGTTGTCCAAGTCAATGCATTTGCAAATACCATTTTACTTAGGATTCAGGATTTAACTCATATGAATGCCCCTTTGTTTTTTTGGGTCCAAGTCTGAGGAGGATCCTCAGGAGTTTCTTGATATGGTATAGAAGTTGACAAACATTATGGGTGTCACATTGAATAAGAGTACAGATTTGGTTACATATCAGTTACAGGGAGTAGCTCACACTTGGTTTAAGAAGTGATATGAAGATAAAGGTATGGAAGCAGAGCCTATAGAGTAGGAGGAGTTTGCCATGACTTTCCTAGATAGGTTCTTTACACTAGAGTTGAGGAAACTAAGTTTCATGAATTAACAAACTTAAACCATGGAAGTATGAGCATGAAGAAGTACTCTCTCAAGTTCACTCAGTTGGAAATATATGCTCCTGCAATTATGGCTGACAATAGGTCAACAATGAGTAAGTTTGTATCTGGTGTATCTGATAGTATAGTAAAGGATAATGGGACCTCCATGTTGATTAAGGAGATAGATTTGTCTTAACTTATGGTTCATGCTCAGCAGATTAAGGAGGAGAAGCTTAAGGAGAAAGAGAGAGATAATAAGAGGCCCAGAATAGGTAGTTTAACCTTTTCTTAGCCAAGGTCGAAAGGCGGTAACCGTTCTTAGTTTTTCTAGATATTTTCAGCCCTAGCTCCTTCTTCAGCTAGTGCTCCAGCGCCTAAGTTTAGGTAGGATAGTCGGGATAGGGAACCAGGCCTTATGACCCAGGGTAGTGTAAACATTGGTCGTACCTACCTACTCTGCAGAAAGTGTGGTGGCAACCATCAGGGTGAATATCGAGCAGGCAGTAATATATGTTTTAGGGGTGGCAAGCTAGGCCATAGGATTAAAAGGTCTCAAGTAGTATCCCAGAAGGGAGGTAATTAGTGCCAATAGGGCCAGTCTAATCTTTCATCAGCTCCAATAAGACGCCCGACTCAACAGGGTGCTACTTCCAGTTCCACCAGTGGGCAGCTCCAAAATAGGTTGTATGCTCTCCAGACTCGACATAATAAGAAAAGTTCTCCTGATATGGTTATGGGTATGTTAGAAGTCTTTAATCTTCATGTATATGCATTGTTAGACCCCGGAGCTTCACTTTCCTTTGTGACTCTTTACATCATTGTAGACTTCAGTGTTAGTCCAAAAATGTTAGTAGAGACTTTCTCAGTGCCTACCCAAGTGGGTAAGTCCATTGTATCCAGATGGGTATACAAAAATTTCCCGGTCTTAGTGTCTTAGAAAGTTACTTCAGTCAATCTTGTAGAGTTAGAGATGACTTATTTTGTTGTCATTCTCAGTATGGACTGGATCCACTTATGTTATGCCTCAGTTGATTGCAGATATAGAATTGTCCAATTCTAGTTTCCTAATGATCCAACAATATAATGAAGGGGTAGTACTTCAGTGCTTAAAGGTCTGTTTGTTTACTATCTTAAGGTAAGAAAGATGTTATCTAAAGGGTGTATTTACCATCTTGTCAAAGTCAAGGACTCAAATTCTGATACTTTGAGTCTAGAGTCATTTTTAGTAGCAAGGGAATTTCCAGAATTATTTCCTGAAGATCTTCTCGAGATTTCTCCCGAAAAGGAAATCAAATTTGAAATAGATCTCTTTCCACATACCCAGTCAATCTCTATTCCACCTTAAAAAATTTCTTTAGTGGAGCTTAAGGAATTGAAGGATCAATTGAAGTATCTCTAAGATAAGAGTTTCATCAGGCCTAGTGTTTCCTCATGGGGTGTTCCAGTACTATTCATGTGCAAGAAAAAAGGTTCTCTCAGAATGTGAATCGACTATCGTCAGTTGAACAAAGTCACCATCAAGAATAAGTACCCTCTTCTAAGAATTGATAACTTGTTCCACCAACTTCAGGGTGCAAGTTGTTTCTCTAAGATAGACCTCAGATCCGGTTATCATCAGCTTAAATTCATAGAATATGACATTCTGAAGACAGCCTTAAGAACTCAGTATGGCCACTTTGAGTTCCTAGATATGTCTTTTGGACTAACAAATGCCAATGCATCTTTCATAGACTTGATGAACATGGTGTTCAAGCAGTACTTGGACATGTTCATCATAGTCTTCATTGATGATATCCTTATTTATTTCCATAGTGAGAATGATAATCAGACCATCTGAGAGTTGTGTTGCAGAACCTTAGGGATCATCAGTTGTTTGCTAAGTTTATCAAGTGTGAATTCTAGTTTAGATCATAATGGTCACATAGTTTACGATGATGGTATTTGAGTTGATCGTCAAAGGACAAAAGTAGTGAGAAACTAGAATAGACCTATCACTCCATCAGATATTAGGATTTTCTTGTATTTTGTTGGTTATTACAAATGGTTTCTTGAAGGGTTTTCTTCGATTACTTCCCCCATGACAAGGGTAACCCAAAAGAAGGTTAAGTTTCAGTGGTCAGATTCCTGCGAGAAGAGTTTTCAAGAGTTAAAGACTCGACTCACTTCTTCCCTATTCTTGACTTTTTCAGATGGAACAAATGGGTTCGTAGTGTATTATGGTCTTAGTTATGTATTAATATAGATAGGTAAGGTCATAGCCTATGCCTCTAGACAACTTGAACCCCATGAAAAGAGTTATCTAACCTATAATCTTGAGTATGTAGCTATTGTATTTTCCTTAAAGATTTGGAGGCATTAACTTTATGGTGTTCATGTTGATGTGTTCATGGATCACAAGAGTTTATAGTATGTGTTCACACAGAAAGACTTGATTTTTTGTCAGAGAAAGTGTCTTGAATTATTGAAAGACTATGATATAAGTGTGTTGTGTCATCTGGGAAAGGCCAATGTAGTAGCGGATGCCCTTAGTAGACTGTCTATGGGTAGTATTGCCCATGTTGATGATGATAAGAAGGAGTTAGTCTGTGAAGTTCATCAGCTTACTAGGTTAGGAGTTCAGTTAATTGATTCAGTGGAAGGTAGTATATAGGTTCAGAATGGTTCAAAATCTTCATTGGTTACTGAAGTAAAAGAAAAGCAAGATAGGGATCCTAATTTTGTCAATTTAAAGAAGGTAGATAAAGGTCAGGAGGTAGAGGCTTTCTTCCAAGGGGGAGATGGTGTGCATTGTTGTCAGGGTAGAATATGTGTTTCGTGTTTTGATGGCTTGAGACAATAAATATTAGCAGAGGCGCCTGGTGCGCGATACTCTATCCACCCAAGAGCTAATAAGATATATCATGATTTGCGGGAAATCTATAGGTGGAGTGGTATGATAAAGGAGTGTTTAAATTGTCAGCAGGTTAATATTGAGCACCAAATGCCTAGTGGTATGCTTCAGGAGTTTAGCATCCCCACTTGGAAGTGGGAGGTGGTTAATATAGATGTTGTGATAGGGTTGCCTCATATGCATTGTCATCATGATTCGATTTGGTTTATTATGGATAGAATGACCAAGTTATCATATTTCTTTCAAGTTCATACTTCGTATTTAGCTGAGGATTATGCTAGTCTTTATCTTAGGGATTTGGTGAAATTTCATAGGGTCCCATTGTCTATAATTTTAGATAAAGGTACTTAGTTTACCTCTCACTTTTGGAAGGCCTTCTAGAGGGGCCTTGGTACCCAAGTTCATCTCAGTACAGTTTTCTATCCCCAGATAGACGGTCATGAAGAGAGTACCATTCATACTTTAGAGGACATGTTGCGGGACTGTGTTATTGAATTTAACGGTTGTTGGGATGACCACCTACCTTTGATTGAATTTTCCTATAACAAGAGTTATCACTCAAGTATTCAGATGACTCCTTTTCAGGCTGTTTATGGGAGGAGATGTAGATATTCTATTGGTTGGTTTGAAGTAGGTGAGGCTACTATAATAAGGCCTGATTTAGTATTTGAGGCGATGGAGAAAGTTTAATTTATTCGAGAGATGCTAAAGACAATCCAGAGTCGTCAGTAATATTATGCAGATGTGAGGAGAAGAGATCTTGAGTTTGATGTTAGTGACTTTGTTTATTTTAAGATTGTGCCTATGAAAGGAGTGAAGGGATTTGACAAGAAGGGGTAACTCAGTCTCCACTATGTTGTCCCATAGAGAATCTTGAGACATTTTGTGAAGGTAGCTTATGAGTTAGAGTTGGCTGCAGATTTGGCATCAGTGCACTCGGCGTTTCATGTCTCTTTATTAAAGAAATGTATTGGTGACCAATTTTCAGTCATTCCCTTAGAGAGTGTGGATGTAAAAGATAGTATCTCCTATGAAGAAATACCAGTTGAGATACTTGACCGTTAGACTCATAGGTTGAGGAACAAAGAGGTTCCCTTGGTGAAAGTTCTATGGAAAAATCAGTCTATTGAGGGAGCTACTTAGGAAGAAGAAGAAGATATGTGAGAAAGGTACCCCCATCTTTTCTCCACAAATTCAGGCTTATCTTGAGGTAACAATTTTCCTTAAATCGATTTTTTCTGATCTATATTTCATCTATGTAACCACTCTCATGTCATTACATGTATTCGCAAAGCCATTTCAGTACTTGTATCATGTCTCAGTCATGTTTCAGTTCATGAACATTCAGCGTATGGTCTCAAAATTACCTTAGTACTCTCTGCCAAAACTGTCTCAATCGAGGACGAATGTTCCTAAGGGGGAGATATTTCAATACCCTATGTTTTGAAGTCACTGTACAACATACGACTCATGACTTAGAGTCGTATATACATAATACGAGTCATATGTTCAGCTCGTACCAATGATAGTATGTGATGGGTGACATTTTTACTAAGTTACGACTCATTCCTTAGAAGTCGTAAGGCGATCATACGAGTCGTACATGGTAAGACATAACGAAATTAGTGTAAGGTGAGATGAGTTCTATCTAGGTTATGAGAGGATGAGTGCTAGTCGTATAAACTGCTACGAATAGTAAGATCTAACTCATATCCTGATCAGTGAAGGGTCCAAGAATCAAGCCTCATGTTTTGATAGCTTTATAAGTTACTTGGACATATATTACGTCGTCAAATATCTCCTAACTTATAGACAAGTCGAAACATCCAATAGTGACTAAATTCTTAGGATGTATATATCTATAGTCATCTCCAAATGAGCATAACTTTTTTTCTACAAAGAATTTATTATTTAAAGAACCACCAATAGATAGATAATTGAATTATATTTCCAACGATAACAATTTGGTTTTGATTCGATATCCACGTGAAAAGTTATTTCCAAGTTGCTGAAGCAATATTAAAGTTGCCAGTAGGGTACGACTCACTGATACGAATCATATGCAAACCATATATGTCTTTAGAAGGAGTCATACCCTAAATAGTATAGGTTAAAATTTGGGTTTCCGATGGCAACTCAAGGTGCGACCCATACCCAGAACATACGAATCGTACCCAAACACGTTGGGACGGCTTCCAAATGATTTCCAGAAGGTTTCTAAGTGTTTTTTTGGTCTTTTATCCCCTCATAGCTCCCAACCCATGACAATTAACCCCAAGGGGCATTAATTTTCCTCTCTTATCCATTAATTAAACAACACAAAAACCCTATTTTCATTCTCAAGAGCAAGATAGGGTTTTTTATCATGATCATCTCCCAAGTCTCAAAGGTCATATTTACTTCATAAATCCAAGAACTTTAAGGTATGTAGGGATTCATCAATAGGTTCCTTTCACCCATTTAGCCCCAAAACCTCTCTTTTATTAAAATATAATTTTTCCTTCATTATGGGATTTCACATGTTCAAGATGAATTCAATCCATTTTTTTCCTTAGTAAATTGGACTAAATTCATGTACTCATATGGTCCCATGCAAATTAAGTCAGGTAATGAGTTGAATCTCAAGTTTTTGTGTATATTTAAATTGAATCATATATTTATGAATTTAAATCATGTAAGCATGTTGTTTCCCCATGTTTTACACCCTCCCATGTTCAAATTCATGTGCTTCAATGATTATTGAAATTTATTATCTTTTGGGTATCTAAATTATGGTTCCATACCACTATTTTAAGCATTGTTGTCGCGTTTTAGTAATCAATTAGTGTTGGTAGGTTATGATCACCCTTTAACTATGTGTTTACTTTCTATTTCAAAATATTAAAAATTACAAGTTAGTCAGACCATGATTTTATTACTATGTTCAAGTTCAAGTTGATCCTTGTCAGTATAGTACCATGTTATGTTGAACCAAAAATAATACCAGTTTCACTCAATTAGGAGTAGGATTTAGCATCGATAGGGAAGGGTGGGTTCAGCACATCCCACTTCCCAGAAACTGCGTGCCCCCGTAGGATTTAGGGACTCGCCAAAGAGCATTTCCCCTTTTGCCCAAATTGAGCTAAGTTCAGTGATCAATCCAGTTCAGGTTTCACTCGAACGACAAGGATGGAACGACCATCCTCAACATGGGTCAGACATCGGACTCCATGGTTTATGTCGGTTACATGATATCTCCCACAATTTCAGTCAGTATTGGCAGTCTATTTCAGTTCAGTTTTGCTACACCAAGTAGTCAGTTTTCAACATTTATTTAGTCAGTTATACAAACTGCACCAGTTATTCGGATAATGTCAATGTATTAAAATTCTTGGTCTGGCATATTCAGTTTTACATGTTCATGTAATTACATTCATTTTTTACATGTATTTCAGTTAGTCCTTACCTCACATACCAGTACATTTAAAGTACTAATCGCATACCTTTCTCTTGAGATATGTTGTCTTATAACATAGGTTCGGATGCATAGTTTCCCAACCATCTTTATACAACTCAGCAGTTCCCGCGGTAGTAGTGGTGAGTCCACATCTATCAAGGACGAAAAATAGAATCAAGAGAAAGCGCTAGAACCGATGTAAGATCCGCTACAATATGTTATTTCATTTATTTCACCATTTCATTATGATTTAGTTAGTTGGAGATAATTGGTGGTTTGTCCCATCAACTCCTCATGATTCTTAGAGGATTTTCAGATAGTTAGACAGTCATTCATATTTCAACTATTATCAGTTGTTTCAGATAATTAGTCTAGTTTTCCAGTGTTTATCAGATACTTCAGATATGTTTTTTTATATATTTTAGTATTCATACTGATAGTACCTTATTTGTTGATTTTCCAAACATGTTTTACTTTCATTTTATTCAGTGCTTATAGTAGGTATCAAACCATGGGTTTGATTGGGGTCACTTGTGTCCTTAAGCACCACGTAGCTACTAGGGGGTAGCCACAGGTCGTGACAAAATTTATGAAACTAGGATCAACTTACGCACAATATGAGTGATAAGGTTACTCTCATCCAACTAGAGTAACTAAGGCATCCTCATACTAACCATGAGACATGAATTCCAATTCATCATGGTTCAAGCCTACTAGTCAAGTATTCCAATCTATGAGTTTAAGTGACCTAAATGATGTAACTAATCCTTAACCTTACCATTTATCAATCCAACTCCTAAAACTGCTCCCAATTTAAAAAGATATCACAATTATACAATAACATAGCTCAATCTAACAAGGAATAAGCCTAACCTACCTAAAACCCAATGAAAGCTCACGAACTGCAAAACATTGGCTTTTTCTTTATGAGAAAATTCTTTAAGGTGACAAGCTATAAAAACACATTCTAAACATCATTACAAGAATATCGACACCCATATTGGACCATTGTGCTTTGGGTCCAAAAATAACACCAAAAACTCCTAGTGGATCCCTCTTATGGAAAAGACATTTTCGAGGTCAACCAGAAGATCATACACCATCAAGAATCATAACCCTTAAGAAATAAGTGAAAACTACGCTTATTTGGGTCTAAAATCAAACACTCAAGCTATTTGGGGGTTTTGTCAAATAATTAAGAAATTCAAGCTTTAAATTGAAGGATTCTTATCTTAAATTTGATTCTAATCATAAAAATATATATTGATGAAGCTTCCAAGTCACACCCAAGACTCAATTTAAGGTTAGCACGCTATTTTAGTGTTTCTAGGTCTCAAAGATGAGTGAGAAATGCCCAAAATATGGCCTATGGGGTCCTTAAAGATCCACCATCAGGTAAAGAGGTGTTGCTATCACACTCCTTGGACATCAATTGCCACTGTGCGATCACCATAGCCCTATTGCGATTTTCATAGTGCGATCATTATGGATCTTGTGTGATCGCAATGGACCAACACCAATAAAACTTAAATATTTTCCAAGTTTCCAGCTATGCCTCGGGATTCATTCAGAATTTGATATATGCAGATGAACTACATAACCACACTAAATTTGACATTTCATACATGTTGGCAAATTCAGATTCTCCATCCGAGGTCGTTTTGAGCAAATATAGGTCCCACAGTCAAACATCTAATTTTCTAACTTTTTGACCAATAGGTCAAAATGAGCTCAGGTGTATTAGTACCCAAAAAAAAGGTCAACCTAGATAAAATCAATATTCTGGAGATTTTGGGGCAGTCAGAATTTGCATCCAAGATCGTTTTAAGAAAGTTTTTGCCTAGTGACCATTTGGAATCTATAAATACTTCTAAATAAGGAATTGGCTCTAAAATTCAAACGAACTGCATGATAATCAAACTGTAGGTCCTAGAAAGTCATAAATGACTTGGTGTAGCTATGGAAAATATCTAATGGTAAAAATAGGCTAAAATACAAAAAATACCCTAAAGGGTCATTACAACTACCAAGGATAGGTAATAACTTATCAATAGTCTAATTAATGGCTTGTCATTAGCATAATAGATAACTCATCAATTGTATAATTGATAGCTTACAAATAACTTGATCAATAGCTAATCCATGATATAATATATAATTTATTCATAGCTTGATCAATAATTCTGTCGCCAATGGAATTATTAAGAATGACTTCTAGCATTAACCATAGTGTAAACACTAATATATTGATAGGAATGATCACTAGAATAGTTAATATATCCTTTGTTGATACAATCAATAGAATAATTTATGTCTTAGCTAATATTATAATCATGGACTTATTCAATAGTATATTTTGTAGCCCAATCAATAGCTAAATCCATAACATATACAAAAGGTCATCAATAACATAAGCATAAGGAATAACTCATTCATGGCATTCTCATTAAGCATTTCTTCGAATGTTATCCATAATAACCAAAAATTACCAAGGCATCTAGATATCACTGGAATAACCATTTTCATAGATGTACACAAGGGTATCAAAGAGTCTTCAATAACTATAATAAGTCTTGCCTATGGTGGTTCGAAGATCCCACTTTAAATCCCCAAAATTATTTACAAAGAAATGTCTACCTCAAACTAGGCTAAGGTATCTAAATACATTATTAGATGTCGAATAAGTAACAACTAGCCCTATGATAGCATTTCATCTTAATGTAGAGCAACTAAGCTAATTCCATCTAAGGTAAGAAAATTTGGGTAGATTTCATAATAAACTCAAGTGACTAAGGCAATCTCCTCGTTAATTTAGTAACTAGAGCATTTTTGACCTATGCATAAGCATACAAGGTCAACTTTACCTAAGGTAATGGTTAACTAGGCTAATCATGCCAAAAATGATATCTAAAATAGCCTAAATGATCCAACAAATTACAAGTATATTTAATTGATAATACAAACACCTACAATCCATCACAAATCTAACACAATATCATAAACATACTATGAATTATCTCAATCTAACAAGGGGTAAAACCTAGCCTACTTGGATGCCCTAGAAAGCTCAAAAGATCTGCTAAATCACCATTTTTTCCTTTTGAGAAGCTTCCGCATGATGCAAGCTATCAAAATTACATTTTACTCATCAATATGAGAATAATGATACCCATATTTCAATATGGTACTTCGGGTCCAAAAATCACCAAAAACTCCCATGTGAGTCCCATTTACGGAATAATCACTTTTCCAAAGCCAACCCAATGTTTCCTCATGCTCAAGGAATCATTACCCTAAAAATGGTTGAAATTCACACTAATTTGGGCTAAAGTCAAGACTCCAAGGTTGTGGGATTTTTGAATAAGAAATGGGAAATTCTACCATGAAAAGGGTGAAATCTTAACACAAATTGAAAGATAATTGCACAAATAAGTGTTATCCAAGGTCATACATCACCCACAAGCCTCAATTTCAAGCTATATAACTATTTAGGGTTTTATTCTCTTGGAATGTATGAAGAAAGAGCAAAATTATGCAAAAAGGATCTATTTATCCCTATACCAGGTCCTCGGGTATTGCTATCACGACCTGACTCTCGCTATCGCAATGTATTACAATTGTCACATGAGTCATTATCACGACAAATGTATCATGATTGTTGTATTTTGGGATGCATAAATGAGACATACTCTCAGCCAAAACCATCGATATTGCGATGCAATAAATAAAAATAACTTGGAATCTACCAAGCCCTCGAGATTCATCCAAACTCCCATACACGAAAACGAACTATGTAAACCTATCAAATTCATTGTTTCAGGCTCAATGGAAAATTAAAAATTTCCATCCAAGGTTGTTTCAACAAAAAGTGAGTCTCGCACCCAATTTCCATTTTCTTAACTCCTGGACCAATAGGTCAAAATAAGCTCGAGTGCCTTGGGACCCAAACTAAGAGTCTTCATAGCCTAAAATTTACAAATTACCTTATAATTCAGCAAGTTAAGATAGAGCATCAGAAACCTAGTGATTCCATGGAATAGTTCACCATTCCTACTTGGAAGTGGGAAGAAGTGAACATATACTTCGTGACGGGTTTGCCTATAACTCGCCATCAGCATGATTCAGTCTGGGTCATTATAGATAGAATGACCAAGTCAGCTCATTTCTTTTCTGTTTGTACTTCTTATTTCGCCGAGGATTATACCAAACTCTATATCAGAGAGTTAGTCAAGTTACACGGTGTTCCACTATCTATCTCGTCAGACAGAAGTACCCAGTTTACCTTTTACTTTTGGAAATCATTCCAAAAGGGTCTCGGTACCCAAGTCCATCTCAGCACAGCATTTCATCCTCAGACAAATAGTCAAGCAGAGAGGACCATTCTGACTCTTGAAGATATACTAAGGGAGTGTGCAATTGACTTCAAGGGAAGTTGGGATAACCACTTGCCTTTGATTGAGTTTGCATACAACAATAGCTATCATTTTAGTATTCAGATGGCTCCATTCGAAGCTCTCTATAGTAGGAGATGTAGATCTCTGATTAGTTGGTTCAAAGTTAGTGGGGCCTCAGTCATAGGTCCTGACTTAGTATTCGACACCTTAGAGAAAGTTCAGTTGATCAGGGAGAGACTCCGGGATTCTCAGAGCCGACAGAAGTCCTATGCAGATATTCGTAGAAAGGATCTCGAGTTTGAGGACAATGACTATGTCTATCTTAAGATCTCTCCCATGAAGGGAGTGAAGAGGTTCGGCAAGAAAGGGAAACTCAGTCCCTGATATGTCGGTCCCTTCAGAATTCTCTATCGCTTCGGCAAGGTAGCTTATAAGCTTTAGTTTCCTTCAAATCTAGCCCCAGTCCATCCATTCTTCTATGTCTCTTTTCTCAAGAAGTGCATAGGTGACCCAACATTTTTTGTCCCTATTCAGAGCATCGACATTTAGAACAGCCTCTCTTATGAAGAGATTCCAGTCGAAATCTTAGATTATCAGACTCCTAGATTGAGGAACAAAAAAGTCCCTCTAGTTAAGGTTCTTTGGTGAAATCAGTCTCATGAGGGAGCTACTTGGAAAGCAGAAGCAGATATTCATACCAAGTATTCTCACCTCTTCCCCGACAATTCAGATCAAGCGCAAGGTAACAGTTCCCCTTAAGCTTATTCAGTTTCATGTTTATGTTTCCAGTATAAACTTGGTACCTATTAACCGTTGCATACTCAGTCATGCATTCATGTATCAGTTGTCCGTGCATCAGATATGTACGAGTTCAGTATGTTTAGCATGTCAGTCATGAGATCAAGTTTCAGTTATTCATGTTCAGTTTAGGTTCTATTGTCATGTATCCCTTCTCAGTAAATTCTCATTCGAGGACGCATGTTCCCAAGGGGGAGAGATTGTAATACCCCGCATGTTTCTAAGCTAGGAAGTGAATAAGTTTTCCTACATATGAAACCTCCTATCCTATGAGTAGCATTTTAGTGCATGACATACATTGAATATCCCAGTGATAGGATAGCTTGCGATGTCTTAAGCATGCTCCTATAAGTCGCTTAGAGTGATGCAAGCTAAGAGTTTTTGAATCCATCAAGTCTTAATGTTCGATTTTGAAAGGGTCATCTTTGAAAAATAATAACTTGATTGATATGTGACATTTTGGCAGATTTAGACCCACCAAATTGTATAGAATTGAATTAGCTTTCCAACGATACCAATTTCACCAAAATCCGACACCCAAGCAAGGATTTATGGCCTTTCAAACTAGAATGTGTCGCCTAACCAATCGCACATGGCCACTAAAAAGCATAGGTGATATCATATGCGGCGCCTATGTAAATATAGGAAATATCATATGCAGCGCCTATGTAAATATAGGCGATATCATATGAGGCGCCTATGTAAATATAGGCGATATCATATGCGGCGCCTATGTATGATTTCAGCCACGAAAATACTTAGTTTTTGAGTTATTTCGAGGGTAGTTAAGTCTTTTAACACTCCTTACATGTGCCTAAACCTAAACCCACAAAATTTATAGCTTCTAAACACATTACAACCCTATTAAATCTCAAATTTCATTATCCAGGAGCACCATAGGAGAAAAACTACTATGGTTGCATAATCAATCTTGAAGATCAAATTTCAAGGAAATTCCTCCATCAATCATTAAGAACCTCCCTTCCAAGGTATGCGTAGTGTTCATCCACGGATTCCTTTTATCCGTGGAGTTAAAGAATCAATATTTAAAATACAAAAGCTTGGTTGGTTGTGGTGATATGATCATACCCATGTTGATGCTTGCTTGTTTTGCTATATAATAGTATCGTGACTGTATATCTCTTGAAAGTTATGTTGTTAGTTGAAAAACATAATCTTTAGATGGATTAATTGAATGCAAGTATAAAATCCACATATGCCTTAAAGAATGCATGCAAGGTGTTCGATAAAATTCCTAGTATGTTAGAACTTCATATTAACATGATTTCATGATATCTAAATAACAAGTTCATGTTAGTCATACACTCCAATATGAATTTACATGCAAATTATGTGTTATTATTGTTCTGGTATAAAGTATGTATGATAATGGAGATATAAATTATGTACACAAAAATGTATCCATGTTTTTCCTATCATATTTGAAATGTTGAATAAATACATGAAGTATACTATCCCCTGCTTATGATATTATGAATTGTGGACTCAAATCTTTTGATAAAGTCATGTCATGTGTGTCAGTTTCCTCCTATCGAGTCCTGGGGGTATTCGTACCCAAAAACTATAGTTGTGTGCCTAGATCTATGTCATGTTTCACGATATCCAAACTCAAGCTATTATTCCATAGAATTCAGTCAGTCATGTGACTCAGGAAAATCTCATGATCTCAATCAGTTGTCAGATATCCGTAACATTTCGCCAGTCAACGGAATTCAATAAGGTTAAGTCATGTATAGTCAGTTATTCATGTCCAGTCCCTCCATATGGGAGTAGAGGTTAGCACCGAGTGAACCCAAGGATGGGAACTCACCCGCCAGTTCAGGGTATGATTGTTAGAAGCAGTCCTTGTGTTCTAGAACTACGTAGCCAGTGTAGGTCGAGACATCTTAACCTTTCAGATTAAGGTTGATGAGGTGGTTTAACCTGTCAGTTTAGGGTTCCCACCATTCTCATTGAGTACCTGCCAGATAAGGGTCACTCACAAGTTGTCCTTACCCGTGGCACGGTATTGACACCCCTCCAGTCGGGGCAGAGATTGGACCCCAGCTTAGCCATAACGGCATACATGGGGCATGTCGGTTAAACACTAGCTCCCACAGTTTCAGTATCAGTCTCAGTAAAAGAACTCAGGGCGTTCTTCAGATTTTAATATATACAAGACTTTTAGATACAGTCGTTATGTTCTTCAGATTTCAGTATATACAGGACTGTCAGATACAGTCGTTATGTTGTTCAGATTTCAGTATATACAGGACTGTCAGATACAGTCTCCCATGTTATCAGCTTGCAGTATCAGTCATGACAGTTATCAATAAACCATGTATTAGCTTACAGGTCTTGATATCACGCATTCACAGTCCCAGTTTCTATATATGTATGTTTGCACTCCCACGTTCATATTAGTCAGTCAGTGTTGTTCATACGTGAAACCCTTTATGTTCAGCCTACCTTCCTCATGTACTCAGTACTCTATTTGTTCTGACGCATTTTTGCTATGGTGCTTTATTTTCATATTACTCCATAGGTTCTAAGACACGAGCTCCAGTCCAGCAGTAGCGGTGGCATTCCAGTCGCAGAGACACAGTGAGTCCTCATTGATTCGAGGAAAATATGATTTGATACATTTATTTATTTCTTCAGTTCAGTTTTACGGAGTTAGTTGGAGACATGTTCTTTCAACTCCTTATTCAGATAGTTTAGAGTCTTTCAGATTTATGTTCAGATTTACGTTCAGACTTAGCTTTCAGATTGAGTTGTTTTGGGTATTTTCACCCACATGGATGTTATGATTTTCAGACATGGTTTTATTCAGTTGAACCTTATAGCCTTACAGTTTTATGTATTCCATATTATTATGTCATGATTTTCAGTATACAGGTACAGATATCAGTCATGGGTTAGCTTGTGGTCCCTCAGGGTCATGAGCACCGTGTAGGTTACGGTTCAGCAAATCGAGGCGTTACAATTTGTCATAAATAGAGTAATCAATTGACTAATTTGAAGTGAAATGCTTCATATTCAATCATGATTGATAATAAATAAATTAATTTAAATATAATTAATTTTCAATTTATAAGTTCAATTACAATCTCAATGAATTAAATAATAATTAATGATCAACTAAGTGTATTCGCCCTAAATAGAGTGATTAATTGACTAATTTGATGTGAAATACTTCAGATTAAATCATGATTAGTAATTAATAAATCAATTTAACTAAAATTTCCTTTCAATTTATAAGTTCAAATGCAATCTCAATAAATTACATAATAATTACATGATCAACCAAGTGTATTTTCCCTAAATAGAATGATCAATTGACTAATTTGATGTGAAATACTTCATATTAAATCATGATTAGTAATAAATAAATTGATTTAACGGTAATTAGTTTTCAATTTCTAAGTTCAATTGTGAACGCAATGAAATATCAACTATGTGTATTCGCTCTAAATAGAGTGATCAATTAACTAATTTTATGTGAAATGCTTCATATGAAATAATGATTAGTAATAACTAAATTTATTTAACTATAATTATATTTCAGTTTATAAGTTCAACTGTAATCTCAATGAATTACATTGTACTTACATTGTCAACTAAATGTATAACTAGTTGCAACTATGTCTATTTATATTTGATTTCAAACAGATAGGTCATCTATTGCAATAGATGTCTATATTTGTTTGATAAATTTGGATAGATGAGTCCTCTATTGCAATAGGTTAGTCATCTGTTGCAACAGATGCCTACATCTATTTTGTAATTTTTAACAGATAGGTCATCTATTGCAATATGTTAGTCATCTGTTGTAAGAGAAATCTATATCTGTTTTAACATTTTTGATGTGAAACACTTCATATTAAATGATGATTAGTAATAAAAAATAATTTAACTATAATTAGCTTTCAATTTATAAGTTCAATTACAATCTCAATGAATCACATAATAATTAATGATCAATAAAATGTATTCGCTCTAAATAGAGTGATCAATTGACTATTTTAATCTAAAATGTTTCATTTTAAATTATTAGTAGTAGTACAAAATCAATTTAAATATAATTAGTTTTCTATTTATAAGTTCAATTACAATCTCAATGAATTATATAGTAATTAATGATCAACTAAGTGTATTCGCCCTAAATAGAGTGATCAATTGACATATTTGATATAAAATGCTTCATATTAAATTATGATAACTAATAAACAAATTGATGTAAAACGAGATGCAAGAAAATTCAAACAAGACAATAAGATAAGATACAAGAATATAATTAAGATCTAGAGAGAAAAGTAAAAGAGATTTAGAAGAAAAAAAAAGAAAAAACTATTAATTAAAATACATTAATCATTATATTCAATCGAAGGCAGAAGAGAAATTGAACGCATAAAAAGATTACTTACTCAAGTAATCAAGAGGTTCAATGAAGAGATAAGAGGGTTCAACCCTAAGCTCACAAAGGAGACACACAATATTCAAAAACTATCTAACCCTAATATGAAAGATTTAAGACTATTTATACTAGTTTTGCAAAAATAGTCAACTTACAAATATGACCAAATTATAAAATAATAACCACTTGAGCCCTTAATGATCTTCTTGGTTTTCACCACTTTTCTTATAGATACATTTGAGCATATTATGGACTTTAAAAGCTCTTTTGATAATCCTTCCAAGATACTTAAAATTCTTTGTGGGCGATTGAATGCTTCCGTATTCAAGATAGTTCACATCGTCATGTTTGCTATCAATCTTGCTATCTTGATTTGCATCATTCTCCTCTTCTTGAAAAGAATTCATCCTCGAATACAAGCCTTGCAAAATAAAGGAGTGAACAATAACTAGACAAAAATTATCATAATCCTTCAAAGCATTGTCAGTTCTACAAGAAGCATCATCGAGATCAAAAATAAACTTTAAGCCTCTAAGAACATCAAGAATCATTATAAGTATCTCCAAAAAAATCAATAAGAAATTATCAACCCAAAATGAAGTTAAATTAATATCTTTTACCATACCACACCAATCTTTAAATGACTTGTTATCACATTTTATAGCCCAACAATAACGGATCTTCAAAAAGATGAGTAGAATAAGTAAAGAAATTGATACTAAGACTAGCATCAATAAATTTACTTTCATGTATAGGTTCATCATTTTCTTCTCACATTGCATCCCATAATGGATTATCATATACCTTGTAGCCTTTAAAAATTGCCACTTTATCAACTTCACCACAAGTTCAAGTATCACTATGTTCATCATTGAAATTCATCATGTTATCTTCAAACAAAATATTATATTTAATGAGAGAGAAAACAATATACAATGAAGAATTAAAGCATCTAAATTCACTTTCAAAATTACAAATGTCATCCTTCATAAGGTTATCCATGATATTATCTCTATGGATGAAACAAGAAATAGGATCAACAATATTATGCACACTCCAAGAATCACTTGTTTGATCCTCAAACTCATTAATTCACATACCATTGGTTGGAAATAATTTAATCTCACAAGAATCAATGAGTTTGGTCTCACACTTCAACTCAACTATTAGAGTAAAGTCAAAATGCAATAAATAATCACTACCTTCAATAAGACAAACATCACCAGCAACATCATGAATTTCATCACAAAGAAAAGATTTATCTTGCTCAAAATAAGAATGACTTTCATCTACACCAAAATTTCTTTTAAGCTCACTTAAAGAAAATATAAAATTAAAGTTATCCATTTTACCTTGAAATGATCCTATACTTTCTTCTTTACCTTTGTCACTATCATTCAAGCTCACTTGAGCAATAGTAGAAGTAGTGGGTGTCTCCACCAACTCTTGAATCTTCAATGATGTAAGCCTCTTCATTATTATTTTCTTCATAGCTTCATTTTAAAATATATCTACAAAAGAGATATTACAACTAGGAAAAGAAGAATTACCATTAGAGTAAAAACAAGAAGCAAGCTCTCTCAAAATCTCTTTTTCTTCACTCTTCTCAATTTTCTTTTCATTTTGAAATATTTTTCTATTTTTTGTGGCAACTCACTTACTATCCTCAACTCAAGATCTCTTTTTTCTACTTGAATTTCCATTTGTCACTTTATTACTCCTCTCAATCTTTTCTCTCTCAAGATTATTTAACATTGGATAAGGCCCAATAATTTCTTTTTAAGGATTAGAATGACTCTTCACATCAACTTTGAAATTTACATTTTAAGAATCATCAAGTTTCCTCTTCAAGTTCTTTTCTTTAGCAATGACATTTTTTTGTTCAAACTTTGCATTTCTTCTTGTCAATCCTAGCAACTCCAAGTATCTTTCTTTCACCATCAAAAGTGTATATGGAACAAAAAAATACTTTTGACCTCTTAGGTTGACAAAACACTTGTTAGTATTTTTTTTTATCAAAAGTAGCATCTTTTTCAATTATCCAGGACCTTCCAAGTAACAAACAACAATCTTTCATTGGAATAACATCACATAGTACTTCATCGTGAAACATGCCAAGTTGAAACTTCACTAAAACTTGTTTTGTGATCTCTAAAGTTCCTTTTTTCATTTGTCCATGACAATTCATATGGTTGAGGATGTTTTCTAGTCTTCAACTTTAAGTGTTCAATCATGTTTGAACTTGCAATATTTATGAAACTATTGTCATGTATAATCATGTCATAACAAAGTCCTTTAATTTTATCATAAATATGAAACATGTTCTTTCTTTCTTTCACAAATTGGTCAATGCATGCTTCATCACACTCATGTTGTTCAAAAAAACTATCTCCATTTATCAAAGCATTCATATCATCATTAGTCCTATACACAATATTTCTACCATAAGTAGCACATCGATTCACATTTTGCCTCAATTATTTTGTGACAGATCTACCACCTCCTTCTCCAATAAAGCAAACATAAGAACCATTACCATTCTCATGTTTAGAATTAGAATCATAGTAGGAAGATTAACAAAAATATTCACTAAGAGTTTCCTCATTATCATCATCAATCCCATAGTAACTTTCTTCACTATTAGATTTATCACAAGAAGAATATGTGGAAGATTCATACTTTGAAGCATCATCATTTCTAAATCATTGTTAAAATAAAAAGAATTGTCATACTCACATTCTTCACTATAAGATCTATAATTTTCATTTTCTCCACAATCTCCATCATAATAATTTTCATTATCCTCACAATCATATTCTTCAAAATCATCATCACAAGGATCACTCGAAGCTATGGAAGTCATGTTTACAATCAAAAGAAGGTAGAAACAAACTTAGAGTCTCTCACATATTCTTTCCCTCACATGTATCACTCAACTCTCATGTATACACTCAAGGTCAAGGCTTTTGGACCTCACTCAATTAATCTTACCAACTCTTGCCTTTTTTCTCTCAAGAAATTTCCTCAAATGTCTTTAAGTACCAACAACTCAATCAACTCAAAGTAAGTATCAAAGTATCAATTCGGAGAAAAGTTTATGTATATCAAGAAAGGATAATAAAAATTAAAGGACATGAAATAAATAAATATAGAATGAAATAAAAAAATACAAAATAAATTGACATGAAAAAAACAAATGAACAAAAACTAGTTTAAAATTAAGTAGTAACTAATACTCAAAGAAAACTAGTTAGAATTAACAAGAAAAGAAGAGAAAACAAGTTGGAGGGCTATATCTTAAATGGGGGAAGATTTGGCCATTTTTTAAATTTTCAAATTCATCTATTTCTCCAAGAAACTCATTTTTTTAGCCAATCTCCTTCAATACTCAATCAAATAAGCTCAAATTTGAGATACAACCTCCCCACAACTCTATCAACAACTTTCCACCAACAATTTCCGCAAACAAACACTAAATCAACAAAATCCATTTTCAAGCTTCTTCAAAGCTTCAAATGTCAACAATGGCTTTCAAAATTTTTCAAGCCATCCATTCTTTGATTGTCAACTACGAAATAACAATGTGTAGTTCAAGTAACTATACCAACCATCTTCAAAACAGTTTCATTTTTTTCAAATTTTTTTATATTCAATAAAAATGCAAGCCAAGGATTAAGAATTGTAGGAATAATTCTTTAGCCTTGCTCGGATACCAATTGATGTAAAATGAGATTCAAGAAATGTCAAACAAGAAGATAAGATAATATACAAGAAAATAATTACGATCTAGAAAAAAAAAAGAGAAGATATTTAGAAGAAAATAAGGAAAAAACTAATAATTAAAATACATTAATCATTAGATTTAATCCAAGAGAGAAGAAAAATTAAACACATACAAAGATTACTTACTCAAGTAATCAAGCGTTTAAATGAAGAGATAAGAGGGTTCAACCCTAAGCTCACAAAGGAGACACACAATATTCAAAAACTATATAACCCTAATATGAAAGACATAAGACTATTTATACTAGTCTTTCAAAAATAGTCAAATTACAAATATAACAAATTTATAAAATAATAGTCACTTGAGAAATTAATTATATTCTTGGTTGTCACCACTATTCTTATAGATCCATTAGAACATGTTATTGACTTTAAAAGCTCTTTTGATGATACTTTAAATTTTTTATGGGTGATTGAATGCTTTTGTATTCAAGATAGTTCACAACGTCACATTTGCTATCAATCTTGCTATCTTAATCTGCATCACAAATTTATTTATCTATAATTACCCTTAATTTATAAGTTCAATTGTAATGTCAATGAATTACATATTAATTACAGGATCAACTAACTATATTTGTCCTAAACAGAGTGATAAATTCACTAATTTAATGTGAAAAGCTTCATATTAAGTCATAATTAGTAATAAATGAATTAATTTAACTATAATTAGTTTTCAATTTATAAGTTCAATTATAATATCAATGATTTACATTTTAAAATAATTATTCTCAATGAATTACATAATAATTAGTGATGAACTAAGTATAATCGCCTAATAGAGTGATTAATTGACTGGTTTAATGTGAAATACTTCATATCAAATCATGATTAGTAATAAAAAAATTAATTTAACCATAATCACCTTTCAATCTATAAGTTCAATTGCACTTTCAATGAATTACATTGTAATTACATGATCAACTTAGTGTATTCGTCTTAAATAAAGTGATCAATTGACTAATTTTATGTGAAATGCTTAATATTAAATCATTACTTGTAATAAAAAAATTAATTAAACTATAATTAGTTTCAATTTATAAGTTCAATTACAATCTCAATAAATTACATAATAATTAATTATCAACTAATTGTATTTGCCCTAAATTGATTTATCAATTGTCCAATTTGATGTAAAATGCTTCATACTAAATAATGATTATAATAAATAAATCAATTTAACTATAATTTTCTTTTAATTTATAAGATCAATTGCAATCTCAATGAATTACATAATAATTACATGATCAACTAAGTATATAACATGTTGCAATAGATGTCTATAAGTATTTGATAATTTTCAACAGATAGATCATCCGTTCCAACAAGTTAGTCATCTATTGAAACAAATGTCTATATTTGTTTAATAATTTTCAAAAGATGATTCATTTTTTGCGACAAGCTAGTCATCTATTGCAACAAATGTCTATAACTATTTGATAATTGTCAACCAACTGATCATCTATTGCAATAGATTAATCATCTGCTGCTACAGATATCTATATTTGTTTTATTATTTTCAATAGATAGGTCTCCTGTTGCAATAGGTTAATTATCTATTGCACCAAATATCTATACATGTTTGATTATTTCTAATACACGCGTCATCTGTTGCAATAGATAATACATTTATTCTAATATTTGAACTTAGTAATCCATTTTTAGCAATAATATAATATTTTTTAAAACTAAGGATAAAATAAAATTCATGACAATATAACTAATCATCAATTAAAATAAAATTCATAACAAAAAAAAAAATTCAAGCCATCACAAATTACATTAAATAATTCAACAAAAATATGAAATATAAAAATTCTTATGTTGTTAGAACCCACAATTACATAAAAATAAAGGTCATCACAAATTAAAAATTGTTTGACTAAGGCTCTAAATTCTTGCATTCTCCACCAGTAGCCCATACAACATGCATCATTTCAATAAAATTGTCATACATTAAAGTATCTGGAGTAGTCCAATTGGTCCCACTTATCAAATGCTCTATAAATGTAGGTGAATGTGATGTACACACATTACAAGTTTTATTTTTTGAAAGATTTGATATTTTCACATTAAAATCTCTCATTTATTGAGAAATTTTTCTTGCAAGTGATCAAATATGCCATTTTTCTTCAACAACTTAGGAAACAACTCCTATAGACATTCCATTAAACACAAGAAAGCTTTTTCTTCAAAGACTTGAATATTTCCATACATTCATGACTCCCTCCATGTTAATTATCTCAAAAGTTAAAAAGTTTATTTTGTCAGGGTTCATCACAGCCAAAAACCTCCGAGCATCATCTATCAAGGGTAAGTCACTGGGTAGGGTCTTTTACCTCTACAACAATTGAGCATATCATTGCTTCCTCGGTTAGCTCATTGTATTTTAATAGAAATTTACTATAGAAGTTTAGATCCATGATTCTATCTTTGATATCATAGTACTGTGAGTATTTGATACGTCTCTCACGTATTAGATAAAGAATTTCTACAACATACTAAAATAAAAAAAAAAATTACATAAATATGTATAATAAAAGCAAAAAATAATGCAACAGATGGGTAATTTGTATGTAATCTGTTGCAACATATGGGATGTTTGTTGCACTTATCTCTATACTTGTTAATATATTTCCTATCTATTACAAGTTATGCAGTAGATGGGTATTTTTTTGTAATAGATTATCTATTTTACTTATCTCTATATTTGTTAACATATTACCCATTATACAGCAGATGGATAATTTGTTGCAATAGATAACCCATTTATTACAACAGATATATAATCTATTACAACAGATGAGGAATATTTACATGTTTTAAATCCCTAAAAATTAATATAAATAAAAGGTTAGACAACTTACACTATCCAACCACCAAGCATCCAAACCAATCATGTTTTTGAACTCTTTTGCACTAAATATATGCATTGAGTAGACTTGTGGGCCTTTTTGATTTCATCACTTTGTTCAACTGAGCCTTCTTTTCGGCACTTGTTCTCCTATGGCCCTTGTATATTGCTCAACAGTACAAGAGAGAGAAGTTGTAATTTTTCTTTGTTTGATATTAGATAATACTTTAGAAATTTCTCTTTCTCCTCTTAACCTCAAATGGAGTGAATAGATTTGAAATCATCTTTGATTTGATGACACTCCTTTTAGATATCAATTAAGTTACAGCAGTAGTCAATACATTAAGAGCGTTAACCACTCCATCATGTTTTTCCTTGTTATCTTGACATTTGCATACAGAACATAAGCTAGGATGAGCAACACCTCTAAATGATTGTCTATCCATTTTGTGTGAGAAATCTGTAGTATGCCCACTTAAGAGGTATATCTTCCGCAAAAATAAGTAAAACCAGTATGATCATAATTATGATCATTTCTTGTTTCAGAAACTATAAGAGGATCCTCAACCAGCTTATCAACATCACCAACCCCAACAGCATCATCATCGCCACTGCCACCACCAATCACAACTCTATCACCACAACTATCACCAACAACTCTATAACTATTACCATCATAATCAGTAGTAACATCACCAACACCAACACCACCAGTAGCACCATCAATAACACCAAAAAAAACACCATTATCAAGAATTATCTTACCCTCCCCAAGTGTTTTTGTTTTGATGGTTGTTGCTTAGCCAATTTCTTTTTTATTTTACCAATTACCTGAGTATCAGATAAAGTTTGCACAAACTATAAAGTAATAAAAATGGCATCTTCAACTCTCGATTAGTCAGGATAACCCACAGATGAACAATCTAAAATAAATCAGTACATATACTAGAATAGTGATTAAATTATTCAAATAAATTATTAATTAAAAGAAAAATGTAACTAAAATTAGTCTTACTAGGGAGAGGTTGAAAAGATCTAGAATTTTATTTTTATTTTTTTTGTCCAAAAACTATATCAGGATTCTTAGACATGAAACTTCTACTTGGTAGTTCACTTGTTTTCTAAGATAAAAAATGACTTCAAATGCCCAAAACTATAAAATTATGCCAAAAATTAAAAATATTATACGATAAAAAATAAATAAAATATAAAAAAAGAAATATTTACCATGAAAGTCCATAAAAAGTCATATAAGTAGACTGTCTTTGGCTTTAACGGAGTCAGTAAATATTTGACAGTCATTTTGAATCTTTCAAGACCCCAAGCATAGTTGTTAAATGCCTCTAGATCCTAAAAGTGATTTATTAAACCAACTGGTATATTTTTGTTAACGTCTTTCACCCAAATAATATTATTTATAAACCACACCAAGGACAATGATTGCTTATGATTCTTTGAAAACCTTTTACCTTTCAACTCTTCAATCAAATTTGTGTTTTTGAAGATTAGACCAACATGGGACACCAAGTAATCACCATCAATAGACTTATTTTTTGGGTTTTTTATAGTCTTAGCTCTCTTATTTGTTGTTGTTTTTGTTGTGCGGGGTGTATTTTGTGTTAAAATAGGTGTTGATTGAGAAGGAGGAAACATTTTAGTTCAGTAACTATGGCAAACTCCTTCCAACCAAAACAAAGTGGCATGCCACAATAATTTATCAATACCTCATCCATCTTATCTTTATTTTCATATATAAAAATACATTTAAGAAAACCATACACCATGGTCATTTGAAAACAAACATTATTGTCCTCTGGTAAATTATGATATTTCCCAATGCAGTTGTACCTAAAAATAAGCATTTAATTTTTGTTCCCAAAGTATTTTTCTAAAGGTATCAAAAGATTTTTCCATGGCTGACTTTATCACACAATCACTAGTTAAATCTGTGGTACTATCATACTGCATTTTCACAGAACAACTATCAATACTAAAGATTTTGACAAACTCTTTAGTGAAAGGGCTATTAGGATCAATATTAGCAATTAGATTATGTTGACCTATTTATCTAAATTTAACATCTCTTGGTAAATCTTTCCTCTTTCTCATGTTCATTTTCATCATATTCATGTTCCTCTTCTCCCCTTTCATCATTTTTATCATATTCTTCTAATTCATTATCTACTCTATCCTATTCTCTATCTACATCTACTTCTTTTTCATTTTTATCACGTTTCTCTTAATTTTTATCATCTCCCTCACTTTCTTCATCTCCTTATTTATCTTTAGTTAAATCTCTAGATTCTTCACTTTTTCTTACTTTATTTTCATCCAAATTTTTTTTCTCTTTTTCTATATTTGGAACTGATTGGGAAGGGACTTCTGCTTCTGATTGAGATATTGCTTACACAACAAGCTCATTTAGTGGTGAATCTAGTCTTGTTACTTTATTTTTTCTTTTCTTGGAGTTGATTCACTTTATTTTCTTTTGGGAGCCATTTTATATACAAATAAGAGGAAAATATAAAAGATTATAATAGATTTATACATCATTAAAAATGGATAATGATAAATCTTAAAAGTACAACACAATAAAATAATAATTCCAATAGATGAGTCATCTATTGTTATAAACTAGTGATCTGTTGCAATAATTAGTGATCTATTGCAACAGATCACTCATCTGATGTAACGCCCCAAAAGTACCCCATGGACGTACCATGGTGCCTAGGACTATAAATATCCCCAAACTAACCCTTGACATCTATATAGTTTGAATCTCTTATGGGAAGTGAAATAATATATGCATATAATAACTGGAGGAAACAACTTAGAATATCGTTCACAACTTGAAATTTGAAATCTCAAACAAACTCTTTAAACTGAAAGATACGTAGTTTGTCAAACCTCTACTACTAACTAGAGAGCCACTGGGACATACCCCAGCTAACCCGAATATAAACTGAAATAAAATAACTAAAGTAACATTCATAAACAATTAAGAGTCTAATAAACTATGTCCTTGGACTATGAGGACTCACCAAATGTCGACATTCCAAAAGTGAGGCCTGTGATCAATCGTGCTACTGGAAACGAGCACCAAAACCTACATTATAAGACAATGTAGCACATACACATATATGTGTGGGTCAATACATAGGAATGTATTGAGTATATGGGGGTGAATGCATAAGTAAAACAAGAACTGTATATATTTTCAAATCATGCATGATAAGTGTAAAGGACTCACATTGGACATGTATAAAAACTGAATACCGTGTGATCATAAAACATGAATAATAGTACATACTAAATAAGCTTAGTGAGTCATGACACTTTATTACTAAAATCTTTACTTTTAGTATTTCTTATGGGAGATTCTTCTAACCGACAAACCATGTGAGATATAATGGGATCCAATGTCTTACCCATGTTGGGGAGAGTTGTTCTACCCTTGCCATCGGAATAGAACCTTAACTTAAGTGATCACTACACTTCATCCATATTGGGAAAAGTAGACACTGCTGACGAGGTCTCTTAAAACTAAGGTGGCTCATAGTTTCCAAGGAATTTAAGATATGCTCATCCACATTTCCTTCTCGGTGTTAAATACTACTCCCTAAAATATATGTATAGGCTCATTCTTAAGAAATCCACCTAAAAATAGCATAAGGGCTTATAGACTGAAAATAGTTATGCTTTTCTTTACTTAAATCATAATCAGAAGGAATACTTGTGGATTTCATGTCTTATCTTCTATCAAAAGATCAAGTTGAACTTTAATTATGATGTAATACATGTAACTGAAGCTAAAAACATAGGTTTTATGTAAACTCAGTGCTTATGCTTAAGTCTTGAAATTTCATTCTTTCTTTTCATATAATTTACAACAAAATATCATGTTCAATATGTACATTGAAATCTTTCATAAAAATTCAAGTCAAACTAATGATATTCAAATTACAATAGCAATCTAGAAAGTTAAAACATGAAGAGATAAAACTCATGCACTATAATCCTTCAATCACATGATAATGTTATGCTTAAAAAATATGAAATCTTGGGTATGAACCCTAAATATAACATGTAAATTCAACTTTAAAGGTCAAGTTTTTTTAGAAAAAGGATGAAATAGTTTCCTTGTTCAAAACCCCACATACCTAGATTTACATGACTTGTGAAGAGAACCTAAACACAGAGACTGGAGAGATGTCTTTGTGGGAGAAACCCTAGCCTTGTTGTTCTTGGGGATGGAGGAGAAAGAGTGTTGTTAATCGACTAAAAGTAGAGGAAAATAATGCCTCTTCTTAAGTTATAAGTCGCGGGTTGGAAGTTTTAAGAGTTGAAATGTGACTCCCCAACTTAGGAAAGAGTCCCACACCAAAAAAACGCATGAGGGATGCTGGGAATATAAGTAAGCAAGCCTTACTCCCTAGTGACGCATTTTAAAGTTGTGCGGTCCTGGGCCCAAAGTGGACAATATCACTAATGGGTTGGGAGTTACAGTGGTCTCTCGGGCATAAAGGCCTCAGCTCGGGTCATGATATAATGGTATCAAAGTTGCTCTTGTGTCATCTCTGTCGATGTGGGCCAAAGTTCAAACTGAGTGTAGGAAAATCCTGGTAAAGCGGGGCAAACCTCAGTCCTGAGTGTAGGCAAATCCCATTCGGTGGGGCAAACCTCAGCGAGGATGCTGAGTCCATAAGGAGGGGGTGTATGTAACACCCCAACTTAGGAAGGAGTCCCACATCAGCAAAACACAGGATGGATGCTGGAAATATAAGTAAGCCAGCCTTACTCTCTAGTGACACATTTTAAAGCCGTGAGATCCATGGCACAAATCGGGCAATATCACTAGTGGGTTGGGGAGTTAGAGGGGTATCTTTGGACTTCGTGTCTTAGGATACCCGTTGCGGACAGGGCCTCGGCTCGGGTCGTGATAGGAAAAGACCAAAAGTCCCCTTAATTGATCTTATAGAAACTTGATTGTCGGTCATCATGAGTCATCTCATGACTCATAGCATTTGGTTATTAGTTAACCTAGTGACTCATAACCTTGGTAGAGAAAAAGAAAGTATACACTGGTATGGATACGAATCATACTCTACGACTCATAACATGTCACTATGACTTGTAGCAACCTCTCATAACCTAGATAAAAACTTAGAGGGCCTAACCTTCTGATCTTACCACTCTCCTTATATGACTTGTCACCTCTTGTAATGACTTCTATGGTTGAGTCTTTAAGTGACCAAAAACTTTAGGCCTTTCCATTTAAATATTAACGACTAGGTTATATGATTCATACATAGTCTCTCTACAACTCTTATGGTAGAGTCATACACAAGGCAGCACTTCAATCATTTTATATCGTCTTAGTTACGACTACATCATATGACTCGTGATGATTCTACATGTCTTAAGAAATGAGTCGTAGGTTCCACAGTGACCTTGGAAGCATAGGGAATTACAATATCTCGCCCTTGGAAATATTCATCCTCGAATGAGACTCATTTTGGATAGGGATCTTTGCATAGAATTGACTCCCCCACGCTGATCATACAATCAAGCTTATAACTTTTCACTAGGATTTAAAGACCCACAAACACATGATACTATATAGGAATACTTAACAGACTCAAAGAGAAAGAATTTTCTAGAAATAATGATTTATCTTTGGTAGGAAATATATCAGAAGAAAAGAGATGAGGATACTTTGTAATCATGTCTACTTTAGCTTCCCAAGTGGCCCCTTCAACCAACTGGTTCTTCCAAAGAACCTTTATTTATTCTATATCCTTATTCCATAGTCTTTGGACATGCCTATCAAGTATCTCGATAGGAATCTCTTTATATGACAAGTTATCTTTGACCCGAATACTCTCTAGAGGAACTACTAAGAAAGGTCCAATACACTTTTTAAGCATAGAAACATATAAAACTAGGTGAATCACAGCTAATTCTTGGGAGAGGTCCAATTCATAAGAGACCTCTTCTACACATTTTACTATTTCATACGGACCAACGAATCGGAGACTCAACTTTCCTTTCTTTCCAAATCTCACTATCCCTTTCTTAGGGAACACTTTCAGGAATACCCAATCACCTACTTCAAACTTAAGCTCTCTCTTTCTTACATCTACATACGATTTTTGATGGCTCTGAGCAGTATTTAATCTTTCCCGAATCAACTGAACCTTTTCCATTGCTTCAAGAATAGATTCTGTCCCAATCAATGCCGTTTCACCAACCTCAAACCATCCTATGAGTAATCTGGACCTACGTCCATACAATGCTTCAATTGGAGACATTTGAATACTGACATGGTAACTATTATTCTAAGCAAACTTGATCAAAGGTAGATGATCATCCCAAATTCCTTTAAAGTCTAAAACATGCGCTCTCGACATGTCTTCCTATATTTGAATTATGCATTCAGC
Source organism: Capsicum pubescens (assembly GCA_030864215.1). Lineage (NCBI taxonomy): Eukaryota > Viridiplantae > Streptophyta > Magnoliopsida > Solanales > Solanaceae > Capsicum > Capsicum pubescens. The sequence continues at coordinate 180,894,376 of CM061546.1, read as the reverse complement.
CTGACCATCGATCGGTGTATGAAAAGTAGTACTAAGCTTAACCTTTGTATCAAGGATTTTCTGAAACCATTGCCAAAATTTGGAAGTAAACTGCGTGTCTCTGTCCAAAAAAATGTACAAGGGTATCCCATAAAACCTTACTAACTCATGAATGTACATTTTGGCATAATCTTCTATCGTATCTAAAGTCTTCACAAGTAGGAAATAAGTTGATTTGGTCATTCGGTTGACTATGACCCAATTTGAATCATGTTGATGCCATGTACGAGGCAACCCTATAACAAAGCCCATATTCACTACTTCCCATTTCTAAGTAGGGATATTGATCTCTTATAGCAAACCACCTAGTCTATGGTGTTCAACCTTAACCTGCTAGAAATTGGGACACCTGGATACAAACTCAGCTATGTCCTTCTTAATACCATTACACCAATACACTTCTCACAAATCACGGTACATCTTAATAGAACCAAGATAAATAGAATACTTCGAACTATGAGACTCCGCTAGTATCCTTTCCCTCAACCCAACATTGGAAACACAAAGCCTACCTTAATATAAAAGTACACCATATCTCCCTTGGAAAAAAATCTCGACATTCTACTACTGGACTGCTTCAAATATTTGGCTATGTATGGGATCATTACGTTGCTTCTCCTTTACTTCCAATATCAAAGAATTTTCCAAACTGTTGTAAACCACTACTCCCCAATATTTGTTTCGAGCAAATGTACTCCTAAATGGGCCAACCTATGCACTTCTTTAGCCAATTCCCATTCTTCCTCTTTCACATGAGACACACTACCCATAGGCAGCCTACTCAGTGCATTTACCATCATGTTAGCCTTACCCAGATAACAAAGCACATTAATATCATAATTTTTCAATAACTCCAACCACCTTCATTGATGAAGATTTAGCTCCCTTTCAAAAAACACATATGGAAGAATTTTGTGGTTAGTGAAAAAATCAGCATGCACACCATAAAGGTAGTGCCTCCAATTTTTTAGAGAAAACACCATAGTAACTATTGCAAATCATGCGTTGGGAAGTTTTTTAATGATCCTTAAGTTTCTTGGAGGCAGAAGATATTACTCTCCCATTTTGCATCAACACACAACCTAACCCAACTCTAGAAGCATCACAATACACCACGAATCCATCTAAACCCTCTAGTAGGGATAACACTAGTGCCGAAGTCAATCTATTCTTCAATTCTTAGAAACTCTTCTCATATTTATCCGACCATATAAAATTCACCTTCTTTTGTGTTAGCATAGTCAGTGGTGCAGTTATGGAGAAAAACCCTTCAAGCTTCACAGCTTCCTCCACTCACCTCCATGGGTAAATATAGTCTATATCACTCTTTCTTCTCTAGTTTAGTAGACTATATTCAAGGTCATTCGAAAGGGCTACATATAGTTTTAGGGTGTAACATTGTGGTTGCTTCCTCTCCTTTCAGTCGAGTGACTTCGTACCTATCCTTATTGAGAAAAAAAAGTTCCAGAGGCATCTTCCATTTATATCAATTTTGGTTTTTCTGGACCATATTTTTATCTGCCTCTTCTTTGATCTGGATTTCCCATAAATCTTTAACTCCTCAAATACAATGTAATTTTACTCTTATAAAGTACCCAACAAAACCCAAAAAGTTCATGATGTCGAATGGAGTGATAGCTCTATGCTAGTGCTTCACTGCATTAATCTTCTAAGGATCCACTAAATACCATCCCTTGAAATGACGTTCCCTAAGAAGGTAATAGAATCTATCCAAAATTCACACTTACTAAACTTCGCATATAATTAAAGGTCCTTAAGGGATTACAGCACTATCATCAAATTATCTACGTGCTCGTCCTCACTCCGAGAATATTCCAGTATGTCATCTATGAAGACAATGACGAACATATCCAAGTACTTCTTAAAGACCCTATTCATCAAGTCCATAAAAGCTACAGGAGCATTTATTAGTCCAAATGACATACCCACAGTATCAAAATAATCGTACCTTATTTGGAAAGCCATTTTTAGAATGTCACTCTCTCTGACTTTCAAGTGGTGGTACCCTGACCTAAGGTTAATATTTGAAAACCATAGGGAACCCTGAAGCTAATCGAACAAATCATTGATTCTAGTAATGGAGTACCTATTGTTAATGATAACCTTGTTTAGCTGCATATAGTCTATAAACATTCTAAGAGTGTCATCTTTCTAACACTTGAATAGAACTGGATCACCTCACGGGGAAATACTGGGTCTGATGAAGCCCTTATCTTAGAGATCTCTAAGTTGTTTGTTTAAATTTTTAAGTTTGGCTAGAGATATGTGATATGGAGGGATTGATATAGGCTAAGTATTAGGAAGATGATCAATACTGAACTCTATTTATTTGTCTAGAGGTACCCTTGGCAGATCTTTAGGAAGAACCTACAGAAACTCATTAACTACACGAACTGATTGAACTGTTGGGGATTTAAACTTAATATCTTTGACTCGAACTAAATGGTAAATACACCCTTTTGATATTAACTTCCTTGCCTTAAGGTAGGAGATGAAATGACTTTTGGGAGACAGAGAACTACCCTCTCACTCAAAAACTATCTCATTAGGAAACTAAAACTTCACCATGCGGGTGCGACAATCTATTCATGGATAGAATGAATGTATCTAATACATGCCAAGAATAACATCAAAATATACTATCTCTAACTCGATTAAATCTGCTAGTGTGACTTTATTAAGTACGGTAATACGACACTCCCTGTAGACCCATCTAGTGATAAATTACTCATCCAATGGGGTAGAGACTGAGAACGGCTTAGGAAGATTTTCAGTGATTACCCCAAAATTTACAACAACCAGTGGAGTTACATATGAGAGGTTTGATCTCAGGTTTAACAATACATATACATCAAGGTAAATAGCATGAAGCATACCAGTGACATCATCTGGTGAACTCTCCTATCCCCTCTGGGATGGCAAAGCATACAAACAATTCTAGTGCTAACCACCATTAGTACTAGATGATGCACCCTTCAGAGGGATTGGGCAGCCTGGCTGAGCTACTGAATTTGTAGCTTAAGTCTAAGGATGAACACCCTTACTTCTTTTCTTAGCATATGTATACTCCATGATCTTGAGGCCCAACTTACCACAACTATAGCAACCCTCTTTTCCTACCAAACACTCACCAGAATAGGTCCTACCATACTTATACATGTCGGATAACTAGGCCTCCTGACCACACTGTTCTGAGATATGGAATTCAAAATCCTGCACCAATGCTCCTACCTGGTCCTGGGTGCGGAGGCACTGGCTAAGGATGGTGCAGGAAATGATAAGTAACCCTGAAACTGTGAATGACTTCTCCCTCTGAACCTTTGTTGGTTATACTAAAACTTTCTTGTCCTAGCTCTTGTATTCCTTTTCTCTCTTTCCTTTAACTTCTCTACCTCAATTTATTACACATGCATCATCAACTGAGAAATTTCCATATCTCTGATTAGCATGGCATTCCGACACTTCTTGACCATAAAATATGATACCCCAGTAACAAATTTACTTATACGAGCTCTAGAGTCAGGTAAAAACTCTAGGGCATACTTAGCTAGTTTAGGGAACTTAAGGCAGTATTCTTTTGCTATCATAGATCCTTGACGCAGGTTCATAAACTCCTCCATCCTTTCTTCCTTATCTCACGAGGAAAGAAACTGTCAAGAAAAGTACTCTAAAACACCTGCCAACTCATAGGAGCTGCATTCTCACCCCTACCATCTTTCCATATAATGACCCAATTTTAAGCAACATTTTTCAATCGATAAGATTCAAGTTCTACTCTTTTCTCTTTCGTAACATGCATGATCTAAGAAATCTTTCTCACCTCATCAATAAATAATTGATAATCCTAATCCTTCTTTGACCCATGGAACTCAGATGGATTCCTCTTTATAAAATCCCAATCCTGGGTGTAGCTAAGTTACCATTTTGGTAAAGTGGTACCTTTGCCTGTTGGTTTCCCTGAACATTAGCATTCACATCTTGAGACAATGTTTAAATGGCAGTCCAAAATTCCATATGTGAGACATTTTCAGTTAGAGGATCTGCATGTAGTGGTGTTGGTTGATCATCATTTCTACGGGCGTCAGCTCGGGGGAGGCATATTCTATCACATAAAAGAACGAATTAGGGAATATAAAGACAACTTCAAGCATGATAGGTCATGAAATAAATGATTATTCCTAACTCATTTTGTAGCCTCTTGCTTATAAATGTTGCTTGCATTCACACTCATGATCAAGACTCTATGTAACACGTCTTTTTTGATACCCTAGGACTCTTTAAAACCTTAGCTTCTGATACCAAGTTTGTAACGCCCTAGGAGTACCCCTAGATGTCACACAATGCCTAGGACAATGAATATCCCCAATCTAACCCTTGACATCTATATAGTTTCTAACTCATATGGGAAGTGAACTGACATATGTATATAATTACAGGAGGAAACAACTTAGAATCTTGTTCTTAGCTTGAAATTTGAAATCTCAAACAAACTCTTTAAACTAAAAGCTATGTAGTTTGGCAAGACTCCCTACTAACTTGAGAGCCACTGGGACAGACCCCAGCTAACTCAAAAATAAACTGAAATCAAATAACTAAAGTAAAATTCATAAATGATTAAAAGTTTGATAAGTTGTTTCCCCGGACTATGAGGACTCACCAAATATCGGGATGCAGGAAGTGATGCCCATGATCAATCGTGCTGCTGGAAACAAGCACCAGAACCTACATTGTAATACAATGTAGCACATAGATGTATATGTGTAGGTCAGTACTTTGGAATTTACTGAGTATATGGGGATAAATGCATAAGTAAAACAAGAACTAAATATATTTTAAAATCATGCATGATAAGTGTAAAGGACCCACCTTCGGTAAGAATTAAATTGGAAACTATATGATCATAGCACATGAATAATAGAACATATTGTATAAGCTTAGTGAGTCATTACACTTAGTTTTTGAAATCTTTAGTTTTAGTCTTTCTTGTGGGATATTCTTCTAACCGACATAAACAATTTGAGTTATCATGGAGTCTAACGTCTTACCCATATTGGGGAAAATTGTTCTACCCTTGCCATTGGAATAGAACCTTAACTTAATTGATCACTATACTTCATCCATATTAGGAAAAGTAGACTCGCTGACGAGGTCTCTTAAATGTACGGTGGCTCTTAGCTTCCAGGAATTTAGGACACACTTATCCACATTCTTTCTTGGTTCTAAATACTACTCCTAAAAATATATGTATAGTCTCATACTTAAGAAATCGACCTTAAAATAGAATAAGGGCTTATCGGCTAAAAAACCAATTATGCTTCTCTTTACTTAAATCATAATTAGAAGGAGTACTAGTGGATTTCATGTCTTATATTGTATCCAAATATCAAGCTAAACTTTAATCATGTTGTAATACATGTAACTGACGCTTAAAACTTAAGTTTCTTGTAAACTCAGTTCTTATGCTTAAGCCTTAAATTTCATTCCTTCTTTTGATAAAACTTTCAAAAAAATATCATATTCAATACTTAAATTGAAATCTTTTATACAAATTCAAGTCAAACTAATGAAATTCAAATTACAATAGCAATCTTGCTAGTCAAAACATGAATAGATGAAAAGTCTTATTCATTTAAGTCCTCCAATCACATGATAATGTTATGCTTCAAAAATATGAGAACTTAGGTGTGAAACCTAACTAAAACATGTGAATTCTACTTTAGAGATCAAGGTTTTTGGAGAGAAGGATGAAAGAGTATCCTTGTCCAAAACCCCACATACCTGAATTTACTTGACTTGTGAAGAGAACCTGAACTTAGAGACTGGAGAGATATCTTTATGGGAGAAACTCGATCCTTGTTGTTCTTGAGGATGGGAGGAGAAAAGGTTATTGTTAATCAACTAAAAGTAGAGTAAAATAACACCTCTTCTAATGTTATATGTCATGGGATGGAAGTTTTAAGAGGATAAAAGACCAAAATGTCCCTTAACTAAACTTATAGAAACTTGATCATAAGTGGTCACGAGTTGTCTCACGACTCAAAAAATCTAGTTATGAGTTTACCTAGTGACTCGTAACCTTGGCAGATACAAAAAAGTATACGGTGGTTTGGATACAAATCTTACCCTATGACTAGTAACATGTCATTACGACTTGTAGCAACCTATCATAACCTAAACAGAAATTTAGAGGACCTACCCTTTGGATCTTACCACTCACCTTATATGAATCATCACCTCTTGTAATGACTTCTAAGGTTGAGTCATTAAGTGACCATAAACTTTAGGCTTTTCCACTGAGCTGGTGGTCATGACTGGACTATATGATTCGTATATTCTCCTTATAGATCCTATGGTGGAGTTGTACCCAAGGTAATACTCCAATTATTTCACATTGTCTTAGTTATGACTCTATCATACGACTCGTGATGAGTCTTCAAATCTTAAGAAATGAGTTGAAGGTTCCACAGTGACCTTTAAAGCATATGGTATTACATCTGAATTAACAAATGAGTTATTTTTTGGAAGAAATAAAAATAGTTTTAATACTATTTTAATTTCTTACCACAGATGGGTAATCTATTGAAATAGATAAGTTGTTTGTTGGAAGAAATCAAAAGAGTAGGGTGTACTATTTTAATTTCATCCAATAGTTTACCCATCTGTTGCAACAGATGAGTGATCTGTTGAGAGTGTTAAAAACTATTTCAATACTATTTTGATTACTTCCAATAGATGGGTAATCTGTTGCAACAAATGGGTCATCTATTGGAAGACATTAAAATATTATTGAAATTGTTTTTATTTCTTCCAATAGATCATTATCTATTGCAGTAGGTGGGTAATTTTTTGGATGAAATCAAAATAATATACCCAGTACTATTTTGGTTTCTTCAATAGATGGTCCTTTTTTATAATAAATTACCCATCTGTTGAACGAAATCAAAATAGTCATGATAGCCATCTATTGGAATAACTATTATCGTTTCATCCAACACATGAACCATCTATTGTGAGATATGAGTCATCTATTGCAATATATGAGTCATCTATTGAAAAAATAAGCTAGTAGCAAGATTTATCAATAGTAATATCATTCTTACCACATAAATACATACTTACATATATCAACAAGAACACCAACAATAATATCACCAATAATTAGCACACCATATTTACCAATACAACAACACCAATAACACCAATATTTACCGATACACCAACACCACCAACAACACAAACAAATAAACACCAACAACAATACAAATAAATCAACACCAACATTAAACTCTAACACCGGAAAAATTTACCAAAACAACACTAAACATACCCAACAACACCAAAAAACGGAAAAAGAAAAAACAACAAAAAACACAATAAACATCAACAAATCAATAGTTGTTTAAGTAAGTGTTCACTTAAACCAACAAAACCATCAACTGTTAAATTTGGTCACAATAGATGTCTCCAAAAAGAAATTAAAATACAAGTTTCACTATTTTGAATAGAATTAAAAGCACTTGCCTCTAAAAACCAACTTAATTGTTCAATATATGTTATTTTGTTTAATGTTTTCCCGGTATGAAAATCTTATACTGAATTTATGATTTTAATTTTCATCGTCATCAATAATCGTTGGTCGTCGTCAAAGTGATATAAAATTCCTAAATCAACTGTCGTCGTTAGTCCATAGCCGCCATCACTCGATCTAAGTAAATGTCTGAAACCAATGCTGGTGAGATCATAACAGACTCCAACTCTGACACTGGCGAAATCCTACTCAACCATCTACCGTCTAGTTCCAGTCAGAACAAAATGGCTGGCGACCATCTTTGTTCAGTTGGGGGTCAATACTACTGTAATCCACTGCCGCAACTGGCCTCTCTAATGGAGTGCTCTGTCGGCAACTCCTTCTCGCACAACCGAGGTTACGAAGCCCATTTTCTGCGACAAATTTTACGCGGCCTATCTCTTTTATTTCTTTCTTTCTAGCCCCTTGCAGATACTATAAGTTCAGATCTAGCACATCTTCTCAAGTGGAAACAACATAATTTCATTGACCAATTTCCACAGCAAATTGCCAAAATCCAGTGACTCAACTAAGTAAACCAACTCAACTATGATTAGGTGCACTCACCCCATCTCTTTTAGTTGTGTATATAGTATTCTTGATTCTAGTTGCTGCAATTAGTTGTCCTATTTACTATTCCAATTTTTATCCTATTTTCTTCTTGTCTTGCCTAACTATCTTGATTGTGGGTGATGATTTACTTATTGATTTCTATATTTCATAGTAGTGTTTTACTTTTTCATTCTATTTGTATTTAGCCCTTTTTGTTGTTCTTAGTAGTTCTAAAGTGTTCACTTAATAGTACTTGTTTTGGTTTGCACTATTGTCTAAGATTTATTCTCTTAGTGATATTGGTCAATGTTATGTCTGGTAACTGTGATTGATGGTTTTGGAGTAGGGTCATATCTTCTGGCGAGGCTTGGGCCCGGGTCAGATTTGGGGTCATAGAAAAGGGTATGGAAAGAGGTAGGGGTAGGAAAGGTAAAGGGGCTAAGAATGACTATAGGTTAAGAGTAGGTTCGTGGAACATTGGATCTTTATTGGAGAAGTCATTAAAGATAGTGAAAATTCTTAGGAAAAGGCAAATTAATATAGCTTGTCTCCAAGAAACTAAATGGATAGGTTGTAAGGTGAGGGTAGTAGATGGTTATAAGTTGTGGTACTCAAGAAGCGTGAAGAAAAAGAATAATGTAGGTATTTTAGTAAATGATTATCTTAGGAAGCAAGTGGTAGAGGTTAAGAGGGTCGACGATAGGGTGATGTCAATTAAGCTAGTTACTGTAGTGTCTTCTTGGAATATTATTAGTGCATATACACCATATGTACATTTGGATGATGAAGAGAAGAGGATATTTTAGGAGTATTTGGACGAGTTGGTGAGGAGTGTCCCCCGGTAATAAGAAGCTTTTCATAGGAGGGGATTTCAATGGGCACATAAGGTCTTCTTCGAAAGGTTATGATGATGTACATGGAGGCCATGGGTTCTGTGTAAGGAATGTTGAAGGAGTGGAACTTCTTGATTTTTCTCAATTGTTTAGACTGGTGTTAGTTAATTTGAACTTTCCCAAGAAGGAAGTTCACTTGGTTACCTTTTGTAGTTCGGTGGCCAAGGCTCAGATTGACTTTTTGCTTCTTAGAAAAAGAGATAGGTGTATTTGTAAGGATTTTAAGGTCATACCAAGTGAGATTTTTTCGACCCAGCATAGGATTTTGGTGATGGACTTAGAGAACTTAAAGTAGCAGATGAAGAGAGGTATAGAGGATCAACCGAGGATTAGATGGGGCAGTCTGACTTTGGCGAGTGCAGTGGATTTAAGGGATAAGTTTTTGACAAGGAAGTCTTGGGGGAGTAGAGGGGATATAGATATTATGTAGGAAGAGAATACTAATTGCATCAGGGAGACATCTAAAGAGGAATTGGGGGTCTTGAGAGGTCGTTCAAGCAAGCACCAAGGGGATTGGTGGTGGAACAAAGAGGTGAAGGAAATGTGGTGGCGAAGAAGAGAGCGTATGAAAAGTTAGTTGAAATTAAGGATTAAGAAGATAAACGGAAGTATAGGAAGGAGTAAAAGATTTCTAGATGAGAGGCGAAGCTAGCGATCATGAGGGCTATAGATGCTGTTTTCAGGAATTTATACACAGCGTTAGATAGGAAAGGTGGGGATAAAAAGTTGTACAGGATCACCAAGGTTATGGAGAGGAGGGATCAGGCCTAGATCAAGTGAAGTGTATTAAGGTTGTGGACGGAAATGTTTTAGTGGAGGAGGGGCGTATTAGAGAAAGATAGAAGTCTTACTTTCATAAGCTCCTAAACGAAGGAAAGGATAATAGCAGGTGTTTGGGGATTTGGGGTATTTTAAAAGGTTTCATGATTATAGATATTGGGGTATTTTAAGAGGGTAAAGGGGGCTATATAAAGGATGTATAGAGGTAAAGCTATGGGGCCAGATACAATTCTAGTGGATTTTTGGAAGTGCATGGAAGGGGAAGGTTTGGAGTTGTCGACTCGGTTGTTTCACATAATTTTCAAGTTGGCGAGGATAACTGAAGCTTAAAGGTGGAGTATGATGATTCTATTGCATAGGAATAAGGGAGACATTCAGGATTGAGACAATTAATGGGGTATCAAGTTGTTGAGTCACACTATGAAAGTTTTAGAGAGTATGGTAGAGTTGAGGTTGCGGAGAATTATTAATATTTCTAAAAATTAGTTTAGATTTATGCCAGGGCGCTCGACTACAGAATTCATCCATATCGTCAGGAAACTGGTGGTGCAGTATACGGAAAGGAAGAATGATTTGCACATGGTGTTTATTGACCTAGAGAAGGCCTATGATCAAGTTCTCATAGAGGTTTATTAGAGGTGTTTTGAGGTTAGAGGTGTACCTATAGTGTATGTTATGACGATTAAGGATATGTATGATGGAGCCAAGTCTCGGGTTAGGACAAGGGGAGGGAACTCAGAGAACTTTCCTATCTTGATAGAGTTACATCAAGGATCAACACTTAGTCTGTTTCTTTTTGCCTAGGTGATGGATACTTTGGCACGGCACATTCAGGATGAGGCACCTTATTTTTTTCTTTTTACAGATGATGTAGTCTTGATTGATGAGACACATAGTGGGGTTAATGCTAAATTAGAGATTTGGAGGAAATCTCTTGAGTCTAAAGGGTTTAGGTTTAGTAGGTCTAAGATGGAATATTTGGAGTGTAAGTTATGTGAGGTATTTTATGTGTCAGATGTGGTTGTTAAGCTTGAAACTCATTATATTTGTAAGAGAGATAGTTTAAAGTATCTGGGGTCGATGATTTAGGAAAATGGAGAAATTGAAGAGGATGTCATTCATCGGATCAGTGTAGGGTAGATGAAATGGAGTCTCACATCTGATATCTTCTCTGACAAAAAGGTACCTCCCAAACATAAAGGAATGTTCTACAAAGTAGTGGTAAGACCAACTTTATTGTATGGGGAAAAGTTTTAGCCTATTATGAAGGGTCACATCTAGAAGATGAAGGTAAAATGCCCCGAGACTACCCCTGGACATCACACGGTGCTTAGGACCACAAGTGATCCTAAACTAACCCTTGTACTGGCATAACTCATAAGCAACTAAATAAGATACATAAATCTTGAAGAAATAAGTGGAATAAAAGTCTTTAGTTGAACATCTTTAAAACAAAACTATTAAAATGATTAAAACTCTAGTTAAACAAAACAAAACTGAAATCAAATACATCAACTCTACTAACTATTTATTTACCCTCTACTAGTATTGACTATAGGTAGCTAGGACATTACCCCCAGCTATCCAAATCAATACGACTGAATAAAGAAAACAAGATTCTACTAAAACTATGATTGAATCGAACCCTCGAATAAAATAGACCCATCATATGCTGACTAAAAGCAGCAAACTATCTGATTATGATGTGCGCGCTACAACTTATACCTAATTATGGGACATTGTAGCACATAGACATATATGTGCATCAGTACTTATGGAATGTACTAAGTATGTGGCGGTGAATACATAAGAAAAACAATAACTTAATCTACATATAAACCTTTAAACAATGCATGCTTAGTGAAAATGACTCACCTTGGGCTTGAATAAAACAAAAGCTGTAAAATCATAAACATTAGAAATAAAGCATAATGATAAACTTTGTGAGCCATAGCACTTAGTTTCTAAAAGATTTACTTTTAATTTTCTTTAGGGAGTTTTTTCTAACTGACATACACCATTTGAGCTATCATAGAGCCCATCTTCTTACCCATGGATGGGAGAAATCACTCTGGGGAAAACTGTCCTACCCTTGCCATCGGAATAGGACCTCAACTTAAGTAATCACTATTCTTAACCCATATAGCGACTTTAGACATACGGTGGCTTGTATTTTTGGTGAATAATACCTTAGAATCATACCCAGCTCTGTGCTTAAAACTACTCCCATACTTATATGCTATGACTTTAGGGAATTCACCTTAAAACAGCATAAGGGTTTATAATGAAAACCAGTTATGCTTTTCTTTGCTTTAAATTATTATCAAGATAAATAAATGTGGATTCCATCTCGTAGATAAGGATCAAAAGGTCAATTATTTCCTTAAATCTTGGTAAACAATAATCAAAGAGGCTTAATATCATAATCTTCTTGAAATCTCAAAACTCATTCTTGAAGCCTAAAACATATGTACTTAAACTTTCAGAGTTTTTCAATAGAGCTTCATTCTCAACAATCATCTTGAAATAATTCAACAATATAAACTCACAAAAAGTAAGTGCAATTCATGATATAAATCTTTAAGTCAAAGCATAAATAGGTGAGATAAACATGCACTTCAATAATTAAATCACTCATAAACTCAAAACAAGATGATTTGTGTATGAACCCTAATTTACAAATCATGAAATCTTAACTTAAAAACAAGTTTCGGGCATGAGGATGAAATAGTATCCTTGTTCATAATCCCACATACCTTAATAGGCCTGATTAGATAAAGAAAGCTTGACCTTGAAAGACTTGGAGATGATCTTGAAAACTTTTCTTAAGATTCTTGGATTAGGGAACTTAATTCTTGGTTTTTCTTGAAGAGGATGAATTGAATTTGATGTTCTTGCAATTAGGTTAGGGTCTTTTAAAGAGAAAAGTGAAGGAGAATGGGAAAATAATGCTTAAACCGACATCTTAACTCATGAATTTTTATGACTTGGCTTGAGGGGAAAAGACTTAACTGCCCCTCAGAAAATTAAATTCGTACCCAAAATGCATTATGAAGTCTCATTGCGACGCGGTCTAATCGTGGTCGCTTTCTGGTTCTGACAAAAATGATCATAACTTTTTGCTCGGGTATCAGATTAAGGAAAAATTTGTATCATTGGAAAGATGACTCAATCATGTACGATTTGATGGGTCTTTAGATGAAAAATTTAACATACATCAAAAGTTATACACTTTAAAATTTGAACCTTGTAGGATCGAATACCAAACTTGGGACGAATCAAAGGCTCTTAGATCAACTTTGATCTAAATGATTTCTATGAACACTTTTCACCTAATAATCACTTCACACACTAAGATAAATATCATGACACATGAACTCAAATTATAACTCATGAACTAGATGAAATCACCTTTATCGCGATGAGGTGATGTGTCCATCGCTATACCGACCGCAATGCACCACTATCGCGGTGAGGTTCTGGAATCAAAATCCAAAAATGACTTAATCCTCATTAAAAAAATCCATAAATCCCTCAAGATATACTTCTTACTTCCCTGAACATGAATTAACTCAAAAACTTATATCTCGGGGTCGGGTAGTACAACTTAAAAGTCCTCAAAGTTAAGAGGACAATAATATGACTAAGTCTCCAACACTTAGTGAAATTTTAAGAGTCTAAGCCTCTTATGCATGCACTAGGAGCTAAACTGAACTAAGGATAATACAGGGTATCACAATATCTCCCCTTTGGAAACATTCATCCTCGAATGATTTTGACTTGGTTTAAATACTTAGGAAAGACTGAGATGATGCACCGAACACTCACAAGCTGAATCATGACTTAATATCTGAATCTGAAGATGATGCATGATGTATGAATTGAGATGAATTCATAAATTGCATGAATATGAACATTTTACCTCATGGAATGGCCTTACTCGTGAAACTTTAGGTAGTAAGACTAAATGGAAAGTTTGAATCCATAAGAATTTATCTTCTTGGTTTCTAAAGTGGGTCACAGGCTTTATGAACTGGACCATACAGACTACTCATACGAAAATGGAGTATTTCTCCAACACTCTTCTAAGAAATTCTAATAATATTATGGAGCAAAGAATTTAGGGCATAATCTGAACAAGACGTCTGACTAATGAATCACAACATTGATACAACTCTTTAGCGTGGAACATACACATATAAATCATAAGCTAGGATAGAATTACTAGGCCTTAGGAAATGTAACTTATTACTTTAAAGCTTAGAAACACTTCTCAAATACTCCCTCAACTATCCTATTCCACTTAAATACCATACTCATTTGATTCAACTTAAAATTTTCACATGGGCATTGATAAATCCATCAACTAAGTCTAAATTGAACTAAATTGTCTCACCATGATCAATCCTTACTCGAAATCACAAGATACAACATGCTGCACATAATACTAGTCTAAACCAAATGATTCAATCTTCTATGTCTCTTCTAGAGCTCACACCCTAATCATAGCATGCCTTACTGCTTCACTAACTAACTCTGAACTCTTACAATGGATTCACTAGCGCATATTGCATTCCTCTACTTACATCCCAGCATGACATTCAATCCTATCATTATAACCATATATGAACTTCAAGGCAAACACCCATAAAGGAATACTTCTCATATTCTCTAAACCTCTATCAACAACAACTTTCTTTCACTATGCTTAAGATGACATACCCAGAATTCTCAACTAACTAGGACATATACCAAAAATTTACCTCAATATTCCTTCATCCTTTAGCCTTAGATAGAAAAGTATAAATAATTTTTCTTAATGAGGTTTATCAACTCCCTCTCGTCTAAACCATTACTTATCCATTATCATCACCACTATCTTAACATAGGAAGATTTCACTGAAGGGCTAATACATAAGGACCTGAAGCACCAAAGAACACTATACATAACTTTTGACACTTAAGTGAGGCCTAAGGAATAGAATATAAAAGGCATGGATTCATTAAAAAGATCTAAATTGAGGACGTACATGATACAATGTGAATTTCACTAGTATCATGATTTCTAAGAATTGATCATACCCTGAAACATGAGTTAATACTTATCATAAGCTATTCACCATAAGGCTGGAGTTTTATAGATTTATGAGGGATGATTCGAATAACAGAGTGAAGCGGGTACTTACTTACTAGAAGCTGAGAATGGACTTTAATGCGTATGAAGTGTATAAGCATTGGCCTTTGACATAGATCTATCATACAAGACATGAATTTGGTGTGAGAATGACTGAAATCCAAGTAACACTCTAGAGTAAGAAGGGATCACTATCTTATCACAACTCTTATTAATATGTATCACAATCTAATTCTCGAAACTTGATTTGGTTCTTTACTCGATCATCTCCCCCTTAGATCAAAGCTAACATTCTAAGCTTATGGGTCTATTCTATACCCTCGATACTAAACCATAATTTCTTTGCTCTAACGGTCTATACATGAATGTTCACTTACCTGAATAAACTATATCTAAACAATACTAACTTCATTCTTGGTCACTGTCTTAGTACATACTACTCGTAACTTCCTTTAGATTTAATAGGCATCATCATAGACTTACACTCTATTTACTCGACAAACATACTTGTCTCACTAACTCAAATCACTCCAAAAGGCTAAGCATACTCTATCCCTAGCTCCTTAGCATAACCATCAAGAATACCATATACTATATGACTAACTTTATTCATATTTAGGAACTCATGGGCATTATCTAGGCACATATGATACTTAATCTTAGAAAATAATTCAATTCCCATATCACCTTGGGCATACGTCTATATCATACTTACAACAACATACTTAATTATGAATATTACTATCATTACAAACCAAGCAATCATTATTTCTACATTTATAATCACCCACAGTTCAAACTTCGTGTCTAGTGCTAGCCATGATTAACCATAACTTCACACACCATTCTTGTATGTCAAAACATCAGGAAATACTAGTGCACTAGAACCTTATAATAATGATATTTGATCATAATCTTACAGTCTATCTAACTACAATCCATAAGCATATCCCTCCTTCACACATCTCTAGTACTTATCCATCCACATATTTAAATTATACCCCTATCCCTACAAACATCAACAAATTCCTTTTTACGACCACACGGGGAACCCTACATTAACAATACTTAATAACCTAATATCTTAATTAATGACTTATACTTTTCTAACACTAGAATATACCATCAAGATATCCTTTCCTACTTTAAGAAGAACATAATTCATCTTAACTAATAATTTTTTATCTACCTTCCACCAAGAAAATAGTACTATATTCATTACCCCTAAGCTGACACATAAGGACGTATTACTTTAGCACAAACTAGATAGCATACATAAATTCATCTATATACTCTTGATGGATTTCCATTCCACCTTTCTTGTCGTTATACTTCTAAACCCACATATCCAACTATAATAAGGTTCTACTACTTATAAATCAGAAAACTCTAGGTTCCGATATCCCTGGAATGCAAACTCTATATAATAATCTAAGTTCACACTATCTCCTCTCATGAGCACTATCTGTATTGTAGGGTTAATGAGGAATCTGAATAGATATCTTACTCTATCTTAACTGAACAACTCATAAAGATGAGGAAATAACTTTTAACTTAAGGAACTTAGAACACACTAGCAAGCTCCTCTCAAGCCACTTGTGTAAATTTTGAAGTTACTGATAGTAAATCTGAGAGCATCATCTTGGGAGGAATTAGAACTTACTAATCATGTTATCTCAAGAATAAGTCATAGATGAAGAATTATGGAGTAACACATGAATCGATAGAAGTTTTTGAGATAACAACTATACAGCACGACCTAGAGCATAAAGAAGGGAAATATTTATTAAATGCCCTATAGCCTCTCGAAGAAAAGTACAGACATCTTCGTACCATTCCGCAAGACTCTACTAGACATGGCTTTATAGACACCCTAGGACACTTGAACTCTATGCCAAGATACCAAGTTTGTAACACCTCGAGACTACTCCATGGACATCACACAGTCCTTAGGACCACAAGTGATCCTAAGCTAACCCTTGTACTGGCATAACTCATAAGCAACTGAATAAGATACATAAATATTGAACAAATGAGTGAAAGAAAAGTTTTTAGCAAAATAACTTCAAAGAAAAATTATTAAAATAATTACAACTCTAGTTATACAAAATAAAACTAAAATCAAATACATCAACTCTACTAAATGTCTATGAAGCCTCTACTAGTATTTACTATAGTTAGCAAGGACATGACCCCCAGCTATACAAAATAAATACAGCTGAATAAAAAAAACAAAATGCTACTCAAACTATGATTGATGCGAGCCCTCAAATCAAAAGGACTCATAACCTTCTAACTGGAAGCTATAAATTATCTGATTATGATGTGAGCAATACAACTTGTACCTACATTATGAGATAATGTAGTACATAGACATATATGTGGATCTGTACTTCTAAAATGTACTTATTTTGTAGGGGTGAATGCATAAGTAAAAAAAATAACTTAGTGTACATATAAACCTTTAAACAATGCATGCTAAGTGTAAATAACTTGCTTTGGGCTTGAATAAAACAAAATTTGTTAAATCATAAACATAACAAATAAAGCATAATGATAAACTTTGTGAGCCATAACACTTATTTTCTAAAAGGTTTACTTATATTTTTTCTTTAGAGAGGTACTTCTAACCGACATACACCATGTGAGCTATCATGGAGTCCAACATCTTACCCATGGATGGGAGAGCTCACGCTGGGTAAAAAATTATCAAAGAGGCTTATGATCATAATATTCTTGAAATCTCGAAACTCATGCTTGAAGCCTAAAACAAATGTACTTAAACATTCAGCATTTTTGAATAGAGCTTCATTCTCAACAATCATATTGAAATCATTGAACATTATCATTCATGATATAAATCTTCAAGTTAAAGGATAAATAGGTGAGATAAACATGCACTTCAACACTTAAATCACTTATAAACTCATAAACTCAAAACAGTATCCCTACTTTGAGAATCACGAAAGAACCTAATATCTTAATTAATGACCTATACTTTTCTAACACTAGAACATACCATCAAGATATCCTTTCCTACTTTAAGAAGAACATAATTCATCTTAACTAATAACTCTTTATCTAACTTCCACCAAGAAAATAGTACTATATTCATTACCCATAAGCTGACACATAAGGATGAATTACTTTAGTACAAACTCGATAGAATGCATAAATTCATCTATATACTCTTGATCAATTTCCATTCCCACCTTTCTTGTCACTATACTTCTAAACCCACATATCCAACTATAATAAGGTTCTACTAATTATAAATCAGAAAACTCTAGGTTGCAATATCCATGGAATGCAAACTCTATTTAATAGTTCACACTATCTCCTCTCATGAGCACTATCTGTATTGAAGGGTTAATGAGGAATCTGAATAGATATCTTACTCTATCTTAACTGAATAACTCATAAAAATGAGGAAATAACCTTCAACTTGAGGAACTTATAACACACTATAAAGCTCCTCTCAAGCCACTTATGTGAATTTTGAAGTTACTGATAGTAAATCTGATAGCATCATCTTGGGAGGAATTGGAACTTACTAATCATGTTATCTCAAGAATAAGTCATAGATGAAGGATTATGGAGTAACACATGAATTGATAGAAGTTTCTGAGAGAACAACTTTACAGTACGACCTAGAGCATAAAGAAGGGAAACTTTTATTAAATGCCATGTAGCCTCTCGAAGAAAAGTACAGACATCTTTGTACCGTTCCGCAAGACTTTACTAGACACGACTTCATATACACCCTAGGACACTTGAACTCTATGACAAGATACCAAGTTTGTAACACCCCGAGACTACTCCATGGACGTCACACAGTCCTTAGGACCACAAGTGATCCCAATCTAACCCTTGTACTGGCAAAACTCCTAAGCAACTGAATAAGATACATAAATAATGAAGAAATGAGTGGAAGAAAAGTCTTTAGCAGAATAACTTCAAAAAAAACTATTATAATAATTACAACTCTAGTTGTACAAAATAAAACTAAAATCAAATACATCAACTCTACTAAATGTCTATGAAGCCTCTACTAGTATTGACTATAGGTAGCAAAGACATGACCCCCAGCTATACCAAATAAATACAGCTGAATAAACAAAATAAAATGCTACTCAAACTATGATTGACGCGATCCCTCAAATCAAAAGGACTCATAACCTGCTAACTGGAAGTTAAAAACTATTTGATTATGATGTGCGCACTACAACTTGTACCTACATTATGAGACAATGTAGCATATAGACATATATGTGGATCAGTACTTCTGAAATTTACTTAGTTTGTAGGGGTGAATGTATAAGTAAAAAAAATAACTTAATGTACATATAAACCTTTAAACAATGCATGCTAAGTGTAAATAACTTGCTTTGGGCTTGAATAAAACAAAAGTTGTTAAATCATAAATATAACGAATAAAGCATAATGATAAAGTTTGTGATCCATAACACTTACTTTCTAAAAGCTTTACTTATATTTTTTTAGGGAGGTACTTATAGCCGACATACACTATGTGAGCTATCATAGAGTCCAGCGTCTTACCCATAAATGGGAGAGCTCATGCTGGGTAAACAATTATCAAAGAGGCTTATGATCATAATCTTCCTGAAATCTCAAAACTCATGCTTGAAGCCTAAAACAAAGGTACTTAAACATTCAGCATTTTTCAATAAAGCTTCATTCTCAACAATCATCTTGAAATCATTGAACAATATCATTCATGATATAAATCTTCAAGTTAAAGCATAAATAGGTGAGATAAACATGCACTTCAAAACTTAAATCACTTATAAACTCATAAACTCAAAACAGTATCCCAACTTTGAGAATCATAAAATATTAACTTAAAAACAAGTTTCGAGCACAAGGATGAAAGAGTATCCTTGTTCATAACCCCATATATCTTGAAAGACTTAGAGATGATCTTAAAATATTTTCTTGAGATACTTGGATTAGGGATCTTACTTCTTGGTTTTTCTTAGAGAGGATGACCTAAATTTGATGTTCTTGGGATGTTAGGGTTTCTTGGAGAGAAAAGTGAAATAGAATGGGCAAATAATGCTTAAACCAATATCTTAACTCATGTTTTTATGACTTGGCTTAAGGGGAAAAGACTTAACTTCCCCTTAGATATTTAAATTCGTACCTAGATTGTGTTTTTAAGGCTCATCGTGACATGGTCTAATCGCGATGGATTACTGGTTCTGACAAAAATGATTATAACTTTTTGCTCGGGTATCGAATTAAGTAAAAAATTTTATCATTGAAAATATGACTCAATTATCTACAATTTGACGGGTGTTGAGATAAAAAATTCCACATACATCAAAAGTTATATATTTTCAAAGTTGACCCTTATATAATTGAATACCATCCTTGGGATGAATCAAAGGCGCTTAGCTCAACTATGGTCTAAGTGATTTCTATGAACTATTTCCACGTAATAAGAACTTTACACACTAAGTTAAAGATCATGAAACATGCACTCAAATTATAAATCAAAAACTAGATAAAATCATTTTCACCGCAACGTGGTGATATGCCCTTCGCTATATACACTGTGATGCACCACTATCACAGGGAGGTTTTGGAATCGAAATCCAATAGTGACAAAATCCTTGTTTGAAAAATCCAAAACTCCCCCAAGATATAATTCTTACTTCTCTGAATATGAATTAACTTAAAAACTTACGTCTTGGGATCGTGATGACCAACTTAAAAGTCCTCGAATTTAAGAGGCCTATAATATGACTATGTCTCCAATAATTAGTAAAATTTTTAGGTTCTAATCCTTTTATGCATGCACTAAGAGCTAAACTAAACTAAGGATAATATGGGGTATTACAGAAGGTGGTAAAGATATGTAGGTATACTAGGAAAGAGAGGATTGGAAATGAGGTTATTCGAGATATGGTAGAAGTGGCTTCAGTGGAAGCCAAGATGAGGGAAGTGAGGTTAAGGTGGTTTTGTCATGTGATGAAGAGGATCACAGATGCCCCAGTACATAGGTGTGAGAGCTTGGCTAAGGAATATTTCAAGCAAGGTAGAGGTAAACTAAAGAAATATTAGAGAAAGGTGATTAGAAATGACATGAAGCATCTCCATCTTACCGAGGACATGAACCTGGATAGGAAGTTGTGAATATGGAGAATTAGGGTAGAAGTTTAGTATGAGTTTAGATGTTGTATGTTTTGGTGTGGTATTTGGAGTATCTTTCTTTTGGTATTATTGAATGTGTCATGTTCTATTGTATCTTGTTCTTGTACTATTCCTTATCTCATCTTAGATAGCTTTATTTTGAGCCTGGGGTCTATCAAAAAAACCACTCTATCTCACATTTGAAGTAGTGGTATGGACTGCGTACACTTACGCTCCCCAAACCCTACTTAGTGGGAATATACTAGGTATGTTATTGTTGTTGTTGTAAGGTTTCACTATTTTTTCAATAATGTTTGAGAACAAGAATTAGAATAATGATAAAAAGTCATAATTTCACTCAAAAAAGATACCATATTTACATCAATCACCAAATTAAGAGAATAAATACCAAAAAATAGGATTTTCTTAAGACCCAATTTGTTTTTAAGCAACAAATATTAAAATTATTAACTCATACTAGAGGAGAAGTTAACTAAAGTTTCTTTTTTTCTTCATAACTAAAAATCCCTAATTTTTTACCTGTGAAGAGAGAGAAATTAATGGTTGAAAGTAAAAAAGGAATGATGAAGAACTCAAAGTTGTTGTTGTTGGAGGTTGAAAGTTATATTTTTTTCATATAGTAGAGTCTTTGTGGATTATTGTGGACTGGGATGGCAATTGAATTATTAGAACTATCTTTATTATTTATTATTCTATCTTGTTGTATATTCAGACTTCATCTGCTGCTAGTACGTTGTGTTCTATTTGACTAGGCCAGGGGGTGGTGTCTGGTCCTCGACAAACTTGAGATACACGTCATGGCCAGACCCTAGTTCGGGTCATAACAATCTTGGTATCTAAGTCTAGGTTCATGGTCAATTGGTTGTCCACAAAGCCGTGTTGAGTATAGTCTCTTTTATAGGTATGTAGTGCACCACACTTATAAGGTAGAGGCTATGAAGCATTTTGGAATGTTTACATTTCTTGTGTTCTACTTTCGAGATGTAGATTCTAGGAAGTTGAAATCTCCTCTACTTTCCATTTGGTCGCATTTCAGATCATGCCTCCCCAAAGATCTGATGCTCATGAAAACTCCTCTGTCCCTTCTGAGGACAACGCGGATGGAACTAGTCCTTTTTATAGGGTATAAACTTAGTCTAGGGTCCTATGTCCTGATTGTACTACCTTTTATTGAGTTCCACCGATCCTTACTAGTCCTCCTTGGGCTCCTTAGGTTGATGATACTTCTTTCCTAATGACTAAAGTTGATGTGTCTCATACTGAGTTTCGCCAGTCTATTCATTTGCTTACTCAGTTTGTGGCCTCCTAGACATGCTAGGCTAAGCGTGTTTCTACTATCACTCTTTATTCTAAGGCCACAAGGGTTGGCCAGTTTACGAGGTTGAGTCCTCCACTTTTACTGGTTCTAAGGTTGAGGAGGAACCTTAAGGGTTCTTGGATGAGATGGAAAATACTTTTCAAGTGATGCATGCTTCTGACTTTGAGGGTTTGGAGTTTGTCATATACTAGTTAACAGATGTGGTATATCAGTGGTATGAGGAGTGGGAATAGTTGAAAGGACATAATGTTGAGCCAACTATATGGGATGACTTTTTCTGGTACTTTTCTTAATCATTTTTTTCTTAGGAGTTGTGGGAGGCGAAGGCTGAAGAGTTTGGAAATCTAAAGCAAGGTAGAATAACCTTGAAAGAGTTTGCCTTGAAGTTTTATGAGTTATCCTATTATGCTCTAGAATTGGTGTCCTCTATGAGGTATAATATAAGAAATTTTGCTTTGTGTTTGTCTCGGGACTTGGTGTTAGAGTGTATGGTCGTATTACTGAATAAGGATATAGATATCTCTAGGCTTATGGTTTACATGCAACAGGTTGAATAGAAGAAAAGGAAATAATCTGAAATGGTGGAAAGACATAGTAATAAATTCAGGTATATTAAGCAGAGGAGAGGTCATCAGAATAATGGTAGGGATGGAAAGCAGTGGAGTAAGAATAAGTGGAGAAATTTTGGTTCTTAGTGTTTGGCGAGTGCTCCATATCCTATTCCATCTTATGATCACCGCTTTAAGAGCAACGATGGTTTTAAGGCATAAGGTGACCAATCTCAGGCTAGTGAGGCCTAGTCACCTCTATCATATCCTCGTTGTATTTATTATGAATAGTTGTACCATAGTTTTTGTGGTGAGGGGAGAAATGAGTGTTTCAGATGTGGCCAACCTGGCCATATTCATAGGAATTGTCCTTCAGGCGACATCACTACTTGAGCTAATAAGGTTTCGATTGCTACGTCTTTACTACAACATTGAAGCGTGCTACTTTTGGTATTGTTACTGGTCAGAATCATTTGTATTCTCTCACCACCCATCAGGAGCTTGAGGCTTCTTCTAATTTTGTAACTGGTATGTTAAAACTCTTCTCTAGTTACGTGTATTACTTACTTGAATCGGGGTCTACTCTTTCTTTTGTGACCCCTTATGTGGCTATTCATTTTGGTTTTGGTCATTAGTGTATTTTTGATGCTTTTTCTATGTCTACCTCGATGGGTGACTCTATTATGTCTAAGAAAGCCAATAGGGTTTTTGTGGTATCTTTCTATGGTAGGAAGACATTGGAGGATCTGGTAGAGTTGGATATGTTAAACTTTGATGTTATTTTAGGGATGGATTGGATCAATTCATGTTATGTGTCCCTTGGTTGTAGAACCCAAAGTGTTAGTTTCCAATTCTCAAATAAACTGGTGATTGAGTGGAAAGGTAGTTTTTAGCACCTAAGGAAAGGTTTATCTCTTATATAAGAGCTCAAAAATTAATTTTCAAGGGGTGTCTACATCATCTAGTTAGGGATAAGGATTCTAATTCTGAGGGACCTTCTTTACAATCCATCTTTGTAGTTAATGGGTTTCCCCAAAATTTGAGAAGTTGAAGGATAAGTTGACTTCAGCATCAATTTTGGCCCTACTCGAGGGTATTAATGGCTTTTCTATTTATTTTGATGTGTCCCATGTGGGACTGGCTTGTATTTTGATGAAGCATAATAAGGTTGTGGTGTATTCTTTTAGGCAACTTAAGGTGCATAAGAAGAATTATCCGACTCATGATTTGGAGTTTTTGACTGTAGTTTTTTCCTTGGAGATCTGGTGTCACTGCTTATGTGGAGTTCATGTTGATATATATTCTAATCATAAGAGCCTGCAATATTTTTTCACCTAGAAGAAGTTGATTCTCAGGAAAAAGGTATGGATTGAATTATTTAAGGATTATGATATGAGTCTCCATTATCAACCAAGTAAAGTTAATGTGGTTGTTGATGCTCTTAGCAGGTTGTCCATAATGACCTTATCTAATGTTGATGATGAGAAGCGAGGCTTGATGAAGGATATTCACAAATTGACTAGTCTTAGAGTTCATCTTTTGGATTCCAAGGATGGTGGGGTAACCGTTCAAGAGATGGTGAACACGTCTCTTGATGCTAAGGTGAAAAAGAAGTAGGTTTTAGTTCCTATTTTGATACAGATCAAGGATGAAGTGGGTTAGCAGAAGGTCATAGATTTTAAGATTGGTGGTGATGTATCTTGAGATATCAAGGTAGATTGTGTGCTCCATATATTGATGGGCTGCAAAAGAGGATCTTGTCTAAGGTTCATGATTCATGGTACACAGTTCATCCTGGTTTGAGAGATTTATTAGTGAAACAACATGAATAAAGATGTTGCCAATATTGTGGCTAAGTGCATAGTTTATCAACAAGTGAAAGTGGAGAACTTGAGGCTTGGTGGTTTGTCTCAAGAGATTGAGTTACCCGTGTGGAAATAGGGAGTAATTAACATGGACTTTGTTACTTGTCTTTCGTAGTCTTGTAGAAAGTTTGATTCGATTTGGGTCATCATGGATAGGAAGACCATGTTTGCTCATTTCTTGCCAGTGAAGACTATTTATTCTCGAGAGAATTATACAAAGCTTTTTATTCAGGAGATCGTCAAGTTGCATGGCGCTCTAATTTCCATCATATTTGATTGAGGTTCCTCTCATCTCACTTTTGGTATTCATTTTAGAGAGATTTGGGAACTAAGATGAACCTTAGCACCACTTTCCACCCTCAAACGGACAAGCAGAAAGGACAATTCAAACTTTTGATGATATGCTAACAACCTATTTGATTTATTTTAGTTGTAGTTCGCTTGGTCATTTGCCTCAGATAGAGTTTGGGTATAATAACAATTATCATTCTAGTATTTAGATGGCTCCGTTTGAGGATTTGTATGGTAGGAGATGTTGTTCTCCTATTGGGGGGTTCAAAGTTGGTGAGACTAGATTGTTTGGCCCTAAATTAGTTCATCTGGCCATGGAGAAACTGAAGGTGATTAGGGATAGGCTTAAGACAGACCAAAGTTTTGAAAAGTGCTATACGGATTTAGGCGTAGGGTGTTAGAGTTTTATGTTGGTGAATAGATGTTTTTTAAGGTATCTCCCATGAAAGGGGTGTTGAGGTTTGGAAAGAAATGGAAACATAGTCCCTGTTCTATTGGACCGTACTTGATTTTGAGGAGAATAGGCAATGTGGCTTACAAGTTGTTGCCTTCGGGTTTGGGTTCTATCCATCGGTGTTCTATGTTTCGATATTGAACAATTGTGTGGTGATCTTTTGTTTGTTGTTCCTTTGGAGAGTGTTGGCATTTTGGATTCCTTGTCTAATGACGAAAATTTTATTGAGATTTTAGATAGGCAAGTTTATCATTTGAGGACTAAGGATGTGGATTCGGTAAAGGTTCTATGGAGGAATCCTAAAGTTGAAAAAGCTACTTGGGAATTAACATAAATGAGTGAGGGGAACTTCTTTAATGTGAGGGTACATGGGGTGTATTTCAAGTTGCATACTTGTTTGGGTAAGTGTAACTTGTATATATGCATGGTTGTCTATTGCTAATGTAACTGCCATAACTTAATTCTTTTGTGTCATACTATTGTGCTTCATGTATACAAGTGGTTGGTTTTCACTTATGATATAAGAGGGGATAATAAGTTTGAACCTAAAATGTTGATTGATTGCCTTGGATGCCTTAGATTATCCTAGTTAAGAGTCGTGTTTTGTTTATTTTGGTTGTGTTTCCTAAGGACATGCAACGTTCTAAGTTGAGGGTGTTGATATGGTTTAAATTTATAGCACTTTAATGCTTAAAACAATGAAAATATGCATGATTCTTAGATTGTTTTGTTAGATGTGATGTATTTTTGGTATGTTTTGCAAGAAATTAGGTTTTGGATGCTAAATTTAAGAAAAAGAATAAAATTGATGTTTTTGGCTATTAAATGGTCATTTTTGGGCGTATGTGGCACTTACTGAGCATTTGTGACCAAAGCATGTACCAGAACTTAAGGTCCATAGGCTTAGATATAGGAATGTGAAGACCCTGTCACTTACAAAGGCCACTTGTGGTCCGTGTGTAGTACATACGATCCGTATGTGTCTAAGGAAAGTGACAGAATCCAAGATCCAGAGAGTGCAAAAGCTAATGGATAATTTTTGGAACTTACTTGGGTCTACTTGCAGACCGTATGTAGTACATACGGGTCGTATGTTGCCCATGTAAGTGGCCACCGACTTTGTTTTTCCTTTTTTGTTCGGGCTTTGATTCCTAGTGTTTCCATGTTACCTAAATACACTCCTATGATGTTTTTAAGTCATTATATATGCTTGGTTAAGTTTTCCTAGGTTATTTAGGATTAGATTTCTAGGGTTTCTTGTAATCTATAAATACCCTTTAGGCTTTGTTTAGTTTATTCATTCACATACTAAGAGGGGTTCATGCATAGCCCCTTTGGGTCTAAGGTTACAAACATCTTTTTATTCCAAGATTGACTTATGATCTTTGGATATTATTGTACTTAGTTTGTTCTTGGTTTTGTTTTTCAATTTAGGACTCCGGGATCTCTTCTTTCATTACTGTGAGATTTATTTTGTAATTTTATTTGTGGATTCCATGATTGATCTCATAACAATGAATGGTTAATTCCATTAGTTAGGATTGTGGAAACCCTGACAGATTAACGAAGTAGAGAAAGTTCCAAGTCGTTCTAGATAAAGATTCTTGCATGTATTGGGATTTATTCATTCTTATTAATGTCTTAATGGGTGCACACGTTAAGATCCTACCTAGAATATCACTCCTTACTCCACAAAAGGAGTAGTGACTAGGAAAATAAGATCACAATAGTGATTTAGGTTAACTGCCGAAATAAGCTTACCTATGGTATCTTCTTAAGACAATTAACTTTCATCTAATAACTTGAGACTCAAAAGGTAATAGTTAAATTGGGATCCAGGATAAGGGTTAGTAAAGAGATACCCTAAGAGTAAAAAGGTAAAGGGTGAAATCCGTCAATGAGTCCACAAGATAGTTGATATTACATAACTTGTCAGATTTTGCATGCAAAGTATAGAATAGTTCGGCAGTACACGTTAAATATATGGAGTTGAGAAGCCGGGGAGAACACAAGCCTAGTATTCGTCTTTGATTGTTTACAACCAACAGTAACCAATTCTTTTGCCTTTTACCATTTCAACAAATCCCCTCTTTTTTACTTTTCCACATTGCCTGGTGATTTCAACAAGTTCGAGAGGAATTTCTGACGTATTCCCATGGGATTGACCCCAAACTAGTTGGGTTACTATATTTTACGGTGACTACTTTATCCTTCTAAGGAGGGGTAGTTTAGGCGTTATAATTGAGGCCAAAATATATTGTCTAAAGAGTGATTCTTGGAGACATATTGGTCATTTTCAAGGTAGAGAGCTCTTGGATGATTCTGCTAAGTCCATCAATGGGAAATTTTATTGGCTTGACAAGCGATGGAACATCTTTTTTTTTTATTTGGCTAATGAGAAATGGGAAGAGTTAGAGAAGCCTTGTTCTTTTAATAGATGTTGATTTTGAATTAAGGGTGTTTGAGAGTGATCATTCTGTGTTTTGTAATTAAGCATGGACTCATGGTAATGTCTGGGTTATAAAGGAGTATGGGGTAAAAGAAACATGGACAGAGATGTTTACCATCAATTCTCCTATATATTTTGTCCAACCATTTTAATGTCAAATAAAGGTGGAATTTTTCTTCAACTTGGACCACATTTAATGAAATACAATCCAAATGATGAATCAATTAGATTTCTGTTAGAAAAGACAAGAGCACTATCAAAGTGCACGACAGGGTAGCTGTGGAGTAATACCTAAGTCTAAACTTGCCCTATCAATTTGAACCAAGAGGAAACACCAAACTCAAGTACAATGGTAATAAATAAGCAAATATATCAACAAAAAAATACGATCAAACAAGAATAAAATCAATCACACAAGACACTAAAAATATGTGAAAACTCTTCTATGTGAAGAGTAAAACACCACGGGACCAAAACCTACACTATAATCACCAAGATTTTTCGATATTGTTCTAAAAAATTTGCCACAAAATAAGTGTCAAACAACAAGAAAAAACATGATTGCACTAAAACTAGAGGAGAAAAAAGGGAAAAGTATAAAAACATAGCTACTATTCACTAATGAAAAACAAGATCTACAAGCAACCAAATCCAAATTCATCAGTTTCGAATCAAAGATTGACATGAGAGGAATAAGCTATCCAAAAATTAGCTCAATCGGAGTAGAAACGAAGTGTGAATCGCATCATAATCTAAAGTTGACTGCTGGAGCTGAAATTTTAGTGCAAAAATCTGCACTCTATCTCTATATTTGGCTGCTGAAAAATCTTTTTTGGATGGTTAAATAAGACCTAAAAAGGCCTATATATATTCCTCATAGTAATAGGACTATGGAAAAAGTGGTTTGGTCCAAATTGGGCTTTATTTATCCACATAGGAAGGAAAACAGACCCATAACACAACAATTCTCTCCCTCACGACTATGTGGAGGAGACCGCAATTTTGGCGATCATGCAACAATCTTCAAACTTACCTCTTGGAAAACCTTTAGTCATCATGTCGGAATCATTATCATCTGTATGAATCTTTTCATGTTCCAGCAACTTAGAATCCAACACATTTCGAATCCAATGGTATCTCACATCATATGTTTAACCAACCATGAAATGTAGAATTCTTGCCAAGATGTATGAAACTTTGACCTTCTCAATAAGGCACATTCCTCTCTTCAGAACAACCAAGTTCCCCAAGAATCTATTCATCCAAAGAAATTCTTTACAAGCTTCAGCAGCAACAATAAGCTCAGCTTCTATAGTAGATAGAGAAACACTTTTTTGCAACCTATATTTCCAAGACACAGCTCCCCCTACAAAAGTAACCAAATACCCTAGAGTAGACTTGTGAGTATCAACATCACCATCTATGTTTGAATCTATATAATCGCAAAGAATAGGCTTCCATGTACCAAAACATAGACTCGGACTTGAAGTGCCACAAACATATCTCATAATCTACTTTACACATGCTAATGTTCTCTTCCCGGATTAGAAAGAAAACATAACAATGCCAACAATACGAGCAATATCCAATCTTTTACAAACTATTGCGTACATCAAACTACCGATGAAGGAAGCTGTCATGACTCGAACTAGGGCCTAGCCATGATAGTCATCACAAGTCCCACATAGACCGGAGACCACCCCCAGCACCTAACCTAGAAAACACAATGTCCCCAAGACCGGATGAATTCAGAACATATAACAAGATAGGATAAGATAAGATTTTAATAATAAAAGATAAGTTTATAAATGATAACCAGTAACCGGCCAAAAAAACCGACCATCATCACCCAAGTTGACAATAATCCAACAAAGCCTCTATGCAAACAAAACCAAAACCAATCTTGCTCGGGACATGTCCTTGACTCTAACATATGACAATTAAAATGATAATGTTAATGATAATGAAACTATCAACTCAAATCTAAGAATGGAAAATGATGAAATGTCTAAGACTTCCCGAGAATGGACGCTCAACACTTCACCACGATGAACCGATCCGATCTACCTAACTCTGCATAAGAAAAGTAGAGGATCTCCAATGCCTACATCACGTGGGGATACAACATTCAGAGACAGTTAGTAGGGTGAACACAAGCATGTAACTCAAGGATAAGGATAACATAATGATGTGAACAATAGTTCAAAATTGTTCAAAACTATTGCACATAATCAAATGCATATACATATATATATAACACACATTTTGAGATAGGAAAACAAGGATTAACATGCATTTTAAATCTTTAGCCGGGATTTTGTAGCTCAACCTTCATAACATACAAAGGCATGTACGAGCTATATGGGCCCAGCACTCCTTTAACTGATAGGTCCCTAGTGCGTATGGCCACACTAACCAGAGGGTATATATATGAACTATGAGGGACTCAAACTTCCCGACATATCAAGGTGACATAAGAACCAAATCATATAATATGATATGGGGGACTCAAACCTCCTAATCAAATTATAATAATAAGGGGTACTCAAAACACCCGATCATATAGACCACCGCATTGGCAACCGCGGTTTTCAGTATTGGTCCATTAAGACGTCCACTTTTATGACTCAGCTATACAACCCTCCTTAAGCCTAATTAAAATAATTAGCACATACATTATCATTTATTGAACCATGATATACATTTAGGCATACATTGTTTGTATCATCAAACCAACTATAGTTGCAAGGTAATATCAATATGCCTATCCAATTACCATCACTTGGGGAATTCACAACCCCAGGAATTCACTAGCCTGGGGAATTACACAACCCTATAAGGTTCAATTTAAAATTATTATGCTTCATTAACCTTGTTACATTATGAAATAGTTCAAGAGTAGTTCAATGTGCATATTTTTAGTATTCAAAACTAATTCCACACTATAAGGTTGGGGTCATAACCACTTCAAAATTAAAAAGTTTCAGAATCTCTAGTTCATTCACCATTCCCATGCATTAATTTGATTTTTATAACCACCATATAAACATAACCTATGATGGGAAAAACATGAAACATCACATAAATAATAGTTATTCAAAAAAACTTCAACCCATGTTTTCAAAACCAACATCAATACCGTACAAACAACACTTTAAAATATATGGCTTTAGCAAATAAATATTTAAAGAAGAGTAACATCCCTAAAATACCATGTTTCACGAAAGAATTCAACCCTCCAGCCGTTGGATGGCCTACTTCTTGGAAACCCTAAGTATGACTACTTGAGAAAATTTAAGAGAGCTTTAGAAGTGTTTGTGCATGTTATAAATGAGAAATAACCATTCTTAAGTGCTTTATGAGCGTGGGGTTTTAATTGGGTGAGAAGGGAATTGTCTAGAGTGCTGGCAATTTAGAAACTGAAATTTAGTCATCATTGACTACGGGTCACTATACGACTCATATAGACTCCTTACAACTCATTGCCACAAGTCATAGCCATGACAGTCTCCAAGGACCTCACAATCTGTTGACCCTACGACTCAACCTATAAGACTCGTAATAGGACCGTATGACTCATAGGTTCCAATCATAATCACACAACAAATAATTGGGGTATACACTGGACACCCTATGATTTACACCCAATGACTCATAGCAAGTCCTTACAACTCATAGTTATCCACTCATTCTAAAAGCAGAACTCTGACATACACTTACTGATTTGATTATGATTCAAGTCTAACGACTTGTGAAGACTCCCTACGACTCATCAGGGGAGTTGTAGTCAAGACATTGAGGATAAAATTTCAGAAATTTTTAAGGACAAAAAACCCGAAGCGTTACATACTCCCCCCCTTAGGATCATTCATCCTTGAATGATAGGATGAGGCATTTATTTGCATGATTTTACTCCATATATAACCACACTTACCTTTAACAAAGATAGAAAACTAAGCTATTAAGGAATACACATAACTTAAGCATGATTATCCAGAACGGAAAACAAGAATGAATACTTGGATTTTATGTCCTCTTCAGCTTCCCAAGTATCTTCTTTAATCTTTTGGTCTCTCCAAAGAACCTTTATCTATGCAACATCCTTAGTCTGCAACCGACGGACATGCTTATCCAAAATATCAGTCAGGACTTCCTCATAAGATAAGGAATCCAAAATACCCACCTCCTCTAAAAGAACAACCGTCAAAGGAACACCCGTGCACTTTCTCAATATCGAAACCTGAAACACCGACTGAATGGAGCTCAAACTAGAAGGCAACTCTAATTCATATGCAACATTACCAATCCTCTTCAAACTAGGTATAGATCAACATAATGGGGACTGAGCTTACCCTTCTTACCAAACCGCATCACCCCCTTTAAGGGAGACACTGAACTCTAAATCCCTCCGCAATCACCAATACTGAACTCCAAATCCCTCCGCCTCACATCCGCATAGGACTTTTGGCAAATTTAAGCAGCCTTAAGTCTATCCCAAATCACCTTAACCTTGTTCGTGGCTTGGTAAACCAAATCAGGACCAAATAACTTATTTTCATCGACCTTGAACCACCCAATAGAAAACCTAAACCTTTATCCATATAAGGCCTCGGGGCCATTCCAATACTAGAGTGATAATATTTTTGAAGGCAAATTCTATGAGATACAAGTGGTCAACCCAACTACAATCAAAATAAAACACACAAGCCCAAAGCATAACTTCCAAAGCCTGAATTGTCATTTCTGCTTTCCCATCTATATGCGGGTGGAAAACGGTACTAAGGGTCACTTTAGTCCCAAACCTCACTAGAACACCCTCCAAAAGTTAAATGAAAACTGAGTATCCCAATCAGATAAGATGGAAACTACAGTACAATTCAACTTCACAATCTCCTCAATGAACAACTTGGCATAATCCTCTGAATAGAAATTAGTCCTCATTGGTAAGAAGTTAGCAAACTTAGTAATCCTATCCACGATGACCCAAATAGAATCATATTGTTCGTGAAACCAAGGAAGACTGGTAACAAAATACTTATTAATTATCTCCCATTTTCACATCAGCTCAATCTCGTTAGTCAAACAAATGGGCCTCAAGTGCTCCTTCTTCAATTGTTGACACATCATGCACTTAGCCACAAAAAGGGTCACTAAGAGAGGGTAGACCCAGGATCAAGTAGACAATGTACATTGCGACAGAAGATTTTGAGCGTACTAGTAACAACATTGGGGATATCTTAGAATGCTAGTGAACGGAAAGAGCATACAGACGATTCCCACTAGTGCTAGAGTCGAAACAAGACGCAACACTTTTGGGTGCGGAAGCCGATGAAGTAGCAACAGGAATATTATTTTCCCTAGAAGAAACCTTATAAGGATAATCCCTCTGCATATGACCAATCTGACCACATTTAAAGCTCATATTTTTTCATTCTTCACAAACACCATGGTACACCTGACCAAAGAATCTATAAGGAGGATACAATAAAGCTGACTGAGCCCCACTAGCCTGAGGTTAGGCTCCTGGTGCTTTAAACTCATTATTATACTGATAATGATGATCACCAAATGATTTTGGATAAGGAGCACTAGTCATAGAGCACACTTCTTCTTAGACCACGTCCCACCGACTCTACTACTCTGTTGCTGACTCCCACCGTGATCCGAATAGCATAAATTTTTATTCTTCCTTTATCTCATCTCTGCTTGCCTCTTTTTCTCCTCTTCCACTTATTGCATATACACCATAAGTCTAAAGATGTCCACATCCTTGATCAACAAGGCAGTCTTGCTCTCCAAGATCAACTTACGGGATAACCCAGAGGTAAACTTCCAGATTCTACCCCTCATGCTATAAACTACTTCAAGAGCATAACGTGACAGTTAATAAAAATTCAAGGCATATTTCTTTACTGTTATCCTACCTTGCTTCAAAGTCATGAACTCGTCAGCTTTCACCCCCACAAATCCTAACAAGAAAAGAACTAGAGAACTCGTCCCCTAAAGCGAACTCAGCATCATCACCCCTAAGCTGCTCCCACTCTTCATACCATTAGTATGCTACATACTTCAACTGATAAGCAGTGAAATCTACTCCCTCCACATTTGTAGAATGCATCACTTTAATGATTTTTTCAATCTTATTAATGAAATTTTAAGGATCCTCCTCAACTTTAGAACAAGTGAAAGTAGGAGGTCTCAACCTCATAAATTGGCCAATTCTAGTGGCCTCAGGGGATAGAGCAACAGAAGCAACCCGCTCAGTCTTGGAAGCCACCAACTGGGTAAGAAAATTAATCAACTAGCAAAACTTAGCATTAGACACTTCGGCTTAAGGTTCCTGATAAGGGATAGGAGGGAACCAGTGGAGCTCCATTAAGACAATCAGAAGTAGTGACCCTAGATTGGGTTTGAACTCCTGGAGTAGGACGAGCTCCATCCATATTGTCCTCAGATGGGATAGAAGAGTTTCCACGAGTAGCATATCTTCTTAAAGGCATGATCAGAAATGCGAACTTATGAGAATTAGAGGAGATTCAAGACCTTAGACTCTATAGCCCAAAATATGACAATAAGAAAAGGAAACATTCCTAAATACCTCGTGGCCTCTCACTTATAAGTGTGGTGCACTACATACACATAAATGAGACTCTACTTGACACGGATTTATGGACATCCAATTACACAAAACCTAGGGTCTCATACCATTTTTGTCACAACCTAAACCAGGTCCTAGCCGTGACGGGCATCTCAAGTCCCATATAGACCGAAGACCACCCCCTGCACCTAACCAAGTGAACATAACATACCCAAGGTCTGATGAATTCCAAACATATAACAAGATAGAATAAGATAAGATTTCAAGAATAAAAGATACTCTTATGACCGATAATTTGTAATCAGCAAAAATAACCAACCAACATCACCCAAGTCCACAGTAATCCAATAAAGCCTTTATGCAAAGAAAACCAAAACCAGTCTTGGTCGGGACAGGTTCCCAACTTTGAAAGATGACAATGAAAATGATAATGTTAATGATAATGAAACTATCATCTCAAATCTATGAATAGAAATTGATAAAATTTCTAAGCCTTTTAGAGAATGAAAACTCACAACTTTACCACAATGAACCAACCAACCCACCTGATCCACCTAACTCTACGAAGAAAAAGTAGGGGTGTTTCTTGTGACTTTATCACGTGGGGATACAACATCTGGAGATTGTTATGGGGTGAACAATAATATGTAACTCAGGGATATGGATAACATAATATTGTGCTCAACAGTTCAAAATCATTCAAAACCAATGGACATAATAAAATGCATATACATATACACATTACATGTTGGGATAAGGAAACAAAGTGTAGCAAGAACTTTAAATCTTTAGCCTAGATTGTGTAGTTCAACCATCATAGCATAAGTAGGCATCCATGGGCTATATGGGCCTAACTGTTCCCCAGATAGTTGAGCCCTAGTAAATGTGGCCGCATGAACCAGAGGGTATACATATGAACTATGGAGAACTCGAACCACTTCGTATATCAAGTTGACAAGAGCACCAAATCATATAATATGATGTGGGGGACTCAAACATCCCAATCAAATGTTAATATAAGTGGGACTCGAGCTACACGGTCATATAGACCCCCGGATCGGCAACTGCGGTCTCCAATATTGGTCGTTCAAGTCCTCCACTTTCATAGTTCAGCTACACAACACTCATTAATGCCCATTTAAAATAATTTGCACATACATTATTATTTATTGAACCATCATATACATTTAGGCATACATTATTAGTATCTTCATACCAACTACACTTGCGAGATAACATCAACATGCAAAACCAATTACCATCACTTAGGGGATTCACAGTGTCTTTTGGTTCAATTTTACATTAGCTTGGGGAATTACACAACCCCATAAGGTTTAATTGAAAATCATTAGTCATTGTTAACCTTGTTACATTATGCAATAGTTCAAGAGTAGTTGAATATGCAAATTTTTCATATTTCAAACCAATTCCACACTATAGGTTTAGGGTCATAACCACTTTAAAAGTCACAAGTTTGGGAAATCACAATCCCTAGTTCATTCAACATTCACATGCATCAATTTGATTTTTAAAACCATCATATAAACATAACCCTTGCAGGGAAAAACATGAAATATCATATAAACAACTATTATTAAAAAAAAGCTTAACCCATGTTTTCAAAATCAACATTAATACCGTATGAACAACACTTTAAAACATACTCTTTTAACAAATTAGTATTTGGGGAAAAGTAACATGCCTAAAATACTAAGTTTCACAGAGAGAATTCAACCCTTGAGCCCTTGGATGGCCTACTTCTTGGAAACCCTATGTATGGCTGGTTGAGAAAATTTAAGAGAGCGTTGGAAGTTTTTGAGTACGTTATGAATGAGAAATAACCCTTGTTAAATGCTTTATACATGTGGTGTTTTAATTAGGTGAGAAGGGAATTGTCCAAAGCTCCCTCACTTTTAAAATTTAAGGTTAGTCGTTAGTGACTACAGTTCACTATACGACTAGAATAGACTCATTATGACTTATCGTCATAAGTCATCTCCAAGGAAGTCTCCAAGGCACTCTCAATCCGTTGACCTTACGTCTCAACCTATATGACTCCTAATGGGATCCTATGACTCATAGGTTACAGTCATAATCTACCCAGCAACCGATTAGGGTGTACACTGGACACCCTACGATTTACATCCAATGACCCGTAACAAGTCGTTACAACTCATAGTGGGCCACTCGTACTCAA
Source organism: Capsicum pubescens (assembly GCA_030864215.1). NCBI lineage: Eukaryota > Viridiplantae > Streptophyta > Magnoliopsida > Solanales > Solanaceae > Capsicum > Capsicum pubescens. Next base: position 180,857,493 of record CM061546.1, on the reverse strand, counting down.
AGCAGAACTCAACCATAGACTTACTAATTTTGTTACAATTTGAGTCTAATGACTCATCTAGACTTCCTACAACTCGTCAGGGGAGTCATAGTCAAGACAGTGAGGATAACATTTAAGAAATTTTTAAGGACCAAAAACCCAAGTCACTACGGAAGCATAAGGAACTTTCTTCATATATTCCTTTCATTGTTACTAGAATGGTTTTTTCTTAATTTGAAGTGCATAGATAAAGATGTACTAACAATCTTAGCCTTATTGATGTTAAACTTTTGAAGTACTTTCTGAATATACTTCTTTTTCCATAACCACAACTTCTTGGCCTTCCTGTCAAGGACAATCTGAATGCTAAGAAACTGCCTTGTTGGTCCTAAGTCTTTCATAGAAAAAGACTTAGTCAAATCTTGCTTAAACTTCTGAATCCTGCAAGCATTATGATCAACAATAAGTATGTCAACAACATAGAGCAACACAATAATAATGTCACCATAAGAGATTTTTTTGCACAAAAACAAAATGGTCGAATGTAGTCTTCTGGAAGACCTCCTAACTCATAAAGGAATAAAAATTCCTGTACCACTTCCTAGGATCTTGTTTCAAACCATACAATATCTTCTTCAATTTGCAGACATAATAATCTTTTCCCTTAACTTCAACACCTTTCGGATGCTCTGACATGGCCCAGAACGGGGCCTTGTCAAAATGGGCATCTCTAGCCCAACAAGGACCGGAGATCGTCCCATTAGCCTAACCTGAAAATCACATCAAACCACAAGTGTTGGATGAACTCTGAACAAATAGTAATAATATAACGGAAATAGGGCTAATAAACATAACTTAAGAACGTCTAATCATTCAATTTATATCCACATAAAATATCATACCTACCCAAGACCACAGTCATCCCCAAAGCCTCTACAAATCCAAAGTCAATAATATGTCGGGACAAGCCATTGACAATAGCTAAAACCAAATCCAAAAGAGTCTATGACATAAAGTAAGATGACATTAAAATGTGTGCCTTCCAAAGTATGGAAGCTCACCACTTTAATGTCAACAGTCGAACAACCTGAACACCTGATCACTAGGCAGAGAGAGAAGAAGAAGCTCTGACCCCTATGTTACATAGGGACACAATGTTCGGTGACGGTTAGCAGTTGAAACACTAGCATATAACTCAAGGATAAGGATAAAATAATGGCAATAGTTTAAGACCATTCAATGAATACATATAACCCATGCAATACATATATGTACATACCATGACGGGATATGGAATAAGATTAGCATGAACTTTGAAATCATTAACCTGGGATGTGTAGCCTTGTCATTCAGAATTCACCCATGGGCTATATGGGTTCAGCGCCACCTGCTGAAAGGGCCCCAGTGCATGTATGACGTACGAGTTAGAGATAATATAAGATGACTAGTACATCTCTAAGAGTATAAGTATGACATCATGCACATGGTAACCATGACCAACCTCACACTCGCAAGTCATGAGTTTCATCTTTGGTCCCCTTGGGACCTCCTCCTTCCACGACTTGTCTAAATATCCTGCTTTAAAGTCTAAATTAAAACTATTCACACACAACCAACCATTTTGTCATTTTCTTACCAAAGATACTTCATTAGTATAGTCATACCAATATTCCTTACAAGTATACACTTGCCATGACTTTTATCAATCAACCATTCAAAAAAAATTTGGGGCTCTAGCCCATCGTCTAACAAGAATACTTATTTACCCCAAGGTTTAGGGACTCGAGCCCATTTTAATCAATTAAACCACCAAGGTTTCTGTTTAAAACATTTCATCACGAATACTTTACAAAACCATTTGTAAACCATTCGTAGTCATTAAGCCATTGCCTTAGTTCAAAAGACCATTAACATGTGACTAGTAATTTTCTTTAGACATTTTCACAAACACTTTGTGGGAACACCTTTAACAAAACTCATACCAAGGTGAAAACCACTAAGATTAGGGTTACCCATGATCCACGTATTAAACCACAATCAATAAGCATCCACATATATGAAAACGTCATTTAAATCAAGAGTAAACAATACTCAACAATATGTATAAAAACCCTTAACATTGGATTTCAAAACCACCATTTCAGAATAAAAATCAATGTTCAAACACATAATATTTTTGAACTAACAATGAGGAAAGAGTTGCATGCCTGATACAAAATAATTCATGAAGAAATTCTTGGTCTTCAAGCTTATAGAAGGACATATCTTGAAACCCTAGCTTCAATCTTGATAAAGATGTTTTGGAATGTTTTGATTTTGTATAAGTGAAGAATAAAGGTCCAATGAGGTTATAAGTCATGGGTTATAATGGTTTACAGGTGGGAAATATCTAAAATGTCCTCATCTTTAAAGCTGAAAATTGCACCAGGAGGGTACGACTCACCTCCTTGACCCGTACTCTAGGGTACGAGTGGTACCTTAACTCATACCCTAGACCTCACAATGGACCCTTACACTGATCAACATATGACTCCATATGCATAACTCATACCCTATGGTACAAGTGGTACCCTACAACCCATACCCAAGTCAGAATGCCTTGGCTAAGACTTCAATGTATCATACGACTGGGTATCTTACGACTCGTACACCATCATACAATTGTTATGAAACTAAATCGTACCTTGGATAGAATACCATTACCCTAGACTAATCATTATATGAGCAGGTGGGTACTAGTCGTACCGTAGCATACGAGTGGTATGCTTAAACCTTACCCTACCCAGAAACTCAAAACTTGGCAAAATTTTCTAAGGTTTCAAAGCCTAGGTGTTTCAATTCTCCCCCACTTGGATCATTCATCCTTGAATGACGGGTAAGGCAAGCACAAGCACGAGTTAACATATAATAGGACATAAGGCTAACCTTTAACCAAGATGGAAAATAAGAATATACAACAAGATGAGAAGATCAACGTATACCTCAAGCACGAGGTTTCGGAACAGGGAACAAATGTGGATACTTAGACTTCATGTCTCTTCCACCATCCAAGTGCTTCCTCAGTATTTTGGTCCCACCATAGAACTTTCACCGAAGCCACCTCTTTTATTCGCAACTGGCGAACTTGTCGATCAGAGATCTTTACCAGGACCTCCTCATAGGACAAAGAGTTTGAAATACCAACATCCTCCAAGGGAGCAACTAACAAAGGGTCACATATACATTTCCGCAACATGGATACATGGAATACCGGTTGGATGGAGCTAAAACTAGAGGGAAACTCCAACTCATATGCAATATTACCAACCCTCTTCAAAATTAAATATAGACAAATATATTGGGAACTAAGCTTCCCCTTTTTACCAAACTACATCACTCCCTTCATGGGAGATACATTTAAGAATTCCTAATCACCAACATTAAACTCTAAATCCCTACGCCTCACATCTGTATAGGACTTTTGATGACTCTGAGTGGCTTTTAACCTATCAGGATACACCTTCAACTTCCTCAATGCTTGGTGAACCAAATCCGGTCCAAGCAACTTACCCTCACCAACTTCACACCATCCAATAAAAGAACGAATGTCCTACCATAGAACGCCTCAAAAGGAGCCATGCCAATGCTAGAATGGTAACTATTGTTATAGACAAACTAAATCAAAGGAAAATTGTCATACCAATGTCCTCTATAATCAATCACACAACCATGCAACATATCTTCCAATGTCTGAATGGTCCTCTTCTCTTGTCCATCTTTCTGCGGATAGAAAGCGGTACTAAGGCATACCTTAGTTCCCAAACCTTTTTGAAATAACTTCCAAAAGTGAGATGAGAACAGAGTACCACAATCTGAGATGATACAAACTAGAGCATCGTACAACTTTACAATCTCCGAAAGATACAACTTAGCATAATTCTCCGCCGAATAACTAGTCCTCATGGGCAAGAAATAAGTGAATTTGGTCATTCTATCCATAATGACCTAAATAGAATCACGTTGATTCTGAGACTGGGGAAGGCCCATGATGAAATCCATATTAATTGTCTCCCACTTCTATTCAGGAAACGCAATCTCTTGGTACAAATGTTTGGGCCTCATGTGCTCAACTTTCACTTGTTGACACATAATACACTAAGCCCCATAACTAGCCATATCTCACTTCATATTATTCCACTAATAGAACTCCCTAAGATCATGATACATCTTCATAGAATTGAGATGAAAGCATACCGAGATCCATGAACTTCGGCCAAAATCTTTTTCCTCAATCTATTGACATTGGGAACACACAACCTACCTTGGTACCTCAAGATACCATCACCACCAATAGAAAAATCAATAACCTTTTATTGACCCACATTCTTCTAATCTTAATCAAATTAGGATCTAACATTTGTTTTTCCTTTATCTCAATCACAAAAGATGATTATGATGCCTTATGTACGAATGCACTACCATCCTAAGAGTCCATGAGACGAACTCCAAGATTAGCCAAATGGTGAATGTCCTTCACTAAGTTCAAATTATCCTCATCCACATGCGTTAGACTCCCTACGGATAACCTGCTAAGAGCATCAGTAATAATGTTAGTTTTACCTGGATGGTTATGGAGGGTCATATAATTATCCTTCAGTAAATCAAGTCATCTCTTCTGTCTGAGATTCAACTCCTTCTGAATAAATACATACTGTAGGATCTTATGATCAGAAAATATGTCAACATAAACCCCATAGAGATAGTGATGCCAAATCTTCAATGCAAAAACCATGGACAATAACTCCAAATCATAATTAGGGTAGTTCTTATCATTAACATTCAATTACCTCGATGCATAGGCCACCACCCTATCATGTTGCATCAACGCACAACCAAGACTAATATGAGAAAGTATCACAATACACTATAAAACTATCATTACCCTTGAACAAGGTCAAAACTGGAGCCAAAGTCAATTTATCTTTCAACTTTTAAAAACTACCCTCACATGCATCAGACCACAAGAACTTAACCTTATTTTGGGTCAACTTAATCAATGGAGAAGTTGTAGCCGAAAAACTTTCCATAAATCTCCTATTGTAACTGTCTAGAACCAAAAAGCTTTGAATATTGGTAAAAGTCACAGGTTTAGGCCACTTCTTAATCACAACAACCTTTTATGGATCCACCATGATCCATTTCCTAAAGATAACATGACCAAGAAAAGACATAGCCTTCAACCAAAACTCATAATTAGAGAACTTGGCATAAAAACACTGATCCTTTAAGGTTTGCAACACAGCACGAAGGTGTTTGACATGATCTGTCTCACTCTTAGAGTAGACCAAGATGTCATCCATGAAGACAATGACGAGCAAATCTAAAAATAGATTGAAGACCCTATTCACTAAATCCCTGAATGCTGCCGGGGCATTTTTCAACCCAAAAAACATAGCTAGGAACTCATAATGACCATATCGGGTCCCGGAGGCAGTCTTAGGGATATCTACCTCCCTAATCTTATGCTGATGATAACCCAACCTAAGATCAATCTTAGAGAAAAACTTCGCACCTTAAAGCTGGTCAAACAAATTATCAATCCAAGGAAGAGGATACTTATACTTTATGGTCACCTTGTTCAACTAATGGTAATCAATGTGCATTCGAAGGCACACATCCTTCTTACGCACAAATAAAATAGGAGAACCCTAAGGAGACACGCTAGGATGAATAAAACCTTTATCTAAGATATTCTTCAATTACTCCTTAATCTCTTTCAACTCCGCCGGAGCCATTCTATAAGGAGGGATAGAAATTATACGAGTGTTCAGAAAAAAATTAATCCCAAAATCAATTTCCCTATTGGGAGAAATACGAGAAAGGTCATTGGGTAAGACCTCAGGAAACTTATTAACCACAAGAATGGATTCTAGGGAAGGACCTTCTGAGTTAGAATCTTTAACTAAGACCAATGATACAAACACCCTTTAGAAATAAATCTTCGGGCTCTACGATATGAGATGAAATTCCCCTAAGGCACTAAAGAACCCATTCCTATACAATGAATGACTCATTAGGGAATTTAAATATGATCATACGGGTATAATAATCTAAGGTGGCATAGCACGAATGTAACCAATCCATCCCCAGAATAATATCAAAATTGGCCATGTCTAACTCTATCCAGTCTACCACAGTTTCTTTAATACCCACATATACCACACACACCTTATAGATTCTTTTAACAACCACTAAGTCTCCTACCAGGTTTGAAATAGAAAACGGAACTGACAGACACTCATGACCAAAACCAAAATGCACAGCCATAAATGGGGTAATATAAGAGAGAGTGGACCCTTGATTAAGTAAAAAATAAACATCAATGCAGAAATACTTTAACATACCTATAACAACATTAGGAGATGCCTCAAATTTTTAGCGAGATGCATGGACATATAATTGATTTCGGTCAGTGCCAATACTAGAAGCAGAAGTAGCACCCTTCAGCGAAGGAGCACCCTTCAGCGAAGGAGCAGATAAGGAGACAATAGGGACCTTGTTACCCAGTAACCAACCTAGAAGGACAATCACATTGCATATGACCACTCTGACCATATGAAAAACATTTTTCCTTCCCTTCCGCATAGAACCCATGGTAGAACATTCCACAAAATCTACATGGAGGGTAGGATGGAGTCGATTGAGCCCTACTAGCCTGGGATTGGGCACCCTATTCCTGAAATCCACCATTAAACTAAGATTGAAGATCACCCAATGGCTTTGGGTAAGGAGCACTAGCAGAGGAAAAAGAACCTAAACTCCCCAATTTCTTTCTTGTCCACATACCACCAAACCATTGGCCTCCACTTTGTTCAAAAAATTGAGACCTCTTGCTCAGCCGCTTATCAATCTTAACTTTTTTTTCTTTTTCTCTTTCACCACTTGTTGCATATACAGGACCAACTGAGAGATATCCCAGTCTTTGATTGATAATGTCTCTTTGATCTCAAGGACCAACTCACGAAATAATCCCAAAGCACACTTATGCATGCTAGCCCTCATGCTAGAAACCATCTAAGGAGCATACCTAGACAACTAATAAAATTTTAGGTAAGCTCCTTAACAGACATCCTACCTTTCTTTAAACTCATAAACTCTTCCGCTTTTACATCTCTTGATTCTTAAGGAAATAAGTGGTCCAAGGAAGCACTAGAGAAATCCTCCCACACGCTAACACTAGCTTCCTCACCTTTTGACTGTTCCTACTCTTTGTACCATTAGTATACCACATCTTTCAATTGGTAGGGAGTAAACTCAACATCTTCAACCTTTAAAGTGTGCATAATTCAGAAGATCTTTTCTATTTAATCAATGAAACTTTAAAGATACTCCTTAACCTTGGTACTGCTAAGCATAGGAGGATGCAACTTCATAAACTGGTCCACCCTTGTGGCCTCAGAAGATGGAACTCTCGAATAATCAAAAATCAGACCCTTAGACTAGGTATGGACTCCATAAGTAGAACGAGTCCCATAAACATCATCCCTAGTTAGGACATAAGAGATTTTGTGAGCTTCATATCATCGAGGAGGCATAATTTGAAAAACTAGCAAGTGGAAATCAGAGAAATCCAAGACCTTAAACTCTATAGCTTGAAATAAGACAATAAGAAGGTGAAACATTCCTAAATGCCTTATAGCCTCTTTCTTATAAGTGTGGCATACTACACACCCATAAAAGAGACTCCACTTGACATAGCTTTGTGGATACCCCACTAACCATGAACCTGGGATATGATACCTACTTGACAAAACCCAAATAAGGGCCTTATCAAAACAGAAATCTCAAGTCTAACAAGGACAAAGATTACCTCATTACCCTAACCTAACCACCACATCAAACCATAAGTGTTGGAAGAACTTTAAACATATAGTAATAATATAACAGAAATAAGGCTAATAGACAAAACTTAAGAATGTCTAATATTTCCATTTATATCCACATACAATATCCAACCTACCTAAGTCCACAGCCATCCACGAAGCCTCTACAAATCTAAAGTCAATAATATGTCAGGACAATCCCTCAATAATAGGTAAAACCAAATTGAAAGGAGTCAATGACATAAGGTAAGTAGACCATGAAATGTGTCCCTTCCGAAGTATAGAATCTCACCACTTTAATGTCAGTACTCAAATCACCCGCACACTTGATCACTACATAAGGAAAAAAGAAGAAGCTTCATCCCCTATGTCGCATGGAGACAAAGCATCTGAAGACGATTAGTGGTTGGAACGCTAGCATGTAACACAAGGATAAGGATAAAATAATGCCAAAAGTTTAAGACCATTCAATCAATGTATGTAACCCATGCAATACATATATATACATACCATGTCGAGATAGGGAATAAGATTAGCATAAACTTTAAAATCATTAACTTGGAATGTGTATCCTTGCTATTTAGAATTCACCAATGGGCTATATGGGGTCAGCGCCACCTGCTAAAAGGCTCCTAGCACGTGTTTGCCGTATGATCTGGAGAGAATATGATATGGAAAGTACATCTCTAAGACTATAAGAGTTGCATTATGCACACAGTCACCATGACCAATCTCTCACCAACATATTGTGAGTTTCTAGCTTTGGGACCTCGGCCTTCCATGTCTTGGCTAAATATCCTACTTTAAAGCCCAAATCAAAACTATTCACACACAACAAACCATTTAGTCAATTTCTTACCAAATACACTTTACTGGTATCATTATACAAACACTACTTGTAAGTACACACATGTCATTACCTTTATCAATCAACCATTTATATAATTTTAGGGGCTCTAGCCCATTATGCAACAAGGACACTCATGTACCCCAAGGTTTAGGGAATCAAACCCATTTTAATTAATTAAACAATCAAGGTTTCCATTTGAACCATTTCATGGCCAACAAGGCCGTTACAAAACTATTTGCAAACCATTAGTAATCATTAAGCCATTGCTTTAGTTCAAAACACCATTAACATATGACTAGTAATTTCCTTTAGACATTTTCACAAATACCTTATGGGCACACCATTAATAAGACCAATACCAAGGTAAAAAAAACTAAGATTAGGGTTACCCATGACCCATGTATTAAACCAAAATCAACACTCACCCACATATGCAAACCATCACCAAAAAAATGTGAAAACATTATTTAAATCAAAAGTAAACAATACTCAATAATATGCATCAAAACTCTAAACATTAGATTTAAAAACCACCATTTAACAATTAATACAAATGTTCAAACATATGATTTTTTTGAACTAACAATGAGGGAAAAGTTACATGCCATATAAAAGATGATCACGAAAATATTCTTGGTTTTTAGGCCTCTAGAAAGACACCTCTTGAAACCCTAACTTTAATCTTGATAGAGAAGTTTTGGAAAGTATTTCAGAATATTTTGATTTTGTATAAGTGAAGAATAAAGGGAAAATTCAGTTATAAGTCATGGTTTATAAGGGTTTAGGGGTGGGAAATGTCTAAAATGTCCTCCACTTAAAATCTAAATTACACCCAGGAGGGTACGACTCACCCTCTTAACCCATACCCTAGGGTATGATTTATACCTTAATTCCTACCCTATATCTCACCATGGACCCCTAAACTAACCAACATACGACTCCATATGAATAACTCGTACCCTATGGTATGAGTGGTACCCTACAACCCGTACCCAAGTTAGAATGCTTTGTCTAAGATTTCAAGCATCATACGACTAGGTATCTTATGACTCGTGAACCATCATATAATTGGTATAATTCTAAATCGTATCTTGGAAAGCATTCCATCACCCTAGACTGATCATGATATGAGAATGTGGGTGCTAGTCATACCCTAGCATATGAGTAGTATGCTTAAACCGTACCCTACACAGAAACTCAAAACTTGGGGGAATTTTCTAAGGTTTCAAAGTCTAGGTGTTTCATGCTCAATATAAATTTCTACATATAAGTAACCATGGAGAAAAACATTCTTAACATCTAATTCTAGACTTGCATCTAAGCCTAGAGCCACATGAATGGATGACATATTCACAACTAGAGAGAATATCTTATCAAAATTAACTCATTGTTTCTTTTTAAATCCCTTCACAACAAATCAAGTGTTGTACCATGGTACTGGGTTACCATCTTCATGTTTCACACAAAAAACCCACAAGTTTTTCAAATCTCTTCTATCCTTAAGTAACTTAACCAAATCAAAGGTATGATTATCATGAAAAGACTTAATCTCATCTTTCATATCATCAAATCACTTTTCTTTTTGTTCACTTTCCATGGCCTCATCAGGACTCTCACGTTCTCCCACATTAGGCTAAAGTACATACTCATTGGAAGAATAACGTGATAATGGTATTCTCTCTCTAGTAGATCCTTTAAGAGAACTCTTAGGAGCATCAATAACTGGTTATTGATCAACCATATTAAATTTCCCTAAAGCATCAACAATATCATACTGGTCATTCTGAATATGACCATCATCTTTATTATCAACCTTATTTTCATCATTATAAAGATTTATTTTCAGGAGCAATAGTCAATGAAACTGGATCTACAATAGCTAGGCTCTCACTACTCTAAGAATCAACCCTCTCAACTTTGTCAAAATTTTTAATTGTTTGGCATTCAAACAACACAAAATCAAGGCTTCTACCAAATTTCTTCTCAAGGGGATCATAAAAATGATAGTCAAATTCATCTAGACCATAACCAATGAAGATATGTTATCTAGTATTAATATGCATCTTTGACTTTTAATCCTTAGGAACATGCACAAAGCCTTTATACCTAAAGAATCTATGATGATCATAAGGACAACACAATCCAATGCAACAGCAGGAGATAAAATTATAAAATAAGTATTAGTGTTAAGTGTTTTTGCCTAAAAGGAATTTGACAGCTTACCATCTGAAAGCATACATATAACTTTCTCAACTAGAGTTTTGTTCATCTTCTCTCCTAAACCATTTAATTGGGGGGGTTTTGGAGGAGCTTTTTGATACTAAATACCCTGATCTCTACTTATCTATCAAAAGGACAAATACACTCACCACCATTATTTGAGCAAATGTATTTCAATTTTGTAACGTTGTGGGTTTTTAGTCCTTGAATTTTTTTTGAAATTTTATCCTTACTGTCCTAACTATGACTTACCTCTATGAGTTGTAGGGTGTCTTGATGGTTCATGTAACCCTAGTCATAAGATGTCCAGTGAATGGTGCTTAGGTTACTGTCCTGAGTATGACTTAGGGATACGAACTGTAAAGATACGATGATGAGTCATTGGGCATGATTCATAACTAAATCATTAAGTATGTGGCAAAGTTTTTCACTAAGTATAAGTGGCTCATTAATAGTCGTAAGGACTTATTATAAGTCATTAGGTGCAAATCATAAATTTTCCAGTGATTACCTAATGGGTTTTGTGTTGATTACGACTGGACCATAAGAGTCATAGGGTCCCATTACGAGTCCTTTTAGTTGAGTCATAGGGATAATATATTGTGAGTTCCATGGAGACTACCTTAGATATGACTCATGGTGTAAAGTTGTAATAAGACTATATGTGTAGTATAGTGACCTGTATTCATTGATGACAACTTCAATTTTTAATTTGAGGGCACATTGGATAATTCCCTTCTTGCCCATTTGAAACCCCACGTCCATAAAGAAATTAAGAGGGGTTATATTTCATCCTTAACATACTCAAACACTTCCAAATCTCTCTTAAATTCTCTCAAGCAGCCATATTCAGGGTTTCCTAAAAGTAGGTCATCCAAGGGCTCAAGGGTTGAATTTCTTCCGTAAAACTTGGTATTTCAGGCATGTTACTCTTCCGTCATAGTTAATTTATTAAAAGTATATATTTTAAAGTATTGTTCATAAGATAGTGATGTTGGTTTTGAAATGAGGGTTGAGGGTTTTGAATTCTTATTGTTGAACAATGCTTTCCAAAGGTCTCCATATCATTATTCATGCTTTAAATGTGGTTTTAAAGTTGTGGGTGCATGGGTATGGTGAATAAACTGGGGAATTGTGATTTACCCTAACTTATGACTTTTGAAATGGTTATGACGCCAACCCTATTGTGTTTAATTAGTTTTAATTATGAGAAATACGGGAATTAAATTATCCTTAAACTATTGCATAATGGTTTTGAATTGAACCTTGCGGGTATTGTGTTTACATAAGCTATGGCATATTTTAACCAATGGGGTTGTGAATTTCCAAGTGATGTAATTGTAATGCATGTTAGTGTTATCTTACAAGTGTAGTTGGTATGACGATATCAACAATGTATGCCTTAATGTGAAATTTGGTTTAATTAATGGGAATGTATGATAAATGTTTTTAATTGGGCTTTAATAAGGGTTGTGCAGCTGAGTTGTGAATGTGGAGTTCTGGGAGACTAATCATGGAAATCGTGGTTGCCGACACGGGAGTCTATATGACCGGGTGGTTTGAGTCCACCTTATTATAGTTATCATATGATTGAGTGGTTCAAGTCGCCCATATTATATTACATGATTTGGTGGTTGTGTCACCTTGATATGCAGGGAGATTCGAGTCCCCCATAGTTCATATGTTTACCCTCTAGTTCGTGCGACCACATGCACTGGGGCCCTACTAACTGGGGGAGAGATGGGACCGTATAGACCATGGGTGCCTTCATATGTTATGATGGTAGAGCTACACAATCCAGGAAAAAATTTTAAAGAGCATATTAAGCCTTATTCCTTATCCATCACGTGATGCGTGTGTGTGTGTTTATATATATATATATGTACTTGCATATGTTTATGTGCAGTAGATTTTGACTGATTTTGAAGTCAGGATCATGGCTTTATTTTTTTCCCTTATCCTTGAGTTTTAGGTTAGTGTTCACCCCTACTAACCATCACGAGATGTTATATTCACACGTGATACAGCATCCAAAGGCAAGTGTACTTTTCTGATGCAGAGTTAGGTGGATCAGCTTGGTCTATTGGTTAATTTTACTGCGATAAAGTGGCGATCTTTTATTTATCGAAAGGCTTAGGCATTTCACTGGCTTTAATTCTCAGATTGGAGTAATAACATTATAATTATAATTTTCATTATCATCTGTTAGAGTCGAAGACCATTCTCAATAAATACATGATTTTGGTTCTTGTGTTAGAAGGCTTTCTTGGATAATTGTTGACTAGGGTGGTGTTGGTCAGTTATTTTGGCCGATTGTTGGTTATGGATCATATAAGAATCTTTTATTCTTTAAATTTATCTTGGTATATGTTTGGAATTCATTCGACAGTAGGGATATCATGTTGTTTGGTTAGTAGTAATAGGGGTTGTCTCTAGTCCATGTAGGACTTGAGATGCCCATCAAGGCCAAGCCGTGGTTCGAATTGTGACAAGATAGTATTAGAGCCTAGGTTTGTCGTCATTGGATGTCCAATAAAGTCGTGTAAAGTAGAGTCTCATTTATGGGTATATAGCGCACCACACTTTTAAGGGAGAGGCTACGGGGGATTTAAGAATAATTCACTTTCTAATTGTTCTATTTCAAGCTATAGAGCCCAAGTCTTGAATATCCGCTTGATCTTGCCTCCCAGAAGATATGATGCTCATGGAAACACTTATGTCCCATCTGAGGACAATCTGGATGGAGCTCTTCCTACTCTAGGGGTTTAGACTTGGTCTAGGGTCACTTCGTTTGATTGGCCTGATGGAGCTCTATTAGTTCCCCCTATCCCTTCTCAGACACCCAAGCTAGTGTGTCTCTAACTCTTTTCAGTTGATTCACTTGCTTACCCAATTAGAGGCCTCCCAGCCTAAGCGTGTTGCTCCTATTGCTCCATCCTCCAAGGCTACTATGGTTGGCCAATTTATGAGGTTGAATCCTCTCATTTTCACTAGTTCTAAAGTTGAGACATATCCTCAAAATTTAATTGATGGGATAGGAAATATTTTCCATATGATGAATGTTATTAATTTGGAGGGTGTAGAGTTTGTAACTTATCAGTTGAAGGATATTACATACCAATGGTATTAAGAGTGGGAACAATCTAGGGGTGAGGCTATTGAGTCCTCTTTCTGGTATGACTTCATTTTTTTTATCTCTTCTTTCCTCAAGGGTTGAGGGAAGTGAAAGCTAGGGAGTTTATGAATCTAAAGCAAGGCAGGATATTAGTGAAGGAGTATGCCTTGAACTTTCATCTGCTATTGTATTATGCTCTAGAATTGGTTTCTAGCATGATGGCTAGAATGAGGAAGTTTTCTTATTAGTTTTCCCATAAATTAATCTTGTAGAGCAATGTTGCCTTGTTAAACACAGATATGGACATTTGTAGACTTGTGGTGTATATGGAACAAGTAGAAGAAAAGAAGAAGCAAGAAGAAATAAGTGAAAGGTAGAATAATAAGTTTTACTACTCAAATCAGGGTGAAGGTCAGCAGTAAAGTGGTAGAGATAGTGGAAAGTGGTCTAAGAAGAAGTGGGGCGATTCTGGTTCCTACTCTACAGCTAGTGCTACTTATCAAAAGTAGTTGGGTGATCATCATTCTTAATATAATAGTGGGTTTAGAACATCGGGAGCCCAGCCTCAGGCTAGTGGGGCTCAATCAGCTCCATCGTATCCTTTTTATAGATTTTATGGTCAGGTACACCGTGGTTTTTATAAAGAGGAAAGGAACAAGTTCTTTAAATATGGTCAGATTGGTCATGTGCCGAGGGATTGTCCTTCTAAGGTTTCTTCTGGGAAAATAAGATTCATGTTTCTACTTCATTAGCTCCCACACCAAAGGTGCTACTTTTGCTTCTGACTCCGGCACTGGTCGAAATTATATGTACGTTATTGCCACTCACCAGGATCTTGAGGTATCCCCTGATGTTGTTATTGGTATGCTTAAAATCTTCTCTCGTGATGTATATTGTCTACTTGATCACGAGTCTACTCTCGCTTATGTGACCCTTTATGTGGTTATCCATTTTATCTTTAATCCTGAATGTATTTTGGACCCCTTCACTATGTCCACACCAATAGGCGATTCTATTATTATATGAAAAGACTATAGGGGTTTTTTAATGTCGGTCTATGGTAGAGAGACCTTGGTAGAACTGACAGAGTTGGACATGTTAGTCTCTGATATGATTTTTGTGATGGATTAGTTGAATTAGTGTTATGCATCTTTGATTGTCGGACCCGAAGGGTCAGTTTCCATTTCCCTAATGAGCCTATGATCGAATGGGAAGGTGGTTCCCTTGTACCTAAGGGAAGGTTCATCTCATATCTTAGATCCTAAAAATTAGTTTCTAAAGGTGCCTCTATCACATAGTGCATCATAAGGATTATAGATCCAAAGGTCCTTCTTTGCAGACTGACCCTGTGTTCTGTGCATTTTAGGATGTGTGGTTCTAAGGATTAGAATCTGTGTTTTGATTAATTTCAAACTAACATATGTTAATCTTATAATAGGGTGATCAAAACCGCAATTTGTTACCATATCATCTAAACTCGCAAGTCTGTCAAACTTGGGGAAAACGTTATTATAATTTAGTTGCTTAGTATTCTTGTTTGTTGTGAGTATTACATTTTTTTAGTAAATAAAATCTATTAGGCCGTGATGCGAGTTTGTGCAGTGTGTAACCACTTCATTTGTTATTTGTTTTAGTGAATGAAAGTCTGATTGAGTTTTTCCATTTCCTATGCAAATGAAATTCATTAGGCCGTGATAAGTCTGATTGGTTATTCTCTGGGAGGCATATTTTCTCCACCCATTTTAATGTTAAGTGAAGGTGAAATTTTTCTTCAGCTTCGATCACGTTTCATAAACTATAATTCAAAGGATAATTTGATGTGATATTTACATGTTACTAACTTTGCTTCATATTTTGAGCCAGAATTCAATGTTAAGAGCCAAGTTCGTCCCATTTCACAATGGAACCACTAATGCTACAACAACAAAGGCTAAAATAACTCTAATGAGGACAATCATGTGACTAATGTCCTGTAAGAGTTGTACTTTATGTATATTTCTTAAATTTTCAAAAATTCTGCTTCATATTGTTTAGGGATCATGTTAGCCAATTTTCCTTTTTATACTTTTTTGTCAAGAAATGATAATCTCTTGCAAGACCAACTATATTTTGGTCTCATTACTTTTGTATTGAACTTTAAATTCAATATTACTGGGAATCATTCTTCTTCTTGAACATAATTATATCGGGATATTGCACTTTTGATATAGAAAGAACAGAGGGCACCAACGATAGGAAAGTTGTGGCTGGCAAATGCACCAATTCTGAATTGTAGATCTTATGATTAGTTGTTTTTTCCGTGATTGTTCTTGTCACTATCAACTTTAGGTGAAAGCTTAATAGGCAATGAAGAAAAAAACAAAAATAATATTTAATGAAGTTTAAGCACTGATATAGTATCTAGTTTTGGTTTTCTCCTTTCTGCTACTATCGACAACTTATTTTTTTCTGTATATTTTGGGTTTTCCATGCTAATAGCTAATTTTGCAGTCTTACCTAGGAGATATCATCCTAATTTTTATTTTTTAACTTACTTGATCCAAAAAAATTTGAATATACTTTAGCTTTAGTTGTAAAATTGACGTAAGCAAGTATGCATTGCTAGGCGAAAGCATTTTAGCACGCTATTTTTCTGCTATATTCATGAGAGTCGGGTTAGAAGTGCAGTTTTTTGAACAAGAATTGTTTCTATTTTAGTTAATTCTTTTGTATGTTCTATATAAACCCTCAAATTATATAATATGACCTTTTTAATGATGATTCTTATACATTTTATTCTATCTCTAAAATTACAACAACAACATACCCAGTGTATTCCCACAAAGTGGGGTCTGGGGTGGAAGGGTGAAAAAGTGTATGCAGTCCACATCACTACCTCAGATGAAGTAGAGATGTTGTTTTCGATAGACCACTAGCTCAAGACAAATAATAGTATGACAAACAAAAAACATAAAAACAAACAACAAAAAGAGATATCACACTGGTAGACAATAAAGGGAACAAGACACCCACAAGGTAATACTATAAACTAGATATACAAAATCACAGGCATCACCAAAACACCATGAATAAGAGACTACAAGAAACTATAGGCATAGAGATAAACAAAGCACTATTCCATACTATTATAGACGTACTCTTACCTACTAACCCTCCACCCTAATCCGCATCCCCCCTTCCTATCAAAGGTCATGTCCTCTGTAAGCTATAACTGCTCCACGTCATGCCATCACCTCCCTCCAATATTTTTTGGGTGTACCTCTACCCCGCCTAGAACCATCCATAGCTATCCTATCACAGCTCTGTACTGAAGAATCTGTGTCCCTTCTCATCACATGTCTGAACCATCACAACCTCACTTTCCACATCTTTTCCTCCACTATATCCACTCTCACCTTCTCAAAAATAATCTCATTTCTGATAAGTCTACACATCCATCGGAACATTCTCATCTCCTCTACCTTAAACTTTCGGATGTGGGAGTTTTTAACTGACCAATACTAGGCTCCATACAACATAGTTGATCATACTGTCAATCTATACAACTCACCTATAAGTATAGGAGACACCATCTATCACACAAAACTCTTGAAGAGAGTCCATTTCAACTACTCCACACCAATACTGTGTGTGACATCTTCATTACCCTTACCATTCCCCTGAATTACAGACCCAAGATACTCAAAACTCTCCGTCTTCTGAATGTCCTGAGAATAAAGCTTCACTACAATATCAACATAATACAATAAATCACTAAACTTACATTCTAAATATTTCATCTTAGTCCTGCTTAACCTAAATCCTTTAGACTCAAGGGTCTGTCTCCAAATCTCCAATTTATCATTAACTCTACCTCGAGTCTAATTAATCAGTACAACATCATCAACAAATAACTCACACCAAGGCACTTCCCCTTGAATACTCCACGTCAAAACATCCATCACTAAGGCAAATAAAAATGGGCTAAGAGTCAAACCCTGGTGCAACCTTGTCAAAACAGAAAAATGCTCCAAATCTCTTTCCACCATACTTACATGAGTCTTTTCACTATCGTACATTTTCTAAATTGACCTAATGTACTCCATGATAAACCCTCTAGCCTCCAAGAACCTCCACAAAATCTCGTTGGGAACTTTGTCATATGTTTTCTCAAGATCAATGAACACCATATGCAAGTTCTTCTTCCTATTCCAAAACTACTACATTGATCTCCTCATGAGGTGAATGGCCTCAGTAGTCAAGAGAATCGGCATAAAACTAGATTGATTCTCGAAAATAGTCATGATCCTCCTTAGCCTCAACTCGACCACTCTTTCCCATATCTTCATAGTATGACTCAACAACTTGATACCCCTATAGTTATTGCAAATCTGAATGTCTCCATTGATCTTATATAATGGAATCATCGTACTCTATTTCCCAGCTTCGAACATATTTGCCACCCTAAAAATAATATTAAACAACTTTGTCAAGTCCAAACCAGCCCCATCAGTGCTCTTTTAGAAATCCATCGAAATCTCATTTGGCCCAGTCTCTCGAATCTTTTGTATCCTACAAGTAACACACTTGATCTACTCAACCTTGATACACCTGCAGTAATTTTAATTGTGATACCTCTCTGAGTTTTCAAAGTCCCCCAACACAAAACCATTATTCCCCTCATCGTTCAAAAGTCTATGAAAATAGGACTATCAACACCTTTGAATGTAGGTATCCTCTACCAACACTTTTTCATCTTCCCCTTGATGTAATTCACCTGGTTAAGTCCACGGGCCCACCGCTCCCTAGCCTTAGCCATCTTATATAACTTTTTATCTCTTTCCTTCTCGTCTAAATCTGCATACAAGTTCTCAAAAGCTTATATCATAAGCATTGTAACTGCTAACTTAGACTTTCTCCTGGCTAATCTATACTCCTCTTGATTCCTCCAATTCTCCTTGTCATATTTTCTCTCCACCAACTTTGCATAGGTAACCTTTCTTTTAACTTCTTTATTCCTCCACCAGTTCCCTTGGTGCTTGCTAGATCGACCTCTTGAGATACCCAACAACTACCTAACTATTTCCTAATGCAACTGGCAGTTGTCTCCTACATACCATCCATATTTCCTTTACTCTCGTACGCCTTTATTGTAGTCAACTTCTCCTAAATCTCCAAATCACTAGATAAATCCAAGCTTACCGACTTAATCCTATGGCAACCTCTATACCCCTCTTCCTTCTGCCCCTTTAGACTATCGAGTCCATGACTATGATTCTATATTGGGTCGAAAGATTCTTGATAGGTATGAATTTACAGTCTTTACATAGCGCTCTATCACCCTTTCTAATGACAAAAAAGTTTATCTGAGTCTTGGACACCAAAATATGAAACGTAAAAAGGTGCTCCTCCTTCTTCAGGTAGCTTGAATTCTCTACCCACAACCCGAAGCCCTAGTAAAATTTAAAAGTGAAGCTCCTCCTTCACACTTTTCCCCAAAATTAAAATGTCTATGCGCATCCTCATAGACTCTCAGTAAAGATCCTATATGCCCATTAAAATCCCCTCTTATGAAAAACTTCTCTATTCTCGGTATGTATCGTACCACCTCATCCAACACCTCCCAAAAACTTTTTTTCTCTTCCTTATCTAAGCCTACTTGCAGAGCGTAGGTATAAATAATGGTCAACATAGACCCTCCAATAACCAACTTAATCGATATCAACCTATCATCAACCCTCTTAACCTCTACCACCTGCCCCTTAAGATCTTCATCTACTAAGATACCAACCCTATTCCTATGCCGCAAACTACCAAAGTACCATAACATATACTCGTCCACATTGCTTTCCTTAGAACCTACCCATTTAGTTTCTTGGACACAAGTTATACCAATCCTCCTCCTCCGAAGAATCTTCACAAACTCTATGAACTTAACTTGAAGAGTCCCTATGTTCCAAGACCCAATTCTCAAACTCGAGACTCTCTCATCCCTCTTAAATCTACTACTCCTTGCCCCAACCCTGAACTCAACCTTACACCAGCACTAAACATAGACCCTAACCTCACCCTTGACCCTGGTCCTAACCATAATTCAAATCCCAACCTATGACATTACACTATTCTTCCATCAACCACCATAATCACTACTCAATATGAGAAGAAAATAAGAAAGTGCATAAATAGGTAAGGCTAAGAACAAATGTAAGATAAATAAGATGCAATGGAAATAATGAGTAAATCAGTAATAAAACTAGAAGTTGTACCACTATATGCTAAGGACATGAATAAAAGTCTACAAGAAATTATCAAGATTCAACAGCTTAAGCCAAAAGTAAATAAATCTATAAGAAATAAACCAGAATCAACAACATATACAAAAAGCAATAAATCCACAAAAAATTAATAAGAATCAACAGAGTATACCAAAAGTAAGAAAACCAATATACTAGAAAGCAAGTTTATATAAACAAATAATCAATAACAAGAACTATATTAGCCACAAGGAATCCCCCAGGATGAAAAAATAGGTAATCAAGGGTAAAATAATAGAAATAGGCAAGAAACAGTTAATAAGTGAATTGAGAATTTGACTAGCAAACAGACAAAAACCAACCAAGAGTCTACGCCACTAAAAATCAAGAGATCAAAATAAAAATAGCTAGATGAGAGGGAGAGTGTGCATCTATTCTTTTTGGTGAGACGATAAAGTGAGGTTGGGCAGTTTTCTTGGGTGGTTTGTTGAATTCCGACAAGTTGGGCTGAAATTGGTCACCAAAATTTTGTTGTCAGAGATGGCTCACGTCGGTCTTATTGGTGGTGTATCGGGGAAACCAAAAACACCGAAGATTCCTTAACTGGTGGTACCTGCAAGAAAGAGGAAAGCAAAACTTCGAGAAGAATGCCAAAGAAAGAGTAGGATTTATCG
Organism: Capsicum pubescens; assembly: GCA_030864215.1. NCBI lineage: Eukaryota > Viridiplantae > Streptophyta > Magnoliopsida > Solanales > Solanaceae > Capsicum > Capsicum pubescens. The sequence goes on along the minus strand of CM061546.1, from coordinate 180,836,560 downwards.
GAGAAAGAGTCATCAAAAAGATTGGATTCGCTGGAGAAGTTTGCAGAAAAGAACCGAGTGACTTAGGTAGAATAGCGGCAACGGTGGTGGACAGTCGGTGATTTGGCTTAGAAGAAGGGAGTATCGGAGTAGAAACAGGGAAGACCACCGCGAGCTGGGTAGAATTAGCTAAAGATGATGAGAATGCACGGAAATAGTTTGTTGTTTGGCATGAACCATAGTTTCACAAAACTCATAAATAATACTCTCTACAAATATTTAAAATTAAAATCATAAGGTTCCATAATTGTATATCATCAAATAAGCTCAAAATCTTATTTAGTGCAACTCAAGTGCTACTCTATTTATTATATTATCAACCATCAATAGTGATATTTCAAAAACTTGTAGACAAGAAATACAAATGAACAATAGCTAGTCCTTATGGAAAAATAATGTCAATAATTTCACACATATGCTAAGAGATGAAGCCTAAAAAGGTATTTTGGTGCAACTATATGAAAAAAAAAGTATTAGAAATGTGGACGTGTGGAAATGCATGGTTTATCCATATACCATTTTAGATAGGATATTTAATTCTATATTTTGAGATCACATACTTGAGTTGATTTGTCTGAAGTACCTAACGCTTTTTGGTGCTAATCATGACATTAAATTAAGTCGTGACAGAAAAATTGCAAGTTTAATAAACCAAAGCCCAATATTTTGGATGTCATTTTTTCAAGAATATTTTTATTTTCATAGCTCGAGTCAGAATTCTATGATAAGTAAAGTTGCATTCATTTTTTTAGCTTGGAGTACACACACGTGCATATATGATGCACTCACAGACAATCATGAGTTCCTTTTTTAATGTTAAGATTACACTAGAATGTAGGACCACCTATGTGAGAAATAATACAATTGAAACAAAATATGTTTCTCCTTGAAGTGACATACAAATACAAAGGTTTTAGGAGATTTAACAGAAAACAATACCTGACACCAAGTTACAACAATATTTTAATCATGTTGAATAGAAATTATTATGAACCAAGCTTATTACGTATGGTTCGATGGGTTGAAAGAGGTGAATGTGATAGTTTCAGTAGAATTATTGAGCTGATTAAAATATTGAAGAGTTTTATTTTGGATTCATGCCTAATTATTGGTTGATTAAATATGACTTGGGATTAGATAGAATGGTGGATGAAAATTGTGATTATGCTTACACAAACTTTTTCTTTCATCTCCCTTCTTCTATGGTCTTATATCTTATCCCTTTCTTGATCCCTTCTTACTCTATTTATATCTACTTTTTTAGTGTCATTATTACTCTTTTCATTTAAAAAAGAATGACCTACTTTTTCTTTAAGTCCATTTAAAAAAGAATGACTCCTTTTTCTTTTTGGTAATACTTTAATTTTAATTTTCCGCATGGCATGTTTAGGACCACAAAATTAAAGGGCATTTTGATACATTTGACATAACTTTAATTTAAGGCCACAAGATTTAAAGTTTTTTTTATTTTATTAAACTTTGTGTCATGTCAATGTAGGTTATACTTTTATAAATGAAGGGAGTACCTTTTTTCTGATTCTAAGTTTTAATTTACGCTCAATGATTGTAAAATGCATCAGTGTTTGTGTTGGAAATTAGTTTGCTTCATTAATGCTTTCCTGTAGAGGACTTGGGTATAGGGCCAAAATTTTGAACTCCATATGATTCAACTAACATTGGGAGGGTTATGGTCAAAGGAGATATCTAAAATTCATTCAGTATTACAGAAATTAGTTAGAAAAGTTGCACTTGCTTGGCCCAAAAACAAAGTTCCGTTGATCAACATAATGTGTCATCACCGAAGACCTGATGAGAAATGAGATCCATTTTCGACAACATCGATGCTTCTTCACAATCATATTCCGGTAAAATTAGGATAGTTCTATGGTGATAATCTAGAGTCATGGTTTCTTCAAAAACTATTTTGAATTTTATGGAATTATAAAAAACCACAAGTTATCTCTCGCCTCATTCTAATTCAGTAGGAAAGCTTTGGAGTGGTATATGGAATTTTTGAGAAAAATAATTAGAAAATTAGGAATATTTTACTACAAACTTAATGATTCAGTTTCATCAATAGCATCTTGAATCACAAAGACATCACTTGGCAATCTCCAATAGGTAACTTCCGTGATCGAGAGCCAAAGTCATTTTGAGGTTATCTCATCAGGCTTTAGAGAATCATTCATACCTTTACTATGCCTTCAAATGTTCATCCATATAGAAGAAATACAACCATGACACATTTGCGTCAATGGTAAAAATCTAAATACAAAAGCAAAATAGATGTGCACAAGGTGTTTAGCGAAAGGTTTACTAGTTGCTACCTTAAGTATTGGCTGAGACGCAATCAAATACTCCAATTCTTGATGATAAATTTACAAGTACTAAATATATTATAGTTGTAATGACCCTTCTATCATTACATATAAGTTCCTCATTTAACATTTTAGTCTAAAATTCTTCCCGAATTTAAAGTTATAAATTTTAGGCTAGACTAGTTTTAAATAAAATCTGAGTAAGGTATTGTCTAGGGAAATAGGGAATAAATTGGGTGAGTTTTTTTGGTTAAATTAATTTATAGTTAGCTAAAATGATAAGAAGCCCGTAGGATTTTACATGAATTTGGGTAAAGAGTATTTTCGAAATTGATCTTAGCATAAAAGGGTATTGTTTGGGATATCGTGGATTTAAGGTGTGTTGTGAAAAATGGGAGCTTTTGAAAAAATTAGGAATTTTGCCTTTCCCATGTCTCTATAGTACATGTTGTTTTATGTGTTTAATGCAACTAATTTTATGTTTTATTATTTTAACCTACCTTATTGCTAAATAAGGAATATTTTGACATTTGGGATATTCTCATGGATTATTGGTGAAGCAAGGTTAGTAGACACTTGCATCTAAGGTTTAGTACATGGACAAAAATTGTCCCCTACAGATCATAGCTAGAGGGTGGATATTTTGCCCATAGTGAGTATGTACTTAGGTGAGTTTAATAGTTGCATGAGTGAATCAAGGAATATATTTTCTGCTTGACAATTATTTACATGTCCTGACTTATCCCGACTGAATATGATTTGGTGATATTTTGTTAACTTGGTGTTAATCCTAAATTGCTTATTTATTGCTTGTTATGCTAATTCTATGTTGGTTTGAGCATGGATGAACTTATTGTAATATAATTTGGTTGTGTGTTCATATTCTCAGCTTAGATTGGCCAAATGACCCAACCAATACATTATTATTTTATTATGTGTTAGTACTACACCTGCTCTTACTTTTGCGAGTGTAGTGCATATTTGAGCGGCTTCTACAAGACCTCATTTGTGATTCTAGCAGATGATCTTAGAGTTCAGGGTGAGCGACATATCTGGGCTACCATGAGATTTTTACTTTATGAAATAGTTTTTAGTTTTGGACGTATGCAATCCTTTTTATTTTTAGGATTGCATCTCCTTCTTGATATTTTTTAGTAATTTTAGTACAAATGATTTTTGGTTCCTATGGATGGTTTTGGTTACTTACGATGCTTAGCATTTAGTTTTACTTATGCTTTGATTTGGATTTGAATTTATTTATTGATGGATTAGTTCTCTAACTCTTCTAAGTGTTGATTATGAGTTGGTATTTTGGCCTAGATGGTACTCCTATCGGGTGAGTAGTGTGGGTATCACCCACGATGGATTTGGGTTGTGATGAATTTGGTATCAAAGCCTAGGTTTGTTGATATAATCATACCAAAATGGATTTGGTAGAGTCTCACAAAATGGTATGGATATGTTTGTACTTTTTTGGAGGCTATAGGCCTTTAGGAAATCTATCATTCTTGTTTCTTTTGTGTTATAACTTGATTCTAATTGGTACCTATCGATTATAATTGGTATCTAATCTTATTCTTTTATCCATAGATGGTGACTACTAGATGAAATAAAAATTAACCACCAGCACCTACACTACCCGCTCTAGCTACGGAGCTAGCCATAAGAAAAAAAAGAGTGTGAGCGAGAGGTAGGGGAAGGAAGGGATAAGCCACACCCTCCAAGGGTAAAGCCCAAGAAGTAGTTTTCTAAGCCCTTGAAAGGTCTGTATGACCTCCCCACCTTAGGATCATTTAAAGGAGATGGAAGCAGTAGAGAAGTAGGGTATGAGGCTCAAGGTGGGGGCACCAACTAGGGTTGTAGCCTACCCCTATGTCTGTTAAGGTTGTTCAACAATTGTTATCTATTCTCAGTGGGTTGGCGAGGAATAAAGCCATACCCATAGTACCAATTTTTCAGGCTTTGACTGTTCATCCTAGAACTATCATGGCTCGTATAATAGATGAAACTTCATGGACCTATGTTTTTCCTCATCCGATGTTGGGTTAGGTGATGATTATTATCGAACATGAGTTGTTGACAAAATTTTTGAAGATAAAACCTCAAACATGCAAAGGTACTGACTCTGAGCATATTTTTGTACTCATCCTTAATTGGAATGTGAGGTTACATAAGATGGGTATTGTGAGTAGAATGGAGTTGAGGGACTGATGTTTTTCCTCATCTAGTGTTGAGATCGGTGATGACTATTATAGAACATGAGCCATTGACAAAATTTTTGAAGATGAAACCTCCAACATTCCAGGGTACTGACTCTAAAAATTCTTTTGCACTAATCATTGATTGTTATGAGAGGTTACATAAGATGGGTATTATGAAGCAGCACGAAGTTGAGTTTGTGACCATTTTGTTGGATAAGGATGCTAAGCATTGGTGGAAGGTGTATATAGAATGTTGCTCACCGATTTTTCCTCTATTGACTTGGGAATAATTCCATTTTTTTAGAAAAGTATGTTCCTTATGATCTTTGAATCACAAAAAGATAAATTTTTAGCATTGAAGCTGGGTAACATGTCAGTTGCAGCCTATGAGACTAAGTTCCATTCCTTGTCTCGCTATACTACTCAGTTGTTGACTACTGAATAGGAGAAGATTTTCCTCTATATTAAGGGTTTGAATTATGATCTTTAGGAACCTGTGCATATAACTTTTGTAAGAAAGGGATTCAATGATGTTTCTGGCTCTGTGATGAAGTTGGAGGGGGTAAAACAAGTGGGTCAAGCTAAGATGTTAGCCAAAAAGTCTCATGATAATTTCAGTTCTCCTTACTCTAAGGGCCACAGTCAGTAGGCCTCGTCCCATCTGATTCAGTCTGCCTTGCCAGCTTCTACTGTAGTTCTAGATAAGGTTTACTCTTAGCAGCAAACTGATAGGAGCCAAGGGGCTTCTTACACTTCTACCCCTCAGACTTCTCTTGAGCGATGATGTTAATATTATGGTGTTTTTGGTTATTTTAGTCGTGAGTGTTCTATGAGATAGGCAAATTCCCAAGCATAGCAACAGAATCAAGTTATAGTTCTAGTAGGTAAAAAGGGAAGAGGTAATGGCAGGGGTCATACACAGGGTGGATGGAGAAATCAGACTGGTGGTTGGGATGGTCGAGGAAATAGCAATGCAAGGAGAGGAACATAGTCAGGAAAGGAGTTATCTTAGATTGATAACCAAGCTCACGGTTATGCATTTTTTCAAAAAACTGATATTGAGGCTTATGATACAGTGATCATAGGTACTAATATCTATTTGTGATTGAATGGATTTTATTTTATTTCGTTTGAGGTCTACTTCTTATATATATATATATTCTATTTATGGTGGGCCTGAACCTGGTTTGTGATATACTTGATTACCCCATTTTTGTGTCTACTCTTATTGGTGAGTCTGTGGTGTAACCCATGTTTACCCTTTTTGTTCTGTATTATTTGTGGATTTTCAGACTTAGGTAGACTTGATTATTTTGGACATGATGGACTTTGATTTAATTCTAGGTAAATCTGGTTATCTCCATATCATATTGTTTTAAACTATAATCTAAGAAAGTAACTCTAGCTATGCCGAGAATGGGTAAACGAGAGAGTGAGAGAGAGTGTATAAGGCCAAACCGGTGTAAATTATATCATTTGTTTGGGCTAGAAGTTCAGCGGGGAAGGGTTGTTCAACATTCTTAGGTCATCTTGGGATGTTAATGTAGGGTCTCTTTTTTTAGAGTACATTTTGATAGTTTCCAAATTCTAGGATATTTTTTATTCAGAGCCACTGGGTATGCCTCGAGATAGAGATATCAATTTATGTATTGAATTATAGTTGGTCACTTTTCCTAAATTAATCCCTCCCAATTGAATGTCTCCAGCAGACTTGAGGGAGCTCAAAAATCAATTATAGGAACTACTTGACAATGGTTTTATTTGTCCAAGTGCTTCACCTTGTGGTGATCCAATCCTATTTGTTAAGAAAAAGGATGATATTTTAAGGATGTGCATTGATTATAGAAAACTTAATAAAGTTACAATCAGAAATAAATATCCCTTGCCTCACATAAATTATATATTTGACCAGCTAAGGGCTGCATCAGTGTTTTCAAAAATTGATCTGCAGTCATGTTATCATCAGATAAAAATAAGACTGGAGGACATACCAAAGACAACTTTTAGAACTTAGTATAGCCATTATGAGTTTTTGGTGATGTCCATTGAGTTAACAATGCACCTACAGTTTTTATGTGCTCGATGAATGGTATCTTTAAATCATTCTTGGATTCTTTTGTTTTTGTGTTAATTGATGATATTCTAGTCTATTCCAAGAGTAAGGAGGAGTACACAGGTCATCTTTTCCATAGTCTTGGAGATTCTAAGGGAGAAGCTACTATTTGTGAAGTTTTCAAAGTATGTATTCTAGTTGTCATACATAGCCTTGTCGGGCTTATGGTTTCTGAAAAATGGGTGATGGTGGAACCACAAGATGATTGAGGCAATTAACAATTGGATTTATCTTAGTTCAGTAACCGAGGTATGCAGCCTTGTGGGTTTTTCCAATTACCACAAGTTTGTCAAGAACTTTACATCCATTGAAATGCACTTAAAAAGGTCGACTCAAAAAGAAGTTCCATTTTTTTGGTTAGATCAATATAAGGAGAGCTCATAAATCTCAAGATACCATCATGCCCCTAAGCCTAGATAGAGCGAAAAAGAACCGTATAAGCCTATGCTATACCACTGACATATATTCTAAGTAGAATGGTTATTATTCCTAACTAATGATGAGGGCCTATAAAAATGTACAATTCTAGCTCATTAAACCCAACTAATATAGACAAGTGAAACTATAACCACATGAGACAATTTAGTACTGTCTACGAAGCCTCTAATAGAATCTATATATAGTGGAATATAGTTGGGACAGGATCTATAACATACCCAAACTATAACTACAAACATGACTAAAAAGTATTAGATAACTATTAGCTCCATATGAGAGAGAAGATTACCAATGACTTTGCAGAACATGGGACGAGTACCTAGTATGGAAGTATGCTTATCGACATACATGATCATGTGTTATAGAAATGTAGTGCCTCAAATGAAGGGACATCAATTAACATAGAACATGTACCGGCATGCAAAGCAGACAGAATAAAAAATGACAAGTATGGATGCCCATATTGATCAAATATCAAGATGAAGGACTTATGAGCATCTGAGCAACTGTTAGGCAATATGAAATGGTGGCTAATACACTAATTTAACTAGCACTCATAATTCAATTATTAAGGATGAGTAATCATGGATCAATAAGGATGAGTAATTATGGATCAATATTCTTAGAAACTAAAGTATGACTTATGTAGGAAACATTATTTGTTCGTATAAGTCTCCTCAAATATTCTTTATCAAATGACACCTAACAATTTGTCTAGGCGATGTCCTATGCCTATATCAAATAAAAATGATCATAAGATGGCCTATCAAAGGCGTTTTGAGTCAAATGTATAACAATGTTACCATATGTTTATGTATGCCTTGTTACTGGAGTGCAGTCTGTTATAGAGTATGCCCCTCATTAGGGGCTCACTTTAAAGGTTTTCCCACTGGCCATATATGCCATGTATTGGCTCGAGTTAGGGGCATCCCAGCTAACTCCAAATGTAAATGATACCACAAGGGCGGGTACGCCATAATGTTTGGGCTCACTATTATTGTATGGTCTTGATCCTGTGCATAGAATCACGTCAAGCGATATGCCAAGAGAAACCTATGTACCCTTCCGTCATTAACTTTTTCAAGTAGTTCCTTATAGGACTATGCAACTGTACCATGATAAATACTATTCATCAATTAAAGTAAAGCTTCCCATATTCCACTAATTTCTTTACTAGTTTCGAGATATTTAAAGGCTTGTTCTTATTTCATTCTATAACTATATTTCTATGTAATCCAATATATAAATGCAACTATACTATGTCCATTTATTCTAAACATATTTCATGTTATAGATATAATATATGAATTGTAAGAATTTCCAAGACACACAAATATAATCATGTGTCACTCTATAGATACATGACTCGACAAGAGTAAAATGAATACTGTAACCCCAATAAATAGATGCATAAAGAATGGAGAAAAGTAATTTAAAATGGAAAGAAAACATGAATAATATGGAAATATTAGGCATATAGTCACGTGTTAAATGTAAAGAAGGTGAAATATTTATTCCCATATATCAAATAAACTATATCGACTCTTCTAGGAGAAATAAATGACTATGAATTATGCCTTCACGGTGAAGAAGGGTTTATCTTTACATACCTTTGGTTCTTTCCTAGCTAATGGTAGTACCACAAATCTCCGCTATCTCAACTCGCAGAAGTATCACCTTACATTGGTAACCACTAACATTCACTAATCCATGGGCAACCAATTAACTACCAAAATAATGCATATGTTCATGAATAACCCATCAATAGCAATACCTCAAGATCCAAATTTAATAAGACCCATTTTGAGAACTAGTGTAAAATTCAATTCAGGAGGTGATTACCACTTTATACTATGGCTTAAATATGTATTCCATAATCAAATACGAGTATGGAGTAATGAAATAATCTCTTAGAAATTAATTCCAATTTAAGTTCTTGAGAATTTTCAAACTTCTTGATTAAAACTAGTAATTGTAGAGTAACTTAGAATCATAGTATATCCCTCTTTTGAAAGAACTTTTGAAACTCTAATATTCCTAATTTTTTGGTTGTTTGGCTGAAGAGCGAAGAGAAATAAAGAGTTCCTACATTTCTCATGTTTACTAGAAAGTCCCAAAATAGCTCCATGTATTTACCTTATCAATTAGGAAAAGACAAAGTGTCTCATTTTACACCTATTAGTACTTTAAGTATGATCCACCTAATTTTCTCTTCCCTCAACAACCAAAATAAAGTGCACATAGTGCCCTCTAGCAAAAAAAGACACAATAGGTATAATTTTACAAGAAGTAACCTACAACACACACATACATAAACATATATATGTATTTTCATGATGACTTATTTTATGGGCAATCCATGCCTCTTAAACTAGGGGGAATCCTATGAATTTATCCAATTGTGATTTAAGTGCAAGCATCCTGTTCTTAGTTATAGGTTATATAAGAGATATCCCTACCCCTACTTCTATCAGTTTAGGAAGTTAAAACTATTTCTATCTAACTTGATGTAGACCATATTACTAAAAATAATGCCTGGTAGCTCCTATAAATCGTGATGGATAGATAAAAAAATTGGGTGTCAAAGACATCATGACATGAGAACCTCTATATACCATGTACTTATGAAGTCATCTCAGGAATTAGCCACCTTTTGCTTTTCCTTAAGGTCCAATCACACTTGGCAGAACTGCCCTAGTCATTTAACTAAGAAGGGTACTAAAACCCTTTCCAACTCGATCATATTATCGAAAAATAATACATCTTAGGACATACTCTTATTGAGGAGTTGTATTCAATCTACATATTTAGCCTAAGTTATCAAATTAGCACCCTATTTATATCAAATATAATTATTTCCCTCTTATAACTAACTAATATAGAGAATATTAGGTAAATTACTCAGGGCATACTAGTAATTTTCTTACTTACGTCTAATCCCTCAATATTCTGCGACTCTAATATTTGGTGGAATAAAAATCCTCTTTATCCCCACCACCTTTCACAATGGAGAACGAATCTAAATATATTTTTCAATAGAATAATTGAAACTCTTATTCCCAATCTCATTAACCAAAAAGAACCACACAAAGGACATTGTATAGTCGGGGTAATCAAATACACATATTCTATATCTATGTACATAATCGGGATGATATCTAATAAATCGTATAACCCTTATTGTCCAATCAAGCGTATCTCTGCTTAAGAATGCTAATAACCCAAACTACTTGATCTTATAAAATATAAGTTTGAATACTCTCATTCTAACACCTACAAAATCCTACAAGATCTAAGCATATCATCAGAGAGGTGGTAATGGTTCTTCCTAGGATTTGATTCTAAACGAGTGGGAGAAATTGGCAAAAGAAGCTCTCATACTTAAAATTTGGTGGTACTCTCCTATAAATCTAAATCAACAAATGCCACTCTGTATCTTAGTAAATAAATAACCCTTAATTACATGATCAGATAATTAGTTCCCCCTTATTCATATTTCAATAAAGAAGAGAGTAACACAAAGGCAATTATAACTATAAACATACATGAATCTCTATGTATCTTTCTTCTATAAACAATAGTATATCTAAAAGATCAAACTTACTAAGCTATCTTAATGTCAAGTATGAGGTTCTATATGGTTGGTGGCTATTAATTGAAAACCTTCTTGTTGGAAATAATAGTATTCTATCTTTTGGTCGTATTTGAGGTTTTTTCAAATGGGTAGAATCCATATAACTACTAAGTAGAGTGTGGATCAGAAGTAGCATCTTATGACTTCGCTCTATTGCATGATCTAGATCATGAAAGAAAGGCATAGTTCCTAATGCTCCAGAAGCTCTTCTATTATAAATGTGGTACACAACACATTCATAAGTGGGGATCTACTGGACACGGCTTTGTAGACTCCCTGGAATAACTGAACCTAGGCTCTGATACCACTGTTGTCATGCCCCTAACCTAGATAGAGCGGACAAGAACCGGATAAGGATATTCTATATAACTGACATACATTCTAAGTAGAATGGTTATTTTTCCTGACTAATTATGAGGGCCTATAAAAATACACGATTCTAGACCATTGAACCCACCTGATATAGACAAGTGAAACTATAATCGCATGACATAATTTAGTACTGTCTGCAAAGTCTCTAATAGAATCTATATTCATATAGTGGAATATAGTTAGGACAGGAACCCTAACATACCCAAACTATAACTACCAACATGACTAAAAATTACTAGACCACTATTAGCTCCAAATGAGAGAGCAGCTCACCAACGACTTTGCAGAATTGGGATGGGTAACTAGTATAGAATTCTGATTATCGACATACATGATCCTGTGTTATAGAAATGTATTTTCCTGAACAAAGGGACATAAGTACATATAAAATATGTACTGGCATACAAAGTAGTCATAATAACAAGTGACGAGAATGGATGCCCATATGGATCAGATATCAAGATGAAGGGCTTATGAATATGTAAGAAACTGTTATGCAATATGACACGGTGGCTAATGCACTAGTCTAACTGGAATCCATAATTCAAGTATTAAGGATGAGTAATTATGGATCAATATTTTTATAATCTAACGTATGACTTAAAATGGGAAACCTTATTAGTTTGCATAAGTCTCCACAAATATTCTTCATTATAAGACACCTAATAATTTGCCTAGGTGATGTCCTATGCCTATATAAAATACAAATGTTCATAAAATGGCATATCAAAGTTGGTTTGCATCAAATGTGTAACAATGTTACCTCATGTCTATGTATGCCTTGTTACTGGATGCCCGCAGGCCATATATGTCATATATTGGCTTGAGTCAAGGGCATCCCAACTGACTCTAAATGCAAATGATGTCCCAAGGTCTGGTAAGACACAATTTTTGGACTCACTATAATGGTCTGGTCTCGATCTTGTGCATAGAATCACGTCAAGCGATGTGTCAAGCCAAACCTATTTTCCCTTCCATCATTAACATTATTAAGTAGTGCCTTATAGTCCTATTCAAGTGAATCATGATAAATATTATTTATCCATTAAAGTAATGATTGTCATATTCCACTAATTTCTTTACTAATATCGAGCTATTCAAAGGCTAGTTCTTATTTTATTCTACAACTATATTTCTTTATGATCCAATATATAAATGTGACTATACTATGGCCATTTATTCTAAACATATTGCATATGATAGATATAATAGATGAATTCTAAGAATTTCCAATGCACATGAATATAATCATGTGTCGCTCTATATATACTTGACTCGACAAGAGTGAAATGAATATTGAAACTCCAATAAATTGACACATGAAGAATGGAGATAATTAATTTAAAATGGGAAGAAAACATTAAAATTGTGGAGATACTAGGCAATTAATCATGTGTTAAACATATAGAAGGTGAAAAATTTGTTCCTGTATATCAAATAAACTATATCGACTCTACTAGGAGAAACAAATGACTATGACTTGTGCCTTCACGACAAAGGAGGATTTAGCTTTGCATACCTTTGGTGGTTTCCTATCTAATGTTAGTACCACAAGTCTCCATTATCTCAACTCACAAAAGTATCACCTTGCATTGGTGACCACTAAAATTCACTATTTGATAGGCAACCAATTAACTACAAAAATAATGCTTATGTTAATCAATAACCCATCTATAGCAATGCCCCAAGTCTTCACTTTTATAACAATTTCATATATTCCCCCTTTTCAAGAATACCAATTTAACAAGACCCATTTTGGGAACTAGCATAAAATTCAATTCAAAAGGTTATTACCACTTTATAATATGGCTTAAGTATGTATTCCATAATCAAATTCGAGTATGGTTAAAGAAATTTCCTTTTAGAAAATAATTCCAATCTAAGTTCTTGAGAATTCTTCAAAATTCATGATTAAAACTAGTAATTGTAGAGTTACTTAGAATCATAGTATATCCCTCCTTTGAAAGAACTTTTGAAACTCTAATATTCCTAAATTTTCTCATTGTTTAGATGAATAGCGAAGAGGAACAAAGAGTTCCTAGGTTGCCCACGTTTGCTAGAAAGTCCCAAAATAGCTCAATCTATTTACCTCATCAATTAGAAAAAGCCAAAGTTACTCATTTTACACCTATTAGTACTTTAAGTGGGGTCTACCTAATTTCCTCTTCCCTCAGCAACCAAAATAAAGTGCACATAGTGCCCACTAGTAGCAAATGACATGGTATGTATATATAAACGCCCACACACTGTAGTAGTGCACTTTGAACAATTTGCATCTTTATTCAAAGTTCTCATAAAGCTATCCTTTACATAGTTCATTATTATCTCTAAAATTTCAAAATTAAAATCACTATTTATATTTCCGTGAAAATCTCTTAAATACAATACTATTTAAGTCACGGGATGGTAGGCTCATAAATCATCAATTTGCTTCATATTGCACTGCATAACTCTTTAAATATTAAGAGGAATACTCATCTAAAATATTAAAATTAATTTTAAAATTTACTAAGGTGTTACAGATACTCTTCACTACAACACCAATTCTTTCATTATTAGTGGAAGGTAAAGACTTTGTATTGTTTAGTAGTGCTTCAATTTTGGGCTTGGGTATTGTATTGATGTAGTATAGGAATGACATTGCTTATGCTTAAGGAAGTTGAAGCCTCACTAAAGTAACTACCCAACATATGACTTCGAGTTGGCAGTGGTAGTGTTTGCATTGAAGATTTGGAGGCACTATCTTTATGGTGTTAAGTGTAAGGTCTTCACAGACAACCGTAGCCTACAACACGTGTTTACTTAAGGGGATTTGAATCTAAGGTAGTGTATATAGGTATAATTGTTGAAGGATTATGATATACCTATTCAGGAGGAACGCAGCAGTTGAGTATGCTATAAAGCAAGCTCTGGCATCATAGGGAGACTCTTGCAGTGATTCAGGTGAAGATAAAAAGACTGGAAATATTTCTATGCTAGCAATGGAAGATAATTCAGTGATCTATAATTCCTTGTTTGCATTCATATCAAACACAAAAGATGAAAAAAAAAGGTAACTCTTTCTGATATTTAGGAGAATCTAGATAATTACACTACTAGGAAGATTAAAAGGCTTGCAAGTGTGTTGATAAACTCAGTATGTAAAATAATTATTGAGAAGAATGTCTTAGAAGAAAAAGTATAGAATAAAGAGCAAGAGTTGATTGTTGTGGCTTTACAAAATTCTGAAACTTAAAAGTTGTTCACAAAAATAAACTCTGAAAATTTGAGTTTGATGAGTAATCTAAAGAAGGGAAATGAGATAGATGAATAAAGTAAGAAAGAAGCTTCATGGATTCAAATTAATCATGAAGAAAGGCTGATGGATTCTCAAAAACACCTTATGTCTGCACTTCATAGGAATAAAGAGTTAGAGAGGGACCTGGTTTTCTTAAGAGAAGAGTTAAAGAAGTCTCTTAAATGGACTAATTCTTCATATATTATTTATAATTTGACTAGACAGGGTGTTAATGATGTAAAAGGACTGGGATATCAAGGAGAATTCCAACCTACTAGATGGCAAGGAAAGACTGTCAAAGATGCTAGAAACAAGGCTCCCAAACCTATGTGCAAGCACTGTGGGAAAGAAGGGCATATTTAGGGGAATTATCAAAGTTGGACAAGTGCTGGAATGAACTAATTCGGATATGTTCAGTAGGAGAATACACAACAAAATAGGTTCATGTATTTTAATAAGATAAAGAATATTTCTCTACCTAGATTGGAAAAGAAGGTTTTGATCACACCATTGTCTTCTTGCTAGGAACTCAAACTCAAGTGGGTTCCCAAACCAAATAAGTTATCATAGTTCCAGGTTGGAGAAAGGGTATTGTAGTCAGGAATATTTATTAAAAGTGAGTATTCATTGCTTAATTTTAGAAGAGATGAATGTGCTCTCTCTTTCTCAAGGAATTCCAAGGTGGAGGCGTCATGTTTTGAAATAGTTGATTCAAGGGACCTAGTCCTTAGAAGACTTACCTTAGAAAAGGAAGTTCCATCAAAGTAAGTAAAGTCAAGTTGTGGACTTGATCTTTAAATCTTCCTTGAGAACAAGCTAAAAAAGGAGTGCGTTAAGGCTAGAGCATGAATTCAGCAAGCCAACCTGACCTAATATATGAATCTATGTCTCTTCCAAAATTTGGCTACATTCAGGAGATAGGTATCCATGATAATATAGTTGCATGCTAATCTAACTCAGATCCTTACCATTGTAGGTATAAATCCATGGGAATAGCTTAGGAGGAGAACAATTAAAGCAAACACAAGTATAAAATTCAAAAAGAGAGGGACCTGGTCCCATCTCCTTGGTTAATACCTATATGATGCTTAAATAATCACAAAATATTGCTTGAAGAGCCATGTATTTTTCTCTTCTCTAGGCTATCAAGTGTAAGAGTCGCATTTATTAGGTTATGTAATGTCAGTTCAAAAGGAACATCTCTTAATGACATTGGTCACTTCTTAAAATTGCTAAATAAGACCTTCTTGTCCTTTTTCTTCAACTTTTCCAAATCATCTTCCCAAATCTACAAGTCTTTTCTAAGACAAACTGGTCCTAGCTCATCACTGTCACTCAAAATCAAATAGACGACATTACTACTTCCTCAAACCCAACAAAAGAACATGAAGTAGATAAAACTCCAGAGAGTCAAACTGGACATCCCCAAGTTGAACATCTTGATTCTTTTGAAATTAAAACTATGGAAGATATCACTCCTAGTCCCCAACAATAATCTAAGTCAATTCTTCTAACTGGATCTTCCTTAAAATGTCCAGAACCTACAATCGAGTCAGTCTCCATTGAACCCTCCTTAACCTTAGAAGTTTATGCTCAGGTGATCATGGTAGATAATCTAAACCAAGGGTTTAGGTCACTAAGACCAACAAATTTCTCAACCTGAAACTTTTTTTTATAAAAGAAATTAAAAATTTCCTAAAAACTTCCAATTTCCTGGGTCATCTAAGAAATCCAAAAAAGTTGAATCCTCTGAAACACTGCAAACTCTTGATTCTCCTACACCCTCAGATACAAACCCCATTTTGTTCAGTTATTTAGTGAAGAAATTCTGGTGAAAAATATTGAGATTTCCTCAATTGAGAATTGGGTAGCGGAAAACTTACTCCTGCTTGCATATGACACAAAAGAAAGCTTAGTTGATAGAGTGGAACAGAAAGTAAGTGTTAATAATGAAGTAAATCGGGGAAAAATTATATTGTTGCCTTTAAATAAGGAAAATGAGGAGGATAAGGATAAAGCGCCTCTGAGATGGACTGTGAAGAAACTAAGGAGAATAACACGAAAGGAGAAAATAATGGACTCTGAGATGTAAGTGACTAGAACCTATTCTACAAGAGGTTCTGAAAAGAAAATTTAGAGGATGCCATAAAGGCCAACAAAGCTTCAACTATGAAAATAAGAAGGCTGAGAAAATTTATTGCAGTAGAGAAAAAGAAAATGTGGAAGTTGTGGAGATTGTAAAGGGAGAAGACAGATTCTATAGTTTCTACTGCTACTAAAGAAAGAAGAAAGGAAGTTTAAGATGATGAGAGATCCTCTAAGTCAAAAACTGGTAGCTCTACTGGAATAAGATAGAAACATATAACTGTCAAGAAAAGAAAGACTCCGAGGGACCTTCTCTCATGAAGAGAAAAGTTGATGAAGAAGGAGAGCCAAGTAGTAATCCCAAAAGAAAGAAAAAGAATAAGAAAAAGAAAGACATGCCTAGAGAAAGAAAGATTGGGAACCTAAGAACACTAAAGGTTTTGTCTGGAGAGTGTTTGATCCAAGAATTTATGAAAAACTTGGGATGTAGAACTAGTTGAGTATATGAGACATTAGGGTTGGTTGCACCTATTGTCTTTAAAGGTAAGGTGAGAGAATTCCACTACTCCATGGAATTCACAGATGATGGTTTGAGTTTGACTGCATAAGTGTAGGGAAAGATTCTTAAGCTAGATGAAGAAACACTAGGAAGAATCCTGGATGTACTTGTTGTAGGGGTATGAACTGTAGTAAAACAACAACCTACCACTGAATTTATGATTGGGGAATCAAAGGTAGGAGGGACTTCAACAACTGTAGTGAAAAAAAAGTTTTTAAAAGGTGAGCATCAGTTGGTATTTGAGTTTATCAACAAAGTCCGATTGCCAAGTTCTGAAAATAGAATAATTACCTCCAGTGTTGATTTATTTTTGATTGAATCCTTGAGCAAGTTTGAATTGATAAGTCTTCCTGCTTTAATGATAGAGCATATGCATAAAGTGATTCATAAAAAAAGTAGACATGGAATGTCATATGGATATCTCATGGACAAGGTGTTTGAACATCCTGATGTGTATTGGACTAAGGGAACACCAGAAACAGCCAAGCAGATGATCAGCCTGAAAACTCTTGTAGAGAATAAATGCATGGATGGCAAAGATGGAACTGTGTCTTAAGTATCTGAGTTGCTAACTATTCAAGGAAAGTTGGGAAAGGAATTGGAAGAGCTAAGGATTAAGTTGGCTACCAAAGATGCTGAAATAATGCACCTAAAGTTGCAGAATCAAAAGTTGTCCTCTGAGGGACCAGGTGCCTCTGATGAACTTCCAACTGAACATGCAAGACTCCATAAAAAATGGTAGAATTGACTGGTGAAGTACAAGAACTAAATGATGAGGTAAAGGTTCTCACCAAAGAGTTGTTAGCTGCCTACAATGCTGAAAATGAAAGAATGGATATTCTGCTTAAGTCCCTTTCCCCCTAACCTCCCTCTATCTAAGTCTTGTTTTCCCTGTCCTCTAATCAATCTTTTGCCAGTCTCATATGTTGCTACTTGTATTGGCTTTTAAAGACATTTATTTTATGTGATTATTTAAGTATGATTGTAATGGTACTGACTTCTATTTTATGTATGCATTAATTTTGCCTGTGTACTTTATTTATCTTTTTTATTTTAAGATGTTTTCACTACAAAAAATGGATAAAATTGCGGGGGTTTATTTGAAGGGGTTATTTTAACCTCTTTAAAATTATATGAAATGCGAGGGTTAAAAATTTGTCACTAAAATTTATAAATTTGTGAGGTTTTAAAACCCCCGCTATCAATCGAAAAAATAGCACTTATACCATAAAAAAACATTTTCCCTTCTTTTTTTAATTGGCCAAACGTTTCCCTTTTTTTTTAATTGGCCAAAATATTTTCTCTCTCTAAACAGCATTAGCGCTGATCCTCTCTCTCATTTCCCCCCCCTAGTTGACCCTCTCTTTCATTTCCCCCCCAGATGAGGCATCTTCGAAGAGTCTAGTGGTTGTTGAGATGGAGAATGCATTTTTGAGAATGGAGAAGCCTCCTACTGATGATATTTGTCCTATTTGCTTTGGAAATATTGTTGTTCCTTGTCGATGTCCCTGCGGTCACTGGTACTGTGGTAATACTTTTAGCTTGTCTTCAAATTTTTGGCTTGGTTTCCAGGTCTACTGTGTTAATTTTGTTATTATTGCTTTGTTTACCAAGAAATAGATTATGTGCTGTTTTTTTGGGAGTGAAATTGGGCATATATGGTGTAGATGGATGTTCTTTACTCTTTTCTTGAATTTCTTTACTACTAGATAGTGCTAGTGGATAGTGGTCTTTTTGCAGTACATTTATACTTAACAACTCGCCTTAGAAATTGACAGTGGAAAATGTGGAAGCACCACATGAAATTATATAAAGTTGGATTACATTATGTTGTATGAAAAGATATATAGATATAGTTGGAAAGCCAGCTTAATCCCGTAATTTTTTAGGTTCATTCCCGTAATCTCGATCACTCTACCCGTTTCAGTGATTTTGTCAAAATATGAAATATGTTAGGGTTAGAAGGGGAGCCTCATATGCTGGGGAATCCCTTTTTCTTCCAACGTTGGAGTTGGTCTGCAGTTGAATTTGGCATAGACCTTGTCGTAAAAGAAATATTATTTAGCATTGAATGAAACAGGTCCAGGTAGAACAGAAAGGATACTAAGAATTTACATAGCTGTGAGCATGTGAATAATGTATGGTATTGAGACATAGATGTACTAGTAGTAGTAGTTGCTATTATTTGAATGAGTATTTCACTATTTATGTAGCTAGAATTTTTATCAAATCGGATTATTAGAACACAACTTTTTGGCAGTTTTGCACATAATGAAACCGTTTCTCTTTATTAAGAAAGGTTAAAAAATGTACTGTGTCAGCTTGTTTCGAGATACTTCTGATATTTTTGATTTTGAGCATAATCGTACAAGAAGTCCTAGTGAATCTCATGCAAAGCAATTTTGTCTTATCTTATGAGTGAGTATGACATTGGTTTTGTTATATGAAGTGCAATATTGTCTGTAAATATTAAAAGAATTGGATGTTACTGCTTATCTATGTGACTGGAAAAACATTGGTAGTGTAGTTGTACCTTTTTTGTTATACAACCATTGTGTTTATTAACTGAAGTGTCCCGAGCTGGGGGTATATCGAAAACAACGTCTCTACCTCACCTCTGAGGTAGTGGTATGGACTTTGTACATTCTCCCCTCCCCAAACCCCATGATGTGGGAGTATACTGGGTATGTTATTATTATTATTGTTGTGCTTATTAACTGAAGTAGAGGACTTTGATAAACATAGGGAAGGGTTCATACGGTCTTGTTTATAAAGCTCGACACTTGAGGACTTCAGAAATGGTTGCCATCAAAGTCATATCATTATCTGAATGGGTATGCTTGCTCTGTGCTCTAGACTCTAATATTAGTTCATCTCAGGTGGTTCAGTTTGTCTCTATGTGTATTTATAGATATATGTCTTTATTTTAGGATGAAGGCAATGAAGAAATTCGAGGTGAAATTGAGATGTTACAGCAGTGCAGTCATCTAAATGTTGTTCGCTATCTTGGTAGCTACCAAGGAGAAGAGTACCTTTGGGTATGAAGGGTCATCATTTCTTTGGACTTCAAAATTAAATCATGATTTGACTGATTTATTCAAGTGTTTCTGTTTCCGTTCTCCCCTTTATAATGTCTGCAACCTATACTAGAACTTCAGTTCATTTAATTTATGAGGAAAAATAAATTTTTGGCAGATAGTAAAGGAGTATTGTGGGGGTGGAAGTGTTGCTGACTTGATGAATGTTACAGACGAGGCTTTAGAGGAGTATCAAATAATTTATTTGTCGAGAGGCATTGAAGGTATGCTTTATATTGGTTTAGAGTATACGTGTATGAACTTCTGATACAAGGTCATGCACTTGCCTTTTGTCGAGGGATTCTCTTCCCCTTCATTCTATTCAAATTAAAGGGTTCACAAAAACTAGCTTTAGATGGTTTGCAGAATCCTCCACATTACTTCTTTACCTTTGCGACCAGTTATAAATATTCCTTTCTATCCTACTTCTCCTGGATTTCAGTTTAGCTCCCAACTAAAACATAGTTATAATTTTGAAAATGTTGAAGTTTAGAAGCATAATAATTCTATCTTTATCCATAAGGTCCTTAGACTTGTTCTGTGTTCGTCGTACATCTGTAACTCGTAACCTGCAACTCTACTAGAGGATATTGTAAGACTGTGACTTTCTTTCAAACCTTCCTCTACCTGTATAGTGGAGATAAAAGCTACTCATTTTTGAAGATATTGCCTTTTAATTAAAAAAAGAGATGACTTTTCCAAGGTTTATGGAAGGTTAATGAAGTACATGGTACAGAGATAAGGTTTCAGCATAACCTATGTGATGTTTTGCTTAAATGCACATAACTGTGATTATCTCAAAAGATATGGTGCAGAGACAAGATACTGGTTCCAATATTGAATCATTTTGAACAGTCTTTTCTATTAATGTGGAATTATCTACTTAAATGGATCTCTTATAAAACGCTTTTCAGCTTTTTGTATTTGCATCTGAAGTAATGTTAGATGTGATGTAGGGACATTAAAGGTGGCAATATCTTGCTAACTGATCAAGGAAAGATTAAGTTGGGTGAGTACTTTCTTTATCTTTTTAATTCTTTATCTTTAGCATCTTTTGAATTGTTTTATATTAGTTATTAACTGTACTAGATCTTCAAAGTGTGGTTAGTTTCTTGTTTGGTGTATTAGAAAACCGAATGGAAATTTTTTTCTCATACTTTAAGGAAAAAAATCAGAATATTGTTTGCTAGTTTTGAAAGAAAAGGTTCTTGGATTCTACATAATCTGGAATAATTTGTCACCTAAATGAGAAGGTGATTTTGGTGTTGCTGCACAACTGGCTAGAACCATGTCCAAACGTAACATGGTATGTATTATGCCATTACCCTCAATCTATTGGCAGTGTTCCATGATTCTTGCAATTATTTCCCACTTCTTATTTGTTATCATACCTCAACTTCAAAGGTAAATTCCTTTGCTTGCACACCACGAACCCTTCATGGTCTAGTCATGATTGCATCTCTCCAAAGTTCTTTTTCTCCTTTGTTAAATCTACATAACCATTTGGAAAGTAAATTGGAAATTCAACCCCAACCCCTATCTTTTAACTGATGCACTTTAGTATATACTTATGGATGGTCAACCCAATCAACGACACCCTAATCTCAACTTGGTGTTGCCTTTATGAATCTTATATCCATTCTGGTCTAATCGAAGTGATGCAATGTCCAAATGTACCTATTTAAGGTATCTGAAATTGAGACCTGCACAAGTCTTACAGTATAATAGGCCCGTGTCATTATCATGTTCTATTTTTCGAGAAATGTTTTCATTGTGTTCGAACTACACCAATTAATTACATTGGGTGTTGAAAGTCTTGCCCCAATAGAGATGTCTCATCCACTAGTTGGTAGTGGGTTGACCATTTCTGTTTCTTTGGCTATGTACCAGGAAAAATGGGACACTAGACTTATATTTCTATTCCATGAGTGTAGACGATAAGGCAAAAATGAGTATTCACATTTTTACCCCAATTCATATTTTTTGTAATTACATTGATTGTTAGTACGTACTCGTTTTGTTCTGCTATTGAATCAGCGTCAGCCAATTGCGTGCTATTTAAACACTTTTGTTTGAATGGTTGTTAGGTACTGTATTTTACGCCCTCCATTTCTAAATCTCCGGCCGACCTTTCCCCCCAACAGCTTCTCGTTCTTTCTTTTTCCCCTTTTGGTAAGTTGAAAACTTTAATTGATTTCAGTGGTATAAAATTGGGACTCAAATAAGGTCTTTGAAAAGGATGGTTCATTGATGGAGTTTTAAATTTTACTTCAATGTTACTTGGTTTCATCATCAAGTATGGCCTTACAATGGTTGTAGATTTCAAGTACAGGGCCCTTTTAGTTATGTTCAACTATAATAACTGTTGTAATGTTACAAATTTAGTTCTAAATTTTGTACTACTATAATGTGTTCTTTTTATCTTTGCTTTTTATCATTCATAATGCAAATAATTAGTCTAGTTATTTATAATAAGTACTGAAAGTTTATCTGACGAATTTTTATATTTTGTATTTTTATATAGCCAAGTGATGCGGCTAATGGACCCATTTTGCCCATGGAGATCATGTGATGATAGTGATTCTAATGACACTTGTTGATTTTGTTGCAAATTGTCATGGATATTCAATTATGATGATGTAATTATGTGGTTGGAGTGAATCTTAGAATATTGAAGGTTGTGTTTAAATTTGATTTTTGAGATTGAAGATACTATTTAATGTTGAAAATTTGGAGTTTGAAGATGTTAATGTTGAAAATTTAATTTTGAAGTTTAATGTTCAATGTATTTTTGATATGCTTGTTAATTACAATGTTTAATTAGTCATTAATGATATATGAATTGAACAAATATTGGATTGTAGGTTATGCCTAAAGGAACAATTAAATTTGAGCTAAATTAGAATTTATAATTAGATATTGAAAATTGATGGGCCTTACTAAATTAAAAAAAATTGTAGATGTTTTAAAAACCCTCAATTTATAAATAAAAATTTATAATAAAAAAAATTAAATTTAGATTAATGGGGGTCGACCGCCGCAAATTAATTATGGGGGTCAGAAAAAAACTGTCACCAATTTATTGTGATGGCTCATATTGTGTGGGGGTTTTGGGAAACCCCGGAATTGAAATTTGCGGGAGTCAAATTGTAAAATTAACCCCTAAAATTTGACCCATTTTTTGTAGTGTTTTCATGGTAGTGTTGCCTTAGTAGCCTTGAGCTAATTAGCCTGTACTTATCTTTACTCTTGCTTTACTGTTAATCTCTTTCAATGATGCCAAAAGGGGGAATACTGACTTTATATGTAAGGTGCTCATGTGTGGTGCATGCTGATAGAGGGGAGTAAGTAATGTGCTAAGTAAATGGTAAGGCACAGTGACGGGGGGAAGCAAACATGTACTCATAGTTTTTGTTGCAAATGACAACAAGGAATCAGGTCCCGGTGTTGCATGATAGTTGAAGCATTATGATAGGAGGAATATTTATCTTCAGAGTAGTAATCACACTGATTAAATATGATGGATGTGCCCATAGTTGTATGGTTGGTTTGTCATCATAAAAAAGGGAAAAAATTGCTATATGTAGTTTTGATGATGAGAAGCTAACTGCAAGGGACCAGTTCCCTAGATGTTCATGGTACATAACAGTTGGCACGCGTGTCTACATAGTTTATCCTCTTTATAACATACTTGTAGGTGTTGCTTTTACTGAATAGGATACCTGGTTCAAGGATATTTCAACACTAATCATCAATCATCTATAAAGGGAAAAAGATGTTTCTTCATCAAGCGATTTTTGACAAATACAAAGAGTGAAGAGAGGCAGTAAAACCCCATTTCAACACTACTCAAGTCTTAGTCGTTTTTGTGTACTTAAATAGAAATTGTTCTTAAGTGAGTTCTGATTTGTAAATGAATTACTCATGTTATAAGAGTAATGAACTTTTCTCCTTGAGTAGAGAATGCTTAGGTAGAGTTTCCTAAGTTAGTTCTTGATTAGATCTAATCAGTGTCGAGGGTCCTTGGTAGAGTTGCCAAGATAAGCTTGCAATAGAGTTATTACAAGCGAAAGGAACCTAGAGTTAGGTTCTTTGAAGGATGTAATCAAGAGTTTGATTATAGTGGATTTTGAAGTGCTTGTGGGGCAATCCATGGTTTTTTCCTAACTTGAGCAAGGGGTTTCCACGTTAAAATCTTGTATTTTTACTCTTCATGCACTATCTTTTGATTCATTATTGCTATTTTGTATTTTTACCTGTGATAGACTTTGAGGGACCTGGTCCCTCACTGTGTGGTGAAACACTAAGGTTTCAACAAAAGGTAATGGGATAATAAGCAAAAATAAAAAAAAGACTATATATAATGATATCACTAGCAATGATAAGTGATAAATAGAAAGGAACCGTGTATAATATATCAAAATGAGGGAGAGAAAAAGAACCAGATACACAAACGAATCCCTCCCAAGACATGATATGGTCGGTACTAGAGCCACTAAAAGATAACCAGAGTACTAGGTAGAATAAAAAATATACACAATATATACAAGCAGTCTCGAGTACAAAAGACTAAACTGGAATAGATAGAGGAGGATCAGCCTCGGACGACAACAAGCTCACCCAGCTCTTAATGAGTACTGAAAGGAAGGAACCACGTCAATGTTAACTGCTAGTACTCGAATCTGGATCAAGGAAAATATGCAGAAGTGTAATATGAGTACCAAAGCAATGGGTACTCAGTAGGCATCATTGGTCAACTGAGCTCAATACAGAAAAAGTATAACTACAATGCACGGGTGTAATCTTAATCAACAGTAAACATGGATAGAAAGGTAAACAACTACCAAGCTACACAAATGCGGTAAATGAATAAATATAAGCGATATAAAAATAAATAACACTGTAAAAATAGACAAATCAAACATAACCTAACTGGGACCCCATAAGCCTACCCATTAGTTGGTGGGACACACAAGAAGTAATTAAAGAAGATAAATATAAGTAATCTGTAACCAAATCGATCCCAAGAAATTATAATAGTCATCTAGATATGCACGGGCTTAAACCGAACTAATAGGTAGTAACAAGATGCCAGATGTCGGGCTCGAACCGATAGCGATGGATAATAACAAGAGGCCATATCCCGAATTCGAACCAATAATAGTGGGTAATAAAAAGAGGCCACATATATGATATAAAACCAAACTCATAATCATATGCAGGACTCAAACTGGGACTCAGCAAACCCATAACACTCAGAACAACCATAATCAGGAACTCCCAAACCATCACAACCAGATGCCGGACCCAAACTGAAACTTATAGTAACCGTACCCAACTATAATATTAAAATCCAAACCATACAATAACCAATACCAAAGTGGTACCAAAATTCACAATCAATGATAGAAATGATTACATGCTAAATCTAAACTGGAACTAAAATACATTTAACTAACCATTTGCATATCTTCATTACAAAGGATAAAAATCCAAGGTTTCACAACTTAATTCAATGTCCTAAAGTGATTATCATACAGAACGACAAAATACCCAAATTTACTAGAATAGGGTCTTAACCGAATAAATAAGGTATGTTATATATATCAAACGGAACACAACTAAAGTACTTATCCAAAACTAGCATAATAGTACACAATTTCAGTAAAAAAGTTCAATCTAAAGTTAGGGTAAGCCTAGCCTACCTGAACGCCAAAGCTAAAATCCTCTAAGAAGCCTCTGAATAGTGTTTTGCTAGAACCCAGATTGAATAAATATATCTTAAAAGTTTTACTTCATGAAAAAATCAAGCATGGAATAAAAATTTCATCAATAACAACTTTTGTGAAAAAGATACAGAGAAACAGATTGTTTGTTTTTTTAAACTAAAAAATGTGAAGGAATTTTGATATTTGTATAAGAAAGTGTCTATTAATATTCATGTTATAGTGACTTGACACTATAGTATAAATATGATTACACCTTTCCATTTGGTGTCATTCTACATAAGTTCCACGTGGAAAGGTGTGTCAACACTACTTTTTTCCTCTGTTTTATACTTATTTGGGTATTGCATAAGTTCGTGGTAACATAATTACAATATTTTGAATATACCATAATTAATAGAAAATTTTCTAATAAAACTTTTATTATATAATAATATTTTAATATTTCTAGATTTACTATCTCCGATTAAAATATTTATAGACTACAAAAGCTATTATAAGGTAATATAAATATACCACAACTTTAAGAATTTTATACCTATCAAAAATATTTTAGAAGGGTAATAAATTATACTTCTATCAAATGCTAATATAAATTAAGTATTCCACAATATATTTGGTAATACTATAATTTTCAAATGAACCGCCCGAAAACTAAACTATCAGTCCCAGTGTCACAACCCAAACCAGGGCCTAGCCATGACGGGTATCTCAAGTCCCACATCGATCGAAGATCACCCCTTTACCTAACCTAATCAACATATCAACCACAAATGATGAATGAATTCCGTACTTATAATAAGATAGAGCAATATAAGAGTAACAACTCATAAAATGCCTAAACCATTCATCACCACTACACACTAAACCATCACACTCAAGTCTACAGTAATCCACAAAGCCTCTACAATCCAAAGTCAATAAAATGTCAGGACATGCACTCGACAATAGCCAAAATTCAAGTCTGACAATGTCTATGACATAGAGTAAAAAAACCATGAAATGAATGCCTTCCTAACTATGGAAGCTTACCACTTCAATGTCAACTCATGAGCCACTCGAATACTTGGTCATTGTCCATGAAATGAAGAAGAAGCTCTGGTCCCTATATCTCGTAGGGATACAACATCCGAAGACGGTTAGCGGTTGGAATGCTAGCATGTAACTCAAGGATAGAGGAATAAAATAATTCCATCATTCAAAATCAAGTCATTTCATCATAGGCAATCACATATATACATATATATATATAGTGTCGGGATATGGAGAAAGGCTAAGTATGAACTTTGAAAGCATTAACTTGGACTGTGTAGCATAATCATCAAATAACAATGAACCCACGAGCTATATGGGCCCAACTGTCCCCTAGATGGAAAGGTCCCAGTGTGTGTAGCCGAAAGAACCAGAGAATATCCATATCTGTATATGACTTTATGGGGGACTCGAACCTCCCGGCATAATCAAGGTGACTTAAGCACCAATGTATACAGTATGGGGGACTCAAACCTCCCATTCATATATCTATTCGAAGGACTAGAACCCCGCGGTCATATAAACATCCGCACTGGCTAGCACAGTTTCCAGTGTGAGTCCTTCAAACTCCACTTTCACGGCCCAGCTACACATCCCACTTTAACGCCAATTTAAAACATCATTTACACATATGAACAACCATTAGTCCAATTACTTACCAAAGGCATCTCGGTTGTATCATCATACCAACCTCACTTGCAAGCGTACAACATGCAATAAGCATTATCATTCGATAGTTGGGACTCAAACCCATAATCCATACAAAGACCTCAATTCAATTCAACATTTAGGGACTCAAATCCATTTAGCCAAATAAACCACCAAGGTTACAATTCATAACTATTTATGTCCCACAATGCCTTCATGAGAGCATTTATAACCATTTACATTAATAGGCTAATGCCTTAGTTCAAATCATAATTCAATTCAATTTATAGTCATCAGGAACTTTACAAAGAAATTCACATTCATTAACATTCTTATGCCAAGCATTAGTTCAAAACATAATTCATCATGTGACAAAATTCTTCTCATAGATATTTTCACAAATAAGTTGAAGGCACACCATACTAATACCAAAACCAAAGTAAAAACCATCAAGTTTAGTGTTAACCATGACCCAATTTTTAAACCACAATTACCAAGCACCCAAATGTGCAAAACCATTATTAAAACATGTATATTAACAATGTAAACCAAGAGTAAACAATACTCAACAATATGCAACCAAACCCTTAACATTGGTTTTCAAAACCACCATTAATGATTCATAAAAAAAGCTTTAAAAACATGATTTTCATGAACTAACAATGAAAGAAGACTCACAAGCCTAAGTTATGATGATTCACAGAGAGATTTTGATCCTTAAGCCTCTAGATGACCACCTTGATGAAACCCTAGCCAATCTACTTAAGCAGTTTTTAGAGTGTATATGAGAGTGTTTTAATCTTCAAAAGTGAGGAATGAGCGAACAAATAATGTTATAAGGCGTGGGGTCTTAAGGTCTTGAGATGGGAAATGACTATAATATACTCAGCTTAAAACCTGTAAAAGACTCGCAGGAGGGTACGGTTTGGACTCTCCACTCGTACCCATATCATACGAGTGGTACCCTCCACTCGTACCTTGATCAAAATATTGCACATCACATTATGTCCAGCATACAACTCCTTTCCCTAAATCATACCCTACCATATGACTAGAACCCTTCAAGTCATACCCTAAGCAGAATGTCAAGGCTAGACACTAAACAACATATGGTTTGGCACTATACTTCTCGTATCATGTACATACAACTCGTATGATGCCTTCTCATACAAAGAACAAAACATGGCCAATGTTACACTGACCAAACTTGACCTGTACCCACAACATACGAGTGGTATGGTGTAAGTCATATGATGCACATAAAGTTTGAGACTCCAAAATTTTAGCAAGGGCCAAAGTTTGTGGTGTTTAACCCAACAAGTCATAAATAACTTGTGGAAGTTATAGAAAATCTATAGACACTAAAAATATATGAAAATACAGAAAAATAACTGTGAGGGTCATTAGAACATCCACTGCTGAAAGGACTTTTGTTCACTAAAGTAAAGGATAAGTAATACCTAAAGTCTCAAATAAGTTGAGATACTAGGTGCTCATATCATGCTCGGTCTCCCAAGTAGCTTCCTCAATTGGAAGGTGAGGCCATTGAACCTTATCTACTGAATGTCCCCGGAGTGTAAGCCTCTGACATCTCTGGCCAAAATAAATATTGGCTTCTCTACAAATGCCAACCTCTCATCCAACTGATTCGAGTCCTACTGAAGCATGTGCGACTCATTTGGAATATACTATAGAAACATAGATACGTGCAAAATTGGGTAAATGGTTGAGAAGGTAGGAGGTAATGCCAATACATAAGCTACCTCTCCAATTATCTGTAGAATCTCTAAGGGTCTAATATATCTGGGGCTAAGATTGCCCCTTCTCCCAAACCTCATCACGCCCTTCATGGGCAATACTCAGAGAAAGATCCTATGACCAACTCTAAACCTCAAAGGATAACGTCTACGGTAAGCATGAATCCTCTGTTTACTCTATACTACTCGTAGTCTATCCTGAATCACCAAGATCTGATCAAATGACTCACAAAATAAATCGGTGCCATGAGGTCAATCCTTTGAAGTCTCAAACCAACCAATAGGAGATCAATATTATCTACCATATACTGCCTCAAATGGTGCCATATGAATACTCAAATAAAATTTGTTATTTTTATGTAAACTCTGCCAAAGGTAGAAACTGGTCCCAGTAACCCCCCCAAAATCCAACATGTAAGCGCAGAGCATATCTTTCAAAACTTGGATGGTTTGCTCTGACTACCCATCAGTATGGGTGTGAAATGCGATGCTATGATCAACTTGGGTTCCCAATTCCTCCTGAAATTTCCTTCAAAAGATAAAATTAAACTGAGAGCCTCGATCTAAAATAATGGGCATGGGTATACCATGTAAGTAAACCACTTCCTGAATATAAACACGAGTTAACCTATTGGCACTGTAGAAAACTCGAAGTTAGGGATAAAATGTACAGACTTGTCAATCCATGATGACCCAAATATTATAAAACCACGGGAAGTACGAGGCAACCCACCTACGAAATCCATAGTAACTTGCTCCTCTTTCACTTGGGAATAGCTGCTGAAGCAATCCACCAGGTCTCTGATGCTTTTCTTTTAACTGCTGACAATAAAGACATCGAGCCACGAACCCTGCTATATCTCTCTACATACCACTCAATCACTAATGCCACCTCTAATCCTTATATCTTAGTTGTCCCAGGCTGAATAGAGTATCTGGAGCTATGAGCCTTACAAAGAATCAACTGGATCAAATCTCCAATGGAATTTAGGGTAGCCCTCTGAGACTTACCTCTCAATGCCTTCTCTCAAATGATACGAAGACTACTATACTCAAACTAACGACAATGAATTTTCTCTAATAAGGTAGATCTAGCCTTAACACTAGCAATGATCCTCTGAGGGTCAGAGATATCTAGATAAACCCTCAAGTTATCTAAGGACTAGATGTCCAAATCAAACAGCCGCTGAGAAACTAAAATAAAGGCTAAGCTACCCATACTCACTGACTTCTGGCTCAAGGTGTCTACTATCACTTTTTCCTTGCCCGAATGGTAGAAAATAGAGATATCACTGTTCTTCAGTAATTTAATATACTTGCGCTACCTTGAATTAATCTCTTTAAGGGTCATAATATACTGAAGACTACGGTGATCAGTAAATATCTCACAGTGAACCCCATACAAATAATGTCTCTGAATCCTAAGTGCAAATAATACCACTGCCAACTCCAAGTCATGAGTGGGGTTGATATTCTCATGCACCTCCTGCTACCTTGATGTAGATGCAATAACATGAACTTGGTGTATTAGAACACACCCTAAACCAACACCAGGCATATTATAATAAATAGTAAAACCCTCACCCTCAACCAGAAGAGTTAGAATAGGAGCTAAAGTAAGCAAATCCTTGAGCTTTAGAAAGTTTGCCTCACAACCCGCAGACCATTGAAACAAAACTTCCTTCCTATTCAATCTATTCATAGGGGATACAATAGAAGAAAAACCCTCAATGAACTGCATATCGTAATCTTTCAACCAAAATAAAACTGCAAACCTCATAAGGTTACATAGGCCTAGCCCAACTATAGATAGCCTCAATCTTCGTCGGGTCTACCATAATACTATCTTTGGATACTACGTGCCCCAAGGAAGAGACAGGCTTAATCCAGAACTCACACTTTGAGAACTTGACATAAAGTCGATGATCTCTCAAAGTGTGGATCACAATCCTCAAATGACACTCGTGCTCTTCCATACTCGAATAAACCAAAATGTCATCAATAAATACTTTCATAAAGAAGTCCAAATGCGGTCTGAACTCATAATTCATTAGATCCATAAAAGTTGTTGGGGCATTGGTCATCCCAAAAGACATCACCAGGAACTCATAATGTCTGTAACAAATCTTGAAGGCTGACTTAGTGATGTCCGCAACCCTAACTCTCAACTGATGGTAACCAGATCTCATATCTATCTTAGAAAACACTGCTACACCCTGAAGCTAGTCCAACAAATCATTGATACAAGGCATAGGATATTTGTTCTTCATGACCACCTCATTCAACTGCCTGTAGTTGATACATATACGCATAGAGCCATCTTTATTCTTTATAAATAAAATTGGATCACCCCGAGGAGATATACTCGGACTGATACAACTCTTACACTGAAGACACTAAAACTGACTATTCATCTCATTAAGCTTAGCAGGAGCCATATGGTATAGAGCCATAAAAATAGGTTGGGTGCCTGGCTCGAGGTCAATAATAATCTTTATATTTTGCTTAGGAGGACGCCTGGGTAGGTCGGTTAGAAATAAGTCAAGAAACCCGTGAACAAGAGAGACAAAGTCAAGTGATGGACTCTCAGCACTAACATCCCAAACATATGCAAAAAATGGCTCACAACCCCTCGATATCAATATCCTAGCCCAAATATAAGAAATAATCCCCATCAATGCATAACTAAAAGAATACTACAACACAATTGGGGGTACGCCAGGCAAGGCTAAAGTAATGGTCTTAGCAAAACAATCCGAGACCACATAGTAAGGAGATAGCCAATCCATGTCTAAAATCACATTAAAATCTACCATATCTTTGATAATGAGTTCAATCTGAGTATCAAACTATCAAACAGTCACCAAACAAGATCTATATATTTGATCCACTACTAAAGAATCACCCACAAGGGTATCTATATGAAATGACATAGATAAAGACTCAAAACATAAACCCAACCGCAATGCAATATAAGTAGAAACATATGAAAATATGGAACCAAGATCAAAAAAAGCAAAAGGTGGTGGATGGCATACGAAAATCATACCTGTGATCACAGTATCAGAAGCCCCAGTCTCTGGTTTATGTGGTACAATATACAAATGACCCTTTCTACTACTAGACTAGGTGCCTATCTAACCACCTATCCTACCTCCATGCGGACCACCTCTAGAATCCTAAGGACCACCCCCATGACTCTGTCTCCCACCCCTACCTAACGTCTGCATAAATATGATCGATTGTGCAGTTAGAACAGAAGGCTCAATCATCCTATACTGAGGCCACTCACAGGAAAAGTAACCAACAACCCAAAAATCATAACATGCTCCTAACACCCTTCTCTATCTAAAAGATCTGGCGGATCTGAAATGACCACCCTGACTCAATGATCCTAATTTATCACACCTCTATAACTAACTGCTTCTCTAACTACTGAAACCATTATAACTAGGTTTACCCCTATCTGATATCCAAAGTGATGCCTGGACTGGACGAATAGGCTGACCTTGATGTTGGAGGTACCTTACGTTAAATCCTTTGCCTGTGAACTACGAACCATTGTGGATCCTATTGTAACTACCATGATAACGAAGACTCTGATTGCTTTCTTTTAGGCCTCATGATCCATCTCCTCTATAGAGTAAACATGCTCAGCTATTTCAAAAAAAACTTTCCTAAGTCACCAAACTCTGTGTAGCCCTATGAAGCGATAATTTTAATCCTATGAAAAAAATATTGAACTCTCTCATACTCCATAGGAAGAATCATAGTGGCGTGTATGTCTAACTCATGAAATCTCACCTCAGACTTAGCTACAGACATAGAACCCTATATAAATGTTGTAAACTTATTCCAAAGATGCTTGCATATGCTCTGAAGCATATACTTCCCTATGAAAGCTTCAGAGAATTGAGTCCAAGTTACTGGTGGAGATCCAGCTGCCCACGAATCAAGATAATCTCTCCACTACCTCATTGCTGCTGTGTCTAACTGATAAGCAATAAAGTCCACTCCTCGCACCATAACAAACCACAAATTCCACAATTGCTCCTCAAAACTGATAGGAACTCATTAGCATCCTCTCCCGGGGTCCCGATAAACTCGGATTGAGTCAATCTCAAAAATCATCCAAATATTTTTTTCTCCTCTAAAAACATAACTGGTTGGGCTATTGCTGGCTATGGGATTACTGTGTTGGTGGTGCCCCTAAATCAATACCAATCTGTGCTGCTGGCTGAGCTCCCTCAGCCAGTGGACCGCCAACTATCCCCAATAACTGTACTAACAATCTGAAGAACCATAGAATATATAAAATTGGTTGGAGCCTGGGCTGCCTCCTGGCACACCTACTACTATGGTGGAATATCTTGAGCTCTCTCAGTCTCAGAAACTATGAAAATATTAGATGATAGATCTGTGGCCTGATCTTAAATATGAGTAATTGTTGTATCCTTCCCCGACCTCTGGGTCAACCTCGACCCCAAACAAAAAATCTAGCAGTGAGCTCGGGGTCCAATCTTTGGCTCCTAAACCTTGCATCCTAACTATATATGTAAAGAGTGAACCAATAAAAATTAAGAAACAACTTTGACAATGCATGAAAATGAGATTTTTTCATAAAAATGCTTCGTAGCCTCCCAAAGATAGTATACAGACGTCACTTACCGATATGCAGGACTCTACTAAACATCGGATCTAGTACCAATAATACCAGTGAAACATAGGCCCTGACACCAAGCTGTCATGACTCGATTTCTTATGTCATGATGGCGCCTACCTTATTCCATCAGTAGAAAAGCCAAGCCATAACATGAAATGATAGGTATCAGGATAATAGGTGGAAACAATAAAAAGACTATATATAACAATAACAATAGCAAAGATAAGTGCTAAACACAAAGGAATCATGTATAATATATTAAAATGAGAGAGAGAAAAAGGACCAGATATATAAACGAATCCCTCACAAGACCTGGTATGGTTAATACTAGAGCCACAACAAAAAGATAACTAGAGTACTAGATATAGTACAAAATATACATAATATATACAATCAATCTCGAGTATAAAAGACTAAACTGGAATAGATTGAGGAGGATCATCCTCTGATGACAACAAGTTCACCCTGCTCTGAATTAGTACTGAAAGGTAGGAACTATGTCAACTCCGACTTCTAGTACTCAGATCTACATTAGATAAAAGATGCAGAAGTATAATATGAGTACTAAAGAAATGGGTACTCAGTAGGCATCATCAATCGACTAATCTTAATATAGAAAAAGTATAAATTCAATTCGTGGGTGTAATCTAAGTGAATAGTAAACAAGGATAAAAAGTTGAACAAATACCAAGCTACGAAAATATGGTAAAGGAATAAATATAAGAGTTATAGAAAATAAATAACACTTTGCAATTGACAAATTAAACACAGCCTAACTGGGCCCCATAAGCTCGCTAGACACACTGAAGAAGACTATTAACCCAATCATACCCACATAAGTCGGTGGGACACAAGAAGTAATTAAAGACGATAAACATAAATAATCCATAACTAAGACGATCCGAAGAAATCATAGTAGTCATCGAGATGTACACCAGGCTTGAACTGAAACTAATGAGTAGTAACAAGAGGCCAGACACTGGGTCTAAATTGGTAGTCGTGGATAATAACAAGAGGCTATATGCCAGATTTAAACCAAAAAGAGTGGGTAATAAAAAGAGACCAGTATATGATATACAACAAAACTCATAATCAGATGTCGTACTCAAACCGAAACTCAGTGGAACCACAACTCTCGAAATAACCATAATTAGTACCAAAGTTTCCAAACCATCACAACCAGATGCCAGACTCGAACCAAAACTCATAGTAACCATACTGAACTATAATATTAAAACTCAAATGATACCATAACCAATTCCAAAGTGGTACAAAAATTCACAATCGATGACAAAAATAAAGTGTATGTTGAACCTAAACTAGAACAAAAATACATTTAGTTAACTATTCGCACATCTTAATTAAAAAGGAGAAAAATCCAAGGTTTCACAACTTAATTCAACGTCCTTAAGAGATAGATACTATATCATACTAAAAGATACAATACAAAAATTTACTAGAATGAGGTCCTAACTGGATAAATAAGGCACATTATATATATTAAATGGTGCTAAACTAGATGTACTTATCCAAAACTAGCATAATAATACACAATTTTAGTAAGTAATCTCAATCTAAAGGTAAGGTAAGCCTAGCCTAGCCTACCTAGACACCGAAGCTAAAACCCCTCTAAGAAGCCTCCGAATAATGTCCCGTTAGAACCCGAATTGAATAAATATAACAGTATCTTAAAACTTTTACTTCGTGAAGAAATCAAACATGGAATAAAATTTCATCAATAACAACTTTTGTAAAAAACGTTACAGAGAAACAAAATATTTTTTTTAAACTTAAAAATGTGAATGAATTTTTATATTTGTATAAGTTTCTATTAATATTCATGTTATAGTGACTTGACACTATCGTACTAATATGATTACACTTTTCAATTTGGTATCATTCTACGTAAATTCCACGTGGAAAGGTGTGTCAACACCACTTTTTTCTCTATTTTATATTTAATCGGGTATTGCATAGGTTCGTAGTAAAATAATTATAATATTTTAAATATATTATGATTAATAGAAAATTATTTCTAATAAAATATCTATTATATAATAATAATATTTTAATATTTCTAGATTTACTATCTCCACTTAAAATATTAATAGACTACAAAAGCTATTATAAGATAATATAAATATACCATTACATAAAAAAATTTAATCCTATCAAAAATATTTTATAAAGGTAATAAATTATATTTCTATCAAATGCTAATTTTAAATTAAATATTCCACTACATATTTGGTATTACTAAACTCTTCAAACGAACCATTCGAAAATCGAACTATCAGTCTCAGCAAGTCATAAATAACTTTGGGCAATTTAAAAAAAATTGTAGGCACCAAAAATATATGAAAATACAGAAAAATGACCATGAGAATGATTGCATTTTTAGTACTGTGTTCATCACTTCTTAGTTGTTTTAGATTGGATAATCTTTGAACTATAAATAGAATAGTTTTTTATTTTCTTTAAGCATTGGTTAATGCTTTTGGGATTATTGATTTCCCATTGAGAATGGGGTGGATTTCACTCATGTCCATTTGGATCATGACAGTAGTCCAACTGATCGACATCCTCTAACATCCCCAAAGAGAACTGCCAAAGAGATTTTTGAGGTAAATAGTTGTGTTAATGATCCTAAAAGTGAAGAGAAGAATGATGAATAGGTAATTATTACCATCAAATATGAGCCTTTTGTATTTATTGCAAATTCTTCTACGCCTTCATTATGGACTAATTCTATAGTCTCTATTCCTAGAAACCATGCCATGTTTGATAATTACAAATTTTTATGTGATCCTTCGAGTCAATTCCTTGCCACAAATTACAAAAATATTTTCCCTCAACATAGACTCAAGCTTACTCAATGTTAGGGAAAGATGTCTACAATTACTTTCACTTGCATTTATCTCAAGTTTATATCTGGAGGTTTAACTGGTCACTTTACTAGACTTGGTCATGATGCATTTGTCTTAATTTTGAATCTACTTTCACCTGATCAATTCAGCTTAGAGTTTTCATTTTCTCGTGGCTCTAG
This sequence comes from Capsicum pubescens, assembly GCA_030864215.1. Taxonomy (NCBI): domain Eukaryota; kingdom Viridiplantae; phylum Streptophyta; class Magnoliopsida; order Solanales; family Solanaceae; genus Capsicum; species Capsicum pubescens. Next base: position 180,799,575 of record CM061546.1, on the reverse strand, counting down.
TTTACTTACTATGTTATTTAGAGTTACAAAAATGTTGTTATTTATAATGCTTTAGGTAACTTTGATCATGATGATTCTATTATTCAACTTTGATAAATGCTTGCAACTGAGTTGATACTATGGGAGGGGGAGAGAAATTTTTATGTTTTTTTTGTGTTGGGTTCTAGTGATGTAATGAAGGAAAAATAAAGAAAACAAAGTGAATTATGTTTTCACTTTAAAGAAGAAGTGTTCTCCCACATTGGTGGGATAAAGAAACTTTCTTATGCTTAAATATAAAAGCATTACTCCATGTTGTTAATACAATCAGAAGCAGACAAGCCTTGTATCATCGTCATTGCGCGGATGCATATGGGCATCTTCTTCCACACATGAACCCGTAGATGCCAATGCAAATTAATTGGAAACTTTATATTTTTGTTTGTGGATTGAATTGCTGGAGCATATGGGCATCTGCTCCAAGACATGGGCCGTTGGTCCAAAATACTGCAACTCTTTATGAACCATTACTTTTTTTCTAAAAAAACAAATTTTAGCTATAAATATATAATTTTTTCTTGGGTACTAGCATGGAATTTGAAGTTAAAAGATTCTCTTTCTTAAAAAAACTCAAGTGTGATTTACTATCATTGATTGAGATCATTCTTCGGTAGAATTTGAGCTACCACTATTCTATTGAAGTGAATCATTTTATTCTGGGAGGATATATTTCATAACATCAGGAACTTGAGATGAATAATCTTCTCAAGGACAAACTGTAAATTTAGTGGACATGATTCTTAATTATATATTCATCTCCTTTTTATTGGTTTACTATTTTTCAAAAATAGTGTGAACTTCATTTGTAGTTCATAGTTGGTTTGAAATTTATTTTTGTTGTTAATAATTTAATTTGAACATATTGTTGAAGTTCATATTTATGAATACCGAGTGTACTTGATTCAACTATTCATATTTTAATTCGAACATATTATTGAATTTCATTGAATAAAATATTTATTTAACAAAATATTTCATAATCTTAAGGAAAGTAATAAAATACTTGTTTAATCTATACCGTGTCTGATTTCGTGGTCACTAAAATCATTAGATTTTCTACTACCTCAGTTTGAAGAACACAAAAACATTGTCAAGAAATTAGATTGGAAATTCGATTTGAAGAATATAAAAACTTTACCAATTCACTATACTCTTTGTATCGATTTCTGGAGATTCTTTTTGAATTAGCTTCTTATCAAAAGAACATAAAAAACTTCATCAGGTTTCAAAGTTCACTCCATTGATGATTTGAAGAACATATAAACTGCATCATGGACTAAAAACAAGTTGTTTGAAGATTAAGTATTTACTATTAGTATTCTGAAATACTAAATTATTTGTCAAATATTGACAGAAAAATGATGAATGAAACTGAACAATAACAGATTAAGTCATGAATAATGTTGTCCCAAAGGCAACCAATATTGCATTACCAAGTTGTTAAGATATTTCTCTAGCAATGGAATTGGAAGAGAAGTCAATTTTTCTAGTGTGATCTTCAAAAATTGACAGCAAATGATGTTCTTGTGGCTGACCATACTTTAAATGCAAAGGTTCACAAGTAGAGATCCTCATGTTCCTGAAGAAAGAGTGTTTGAAAATCTATTTTCTGGTACAGAAGATCACGTTATTCGTCTCAAGATAGAAGATGACAATATGTTGTCTGAGACATCAGTAATGATGGATGCAAATCTACTTAAAGATGATGCTACACATAATAAGAAGAGTAAGAAATCACCCAAACAACAGAAAAAACAAACAAGAATAAGTTCAAAGGAAACTGCTGCAATTGTAGTAAAGTTGGTCATAAAGCTCTAAGTTATCAAGTTATGAAGAAGAAAAAGAAAATAAAATGGATAAACATGGTGGAAGCAACTAAAAAGATTGAAAATATGTGTGCTATTATCGATGAATGCAATTTAGTTGGAAACCTCAATTAATGGTTATTTGATTAGGAGCCACTCGGCATGTAACCGATGATACCTATGATACTGTTGATCCCGAAGAGGTGATCGTCATTGAAAATACTACAACAGCTAAGGTTGAAGGAAGTAGGAAGATATTCCTAAAGATGAATTTCAGTAAGGTGTTGACTCTCAATAATATTCTACATATTCCTATTATTAGGAATAACTTAGTGTCCACAATAATTCTCATTAAAAATAAGTTTATGTGTGCGTTTGTATCAAAGAATGTTGTTTTAAGTAAGAATAAAATGTATGTAGGAAAGATTTACCTTATTGAGAGGCATTACAAATTTGATGTAGTAGTTATTAAAATGATGACACGACCCGAATCAGGGTCTTGTCATAATGAGCATCCCAAGTCTGACCAGGACTGGAGACCACCCTCGATACCCAACCAAACCAACCTACACATATCTTGAGTCAGATGAATTCCAAACGTATATCATGATAGCGTTATTATGTAACCAAAGACTCTGGGATAGGTCTATGACTATGACTACCCAAATGAGTCCAACCGTCTGATACCCAACCGATAACCAATACAAAACCAAATCATAATTCAAACCATAACAATAACCAAACCACGTTCCTAAACATAATATAAAATAATAGAACAGTGAGAAATTTAGTCCAACGATATCATCCCCAATGCCAATGCCAATACTAAGGCTGACACCACTACTGATCCCACCCATTCTAACCCATAGAAGTTCCACAAAGGCGTCTAACCAAAAGAAAATTAATATTCGGTTGGGACATGCCCCCAACCATAGCCAAAACCAATATCCATAAATAAATCAAAGTGTGTAAAAACATCCATGATAATGAAATGAAGCCTTCCTAAATATAGAAGGTCACCACTTCAATCCAGTAACTGATATCGAATTCGAGCACTAAGCATGAAGAGTAGAGTGGTCGGTTCCTTCATTGCATGGGGATATAGCCACCCGAGGATGGGTTAGCGGGTGAATTCTAGCAAGTACTCAGGATAAGGATAAAATAATATCATCCAGTAAAACCAAGTAAACCAACAACAAACATACAAACCATACATATAATATATAAAACCATGTCGGGAAAGGGAATCGGGTTTAGCATGCCTTTAAAACCATTAACCTGGGTATGTAAAGCTTAAACATCATATAACTACCCCCAGGCTATATGGGTCCAGTGTAACCCCCTGAACGAGTCTCGATGTGTATAGCTGGATGAACCTGAGATACCATAAGAGTAGGGGATTCCCAAGTACCCTTCGCTCTCTATGATACATATGTACAATGTACTTAGAGGATTTCCATGTACCTCATAGTATCATATATAGTCACTATGACCAACCCCTCATGTCGGCAAACATGAGTTTCTAGTGTCCATCCATTGGACTCGCACCTTCACGATTAGCTATCACACCCCGCCATTATCTCCCAATTAAAATCATTTCCAACCAACCAAACCATTATTCCATTATTATTAACCAAGGCTATAAGAAGTGGTTCGTCATATCGACTATATCTTGCAAGCTATGTACTTAGTCAACCTTGTAATGTAAAGAGATTCCCATGTACCCATAGATTACATTATAAAGTAAACATGGGCTAATCCCGTGTACCCCACAAGTATTCCATTATTATAATTTCTTTGGGAAATTCTATGTACCCCGCAAGTTGTTCATTACAATGTTTACTTGGGGGATTCCATTGTACCCCATAAGAAGTTCAATTAACCATAACCATGACCACCAAACCATTTTATTTAACCATTCTAAACCATTTATACCATTTAGGGTTCCATTACCAAATCATACCATGCAATAGTTCTATTAAAAGTCAAATAATATAGTAAAAGCATTATCATAGGCATTTTATCAAACATGTTGGGGACATAGTGCTTACAAAACCAAATCCAATTACCAAATAACCATTCCTATGCAACCAATTGTCCAAACCACCATTAAAGCAAGTAAAAACTTAATCATAACATGGAAAAACCATAACCAAGCATTTAATACCAAAACCCCAACATATATTTGAAAATCCCAAAATCATACAATAATCATGCCTTGAAAACATTGTATAAAATATGCCTTTTGTTGGAACTAAAAATGAGGTAAAAGTATCTTGCCTTAGATTGCGTAGATAATGGAGAAAAATGACCAACACAAGCCCCAAATTGATCTCCTTAGTGAAACCGTAGCCTTTCTTTACCCAAAAGACTTAGAGAGTGTTTTCTAAGTGTTAATGAATAGAATAATAGGAAAAATAACCTCCTAAGTGTTATATAAGTCATGGGGTCATAATGGGTTAAGAGGGGAAATGTCTAGATTACCCCCAACTTAACTGCATAAATCCCCGCAGGTGGGTACGTCTCCACCATACTAGTCGTACCCTCCAATACGAGTGGTAGCCGCCACTCGTATCCTAGACCTCTCTTAGACCCCCACACTAGTCAATGTACTACAATGCAAGACAAACTGTATCTAAGGATATAACTAGTACACTCAACCCGTGCCCATAACAAAACAAAAATTAGTTGATACTATCCAACATACGAGTGGGACAATATGACTCGTACCCTATCCCACAACCCACGGTGACCCACTCGTACTCAAATTCAAGTTACTTTACTAAGTCTCAGATTAAGTGAAGGAAAATCCAACTATACGACCCATATCCAACTATACGACTTATACCAACCCAAGTCGTACCCATTCCAGAAACCAATCCAATCCACCAACCAACATTGGTCAGTGTACGACAAAGCCTTACCAACCGTACCCCAGCATATGACCTGTACCCCATAGTCGTATCATGTCCAAAAACCAAAAATCCAAGAAATTTTCCATGGGTCCCCAATCCAGGTTGTTTTAGTCACCCCTCTAGGATCATTCATCCCCGAATGACAGACAAGGTAGGTCAAACACAAGCACGATTCATTTGCATTATCAAATATCAATCCAACCTTTAACCAAGTTAGTAAATAAAGATGTAAGGATCTCTTCTAACCCTTAAATAAGTTTTAAAATCAAGATGTGATCATGTAATACCCCGTATTTTCCTAGCTTAAATTAACCCTCAGTACATGGGTTAACCTATATAAAATTTTCGAAATACCCAGTATTTTTCAGTTTAGAGCCTGCCAATGCATAGGAAATTCAGTTAGCTTTCCAGCGTATTAAATTTCCCCAAATCCAATATCCGGGCGAAGAGTTAGAGTCATTTTCATAAAGCAGTGTGCCAATTTGGCCATTAGCGCATCGCGGAGGCCAGCCAAATAGAAATGGTCACTTTCCAGTGTTCCATCGCGATATTGGCGCATCACACCAAGCCCTCAATTCAAAATTGTGCATTTACTAGTGAAGCTACGCGATGTAACCACGTTGAGGTGAACTTCTAGGTTGCAACCAGTGTGGCAACGCGATACCACTGTGTCGAGCCACCGTGCATTTTTCTAGTTGTCAATTTCCAGAGACACGACGTGATAGCGCCGTATCGTGCCATCATGCCAAATCGGGATTTTTTAGTGAATTTTGAGTTTTAAATCCAAGGGGCTCTTAAGTACTTTTCCCTCACCCCAGTAAGCCTAAACACGTAATTAAGCCCTAAAAGAGCACAAGTTGCTTATTATTTCACTATTTTCTCAAGAATCAAAACATTCTCTCTCAAGAAAACAAACCCTAGCTCCAAGAAATCAAGGTCAATCTCAAGAATTTCTCCAAGAACTTCAAGAATTAACAACCCAAGGTATGTTAAGTGTTAATCTATGGGTTTCTTTCACTCATAGAGTCCACGAATCCATTTTTTAAATTACAAGATTGTTGATTTATGAATTATATGCTTGAAATTGAATTGAATTCATGTTCATGTTATTGTTGGGTCTCAATCTATGATTAAATTACAAGCTTTCATGAAATTAATCATCATATGTGTTGAATTACATGATCTTTATGATAAACCCTTCAATTCGCAAGTTGATTTATGTAACCATAATAATTATATGTGTTGATTATTGTATAACGGAAGCATGCTCCCCATGTGTTTGATAATATGCCTATGTGGATAAAACAGTGCCATTATAGCATGATCGCATGTATTCCCTACTCATGTACAAGTTAATGCATTATAAGTGTTTGATGAAATGCCTCTATGTATAAATTACGATCAAGTGAGTATTGTTATATTATTCAAGATTATGTTATGCCTTTCTTTTATGCTATCGAGTCCTGGAGGTATTTAATACCCAACACTTTAGCTGTGTACCTAGAGCCAGTGTCAGTTATAGAATAGTATTAGTCAGGTCTCAATCAGTAGAATTCATTCAGATATAGAACTCAAGAAAACTCAGTAACTCAGTATCAGTCTAGTCCAGTTCAGTATACTCAGTTCAGTGTCTTTCAGTTAGGAGTAGGATTCAGCACCGAGTGAACCCAAGGAAGGGGGATCTCTTGCCAGTATAGGGTGTGATCCTTAGAATCAATCCTTGCATTCTAGAACTATGTAGCCAGCGTAGGTTGAGACATCAAACCTGCCAGTTGAGGGTTGATGAGGTACTTTACCTGCCAGTAGAGGGTACCATCGTTCTCGTGTAAGGCACCTTCCTGTAGAGGGTGACTCTTCAGTGACTTTACCCGTGTCATGGTACTGAAACCCTTCCAATCGGGGTTTCAAGTTGGACCCCATCTCAGTTATCTTATTTAAGGCATGTCGGTTAGATGATTACCTCCCACAGTCTCAGTTTCATTCTTAAGAATAGAAATCAGTTCAGTTCTATAGAATTAGGACTATCAGATATAGTCAATCATTATTAGTAACTTCAGATATCAGTTACTCAGTATCAAAAATCAGGACTTAGCTTTAGACAAGCTCAGTCACAATATTTATTTATAGGCACAGTAGTGCATACTCACTATTTACAGTAGTATCAGTTATCCATATACTTTCATGTTCAGTTACTCTATATGATTCAGTCAGTTATTATTCATACATATGAACCCTTGTATTCACCTTACCTCATCTAGAATACCAGTATATTCCACATACTGATGAATATTCTTTCTTTGCACTATGATGTCTCATATCATAGGTTCGGATGCTCAAGTTCCCGACCGCGCATAGACTAATTCAGATCTAACTAGCAGTGTCTGAGTTAGTAGTGAGTTCTCATCAATTGAGGATGTTCTATTATTTTAGTTATTTAGTAAATGCAACACTTTCAGTAAATGGAGTCAATTGGGGGATTGTCCCATCAACTCCATTTTCAGACACTTCAGTTTAGAGACTTTTCAGACTAAACTTTCAGATAGTATTCAGATTTATAGATTATTATTATCAGTTGATATTCTTCATCAGTATTTCAGATGTTTTGAACCTTATGACATTTCATCCTATTTTCCGTATTTTATTACATGATTATTATTCAGTGCTCACAGCAGATATCAATCATGGGTTAGCTTGTGGTCCTTTGGGATCGTAAGTACCGTGTAGCGTCTGGGGTACAAACTCGAGGTATTACAGATCAAGAACACATACCTTCCACATGACTATCCAGAGAAAAAAACAAATGCAGATATTTGGACTTTATGTCCGCTTCCGCTTCCCATGTAGCCTCTTCCACTTTATGGTTCCGCCATAGAACCTTACTTGAGGCCACATCCTTAGTCAGTAACTGACAAACCTGTCGATTAAATATCTCAATCAGGATCTCTTCATAAGACAAAGAATCTGAGATATCAAACACTTCCAAGTAAACCACCGAAGAAGGATCACCAAGACACTTCCTCAGCATTGAGACATAAAATACCAGATAAATGGAGCTTAATCTAGAAGGCAACTGCAATTCATATGCCATGTTATCAACCCTCTTCAAAATCATATAAGGACCAACATACCGGGGACTGAGCTTCCTCGTTTTATCGGACCGCATTACTCCCTTCATGGGAGATACCTTTAGGAATACCTTATCCCCAATATGAAACTCCAAGTCTCTGCCCCTTACATCCGTATAGGACTTTTGGTGACTTTGGGAAGCCTTAAGCCTATCCCTAATCACCTTTACCTTTTTCATAGCCTTATAAATCAAATCTGAACCAAACATATCCACCTCACTAAGTTCAAACCACCCAATAGGAGATTTACACCTCCTACCATACAATGCCTCAAAAGAGGTCATACCAAGCTAAAAGCTATTGTTGTGAGTAAACTCTACCAAAGGCAGATGCTCAACCCAATTTCTACCATAATCAATCACGCATGCCCAAAGCATATCCTCCAAGGCCTAAATAGTCCTCTCTCTTATCCGTCCATCTACGAATGAAAAACATTACTTAGACTAACCTTTGTACCCAACCCCTTCTGAAAAGACCACCAGAAGTGAGATGAAAATTGTGGACCACGATCAGAAATAATTGAAATAGGTACCCCATGCTGCTTTACAATCTCCTGAAGGTACAACCTCGTATAGTCCTCAGCCTAAAAGTTAGCATGTACTGACAAAAAGTGAGCGGACTTTTCCATCCTATCCATGATGAACCAAATTCAATCAAATTGATTTCGAGACCGAGGAAGAGCAGTAAAGAAATTCATATTGATTACCTCCCATTTCCATTCCAGTAATTCCATTTCATGATACAACCTGCCAGGCCTCATGTGCTCAACTTTCACTTGTTGACACACTAAACACTTGGCCATAAAATCATCCACATTTATTTTCATACCATTCCACCAATACATCTCGTTGAGATCATGTTATATTTTTGTTGAACCAGGATGAACAACATAGAGCAATTCATGCGTCAGCCAAAATCCTTTATTGCAAACTATCGACATCAGGATCACATAACCGCCCTTGGTATGGTAAAGTACCATCACCACTGATCTCATTGACCATTACCTTTTGCACACCAATATCACTCTTGATTTTCATCAAGACAGGATCCAACAATTGCTTCTCCTTAATCTCTGCACCAAAAGGCGACCGAACCACCTCCTGTACCATCACACCCCCATCATTGGAGCCCAAGAGATGAACTCTAAGATTATCCAAACAGTGAATATCCTTCACTAATTCTTGCTTTCCTTTATCCACATGAGATAAACTCTCTATGGACAACCTGCTAAGAGCATCGGCAACAACATTAGCTTTACCTGGATGTTAGTAAAGACACCTATCATAGTACTTGAGAAGCTCCAACCATCTTCTTTTCCTGAAATTTAGCTCTTTTTGAATGAATAAATACTGCAGACTCTTATGATCAGAAAAGATGTCCACGTGTACTCCATATAAATAATCCCGCCAGATTTTCAAAGAAAAGACCACCGCTAAAAGTTCCAAATCATGAGTAGGATAATTCTTCTCATGTACCTTCAGCTGCCTAGAAGCATAGGCTGTCAACTTCCTATGCTGCATCAAAACTCAACCAAGTCCCACCCGAGATGCATCACAATAAAAAACAAACCCCTTATTACCTTTAGTAAATGTCAAAATCAAAGCCAAAGTTAGCTTATCCTTAAGCTTCTCAAAACTCCCCTCACAAGCATCCGACCAAGAAAACCTTGCTTTTTTCTGAGTCAACTTAGTCAAAAGGGAAGCTATCATTGAAAAGCTTTCCACAAACTGCCTATAATACCTAGCCAAACCTAAGAAACACCAAATGTCGGTTAGATTCGTAAGTCTAGGACACTTTTTAACCACAAACACATTTGCAAATCCACCATTATCCCCTCATTAAAAATAATATGACCAAGAAAAGTTATAGTGTTCAACCAAAACTCACACTTGGAGAACTTGGCATACAACTGCTGCTCTTTCAAGGTCTGCAACACCACACGGAGGTGATTAACATAATCCACCTCATTCTTAGAATACACAAAGATGTCATCAATGAACACAATGACAAAAAGATCTAGAAACTTCCTAAAAACCATGTTCATCGAATCCATAAATGCCGCGAGACATTTGTCAAATCGAATAACATAACCAGGAACTTAAAGTGCCCATACCGATTACAAAAAGTATTCTTAGGGATATCCTCCTCCCTAATCTTAAGCTGATGATACCCAGACCAAAGATTTATCTTAGAAAAAAATTTAGCATAGTGCAACTGATTTAATAAGTCATCTATTCTTGAAAGAGGATACTTGTTCTTAATTGTTACCTTATTCAACTACCTATATTCAATGCACATCCGAAGGTAACCATCCTTCTTGCGCATGAATAAAACTGGTGCACCCTAAGGGGATACACTAGGACAAATAAACCCTTTATCCAAAAGATCCTTAAGTTGATCCTTCAGTTTCCTCAACTCAGCTAGAGTCATTCTATAAGGAGGAATAGATATTGGACGAGTGTTTGAAACTAAATCAATACCAAACTCAATCTCCCTATTCCGAGAAACACCCAGAAGATCATCCAAAAAGACTTCAGGAAACTTATTTACTACCGAAATTGAATGTATAGAAAGACCTTCCAAGTTAGAATCTTTAACCCAGACCAAGTGATAGGGACAACCTTTGGAGATTAATCTCTGAGCTATAAGATAAGAAATAACATTCCCCTAGGAGCTAGGGAACCATCCTCTCACTCTATAACCGGATTACAAGGGAATCTAAAGATAACCTTATAGGTCCGACAATCTAAGAACGTGTAACAAGAGTGTAATCAACCCATCCCCAGAAAAATACCAAAATCCACCATATCCAGTTCAAATAAATCCACCAAAGTATTTCTACTACCAATAGATACCACACACTCCCTATAGACTCTCTTAGCAACCACAGAGTCTTCTACTGGGGTAGAAATAGAAACAAAATCTAAAATAATCTCAGGATCAAAACCAAAATACACAGTCATAAATGGGGTCACATAAGAAAGAGTGGACCCTAGATCAAGCAAATAATACATGCCATGATAATAGAGTTGTAACATATAAGTCACGACATTTGGTGAAGCCTCAGATTTCTCTCGAGTAGTTAGAGAATATAACCTATTCCGACCTGCACCAATACAAAAAACAGAAACAGATGCAGAAGCAACATCTTTTCGTGTAAGAGCAGAAGATGAAGCAATCAGAGCCTTACTCGCTTTCGAAGAACCCTCACCAACTGGACAGTTCCTGAGCATATGGCCTGGCTGGCCACATTTAAAACATTTGTGCTTTCATTCATCATAAAATCCCCAATGAAGACGACCACAGAACCCACAAGGAGGGCATGAAGAAGTCGATTGAGCCCTACTCGCCTGAGATTAGGCACCCTATGCCCAAAAATTATTGCCAACCTACTGACGCCTATCCCTCAACTATTTTAGGTAAGAAACACTAGTAGTAGAAAAGGAACCAGAACTTCTCCACTTCTTCTTTGGCCACATACTACCATCCTAACCGCTATGCTACTGAGCACCACCTTGCTCAGAGAACTTGCTCCTCTTAACTTGCCTTTCCCCGAACTCCACCTATTTCCTATTTTTCTCCTCCTCCTACTGCATGTGAACAACTAACCTCAAAATATCCATATCCTTGATCAGCAATGCAGTCTAGATTTTAAGGATAAAATCTCAAGATAGCCCCGAAGTGAACTTTCTTATCCTTGCCCTTATATCGGACACCATGTCCAGAGAATATCTTGACATTTGATGAAATTTCAAGGAATATTTCTTTACTGATATTTTTTCTTGCTTAAGATTCACAAATTTCTCCATCTTTGCTTCCTTTAGCTCCTAAGGAAAGAAGCGATCCAAAAAAGCATTTGAGAAAGTCTCCCATAAGGATAACTTCTCAACATCACCTCTATCCCTATCCCACTTTTCATATCACTGGTACACAAAATCCTTGCGATGAGAAGCTATAAAATTTACCCCTTCTAGATTTATGGCCTGTATTACCCTAAATATTTTCTCTATTTCATCCAAGAAACCTTGAGGATCCTCCTCTACCTTTACGTCAGTAAGAGTAGGAGGATTCATCTTTATCAATTGGACAACCCTTGTGGCCTCAGTAGATGGAACACCATATGCATCCCACTCAGCTTGAGTAACAACCAATTAAGCAATAATATGATTGCATGATAATATTCTGCATTAGTCACCTCACCCTGAGGAGGACTAGTAGAAATTAGTGAAACTCCAGAAATATCAGGGACTGGACCCCTAGACTGAGTATGGATCCCTTGAGTAGTAAGTTTTGCTTCAACATTGTCACTAGTTTGGAAAGAAGAGTTACCTTGCATCTCAGATCATTGAGGCATGACCTGAAAAGCGAATAAAATAAGATTAGAAAGAACCTTAGACCTTGTAGCTTGAAAATAGAATACCAAGAGAGTGAAACATTCCTAAATGCCTTGTAGCCTTTCCCTTATGAGTGTGGCACACTACACACCCTTAAAAAACCTCTACTAGACATGACTTTGTTCACTCCCAATTGACCATGAACCTAAATCTCTGATACCAACTTGAAATGACCCAAACTAGGGCCTTGTCGTAATAGGCATCCCATGTCCAACCAGAACTGGAGACCACCCCCAATACCCAACCCAACCAACCTATGCATATCCTAAGTCAGATGAATTCCAAACGTATAAAAAGATAGCATTATTGTGTAACCCAAGACTCTGGGATAGGTTTATTATCGTGACTACCCAAATGAGTTCAACTATCCGATACCCAAACAATAACCAATACCAAATAAAAGCATAATCCAAACCATAACAACAACTAAACCAAGTTCCATAAGATAATATAAAAGGATGGAATACTGACAAATTTAGTCCAACGATATAAGCCCTAATGCCAATGCCAATACTAAGGCTGATACCACTACCGATACTGTCTATACCAACCCATAGCCATTCCATAAAACCCTCTAACAAAAAGAAAGCTAATATCCGATTGGGACATGCCCCCAACCATAGCCAAAACCATTATCCATAAAAAAACCAAAGTATGTAAAAACATCCATGAACATGAAATGAAGCCTTTCAAAATATGAAAACTCACCACTTCAATCTAGTAGCTAATCCTTAATCCGAGTATTAAGAAAGATGATTAGAATATTCGATCTCTACATCACGTGGGGATACACCCACCCGAGGACAGGTTAGCGGGGGAATGCTAGCAAGTACTTAAGATAAAGATAAAATAATCCCATCCAGTAAAACTAAGAAAACTAACCACATACATACAAATGATACATATAATAAATAAAACTATGTCGAGAATGAAAATCAGTCTTAGCATGCCTTTGAAACCATTAACCTAGTTATGTGAAGCTTAACCATCCTAAAACCATCCACGGGCTATATGGGTCTAGTGTAAGCTCCTGAATGGGCCCCAATACGTGTAGCTGGATGAACCAGAGAAACCATAAGAGTAGGGGATTTCCAAGTACCCTTCGCTCTCCATTATACATATGTACAATGTACTTAGAGGATTTCCATGTACCTCATAGTATTATATATGGTCGCTATGACCAACCCCACATGTCGGCAAACATGAGTTTCTAGTGTCCATCTATTGGACTCACACTTTCACCATTAGCTATCACACCCTGCCATTAAAACCATTTCCAACCAACCAAACCATTATTCCATTATTATTAACCAAGCCTATAAGAAGTGGTTCGTCATACCGACTATAGCTTGCAAGCAATGTCCTTAGTTAACCTTGTAATGTAATGAGATTCCTACGTACCTATAGATTACATTATAAAGTAAACTTGGGGGAATCCTGTGTACCCTACAAGTATTCCATTATTATAATTGCTTGGGAAAATCCCATGTACCCCGCAAATTGTTCATCACCATGTTTACTTGGGGGATTCCATTGTACATCACAAAAAATTCAATTAACCATAACCATGAATGGTAAACTATTCCATTTAACCATTCCAAACCATTTATACCATTTAGAGTTCCATTACCAAACCATACCATGCAATAGTTCCATTAAAAGTCCAATAATATAGTAAAAGCATTATCATACAAATTTTATCTAACTTGCTAGGGACATAGTATTTCCAAAACCAAATCCAATTACCAATTAACCATTTCCATGTAACCAATTGTCCAAACCACCATTAATGAATGGAAACACATAATGAAAATATGGGAAAACCATAACCAAGCATTTAATACCAAAACCCAACATATATTTGAAAACCCCAAAATCATACAATAATCATGCCATGAAAACATTGTATAAATCATGCCTTTAGTTGGAAATAACAATGAGGGAAAAGCATCTTGCCTTAGATTGAGTAAATAATGGAGAGAAATCACCAACATAAGCCCCAAATTGATCACCATAGTGAAACCCTAGCCTTCTTTTACCCAAAAGCCTTAGAAAGGATTAGAGAGTGTTTTCTAAGTGTTAATGAATAGAATAATAGGGAAAATAACCTCCCAAGTGTGAGATAAGTCATGGGGTCATAATGGTTTAAGAGGGGAAATTTCCAAATTACTATAAACTTAACTGCATAAATCCCCGCAGGTGGGTACGACTCCATCATACTAGTCATACCCTCCAATATGAGTGGTACCCACCACTCGTATCCTAGGCCTCCCTTAGAACCCCATACTTGTCAACATACAACCATGCAAGAAAAACTGTATCTAAGGATATGACTAGTACCCTTAACCCATACCCATAATAGAACCAATAGGAGTTGAGACTGTCCAACATATGAGTGCGACAATATGACTTATGCCTTATCTGACGACCCATGATGAGCCACTCGTACTCAGATTTAAGTTACTTTACTAAGTCTAAGATTAAGTGAAGGAAACCAAACCATACGACCTATATTCGACCATACGGATTGTACCAACCCAAGTAATACCCATTCCAAAACCAATCCAACCCACTAACCAATACTACTTAGTGTACGACCAAGTCTTACCAACCGTACCCTAGCATACGACTTGTACCCCATAGTATTATCTTGTCCAGAAATAAAAAATCCAAGAAATTTTCTAAGGGTCCCAAATCCAGGGTGTTTCAAATGAATAAAGTCGATGCTTCTTCTTACTTACTTAATTCTAATAATTAGTGGCATGGTCATTTAGGACATGTCAATTACAAAATTTTGCGAAAGCTGATTAATTAAGAAGTTTTGCCTAACTTTGAATACAATAAATCAAGATGTCAAACAAGTGTTGAATCTAAGTATGCTAAGAATTCTTATAATTCTATTGAAAGGAATTCCAATCCTTTAGATTTGATTGACATTGATATTTGTGATATGAAGTCACCTTCATCTCGTGGTGGGAAAAAGCATTTTATAACCTTGGTTGACAATTGCACTACATATTATTATGTTTATTTATTTAATTGTAAGTATGAAATAATAGGAGTATTTAGGCAATATAAAATGAAAGTTTAAAATTAGTTGAATAAAAAGATAAAAATAGTAAGAAAGCATTGGAATGCAGAGCATGAGTCTTTTTTTGAAGAGATACATTTAGAACTAGAATTGTCCATCAAACTATTGCCCCTTACTTATCTCGATGTCACAACCTAATTTCGTGAGTCGTGATGTCACCTAATATACCCCACCTATAAGTAAGGCAAATTGTAGCCCAAAA
Source organism: Capsicum pubescens (assembly GCA_030864215.1). Classification (NCBI taxonomy): domain Eukaryota; kingdom Viridiplantae; phylum Streptophyta; class Magnoliopsida; order Solanales; family Solanaceae; genus Capsicum; species Capsicum pubescens. The sequence continues at coordinate 180,784,004 of CM061546.1, read as the reverse complement.
CTAAGGAATGGGCTAGTTGATGGAAAATGGAAAAAAACGCGGGAAATATGCATGTAAACGAATTACATAGCATAAATCATAAGAATAATAAGAGTAACATCATCTTATGACCTAGTAAGGTCGGTTCAAGAGTCTCTAAACAAAAGAATAGGAATACTATCAAGTCAAATACACAACAATCTCAAAATAAAAAGACCATCCAAAAATAGAAGATGGAGAATAGGTCAACGCTGGCTACGGGAGCTTACCCTATCTTGGAACTCTAATTTTCACCAAGGAATTTGTTGCTCTTGGTGGATTGCTTACTTATAGGGTAGATTAGATGTCAACCTATGATGACACCCTTTGTTACTATTAGACAAATTCTCCTTTAGTTTTCTTCTTATTCTTTTCTATAATGCCCATTCTAGGATGAGTTAGAAAAGGAATTCCTAATTCTTACATGGATGAGACTAGCACAATCTCAATGTCAACTGCGGTAACTATTACTCAGATCTACACTAAAAAGGTACAGAAGTGTAGTATGGGTACTCAACAAGGCATCGGCTGATAGAGCTAAATCATAATATAAATTCAATAAAATGTGAGATAAATAAGCTAAGTCAAGGGAAAGCGGAAACCTAGAATAATCTCCATACTAAAAGTTAACAATCAGAATAGGCAACAATAAATTGAACACAACTATATCTAACATAACAAGGCCCCAGAAGCCCAAAAGATGCAACAAGTAAAAACCCAATAGGCCCCTCATAAGCTTGATGGATGCAATCATAAAAAAGTAATAACAGTGATTACACTAACTCTCCAACCCTCCAAGCCATAACCATAGATATTTTCATACCATAAACACTAGACTCCAAATGGTTCCATGGCCATCATAAATAACCTCTTAATGTTACACTCGAATCAGAAATAGTATCTCATGTTCTGAACTTAGATTCGAAACTAATATCATGAATACCAGACTTGAACTGCATGTAAAACCATCATAGATATCGGACTTGAATAGAAACTAATATAACAAATCACCGTACATTAACAGGTCTTATCATCTCCCAAGAACAAATTCAAAATAAATCCTCATATACCTAAGGTCTCCTCGGGCTTAAGAATATAATTAAAATAATACATAAAGGTCTATTGAGTCTATAAAGAGGTAATAGTACCCTTGGCCTAAGGTGGGATAGAGGGGCCTACTCTAACCTCGAGGATCCATTCTAAGGCAATTTCTACACCGAACTAGTCTAAGGAGACAAATCCCACTACAAGGTACTAATTAAGCCTCATGGCACCCTAAGATAGAAATTCTACCTAAGGAACGAGTAGTTAAGTCAGATACACCTAATTACAGTTCCTTAATCGACTAAATAATTTACTTTTGAAAAATACACCACCAAGACCTAATTCTATCTCAAAACTTGCATAATACCATATCGATACTATAATTAAGATTAATCTAAGAGTAAAGTAAGCCTAGCCTACATAGATGCCCAAAAAGACTGATAAAGTATGCTAAATGGGCAACTTCCCATGTCGAGAAGCTTTAGTACAATGTCATGCTATCAAATTAGTATTTTTTGAAATATTACCAAAATAATGATACCCATGTTGCAGTTTATGCTTTGGGTCCAAAATAAAGTAAAAATCCCATGTGGAGCCCGCTTGCAGAATTGCACTTTTAAAATCGTAAACACATCTCTTAATGTTCAAGGACCAATTACCTTTAAAATTGGGTAAATTATTAGCTCAAATGAAACCACAATCTACTCAACAAGGAACTAGGAATTTGTGACTAAATTCAAAAATTAAACGATGAATTAGACGGAAACTTACATGGATTTCAACAAGGAAATGGTTATGAACACCCAAAAATCTCCCAATGATCACTATCAAAATTTTCCATAGTCTCTAGTTCTTTAATCCTCACGAGACTCATGAAAAATGCGATATAATCGAGTAAAGGGATGAATTTAATGCCCTCACAGGTGCCGATTATGTTGCCACTTGATCGATTAAGAAATCACCGCTAAACCAATCTATGGATGGCTAAATTTATCCTCGCCTCATGGTTGAACTCCGTTAAAGTGATCAAGATGTCGCTTAAGCGACGTCTGCTATAGAGGACTACATTTGCTTAAGAGACCTCAATAGAAAAGCCTTGATCACTAAAGCGACCAGTTGGCCGCTAAAGCGACCAATTGGACACTAAAGCGACTAATTTCCCAATTAAGAAACCTCTGCTAAAGTGACAAAAGGTCTTCTTTTAGCGGATGCATCAATTGAGTGATACATCAATTGAAACTTGAAATTTTCCAAGTTTTGATCAACCCCTCGAGATTCATTCAAAATTATGTGAACACAATCGAACTATGCTACCCTATAAAATTTGATATTTTAGACTCAATGGTGCCATCAAAATTTCCATCTAGGGTCATTTAGATGAAATTTGGGTCGTAAGGTCCAGTTTTACCAAATTTTGGCAAGTAACCCGAAATGAGTTTGAAAGTCTTGGGACTCAAACCAAGGTTGCCCTAGCCTAGTTTGACGCTTTGGATCTGATGAAACTATCAAAATTTAAATAAAAGGTCATTAACTTGAAGTTTATAATAGACATTCCAACTAGTGATGAAGTCAAAATCGGGAATTAACTTTTAAAACCAAACGAACAACCCGATAACTGAACTGTCAATTCTAGCAAGGTATAAATGACTTTGGGTAGCTATAGGAAAGCTGTTATCAATGAAAATGTATGAAAAGGTAGAAAATGACCTAGAGGGTCATCACTATATCCACTACAAAAATGACTTTAAACCACAAAAGTAAAGGGTTAGGAAATACCTGAAGGCTCGAATAGGTGGGATATTGGTATCACATCTAGCTCTTGATCTCTAAGTAGCCTCCTTTACTGGGTGGTATCTCCACTAAAACTTAACTACATGAATTTCCCTAGAGTGAGATCTCTTGACATCCCTAGCTAATATGAGAACCGACTCATTTACAAAGGTCAACCTCTCATCTAACTAAATCGTGTCCCACCAAAGCACATGTGACTCATCAGGGATGTAAACTACAACATAAGAATATGGAAAATTGTATGAACAATAAGAAAATCTAGGGGCAAGGCAACTCATAAGCCACATCTTTAATGGTGCAAAAAATCTCAAAAGGTCCAATATATCAAAGATTGTGCTTACTCCTTCCTCCTAAACCTCATCATGCCTTCATAAGTGATACTCAAAAGAATGCCCACTCTTCAACTCCAAACCTTAAGGCACAAAGTCTATGATATGCATATGCCTTCTATCTACTATGAACTACCCTCATCCAATCCTAAATCACGCTGATAATATCTAATGACTCTTCAAGCGAGTTAGTACCACAGGGCCTAGCCTCAAGGGTCTCGAACCAACTTATTGGAGATAAAAAATGCTTACCACATAGTGCCTCAAATACTGCCATCTCAATACTCAAATATTAGTTGTTTATATATGCAAACTCCACCAATGCGAAGTGCTACTCCCACTGACCTATGAAATCCACACAGGATCGGAGCATATCCTCAAGAACCTGAATAGTCTACTTTGATTGACCGTCGATCTGAGTGAGAAAGGCTATGCTAAGACCCACTTGAGTACCCAGCTCCTTTTGAAAATCTCTCCAAAATCTAGAGGGGAATACAGAGCCCAGCCTAAAATAATAGATACATGCACTCCATGTCGACCAGCTATCTCATGAACATAGATATAAGATAACCTCTCAGCACTAAAGGACATCTGAATATGAAGGAAATACACAAATTTGATTATTTGATCTATAATGACCCAAATGCCATCAGAACTATAGGAGGTATGAGTCAACCCACTAATAAAATCTATGGTGATCCGCTCCCACTTCCACTTAGGAATGGAAATCTTGGAATTAGTCTACTAGGACTTTGATGCTTTGCCTTCACCTTCTGGAAACATAGGCAATGAGCTACAAAATCTACAACATCACCCTTCATGCCACTTCACCAGTAGTGCTGACTCAAATCCCTATACATCTTAGCTGTATTAGAATGAATAAAGTATCTAGAGATGTAAGCCTCACACAATATCAACTAAATCAAGTAATCAACCCTCAGAATACAAATTCAACAATCATATCTCATAATACCCTAAGAATCTATTGTATCCCTCCTATACTCACCCTTTAGAACCTAATCATAAATGACACAAATTCCTTTATACTTAAACTGACAGCTCTAAATCCTCTCAAATAAGGTATACCTAGCCTCCACAATAGCAAGAATCATCATGGAGTTTGAAATATCAAGTCACGCTATAAAGTTGGCTAAGTACTGGATGTCCATACTAATAGACTTGTAAAACCAAAATATAAGACAAGCTACCCATACTCGCTGCCTTTTGGATCAAGGATTCTACTACCATGTTCACCTTTCTCAGATGGTATAAAATAGAGATTTCATAATCCTTCATCAACTCTCTAATGACCCTTAAGGTCATTTTTCATATATCTGTATATTTTCACTGTTAGAGCCTTTCATAGCTTTCCCAAGTTATTTATGATTTGCTAAGATTGATAGTTTGGTCATCGAGGAGTCCATTTAGTTTTTAGAGCCAATTCTTTTTTTGAAGCCTTTGCTGGTTCCAAATGGCCATCGAGAAAAATAATTAATCAAACAACCTCGTATGCCAATTTCGTCTATTCCAATATCTTTAAAATATCAATTTTAGGTTGGATGGACTCTTGGTTCAGTCTAAATGAACCCGATCTTATTTCAACCTATTGGTCAGAATATTAAGAAAATGAAATATGGGTGTGGTACCCACTTTTAATCAAAACGACCTCAAATGGAAATTTTAATATGCCATTGAGATTAAAATGTTGAATTTGGTATGGTAGCATAGTTTTTTTGCATATACGGGATTTCAAATGAATCTCGAGGGGTTAACAAAGACTTGCCAAATTTCTAAGTCTTAGTTTTATCTGGTGCATACGCTAATAGTGAGGAAGGGGCTGCGATCATAATACCATTGGCAGGAACTAATTTCTATGATTGTGGTGCTATGTTGAGATAGCGATTTACACTAAAAGCCTCAAGATGTGGAAATCACGAGGGTTGGGTCGTGATAGCAACTCGCGAGCACCTAAGAAGGGTATAATACCATATTTTAACTCATTTTTCCCATTCTTTCATCCATTCTCAAGAGACTAAAACCCTAAATTTTTGGGAAAGCTTAGGTTAACTCTTGTGGGTGATTTAAAAGCTTGGGTAACAACTGTTTACACAGTTTTCCTTTGAATTATTGCTAAGATTTCTCTAATTTCATGGTGAGTTTTCTCATTTCTTGTTCAAAATACCTAGAACATGGTGTCTTGATTCTACCAATAATTTAGCTTAAATTTCACCCATTTTTAGGGTAATTAGTCCTTGAGAATGAGGGAATGTTTTGAATAATTTTAGACACAAAGAATAATAGTGAAATATCAATATCATCATTCTCGGGTTAATGAGTAGATTATGGTTTTGATAGTGCGAAACCTTGCAGAAGATTCACAGAAGAAAAAATCAGTGATTTAGCAGATTCTTCGAGATTTCTTCCGTGTCCAGGTAGGCTAGGCTTCACCCTCCTTATAGATTTTGCTAGATCATAGTATGTTTATTATATCTTGTTAGATTTGGGCTGGGTTTTAGGTGTTGGAGATATGATTTGAAATACTTTAGTTAGTTTATCTGTTTAGGCTATTTGAAAATCATAATTTAGGTGCTTTAGCTTTGTTTCTTAGGTCATTGGTAGAATTTCTATATTAGATATAATTAAGGCTTGTTTGACATCTAAAAGTGGAATTGGATACCTTAACCAAGATCGAGGTAGATTTTTATTGATAATGAATATTGGGGTTTTGAAGTGGGCTTTAACACACCGTAGGCCAAGACTTGAACTAGTATTGGTAGACTTTTATATGATTTTTATGCGTCTTAAAATACTTGTTAAGGTGATATTGAGGAGAATTAATACATAATGGTCATGATGGTTGGGTATTGGGAGTTGATGCTAAATACGAAAGGACCCGATAGTTATGATGTTGATTATTAATGTAATATTGATTATCCTATTGATATATATATATATGATTACCCAGTCGAGTCCGGATAATGATGATGATATGATGATATATGATTACCGATTTGATTCTGTATATTGATGACATGTATACCTAGTTCAAGATCAGAAGATTATATTGATATTATTATATGATTACAGGTTTGAGTTTCGATATTTCTATGATATTAATCATGATAGTGGTGATATGACATTGATGATATTGGTTTTGGAGAATAATATTAATGATATATGCATCCATTTCAAGTTCGAAAGTGGGAATTGTTATATTGTGGCATGATATGGATTATTTATGATTGTACCTTGAGAGTTAGTAAATGATGGTTGTTCGGGTTATATTATCTTTGTGTGTACCCTCCAGGGTTATAAGGGCCTGCATTTTGTTATTTACTTTTATGCACTTATTGGGTTATGGGGAAAATTTTGTAGTTATAGATTCATGGGTTTGATCCTTTATGTTATGTTATTATTTTGAGTATTTACTCATTTATGTACAATGATTTTGGAGTTGATTTAGATTTGTCTCTATCTTGACTTCGTTATGTTATCTTACATTTTATCATATTTATATCATGACTTAGCTCAGTCGACCGATGATGCCTAATGAGTACCAGTGGTTTTTGTACTCATACTACACTTTTGTACCTTTTTGGTGCAGATCTGAGTACTAGTTGCCAATGTTGATTTGAGGATTGTGTTGTGTTGGATTTCAAGGTCAGGGTGAGCTCTTGAAGTTGGAGTTTCCCCATTTCCTTTTATCTATCTATGTCTAGTCTTTAGTTTCAAGATAAGATAGTATTGACTATTTTAGAGTTGGGTTGTATTTATAGTAGCTCTTGTACGGGCTATACCAAGTCGTGGGATGGTTTTATATATTATGGCTACCTTTATACTATTTCTATTGCCCTGCTTATTTATTGTGTCAAATTGTCTAATTCGCCCTTTTAAGGCAATTTCCACCAAGTTAACCCATTGCGAACATCTCCAGGTTATGGTTTGGCTTACCTACCAGCGGTGTTTAGTAGGTACCATCATGACTCATAAATTTGGTCATGACAAATTTCATCCATCTATGCTTCCTAGAATTATGATCTCTCTGAGTCATAAGATGTTGAAGACTACGATGATCAATGTAGAAGTTACAATGAATGTCATACAAATACTGCCTCAAAATCTTAAGCACGAAAACTACTGTCGCCAACTCCAAATCTAGAGTGAGGTAGTTGCACTCATGCACCGTCAACTGCCTCTATGCATAAGCAATAACTCGACCCTGCTACATAAAAAACAAGCCAAACCCATACCAAAAGAATCACAATACATGTTAAATCCCTTTCCCTCAATAGGAAGAGCTAATATAATAGCAGAAGTGAGAAAATCCTTGATTTTCTAAAGTTTTGACTCACACTCCTCAGACCACTGGAAAGAAACCTCCTTTCGGGTTGATCTGGTCATCAGTACTGCAATGGTAGCAAACTACTCAATGAATTTCTTATAGTAACTAACCATAAAAATAAAGCTACAAACCTCGAACGAAGATGTAGGTCTAACCTAATATCGTGTATCCTCAATCTTCACTAAATCCACCATAATCCCATCCTCAGACACCACGTGTCCTAGGAATGTAACAGACTCGAGCTAGAGCTCACAATTTGAGAGTCTATCAAAAAGCCAATGTTCCCTAAAAGTCTAGAGCATAATCCTCAAATACTGCTTATACTCCTCTCTACTCGTTGAATACATAAGAATGTTATCGATGAACAAAATCATAAAAGAGTCCCTATAAAGTCTAAACACACAACTCATAATATCCATGAATGCTAATCAGGCATTGGTCAACCCAAAAGACATCACCAAGAACTCATAATATCCATAGAGAGTCCAAAAGTCTACCTTTGAGATGTCCTCAACCCAAATCCTCAATAATGGTAATCAGATCTCAAGTCAATCTTAAAGAACACTGCTTCTCCCTGAAACTGGTCATACAAGTCATCAATACGAGGCATAGGATATCTATTATTCACTGTCACCTTATTGCACTGTTTGTAATTTATGCACATACGCAAGTAACCATACTTTTTCTATATAAACAAGATGAGAGAACCCCAAGGAGAAACACTAAGCCTAATAAAACCTTTACCATGAGATCCTGAAGTTGAGAATTTCGCTCCTTAAGCTCAGCAGGAGACATATGGTAAGGTGCCATAGAAATAGATCGAGTGACCGACTCAATATCACGTTCAGGAGCAAGACCAAGTAGATATATAGGAAAAACATCAAGAAATACACAGACTATAAGAACAGAGTCAAGAAAAAGACTCTCTACACTAACATCACAAATATAAGCAAGATAAGACTCACAACCCCTTGATATAAGTCTTCTATCCCTAATATAACAAATAATACCCATCGGTGCGTGACTAATAGATCCCTACTACACAATTGAGGGTATGCTAGGCATTGAAAAGGTAACGGTCTTGGAGAAATAATCCAAGACCATATGATAGAGGGATACTAGTCCATGCCTAGAATCACATTAAAATACACCATTTCTAATATGATAAGATCAACTTGAGTATAAACTCTTGAACAATCGTAACATATGATCTATAAGCCTAATCCACTACTAAAGAATCACCCATGGGAGTATTAACACATAATATCACAAATAAAGAATCCTAAGATAACTCAAACCGCCGATGCATAATATGTAGAAGCATAAGAATAAGTGGATCCCGTATCAAGTAAAATGAAAGTCAGATAATGGCACACTAACATCGTACCTATAATAACAATATCCAAAGACCCTACCTTTGATATACATGGTAAAACATATAAATGACCTCGCCCACCACCTAGTTGGGTACTTGACCGATCAGCTATTCTACTTGCTTTAGGACCTCTACGAAACCTTGGGGACTACTATATAATCCTAAATACCACCTCTAGCTAGGGAAACACTACTATAATAAATAGAACACTCTACACTACAGTCACAATTACCTCATGTCGAGGATAATCTCTAGAAAAATAGACAAAGACCCCACACTTATAACACACCCCTTGTACTGAACCCTATCTAAAATATTTGGCAGACCCAAATAGCCACCTCAGCTAGAAAACCCCTGATATGCATCTGTTAAAGCTTGACTGCTACTCTTTCCAAGATAGTCACTGTAGCTAGACTAATCTCCATAAAAAATTTAAAGTACAATATGAATGGGACTACTAGATTAACCCTGATGCTGATAAGACTGGCATGGTGGGTAACTACCCTGAGAACCATTGTCTCAGAACTGTGATCCACTCCGACTTCCACTGAAACTATACTAGTAAGGTGACCTCTTATCGTGTCCCCCTTGTTCCTCCCAATTATCTCCTCCCTGATCTATGCATGATCAGAAACATAAATAAAAGATCTACTAACACCAACCCAACTCTAAGTAGCCATGTGAAGAGGAAGTCTTAATCTCTTTATAAAACATCAAATCTGCTCATGCTCGGTCTTTAAAATAGATGCAATATTCCTGGACAACTTATAATATCAAGCCTTATATTCCAAAATAGTCATAAATCCCTACTCTAATCTAGATGACTGATCTCTTAGGCAGTCTCTAATGATACAAGGCATATACATCTCTAAGAAAACCTTGGAGAATTGAGTTCATGTCAAAAGGGAAGTTCTAGTTGTCCTGGAATGAAAATAACATTTCCACATATGTAGAGCCCCCAAATCTAATTGAAAAGTAGTATATTCAACCCCACGTGTCTTAATAAGGCCCAAATTATGGAGCCTATTCTCAGAAGCAATCAAGAACTCATATGCATCCTCGCCTACTTTCCTAAAAAATCTAGCAGGATTCAATAGCATGTATCTACATAACAACTTCTGATCCTCAACAGACATAGCAAACTAGGAGACTACCGACTGAGCAACTACTAATATTAGAGATATTTTAACTCTGGGATCCACAACTATAGGTTGTGCCCCTTCCTTAATGCCACTCTAGACCGCAAAGTTATCACCATCAGATGGTGCACCACCAGCTAAACCCAATAACTGAATCAAAACATCTTCGAGTAGCGATGAAAAAAATAAACCAAGGTAGAACCTGGGCTACCCCCTTTACCACTACTAGCTAGGATAGAGAAAAATCTAGTGTAGAGTAGGAATAGGGTTTGGTGAAGGCTGTCTATCCACATATCGACATGGGGTTACGGCTCTCGCCTTCCCCAACCTCTATGACATCTACATCCTCTAGCAAGGATCCCTAGTCTCTAACTTAGGTTCCTTAGATATAGCAGTAGTAGCATGTGTCCTAGCCATCTATGAAAGAGTGAAACCAAATAAATCTTATAAACCAACACTGAATCTTAGCATTAAATAAGTGAAAGAAGTGAAGATCTTATAAGAATTTCCTAAACTTTCTAAAGATAAGAAACAAACGTCGTTGTTCTGATCAGAGGGACTCTACTAGACATTTGCTTTTATACTAACAATACCAATGAACCTAGTCTCTAATGCCAATTTGACACGACCCAATTTCATGAGCCACGATGGTACCTATTATACCCCAAAAATAAGTAAACCAAACTGTAGCTCAAAACTATAAGTATGGACTAGTTGGTGGAAAATAGCATAAAATATCTAGAATATGCATGTAAATGAATTACAAGACATAAATAAAAAGAATAATAGAATAGATGAAGAGAAAAAATACAACACCCAGATTTTTATCCCTAGAAAAATTTGGAGTTTTGAACTCATTGTCCTGAATACGACTCTTCCTACAAGTCGTAGGGTATCTTGAACGGTTATAGGACACAAATCGTGGGGTGGATAGGAAGTGTTTCTCGAGTTACTGCCATGGTGACAAATTGAGGCCACGAGTCATTAAGACACATTACAATTAATATAGGCCCCTTCTATATCCAAACCAGTATGATGCCCAAGGTGTTCTTCTTTGAGTACGACTAGACTCCATGAGTCATAATGACTCTATACGAGTTGTAAGGTACCAATCAAAAGGGTTACCTGTGTGTACCCAAAAGTTTTTGTCTTGATTATGACTCAGACCCTATGAGTCGTAGTGAGTCCTTATGAGTTGTATAGTGAACCGTTATCACTAGCAATAAATTTTAAGCTTTTAAATTAAGAGCATTTTGGACTAACCTGTATCTTGATCCCAGTTTACTATTACCTTTTGAGTCTGTAGTTATTAGATAAAATCTAACTATCTTACTCAAATAGTACCTAGTAGCGTGGATCGACAGTTAAACTTCAAATTACTGTTGTCATTATCTTTACCTAGTCACTACTCCTCTTTAGGAGTGAGTAGCAATAATCTAGGCAGGATCCTAATATTTATAATTGCTAGAATAACTATCAAAGTGAAGATATACAATGCATGCATGGGTATCTGTTCAGAGAAACAATAACACCTCCCCTAATTCGTTAATCTGTCAGGTTTCCACAACCCTAGCTATGGGTTTTTAACCTCTCATGCTTGTTACATAATCAACAACATTCATGATTGAAAGAATAATATGAAATCACAATAAGAAGAAGTAAAAACCCAAAATCATAACTAAATTAATCAACCATAGTCAATACAAGAGAATTCCAATATCAAGATCAAGTCTTGGAATCAAATATGTTTGTAAGTATCAAGAGTGTGTTACTTTTACTAAAAAACAAATAAGGGGTATTTTTAGTACATAAGGAAACCTTAAAATCAAAGCCCGAATGAAATAATAGAAAAAGGGTCGGTGAATACTTATGGTCCTTACTTGCACCCTGACCCGGGGTGTAAGTAGTACTTGTGACTGTAGGGTGGGCGTAAGTAGTGATTGCAAGTGCCCGAACTAAAAAATCCTGTATGTTAACTCTCGAGATTTTGGACTTTTCACACATTATTTGCCCACATGCGGTCCACATGTACTACATGCGGTCCGCATGTTGACCGAGTAAGTGTCGGGAGTCATCTTTTCAATTCTTCTTCAATTGTCGTACATGTTTTGATAACAAACAAGATGAAAAGTGTACGGAACATCCATAATTGCTCCAATAAGTATCCAAAAACACTTTTTCCATCATTTTCATGAACTTAGCATCCAAAACATGACTTCCTACAAAACATACCTAAACGCATCATTTCTAAAAAAACAATCTCAGAAACTTTGCATATTTTCATAGTTTTAAGCGTTGAAAGTGCTATATTTTTATAGAACATCAACACCCTCAACTTAGAACATTTGCATGTCCTTAGTCAACAAAACACAACAAAACAAAAATGATGCGCTTAACTAGGAGAATCTAAGATATTCAAGGCTGCTAATAAACATTTTAAGCTTAAAACACAACATCTCTCTAACCTCACCTTTTAAAACCAACTGTGTATAAACATGAAGGAGAACAATTGGACACAATAGGATCAAGTTATGGCATTATATTGGCAACAAACAGCCACACATATGTACAAGTTACACTACCCAAAACAAGTAAATAGCTAGCAATATGACTCATGTTCCCTCACAATAAAGAAGTCACACTCACTCATATGAATCATTCTTGTCAATGCGGGGAAAGTCAAGAGTACTCACACTTAGAAAAGAAATTCCAATCAATGTGCATCAAATATCATAGGCTTTCCCTTATTTTCTTTTTCTTAGCATTCAGATAGTCACGTTAGGATCACTATAGGAATTTTCAAAACTCGTAATGTAGGCCTGGGGGCTGGTATCGTACATATTGATATCAAGTGACTAAATGTAATGCCCCAAATCTGGTACCCGGATTGCCACACGATGCTCATGACTCCGAAGGACTACAAGCTAACCCATGACTGATATTTGTACCAAAGAACTGCATAATATACCGTATAAATGTGGAATAAAAGGTTGAAAGACCATAAGGATCAAATATCTGATAAAACATAACATCTAAAAAATACAATATATCAATACCAAAATGACTGAAATAACTATCTGAACATGCTTTAGTCTGGAAGCCTCTAAAACTGACTGAATAAGGAGTTGATGGAACATGTACCCAACTAACTCCAACTACTGAAATAAACTAAGTACTAAAAGAATAAAATAATAAAATAACAACATCCTCGAATGAAGAGGACTCACTGCTAGTCTGACTACTAAAACTAGAATGCTACTGATTCTCTGGAGCTTGTGCTTCTAAACCTATGGTATAAAATGCCATAGCGCAAATGTGTCAGTACGATTGAATGTACTGGTATGCAAGTGAGGTAGGCTGAATGCAAGGGTTCATATGTATGAACAATACTAACTGATTGAGTAACATGAACATGAGAATACATGCATAAATACCTGAATTGTAACTGAGATCATCACATTCAGGTGACTGTATCTGACAGTCCTGAATTCTATAGAACTATCTGAGTTCTATTACTGAGACTGTAACTGTGGGAAGTAATCATCTAACTGACATGCCCCTAATAAGCTATTATAGCTGAGTTGGGGTACAATTTGTAACCCCTATTGAAGGGTATCAATACCGTGCCACTGGTAAGGACAAGATGTGAGTGATCCCTCATCTAATAGGTACTCTAAGGAGAATAGTGAGACCCTCATATAATAGGTTAAACCACCTCATCTACCCTCAACTAGTAGGTTTGATGTCTCAATCTACACTAGCTACGTAGTTTTGGAGCGTAAGGATTGCTTCTATGAATCACACCCTCTAATAACAGGTGAGTTCCCATCCCTGGGCTCACTCGGTGCTGAATCTTACTCCCATCTGAATAGACACTGAACATGATTAACAAAATTAAACTGGACTACGTTCATTGAGTTTTGTTGACTGACAGAACACTACTGAGATTACTGAATTTCTTAGATTTTTGGAGATTACAGATTTTTCTTGAGTCACTGACGGACTGAGTTCTATGAATCATGACTTGACAGAGAGTATCTAGAAAACATGACACTGGCTTTAGGCATACAACTAAATTGTTAGGTACAAGTACCCCCAGGACTCGATAGCATGAAACTGATAAGACATCATACTTCTTGACACATGACCATAGTCAACAATTCATAGTATAATCATTGGAGATTTTCATGAAGTATTCATATGCTATAAGCTTACATATGAATAGGAATACATGTAAACATATCACAATTTCATAAGCCTAATCTCATGAGCATTACGTCAATCCATTATATAGCATAACAATAATGTGGGAGTCATATCAAACATAAGGGAGAAACATGGATTCATTAATTTTGGTCACAAATGATCATAGGGCATAATTCCTATTCTATTAGGCATTTTATCAAACACCTTGCAGACATATCTTTATGCTTAGGCATGAATATTGAAATAATACTTCATCGAAATATTTTACACTTCCAATGCAAGAATTTTAACCACATACTAACATATTTTCATGATAGTCATTAAAGACTTCAACTTGGAAATCATACAACAACATAAACATGGATATAATTCTATTCATACCATGGAATCCAAAGTTTATATTTCAAATAGGGTTTATTGAGATTCATGAGGGAAAGAAACCCATGAATCAACACTTGACATACCTGGGTGGATGATTTCCTGAAGATTGGTGGAGAAAAGCTTGAATTCTTGACTTGGAATTAAACACCTAGGGTTTCTTGTTATTGGAGATTGATCTTTGAGAGAAACCCTAATTTGGTGTTATAGATGAATCATGAAGTTATAAGATCTAGTCTGGTTTAATTAGGGGTTAAAACGGGTAGAAAAAGACCCAAATACCCTTTTAAAATCAGCTTAAACTTGCTGATCGAAAGGGGCGGCGGTTTGGGTGACGGTCCATCGCTGGCTTGACGGTCCGTCGATCCTGACCATCGCACTTGGAAAGAACCTAAACTTTCTTCCTCGTTTGTGATTTTTTGGGCGATGGTCCATCTCTATCTCAATGGTCCATCGGTCCTGGCCGTAGCACTTGGCCAGAACCTGAACTTCCTCACCTATGACGGTTTGGGCGACAGTCTATCGCTAGCTCAACGGTCCGTCATTCCTGACCGTTGCACTTGGCCAGAAGATGGGTTCACAACCTTAGTATTAATGGCTTGGGAAAAGGTTCATTGCTAGCTCGTTGGTCCGTCAGCCTAACCATTTCTTCTGGGCAGTTCCGACAATTCTCTGTAAAACAACCATAACCTTTTACTCCGATACCGTATTTGGACAAAATTGGTATCGTTGGAAAGCTAATTCAATTTCCCACATGATAAAAATTCAAAATTTGGGAAATTCTATCTGATTTAAACATTAATCATTTAGAAAGTCCTCACTAACTCTTTTGGATACTAGACTTGACTTAAAGAAAGTTTGAGGTATTACAATATCTCCCCCTTGGAAACATTCATCCTTGAATGGGACTGACTAGATTGGGAAAGATGATAGACTAATATTACTTAAGGGACGTGAACATTTAAGCATGTCTATGTGACTAGAACTTTTGATATACTAAAATCTCATATTGAATATGTATGTTTGATGCATGGATATGTGATGGATAGTCTTCATGAATGCATGACTAAAATTACTGAGAAGTTGATTTTCTCATGATAAGAATGCATATCTAATGTATGAATACGTGACTGACATGATACATGAACATATTACTGGATATGCAAGGGTATTTGATACCAAGTTTATAACTGAAAGATGAACATGAAACTGAATAAGCTTAAGGAAAATGATTACCTTGGGCTAAGTCTGAGTTTATGGAGAATAGGTGAGGATACTTGTTCCATATGTCTTCTTCTGCTTCCTAAGTAGCTCCCTCAATGGAATTATTCCGCCAAAGAACTTTGACTAGAGGGACTTCTTTGTTCCTCAGTCTGCGAGTCTAGTAGTCAAGAATTTCGACTGGGATCTCATTGAAAGAAAAGTTGTTCTGAATGTCTAAGCCCTCCACCGGGACTACAAATTCTGGGTCACCTATGAACTTTTTTAGAAAGGAGGCATGAAACACTGGATTAACTAAGGCTAGATCTGAAGGCAATTCGAGCTCATAAGCTACCTTGCCAAAACGACTAAGAATTTTGAAGGGACCGACATATCGAGGACTAAGCTTTCCCTTCTTGCCGAACCACTTCACTCCCTTCATGGGAGAGATTTTCAAGTACACATAATCACATATCTCAAACTTAAGATCCTTTCTACGCATATTTGTATAAGACTTCTGTCGGCTCTGAATAGCCTAAAGTCTTTCTCTGATCAACTAAACTTTCTCTAAGGTGTTGAATACCAAGTCAGGCCCTAATACTGTGGCCTCACCCACTTCAAACCAACCAATTGGAGATCTGCATCTCCTACTGTAGAGAGCTTCAAATGGATCCATTTGAATACTGGAATGATAGTTGTTGTTGTATGCAAACTCAATCAAAGGCAAGTGGTCATCCCAACTCCCCTTGAAATCAATTGAACATGCCCTTAGCATATCTTTCAAGGTATGAATGATCCTTTCTTCTTGACCATCTGTCTGAGGATGAAAGGTTGTACTGAGATGAACTTGGGTACCAAGACTCCTTTGAAATGTTTTCCAGAATTGAGAGGTGAATTGGGCACCTTTTTCTGAAATAATAGACAATGGAACACCGTGAAATCAGACCAACTCCCTGATATAGAGTCTGGTATAATCCTCAGCCGAATAAGAGGTATGGACTAGAAGGAAATGAGCTAATTTGGTCATCCTATCTACAATGACCCAAACTGAATCATGCTGACGACGAGTATGAGGCAAACCCATCACAAAGTCCATGTTTATTTCTTCCCACTTCCAAGTAGGAATACCAAACTCTTGCATGGTCTCACTAGTCTTCTGATGCTCTATCTTAACCTTCTCACATGTAGAGCATTTAGCCATAAACTCTGCAACATCTCTCTTCATCCTACTCCACTAATAGATCTCCCACAAATTGCGGTACATCTTAGTAGCCCCTAGATAAATAGAGTAGAGAGCTCCATGCGCTTTTGCAAGAATTCATTGCCTCAAGTCATCTACACTTGGAACACATAGACGACCCTGAAAATGGAGAACACCATCTCCCCCTTGGGAGAAAACCTCTACCTTCAGATCTCTGATCGACTCTTTTAACTTAACAAGACTGGGATCTTTATCTTTCTTTTGTTTCACCTCAGATACTAGAGATGATTCTGATCTATTCTGAACCCATCTACTACCTTTTGCTGAATTTACTAAACGGACACCTAGTCAGGTAAGCTGATGGATTTCCTAAGATAACTTCTTCTTACTATCCTCAACATGAGCAATACTACCCATAGACAATCTACTGAGAGCGTTGAACACTACATTGGCCTTTCCAAATGATAGAGGACACTCATGTCATAATCTTTCAAGAGCTCTAACCACCTTCTTTGACGGAGGTTAAGATATTTCTGAGAGAATACATACTAAAGGATCTTATGATCTGTGAACACATCTACATGAACACCATACAAGTAATACATCTAAATTTTTAAGGAAAAAATGACGGCTGCTAACTCAAGATCATAAGTCGGATAATTCTTCTCATGGGATTTAAGTTGTCGGGAGGCATAGGCTATGACCTTACCATGCTGCATGAGGACAAAACCCAAACCTACTCTGGATGCATCACAGTACACTATGAATCCCTCTAAACTATCTGGAAGAGATAAAATTGGTGCTGAGGTGAGTCGAGTCTTCAACTTCTAAAAAATCTTCTCGCAAGGATCTGACCACTGAAATTAAACCTTCTTCTGAGTCAATCTACACATAGGGGATACAATAGATGAAAATCTTTCAACAAACCAATGGTAATAGCCAGCCAAACCCAAGAAACTCCTGATATCTGATGGAGAGATGGGTCTGGTCCAGTTTCTCACTGCTTTGGTCTTTAGAGGATCAACTCTAATGCCATCACCGGAGATGATATGACCAAGGAATGCTACTAACCTTAGCCAAAATTCACACTTACTAAATTTAGCGAATTGCTGATGATTTTTGAAAGTCTGTAATACTATTCTGAGATTGTCTTCATGATCATGCTCACTGCGGGAATAGATAAGAATGTTATCTATGAAGACTATGACGAACATGTCTAAGTACTTCTTGAACCCACGGTTCATTAAGTCCATGAAAGATATTGGGGCATTGGTAAGACTAAAGGACATGACTAAGAATTCAAAGTGACCATACCTAGTACGGAAAGCTATTTTCAGAATATCACATTCTCTGACCCTGAGTTGATGATATCCTGATCTGAGGTCTATCTTAGAAAAATAGATGACACCTTGAAGTTGATCGAACTAGTCAATGATTCTGGGAAGTGGATAATTGTTCATGATGGTGACTTTATTAAGCTGACGGTAGTCTATACACATTTTGAGAGAATCATCTATCTTGTGCATGAATAAGACTGGTGCACCCCACGGGGACACACTGGGTCTGACAAATCCCTTATCTAGGAGATCCTTCAACTGTTCTTTCAATTCTCTGAGTTCTATTGGTTTCATTCTTATGGCGAAATAGATATGGGCTGAGTATCTGGAAGAAGATCAATGCCGAAGTCTATTTCCCTTTCGAGAGGAATTCCTGGAATATCTTCAGGAAAGACATCTGAGTATTTATTCACTACTGGGACTAATCTGAGACTAGGATTTTCAGAACTAGACTCCTTAACTCAAACAAGATGATAGACATATCCCTTAGATATCATTTTCCATGCCCAAAGGTAGAAAACAAACTGACCTCTGAAAACTGAAGTACTACCCTTCCACTCTAGGACAGGTTCGTTCGAGAACTAAAATTGAATAACTCTATTTTTGCAGTCGACTTTGGCATATTAGGAATGATGCCAATTGATCTTGGGTGTATTTATACGCCTAAGCACCATAACTTTACCCATATTTAAGCTAAGTTTTGAGAACAAAGTGCCTAGTTTCTTATGTTTTTACTCTACTTTGATGTAATTCAGCTAACCTATATGATTAGCATGATTTCAGCTGTTAATGAAGTAGATAAAGACATGATGGAACTACAGATTGCGGATGAAAAATCACACAAGAGAAAAGTAGCTTGTTGGACCAAATGTGGCTCTTAGAAACCATGTCCAAGACTAATTTTTTAGTTATAATTAGTTCAGGGACTTAGAAGGCAATTATGAGGGAAAAGATTATTAAAAAGACTTGATGCTGAATTTTTATCATTATTCATTATTCTATATTATTTTTGAAGTAGAGATTGGAGGTTTAGCTTGGAGAGAGAGAAAACATTTTTCTCTTGGTTCACTATTTACACACTGAGATCATCTTCTAGTTTTTGGTATGATGAACATACTTATGGTGATTTTTATTTTGTCCAGGAGTAGCTAATCTTATTGGTTAGGGTTATGGAAACCTTGTAGCATACTATCTATTTCTATGGGTTTTGAATTCATTATGCATTGACTTACTTATATCATACTCTTTTCGGTATGCTTGAATTCTTGTGGTTGCAAACATAGAGAATGTGTCATTGAAACATAACTTGTTCGATAGAAAGGTTGATGTTTGGAAAAGAGAGTAGTGACAAGAAAATAAGGTTTTCAATCTCTATTTCACACGTTAATGCCTTAATAGGATTAACAACTTAGAGATATCGTATAATTAAGTAAACACTTTTGAGTCGAGAGAACTAAAGTTAATTAATCCTTGATGGTTGAGAAATGCTTGGATTGAAAATTAGAATACGTTTCTCTATAAGTGCATGCATGTATGAACTCTTAACACTCATAGTTAGAAGATGTTAAAAACTACAAGGTGGACATAACCCTAGCTTGTTATTCTCTATATTCAACTATTGTTACACGTATTGCTTCACTATTATATTGAACCTATTACTTCGTACTTAGCTAATACAACCCTATTAGTTTATGGGAACAAATGATTAAAAGTCAACTAATCTGCATACAACTTAATTAGCACCCTATTCCCCATGGGATTCGACCCCAACCTAGTTGGGTTATATATTTGACAACGACCGCGTACACTTTCATAAAAAAGTTGTAATTTAGGCGTATCAAATTTTGGCGCCGTTGCCGGGGAATATGATTGTCAATTAAGATTACGTATGTTAATTAACTGTTAGTCAAGTTTCTTAATTTTGCATTTATTTGTTGTTTTTGTTTGTTATAGGTTCATTGTTGTTTATGCCACGAACCAGAAGTTCAGGAGAACCATTATTACCTTTCAATCCTGAACCTCATCTCATTGTAAGAATGGCTAACCAACAGAAAACTAAAAGATTAGCAGCTTTGGCTAATGCTCAATTAAATCAATAAAATGTTGATAACCCAGGTCTGGTACCTAATCCAGATGAAGATGAAATAGGAGACGATGATTTGGTGGGGCTAGTTAATCAAAGGCGTGTAGAGGATATAGATAGAATAATAAACAGAAATATGAACATAAATCGTCCTTTTAAAGTAAGACCTAATCACCAAGTTGTGCAATTTGATCTTAATGATGATGAGGATGGAATGGATGGAGCAGGTACAACTGGAGCTATTATTCCACCACCGTTGGCACCCGGAACTAAGTTCAATATTACAAGCACGATGATTCAACTCCTCCACCTAAAGGGGCTGTTCAGTGGACTCCTGGGGGATGATCCTAATGTGTATTTAGTGAATTTTGTCACTATTTGCAAGTCCTTTGATGACCTGGGAGTGGTAAAAAATGCCATCCGTCTGTGTTTATTTCTACTGTCTCTGTCTGGGGAGGCAACCTTATGGCTTAATGAGCTGACACCCGATTCTATAACCAATTGGAGGCAGTTGAAAGAGGCTTTCCTAGAAAGGTTCTTTCCGCCTTCCAGGAGGGTACAGTTGAGGGATGAGATCAACAACTTCAGGATGCTCCCAATTGAAGCTCTTCACGAGACATGGGAAAGGTTCAAAAAGAAGATGATGCAGTGCCCGAACTATAATATGATGGATATTCATCTAATGGAGACTCTTTATTGGGCTTTGAACTCTATTATGAAGCCAGTTGTTGATAATTCTACAGGGGGATCATTTGTGGATCTCACTTTTCAAGAGGCCTTAGAAATGCTTGATTGGATGACCAAACAAAGTAGAGCTTGTCATACCAGGGATTATGTGGTAGTAAGACCTATTGGGTCTATTGGTATGACTGTATAACAATATAAGAAAGAGGAAAAACATGATCAATACATGGCAAATTTAAGACGCAGATGGATTTGTTGACCAAGCACTTATTATCTACAAAGACTGAAAAAGTGAAAGTTGTTGCATCCCAAGGTAAAGATGATTCTAATTTGGAAGAAGAGGCTAACTATTTGAATAACTAGGGGGATTTCTGAGGCAATAGCTAAGGATATAAAGGTCAGACTTACTACAACAAAGATGGATATAAGGATCGGGATCAAGGAAACTGGAAGAGAAAGAATGATAGAAGTGGGCTATATGTACCTCCCGAAAGTAGAGATAATGCTGGAAGTAGCTCTGGCAAGATATCCATGGAGGACATGATGGAGAAATTGTTAAAGGGAGTTGCGGCTACTAGATCTTGGGTGACTACCATAAATACCAGCTTGTCTTCTATGAGTCAGTTGGTAAACTCACACTCCACTTTGATCAAGCAGTTGGAACAGCAAATGAACCAACTCTCTATAGTATTGAATCAGAGGAAGAGTGGAACATTGCCAAGTGATATAATTCAGAACCCTCAGAATAATAGATCTTGCATAGCTATTACCACACGGAGTGGTAAGGTTTTATCAGGCCCTCCTGTGGGAAAGCCTGTGGTTGATATAGTAGCAGATGATATTAAAGAAGTAGCGATTGATCATCTAGTAGAGTCTGAGAAATTAGATGAGGTTATTGATAATGCACCATCCAACAGTCATCAGGTTGATGAGTTAGAGAAAAATAAGGGAAAAGAGGCTGAAGTAGTGGTTACCACTCTTCCAAAACTACCTCCTCTATTTCCCCATCGGTTGAAGAAGAAGGCCAATGACACTAAGTTTGGCAAATTCATGGCTATTCTTAATCAGTTGACGATTAATCTGCCATTGGTGGAGGAATTGGAGAAAATGACCGGGTATGCAAAGTTCATGAAAGATCTCATCATGAAGAATTGGTTAGTTAGTTTTGAGCTAATGGATAATCTCCATCATTGCGGTGCTATCTCCATAAGGTTTCTGGTGCAGAAAAAGGAAGATACGGAAGCATTTACTATCCCATACACTATTGGACCTCTTGACTCTGCAAAAGACTTATGTGATATGGGAGCGAGCATTAATCTGATGCCACTAGCTATTTATAAAAAAGTTGGGTTTGGGAGACCTCACACCCACCAACATGCGACTTGTGATGGCGGATAGGTTGGTAAAATGATCTGTTGGTATTTTGTATGATGTGCTGGTAAAGGTGGCTAGATTCATATTTCCTGTGGATTTCGTAATTCTGGATTTTGAGGTGGATTTTGAGGTTCCCATAATCTTGGGTCGACCTTTCCTTGCAACCGGAAGTGTGCTGATTGATTTGCAAGCTAATGAGCTCTTATGAATGATGAAGTGGTGTGCTTTGCTGTGCGCCAATCAATGAAGCAACATAAATAAATGAGTGTGTTCTCAATTGTTGATGTATATTATGAGGATGAGTAAGAGGTGCCAATGGAGGAGAAGTTTGTTGTCGAGCCTTTAGCTGCAGTGCTTATAAATTTTAATAGTGAAGGCATTGAGGGGTATGAAGAGACTATTTGTTCTTTGACAGGAATAGGATCATACTCTTATGATCCTAAGAAGCTAGATCTTGATCTTAAGAATCAACCAACACCACCGGCGAAGACATCCATTGAAGAGACACCAGTGTTGGAATTGAAAGAGCTGCCAGGGCATTTAAGGTACATATTTTTGGGAAATGGAAGCACAATACCCATGATTATTGTAGCTGATTTAGGAGAGCAGTAGGTGGAAGAACTTATTTCGGTGCTTCAGAGATACAAAAGATCAATTGGTTGGACTATTGCTGATATTATTGGCATTCCCCCTGGCATCTGTACTCATAAGATACAACTTGAGGAAGACTGTACTCCAACCATCGAGCATCAATGACAACTTAACCCACTAATGTAAGAGGTGTTTAAGAAGAAAATTATTAAGTGGCTGGACGAAGAAGTGGTTTATCCTATTTTCAATAGTAAATGGGTAAGCCCAGTTCAATGTGTGCCCAAAAAAGGAAGCATGACTGTTGTTGCAAATGAAAATAATGAGTTGATTCCTTTTAGGCCTATGACTGGGTGGAGGTTTTGCATGGACTATCACAAACTAAACTCATGGACCTTAAAGGATCATTTCCCAATGCCCTTCATGGATTAAATGCTTGATCGGTTGGCAAAAAGGGGGTGGTATTGCTTCTTGGATAGCTATTCTGGCTACAATCAGATCTGTATTGCTCCTGAAGACTAGGAGAAGATGACATTTACATGCCTGTATGGAAATTTTGCATTCAAAAGATGCCGTTTGGGTTGTGTAATGTACCTGCTACCTTCCAAATGTGTATGATGTCTATTTTCTCATATATGGTGGAGGACACCTTGGAGGTGTTCATGGGTGATTTTTCTATAGTAGGAAATTCTTTTGAGCTATGTTTAGCAAACCTGAGTAGGTCCTTGCAACGATGTGAGGAATTTAATTTTGTACTCAATTAGGAGAAATGACACTTTATGGTAAAAAAGGGCATTGTTCTCGAGCACAAAATTTCAACAAAAGGGATAGAGGTAGATCGATCCAAGGTGGAGGTTATTGATAAGCTACCACCTCCTATTTCTATAAAGGGAGTGGATAGTTTCCTTGGACATGCTGGCTTTTACCGGAGGTTTATAAGGGACTTCTCAAAGATTGCAAACCCACTTTGAAAACTTTTGAAGAAGGAAGCAAAGTTCTCCTTTGATAATGATTGCTTGAAGGCATTTGAATGCCATAAAAAGAAGTTGGTTGAAGCCCCTATCATTTTTGCACCAGATTGGTCGAAACTGTTTGAGATCATATGTGATGCAAATGGTATTGCCCATGGAGCTGTGTTGGGGTAAAAGAAGTATAAATTGTTTCATCCAATCTATTATGCCAGTAAAGCATTAAATAGATCTCAAAAGAACTACGTTGTCACTGAATAGGAACTCCTTGTTGTAGTCTATGCTTTTGAGAAATTCCAGGCTTATCTGCTAGGAACCAAGGTGGTGGTCCATACTGACCACACAGCCTTGAGATATTTGATGGCTAAGAAGGACGCAAAACCAAGGTTGATTAGATGGGTGTTGCTTCTCCAAGAATTTGACTTTGAAGTCAAAGATAGTAAGCATTGCGAAAACCAAGTTGTAGATTATTTGTCTAGGATGGAAGGTGAGCAAGAAGTTAGAGATGAAATGAAGATCAATGATGCATTTCTGGATGAAGATATCTTGGCTGCTGTTTTGGAGAAAATTCCTTGGTACGCTGATTTTGCAAACTATGTGGTGAGCAAGTTGATTTCAGAAAATCTTTATTTTCATCAAAGAAATAAATTCCTTCATGATGTGACACATTACTTTTGGGATGAGCCGTATCTATTTCGGCAGTGTGCTAATAATATTATAAGGAGATGTGTGCCAGAAGTAGATGTATTAAGTATATTGGAAGGCATTGCAGAGTGGATATTATTGGATAACTTTATTCAAGGATGCTCATGAGTTCGTGCTAAGTTGTGACCAATGTCAGAGGCAGGGGTCAATCTCCAAGCATCATGAGATGCCTTTGATAAAGATTCTGGAAGTAGAATTATTTAACGTCTGGGGCATCGACTTCATAGGCACTTTTGTAAGCTCATATGGGATGAAATACATTCTATTTACTGTTGATTATATATTAAAATAGGTTGAAGCCATCGCCTTGGCTGATAATGAAGGAAAGGGAGTTATTGCATTTCTCAAAAATAATATCTTCTCTCACTTTGGAGTACCATGTACTATTATAAGTGATGGAGGATCTCATTTTTGCAACAAAGTGTTTTGAGCTACCTTGGAAAAATATGGGGTGAAATAGAATAGAGTAGCAACTCCATATCACCCACAAACTAATGGGAAAGTGTAAGTTTCGAATCAAGAGATTAAAGCCATCCTAGCCAAAATAGTGAATGCTAGTAGGCAAGATTGGTCTTGAAAGCTCGATGATGCCTTGTAGGCTTATTGGACTGCTTTCAATACACCCATCGAAATATCATGGTATGAGTTAGTCTATGACAAAGCATGTCACTTACCGATAGAGCTGGAGAACAAGGCTTTATCGGCGCTAAAAAGGTTAAATCTAAATTGGAAGGAGGCAACGGAGCTAAGACTGGAGAAATTAAATGAGATGGATAAATTTTATCTTGGGGATTATTAAAGGAAATACCTATACAAGGAGAGGATGAAAAAGTATCATGATCGGAGGATTGAAAAACGAGATTTCCAAAAAGGTGACTTAGTGCTTCTGTTCAACTCCAGACTTAAACTGTTCCCAGGTAAACTTAAGTCCAAGTGGTCAGGCCCATTTAAAGTGAGTCAAGTCTACTCATCTTGATTAGTCGAACTTGAAAATAAAGACGAAGGTGTCTTCAAAGTTAATGGGCAATGTGTCAAACTTTATATCGGTCCAAAAGACTTGATAAAAAGTATTGCTACTATCCATCTCGATGAAGTCTAAGTAATCGAGATAACTGAGTCGTACCGCGATAATAAATCAGGAACTACATTAGAAGCAACCCATGATTTTACTTTGATTTTTATATGTAAAATAAAAAAACAAAAATAAGAGTCGAGCCACGACCGAAACTAAGGCGCTTGGTGGGAGGCAACCCACCCTTCTAATAATTTTTAATTATTTTTTATTTAAGTTTAGGTGTTCAAAGCACTAAAGAGGTGATAGGTTCTAAAGTCGGTTTGAAAGTGAGCCATACTAAAGGTGGTAAGTTAGAAGTAACAGGAACATTACTGGTAAGTTGGAGTGGTCAAATGTTAAGGATCGAGTCATGATTCGTGTTGGAGTTGCACGGATTTTTATTGATACCTTATATGGATAATGGGTTGCATGGAATCCAAGTTTAAGTGTACTATAGGGTTTGTGACGCCTAAGTTTACATAGGCCATGGCAAAGGCGTCGCCTAATACATAGCCTAAGCCCACTTCCTTAAGTAGGTGTTACCTTGTGCGGCACACACCTTAACTTGATCAGCAGGTTGTGCGACGCACACCGTAATTTAGGCGATAACTTCTGCGCCGCTTAAGAAACCGCACATGCTCACTATTTTTGTTGGACGATGCCATGTGTGACGCACACTTAGGAGTAGACGATAACTTATGCGCCACTTAATCCACCACAAATTCTCACTGGTCCAATTAGGCGTTTGGTTGTACGACACAAATATTAACTTAGGCATTTGGTTGTGCGACACATATTTATGCCTATACGATGACTTATGCGGCGCACACCCTTCCAATTTCAACATAAATCCATTTTTTAATTGGGTCAACCCGACCCAGATTTCATTCCATAAATAGACTCCACACCCTAAATGCCTAAATTCATCCTTATTTCACCCCTAAGTCGTAAATGATTTCTCTCTCACCATTCTCTTTGTCCTTTAAGATTTCTCTTTGCTCAACAATCTCAAGAATTTTCCCTTTCTTTTCAAAATCTTCCATCTTCAAAGGTAAGTTTTACTTTCTTAATACTTAGTTATTGTAATTTATGTATAGTTAATTGATTTCTTGAGGATTATAGATTAAGTTCTTGCCATAGCTTTGTAAAAGTAGTTTTGAAACTCTTGGGGAAGGTGAACACCATTATTGTGGAAACTATCATTGTTGTGGATCTTAATTTTACCTCCGAATAGGTTGTTGGTTGTTGTGTCTAAGTCATGGGGTCTTGTGGGTATTGAGGTGTAGAAGATTTAAGGCATTATTTTGTAGTAGTTTGTGCTTGTACATGTGAATGCATTCTTCACAATGAACATGATAGTTGTATAACTAATATTGCGCGTCTTATTTTATTGAACATGATGTTGATAAAAAGTGTGGGAGGGTGATGATCTTTGGGTATTGTGATATGTTGAAGTTGTAAAAGATAAGTTTGTTCAGCAATTGCTTTATTGAAGTAAAATTGGTGGAATTGGTGGTGTTAATAAGAATTAATTTTATGCACCAATTGTGTATTAGTTTGAATTGCAATATTGTTGTGGAATGTGAGGGGTTTATGGAGTGAAATTGTGACTCGCAAAAGAAAATAAAAATCCACCATGTTAGTCGCAAATGTGTTAATAATGTTGTGAATAATATTGACACCCAATATCAAAGTGTATGTTGGCGAAGTCTAAGTACCCGACAACACCACGTAATTGGTTTATGCTAACAAATTAAGTGTGGGGTGGTGATTTCACCATCCTCTTCTTAATTGTAGTGAGTTTTGATTAAATGAGGTTAACATGATTATATGATGCACTCAGGTGGTATGGATCCTAAATAAAGAACTGGCAAAGACAAAGCATCCACATCTCAAAAGGGAAAGAAATGAGCAAGAAAAGAGAAACCTACCTCATCCTCTCTTCCAAGGCCTCGATGCACTTTTGGAATTAAATGGGTCTTAGAGGATGGTCAGGAGTGGTAAAACAATAACAAAGTAAATAGATATGTGCCACTGGAGCTTATTCAAAGGGAGAGTTTGGCGAGGCACTGCCCTTGTATTTTGGCTAGAATCACAGAACTAGAACTTGACTTCATTTTCCAAGATATGGGTGAGTGCAATCTAGATTGGACTCGGGAGTTTTATGCTAATTGGTCCCTAAAGAACAGCGGGAATAAATTTAAGATTTGAGGGAAAATCCTATATCTGATGTCCGAGTTTTTTAACTCTTTCTTGGGTACTCCGAATGTGGATCATTACAGGTTGAAGGAATTATACAGCAGGCCTCCCTATAGAGCCATCAGGGATACTTTGTGAGGTTGAAGGTCTATGGCTCGGTGGTTCCATCACAAAGACAAATGCCACCACAACACCTTTCCATATGCTTTTCTGAACAAAGAAGCTCGTATCTGGCTAAGGATAGTCAACGCTAGCTTAATTCTGGGAAAGCAGTTCACAAAAGTCTCTCGTGATCGGGTATGTTTAGTATATACTTTGATGAATGATGTTCCTGAAAATTTTGGTGTAGTTATACACGCTTCTATGTGCAAATCATGGATGAAAAAAAGTACACCATTTATCTTGGAAGCTTGCTAACCGCCATTTTAAAAAAGGAAAACATTGAAGCGGAGCCAGCGAATCACAAGTTGCCTCAAAACCCAAAGAGAGTGGATGTCACAAAAGTAAAAGATCCAGAGACCAGACAAGGCACAATTCTTAGCACTGCTGAATGTCACGCACGAGATAAGTGCTTTTTCTGCCATCTTTATGTAATTCCCCGAATCTGGTACACGAAACATCACACGGTGCTCATGACCCCGAAGCACCATAAGCTAACCCATGACTGATATCTGTACCTGTACACTGTATAATATACTGTATAATTTAGAAATAAAGGCTAAAAGGACATAAGGTTCAACGATATGATAAAACATAACATCTAAAAATATGGTATATAGATACCAAAACAATTGAAATAACTGTCTGAACATGCTAGTCCAAAAGCCTCTAAACTATCTGAATAAAGAGTTGATGGGACATGTCCCCAACAAACTCCAACTACTAAAATAAATTAATTAATGAGATAATAAAGTAATGGTCATGTCCTCGAAGAATGAGGACTCACTGCTAACTCTGACTACTGAGACTGGAATGCTACTGATGCTCTAGAGCTCATGCTTCTGAACCTATGGTATAAAACACCATAGCGGAAATGCGTCAATACATTTGAATGTACTGGTATGCATGTGAGGTAGGCTGAATGCAAAGGGTTCATATGCATGAACTATACTAACTGACTGGATAACATGAACGTAAGAATACATGCATGAATACATAGTAACTATAACTGAGTTTGTGATAACATGATTACTGAGTTAGAGTACTGATAACATAAGATACTAATAGTTGTATAACTGAAATAACTGATACTGAGCGACTGTATCTGACAGTCTAGGTTCTGATGGAACTAGCTGAGTTCTGTGCTATTCTGAGTTAACTGTATCTGACAGTTCTAAATTTGGTAGAACTACGTGAGTCCTATTACTAGACTTAATGACTATATTAGACAATCATGAGCTATAACTGATACTATGGGAAGTAGTCATCTAACTGACATGCCCCTAATAACGTAATATAGCAGAGTTGGGGTCCAATCTGTAACCCCAATTAGAAGGGTGTTAATACCGCGCCACTGGTAAGGACAATCTGTGAATAACCCTCATATAATATTTAAATCTAGTGAGAATGGTGGGAACCCTCATATAACAGGTTAAGCCACCTCATCTTTCCTCATATAACAGGCTATGATGTCTCAACCTACACTGGCTAAATAGTTTTAGAATGCAAGGATTGCTTCTAAGAATCGCACCCTCAGATAACAGGTGGGTTCCCATCCTTGGGTTCACTCGGTGCTAATTTCTACTCCCATCTTAATAGATAATGAACATGATTAATTGAACTGAACTAGACTGAGTAAACTAAGTGATGGAATGCTACAGAGATTACTGAGTTTTCCTGAGCCATGAGACTGACTGAATTCTACGAATCATGGCTTGACTGAGAGTATCTTGAAAACATGACACTGATTCTAGGCACACAGCTAAATTTTTGGGTATAAGTACCCACAGGACTCGATGGGAAGAAACTGACAAATCATGACTTTCTTGAATACATGACCATATCAATAATCCATAATATAATAAGTTGCAGAATTCATAAATTACAAGTTCTAAAGCACCATAATGGCCACACATATATCCATAACTCATTGACTAAGACATTTTATCAAACACCTAACATGCATGAACTTGTACATGAATGGGGATTTCATATTATTATACTAGTATGGAACTTTTCCTTCACATAGGCATTTAATCAAACACATGGGGAGCATGCTTTGGTTATAAAATCATCAACACATCTAATAATCATTGATACATCAATCAACTTGTAAATTGAAGGGGTTTATCATAGTTTTTATGCAAACCTTCATATACTAGGGTCAATTATTGGAATAATGTAATTTAAAACATGAATCAAAACCCCACAACATTATGAACTTGAAATTTCAATTCTATTTAAATGATGAACATTCATAAATACACAAATCTTGTATTTAAAAAAGACATTCTTGAGCTTCATGAGAGAAGGAACCCATGAATCAACACATGACATACCTGGGTTGTGAGTTTCTTGAAGTTCCTGGACATGAAGAACTTGGAATCTCTTAGTTTCTTAAAGAATGATCTGGATCTTGTTCTTGGGGATTATCTTTGAGAGAAAACCCTAATTTGATGTTGTAGATGGATAATGAACTTATGAGCCTTGATCTGATATTATTAGGGGTTGAATGGATGGAAAAAGACCCAAATACTCTTTTAAAAATGACTTTAAAATAATTGAACGTACTGTGCGATGGTGTGTGCGACGGTCTATCGCTGGGTCGACGGTCCTTCTGTCCTGACCATCGCACCTGGGAAGAATAGGGGTTCACTACCTCTGTTGTGATGGCTTGGGTGATGGTCCATCGGTAGCTCGATGGTTCATTGAACTGAGCCATCGCCCTTAGGTTGGTCTCACTTCCTCTACTACAATGATTTGGGTGACGGTCCGTCGCTAGATCGACGGTCCGTCGGCCCTCATCATCGCACCTGGGCAGTTTTGACTGCTTTCTGTAAAACGTCTATATATTTTTACTCCGATACCAGATCTAGATAAAATTTGTATCGCTGGAAAGCTAATTTAATTTTCCACATGATAAAAAGTGAAAATCATAAAATTTCCATGTATATAAAAGTGGATTCATATTTCAAAGTAAGTTTCTAACATACTTGGGATGATTTCAAGCTAGGTAGAAGTATGGAGTATTACAATATCTCCCCCTTGAGAAAATTCATCCTCGAATGAGACTAAGTGAGAGGGGAGAAGATAAACTGACGTACATACTAAACATGAATAACTGGAACTTGATCTCATGACTGACATGACTGATAACTAAATATATATCATACTGAACATGCATATCTGATGCATGAGTAACTGATTTATAACTGCATGACTGAATTACTAATAAGATAAGTTTCTCATCAAACTGAACATGTATATCTGATGCATGAATACATGACTGAACTGACACATAAATGCATGACTAACTACGCAATGGTACTTAATAACAAATTTATAATGGAATTCTGAACATGAAATGGATACCAAGCTTGCCACTGAAATCTGAACATGTAACTGAAAGCTTAAGGAGAACTATTACCTTGAGATAGATCTGAGTTGGCAGATAAGAGGTGAGGATACTTGGTATGCATGTCTGCTTCTACTTCCCATGGACTGATTTCTCCATAGAACTTTGACTAGAGGGACTTCTTTGTTCCTCAGTCTACGAGTCTAGTAGTCAAGAATTTCGACTGGAATCTCTTCATAAGAGAGGTTGTTCTGAACATCTATGCTCTGAATTGGGACAACAAATGTTGGTTCGCCGATGCATATCTTGAGCAAAGATACATGGAAGACTGGATGAACTGAGGCTAGATCTTAAGGCAATTCGAGCTCATAAGCTACCTTACCGAAGTGACTGAGAATTTTAAAGGGACCAACATATCGGGGGATGAGCTTTCCCTTCTTGCCGAATATCTTTGCTCCCCTCATGGTAGATATCCTTAGATAGATAAATTCATCAATCTCAAAATCAAGATACTTTACTAAACACGCATGAACGGGAACATGAGAACATGACTGAGTCTGTAACGTGTGATATGGACTGAGTATTGTGAACTGAACTGAGCCATTGTGTACATGGCTTATGACTGAGATTGGAGCTTGAGGGTCCACCTATGAGTACCCACTACTCCAATCTAGGTTCCTTACATGAAGAAGGAATGATATGTTTAGGTAATGAAAGTTCAGAGGATTATAGTATATCTCCCCCTTGGGACACTACGTCCCTCGTAGAATGTTGACTTGGCTGAGATACTGAGGAGAGACTGGAATGATGTACTGGGAACCCATGAACAGAATTGCAACTGAATATTCGGGATCTGAGACTGAGTCATGAAACATGAACTGAGCTGAACACGCAACTACTTGATGGGTTCATCTTAGAATGGTTACATCCATGAGACTTCGAATAATGCGACTAGATGGACTGAATGGGAAAATATATGAACTTGTATGTCTGACTGTCAGAATGAAGTACTGGCTATTCAAACTAATTCCTACTGACTGACTTATCTAATATGCTGACTGACTGATGGTTGAGTACTAGGCATGTAAGACTGAACTGTACTTAGTATGATAATTAGACTGAGAATATGGAGTTTTTATGAACATGATAAAGGGAGTAACTAAGTAACATAAGATAACTGAGCATGAATTCATGAAATAATTGTATTGTCTGAGAATGAAAGACCACGAGTATAACATGATTCAAAAATATTCTGTAAGCTAAGGTACTGAAACACTAATAACATGCGTAACTGATAAATACATGCTATAGTCAAGCAAACTTGAAATTAGACTGTGGTACTGATCTGATTTCTAAATTAAGGCTGAGGATGACTCTATATCAAGACTATAGTAGAGGCTGCAACTAAATCTGTAATTGAGACTCATACTGGGACTGAATGCTGGTTTCTAATAATTGAGGTTTAGACTAATACTAAAGTACTGAATTCTAATGGCTAAGTAATTGATAACTGAAATCCATGGTACTGTAGGACTATCTGAGTCCCTTATTGAATACTGATTATTGAACTGACGTTGTAACTGAGGCCCGAGGGATGGAACATCGACACCATGGATTCACCTAGGGATCTAAACTAAGGGTATACGTGACATATCCTGAGTTTGGTTGATCACTAGGAGTGGAACACATGTCGTGTGGGCTTAGCATACTGTAAACCATGACATAAGTACATGAGTCATGAGCTGCATGACCTAAGTCTAAAGGTTATGTATTCATATGACATGATCCGTACTATTGAGTAAACTAAAGCTCCTTATACTAGGAACTGGAAATGCACATGAATCTATGGAAGGTGCGTAAATGTAAGTTGTGTTCATGGAACATGATTCGTACCACGAAGTACACTGGGACTCCTTATACTAGGAACTTAAATAGTACATGATTTTCACTAATATACATAAATATGTGCGATGATCATGGATCTAATAGTTAGGACATGAATAGATACCATGATACTTGATGGGTTTTGAGGATCTACAATACCATTCTGAGACGGTCTGTATAATTATGTTCACTGCAGGAATAGACGAGGATGACATCTATGAAGACGATGATGAATATGTCCAAGTACTTCTTGAACACATGGTTCATCAAATCCATGAAGGTTGATGGTGCATTAATACCAAAGGACAAGACTAAGAATTCAAAGTGACCATACCAAGTTCGAAAAGCTATCCTCGGAATGTCACATTCTCTAACTTTAGGTTGATAATAGCCTGATATGATGTCTATCGTAGAGAAATAGTTGGCACCCTAAAGTTGGACAAACAAGTCATTGATTCTGGAAAGTGGATACTTGTTCTTGACCGTGACTTTATTGAGCTGACGGTAGTCTATACATATTCTGAGAGAACTGTATTTCTTTCGCATGAAAAAGACTGGTGTGCCCCACGGGGACACACTGGGTATGAAGAATCCCTTATCTAAGATATCCTTCAACTGGTCTTTCAATTCTCTAAGTTTTTCTAGTGCTATTCTATATGGCGGAATAGATATATGCTGAGTATCTGGAAGAAGATCGATGCCGAAGTCTATTTCTCTTTCGGGACTAATTCCTGGAAGATCTTTGGGGAAAGACATCTGAATATTCATTCACGACTGGGACTGGTTCAAGACTGGGAGTTTTAGAACTAGTTTCCTTAACTCTAACAAGATGATAGACACATACTCTAGATATCGTTTTCCTTGCCTGAAGGTAGGAAATAAGCTGACCTCTGAAAGCTGAAGTACTACCCTTTCACTCTAGGACAGGTTCATTCAAAAATTAAACTAGACAACTCTATTTCTATAGTTGACTGTTTCATAGAAGGAATGAAGCCAATCCATGCTGAGAATGATATCAAAATTAGTCATCTCTAATTTGACTAAGTCTGCTAAAGTAACTTTCTGAAATATCATAATCGGGCAATTCCTGTATACCCGCTGGGATATGATGGTTTTACCCACTGGGGTAAAGACTGAAAAGGGCTCGTCTAGAATTTAGGGACTGGTTCCGAAATCGCCTACTATATAAGGAGTAACAAAAGACCAAAAAAACTCTTAAGCAAAGCATAAACATGCACATGAAAGATCTGTAACGTACCAGTAACCACATCAGGAGAATTTGTCTAATCTTGCCGGGACTGAAGAGCATAAAGTCAATTTAGACATTTCCCACTAGTAGCGCTGGAGGTGGCACCCTGCAGATTCGGGAGACCGGACTAAGCTGAGGAACGGTTACGCTGACCTTGAAAACCTGAATGGGAACAATCTCAGACTTTGTGTCCTGGATTGCCACATCCAAAACAGATATCGTTTCCAACTCTGTAAATACCCTGATGGTTCTTACCATAAGTTTGACAAATAGAATGGGTTTGGGCATTGCTAACACTACCCTGAGGTTTAGGGTTTGGCGCTCTATCCCTGTTGTCGTCTCTAAATTTTGGCACTGGAGTACTAGTTAAAGAAGGGGATGGGATAACAGCCTACTGATTTCTCAGAGCTACAACTGAGTAAGATAAAGTAAGGGATTTGGTTCTGAATTCATCATGATAGGCATGCTCGTTTAGGGAATCTGCCTGAACGGGCGAAGCTACTAACTAATTTATGGTTCTCCTTTTGTTATCCAATTTGGGAGACATATTCAGTAAATAAAATGGAAAAGAGAATTTATACTGGGAGTCTACATTTGATCTTATGCTCACTGGCATGACATAAATACTGAAAGAAGGGGAATTATTCCTAAAACATCTCATAGCCTCTTGTCCATAAGTGTGGTGCACAACACTCCCATGCACAAGACTCTACTATATGCGGCTTTTCAGACTTCCTAGGACACTGTTGAACCTTAGGCTCTAATACCAAGTTTGTAACGCCCCGAATCTGGTACCCAAAACATCACACAGTGCTCATAACCCCGAAGGACCATAAGCTAACCCATGAATGATATCTGTACCTATATACTGCATAATATACTGTATAAATATGGAAATAAAGGTTGAAAGGACATAAGATTCAATGATCTAATAAATCATAACATCTGAAGATATGGAATATAGATACCAAAACAACTAAAATAACTGTCTGAACATGCTAGTCCGAAAGCCTCTAAACTGTCTGAATAAAGAGTTGATGGGACATATCTCCAACTAACTCCAACTACTGAAATAAATTTATTAATGAGATAATAAAGTAATGGTTATGTCCTCGAAATATGAGGACTCACTGCTAACTCTGACTGCTAAGACTGGAATGCTACTGATGCTCTAAATATCATGCTTCTGAACCTATAGTATAAAATACCATAGCACAAATGTGTCAAAACATTTGAATGTACTGGTATGCATTTGAGGTAGGCTGGATAATATGAGATAATATGCATGAACTATACTAAATGACTGGATAACATAAACGTGAGAATACATGCATGAATACATAGTAACTGTAATAGAGTTCATAATAACATGATTACTAAGTCAGAGTACTGATAACATGGGATACTAATAGCTGTGTAACTAAAATAACTGATACTGAGCGACTGTATTTGACAGTCTAGGTTCTGATGAAACTAACTAAGTTCTGTGTTGTTCTAAGTTAACTGTATATGACAGTTTTGAATTCTATAGAACTATCTGAGTTCTATTACTAAGATTGAATGATTGTATATGACAGTCCCGATCTGTAACTGAAACTGTGGGAAGTAGTCATCTAACTCACATGCCCCAAATAATGCAATATAGTTGAGTTGGGGTCCAATCTGTAACTCCAATAGAAAGGGTGTCAATACTGTGCCACTGGTAAGGACAATCTATAAGTAACCCTCATATAATAGTTAACTCTAGTGAGAATGATAGGAACCCTCATATAATAGGTTAAGCCACCTCATCTACCCTCATATAACAGGCCATGATGTCTCAACCTATTCTAGCTATATAGTTCTGGAATGCAAAGATTGCTTCTAAGAATTGCACCCTCAGATAATAGGTGGGTTCCCATCCTTGGGTTCACTCGGTGCTAATTTCTACTCCCATTTGAATAGATAATGAACATGATTAACTGAACTAAACTGGACTGAGTTAAATGAGTGATGGAATGTTACTAAGATTACTGGGTTTTCCTGAGCCATGAGACTGATTGAATTTTATGGATCATGGCTTGACTGAGAGTATCTTGAAAACATGACACTAATTCTAGGCACACAGCTAAATTTTTAGTTACAAGTACCCACAGGACTCGGTGGGAAGAAACTGAAAAATCATAACTTTCTTGAATACATGACCACATCAATAATCCATAATATAATAAGTTGGAGAATTCATGAAGTACAAGTTCTAAAGCACCACAATGGCCATACATATATCCATAACTCATTGATTAAGACATTTCATCAAACACTTGACATGCATGAACTTGTACATGAATGAGGATTTCATATTATTATACTAGTATGGCACTTTTCCTTCACATAGGCATTTAATCAAACACATGGGGAGAATGCTTTGGTTATACAATCATCAACACATCTAATAATCATAGAAACATCAATCAACTTGTAAATTGAAGTGGTTTATCATAGTTTTTATGCAAACCTTCATATACTAGGGTCAATCATTGGAAGAATGTAATTTAAAACATGAATCAAAACCCCAAAACATCATGAACATGAAATTTCAATTCTATTTAAATAATAAACATTCATAAATACACAAATCTTGTATTTTGAATAGAGATTCTTGAGCTTCATGGGTAAAAGGAACACATGAATCAACACATGACATACCTGGGTTGTGAGTTTCTTGAAGTTCTTGGACTTGAAGAACTTGGAATCTCTTAGTTTCTAAGAATGATGTGGATCTTGTTCTTGGGGATTATCTTTGAGAGAAAACCCTAATCTGATGTTGTAGATGGATAATGAACTTATGAGCCTTGATCTGATATTATTAGGGGTTAAAACGGGTGAAAAAAAATACCCAAATACCCTTTTAAAAATGACTTTAAAATAACTGAACTAACTATGTGATGGTCCATCACTGGTTCGACTGTCCGTCGATCCTGACCGTCGCACCTGGGCAGAATAAGGGTTTACTGCCTCTGCTACTACACCTGTGGCGATGGTCCATCACTATCTCGATGGTCCATCAGACTGATCCATCACCCTTAGGTAGAAAGTGGTCTCACTGCCTCCGTTATGACAGTTTGGGCGATGGTCCATCACTATCTCAATGGTCCGTCAGCCCTCATCATCCTACCTAGGTAGTTTTGACTGCTTTCTATAAAACGTCCATATCATTTTACTCCGATATCGGATTTGGATGAAATTGGTATCATTGGAAAGATAATTCAATTTACCACATGACAAAAAGTGAAAATCTTAAAAATTCCACGTATATAAAAGTGGATTCATCTTTCAAAATAAGTTTCTAACATACTTGGGATGATTTCAAGATAGGTAAAAGTATGGGGTATTACACTTTCTAGCATGACGAAGCTCACTA
This sequence comes from Capsicum pubescens, assembly GCA_030864215.1. Taxonomy (NCBI): domain Eukaryota; kingdom Viridiplantae; phylum Streptophyta; class Magnoliopsida; order Solanales; family Solanaceae; genus Capsicum; species Capsicum pubescens. The sequence continues at coordinate 180,745,942 of CM061546.1, read as the reverse complement.
TGATGAGTAGAGGCTATGTGCCTACTGCTGCAGAGCTACATTAGCTAGATTATGACTATCCACTTAATTGACCATACTAGAGCTTTGTATGGAGCGGGGACTGATTTTGAGGAACCATTGGATAATGATGTACCAATGGATGAGGATCTCCGACTGTTAGATTCTGACATAGAGCTCGAATATAGTGTGGAAGACTTTGATGATGATTCTTTTGCAGGTGGCATGACCCCAGATGTGGAAGAAGAGTCCGACTAGATAAGTTTTTGTTTATGTATTTGCACTGGAGACAGTGTTTTGCTTAAAGTCTGGGGTGTCTTGAAGTTCTTTTAGATTGCTTACTATTTTGTCTTCTATTTAGTGCATTTTATTTTTCCATTTTGAATTTTTTAGTTTTGTGCATGTGTTTTGCTTCTACGTATATGTTAGTTTGTAGTCATAGTTAGGTGTTTTTCTCGATAATGGATGGATGACGACTGTCTAAAGAGAAAATCAGTCATGTGTAGGACCTAACAAGTGAATGTAATTTATTCTAGTGGGCCACAAGACAATACAAGCATGTGATAAACCTTTACTGTTGAGACACCTAAGTTCTAGTTTATGACTCGTGTGGTGATTGTTGGCTTAACATGAATTCGTATAACTATTTGGTTAAGAGTCTATAATGATCCTGTTGGAGTTAAGCATATACCATGTGTGTGTGAGGGTATTCACATATTTCTTATTACAATTGATACTAGAACTTGCATGGCGTGTGTCCAAAATAAAAAAGAGAATATGAGTTTAGGAGATGATTTAGGCATTTCTTTGAAAGCCATGTTTTTTTCATACCCTCTTTTGAAATACCTTTGTGCATAATCTTAGCTAGCCCCATTGAGATTTTAGCTTATTCTTTGGTAACCTCATGTGTAGCCTAATCTTTACTTGATTAACCTCAAGTTGATCCAAATCTCCTAAGCACTTTAGTAAAAAAAAATTAGTAAGGAGTTGTAAATAGAAGAAGAAAAAGGTGAAAATATAGCCCCAAGTAATAGTTTTTGGCATCTAAATCTTATATGATTGGGTAGGAGTGAGATCTATCTTAAAAAAAAAGAAAAAGTGGCATAAAAAGTTGTTCAAAATGAGATGATATGAACATGGAAAATACTCCCGCCATAAGTTATGTGAGTGAGCTTTATGAAATTGGGTGAAAGAAAATGATGTGTGAAGTTTGTAGAGGTGAAAATTGGTTGTTAGAGATTGGTATTCATTGTCTAATGTAGTGTATTAAAGCGCTTAGGGAAGTTAGTCACTATTACTGGCCAGAATAGTTTCTACCCATTCCTTAGCCTACATTACAACCCGTAAAGACCTATATGATCCTAATCTTAACATTCTGGTATTAGTGGAGCACTATACTAAGGGCAAGCATATGTTCATCATTTTTAATTTGAGAATTCTTTGTGCGAGTGAGCGCAACTTGATTCTTATACCCATTGTACAAGAAATTGAATTTTTGTGAGCGATTATGGGTAACTCTTTTGTTGTGAGGGAACATGTTCGATGAAAAGTTTGGTAATTTAAATGATTTCTTTGCTTAAATGGTATGCATTAATTTTCCAACTTAATGAGTTGATTCTTGAGGGTAGGTTGTTTTCAGTAATGGTTCATGAATCTACTTCTTGTTTCATATTCGTTGTGTGAGCCTATTTGAGCATCTTGTGTTTCCTTTGTGGGTTTCAAATCTTGTGTATGCATTAATGGATAAGTTGTTCGAGGAAGAACAAAGCTTTAAGTGTGGGGTGGTGATCTTAGGTGTATTTATACGCCTAAGCACCATAACTTACCCATATTTTAGCTAAGTTTTGAGAACAAAGTGCCTAGTTTCTTATGTGTTTACTCTACTTTGATGTAATTAAGCTAACCTATGTGATTAGCATGATTTTAGGTGTTAATTAGGTAGATAAAGACATGATGGAACTACGAATTGCGGATGACAAATCACACAAGAGAAAAGCAGCTTGTTGGACCAAATGTGGTGCCTAGAAACTATGTTCAAGACTAATTTGTCATTTATAATTAGTTCAGGGACTTAGAAGGTAATTATGAGAGAAAAGATTATTAAAAAGACTTGATGCTAAATTTTTATCACTATTCATTATTCTGTATTATTTTTGAAGTAGAGATTGGTGGCTTAGCTAGGAGAGAGAGAGAAAATGTTTTTCTCTTGGTTCACTATTTACACACCAAGATCATCTTCTAGTTTTTGGTCTGATGAACATACTTATGGTGATTTTGATTTTGTCCATGAGTAGCTAAGCTTATTGGTTAGGGTTATGGAACCTTGTAGCATACTATCTATTTCTATGGGTTTTGAATTCATTATGCACTGATTTACTTATATCATACTCTCTTCGTTATGCTTGAATTCTCGTGGTTGTAAACATAGAGAATGTGCCATTGAAACATAACTTGTTCGATAGAAAGGTTAATGTTTGAAAAAGAGAGTAGTGACAAGAAAATAGGGTTTCCAACATCTATTTCATACGTTAATGCCTTAACAGGATTAACAACTTAGAGATATCATATAATTGAGTAAACACTTTTGAGTCGAGAGAACTAAAGTGAATTAATCCTTAATGGTTAAGAAACGCTGTGATTGAAAATTAGAATACATTTCTCTATAAGTGCATGCATGTATGAACTCTTAACACCCATAGATAGAAGATGTTAAAACTACAAGGTGGACATAACCCTAGCTTGTTATTCTCTATATTCAACTATTGTTACACGTATTGCTTTACTATTATATTAAAACTATTACTTTGTACTTAAATCAAAAACCCCTATTGCTTTACGGGAACAAATGATTAAAAGTCAACTAATCTGCATACAACTTAATTAGCACCCTATTCCCTGTGAGATTCAAACCCAACCTAGTTAGGTTATATATTTGACAACGACTGTGTACACTTTTGTAAGAAAGTTGTAATTTGGGCGTATCACCAATCCATGTCGAGAATGACATAAAACTCAGTCATTTCTAATTCAACTAAGTCTAATGATGTGACTTTCTGAAATATCATAATCGAACAGTTCCTATATACCTGTCGGGCTATGATAGTTTTACCCACTGGGGTAGAGACTGAGAAGGACTCTGCTAAAATTTTGGAACTGCTATATAAGGAGTAACAAAAGACAAAGAAGCTTCTGGATCTTGCAAAGCGTAAACATGTATATGAAATATCTTTAATGTACCAGTAACCACATCAAGAGAATTTTCCTGATCCTGTCGGGACTAAAGAGCATAGAGTTTTTTTGGGGGTTACCCACTGGTAGCACTGGAAGAGGCACCCTGTTGATACGGGGGACCGTACTGAGCTAGAGGGCGATTATGCTGACCCTGAGGACTTGGCTGGGGACAATCTCTGACTCTGTGGCTTGGCTTTCCACATCCGAAGTAAATATCACTGCCAGCTCAGCAAGTACCCTGATGGTGCTTGCCATATATCTGGGAAAGAGGATAGGTTCGGGCACTGCTAACACTGCCAAGAGACTTAAAGCCTGGTGCCCTATCTCTGTTGTCATCTCTGAATTTCACCACTGGAGCACTGGATGAGGAAGGAGATGGAATGGATGACTTTGGGCATAACTGAGAAAGGTTTTCACCCTCTAACTTAGGTTGAGCAAAGTTGAAACTACCTATCCTTGCTCTTTTATTCTGCTTCTCCCTCATCTTAATCTTCTTCTCTTCTATCTATTAGGAATGGATCATAAGCCTGGCTATGTCCATCTCACTAATCAGCATTGTAGATCAGCACTTTTTGACCACACTATCATTCACCCCAGAAATAAACTTACTCATCTTATCCCTATTGTCTGCCACAATATGAGGAGTATATCTAGCTAATTGAGTAAAATTAAGAGAATACTCTTTCACTGTCATGTTTCCCTACCTGAGGTTGATAAACTCTAATACCTTAGATTTCCTTAGCTCTAGGGGAAAAAATCTATCAAGAAAAGAAGTGGAAAACTCCTCCCACTCTTTGGGTCCTAAATCTACACCCCTCTCGGCTTTCTACTATTTGAACCATGTTTGAAATACATCCTACAACTGATATGCATCTAGCTCAGCACTCTCAACAGCTGACACCCCCATGATATTTGTAACCTTCTGAACCTGATCAAGGAATTCCTGAGGGTCCTTGTCTGACTTAGACCTGAAAAAAGATGGAGGATTCATTCGGGTGAAATATTGAATCCTGGTTGCAGCTAAATTGGCAACTAGGTTGGTCAGAATAGCAGTTGGCCGTTCATTTTGAGTAGAAACTGAGTTAGCAAGAGTAGTGAATATAGTTCTGAACTCTGCATGAGAGACATGTTCGTCCAAGGGATCAACTCGAATGGGATGAGGGGCTGACTGATTTACATTTCTTCTTTTCGGAGTCATGTTCTATAGAAGAAAGGGAGAAATAAATTAGATGAGAGTTAAATTTGAGATCATGCTCATAGGAACGACATGAATACCGAAAGAAGGGAAATTGTTCCTAAAACATCTTATAGCCTCTTGTACAACAATGTGGCGTACAATACACCCATGCCCAAGACTCTACTAGATGTGGCTTTCAGACTTCCTAGGACACTATTAAACCTTAGGCTCTGATACAAAGTTTGTAATGCCCCAAATCTGGTACCCGGAAATCCACACGGTGCTCATGACCCCAAAGGACCACAAGCTAACCCATGACTGATATCTGTACCTGTGCACTGCATAATATACTGTATAAATACAGAATAAAAGGATGAAAGTCCATAAGGTTCAAATATCTGATAAAACATAACATCTGAAAAATATGATATATCAATACCAAAATGACTGAAATAACTATCCGAACATGCTATAGTCTGGAAGCCTCTAAAACTGACCAACTAAGGAGTTGATGGGACATGTCCCCAAATAACTCCAACTACTAAAATAAACTAAGTAATAAAAGAATAAAATAATCAAATAATAACATCCTTGAATGATGAAGACTCACTGCTAGTCTGACTGCTGAAATTGGAATGCTACTGATGCTCTAAAGATCGTGCTTCTGAATCTATGGTATAAAACACCATAGTGTGAATGTGTCAGTACGATTGAATGTATTGGTATGCAAGTAAGGTAGGATGAATGCAAGGGTTCATATGCAAGAACAATACTGACTGGCTGAATAACATGAATGTGAGAATACTTATATGAATACGTGAACTATAACTGAGATCATAACATCACTGAATCTGAATACTGATAACATAAGTTTTTGTGTAACTGATGTACTATTATTTGAATGACTGTGTTTGAAAGTCCTATTTCTGATGGAACTAGTTGAGTTCCGTACTGAACTAGGTAACTGTATCTGACAGTCCTGAATTCTGTAGAACTATCTGAGTTTTATTAGTGAGATTAAGACTGAGACTATAACTATGTGAAGTAATCATCTAACTGACATTCCCCTACTAAGCCATTATAGCTGAGTTGGGGTCAAATTTGTAACCCCAATTAGAAGGGTGTCAATACCGCGCCACTGGTAAGGACAAACTGTGAGTGATCCCTCATCTAATAGTTATTCTAAGGAGAATGGTGGGACCCTCATATAACAGGTTAATCCACCTTATCTACCCTCAACTAGAAAGTTTGATGTCTCAACCTACGCTAGCTAAATAGTTCTGGAGCACAAGTATTGTTTCTAAGAATCACACCCTCTAATAACAGGTGAGTTCCCATCCTTGGGCTCACTCGGTGTTGAATCCTACTCCCATCTGAATAGACACTGAACATGATTAACTAAAATGAACTAGAACTGCATTCATTAAGTTCCATTGACTAACGAAACACTACTGATATCACTGAATTTCTGAGATTTTCTGAGATTACTGAGTTTGCTGAGTTTTCCTAAGTCACATGACTGACTGAGTGCGAATCATGGCTTGACTGAGAGTATCTGGAAAACATGACACTGTCTCTAGGAACACAACTAAATTATTGGGTACAAGTACCCCCAGGACTTGATAGCCTGAAACTGACAAGACATGACACTTCTTGACACATGACCATAATCAATAATTTATAGTACAATCATTGGGAATTTTTATGAAGTATTCGCATGCTATAAGCTTACACATGAATAGGAATACATGTAAACATATCATAATTTCATAAGCCTAATCTCATGAGCATTACGTCAATCCATTACAAAGCATAACAATAACATGGGAGTCATATCAAACATAAGGGAGAAAAATTGATTCATCAATTTTGTTCACAAATGAGTCATAGGGGATAATTCCTATTCTCTTAGGAATTTTATCAAACACCTTGCATGCATATCTTTAGGCTTAGGCATGTATATTGAAATAATAGTTCATGGAAATATTTTACACTTCCAATGCAAGAATTTCAACCACATACTAACGTATTTTCATGATAGTCATTAAAGACTTCAACTTGGAAATCAAACAACAACATAAACATGGATATAATTCAACTCATACCATGAAATCAAAAGTTTATATTTCAAATAGGGTTTCTTGAGCTTCATGGGTAAAATGAACCCATGAATCAACACTTGACATACCTGGGTGGATGATTTCCTGAAGATTGGTGGAGGAAAGTTTGAATTCTTGACTTGGAATTAAACACCTAGGGTTTCTTGTTATTACGAATTGATCTTTGAGAGAAACCATAATTTGGTGTTATAGATGAATCATGAAGTTATGAACTCTGGTATGGTTGAATTAGGGGTTAAAATGGGTGGAAAAGGATCCAAATACACTTTTAAAAATGGTTTAAAATCGTTGATCAAAAGTGGCAACGGTTTGGGCAATGGTCTGTCGTTGGATCGACGGTCCGTCGGTCCTGACCGTCGTACTTGGACAGAACCTGAACTTTCTACCTCATCTATGACGGTTTGGGTGATGGTCCGTCGCTAGCTCGATGGTCCGTCGGTCCTGACCGTCGCACTTGGCCAGAACCTGAACTTCCTGCCTTGTCTGCGATGGTTTGGGAGATGGTCCATCCCTAGCTCGACGGTTCATCAGTCCTGACCATCACACTTGGTCAGAATACGGGTTCATTGTGTTAGTCATGACGGCTTGGACAATGGTCAGTCGCTAGCTCGACGGTCCGTCGTCCTGATCGTCGCTTCTGGGCAGTTCTGATAGTTCTCTGTAAAACGTCCATAACTTTTTACTCTGATACCGGATTTGGACGAAATTGGTATCATTGGAAAGCTAATTCAATTTCCCACATGATAAAAAATTGAAATTGGGCAAATTCTATCTGATTTAAGCATTAATCATTTAGCAAGTCATCACTAACTTTTATGGAGACTAGATTTGACTTAAAGAAAGTTCAGGGTATTACACTAAACCTCCTTAGCACTACACTAACCTTGGGGTCTCACTTATTTTCCATCTTTATTTTTATTCCACCCTTATTTCTCTCTTTTTATTCTTTATTACACATTTAGGTTGGGTGCGGTCTTTTATTTTTATAGTTTTTTCTTACTTTTCACAACTTTTGTTTTTCCTTTTCTTTTTATTTTTCTACCACACCCAGCCTTACTAACATTTTTTCTTATTTTACCCTTCTACATACCCATTTTATACTATGCACCCCTATGATATCCACCCTCAACATAGCCATTTTGCCTGCTTTGGGGTACACAATGTCTAAGGAGGACTAGGGCCAAAATAAGTTCATTATAATATAAATGGGAAGATGAATAACTAAAATAAGAAGAATAGGCTATAAGGCTCAAAACAAGGATCAAGGGATACTACTTCACACATGGAAGGTCATTTAGGCTAAAAGTGGACTAAAATAAAAAAATGGCCTATGATCATTTACTAACCAACTTTCCTACAACCTTCCAAAGACTAACCAGGTATGTTCTGAATTCAACAGACAAAGAGTACTAAGTAGCATCAAACACACAAATGGAAGTCAATATCATAAACTACTTATTATTTGGTTTATGCAATTATTAGCAAGTGATTATCAATTCCCTAATCCTAATGTCATAACATGATCCACAATGTTTACACATATATACATTCACTAAGTTCTAAAACACAAATTCTAGAGGGGTATCAAAAATCAATCAAAACATGATTACTGCCTTAAATACTTATAAATATCCTAATTGCACAAAATCAAAACACAATACAAAATAAATTATCCTAGACATGTTAGTTCTACAACCATACCATAGCCGATAGGAAAAGAAGAATGACAATAAAAACCCATGGCAACTATAGTATGCCCCACCCCAAACTAAAAATTATGCATTGTCCCCAATGCACGAAAATAAAATAAATCAAAGGGAATGAGGACATACCTAGGAAGCACTAAGAGCCCATGTCATTATCGTCCATAAATAAGGGTATATCCAGTAGTGGAGGCCATGGTGGTGGTGGTTCTTTATGAGAAGATGCTCTCGCAGCTAGCTTGGCATGCCTCTGTGATGATAGGCGAATTTCCACGCCTATAGTGCTATATTTTACCCATATTTTAGCCATGTTTTGAGGACAAATTATATAATTCATGCACTTTTAGTCCTTTTTCCTGTAAGTGAGCTAACGAACATGATTAGCAAGTTTTCAGGTATAAATGATGTAGAATTCAGCATTTTATGGATAACTTGATGCCAAAGAAAGCTTCATGAAAGGAGGAAACCAAATCTTGGACGCCAAGGACCAAAAGTGGCGCATGGAAAATCTGTCCCGGGCAAAAACAGCAATTCTAAAGACTTTGGGGACTAGCAGTAACTTATTAGGATTAGGATAATGATACCTTAACCCAGTAGGATTGGGTTAAGTAATGCAGTAGCTTAGTAGGAATAGGATAGGAGTATTATAAATACCCTATTCTGCTAGAGATTTTGAATTAATTCTTCCATTACTTTTAACTCTGAAAACAATTCTTCTACTTTTAATTCTTCTTCTATTCATCTAATCAATTCTTAATTTCTGCAATAAGAGAAAGGTTACTTTGCAAGGAATTCACGCCTAACGCCTACCACACTTTGCTACACGAAATATTTATTGTGGTATAATAACAATGTCTATTGTGATTTCCTTCGCACTCATGGGTAACTAAACTTCTCTGTTGGGGTTATGGAAGCCAATAGAGACGTACAACTCATAAGGTGGACATAACCCCAACTTCTCAATTCTCATCGTTTACATCTTACTACACATTCTTTCTTTTTACTTTGCTATTTCCATTTTTACTCTCTTATTTTGGTTACATTACTATCACAATACAATTCCCCCCTTTTTACGAGACTTGCACTAAAAGTCTAGTAATCTTTGCTTACTTGTTGACCAAGATATTCTCTGTGGGATCGATACCCAACCCAGTTGGGTTCTATATTTGACAAACGACCACTTTACACTCCTACGAGAGCTGTAGATTGAGCGTTATCAAAATTGGCGCCGTTGCCGGGGAATACAAGTGTCAATTAAGTTCGTAATAATTACTAGACCCTTTGGTCAAAGATTCTCGTACTTTTACTTTTAGTTTTTGTTTTTGTTTACTGCAGGTTTTTATTCAGTGCATGCCCCATACCCGAAGTTCTGGTCAACCGTTATTACCTATCAATCCTGAACCACAACGTATTCGCAAAATAGAGGCACAACACGCAATTGAAAGGATGGCTGCTTAACAGGAACAGGCGAGACTATCTTCGCTAGCCGCCGCTCAAGTGCATCAACAGAATATTGATAACCCTGGGCGAGCAACGAATCCTGACGATGAACATCTAGGTGGTGACGAGCTACTAAACCCTAGGCATACCGCTGAGATTGCAACACCTGCCAACAGAAGAGATCGTCAAGCTAGGTTTAGGCCTGAACGCCAAGCTATGCAGCCAACTTTCGATGATGATGATGATGATCTTGATGGAGCCGGAGCCACAGGAGCCATTATTCCTCCACCATTGGCACCCGAAGCCAAGTTCAACATCACGAGCACCATGATTTAGTTATTGCAACTCAAGGGATTATTTGGTGGACTAGCAGGCGATGATCCGAATATGCATCTCATCAACTTTATTTCTACATGCAAGTCGTTTGACAATCCTGGAGTTGGTCAGAATGCAATTCGGTTACGCTTATTTCCATTGTCTCTGTCTGGGGAGGCAACTCTATGGTTGAATGGGTTGACTCCTGATTCTATTACAAATTGGAGGTAATTGAGAGACGCTTTCCTAGAAAGATTTTTTCCGCCATCCAAAAGAGCACAAATGAGAGATGAAATCAGCAACTTTCGTCAGCTTCCAACTAAAGCCCTTCATGAAATATGGGAGAGGTTCAAGACGAAGCTAATGAGGTACCCAAACCATCACATGACTAATGTTCACCTAATGGAGATACTTTACAGAGCCTTGAATTCAATAACTAAACCAGTTGTGGATAATGCGGCTGGAGGATCATTTATGGATCTCACCTTTGGTCAGGCAAGCAATATGCTATATTGTATGACGAAACAAAGTAGAGCTTGGCATACCAGGGATTCTGAGGTAACAAGCCCCACTTTATCTATTGGCATGACTGCAGACCAAAGAAGAAGACAAGAAGAATGTGATCAAGATATGGCGCACATGAAAACACAAGTGGATCTTCTTACAAAGCATTTATTATCAGGGAAGACCGAAAAAGTGAAAGCTATTGCGTCAAAAGGAAAAGACGAATCTGATTCGGAAGAGGAAGCCAACTACTTGAACAATCAGGGGGGTTTCCGAGGCAATGCCCAAGGAAACCAAGGTCGGAACTATTATGATAAGTCTGGAAACAAGGACCAAGGTAGTTGGAGGAAAAACAATGAAAAGAGTGGTTTATACGTACCCCCTGGAAGACGTGACACCACTACATCTAGTTCTGGAAGTATGGAAGACATGATGGCTAAACTACTGAAAGGAGTGGAAGCAATGAGCGCAGGAGTAACGGAGGTAATAAATGATTTGTCCTCTATGAAGAAATTAGTTGATTCTCATTCCACTTCAATCAAGAAAATAGAGCAGCAATTGAGCCAATTTTCAGCAGCACTGAATCAAAGAAAGGCTGGTACTTTACCTAGCGATACTGTGCAAAACCCAAGGAATGATGGGTCATGCATGGCCATCACTACCCGAAGTGGTAAGGTGCTGGAAACTTCAGAAAAAGGCAAGCAAGTGGTTGACGAAGAAGCGGAAATTGATGATAAGGCGAAAGGGAAAGATGCCGCAGCAGCCGATCCTAACGTCCTTAACGTCACTCATCACGACGTGCAACCTGGAAAAGCTAAAAAATGGAAGTAAGAGGAGAATAAAGCCGTGGAGAGAACAATTCCATACCCACCACCACCTTTTCCCCAAATATTGAAGAAAGTGGCGGATGATACAAAGTTCAGCAAATTCATGACTATGTTAAAGCAGCTGACCATTAATGTTCCATTGGTGGAAGCACTTGAACAAATGCCTGGGTATGCAAAATTTATGAAGGATCTTTTGACAAAGAAGCGGGCAGAAAGTTATGAGTTGAAAGATGATGTCCATCACTGCAGCGCAATCGCTACCCGATCAATAGTTCAGAAGAAGGCTGACCCCGGAGCTTTCACTATTCCTTGCACTGTTGGATCTTTGAATTTTGCCAAAGCATTATGTGATTTAGGAGCCAGCATCAATTTGATGCCATTATCTATCTATAAAAAGTTGGGGTTGGGTGATCCTACTCCAACTAATATGAGGCTCGTCATGGCGGATAGGTCGGTAAAACGACCTGTTGGTATCCTATGTGATGTCTTGGTAAAGGTTTCTTCATTCATCTTTCCAGCAGACTTTGTTATTTTGGATTGTGAAGTGGACTTAGAGGTTCCCATAATCTTGGGACGCCCTTTCCTTGCTACAGGAAGTGTGCTCATTGATTTGAGAGCTAATGAGCTTTCATTCCGAATAAATGACGAAGTGGTTCGCTTTGATGTTTGCAAATCAATGAAGCAACCCAAAGATCTGAGTGTATTTTCGGTGGCTGATGTTTTCTTTGATGATCCAAAAGAATTACTTAAAGAAGAGCAAATTATTGCTGACCCTTTGGCGGTTGTGCTCATGAATGGAGAGAGTAAGGATGCTGAAAATTGCAAAAAAGCTATTTGTGCTCTATCAGGATTAGGGACATATTGCTATGCTCCCAAGAAGCTGGACCTTGATCTCAAAAATCGACCCACACCACCAGCTAAGCCATCTATTGAAGAGCCACCCACGTTAGAATTGAAGGAGTTGCCAAGTCATTTAAAGTATGCATTCTTAGGAAGCGGAAGCACACTTCCAGTCATTGTGGCAGCAGATTTGGGTGAGAAACAAGTTGCAGCTCTTATTTCTATTCTACGGAAGTATATTAGAGCCATTGGATGGACCATTGCGGATATTATTGGTATTCCACCTGGGATTTGTACTCACAAGATTCAGCTTGAAGAAAATTGCAAACCAACCATTGAGCATCAAAGACGTCTAAACCCACCTATGAAAGAAGTGGTGAAGAAAGAAATTATCAAGTGGTTAGACGCAGGGGTTGTGTATCCAATCTCTGATAGTACATGGGTAAGCCTGGTACAATGTGTTCCCAAGAAAGGAGGCATCACGGTGGTCGCGAATGAGAAAAATGAACTTATTCCACTCAGACCCGTCACTGGATGGAGAGTATGCATGGACTACCGGAAGCTGAATTCTTGGACGCTCAAAGATCACTTTCCAATGCCATTTATGGACCAAATGGATTAGCGGGGAAAGGGTGGTTTTGTTTCTTAGACGGTTATTCAGGCTATAATCAGATTTGTATTTCTCCCGAAGACCAAGAGAAGACAACGTTTACATGCCCATATGGTACGTTTGCCTTCAAGCGTATGCCATTCGGGCTATGTAACGCACCAGCCACCTTTCAACGTTGTATGATGTCCATTTTTTCTGATATGGTTGAAGACACTTTGTAGGTATTCATGGACGATTTTTCAGTTGTTAGTGAGACTTTTGAAGCGTGCTTGACAAACCTAAGTATGGCATTGCAAAGATGTGTAGAATTCAACCTAGTGCTGAATTGGGAAAAGTGCCACTTCATGGTAAAAGAAGGTATTGTTCTTGGGCACAAAATCTCCGAAAGAGGAATTGAGGTTGATCGAGCGAAAATTGAAGTCATTGAGAAGCTACTGCCTCCAATTTCAGTGAAGGGTGTTCGTAGTTTTCTCGGCCGTGCAGGTTTCTATCGTCGGTTTATCAAAGACTTCTCCAAAATTGCTAGTCCATTGTGCAAACTCTTGGAGAAAGATGCGAAGTTTGACTTCAATGACGATTGCTTGAAGGCATTCGAATGCCTCAAAGGAAAACTCATTGAAGCCCCTATCATGGTAACACCAGATTGGTCTCTCCCGTTCGAAGTCATGTGTGATGCTAGTGGTGTAGCTGTTGGTGCTGTACTTGGTCAGAGAAAGGAGAAGCTATTTCATCCTATCTAATATGCGAGTAAGGTCCTAAATGAAGCCCAAAGGAACTACACTGTTACTGAACAAGAGCTCCTAGCGGTTGTGTATGCGTTTGAGAAGTTTCGTGCCTACCTATTGGGTACTAAGGTGATCGTTCATACAGACCATACAGCTCTTAGGTATCTAATGAAAAAGAAGGATGCAAAACCAAGACTAATTCGATGGGTATTGCTGCTGCAAGAGTTTGATTTCGAAGTTAAAGATAGAAGAGGTTGCGAGAACCAAGTGGCCGACCATCTCTCTAGACTCAAGAACGAGCATGTGGCGCAACCTGAAATCGAGATTGATGATTCATTCCCTGATGAGGAGATCTTATTCACGATAATAGAAGAGTTACCATGGTATGCCGACTTTGCAAACTTTGTGGTGAGTAATGTGATACCTGCAAATTTATCTTACCATCAAAAGAGGAAGTTTATGCATGATGTACAACACTACTTTTGGGATGAGCCATATTTGTTTCAACGATGCGCGGATGGTGTTATCCGACGATGTATATCCCATGAAGAGGTGCCAAATATATTGAAAGCATGCCACACTTCCCAAGTTGGGGGACATCACACAGGTAATCGGACGACAAGAAAAGTATTGCAAAGTGGATATTATTGGCCTTCCATATTTAGAGATGCTCATGACTTTGTTAGAAGATGCGACCAATGCCAGCGATAAGGTGCTATTTCGAAACACCATGAGATGCCCATGTCGAAAACTCTTGAGGTAGAACTCTTTGATGTATGGGGCATTGATTTCATGGGTCCATTCGTGAATTTGTTTGGAATGAAGTACATCTTAGTTGTTGTGGATTATGTCTCGAAATGGGTTGAAGCTGTAGCGTTGGCCGACAATGAGGGAAAGCGTTTTGTAGCGTTCTTGAAGAGGAATATCTTCTCTCGCTTTGGAGTACCACGTACTATCATAAGCGATGGAGGATCTCACTTTTGCAACAAGCTATTTAAGTCCGTGTTGGCAAAATATGGTGTCAAGCAACATAAGGTAGCCACGCCTTATCACCCACAAACTAGTGGACAAGTAGAGGTTTCCAATCGAGAGATCAAGCAAATCCTTGCGAAGACGGTAAATGCTAATAGGAAGGATTGGTCTCGGAAGCTGGATGATGCACTATGGGCGTACAGGACTGCATTCAAAACGCCAATTGGCATGTCCCCTTATCAACTAGTTTATGGGAAGGCTTGTCACTTACCCATTGAGCTCGAGCACAAGGCATTGTGGGCGCTGAAGCGATTGAATTTGAATTGGGATGATGCAATGAAGCTGAGGATGGAGAAACTGAACGAGATGGATGAATTCCGTCTACATGCTTATGAAAGATCAGACCTATACAAGGAGCGGATGAAAAAGTATCATGATCAGTGGATTGTTCGTCGAAACTTTCAAAAGGATGATATGGTACTTCTCTTCAACTCCAGATAGAAGATCTTCCCAAGTAAGTTAAAGTCCAAGTGGTCTGGTCCATACAAAGTTATCCAAGTCTTCTCGTCTGGAGTAGTTGAATTGGAAGATAATAATGGTGTTATCATCAAAGTGAATGGCCAATGTGTGAAACCTTATATCGGTCCTCTTGATTCAATAAACGTCATGGCCATCACTTATCTCGACAAAGTCTAAGTACTCGAGGTAACTATGTCGAGCCACGACAATAAATAAGGCGCTAGATGGGAGGCAACCCATCGTTTATCATTTATCGTTTATCGTTTATCGTTTTACATTTTTTTTTCATTTTAGTACGTGTTTTGTTTTTGATAAATAAAAAAAATCCAAAAATAAGAGTCGTGCCACGACCAAAACTAAGGCGCTTGATGGGAGGCAACCCATCATACTAATTTTTTTCATTGGTTTGAGAAAATGTAGGTGCAAGAGGTATAAAACGAGGAGATTGATTTCAAATGACGATTTGGACGTATTGCATGGTAAAGGTGGTGAGTTAGGAATGAAGATGCATAAGGCTATGGATTGAGCATTGCTCATGACAAAATAGGCATCAAGCAAGGATAGGCCTAGGTAAAACTAGGCCACGAACAAGGCATTGCCTATACTATAGCCCAAGGTCTCGGAATCTAGTGTGCTATAGCATAGGCGCCGCCCATGCTCAAGTATGCCATAGCATAGGCGCCGCCTATGCTAAAGCATTTGGTATCTGAATCTCATATGCCATGCTAAAGGCGCCGCCTATGGTCACTAAAGGCATTGAACTAGGCGCCGCCTATGCTAGCAAATGCTTTGCATTAGGCGCCGCCTATAACAAGCTTAGGCAAAGCTAAAGGCGCCGCCTATGGTCACCTTTTGTCTCCAAAACCTATTTTAAATGGGTCAAAACCCAACCCACTCTTTTCCTATATAAAGGAGACTTAGTCTTGAAACACAAACACATTGAAAACTTGACCTAGGCGCCGCACATACTCTCCAAATCATCTCAAAACTTTTCTTTTTGCTCTCCCACTTCACAAGAACATCTCCAAAGGCTTTAATCACGTAAGTACTCTTTTGTTCTTCATCTATTTTTCGTAAGTGCTACGTTGCTATGTCTATTATGAATTTCTACATCTTGAAGAAATATTGGTGATGTTAATGTGTTTGAATTGTTGATACAAAACCAAGTGAGTGAACATGTACGTTAGGATACTCTTAACTTGTTTCCGACTTGAATTTGATTTTGATGCATTGTTATACTACTTGCGGAATTGCTATAGTCATGAACATTGCATAATCTTGTCACTAGAATGCTTACATGTTAGAATGTCCCGTTCATCGGAATAAGACTTATAGTTGCCTACCGACATAGGAGGTTGTGATTATTGATAGAAACAATACCATGATGTAATCCCTATGTAGTAGTCTTGATATATCTAACATGAAAATATTGCAAAGGTTGCAAGAAGTGATACATCTCTGATTTTCTTGTTGGAATATAGATCCTACAACGTATGTCGATGAAGTCTAAGTAATCGACCACTTTCACTTCACTAATTCGTATCAACAAACTAAGTGTGGGGTGGTACCCCTACTGCTTATGTATAGATTGTATCCATTGAGATTGTGCTAACGTGAACTCTATTTCAAGTCTCAGGTACAATGGCACCCAAAGCAAGACAAGGCAAAGATAAGGCTACCACTTCCCAAAAGAGCAAGAAAAGAAGTCGCAAGGAGCAAGGAGAATCATCCTCAATGCAATTACCACGCCGTACGTTTGGAATAAAATGGGTTCTTGAGGAGGAAGCGAAGGAATGGTATAGGAACAACAAAGAAAGAAAATATGTTCATGTAGACCTGATCAACAAGGAAAGCCTAGCGAAGAAGGAGCCGCGCATGTTGGCCAAGATCATGGCATTACATCTGGATTTCATCTTTCGAGACATGGGAGAATGCAATCTCGATTTAACAAGAGAATTCTATGCCAACTGGTCACCGAAAACCACAGGAAGCGAGGTCAAGATTCGGGGCCAAGTTTTACAACTCAATGCGGATTTCTTCAACTCCTTTCTTGGCTTGCCTTCAGTCGATCCAACACCATTCAAAGAGATGTACAGTAGACCTCCATATAGAGCAATTCTACACACACTTTGTGGAAGTAGATCCATGGCAAGGTGGAGCAGACATAAAGACACCGGGTGACACAACACCATCCCTTATGCTCCTTTGAATAGGGAAACAAGGATATGGTTGCGTATTGTCAAATCTTGCCTCATACCAGGGACTCAGTACACCAAGATAACAAGAGATAGAGTGTGCTTGGTATATGCATTGATGACGAATGTCCCTATCAACGTCAGGGCAATTATTCGTTCCACAATGCGGAAAGCTAGGCTACACAAGAGGTCCCACTTCAGTTTTGGCAACCTGTTGACTGCAATACTAAGGAAAGAAGACATCGAAGAGGAACCGGCTGATCACAAACTCCCACACAACACAAAGAAGGTTGACCTCACGAAGGTTAAAGATGCTGAAACCACTCATGGAGTCAACCTTACCACTTCAGAAAGGCATGCTCGCGATGAAAGCTTCTCCCGCCATTTATATGGCATGATGAAGTTTACCATGATGAGCGGGGGTCGTGTTACAACTGCTGCAGAGCTCCAACAGTTGGATTATGACTACCCAATGAATGAGCATGCGAGGGCGATGTGTGGAGAAGGTGTATATTTTGAGGAACCTCTTGATGACGACATGCCAACCGATGATGATCGACGAATGCCAGACTCCGACGTGGAAGAGAACTCTGATGACGACGACTCTGATGACGATTTCGATGTAGGGGGTATGACCCCAGACAT
Source organism: Capsicum pubescens (assembly GCA_030864215.1). Lineage (NCBI taxonomy): Eukaryota > Viridiplantae > Streptophyta > Magnoliopsida > Solanales > Solanaceae > Capsicum > Capsicum pubescens. The sequence continues at coordinate 180,728,122 of CM061546.1, read as the reverse complement.
AGAGGATGAGTCCGACTAATCAGGTTCTTCTTATTTATTTTTCACTGAGGGCAGTGTGTCCCGTCTAAGTGTGGGGTGCTGGTATTTGCATGCTATACTTCTCTATCCACATTTGTATTTATTTATGTTTGTTTGTTTTGTTAGTAGTTAATTGTTTTTTTCAGTAGTTAAATTATTTTTTTTTAGCTTCGCATGAAATTATTCTAATAGGCAGCATGAGATTATGACAAGAGTTTGTGCTAAAATCATGACTATTGAGACGTTTAGGCTCTAATTGTGACTCACTATGTGATATTGTTTGGTTTAATTCCTTCATCTGTTAGGTCAAGAGTCTATACTACTCCCAATAAAGTCGACCATGTTCCTTGTGTGTGTGAGATAATAGTATATTCTGTGCTTGTGGCTGATGCTAGAACTTGCCTGGTATGTATGTAAAGCGAAAATAAAGAGTGCAAGTCTAGGAGATGATTTAGGCATTTCTTTGGCAACCTATGATTATTTACCTTCTTTTTACCTACCCATGGACATTATCCTAGTCAACCCCTTTTGAGCCTTTAGCCTATTTTCTTTGACAACCTCATATGAAAGCCTAATCCATTTTTTCAAGACCATAATTTGATCCAAATTCCTAAGTGCTTTAAAGTGTAAAGTCATGTGACAAAATAAGAGGAAATTGGGTGAGTATGATGCTTTAGAATGCATTGGTACTTGAAATTGCTATGAAAAAAAAGTGTTATCATAAGAGGTATGTTATGAAAAGAAAAAGGAAGAAAAAACTGAAAAGTTAGTCATGTTTAAAATCGAAAAACAAAAGAGGAGAAAAAGGGTGGTAGAATAAATGAAAGAAAGGTTGTTAGAAAGAAAAGTGTTAATGACACAATGTGATGTATTAAAGCGCTTAGGAACATAGTCACTATTTCTGGCCAAAATAGTCCTACCCATCTCTTAGCCTACATTACAACCATCAAAAGACCTATTTTATTCTAATCTTAGCATTCTGACATTTAGTGGAGCATTACACTATGGGCAAGCCTATGGTCATCAGTTGCAACATATGAAGTCTTTGTGAGAGTGAGAGCAAGGATAATTTATACCTATGTTATGAAAAATGCAATACTTATGAGTGATTATGGGTAACATCTTATGTGAGACACACATGGTTGATGAGTTTTGGGTAGTCGTGTATGATTCTTTGTGCCTTGACTTTTGAATATGAGTTGACCACCATCACGAGTCTATGTTGGAGGCTGAATTGTTTCTACTAATGATCAGAAAACTACTCTTTGTTGATAATTGTTATGCTTGTCTTGACGAATATTTTGTGTTGTTGCTGTGAAACCCTAAGTAAATGTTAAGAGGGACATGATATTTTGTTCGAGGACGAACAAAGCTTCAAGTGTGGGGTGTTGATGATAGGCGAATTTACACGCCTATAGTGCTATATTTTACCCATATTTTAGCCATGTTTTGAGGACAAATTATATAATTCATGCACTTTTAGTCCTTTTTCCTATAAGTGAGCTAACGAACATGATTAGCAAGTTTTCAGGTATAAATGATGCAGAATTCAGCATTTTATGGATAACTTGACGCCAAAGAAAGCTTCACGAAAGGAGGAAACCAAATCTTGGACGCCAAGGACCAAAAGTGGCGTATGGAAAATCTGTCCCGGGCAAAAACAACAATTCTGAAGACTTTGGGGACTAGCAGTAACTTATTAGGATTAGGATAATGATACCTTAACCCAGTAGGATTGGGTTAAGTAATGCAGTAGCTTAGTAGGAATAGGATAGGAGTATTATAAATACCCTATTCTGCTAGAGATTTTGAATTAATTCTTCCATTACTTTTAACTCTGAAAACAATTCTTCTACTTTTAATTCTTCTTCTATTCATCTAATCAATTATTAATTTCCGCAATAAGAGAAAGGTTACTTTGCAAGGAATTCACGCCTAACGCCTACCATATTTTGCTACACGAAATATTTATTGTGGTATAATAACAATGTCTATTGTGATTTCCTTCGCACTCATGGGTAACTAAACTTCTCTGTTGGGGTTATGGAAGCCAATAGAGACGTACAACTCATAAGGTGGACATAACCCCAACTTCTCAATTCTCATCGTTTACATCTTACTACACATTCTTTCTTTTTACTTTGCTATTTCCATTTTTACTCTCTTATTTTGGTTACATTACTATCACAATACAATTCCCCCCTTTTTACGAGACTTGCACTAAAAGTCTAGTAATGTTTGCTTACTTGTTGACCAAGCTATTCCCTATGGGATCGATACCCAACCCAGTTGGGTTCTATATTTGATAAACGACCGCTTTACACTCCTACGAGAGATGTAGATTGAGTGTTATCACTCTGCCTATCAAAAAATGCAGTCACCATTGAGTCATGGGTTGTCCTTTTTAGAGCTTGCTCATATGGCCTGTCTGGATTCTGCAATTCCCCCTCTCGACCTCTCTTGGTCCCACCTATGGGGACCACTACACCATTGTACATGAATAAATCAACGTACCTAGGACCACATAGAGGTGATAGCTGAACAAATTTGGGTATGATAATAGAGATGGCTAATATGTGTCTCTTAGTGAGAGAGCATACCTCTGCTCTAAGTAGGTCTACCTCCTTCCTAATGTCTCTTAGATCTTGTATCTTAATTCTATTAAATAGGGTGGATACTTGACCCTCAAAAGCATTTATCCATGAGGGCAACTTAGCTTAAAACTCTGACATCACTGCCCGGTGCATAGACTACAGTCTAGCCTCAGCCATCTCTAGTGTAGTCTGAACCCATGGCCAGGTCTGCTCATATAATGTTGCCACCTCGGTCTCAACAATTGGTAGTCGAGTGGCTATCACCTATATTATCTTCTAAACACTTGGTGTATCTAGCACCTCAGCCTCTAAAACAATATCCTCATCAATAGATTCTATCACAGACACCACTCACATATCGTCTGGATATTGCACTATCATACACTCATCAAAAACTACTTCCTCATCATTTAGTTTAAAGGTGATCTTTCCCAAGTCTATATCAATCAACACCCTACTAGTGTATAGGAAGGGTTTACCTAATATCATGGGGGCTTGTGAATTCACCTTATAATTAAGAACTATGAAATCAGCAGGGAACATAAAGGATGCCACCCTTACTTCCATGTCTCATTAAACACCCATTGGTTTTTTCACAGATACTCAGCTATCAAAAACTTTATGGATGTAGGTTTGGGTTCCCCCATTCTCAAAAACTTATACACACCTAGTAGTATCATATTTTCTCTAGATCCCAAGTCACATAAGTCTTGTTTAACACTGAAAGGCCCAATAGAACATGTAATAGTGACTGTTTTAGGATCCTTATTCTTTTTTACTAATGGTAAGAAAGGGGTATCACTATAAGGGTACACATGATCATTGCGAAAGATGACCTAATCCCCACAACTATCATACTGAAAATCATTATCACCCTATGTCGACTTCTCAAACTCTACCTCAGGTGTTTCATCGCTCTCAGTGATATCAATTTTCAACTCCTCAATAGTAGGTAAAAGGGAATCATCAATATTTGTAGCATAATTAATGGTGATAACTAGACAATGACTGATGTTTGAAGGATTATGCATTATGTTACTCGAGAGGGTCCCCTGTTGCCGTTGATGCAAAGTGGAAGACATCTACCCAAACTGATGTTCTAACTACTTGATAGCCATTGTATAAGACTCAATCTTCTGATTTAGACCTAAAATATTAGCCTTGATCTCCTTAAGGATAGCCTCCAAAATTTCTTGCCCCTTCACCAATTTGGCCAATATTTCTTCCATTCTTGATTTTGTATCTCATTTGCTAGGCAGAATATACCTATCTTCCTTCTCTTTGTAATTATATCTCTATCTCTAGTCACTATTTATGTCCCTACTGCGGTCTCTATATCTATCATTATCATAGTTTTAACCTTGGTTTCCTATCCCTTGGGCTCAGAAACCCACCAACTAACAATCTGGTACCTAGCCTCCTCTATTAATTCTGACTCATAAGCTCGAAAAGTTGTACCATGTGCTCCTACTGTATGAACTTTCTCAAAATTCATAGTCACAAACCTCTTTTCCAGCAACCTCAGATCAATCCACAACAGCACAATATATTGCCCCAGAGAATCATCAACAACTCTCTGGTCACGGGGGGCACCAATAGCATAAGTTCCAGAACCTTTCTCAGCCTCCTGAGTTTACTACCCTTGGTTAGAAAGAGAGATCTGGTCTAGAATATTAGAAGCTACCTTCCAGCTCAATCTCATAAGCGTACCTCTAGAGATAGTGTGTACCATAGCTCTAAAAATGATGGTTCAGGCTCAATAGAATAACTTTAATAAGTTTATCCCTGAAAGTTGATGGTTAGGCACCATACTCAACTTCTTCTAAAACCTAAACCAAGCATCATACATGGACTCAGACTACAGCTGCCTAAAATTATTAATCTTATACTTAATATATAATAGCCTTGATGGAGGAAAGAACCTATCAAGAATTTCCAGTGCAACTCATTCCGCGTAGAGATATATCCTCTTAGAAATTCCCCAAGCCATAACGATACTTCTCTTGTAAGTGAGAAGGGTAACAATCTCAGTCTAAGTGCCTCCTACTCAACCCCAGGTATGGTATATGAAGGGTAGATCCCTTTAAATTTTCCAAATGCATGTTTTCATTGTCTATAGGTAACGCCACAAAAACACCCTTCAAGTATAAGAGATGGATCAGAGCACTAGAGATATTAAATTTAACATCCAAGGGAAACACAAGAGGCATAATAGGTCCAGTCTCTTCCAACTCAACATATACCAGATATTCTTCATCACCTATATATGGATTCACATACTAATATGTTGAGATAACTTGAACATGACCACCTCTAGCTCTATTCTGATTTCCACTGAGTGTTGATTGGTGGCCTTCTTTATGTCTCTGCTCAGCTAGCTGTTCCTCCCTAGTTATCCGTTGAGCTTCTTCTATCGCCCTTCTCTTGTTAGCCTATTTTTCCAAAAGCCCACCCATATCTAGATCGACAATATCTTGAACTTCTTCAAGAGAAAGGGAGGCATATCATCATAAACCCCTTCAGAAATATCATCTCTTTTCAGTTTCATCATGCTACTAGATGTTTGTAAGATCCTCTATGGATTTGGATTCAATAGGAGTAAGGGACTATCTCTACTATACATATTAGGCATACACCAACATATACCCAACTAAGAACAAAAACAAAAAAGAAAACTCAAAAACTGCAACAACTTAAATTCACAAGTCAACACCGTATTCCCCAGCAACGGCACTAAAATTTGGTGATGTCCAAGCTACACCTCTACTCTGAAGATGATATGGTCGCTGTCATTATAGTAACCTAACTAAGGTTGGGGTTTAATCCAAAGGAAATATGTGGAATTATGGCTCTCTGACATTGTAATCAACGGGTAAAACTAGAAAAGTAAATGAGGGGATTTGATTATCAAGGTCAAACTAGTAGAAAATATCAAATTTGGTTATAATCAGTCGTAGGTGAGCCCTAGGATTGTATTTCCCCTAGCTTCTCAAATTCGTATGCTTATTGTGCTTTGTTGAACCGATCACATACCTGGCATGTAGAATCGATAAGTTATGTACCTTCTACAGTCTTTTGAAAGAGTTGAAGGATTTTACTCTTTACTTTTTGAGTCTCAAGATGTCTCTTTACTAACCCTTATCTTGATTCCAGTTAACTATTACTTTTTGAGTCTCTAGTTATTAGACAAAATCTAACCATCTTACTCAGATAGTACCTAGTAGCATGGATCGACAGTTAAACTTCATTGTCACTATCTTTTCCTAGTCACTATTGTACTTTTGGAGTGAGTAGAAATAATCTAGGCAACTGCTAGAATAACTATTAAAGTGAACATAATACAATTCATGCATGGGTATTGGTTTAGAACAACAATAGCACTTCCCCTACTTCATTAATCTGCCAGGGTTTCTACAACACTAGCTATGAGTTTTTAGTCGCTCATGATTGTGACATAATCGACAACATTCATGATTGAAAGCATAAGATGAAATCACAGTAAGAAGAAGTAAAAATCCAAAATCATAACTGAATTAATCAACCAAAGTTAATGCAAGAGAATTCCAAGATCAATATCGATTCTAAGAATCAAAATATGCTTGTAAGTATTAAGAGTGTGTTACTTCTACAAAAAATCATGTAAGGGGTATTTATAGTACATGTGAACCCTAAAATAAAATCTCAAATAAAATAGGAGAAAAAAGGTCGGTGGCTACTTATGGTCCCTACTTTTTCCCTAACCCTGGGCATGGTTAGTACTTAAGGCCTGTAGGGTAGGCACAAGTAGTGACCGCAAGTGCCTGGACCAAAAAATCCTGCAGGTTAGTTCTTAGGATTTTGAACTTTTGACATATGTTTTGCCCATATGTACTACATGTTGTTTGAATGGTGACATAGTAAGTGTTGGGAGTCATATTTTTAGCTCTTCTTTAATTCTCGCACATGTTTTGATCACAAATAAGCCGAACAGTGTCCCGAATATCTATAATTGCTCCCATAAGTATCCAAAAACACCTTTTTCATATTTTTCATGAACTTAGCATCCAAAACATGATTTCCTACAAAACATACCTAAAATGTATCATAGTTACCAAAATAACCTCAAAATGTTGCATCTTTTCATAGTTTTAAGCGTCAAAAGTGCTATATTTCTATAACACATCATGCCCCAGCTCAAGCAGTATAATTAGGATAGAGCACCAAGATCTAAGTCCTAGGGTAGTATGAATAGTATTTATACCAATCTAGTTTGCTATAAATATGGTAAGAACCATAAAGGTAGGCATATGGTTGGTTATGATAATTGCTTTGGGTGTGGCAAGCTAGGACATAGATTAAGGAAATATCAAGTGGCTTTACAAAGAGGTAGGGATGCTTTCTAGCAATGTCAGTCATACTATTCAACAGCTTCACCAAGTCACTTGACTCAGTAGGGTACCTTATCTAGCATAACTGGCAAACAACATCAGAATAGGTTCTATTCCCTTTAGAATCGAAAGGATCAGGAGGGTTTTCCTGGTGTGGTCACTGTTATGTTACAAGATTTCATATTCATGTTTCTACACTTATTAGATATTGGAGCCACACTATCCTTCGTGACTCCCTATATAGAAATAGTCAGTGTTAGTCTTGAAGCCTTCTTAGAACCCTTCTTAATCTCTACTTTTGTTGGTAATTTAGTCTTATCAGATGGGTACACAAGAATTGCTTATTCATAATTTTCTAAAAAGTCACATCAGTTGATCTTGTAGAGTTAGACATGATATATTTTAATGTTATTCTTGCCATATATTGGCTCCACTCTTCCTATGCCTTTGTTGATTGCGGAAATAGGGTAGTCTAGTTCCATTTTAAAAATAAGCCAGTCATAGAGTAAAAGGTTAGTACCTCATAGGCTATAGACCAGTTTTCCTCTTACCTAAGGAAAGGAAAATAATATCTAAAGGGTGCATCTATTATCTTGTTCGGGTTAAGGTATCAAATTATAAAACCCCAACTCTTGAGTAAATGAAATTCCTAAAGTATTTCTTGATGATCAGCCCAGAGTTCTCTAAAGTGGGTAACTGATTTTGAAATTATTCTTGTTCTAGATACCCAACCTATTTCTATCCCACCTTACAGAATGGGTACATCCAAGCTTAAAGAGTTGGAGGAAAATTTGAAATATCTCCTAGACAACCATTTTATTAGGCCCAATGTTACTCCATGGTGTGATCCAGACCTTTTTATGTTCAAGAAAAATATTTCTCTCATAATGTGTATTGGTTATCGCTTGTTGAACAAAGTCACCATCAAGAATAAGTATCCCATTCCAAGGATTGAAGACTTGTTCGACCAACTTTAGGGTTCCAAGTTTTTTTCTAAGATAGACCTTAGATGTAGCTATCACTTGCTTAGAGTCAGAGAATGTGACATTCCAAATAAAACCTTTAAATCTCAGTATGGTCACTTCAAATTTGTTGTTATGTCTTTTGGACTAATAAATTCTCCTACAATGTTTATGGACTTGATGAAAGGGGTGTTCAAGAAGTATTTGGACATGTTTAATATAATCTTCATAGATGACATCAACATTTATTCTTAAAGTGAGGATGAATATGCAGATCATTTGAGGATTGTCTTACAAACTCTCAAAGATCACTAGATATTTACTAAGTTCAGCAACTGTAAATTCTAGTTTAAACTAGTGGCATTTCTTAGTCATATCATTTCTAGTGAAGGAGTTTGGGTTGATTGTCAAAAGAACAAAGTAGTGAGAAACTAGCTTTGACACATCTCTCCATTAGATATTAGGAGTTTCTTGGGTTTAATTGGTTACTATAGATGGGTTGTTGAAGGATTTCCCTCTATTTCCTCTCCCATCCAAACTAACACAAGAAAGTTAAATTTTAGTGGTCCAAATTGTGTGAGAAGAGTTTTTAGGAGTTAAAAACTCAACTCACCATTGCTCTATTTCTAACACCGCCAGAAAGTTCAAATAGTTTTGTGGTTTAACGTGACTCTTCCTAAGTTGGACCGTGTTATGTGTTGATATAAAAGGGCAATGTTATAGAATAAGCCTCTAGACAACTCAAACCTTATAAGAAGAGCTGCCCGACTCATGATCTTGAGTTGTAAGAAATTATCTTTACCTTAGATATTTAGAGGCATTTCAATTATAGGGTTTATGTTGTTGTGTTCACAGATCACAAGAGCCTTCAATATATGTTCAGTCATAAAGATCTAAATCCTTTTCAAATAAGATTTGAGTTATTAAAGGATTATGACATCTAAGTAAATCCAATGAGTGGTCGACACTCTTAGAATATTATTTATGGGAAGTTCTTCACAAGAAGAGGAAGAAAAGAAAGAGTTAGTTAGTGAGGTTCACCGGCTAGCTAGATTAAGAGTTTGATTGGTTGATTTGGTCAAAGGTAATATCTTTATTTAGAATAGTTCATAATACTCTTTGAAAACTAAGGTGAAATAAAAGCATTATGTGCTCCTATTTGGTTTAGGTTGAAAGAAGCAGTTCAGAGTCAGAAGGTTAAGGTTTTTGCTAAGAGAGAGATGGTGTTCTTCGTTGTAATGGGAGACTATATATTCCAAATATAGGTGATTTGAGATAGGGGATTCTAATTGAATCTCATATTTCTCAGTATTCTATTCACCCTTGAGCCACTAAAATGTAGCATTATTTATGGGAAATCTACTGGAGGAATGGTACGAAAAAGAATATCTCAGAAATTCTTGGCAAAGTGTCCAAATATTAGAAGGTTAATGTTGAGCACCAGAGAACTGGTGGTAAATTTTAGGAAATCAAAATTCCTACTTAGATTCAACGCATTCGATTCTCCATGTGTCCTTATTGAATAAATGCATTTGTTATCCCAAATCGATTATTGCCTTAAAGAGTGTGGGTATGAAAAAATAGTCTCTCTTATGAAGAGGTTCCCAATTTCCAAGTTGAGGAATAAGAAGGTTGCTTTTTTAAAGGTTCTATGGAGAAATTATTTAGTTGAGGGAGCTAATTGGGAAACATAGGCAAATATAATGGACAAGTACCCCCATTTTTCTCTTTGAACTCACATCCAACCTGAGGTGTAGTTTTCCCTCCCTGCATTATTAATTTGTCTCATTCCACCCTACCATTCTCATGCCATAACATGAATTAATGAGATTGGTTTAGTCTATATTTCAGTTATAGACTCAATTCTAATGTCAGTATTCAGATCTTAGAAATTTAGTATGGGAATTGCATGCATATCTTTCCTTAACATTTCATCTTAGTTTTCATTCGAGGAAGAATGACCCCAAAGGGAGATACTGTAACACCGTAAAAATCCAAGATAATATTAGAACAATGTTCAAGTACATGTAAATATCAACAATCACATGTTGGTAGTATTATAAGTGATTTAGACATGTATTAAGGGTGCAAGTAACTCCTAGCTTATGGCCAAGTCAAAACCTTTCTTACTGAATAATTTCTTGAGAAGGATCTTGTTATAGTTAGCTCCAAATGAGCATAACTTATATATTATGAAGTATTTTTATCTCAAGACCCACAAAAAATATATTTGAATTACCTTTCTAATGCATCCATTTTTTACTTAATCTAATAATGGCCATTTTAGTGAAGCACTCTCCAACACTAAGAACCTACGAGCGTCGATACAATCACAGTGAGATTGTACGACCATACAATGCTCCCATCAGATAAAAATAGTCCCAAACATCTTAAATTTTGCAATTATACCTTCCAACCATGAGAGGAAACCATGACCATGGTTAGAAACCACAATCTTAGGTACAAACTTAACTTTTAAAGTTGATTCAGCTAAAGTCTACGGTCTATAAACCAAAGTACGATCATAGATGGGTCACACAATTATACTAAGGATCATATGATGGAGTTTAGTTATCTCATATCCAGCTCTCAATCACGAACTCCACCCACGATCATAGGTTGGTCCCACAATTGTAGAAAGGTTTCATATATTCCTTCCAGCATATCATCAATTACGATTTTTAGAGGGCGCATCAGTCTTTTCCCATTTTTTAAACATCAAAACTACATCATTTAATAAATGTCAAGCTAAATGTATAGGATAAATATTACTCTAAGCCATCATTACTTAGAAAATAGTCAACACTTAGCTTTAACATAGAGAAAAAGGTGATTTTCTTCATAAGGTAAAATTATGATGTTTCAACTTTCGTCTCCAATTTCAAAGATTTCTTTAGGGTTTCCATCTCCAGGTATGTGAGATTTCATACAATGGGTCTCATTTCACCCATTAATCCCCAAAGTTAATGTAATTTCTCAGTTTATTTCCTTTCTTAGAGCCTAGGTTTCATGGATGTTGTGAATTTCTTGATATTCTAGTTCTTTGATCTCATTGGGTATAAACCCATGCTTTAACATAAATTTTATTACCATTATGTGTTGAAAATCATAAACCCTATTTTATTGTGAACTCCATGATTTTTGGACTTAAGTTATTAAATTTCTTATTTCACTCAGTTTATGGAATTGAAATTGGCATAATAGTTGTATTATTCAGAGATGGTGGGTTATGAACACCCGATGACATAGTATTTCATGAAAATGCTTATGAGTATTATGTCCTCTACCTTTAAAGTTTTGGATGCTTTCATATAATGCATTTATTTTCAGTCTTTAGAACTTTACAATTTTTGAGCATTTTAGTTATCAGTGTCATTTAGTTAGAGCTGGTACTTTATGCCAAGCAGACGTAGGGATGAAAGATCACTCATAAGTTAGGATAAGACCTTTAGTAGAAGTCCCTAATTCCTAGAACTACGGAACAACCATATCTTCTAAAGGGTCACCCCTCAGACGAGGCTTGATACCTTAGTCTTTTTAGAAATCTATTTAGTGGATCCACATTAGTCAGTGTTCGTACCATTGGCAAAGTACAGAACACTCTTCCAGTTAGGATTATAGTTTAGACCATGGTTATCTCAAATTAGGGTATGTCATTTATCAGTAGCTCCTACAGTCCATAGTTCATAGCTCACAGTTAAGATTCAGATACTTGCATGACCTTGTATTCAGTTATTTAACTTATGATTTAGTACATATCTATTACTTGGTCTTGCATTAGTTTATCATGTTTAGCCTGTATCAATTATATCCTATCTCACATACTATATATAGTTAAAATATTGATCACATATTTTTTTTATGAAATATTATCTCATAATATAGGTTCTGACACTTAGTATTCGAATCACGCTTAATATAATCTCCTACTACATCAGTATAGCAATACTTTGGTGAGACCTCATCCTTCAAGGACTAGAGTTAGTATTTCATTTTATTTTATTTCAATTTTAAACAGTTACAGTAGCTAGGGGTTTGTCCCAGTAACTCATCTTAGTAGGGGCTTTCAGACAGACAATAGAGATTTAGTTTCATGTGATGTTCAGTGATTTCCATTTTTGTTTTAAAAATGATACTTAGTTTTAATTTTTATATGTTAATCAGGATTTATCTACTGCATAGTGTTATTTGGTTTTATACGGTATTTTTAGCATCATGATAGGTTATTGGATAGCATGGGGTCACTTGTGACTCTAAGAACTGTATTATGACAAGGGAAAGTTTTGGGTTGTGACAATAACACCGTGTCGACGTAGTACCTGAACCATTATCATCGTACTCGCATGGTACCCAACCAATTATTATCATATTGCCATGGTACCCAATCTATTATCATCTTTATACTACATGGTATCCAACACATAATCATAACACATCCATATAGTGCATGTGAAATGCAATGCAATCATTAAATCACAAGTCAAGCTAGAAATCATTCATAGATGTCTAAACCACAAAAAAGCACAAGGCCATAGAAGTCTACATGCTATAACAATCGTTTACCAATTTTATTATTAACCGTGATCTTTACACATATACATATCACAATCATAACTTACCAAGCACCCTTATGGGCCATCGCTACCCAAGTTCACATTATTAAGTGCTCTCCTTGTAACAATGTCCCAACCTCAAGATTTTCATATTACCTTCTAAGCACTAGAAAGCATTGATCACAAAGATACATTAATGTAATACCCCAAAAATCCAAACAATGGTAGAGTCATGTTTCAAGCTCATGCATAGTATATTATGTTTCTTTGATAGTTTTACGAGTTAGTTTGATGTATATTAAGGTCTCAAATAACTCCCAGCTGTTAGACAAATCAAAATAATCCTTACCGATTGAATTTCGTATAAGAAAGTTGGTTTAGTCAACTTCAAATTAGCATATATTTTGCTCTACTCAAAATTTTCCAGCTCAAGACCTACCAAGTTGTGGAAAATTCAATTAGATTTCCAACTATACCAATTTTACCCATACCCGATACTCGGGTGAGAAATTATGGAACTTTTAGTGAAAGCAGTAGATCAATACGAGCAGCACCGCGTGGCGGTGACCCCAAAAATGGGGTTCATCCTTTTCCAATGTGCTGTCATAATAAGCACTGCATCACGCCGATGGGACATTTTGAAATTATCATTTTCCAGTGAGGCACCATGATGGCACCACATCATGCCAAAATGCCTGTTCAGAATTGTCCTTTCCAGTGGCGCAACGCGATAGCACCGCATCGCGCCATTAGGCAAAATGAGAATTGTCATCTTTCCAGTAGCCCGGCGTATTTGCACTGCGTCGCGCTGGAGCCAAAAGATGGAATTTCCATTTTTTAGTTCTGAGTTTTAATTATCCCAATGTCTTAAGTCTTTTTCCTTTACCTTATTTAGTCCAAACACGGGATTTAAGTCCCTAAATACAACTTTTACATCACTTTTAGCTATTTTCCCAAAATTGAAATCATTCTCTCTCAAAAGAATAAACCCTAGCCTTCAAAATTCAAAATTAAATCTCAAGAAATTCTCCATCAGCTCTCACGAATTCATCAACCCAGGTATGTTAAGTGTTCATCCATGGGTTCCTTCCATCCATGGAGTCCAAGTATCCTCTTTTAAATTTAAAGTTGTGATCTTTACAAGTTATTATGATTTTAAATTATATTTTAACCATGAACTCACATGAATTGGAATTCTATACCATGTTTACATGAAATTGTTGTTGTTTATCAGACCCCACATGTTCTAATGTTGTTATTCACTGATTTAAATCATGATTAAGAGTTATTGATGCCGAAATCATGCTATTACTCAAAGTTTCATACTATTCCCATGATTAGTTTAAACTATGAATATCAAGTGTTTGATGAAATGCCTACAAGAATGAATATTTGATAAAAGCTTTCATGTTATGTTCCCTAAGCATAGGTACTATTTTACTATTATTGCTATTGAGTCCTAGGGGTTATGAATACCCAAAAACTTAGTTTTTTACCTAGTCTTAGTATCTTCAAAATAGTTTCAGAATATGTTATGAGCATTATAAGTTTAGTCAGTTATCAGAATCAGTTAAACTTAGAATAGTTCAGCATTTTGAGTCAGTTCAGTTGGGAGTAGGATTTAGCACCGAGCAAGTGCAGGGATGGAGGCTTCCCCATAAGATAGGCAGAGTCTTTTGTAGCAGTCTCTGTACTACAGAACTATAGATCCAGTTTAAGATATGAGGTTCACCCATCAGTTTAGGCTTGACTACCTTGCAGGGGTCACCCGACAGTTTAGGCTTGACACCCTTATTCCTTTGGGATAGTACATTAGTATAGTGGATCCACATAGCCAGCATCAGTACCCGTGCCATGGTACTAACACCCTTCAAACTGATTTTATAGGTTAGACCACGATTAGCTTAGATTGGGGCATATCGGTTAGATGATACCTCCCATAGTCTCAGTCTAGTAATTAGTTTAGTAATTCAGTTTCAGTTACTTGACCACAACATACAGATATTAGTAATTTAGTTATCAAATTTTAGTATTTTAGTATTTATAGATTATCTTCATAACATGTTATATGCTTGGTCATGCATCCTCAGTATTTACAGATTCATGCATCCTCAGTATATATAGATTTCATGCATCTTCAGTGCTTACAGATTTTATGCATTCTATTAAGTTCTTTATGCTATACACATATATATTCAGATAATTATTATTCATGTTCATGAAACCATGCATATCAGCCTATCTCATTTAGCATACTAGTACATTCAATATACTGATCGCATACTTTTTTCTTGCACTATGATGTATCATATCATTTGTTCAGATGCCTAATTCCTGGATCACACATAGAATTTCCAGACTATCAAATGTATCAGTAGTGAGTACTCATATTTTGAGGACAGACTATTTTATTTCATGATATCAGTTCAGTATTTAGTTAGATTAGTTAGGGTCTGTCTCATCAACTCATATTCAGTCAGCTTAGAGACTTTCAAACATTTTAGATAGTCAATCATTTTATTTTTATTTTATCAGTTTTAGACAATTGTTTTCCAGATTCATGATTCAGTTTTTTTAGTTTCTAAAATCTTATGGCTTATCAGTTATTCTTTCACATATGTTATAATATTATTTAGTACTCACAACAGGTACCATCTCATGGGTTAGCTTGTGGTCTCTCAGGACTGTAAGCACTATATGGCGCCCATGGTGTACTCTCGGGGCATTATAAACTTGTTATTAGAGACTAAGGTTTTAGAGTGTCCTAGGAAGTTTGAAAGCATCATTAAGTACAATCTTATGCATGGGTGTGAAGCGCGCCACACTTATGGACAAGAGGCTATGAGGTATTTTAGGAAAAGTTTCCCTTTTTTCAGTGTTCATGTCATGAAACTGAGCATGATCTCAAGTTAGACTCTCTATCTAATCTATTCTTCCTTCTATTTATAGAACATGCCTCCAAAAAAGACTAATAGAAGAAGAAATATAAACAAGCCAGTACCTCCGTCAGTTCAGGAAGATCCCCTGAATAAATATATTTCTCATGTAGAGTGGGTGTATTCACTACTCTATCCCACTTTGTAGTGGCTTATAATGCTCAGCCAGCTACTATTCCGACCAACCCAGTGGCCAATTACCCAAATGAACCCTCCTCTGTTTTCAGGATCTAAGTCTGAAGAGGATCAATAGGAATTATTAGACATGGTCCAAAAGGTAACAAATATTATGGGGGTGGCTGCCAGTGAGAGTGGTGAGTTAGCTACCTATCAGTTGCAAGATGTGGCTCATACATGGTTTAAGCAGTGGAAGGTAGATAGAGGCGCAGATGTAGGGCCTATATAATGGGAAGAGTTTGCTACTGCCTTCTTAGATAAGTTCTTTTCATTGGAGTTGAGAGAGGCTAATGTGTTAGAGTTTATTAATATGAGGTAGGGCAACATGAGTATGAAGGAGTATTCCCTCAAGTTTACTTAGTTAGCTAGGTATGTTCCTCATGTGGTAGTTAATAGCAGGTCTAAGATGAATAAGTTTGTGTTTGGTATATCTGATAGTGTGGTCAAGGAGTATAGGACTATAATGTTGATTAAGGAGATGGACTTGTCTAGGTTGATGGTCTATGCTCAACAGATTGAGGAGCAGAAGACTAAGGAGAGAGATGGAGACAAAGAGGGATAGAATAGGTAGCTTTAATTTCAATTAGCCAAGGTTAAAAAATGGTAACCATCCTCAGTTCTGTCAGAAATCCTAAATCCCATCTCCATCTTCAGCTAGTGCCCCAGTACCCAAATTTAGAAATGATAATTGGGATAGGGCACATGGCTCTAATTCCCAAGGTAGTGTTAACAGTGTTCGTACAAATCCTCTTTGCTAGGCATATGGTAGGAACTATTAGGGAGAGTATAGAGTGGGCAGTGATGTATGCTTTGGGTATGGCAAGCCAGGCCATCAAATTCGGGAGTGTCGAGTAGTTGCTCACAAAGGTATTGATTTCTGCCAATATGGTCAGTCCCATCAGTCATCAGTTCTAGTCGGCCGCCTGACACAGCAGGGTGCCACTTCCAGTGCTACCAGTGTTCAGTGTCCAAATAAATTGTATACCCTTCAGTCCTGACAGGATTAGGGAAATTCTCCTGATGTAGTTCCTGGTACGTTATAGGTCTTTCATTTATATGTTTATTCTTTATTAGATCCTGGAGCTTCTTTTTTTGTAACCCCTTATGTAGCTGTTAACTTCAAAGTCAGTCAAGAAATCTTAGCAGAGCCCTTTTCAGTGTCTACCCTAATAGGTGTCTCTATTATAGAAAAACAGGTATACAGGAACTATTCGGTCATAATATCTGAGAAAGTCACTTTAGTAGATTGGTAAAGTTACAGATGATGGATTTCGACGTCATTCTTGGCATGGATTGTCTCCACTCATGCTATGCTTCAGTTTATTATACAAAGAGAGTAGTTCATTTTCAGTTTGAAAATGAACTAGTCCTTGAATGGAGGGGTAGTACTACAGTGCTCAGGGGTCATCTTGTTTCATACCTTAGAGCGAGAAAGATAATATCTAAGGGGTGTATCTATCATGTTGTCAAAGACTCTAATTCTGAGACTCCTAACCTTGAGTTAGTTTCAGTAGTAAGGGAATTTCCAAAAGTGCTTCCTGAAGATCTTCCCAGAGTTTTTCCCAAAAAGGAAATTGACTTTGGAATAGACCTTTTTCTAGATACTCAGCCTATCTCTATTCAGCCATATAAAATGGCTCCAGCCGAACTCAAAGAGTTGAAAGAATAGTTGAAAGATCTCCTATATAAGGGATTCATCAGGCCTAGCATCTCCCCATGGGGTGCACCAGTTTTGCTTATGTGTAAGAAATATGGTTCTCTCATAATGTGTATTGACTACCATCAGTTGAAAAAAGTCACAATAAAAAAAAGTATCCACTTCCCAAAATTGATGACTTCTTCGACCAACTTTAGGGTGCCAGTTATTTTTCTAAGATAGACCTCAGATCCGTCTATCATCAACTCAGATTCAAAGAATGTGACATTCTAAAAACATTTTTCAGAACTCGATATGGTCACTTTTAGTTTCTAGTTATGTCCTTCGGTCTCACGAATGCCCCAACAGTCTTTATGGACTTGATGAACCAAGTGTTCAAGTAGTATTTGGATATGTTCATCATAGTTTTCATTGATGACATCCTTGTCTATTCCCATAACAAAAATGATCATATAGACCAACTCAAAATAGTATTAAAGACTCTTAGAACCCATCAGTTGTTTGCTAAATTCAGTTAGTTCGGATAAGATCAGATGCTTTCCTTGGCCATATTATTTTTTGTGATAGCATTAGAGTTGATCCTTAAAAGACCGAGGCAATGATAAACTGGCCCAAACCCATCTCTCCATCAAATATCAGGAGTTTCTTGGGTTTGGCTGGCTATTATCGACGGTTTGTTAAAGGATTTTTGTCTATTACATCCCCTATGTCTAGATTAGCTCAGAAAAAAGTTAAGTTTCAGTGGTCAGATTCTTGTGAGAAGAGTTTTCAAGAGTTGAAGACTCGACTCATTACAGCCCCAGTTTTGACATTGCCAGATGGTTCAAATAGGTTTATTATGTACTTTGATGCTTCCAGAGTTGGGTTGGGATGTTGTTTGATGAAGAGGGGTAAGGATATGGCATATACCTCTAGACATCTTAAGACCCATGAAAAGAATTACCCTACATATGATCTTGAGTTAGCAACTATTGTGTTTGCCTTAAAGATTTGGAGGCACTATTTATATGGGGTGCATATTGATGTGTTCACAAATTACAAAAGCTTGCAGTATATGTTTTCATAGAATGATTTGAATCTGTGTCAGAGGAGATGGTTAGAATTATTGAAAGATTATGATATGAGTGTTTTGTATTACCCGGGCAAGGCCAATGTAGTGGAAGATGACCTAAGTAGATTGTCGATGGGTAGTGTTTCTCATGTTGAAGCTGGTAAGAAGAAGTTAGTTCAGGAATTTCATTAGCTTGCCAGATTAGGTAATCATTTGGTTTATTTAGGTAAGGGTAGTGTTTGGGTTCAGAATTTTTCAGAATCTTCTTTGGTTGCTAAAGTAAAAGAAAAGCAAGATAGGGAACCTAGTCTAGTGAAGTTAAAAGAGTTAATCAGAGATCAGAAAGTAGAGGTTTTCTCCAAAGGGGGAGATGGTGTATGGAGATGTTGAGACAGTGAATTCTTGCAGAAGTGTATGGAGCACGTTACTTTATTCATCCAGGGGCAACTAAGATGTACTGCGATCTGCATGAAATCTATTGGTTAAGTGGGATGAAAAGGGATATCGCAGAGTTTGTAGCTAAGTGGTCCACTTGTCAGCAGGTTAAGATTGAACATCAGAAGCCTAGTGGGTCTATGCAGGAGTTTAGTATTCCCACTTGGAAGTGGGAGGAAGTGAACATGGATTTTGTGACAAATTTGCCTTGTACTCATCGTCAGCATAATTCGATTTGTGTTATTGTAGACAGAATAACCAAATCATCTCATTTCTTGCTAGTCCATACTTCTTATTCAGCTGAGGACTATGCCAAGCTCTATATCATGGAGTTAGTTAGGCTGTATAGTGTTCAATTATCTATCATCTCAGATAGAAGTACTCAATTTACCTCTCACTTTTGGAAAGCTTTTCAGAAGGGTATTGGTACCCAAGTTCACCTCAGTATAGCCTTTCACTCTCAGATAGATGATCAGACAGAATGGACCATTCAGACCCTTGAGGATATTTTGAGAGCGTGTGTAGTTGACTTTGAGGGCAGTTGGGATGATCACTTACCTTTGATTGAATTTGTCCCTAATAAAAGCTATCATTCCAGTATTCAGATAGATCCGTTTGAGGCTCTATATGGGAGAAGATGTTGATCTCCAATTGGTTGGTTTGAAATAGGAGAAGCCGTGCTAGTAGGGCCTGACTTGGTGTTTGATGCTTTATAGAAAGTTCAGTTAATTAGGGAGAGGCTTAAGGCATCCTAGAGCCAACAAAAATCTTATGCAGATATGAGAAGGAAAGATCTTGAGTTTGAGATTAGTGATTTCATATATATAAAGATCTCTCCCATGAAGGGAGTGAAGAGGTTTGGTAAGAAGGGGAAACTTAGTCCCCGATATGTTGGCCCTTTTAGGATTTTGAGTTATTTCAGAAAGGTGGCTTATGAGCTTGAGTTGCATGCAAACTTAGCATTAGTGGACCTAGTATTCCATACCTCCTTGTTGAAAAAGTGTATTGGAGACTCAACAGTTGTCGTTCCCTTAGAAAGAGTAGATGTTCAAAATAGCCTTTCTTACAAAGAAATTCAAGTCGAAACCCTTGATAAAAAAATTCGTAGACTAATGAAAAAAGAAGTTCCCCTAGTCAAAGTTCTTTGGCAGAATCAGTCCATTGAGGGAGTCACTTGGGAAGTAGAAAAAGATATGTGGACTAATTACTCTCATATTTTCTCCGCAAACTCAGACTTATCTTAAGGTAACAACCTTCATAGAATTTTTCTTCTCCATGCTTAGTTTAAGTTGTATATCATTCTCATGTCAGTCATGCATTCACAGAACCAGTTCAGTCATGAATCATGTTTCAAACTCAGTTATGTACTCACGTTTTCATCATGTATATTCAGCATGAAATCTCAGTTCCTCAGTGTTTTTAGCTTAACCAGTCTCATTCGAGGACGAATGCTCCCAAGGGGGAGATATTATAATACCCAAAATCCAAACCAATGCTAGAGTCATGTTTCAAGATCATGCATAGTTCATTATGGTTCTTTGATAGTTTTACGAGTTAGTTTGATGTATATTAAGTTCTCAAATAACTCTCAACTGTTAGAAGAATCAAAATAATCCTTATCGGTTGAATTTCAGATAAGAAAGTTGCTTTAGTCAATTCAAATGAGCATATCTTTTGCTCTACTCAAATTTTCCAGCTCAAGATCCACCAAATATTAGGAAATTGAATTATCTTTCCAATGATTCCAATTTCACCCAAATTTGATACTCGGGTGAGAAGTTATGGCACTTTTAGTGAAAACAGTAGATCAATAAGAGCAGCACCGCATCGCAGTGACCCAAAAATGGTGTTCATCCTTTTCCAGTGTGCCATCGCGATAAACACCATATCGTGCCGATGGTTTATTTTGCAATTGTCATTTTCCAGTGAGGCACGACAATGGCGACGCGTCGCACCAAAATGACAGTTCAGAATTGTCCTTTCCAGTGCCACAATGTGATAGCACCGCATTACGCCATTGGGCAAAATGGGAACTGTCAGCTTTCCAGTGGCCCGAAGTGATTGCACCACATCACGCCGGAGCCAACAATTGGGATTTCCAGTTTCCAGTTCCAAGTTTTAATTTTCCCAAGGTCTTTTAAGTCTTTTTCCTTCACCTTATTTAGTGCAAACATAGGATTTAAGTCCCTAAATATCACTTTTACATCACTTTTAACAATTTCCCCCAAATTGAAATCACGCTCTCTCAAAAGAATAAACCCTAGCCTTCAAAATTCAAGATCAAATCTCAAGAAATTCACCATCAACTCTCATGAATTAATCAACCTAGGTATGTTAAGTGTTCATCCTTAGGTTCCTTCCACCCATAGAGTCCAAGTATCCTCTTTTAAATTTAAAGTTGTAATCTTTACAAGTTATGATGATTTTAAATTATATTTTAACCATGAACTCCCATGAATTGCAATTCTATGCCATGTTTACATAAAATTGTTGTTGTTTATCAGACCCCACATGTTCTAATGTTGTTATTCACTGATTTAAATCATGATTAAGAGTTATTGATATCAAAATCATGCTATTACTCCAAGTTTCATACTATTCTCATGATTAGCTTAAACTTTGAATATCAAGTGTTTGATAAAATGCCTACAGGAATGGATATTTGATAAAATCTTTCATGTTATGTTCCCCAAGCTTAAGTACTATTTTACTATTATTGCTATTGAGTCCTGGGGGTTATGAATACCCAAAAACTTAGTTGTTTACCTAGTCTCAGTATCTTCAGAATAGTTTTAGAATATATTACGAGTATTATCAGTTCAGTCATTCATTAGAATAAGTTAAACTTAGAAGAGTTCAGCATTCCGAGTCAGTTTAGCTGGGAGTAGGATTTAGCACCGAGAGAGTGCAGGGATGGCGAATTTTCTATTATATAGACAGATTCATTAGTAGTAGTCTCTGTACTCCAGAACTACATATCCAGCATAGGATATGAAGAGTCACCCATCAGTTTAGTCTTGACTACCTCGTAGAGGTCACCCATCTGTTTAAGCTTTAGGATAGTACATCAGTATAGTGGATCCACACAGCCAGCGTTAGTACCCGTGGCACGGTATTAACACCCTTCCAACTGGGGTTATAGGTTGGACCCCAATTATCTCAGATTGGGGCACGTCGATTAGATGATACCTCCTACGATCTTAGTCCAGTAATTAGTTCAGTAATTTAGTTTCAATTGCTTGACCACAACATACAGATATCAGTAATTCAGTTATCAGATTTTAGTACTTTAGTATTTATAGATTATCTTCAGAACATATTATGTTCTTGGTCATGCATCCTCAGTATTTATAGATTTCATGCATTCTCAGTATTTACAGGTTTCATGCATCTTCAGTATCTACAGATTTCATGCGTTCTATTCAGTACTTTATGCTATATACATATATATTCATACAATTATTATTCAAAGTACAGATCCAATACTCTTTTTTGCGCTATAATGTATCATATCATAGGTTTGGATGCCCAGTTCCCAGATCACACATAGACTTTCTAGACTATAAACCGTAGCAGTGGTGAGTCCTCATATTTTGAGGACAGACTATTTTATTTCATACTTTTAGTTCAGTAGTTAGTTGGAGTTAGTTATAGTTAGTTGGGGTCTGTCCCATCAACTCATATTCAGTTAGTTTAGAGGCTTTCAAACATTTTAGGTAGTTAGTCAGTTCATTTTTATTTTATTAGTTTCAGACAGTGGTTTTCCAGATTCATGATTCAGTATTATTTTTAGTTTCTAAAATTATATGGATTATTAATTGTTCTTCCATATATGTTATTATATTATTAAGTGCTCACAGCAGGTACCAGCTCATGTGTTAGCTTGTGGTCCCTCGAGACTGTAAGCACCATGTGGCGCCCAGGGTGTACTCTTGAGGCGTTACAATCAAGCAATGCCAACTCCACAAATTGGTTGGCCTTAGTAACTCTTTACTCTATCTTATCTTGATACCTTTTTACTCACTGTTTTATCTTCTATACTCTAGAAAACATCCATTACAAATGTCAAGACATTAGAATTATATGAGATTCCCTAACAAAATTTAGGCATTTAAAGAATTTATATATTAGTAGTGACACCTTAAATTTTGTATTTCCATTTCACCCTATATCATTCAACTTTTTACTATACTCAAACCCTAGAAGATAATTCACTACGCACATTCGCTCCATATTTCTATCCAACACTTATTCCAAACAACACTAGTATAATGTTAAGCAATTCAATATAAACAAATATGTCCTAATTTTTAAATATGTCTATCCAACAAACTCCATGCCTGAAGTCCTTATGCATGATACCTCTGATATTACTATTAATATTAGTTGCATCTATCCCAGGTCTAGTTTCTACAAACATAAAACTTAGCTTACCTATTAGGTAAAACATGCTGCTATGGAGAGGGGTGAGTTTTCCTACGTATATTAGATGCATTCCCATGTCCATTTCCCTCTGGGTATGTCTCAAAATTGCTCTTATAAACCTTAGATTTTGAAATCTTATGGATGGAGAGATAGGGTTTTACATAGTGTTTTTAGATGAATGGGCTGACATAGGTAAATAAAGAGAAAGGATTTTTAAAAATCCCTTGGCTTGAAGGCTGGCCTTTATTACTGCAGCGTAATACAACTATGGCAGTGGTTACTAAAAGTCTAGCCTAGTCTGAAATTGGGCCTCTTGGTCCCATTCCCTTAGGATTTAATTTTCTCCCTACTTTAAATTTTTTCCAATCCATTTTGAGCCTATTATTTATAGAAAATTATTTTTGGGGAGTGTCCATACATAATGATGGTATAGGTGATTTTAGTTATATGGTCTTGAAATCCATCAAACGGATGTTAAAACAACTTTCTTAAATGGAGAATTTCAGGAATAAATTTAAATGGAACACCACGAGGGTTTTGTAGTTCTTGGTAAAGAAAAAAAAGTGTGCAAACTTGTTATGTCACTTAATAGACTAAAATAATCACCCATAGAGTGGAATGAAAATTTTTACAAAGTTATATTGGTAAATGGATTTAAGATTAATGAGTGTGACAAATGTATTTACATTAAAGACACTTCAAATTACAAAGTTGTTGTTTATTTGTATGTTGATGACATGTTGATCGTAAGTAGAGACATTTCTAACAGAAATACTACTAAGAAAATGCTAGCTAGCAAATTTGACATGAAAGATCTTTGAGTTGAAGATATGATCGTAGGAATAAGAATTCATAGAACTCCGCAAAATTTAGCTTTGTCATAGTTTCATTACATTAAAAAAATACTTGACCAGTTTAAGTATTTGGATTTAAATATTTCCAAGACACCATAAGATGTGAGCATTGTAATTTAAAAGAATAAAGGTGAAAAAGACTCTCCATCAGACTATGCAAGAGCGTAGGAAAGTTTGATGTATATCATGAAATTAATGCAACTAAGTATAGCATGTTCTATTAGTAAACAAAGTCGGTTCATAAGAAATCACAATCATACTCAATTGATGGCAATGAAAATAGTTTTGGTGTATCTAAAGGATACTCAAAACCGTGCTTTACATTATAAAAATATCAAACAGTAATTGAAGGATGTTGTAATGTGAATTTAAGCATCTAGTCAATAAAGAAAAATCATTAAGTGGTTGTATATTTATTATCGGTGGACAGTGTGTTGAGTGGTTTGTAAACTTTGAAAACCGCCTCTTCATCATCCAACCTCATTGTTAGTGTGCTCTCTCTCACATCTATCAATGTTCCTCCCATTACCAAGGATGAACGTCCCAAGATGATTGGCACTCTTTCATCTACCTAAAAATCTAAAACAATAAAATCAATAGGAACAATAAACTTACCAACATTGATGAGAACATCCTCTATAATTCCCTTAGGATGGGCTAGGGTCTGATGTTCCAATTAGAGTATCACAGATCTTGGTCTTGGCTTTTCTAAGACCAAAATATTGAACAAGGATAGGGGCATCAAATTGATATTTTCCCCCAAATCACTCAGTGTGTATACTACCTCAATGTTGCCAATTTGAATAGGGAGAGTGAAACTCCCAGGATCTTTGAGCTTTTTGGGCATCTTCTGCATCACCACAGAACTATACTCCCTAGTGAGTGTTACTGTCTCAACATTCTGCAGCTTAACTTTATTAGTGACCACATCCTTTAAGTACTTAGCGTACTTGGGTATTCCCTGCAAAATATCTAAAAGATGAAGGTTAATGTAAAGCTCTTTGAATGTATCAAAGAACTTCTTGAAGAACGTATCCTTCTTTTCTTTTCTAAGCCTATTTAGGAAAGGTGGTAGTGGTCTCTCCTTAACCTAACCTACTACTTTTGTTTTTGATTACTCATACTTCCTCGAATTATCAATAACTTTGTCATCTGCCTGTTGAGGAACCAACTTTGCATCTATCTCCTCAGTTGTCTTTGGAGGTTCTTTATTTAGCTCTTTACAATTCCTCAAAGTGATTGTCATTACTTGTTTAGGAGGTTCAGTATTACATGGTAACTACCTTGAGGCCTGGAATTTTGTGCCTACTGCATTTCCCCAACTGGAATTCTAAATTCTTCTGTATTATTTGCTAATTTTTGAGTTCAGCAGCCATCTATTCTTGGGTGTCCATGATCTTCTTTAGCATGTCCTCTATGTTGCTGGCCTGCATGTTTTGTTATTATTTCTTCTGAAATTGCTATTGTTGGTTGTTGTTCCATGATTGAATTGGTGACTAAGTCTTCCATATTTAATTGTAAATGTTCCCATAAATTAGCCTTTGAGCATTTCCCACAAACATCACTAACTTAGGATTTACACCACACATAATAGCAGTATAATGACTATTTCCAGAAACCTCACACCAACCTCTGGTCTTCTACACTAAATTCACTTAAGTCGCAATTTGATTCACTCTCAATTTTCTTAATAGGTTCGTTATCTGATTTGGAATGGCTGAGAGATGAGCGGCCAAGGCTGTACCATTGTCAAATTCAACCATGCCTGCAGCTTTTATTATCTACCCCCTTGAGGTATCACTATGCCAATCCAAATTTCCTTGAGAAATCTAGTTCAACAAGGGTATAGCTCATCATAGGTCAATTCCAAAACTTGACCACCTACAACTGAATCTAGAAAAAAATTTATGTTATGGTCAAGTGCCTCAACAAAAGTGTGAGTGAATACCTCGTTGGATTGTTGATTATGTATAAAGTCCTGAAGAATAGCTTTGAACCTCTCCAAGCATGATATAGGTTCTCCTCTGGCCTGTGTTTGAATGTCACAATCTCACTGAAAAGTCTCGCAGTCTTGATAGATGGAAAGAATTGAAAGAGGAACTTCCAGTCTAAGTCATCCCAGGTTTTGATTGAACTTGTTAGCTCAGTGTTCAACCACTTCTTCGCTTCCCCTAAAAGTGAAAAGGGGGAAAGTGTCAGTATCACATAGTCAGTTGACATACTAGTAGGAATAAATGTGTCACTGATCTCAATAAATTCTACAAGTGGACTTATGTATCTTCATGTAAAAGTTCAGAAAACTATCCACTACTGATTAACATCTACACCATGTTCTTTTTTAGCTCAAAGTTACCTCCATCAGTCAATTTCTGAAAAAGGGAGGTCAAATTCATCGCAAGTAGGATTGCCACTTTGTGAACTATCCTGTGTGCTAGTTATTCTTCAGCCGTGGGAGCAGGAATGTCTTTTTCCTCTTAAATTTGCTGGATGTGGTAGAGAAAGATTGATTCTCTTCTTCATTGTTGGAAACGTTACTCGGGTTTGGGGTTTGGTTCAACCAAATCCCGATCCCTTGTCAGCTTACTAGCCTATTAACGTGTTTTCTACAAATACAATATCAAGACCAAGTGTAAAGTAATAAAGAAATCTAAAAAGTAAAACTAAAACTAAAGTAGTTGCCAATTTACAAGTCCTTGGTGATGATAGGCGAATTTACACGCCTATATCAATATATTTTGCCCATATTTTAGCCTAGTTTTGAGAACAAATTATATATTTCATGCACTTTTAGTCCTTTTTCCTGTAAATGAGCTAACGAACATGATTAGTAAAGTTTCAGGTATAAATGATGCAGAATTCAGCATTTTATGGCTTACTTGACGCAAAAGAAAGCTCACGAAGGAAGGGAAGGGAGTTTACACGCCTAAGGACCAAAACTGCTGCATGGAAAATCTGTCCCAGGCTAAAACAACAATTCTGAAGACTTTGGGGACTTACAGACACAAAGCTGGATTTTGACAATGATACATTAACCTAGTACAATTAGGTTATGTATTTCATTATTTTATGTGGATTATGATAATGTTACCTTAACCTAGTACATTTGGGTTAAGGATTTCATTAGTCTAGTAGGATTTGGTTATTTATTTCATTAGCTTAGTAGGATTAGGATATGGGTATTATAAATACCCTATCATGCTAGAGATTTTAGGACATCTTCTTAACAACAAATCTTACATTCATCATTCAACAATTAATTTTCTTCCATCCCTCTCATCTTCCACTACAAACACTTCTAATCTACTCTTCTATTCTTAAACTCCACAACAAGAGAATCGTTACTTGCTAAGGAATCACACCTCACACCTATCACTTGATCTACACGCCATTACTCAATATCGTGATATAATAACAATGTCAATCGTGATTTCCTTTGCATTCATGGGTAACTAAACTTCTCTATTGAGGTTATGGAAGCCGAATGAGTTACTATCTATTGCTGTGAGTTTGTTAGTTCGAGGCACGTATATTGCTTATATCATTATTATCTTCATCTTAAATCTACATTCTTTGCGGTTGCAAATGCAAGAATACGCCAGTCTAACATTTAACTTGTTCGAGAGAAAAGTTATTTGTCTGGAAAAGAGATAATGTCAAGGTAGTAGGACACCCTTTCCTATTAAAAAGCTAGTGCCGTAACTGGACTAACCTCTTGGAGAATTCGTACCGTTAGACACGCTTTAAGCTCGAGAGAGTTAAAGTGAAATAGTCCTTGTTTAGGTCGAGAGACGCTTGGAGTTACCATCGGCTACAATCCTCTATAAGCAATTGCATATCAGAATTCTACACACTCATAGCCAATAGAGACGTATACCTCAGAAGGTGGACATAACCCCAACGCTTCAATTCTCATTATTTACAACCAACGTAACAATCTGTCTCTTTTTACTTTATTATTTTTAGCTTTTGTTTACATTACTTTCAAAACAAGAATCCCCCCTTCTTACGAGACTTGCACCAAAAGTTTAGTAATTTTACTTACTTGTTGGCCAAGCTATTCCCTGTGGGATCGACACCCAACCCAGGTTGGGTTCTATATTTGCTAACGACCGCTTTACACTCAAACGAGAGCTGTAGATTGAGCGTTATCAAAAATTGGCGCCGTTGCCGGGGAATACAAGTGTCAATTAAGTTCGTGAAAATTACTAGACCCTTTGGTCAAAGATTCTCGTACTTTTACTTTTAGTTTTTGTTTTTGTCTACTGCAGGTTTTTATTTTAGTGCATGCCCTATACTCGAAGTTCTGGTCAACCGTTATTACCAATCAATCCTGAACCACAACGCATTGGTAGAATGGAAGAACAAGCTGAAATCGCAAGGATGGCTACTCAACAGGAACAAGCAAGATTGGCTGCCCTTGCCGCAGCCCAGGTTCAACAGCGGAACATTGATAACCCTGCACGAGCACCAAATCCTGACGATGAGGATTTAGGTGATGACGAGTTACTAAACCCAAGGCATGATGCTGAAATCACAACACCTGCCAACAGAAGAGGTCGACAAGCTCGTTATAGAAATGATCGCCAACCTATCCAGCCAGCTTTCGACGATGATGATGATGATCTTGATGGTGCCGGAGCCACTGGAGCTATAATTCCACCACCATTAGCGCCCGGAGCCAAGTTCAACATCACAAGCACCATGATTCAGTTATTGCAACTCAAGGGATTATTTGGTGGACTAGCAGGCGATGATCCGAATATGCATCTCATCAACTTTATTTCTACATGCAAGTCTTTTGAAAATCCTGGTGTTGGTCAGAATGCAATTCGATTACGTCTATTCCCATTATCTCTGTCTGGGGAGGCAACACTATGGTTGAATGGGCTGACTCCTGATTCAATTACAAATTGGAGGCAATTGAGAGACGCTTTCCTAGAAAGATTCTTTCCGCCTTCCAAAAGGGCACAATTGAGAGATGAAATCAGCAACTTTCGTCAGCTTCCAACTGAAGCTCTTCATGAAACATGGGAGAGGTTCAAGACAAAGCTAGCGAGATGCCCAAACCATCACATGACTAATGTTCACCTCATGGAGATATTGTATAGAGCCTTGAATTCAATAACTAAGCCAGTGGTGGATAACGCAGCTGGAGGATCTTTTATGGACCTCACCTTTGGTCAAGCAAGCAATATGTTAGATCGTATGACGAAACAAAGTAGAGCTTGGCATACCAGGGATTCTGAGGTAGCAAGCCCCACTTTATCTATAGGCATGACTGCAGACCAAAGAAGAAGCCAAGAAGAACGTGATCAAGATTTAGCGAACATGAAAACGCAAGTGGATCTTCTGACAAAGCATTTATTATCAAGGAAGACCGAAAAAGTGAAAGTTGTGGCGCTAAAAGGAAGAGACGAATCTGATTCGGAAGAGGAGGCCAACTACTTGAACAATCAGGGGGGTTTCCGTGGGAATACCCAAGGAAACCAAGGTCAGAACTATTATGATAAATCTGGAAGCAAAGACCAAGGTAGTTGGAATAAAAACAATGAAAAGAGTGGTTTGTACGTTCCCCCTGGTAGACGTCATACCACCACATCTAATTCTGGAAGTATGGAAGACATGATGGCTAAATTATTGAAAGGAGTGGAAGCAACGAGCGCGGGAGTTACTGAGGTAATTAATGATTTGTCCTCTATGAAACAACTAGTTGATTCTCATTACACTTCAATCAAGAAAATAGAGCAGCAACTGAGCCAACTTTCAGCAGCACTCAATCAAAGAAAGGCTGGCACTTTACCTAGCGATACTGTGCAAAACCCAAGGAATGATGGGTCATGCATGGCCATCACTACCAGAAGTGATAAGGTGCTGGAACCTTCAGAAAAAGGCAAGCAAGTGGTTGACGAAGTTGCATACATGGATGATAACGTAAAAGGAGAAGATTCCGCAACAACCAATCCTGACGTCAAGGATGTCACGCCCAGTGACGTGCAGCCTGAAAAAATGGAAAAACGGAAGGAAGAGGAGAAGAAAGCCATGGAGAGAACACTTCCATACCCACCACCACCTTTTCCCCAAAGATTGAAGAAGGTAGCGGATGACACTAAGTTCAGCAAATTTATGATTATGTTGAAGCAGCTGACCATTCATGTTCCATTGGTAGAGGAACTTGAACAAATGCCTGGGTATGCGAAGTTTATGAAAGATCTTTTGACTAAGAAGAGGGCAACAAGTTATGAGCTGAAGGATGATGTGCATCATTGTAGTGCAATTGCTACCCGATCGATAGTTCAGAAGAAGGCCGACCCCAGAGCTTTCACTATTCCTTGCACCGTCGGATCTTTGAACTTTGCCAAAGCATTATGTGACCTAGGAGCCAGCATCAACTTGATGCCATTATCGATCTACAAGAAGTTGGGGTTAGGAGATCCTACACCAACTAATATGAGGCTTGTTATGGCGGATAGGTCGGTAAAACGACCGGTTGGTATTCTATGCGATGTCTTGGTAAAGGTTTCTTCATTTATCTTTCCAGTAGACTTTGTCATCTTGGATTGTGAAGCAGATTCAGAGGTTCCCATAATCTTGGGACGCCTTTTCCTTGCTACAGGAAGTGTGCTCATTGATTTGAGAGCTAATGAACTTTCATTCCAAATAAATGACGAAGTGGTTCGATTTGATGTTTGCAAATCAATGAAGCAACCCAAAGATCTGAGTGTATTTTCTGTGGCTGATGTTGTCTTTGATGATGAGAAAGAACGACTTGAAGAAGAGCAAATTCTTGATGATCCTTTGGAGGTTTTGCTCATGAAAGGAGAGAATGAGGATGCTGAAATTTCTGAAGAAGCTATTTGTGCTCTATCGGGATTAGGGACATATCGCTATACTCCCAAGAAGCTGGATCTTGATCTCAAGAATCGACCCACACCACCAGCCAAGCCATCTATTGAAGAACCACCCACACTAGAGTTGAAGGATCTACCAAGTCATTTGAAGTACGCATTCTTAGGAAGCGGAAACACACTTCCAGTCATAGTGGCAGCCGATTTGGGTGAGCAACAAGTTGCAGCTCTTATTGCGATCTTACGCAAGTATATTAGAGCCATTGGATGGACCATTGCAGATATTATTGGTATTCCACCTGGGATTTGCACACATAAAATTCAGCTTCAAGAAAAGTGCACACCCACCATTGAACATCAAAGGCGTTTAAACCCACCTATGTAAGAAGTGGTGAAGAAGGAGATTATCAAGTGGTTAGATGCAGGAGTTGTATATCCTATCTCTGATAGTACATGGGTAAGTCCTGTACAATGTGTTCCCAAGAAAGGAGGAATGACGGTGGTCGCGAATGCAAAGAATGAGCTTATTCCACTTAGGCCCGTTACTGGATGGAGAGTATGCATGGACTACCGCAAGCTGAATTCTTGGAAACTCAAGGATCACTTCCCCATGCCATTTATGGACCAAATGCTAGATCGATTAGCGGGGAAAGGATGGTTTTGCTTCTTGGATGGTTATTCAGGTTATAATCAGATTTGTATTGCTCCCGAAGACCAAGAGAAGACAACGTTTACATGCCCATATGGTACGTTTGCCTTCAAACGCATGCCATTCGGGTTGTGTAATGCACTATCCACCTTTCAACATTGTATGATGTCTATTTTCTATGATATGGTTGAAGATACTTTGGAGGTATTTATGGAAAACTTTTCAGTTGTCGGTGATTCTTTTGAAGCATATTTGGCAAACTTGAGCATGGCATTGCAAAGATGTGTAGAGTTCAACCTTGTGCTGAATTGGGAGAAGTGCCACTTCATGGTAAAAGAAGGAATCGTTCTTGGGCACAAGATCTCTGAAAGAGGAATAGAGGTTGATCGAGCAAAAATAGAGGTAATTGAGAAGCTACCGCCTCCAATTTCGGTGAAGGGAGTTCGTAGTTTTCTTGGCCATGTTGGTTTCTATCGTAGATTCATCAAAGACTTTTCCAAAATTTCTAGTCCATTGTGCAAACTATTGTAGAAAGATGCGAAGTTTGACTTTAATGACGATTTCTTAAAGGCATTCGAATGCCTTAAAGGAAAACTCATTGAAGCCCCTATCATGGTAGCACCAGATTGGACGCTCCCATTTGAGGTCATGTGCGATGCTAGTGGTGTAGCCGTTGGTGCTGTTCTTGGACAAAGAAAGGAGAAATTATTTCATCCTATCTACTATGCGAGTAAGGTCCTAAATGAATCCCAAAGGAACTACACTGTTACTGAACAAGAGCTCCTAGCAGTTGTGTATGTGTTTGAGAAGTTTCGTACCTATCAATTGGGTACTAAGGTGATCGTCCATATAGACCATGCAGCTCTTAGGTATCTAATGACGAAGAAGGATGCAAAACCTAGGTTGATTCGATGGGTATTGCTGCTGCAAGAGTTAGATTTCGAAGTCAAAGATAGAAGAGGTTGCGAGAACCAAGTGGCTGATCACCTATCTAGACTTGAGAATGAACATGTGGCGCAACCTGAAATTCAAATTGATGATGCATTCCCTGACGAGGAGATATTAGCGACAAAAATAGAGAAAGTACCATGGTATTCCGACTTTGCAAATTTCGTAGTGAGTAATGTGCTACCTGCCAATTTATCTTACCACCAAAGGAGAAAGTTTATGCATGACGTTCAGCACTACTATTGGGATGAACCTTATTTGTTTCGAAGATGCGCGGATGGGATCATTCGACGATGTATATCCCATGAAGAAGTGCCTACTATATTGGAAGCATGCCACACTTCGCAAGTTGGAGGACATCATGCAGGAAATCGAACGGCAAGAAAAGTATTGCAAAGTGGTTATTATTGGCCTTCGATATTCAGAGATGAATACGACTATGTGAGAAGGTGTGACCAATGCCAACGTCAAGGTGCTATTTCAAAACACCATGAAATGCCCATGTCCAAAATTCTGGAGGTAGAACTCTTTGATGTGTGGGGTATTGATTTCATGGGTCCATTCGTGAATTCGTTTGGAATGAAGTACATCTTGGTTGCTGTGGATTATGTTTCGAAATGGGTTGAAGCTGTAGCATTGGCCGACAACGAAGGAAAGCGTGTTGTAGCGTTCTTAAAGAAGAATATCTTCTCTCGCTTTGGAGTACCTCGTACTATCATAAGTGATGGAGGATCTCACTTTTGCAACAAGCTATTCAAATCTGTATTGGCCAAGTATGGTGTCAAGCAACACAAGGTAGCTATGCCTTATCATCCCCAAACTAGTGGACAAGTAGAGGTTTCCAATCGCGAGATTAAGAAAATCCTTGCAAAGACGGTTAATGCAAATAGGAAGGATTGGTCTCGAAAGCTAGATGATGCACTATGGGCATATAGGACTACATTCAAGACACCCATTGGCATGTCTCCTTATCAACTAGTTTATGGGAAGGCTTGTCATCTACCCATCGAGCTTGAATACAAGGCATTGTGGGCATTGAAGCACTTGAATCTGAATTGGGATGATGTGAAGAATCTGAGGTTGGAGCAGCTGAACGAATTAGATGAGTTCCGTCTCCATGCATATGAAAGATCGGATTTATACAAGGAGCGGATGAAGAAGTATCATGATCAGCGGATTGTTCGACGAAACTTCCAAAAGGGTGATATGGTACTACTCTTCAACTCCAGATTTAAGCTCTTCCCAGGTAAGTTAAAATATAAGTGGTCTAGTCCATTTAAATTTATCCAAGTCTACTCGTCTGGAGTAGTCGAATTGGAAGGCAATAAGGGTGTTGTCTTCAAAGTGAATGGCCAACGTGTTAAGCCTTATATCGGTCCTCTTGACTCGATGAATGACATGGCCATCACTTATCTCGACGAAGTCTAAGTACTCGAGATTACTACGTCGAGCCACGACAATAAATAAGGCGCTAGATGGGAGGCAACCCATCGTTTTATCATTTTATCGTTTTATCGTTTCTTCTAGTACTTGTTTTGATTTTGATAAATGAAAAATCCAAAAATAAGAGTCGTGCCACGACCAAAACTAAGGCGCTTGGTGGGAGGCAACCCATCGTACTAATCGTTTTCATTTGTTTGAGCGAATATAGGTGCAAGAAGTAGTCAACGAGGAGATTGATTTCAATTGACGATTTGGACGCATTGTATGGTAAAGTTGGTAAGTTAGGAAGGGTGATGCATAAGGCTATGGATTGAGCCTTTCTCACGCCAAAATAGGCTTCGAGGAAGGCTAGGCCTTGGTAAAACTAGGCCACGAACGATGCACAACCTATCCTATAGCCTAAGGTCTCGGAATCTAGTGTGCTATACACTATGCGCCGCCTATTCCTAGGTATGCTTTTGACTATGCGCCGCCTATGCTATGGAATTTGGTCTCAGTATCTCATAAGCCATAGACTATACGGCGCATATTTCTACAAATGCCATAGACTATGCGGCGTATATGTCCGATTATGCCATAGACAATGCGCCGCATATGTCATTGATATGCCGAGTATTATGCGCCGCATATGTAGGATTTTTGTCTCCAAAACCGATTGTAAATGGGTCATAACCCGACCCATACTCTTCCTATATAAAGGGGACTTAGTTTTATAACACAACCACAATAGAAAATACCCTAAAAGGCGCCGCATACTCTTCCAAATCTTCTCAAAATTCTCTTCTTTTGCTCTTCCAATTCACAAAACCATCTCCACAAGTTTCAAGCAAGTAAGTACTCTCTTATTCTTCATTTATTTCACGTAAGTACTACGTTTCTATGGCTATTATTAATTGCTAAATTATATAAGATTGTTGGTGATGTTCATGTGTTTGGATTGTTGTTGCAAAATCATGTGAGTGAACATATACGTAGGAAAATCTTGACTTGTTTCCAACTTGAATTTAGTTTCAATAGCATTGTTATGATATTTGCGGAATTGCTATGGCTATGAATATTGCTTAAGATTGTTGTTTGGATACTTACATGTTAGACTATCCCGGCCATCGGGATAAGACTTATAGTGCCTACCGACTTAGGAGGTTGTGATTGTTGTAAGACTAATGATTCCATGTGGTAACCCCTATGTAGGAGTGTTGCTATATCTACCATGAAAGTAGTCCAATGGCTGCAAGTAAGTGATGCATTGCTGATTTTCTTGTCGGAATACAATCCTAAAACGTATCTCGACGAAATCTGAGTAAATCGACTACTTTCACCTCACTGATTTGTGTTAACAAAACTAAGTGTGGGGTGGTACCCCTAATGCTTGCTTATAGATTGTATCAAGTGAGACTGTGCTGCAACTAACACTATTTCTAGTCTCAGGTACAATGGCACCTAAAGCGAGGCAAGGCAAGGAGAAGGCGACCATTTCCCAAAAGGGCAAGAAGAGAAGTCGAAAAGACCAAGGAGAATCATCCTCAGCACAATTACCCCCCAGAATGTTTGGAATAAAATGGGTTCTTGAGTAGGAAGCCAAAGAATGGTACAGGAACAACAAAGAAAGAAGATATGTTCACGTCGACCTGATCAACAAGGACACCTTAGCGAAGAAGGAGCCGCGTATGTTGGCGAAAATCATGGCATTGAAGCTGGATTTCATCTTCCGCGATATGGGAGAATGTAATCTGGATTTGACAAGAGAGTTTTACGCCAACTGGTCGCCGAAAACAACAGGCAACGAAGTCAAAATTCGGGGCCAAGTGTTACAGCTCAACGCGGACTGGATCAACTCTTTTCTTGGCTTACCTTCGGTCGACCCAGCACCATTCAAAGAGCTGTACAGAAGGCCTCCTTATAGAGCAATTAGACACACACTTTGTGGAAGTAGATCGATGGCAAGGTGGGGCAGACATAAAGACACGGGACGACACAACACCTTCCCCTATGCTTCACTGAATAGGGAAGCAAGAATCTGGATGCGTATTGTCAACTCATGCCTTATTCCTGGGACTCAATACACCAAGATATCAAGAGATAGAGTGTGTTTGGTCTATGCTTTGATGATGAATGTCCCTATCAACTTTGGGGCAATCATTCGCTCTACCATGAGGAAGGCCAGACTCCATAAAAGGTCCCACTTCACGTTTGGAAATATGTTGACAGCAATCTTGCGGAAGGAGGATATCGAAGAGGAACCAGTTGACCACAAACTCCCACATAACCCAAAGAAGGTTGACTTTACTAAGGTCAAAGATGCTAAAACAACTCATGGTGTCAACCTTACTACTGCGGAAAGACATGCTCGTGATGACAGTTTCTTCCGTCATCTTTATGGCATGACACGATTTACTATGATAAGTGGTGGACGTGTTCCAACTGCTGTAGAGCTCCAACAGCTGGACCACGACTATCCCATGAACATGCATGCACGGGAGATGTGTGGAGTGGGCGTATACTTTGAGGAACCTCTAGATGATGATGTGCCGACTGATGACGATCGACGCTTGCCAGACTCTGACGAGGAGGAGAACTCTGACGACGACTCTTATGATGATTCCGACGAAGGGGGTATGACCCCCGACAATGAGGAAGAGTCCGACTAACCAGGTTCCTCGTATTTATTTTCCACTGAGGGCAGTGTCCCGTTTAAGTGTGGGGTGGCGGTATCGTATGCTATACTTCTCTATTGCATCTATGTTTGTTTATTTTATTGTTTTTTTTTATTTTTTTCGTGTTTTAGTTTTTTGTTTTTGTTGTTTTTTCTAGATTCGCATGAAATTATTTTGATAGGCAGCATGAGATTATAACAAGAGTATGTGCTATAATTGTGACTATTGAGACGTTTAGGCTCTAGTTGTGACTCATTATGTGATATTGTGTGGTTCAATTCCTTCACTTATTGGGTCGAGAGTCTATATTACTTCCAAGCAAGTCGACCATGTGCCTTGTGTGTGTGAGATAATCGTATATTCTATGATTATGGCTGATGCTAGAACTTGCCTGGTATGTATGCAAAGCGAAAATAAGGAGTGTAAGTTTAGGATATGATTTAGGCATTTCTTTGGCAACCCA
This sequence comes from Capsicum pubescens, assembly GCA_030864215.1. Classification (NCBI taxonomy): domain Eukaryota; kingdom Viridiplantae; phylum Streptophyta; class Magnoliopsida; order Solanales; family Solanaceae; genus Capsicum; species Capsicum pubescens. The sequence goes on along the minus strand of CM061546.1, from coordinate 180,691,091 downwards.
TATTTGTTTACCTTTAGTTTTACCTACCCATGGACATCATCCTAGTTAAACCCTTTTGAGCCTTTAGCCTATTTCTTTGACAACCTTGTATGTAAGCCTAATCCATTTTTTTCAAGACCATAATTTGATCCAAATTCCTAAGTGCTTTAAAGTGAAAAAGTCATGTGAAAAAATAAGAGGAAATTGGGTGAGTATGATGCTTTAGAATGCATTGGTGCTTGAATGAGTTATGAAAAAGAAAGTCCTATCATAAGAGGTATGTTATCAAAAGAAAAAGGAAAGGAAAACTGAAAAGTTAGTTATGTTTGAAATTGAAAAAACAAAAGAGGAGAAAAAGAGTGGTAGAATATAAGAAAGTAGAAAGGTTGTTTGAAAGAAAAGTGTTAATGATACAAAGTGATGTATTAAAGCGCTTAGGAACTTAGTCACTATTCCTGGCCAAAATAGTCCTACCCGTCCCTTAGCCTACATTACAATCATCAAAAGACCTACTTGATCCTAAGCTTAGCATTCTGACATTTAGTAGAGTATTACATTAAGGGAAAGCCTATGGTCATCAGTTGCTTCATATGAATTCTTTGTGAGAGCGAGAGCAAGGATATTTTGATACCCATGTTTGAAAAATATGCTATACTTGTGAGTGATTATGGGTACTATAGTGTGAGACATACATGGTTGATGAGTTTTGGGTAGTTATATATGATTCCTTGTACCTTAACGTTTGCATGCGAGTTGATCACCATCACGAGTCTATGCTAGAGGTTAAATTGTTTCTACCTATAATCGAAAAGCTACTCTTTGTTGATAATTGTTGTGCCTGTCTGGACAAATGTTTTGTGTTATTGCTGTGAAACCCTAAGTTGATGTTTAGAAGGACATGGTATTTCGTTCGAGGACGAACAAAGCTTCAAGTGTGGGGTGTTGATGATAGGCGAATTTACACGCCTATATCAATATATTTTGCCCATATTTTAGCCTAGTTTTGAGAACAAATTATATATTTCATGCACTTTTAGTCCTTTTTCCTGTAAATGAGCTAACGAACATGATTAGTAAAGTTCCAGGTATAAATGATGCAGAATTCAGCATTCTATGGCTTACTTGACGCAAAAGAAAGCTCACGAAGGAAGGGAAGGGAGTTTACACGCCTAAGGACCAAAACTGCTGCATGGAAAATCTGTCCCGGGCTAAAACAGCAATTCTGAAGACTTTGGGGACTTACAGACACAAAGCTGGATTTTGACAATGATACATTAACCTAGTACAATTAGGTTATGTATTTCATTATTTTATGTGGATTATGATAATGTTACCTTAACCTAGTACATTTGGGTTAAGGATTTCATTAGTCTAGTAGGATTTGGTTATTTATTTCATTAGCTTAGTAGGATTAGGATATGGGTATTATAAATACCCTATCATGCTAGAGATTTTATGACATCTTCTTAACAACAAATCTTACATTTATCATTCAACAATTAATTTTCTTCCATCCCTCTCATCTTCCACTACAAACACTTCTAATCTACTCTTCTATTCTTAAACTCCACAACAAGAGAATCGTTACTTGCTAAGGAATCACGCCTCACACCTATCACCTGATCTACACGCCATTACTCAATATCGTGATATAATAACAATGTCAATCGTGATTTCCTTCGCATTCATGGGTAACTAAACTTCTCTATTGAGGTTATGGAAGCCGAATGAGTTACTATCTATTGCTGTGAGTTTGTGAGTTCGAGGCACGTATATTGCTTATATCATTATTCTCTTCATCTTTAATCTACATTCTTTGCGGTTGCAAACTCAAGAATACGCCAGTCTAACATTTAACTTGTTCGAGAGAAAAGTTATTTGTCTGGAAAAGAGATAATGTCAAGGTAGTAGGACACCCTTTCCTATTAAAAAGCTAGTGTCGTAACTGAACTAACCTCTTGGAGAATTCGTACCGTTAGACACGCTTTAAGCTCGAGAGAGTTAAAGTGAAATAGTCCTTGTTTAGGTCGAGAGACGCTTGGAGTTACCATCGGCTACAATCCTCTATAAGCAATTGCATGTCAGAATTCTACACACTCATAGCCAATAGAGACGTATACCTCAGAAGGTGGACATAACCCCAACGCTTCAATTCTCATTGTTTACAACCAACGTAACAATCTCTCTCTTTTTACTTTATTATTTTCAGCTTTTGTTTACATAACTTGCAAAACAAGAATCCCCCCTTCTTACGAGACTTGTACCAAAAGTTTAGTAATTTTACTTATTTGTTGGCCAAGCTATTCCCTGTGGGATCGACACCCAACCCAGGTTGGGTTCTATATTTTCTAACGACCGCTTTACACTCAAACGAGAGCTGTAGATTGAGCGTTATTACTCGGCAACAACACCAAAAACTTGTTGCGCCCAAGCATAAACGCAAGTGTACGTGGTGTCACCAAGTAGTAAAGTGGCCCTTTAGAAGCCAAGTATCAATCAACCAGGGACTTTTTTTAACAACTATCTAATTTTAGTTAACAGTTAAGATTAAATTGTTGTGAAAGTAACCAAAAGAGTTTGTTGAGTTATAAACTGAAATTAAAGTAAATAATGCAATAAAGTGAAAGTCTTGGACAATCAATAGAGAGGAATTAAGGCTACTATGATATTTAACTTCATTGGTTAGATTATTTATCTTGGTTGTTGATTCACAGGGTTAATACTATGATCACGGTCTCTCGAGCCTCTAATCGTCTATCTAACTTAGCCCCACAACTACATCATTGAGCAGGGATGTGAGAACTAAGCTAAATGCATTTATATTTCATCCCGTAATGAACTAAATAGGTCACTTGGGTATATCTCTATCCTAAATACAAATTAAAATTTAATTCTGTAGAAGATTATAATCTTATTTTATTCACCTCTACGTTCTATCCTTTTGTTCCTTCTCTCGAGCTCACAAGATGATAATAAATGTATTCTAAAGTTAGATACTTCTTAAATAGTTATAACAAGGATTACTAAACAACCATATACGATAAGCAATCAATACCAAAGTAATTCAAAGCAACAGTAATCATGGTCTTGGCCTTAACCCTAATAAGGGGACTTTAGCCGCCCATGGACATTAAAGTAATCGCAAAGGTACAAATCATGTTAAAATCCATAAAAAAACTAAATTAAAGAAATAAAAACCCTAATTAAAGTGTTTTCTATCATCCCTCAAATTACCCAAGTCGTCCAAGGTGTTTTGCATTGTACACAAGTGTTCTATTTATAGGAAGACAATTTGGCTGAGTTTGAAACTAGGTTTGCGTCACCCCTCTTAACACAGGGACCAAGAAGTGCGACATGGCCTCATCATGGTGACACACTAGAATTCATAGTTTAAGAAATATCTAGTTCCATTAATCCCCTATCAATGTATGGAATAAGGTCCGCGATGCCCCATGCCTTTACGACCTCTTTTTTTACTTCTAAACTTGTATCGTGCACCCATCCTTCCATCCTAAGACTTGAGGTGTTGTTTCCACTTGATTTCTAGCTTTTGTATCATCCATATCTCATCATCATCACTTACCAAGCATCCTATAACATCAAACACCACTAATTAGAGATAAAAAAATAATACCCAGGACAGCGAACTAGAAACTTAAGCTAAGAACTAGTTTTGCCCTTTTTAATCTGCAACTTATTGTTTGACTCTAGGATTGATTCTATTTAACCTTAAAAATTATGACTAATTACTTTAAAACTAAGATGCTTAATTATACAACTATTAACATATTAAGCACATAAGTAGTCCTCAAAACAAGGTTAAATAAGCTTGAACAACAATTCTGAGGTGCATAGATCCACCTCAGATCACCACTACCTCAGATATGACTAGTCTCTGCACGAACTCAATTATAGTGTAGTACACTTAAACTTAGATCTAAATTAAAAGGGCTAAGTAATTATGAGTATTGTCCACTTGTACTCAGTAGGTATCATAGGCTTATTGAGAAATATAGAAAATAAGATATATAAAAACACACTATGGGCACATTATCTATAATAAATAAAAAATCCCAAATGGTATACCACATCGTATACACTAATAGTATAAAACATAAGCACAGATACTAAGTAAGCATACAAAAGAAAGCACAGAATAAATACACATCAAATTAAACACAAAAGTACAATACAAAAGGTGCATAATGTATGAAATGCAATAAGAATTATAATGATGATGATGAAATGTGAAACACCCCAAACTTTGTCCCTTTAGAACTTCTTGTGTCTTAAACCCTATGATCATCATACGACTCACACCCTTCACTCGTATGGTGTGGGCACAATTCTAGCACCCTAGTCGTATGATGGCCCGTATGATATTAGCCATGTTATGTTCTTGGTATGAGAATACATCATATGATACGAGAGGTAGGGTCCAAACCATATGTTGTCTTGTGTATAGCCTTTGAAATTCTTCTTAGGGCACGACTTGAATGGTACTAGTCGTATGTTTAGGATACGAGTTAGGATAAGGAGTCATATGTTGGACAGAATGTGATGTCCAACTTTCTGATAAATTTATGAGGGTACCACTCGTATGATGTGGATACGGGTTGAGGGGTCCAACCGTACCCTCCTGCATTATTTTTACAGTTTTAAGCTGAGGGTATTTTAGATAATTCCCATCCCAAGCCCTTAAGACCCCACATCTTATAATACTTTTTGGACTTTCATTATTCACTTTGGAATATTAAATCACTCTCTAAACTCTCTCTAAAACCTTTTTAGAAGATTGGGCTAGGGTTTCTTCAAGGTGGTTATCTAGAGGCTTAAAGATCAAAATCTCTCCATTAATCTTTATAACTCAGGAATGTGACTCTTCTCTCATTTTTAGTTTATAAAATTCATGTGTTTTAAACATTTTTCTTGAATCATAAATATTAGTTTTGAAATCCATGGTTGAGGTTTTGAATGCATAATGTTGAGTATTGTCCTCTCATGAATTCACTTGTGTTTATACATGTTCTTGATGATGGTTTTGCATATTTGGTGCATGGGAATTGTGGTTTAGTAAATGGATCATGGTTAACCCTAACATAATGGTTATTGACTTTAATAATTGTTTGATAATGGTATGCCCTCAACTTGTTTGTGAAAATTTCTATAAAAAGAATTTTATCAAATGACGAATTATGTTTTGAACTACTGCTTTGCATAAGAATGTTATTGAAGGATAAATGGTTTTGTAAAGTTCTTTATGATAATAAATTGAATTGAATTGTTATTTGAACTAAGGCATTGGCCTAAAAATGTAAATGGTTTCATGAGGGCCTTGTTGGCCATAAGTTGATTTGATTTGAATTGTAACCTTGGTGGTTTAATTGGCTAAATAGGTTTGAGTCCCTAAATATTGAAATAAATTGATGTCCTGGTTTAGACAATAGGTTTGAGTCCCAAAGTTGATTGATAATGGTTATGGCATATTGTACACTTGCAAGTGGAGTTGGTATAAAGATACCAACAAGATGCCTTTGGTATGTAAATGGATAAATCTATGTGTAATGAATGTTTTAAATTAGGCTTCAAAGTGGGATGTGTAGTCGGGCAATGAAAGTAGAGTCCAAAGGACAAACACTTGAAACCGCGCTAGCTAGTTCGGGTGTCTATATGACCAGGAGGTTTGAGTCCCCAATATTGTATACGCTGGTTCTTAAGTCACCTTGTTTATTCCAAAAGGTTTGAGTCCTCCATAACGGAATATACAGTTATGGATATTCTCTGGTCCATGCGGCTACACGCACTGGGGACCTTTCATCTAGGGGAGAGTTAGGCCCATATAGCCTATAGGTACCTTATTAAATAATGGTTATGCTACACATCCCCCAGGTTAAGGTTTCCAAAGTGCATGTTAAGTCTTGTTCCCTATCTCGGTAGGATAAATATATATATGTATGTATGTGAATGCATATGGTTATTTGACTTAGTTTTGAATTATGGCATTATTTTCTTCCTTAATCCCTAAGTTTCATCATAGCTCTACAACCGTATCTCTATGCAATAAATGTCCCAAAACTTCTTCTAATTTACCTTTGCAGAATCAGGTGCTCGAGTGGCTTATGAATTGACATTAACTTGGTGATCTTCCATACTTCAACAGTCTTTATTTCATAGTGTTTTATTCTATGTCATAGACTTGTTTAGACATTGGTTTTAGCTATTATCGGGGGCATGTCCCAATATTTTATTGACTTCAAATTTGTAGAGGCTTTGTTGGATTATAGTGGACTTAGGTGTGTTGTTTTGGTGGATTGACCTAGATGTTTCATGAGTTCTGATCAGTCTTATTTTTCATTGTCCCGTTATATGTTAGTATTTATCCGACACTTGTGGTTATTGTACTAGTTAGGTTAGGTGAAGGGGTGATATCCAGTGTATGTGGGACTTGAGATACCCGTCATGTTCAGGCCCTGGTTTGGGTCGTGAAAGAGTTAGTATTAGAGCCTAGGTCCATGGTCAATTGGGTGTCCACATAGATATGTCAAGTAGAGTCTCTTTTATGGGTGTTAGCACACCACACTTATAGGAGAGATGCTATGAGATATTTAGGAATGTTTCTCTTTCTTGTTGTCTTACATCAAGCTATAGAGTCTATGGTTTTGGATTCCTCAAATTCCCCTTTGCTCTCTTTTTTATATCATGCCTCCCAAATGATATAAATCTCATGGGGACTCTTCTATTCCACTTGGGGACATTATTTATGGGACACGCCCTATTTATGGGATACAAACCCGATCTAGGGGTCCAGTTTATGATTGCCCTCCTGGAGTTCCACTATATCCCTTTATCCCTCCTTGATCTCCCCAGGAAAACTTGATAAATGATAAGTTTTGTCAGTCTATTCACAAGTTGGCTCATTTGGTATCTTCTCAGGCCAAGTATGGTTCTTCCTTTACTCTTATCTTCTGAGGACACAAGGGTTGACTAGTTTATGAGGTTGAGCCCTACTGTGTTCACTAGTGTTAAGGTTGAGGAGGATTCTCAAGCTTTTATTAATGAGATGGAGAAAATCTTAAGGATTATGAATACGTCTGATGTTGAATGTGTGGAGTTTTCTGCCTATAAATTGAAGGATATGGCATACCATTGGTACAAAGAGTAGGAATAATCTAGGGTAAGTGATGTTTACTCTGTATTATGGGATGACTTCTCTAGTGCCTTTTTGAATTGCTTTTTTCCTTAGGATTTAAGGGAGGTAAAAGCCAATAAATTTGTCAACTTGAAGCAAGGAAGAATAACAGTCAAGGAGTATGCTTTGAAATTCCATCTGTTTCTAGGTGTGCTCCAAAGTTGGTGTCTAGCATGAGACCTAGAATATGTAAGTTTGCTTATGGGTTATCCCATGAGTGATTCTGGAGAGTAAGGATGCCTTGTTAAATAAGGATATAGATATTTCTCGACTTGTGATTTATATGCAACATGTTGAGAAAAAAAAAACAGTCTAAGATTGGTGAGATGAAGAGTAAGAAGTTTTGATTTTCTTATCAGGGTGGAGTCTAATAGCAGATTGGTAGAGATAGGGAAAAGTAGCCTAATAAGAAGGAGGAGTTTTGGTTCTTTCTTTATGGCTAGTACTTCTTACCCAAATCCACCGGGTGATCATTTCTCTCAGCATGGTAGAGTGTAAAGGGCACAAGGTTCCCAATCTTAGACTAGTGGGGCTCAATACGCTCCATCAAATCCTCCTTGCAGATTTTATGGTTAGTCGCACCGTGGGCAGTGTGATAAGGGGAGAAACTGATGTCTTAGTTATGGTTAGATTGGAATTATGTAGTGTGATTATCCCTTTAGAGTTGCTTCTGGGTTCAATAGGGTCCCTATTGCTACCTTATAAACTCCTGTACCAAAGGGTGCTATTCTTGCTTCTACTTCTATTTCTGGCTCCAGCACTAGCCAAAATCGATGGTATGCACTTGGTACTCTCAGGAGTCCTAGGCATCTCTAGATGTTGCTACTTGTATGTCAAAACTCTTTTCTTATGATGTGTACTATTTACTTGATCTAGGGTCCTCTTTCTCTTATTTAACCCTATTTTTGGCTGTGCATTTTAGCTTTGGCCCTGAGTGTCAGTCAGATCCTTTTTCTATTTCTACCCTGATTAGAGACTGTCTGGTTGTCAAAGAGCCTATAGGGTGTGTGTGGTATTTGCTAGTAGTATAGAAACTCCAGTATACTTGATAGTGTTAGATATAGTTGACTTTTATGTTATTTTAGAATGGACTGGTTACGCTCATGCTATGCTTCATCAAACTGTCAAACCTGTAAGGTCATGTTTAAATTCCCTAATAATACAATTATTGCATGGGAGGGTGATTCCCTAACTCCTATGGGGAAGTTCATATCATATCTTAGAGCTCAAAGATTGATCTCCAAAGGGTGTCTCTATCATCTGGTATAGGTTAAAGATTCTAACTTAGAAGGTTCTTCTTTTCATTCCATTCTGGTTGTGAATGAATTTCCTAAGGTCTTCCCTAATGACCATCCTGGTATTTCTCCCGATAGGGAGATTGATTTTGTGATAGATCTTATTTCAGACACTCATCCTATATCTATTCCTTTATATAGAATGTCTCCAACTAAGTTAAAGGAGCTTAAGGAGCTAATAAGGGATCTTTTAGATAAGGGTTTCATTTTTCCTAGTGTGTCTTCATGGGGTGCACTGGTGTTATTCTTGCGTAAGAAGTATAGTTTCCTTCGGATGTGGATTGATTACCGCCAGTTGAATAAGGTGATGATAAAGAATAAGTACCCTCTTTCGAAGATAGATGATTTGTTCGATCAACTTTAGGGTGAAATGTTCTTCTCTAAAATTTTTCTTTGATCTGGGTATCATCAGTTAAAGATTAGGGAGTAGGATATCCCTAAGGCATCTTTATGTACGTAGTATGGACATTTTGAGTTATTAGTAATGTCGTTTGGTTTGACTAATACCCCTACGATATTTATGGATTTGATGAATAGGGTCTTTTGGAAGTTTCTAGGTTTGTTCATTATTATCTTCATTGATGATATTTTGGTGTACTCTAAGAGTGAGGAGGATTATGTCGATCATCTCCGCATTTTGTGCAACCTAAAATAATGAGCAGTTGTACGCTAAGTTCTCTAAATATGAATTCTGGTTAAACACTGTTACATTTCTTTGTCATGTTGTGCCTAGTGAAGGGATCATAGTGGACCCTTAGAAAGTTGTTGTGGTTAAGAAGTCACCTAGACCCACGAATCCAATCGATATTCAAAGCTTCTTGGGCTTATCCTATTATTACATGAGTTTTGTGGAGATTTTTTATCAGTAGCTGCCCTGTTGACTAAGTTGACTCAAAAGAAGGCGAAGTTCTTATGGTTTGATGCTTGTGAGGGTAGTTTTGAGAAGCTAAAAGATAAGTTGACTTCAGCTCCAGTCTTTACTCTACCTGAGGGTACCAAGGGTTTCGTCATCTATTGTAATGCATCTCAGGTTGGTTTGGGTTGTGTTTTGATGTAGTATGGTAAGGTGGTTGCGTATGCCTATGGACAATTGAAGGTTCATGAGAAGAATTATTTGACTCAAGACTTGGAGCTTTTGGCGGTGGTGTTTGTATTAAAAATTTTGCATCATTATATGTATGGAGTATATATTGATATCTTTTCTAATCATAAGAGCCTACAGTACGTGTTCATTCATAAGGAACTTAATCTCAGGAAAAGAAGGTTGCTTAAGTTGCTGAAGGACTATTACATGAGTCTACACTACCATCCAGGTAAAGATAATGTAGTTTCTTATGCTCTTAGCAGGTTATCCATAGGGATTTTAGCTCATATGGATGAGGATAAGCGGGAATTGGTGAAGGATATTCACCATTTATCTAACCTTGGAGTTCATCTCTAAGACTCTGAGGATGGTGGTGTGTTTGTGCAATAGGTGGCGTAATTATCTCTTAGTTCAGAAATAAAGAAGAAGCAGATATTGGATCCTCTTTTGATGATGATCAAGGATAATGTGGTTAGGCAAAGGGTGATAGCCTTTGAAATCATTGGTGATGGTATCTTAGGGTACTAATGAAGGTTGTGTGTTCCCGATATGGATGGATTGCACGGCAGGATTTTGGCTGCGGCTCATGAGTCTCGGTATATGGTTTATCCCTATTCAACAAAGATGTATTATGATCTCAAGGAAATGTATTGGTGGAATAATATGAAGCGGGATGTAGCAGACTTTGTGGCTAAGTATATGGTATGTCATCAAGTGAAGATTGAGCACATGAGGCCCAGTGGGCTACTTAAAGAGATTGAACTATCGGTGTGGAAATGGGAGATAATTAATATGGATTTCATTAACGGCCTTCCGCAGTGTTGCGGAACAGTGTGACTCCATTTGGGTCATCGTGGATGGGATGACTAAGTCTGGTCACATCTTACCAGTGAGGACTAATTATTCTGCCGAGGACTATGCAATGTTGTTCCTTCAGGAAGTGGTGAAGTTGCATGGTGTGTCTATATCCATTATTTGGATTGTGGTACTCAGTTCTGGTCGCATTTTTGGTGCACTTTTCAGCTTGGTTTGAGGACTAGAGTGAGTCTTAGTACAACCTTTTACCCGCATTCGGATGGGCAAACCGAAAGGACTATTCATACTTTAGAGGATATGCTGCGAGCCTATGTGATTCACTATGGTGGTAGTTGGTTTGACCATTTTCCTTTGATTGAGTTTTCTTATAACAATAGTTACCATTCTAGAATTTGTATGACCCCATTTAAGGTGTTGTATGGTAGAAGGTGTAGATCTCCTATTGGGAGGTTTGAGGTTGGTAAAGCGGAAATGTTTGGCCAAGATTTGGTTCATCAATCTATAGAGAAGATGAAGTTGAATCAGGATAGGCTTAAGACCGCCCAAAGTCAACAAAATTCCTAAGCGAAGGTGAGGCAAAGGGATTTGGAGTTTGAGGTTGGATATTGGATATACTTGAAAGTGTCTTTTAGGAAGGGAGTAATGCGGTATTGAAAGAAAATGAAGCTCAGACCCCAGTATATTGGCCCGTATGTGGTTTTAAGAAGGGTTGGAAATGTTGTATATGAGTTGGATTTACCCTTTAGCATGAGTTCTATTCATCCGATATTCCATGTGTCTATGTTGCAAAAATGCGTGGGTGATCCTTCATTGGTTGTTTCCCTAGAGAACATTGGTATTTGGATTCTTTGTCTTATGAGGAGGTCCCGGTGAGGATCTTCGATCGGTAAGGTCATCGGTTGCGAACGGAAGATATGGATTCGGTGAAGGATCTATGGTGGAACCAAAAGTTTGAGGAAGCTACATGGGAAGCCGAGGAGGAAATGAAGTCCAAGCATCCATTCCTATTTCCGATTCTGAAAAATTATGCTTGAGGTATGTGTTAGTTCTTGTCATATTTGTTTTCTATCTTGTGTTAATAGTGAGTTGTGAATTCCTTGGCATGTTGTTTTCTATCTTAAAATTAAGAGCAGAGGCATTTGAGGGTTTAATCGTGCTTGTATTGCCTCATCCCATCATTCGTGGATGAATGATCCTAAGTGGGGGAGACTGAAATACCATAAATTTTTGCCCTTGCAAACTTCTTGTGTCTTGAACCCTCTGATCATCATACGATGGTATTGGTACGGGTCTAGGACCCTAGTCGTATGTTGGCCAATGTGAGATTTGCAAAGTTCTGTTCTTGGTTTGAGAAGACATCATACGAGTCGTATGTACATGATAAGATAGTTAGGGTCCAAACCATATGTTTTATAGTGTCTAGCCATTGATATTCTTCTTAGGGTACAACTTGAAGGATACTAGTCGTATGGTTAGGGTATGAGTTAGGATAAGGAGTTGTATGTTAAAAAGAATGTGATGTCTAACTTTCTAACTAAGTTACGAGTAGAGGGTACAACTCATATGATGTGGATATAAGTTGAGGGGTCCAACCATACCCTCCTGCATTCTTTTTACAGCTTGTAAGCTGAGGGTATTTTGGACAATTCCCACCCCAAGCCTTAAGATCCCACGTCTTATAACACTTTTTGGCCTTTCATTCTTCACTTTAGAGGATTAAATTACTCTCTAAACTCTCTCTAAAACCTCTTTAGAAGATTGGTCTAGGGTTTCTTCAAGGTGGTCATCTAGAGGCTTAAAGATCCAAATCTCTCTATGAATCTTCGTAACTCAAGCATTTGACTCTTCCCTCATTGTTAGTTAACAAAAATCATGTGTTTTAAACATTATTCTTGAATTATAAATTATGGTTTTGAAATCCATGGTTCAGGGTTTGAATGCATAATGTTGAGTATTGTTCTTTCGTGATTTCACTTGTGTTTGTACATCTTCTTGATGATAGTTTTGCACATGTGGGTGCATGGGAATTGTTGTTTAATAAATAGGTCATGGTTAACCCTAACATGATGGTTTTTGACTTGAATAATTATTTGTTAATAGTATGCCCTAAACCTATTTGTGAAAATGACTATAAGAAGAACTGTGTCATAAAATGAATAGTGTTTTGAACTAATGCTTGGTATAAGAATGTTAATGAAGGATGAATGGTTTTGTAAAGGTCTTGATGACCATAAATTGAATTTAATTGTGATTTGAACTAAGGCATTGGCTTAATAATGCATTGGCCTAATAATGTAAGTGGTTTCATGAGGGCTTTGTTGGCCATAAGTTGATTTGAATTGTAATCTTAGTGGTTTACTTTGCTAAATGGGTTTGAGTCCCTAAATGTTTAATTGAATTGATGTCTTGGTTTAGACAATAGGTTCGTGTCCCAATGTTGATTGATAATGGTTATGGCATGTTGTATGCTTGCAAGTGAAGTTAGTATGATGATACCAATGGGATGCCCTTGGTAAGTAAATGGATTAATAGTTGTATCTATGTGTACTAAATGTTTTAAATAGGTCTTTAAAGTGGAATGTGTAGCCAGGCCATGAAAGTGGAGCCCAAATGACTAACACTAAAAACCGCGCTAGCCGGTACGGGTGTCTATATGTCCGGGAGTTCGAGTCCCCCGAATGGATATGTGCATGGGAGGTTCGCTTTTCCCATGCTGTATACATTGGTGCTTAAGTCACCTTATTTACGTCGGGAGGTTTGAGTCCCCCATAATGGTATATACGATTATGGATATTCTCTGGTTCGTGCGGCTACATGCATTGGGACCCTTCCAGCCAGGGGAGAGACGGGCCCATATAGCCCATGGGTGCCTTTTTATTAGACGGTTAGACAACACAGCCCCCAAGTTAAGGTTTCCAAAGTATATGCTAAGCCTTGTTCCCTATCCCGGTATGATATATTTATATATATATATAGATGTATGTATGTGATTGCATATGATGATTTGACTTATTTTCAAATGATGGCATTATCTTATTCCTCTATCCCTGAGTTACACGCTAGTGCTCCAACCACTGACCATCTCTAAATGTTATATCCCCATGCGATGTAGGTCCCGAAACTTCTTCTAATTTACCTGCGCAGTGATCAGGAGTTCGAGTGGCTCGGAGTTAACATTGGTGTGGTTAGCTTCCATACTTCGGAAGGCTTCATTTCGTAGTCTTTTATTCTATTTCTTAGAATTTTTTAGACTTTGATTTTGGCTATTGTCAGGGGCATGTCCCGACATTTTATTGACTTTGAATTTGTAAAGGCTTGTTGGATTACTGTGGACTTGTGTGTTGTTTTGGTCGATTGGTTTAGATATTTCATGAGTTTTGATTAGTCTTATTCTTCATTGTCTTGTTATATGTCGGAATTCATAGGATACTTGTGGTTTTTGTACATATTAGGTTAGGTGAAGGGGTGATCTCCGACCCACGTGGGACTTTAGATACCCATCACGGCCAGGCCATGGTTTGGGTCGTGAAAATATGATAGTTTGAGGTTGTCTCACACCTCCATATACGCCTACCGAGCATTACTCTTGAGGTAGGACCTTTAGAATATGATATTCGGTAGAGGGTTTTTAAAAGTGTCATATATCCATCAAAAAACTAGTATTTCCATAGCGGTACCAGTGCCTCATGAATATATATAAGATATGAGGTATAATTATCAAAACCAAACTAGAATGCAAACTTCAAATCAAAGAAATACACAAACATGTGAGCTAGAATCTACTCAATAATTCAACCATATATGAAATAATATAATCCATGTACCACTAGAATAAGATATTCAAGTAATATGTCATTGATACTACAGATACCGTAGTTTAAGCATTTCCACCTGTAATGTCTTAATTTTTTGGTGATTTGTATGAATTATTCATTCCTGTGTAATTTAACAAATTTACCCCTCTCGTGGTTACATTATGGTATTTTGGGTGTGTGGAGATAAGGTGTGGTTCTTAATGAACTTCAGTGTGATTTTTATAAAATTATGGTTTTTGATAGCTATAAAGGCTTTATAGTTGACTTCAGTTAATATTATTGATTTGGATGTCAGATGGAAAAACGAACTGAGCCATCAGATCAAGAATGTCAATTTTAGGTTTGTAACATATTTGGTGTGGTTTTATAGCTATTATATCTCATTTCAATCATCCGTTTGGAAAGTAGTGAAATTGGATTATAGGGGTCAACTTAGTGAAAACAATGTTTTCTAAAATCTTTTGATATCAACATTTAGTCTGGAGCATCAAATTTAATAGGGTAGCATAGTTCGTTCTCATTCTCACGATCTCAGATGAATCTCGAGGGGACTGTAGAGACTTGGAATTTTCTTAGTCTCTACGCTGGTGCAGCCTCTAGAGCGCCATTTTGGCTGCTTTAGCGGCCGACCCCAGCTAGCCAAGGGCGCATTAATAGTGCCCTGTCCGCTTTAATGGACTGGCGTGCATTGACAGGTACTGCTAAAGAGGTACCTGAAAGTTTTAGGGGTGAACACTAAAGTTGCCAGTTGTACCCATATATATAATCCTTTTCTATTTTTTGAGACTTGGAGTTTAGGGTTATTTGTTTTTGGGTGATTTCTTTCATTTTTAAGATTGGGTAAGCTCCAAATCCTTATTTCAATTATATTTCTTATATTATTATTATCATTTAAACCTTGTTAAAACCTGAATTTGAAAGTTGATTTGGGGATTTTGGCCCATAGGGACTAAATTGTTATTTTCTCGATATAAACCCCATTTTCAATCCATTTTCACTTGTATTTCTTTTATTAGTTCCTTTAATCACGAAAAATATATTTTTGGACAAAATTTTTGGTGTTATCCTTCTTTTTTAATGTGTAGATTCCTTATTTGTGTATTTTAGTTGATTTTGAGTTTGTTCTTGAGGTGAAAGTTCTATGTGGAAGAATTATTTGTACAAATATTTGTATTTGACGTAGGTTATGGCTTAAACTTTTTAAGACTATGTTGGGTAGTTAATATTAGTATAAAATCATGTTATACCTATAGGAAACAATCATGAAATGGTTTTATTATTATGTTGTTCCTATGTGGGGGCCTAAGTTGTTATTTGGTGGGTTTTTGAGACATTATTTGTTGAGTGCATTCATTTGGGGTCTTATATAATGTTGTTGGACTCGATTATGTATACTTAATTGTATCTTTTCTAGTGAACAAGGCCTAAATTTGATTTATGAGGTATCAATGGAATATTTTTATATATTTTACTCTATTGGCATATAGATTACATTTGATTCATGGACGGTTGTCCTAATGAGTGGATTTTGGCTCACATGGTTAGTATATATTTTGGATTTGGAAACTCTCATTCTAGTTAGTTATAAGGATTACATCCTCATATCATATATTTTTATGAAACATTGGTACCATCGTGGAAATATTGGAAACACTAGCTTTTTTGACAAAAATATGACATCATTAAAAACCCTCTGTCGATGTATGTGTCGTAGAGGAGTTATAGATATTGGTATTGTATATTGGATTATACATAGGTTGCGAACCCCCATGGTTCCTACTTGGAAGCAAAACTCGGTAGGTGTTTACGGAGGATGTGCGACAAGCTTGAGCATCATATCATCATTACTTCATCATTGTCATCATCATTATCATGATTGCATTTCACACATATTATGCTCATTCTGTGTTGTATTATTTTCCTTGATGTGATATATGTGTATTTGTACTTCTTTCTTATAATTGAAATTGGTGTATGTGTATATTCATGTTTCTTTTTCATATTTGTGTATGGTATATCGGTATATTGTAAAACTATTAGTGGAAATGGAGTGGGATACCATTTGGGATATTTTCTTATTATAGGTGACGTGTCCATATTGTGTTTTTTATATTCTTTATTTTCTATTTTTCTCAGTCGACCTATGATACCTACTGAGTATAAGTGGACCGTACTCACCCTTACTATGCCCTTTCAGTGTAGATCGAGGTATGAGTGCACCACATGGTAGCTGATTCAGGAAGTATCTGGAGTATATTCGATGTAAAGGATGATATATACTTTTGGAGTTGATCTACTTCCTCTTCCTATCTATTTTATGGTGTGTATGTGTTCAGAGATAGATTATGATCCTTTTGGTCTATTATTGTATCTTTGACATTCAAGATGTATTTAGTAGTTCTTACACTATGACACCAACCTTTGGGATATTGTTTAGTATCTTTGATTTTGTATTTTCTCTATTATCATATTTTTGTAGTTTGGCTTTGCTCTAGAAGCATTGTCCTGGGTTTTAGTATTGAATTCTCATTTCATTTCAATTTAGGTGATAGTCTTACTTGTCAAGGCTTGTCGTGACAAGTGCCATCATGACCTTTGGTTTTTGGGTCGTAACAAATTAGTAACAGAGAAGCCAGGTTTTCATTGGTCTCACCAGTGTAAGAATTGGATATCTAGTAGAGTCTTGAGGATTGGTACGTAAACTTATGTATCAATCTTTAGAAAACTTCCCTTATTTTGTTCTATATCATGTGAATCTTTCACACATTTTATTCTAAATAGTATTTCACTCTTTTCTATACAGATGGTAAGGAATAGATCCCGTAAGGCTAGAGATACGAAGCTATCTTTCAAAGAGAGGGCTCAGTCTAGAGGGCGAGTTGCAAGCCGTGGACTAGATCAAGGTAATGGACAGACATGAGGATCTGTCCCATTCAGAGGTAGTATTAAGGGTCTCTCCCTTGAACCTCGGGTTGATCGTGCTAGAGATATAGGTCGTACATTTGTCCCATTGGGTCCTTCTACCCAAGTCTTAGAGGGGTTATTAATTTTCTTATTAACCCATTTGGAGGACATTTCTTTAAATGCACCTGGTGTTCCTCCAGCTTTGAAGTATTATACCTCTATCTATGCCAAATCCTGCCTATGGTGTTCCTCTAGTCCTGAATATGGATCCTCCAGTTGTACTGGCATCTGCTTATGGTACTCTATAGACTTTGAGTGTTGTTCCTCATTTTGTGCTAGAGTCTGAGTATGATATTCTAAGATTAGGAGTTCAACCTTCATCTATGTAACCTCCTCAGATGATATCTCAGTTAGCCGAATTTACTATGCCTCCTATTATTATGAGTATAGTTATGTCTTTTGAAGATCAGAAGAGGTTTGAGAGAATCACTTATTTGGGTCCTCTTTAGTTCAGTGGTGTTGTAGGCGAGGATGCCTATGAGTTCTTGATTGATTATTGTGAGAAGTGGCATAACCTTTCTTTGCTTGAGTTGCATGGGGCTGCTTATACTACTTACCAATTGAGAGATGCAACCAGGGATTGGTGGAGGACAATTGTTAGTTTTAGACCACTTGATTCTCCAGAAATGACTTGGAATCAATTTGTTGAGGCCTTTTTAGACAAGTTTGTGCCATTAAGTCTGAGGGATCATATAAGAGATGAATTTGATCACTTAGAGTAGGGTTCCATTACTATGGCAGGTATGATGCATGTTTCCATGCCTTGTCTAGATATTCTTATGTCAGCATTGCCACCAAGTTTGAGAAGATTTGGAAGTTCATAAAGGGGTTGGATGTTTCTCTTTAGCTAGATATGACTCAGATGGTAGTGTATGGGGCATTATTTCAAAGTATAGTGTATTATGCTAAGATGACAGAGTCTACTCGTCGAGTGTCTCTAGGAGGTGCCAAGAGGGTGCATCATCAGGGTAAGTTCAAAGGTCACACTCCTCAAGGTAGAGATTCTAAAAGCTTCTGTGGGTATCATGGTAAACCAGTATAAGAAACCTAACAGGGTTTAAGTAGCAGGCCTTCTGGTTCAGTAGCTTTGGGTGGTCATTCTAGATCACCCGTACCTCTCGTTATTTAGCCAGGCTGTAGAGGTTTCTTTATGTGTGATAAGGTTGGACACTTGGCCAAGGACTATCCCCGCCGTGTTTTCATGGCTACTCCTATATTTACTATGTGACGTAGAAGTTCTACTAATGGTGCGCGAGGCAGAGGTGATGTGCTACAGATATATAGCATTTTTTATGCCTAAAATGAGGAAAATATGCAAGTTTCTGAGGTTGTTTTTTAAGATATGATGTGTTTTTGGTATGTTTTGCAGCAAATCATGTTTTGAATGCTAAGTTTGTGAAAAAGACGAAAAAGGTGTTTTTGGCTACTTATGGGAGAAATTATGGATATTTGGGACGCTTTCCAAATTGATCGTGATCAAAGTATATGCGGGAATTAAAGAAGAGCATAAAAATAACTTCCGACACATGCCAAGTAAACATGCATACCTCATGAGCACATATGGACCTCATATGTGCAAAGCATGTGTCAGAAGTCCAAAATCCCGAGAGCTAACCTGCAGGAACTTTTTGTCTGGCACATGCGGTCACTACATGCGCCTTGCCTGCAGGCCGCATATGCTATCGTGCCCAAGGACAGGGCGTATGTAGGGACCACAAGTGACTACCGACACTTTTTTATTTTATTTCATTTGGGCTTAGGTTTTTGGGTTTCCTCATGTACTATAAATATCTATTATGTGTTTTTTAGTAAAAGTTACACACTCTTGATATTTTCAAACATACTTTGATTCCGAGATTTGATTTTTGCCTTTGAATTATCTTGTATTGACTTTGTTTGAGTAATTCAGTTATGACGTTGGGATTTTACTTCTTCTCATTGTGATTTCATCTTATGATTTCAATCAGTAATGTTGTTGATTACTTAACAAGAATGAGAGGCTAAAAACCCATAGTTAGGGTTGTGGAAGCCCTGGCGGATTGACAAAGTAGGGGAAGTTCTATTGTTGTTCTGAACCGATACCCATGCATGCATTTCTTTATATTCAATATAATAGTTTTCTTAACGGGTGCACACATTAGGATCTCGCCTAGATTATTGATACTTACTCCAAAAGAGGAGTCGTGACTAGGAAAAGATAATGACAACAGTAATTTGGAATTTAATTGTCGATCCACGCTTCTAGGTTTTATCTAAGTAAGATGGTTAGATTTCATCTGATAACTAGAGACTCAAAAGGTAATAGTTAACTGGGATCAATATAAGGGTTAGTAAGGCGACATCTTGTGACTCAAAAGGTAAAAGGGGAAATCCTTTTACTCGTCCAAAAGACTATAGAAGGTACATAATTTATTGATTCTACATGGAAGGTATCGGGTTGGTTCAACAAAGCACGATAATTCTACGGAGTTGAGAAGACAGGGGGAACATAATCCTAGTGTTTACTCAAGACTGTTTACAACCGAAATTGATACTTACCACTTGTTTGATATTGCTACTACCCCCCCCCAATTAATTACTTTTACAGTTCCGGCCATTGACTACAACAATTGAGAGCCACGATTCCACGTATTCCCCTGGGATTCGACCCCAACCTCTTTTGGGTTATTTTATTTGGAATCAATTATATCATTATCTGAAAGGAGGTGTAGCTTTATGATGATAGGCGAATTTACACACCTATAGTGCTATATTTAGCCTATATTTCAGCTAAGTTTTGAGGACAAATTATATATTTCATGCACTTTTAGTCTTTTTTCCTGTAAGTGAGCTAACGAACATGATTAGCAAGTTTTCAGGTATAAATGATTCAGAATTCAGAATTTTATGGATAACCTGACGCCAAAGAAAGCTTCACGAAAGGAGGAAAGCAAAACTTGGACGCCAAGGACCAAAGGTGGCGCATGGAAAATCTGTCCCGAGCAAAAACAACAATTCTAAAGACTTTGGGGACTAGCAGTAACTTATTAGGAGTAGGATAATGATGCAGTAACCCAGTAGGATCGGGTTAAGTAATGCAGTAGCTTAGTAGGAATAGGATAGGAGTATTATAAATACCCTATTCTGCTAGAGATTTTGAGAAGACGCCCATTACTTTTAACTCTGAAAACAATTCTTCTACTTTTTATTCATCTATTCAATTCTTAATTTCCACAACAAGAGAAACGTTACTCTGCCAGGGAGTTCACGCCTAAAACGCCACACCACACCTTACTACATGAGATTTTTATTGTGGTATATTAATAATGTCTATTGTGATTTCCTTCGCACTCATGGGTAACTAAACTTCTCTGTTGGGGTTATGGAAGCCATATGAAATACTATCTATTGCTATGAGTTTGTGAATTCGTGACACGTATGCTGCTTATATCATTATTCTCTTTATCTTAATCTAAATTCTTTGTGGTTGCAAATGCATAGAATACGCCAGTATAGCATTAACTTGTTCGAAAGAAAAGTTATATGTCTGGAAAAGAGATAATGTCAAGGTAATAGGGCACCAATCCCTGTTAAAAAGTTAGTGCCGTAACTGGATTAACCTCTTGGAGAATTCGTACTGTTAGATATGCTTTAAGCTCGAAAGAGTTAAAGTGAAATAGTCCTGGTTAAGGTCGAAAGACGCCTGGATTTACCATCGAATACAATTCTCTATAAGCACATGCATGTCTGAATTCCGCACAACTCATAGCCAATAGAGACGTACAACTCATAAAGTGGACATAACCCCAACTTCTAAATTCTCATTGATCAAAAACCAACCAAGAAAACCGTTTTTACTCCTTTATTTGCTATTTTTATTACTTTGTTTACATTACTTGCACGTTAAAATCCCCCATTTTTACGAGACTTGCTCCAAAAGTCTAGTAATCTTTGCTTACTCATTGACCGGCTATTCCCTGTGGGATCGATACCCAACCCAGTTGGGTTATATATTTGACAACGATCGCTTTACACTCTTATGAGAGCTGTAGATTGAGCGTTATCAAAAATTGGCGCCGTTGCCGGGGAATACAAGTGTCAATTAAGTTCGTAATAATTACTAGACCCTTTGGTCAAAGATTCTCATACTTTTACTTTTAGTTTTTGTTTTTGTTTACTGCAGGTTTTTATTCAGTGCATGCCCCATACCCGAAGTTCTGGTCAACCGTTATTACCAGTCAATCCTGAACCACAACGTATTGGCAGAATGGAGGCACACCACGAAATTGAAAGGATGGCTGCTCAACAGCAACAGGCGAGACTAGCTGCGCTAGCCGCCGCTCAAGTGCATCAACAGAATATTGATAACCCTGGGAGAGCAACAAATCCTGACGATGAGGATCTAGGTGATGACGAGCTACTAAACCCTAGGCATGCCGCTGAGATCGCAACACCTGCAAACAGAAGAGATCGTCAAGCTAGGTTTAGGCCTGAACGCCGAGCTATGCAACCAACTTTTGACGATGATGATGATGATCTTGATGGAGCCGGAGCCACAGGAGCCATTATTCCTCCACCATTGGCACCTGGAGCCAAGTTCAACATCACAAGCACCATGATTCAGTTATTGCAACTCAAGGGATTATTTGGTGGACTAGCAGGCGATGATCCGAATATGCATCTCATCAACTTTATTTCTACATGCAAGTCGTTTGACAATCCTAGCGTTGGTCAGAATGTAATTCGATTACGTCTATTTCCATTGTCTCTGTCTGGGGAGGCAACTCTATGGTTGAATGGGCTGACTCCTGATTCTATTACAAATTGGAGGCAATTGAGAGACATTTTCCTAGAGAGATTCTTTCCGCCATCCAAAAGAGCACAAATGAGAGATGAAATCAGCAACTTTCATCAGCTTCCAACTGAAGCCCTTCATGAAACATGGGAAAGGTTCAAGACGAAGCTAATGAGGTGCCCAAACCATCACATGACTAATGTTCACCTAATGGAGATACTTTACAGAGCCTTGAATTCAATAACTAAACCAGTTGTGGATAATGCGGCTGGAGGATCATTCATGGATCTCACCTTTGGTCAGGCAAGCAATATGCTAGACCGGATAATGAAGCAAAGTAGACCTTGGCATACCAGGGATTCTGAGGTAGCAAGCCCCACTTTATCTATAGGCATGACTGCAGACCAAAGGAGAAGAGGAGAAGAACGTGATCAAGATATGGCGCACATGAAGACACAAGTGGATCTTCTTACAAAGCATCTATTATCAGGGAAGACCGAAAAAGTCAAAGCCATTACGTCAAAAGGAAGAGACAAATCTGATTCGGATGAAGAGGCCAACTACTTGAACAATCAGGGGGGTTCCCGAGGTAATACCCAAGGAAACCAAGGTTGGAACTATTATGATAAATCTGGAAACAAGGACCAAGGTAGTTGGAAGAACAAGAATGACAAAACTGGTTTGTATGTTCCCCCTGGAAGACGTGACGCCACCACATCTAGTTCTGGAAATATGGAAGAGATGATGGCTAAACTGTTGAAAGGAGTGGAAGCAACCAGCGCGGGAGTAATGGAGGTAATAAATGATTTGTCCTCAATGAAGCAATTGGTTGATTCACATTCCACTTCGATGATGCAAATAGAGCAGCGATTGAGCCATCTTTTAGCAGCACTCAATCAAAGAAAGACTGGCACCTTACCTAGCGACACTGTGCAAAACCCAAGGAATGATGGGTCATGCATGGCCATTACTACCCGAAGCGGTAAGGTGCTGGAAACTTCATCAAAAGTCAAGCAAGTGGTTGATGAAGTAGCAGACATTGATGACAAAGCAAAAGGAGAAGTTGTCGTAGAATCCACCCACAACATCCATGACGGTACACCGAGTATGTTGCATCCTGAAAAGGATGACAAACGAAGGCAAGAGGAGAAGAAATCCGTGGAGAAAACAATTCCATATCCACCACCACCTTTTCCTCAAAGATTGAAGAAGGTGGCGGACGATACAAAGTTCAACAAATTCATGACTATGTTAAAGCAGCTGACCATTAATGTTTCATTAGTGGAGGCACTTGAACAAATGCCTGGGTATGCAAAATTTATGAAGGATCTTTTGACAAAGAAGTGGGCAGCAAGCTATGAGTTGAAAGATAATGTTCATCACTGCAGCGCAATCGCTACCCGATCACTAGTTCAGAAGAAGGCTGACCCCGGTGCTTTCACTATTCCTTGCACCGTTGGATCTTTAAATTTTTGCCAAGGCATTATGCGATTTAGGATCCAGCATCAATTTGATGCCACTATCCATTTACAAAAAGTTGGGGTTGGGTGATCCTACTCCAACCAATATGAGGCTCGTAATGACGGATAGGTCAGTAAAACGACCTGTTGGTATTCTATGTGATGTATTGGTGAAGGTTTCTTCATTCATCTTTCTAGCGGACTTCGTTATTTTGGATTGTGAGGCAGACTCAGAAGTTCCCATAATCTTGGGGCGCCCTTTCCTTGCTACGGGAAGTGTGCTTATTGATTTGAGAGCTAATGAGCTTTCATTCCGAATAAATGACGAAGTAGTTCACTTTGACGTGTGCAAATCAATGAAGCAACCCAAAGATCTGAACGTATTCTCGGTAGCGGATGTTTATGTTGATGATGAGAAAGAATTACTTGAAGAAGAGCAAACTATTGATGACCCATTGGCGGTTGTGCTCATGAATGGAGAGAGTAAGGATACTGAAAACTATGAAGAAACTATTGATGCTCTAACAGGATTTGGGTCATATCATCATGCTCCTAAGAAGCTGGACCTTGATCTTAAAAATTGACCCATACCACCAGCTAAACCATCTATTGAAGAGCCACCCACGTTAGAATTAAAGGAGTTGCCTAGTCATTTAAAGTATGCATTCTTAGGAAGCGGAAACACACTTCCAGTCATTGTGGCGGCAGATTTGGGTGAGCAACAAGTTGCAGCTCTCATTGCTATTTTACGGAAGTACATTAGAGCCATCGGATGGACCATCGCGGATATTATTGGTATTCCACCTGGGATTTGTACACACAAGATTCAGCTTGAAGAAAATTGCACGCCCACCATTGAGCATCAAAGGCGTCTCAATCCACCTATGAAAGAAGTGGTAAAGAAAGAAATTATTAAGTGGTTAGATGCAGGAGTTGTGTATCCAATCTCTGACAGTACATGGGTAAGCCCGGTACAATGTGTTCCCAATAAAGGAGGCATAACGGTGGTCGCAAATGAAAAGAATGAGCTTATTCCACTCAGACCCGTCACCGGATGAAGAGTATGCATGGACTACCGAAAGCTGAATTCATGGACGCTCAAAGATCACTTTCCAATGCCATTTATGGACCAAATGCTAGATCGATTAGTGGGGAAAGGATGGTTTTGTTTCTTAGACGATTATTCCGGCTATAATCAGATTTGTATTTCCCCCGAAGACCAAGAGAAGACAACGTTCACATGCCCATATGGTACGTTTGCCTTCAAACGCATGCCATTCGGGCTATGTAACGCACCAGCCACTTTTCAGCGTTGTATGATGTCCATTTTTTCTGATATGGTTGAAGACACCTTGGAGGTGTTCATGGACGATTTTTCAGTTGTGGGTGAGTCGTTTAAATCATGCTTGGCAAACCTAAGTATGGTGTTACAAAGATGTGTTGAATTCAACCTAGTGCTGAACTGGGAGAAGTGCCACTTTATGGTTAAAGAAGGTATTGTTCTTGGGCATAAAATCTCCGAAAAAGGAATTGAGGTTGATCGAGCTAAAATTGAAGTTATCGAGAAGCTACCACCCCCAATTTCAGTAAAGGGAGTTCGTAGTTTCCTCGGTCACGCAGGTTTCTATCGGCGGTTTATCAAAGACTTCTCCAAAATTGCTAGTCCACTATGCAAACTTTTGGAGAAAGATGCAAGGTTTGACTTCAATGAAGACTGTTTGAGGGCATTTGAATGCCTTAAAGGGAAGCTAATTGAAGTTCCTATCATTGTAGCACCAGATTGGTCTCTACCATTTGAAGTCATGTGTGATGCTAGCGGGGTAGCTTTGGGTGCTGTACTTGGCCAGAGAAGGGAAAATTTATTCCACCCAATCTACTACACAAGCAAGGTCCTGAACAAAGCCCAGAAGAACTACACTATCACAGAACAAGAGCTTCTAGTGGTTGTGTATGCTTTTGAAAGGTTCCGTGCTTATTTGTTGGGAACCAAAGTGGTAGTTCATACTGATCATGCAGCTCTGAGATATCTAATGACAAAGAAGGATGCGAAACCAAGGCTAATTCGATGGGTATTATTGCTGCAAGAATTTGATTTCGAGGTAAAAGATAGAAGAGGTTGCGAGAACCAAGTGGC
The DNA here is from genome assembly GCA_030864215.1 of Capsicum pubescens. Classification (NCBI taxonomy): domain Eukaryota; kingdom Viridiplantae; phylum Streptophyta; class Magnoliopsida; order Solanales; family Solanaceae; genus Capsicum; species Capsicum pubescens. The sequence continues at coordinate 180,665,581 of CM061546.1, read as the reverse complement.
TGATCATCTATCTAGACTCGAGAACGAGCATATAGCGCAGCCTGATATTGAGATTGATGACGCATTCCCTGACGAAGAGATCTTAGCCACAATAATGGAAGAGTTACCATGGTATGCAGACTTTGCAAACTTTATGGTGAGTAATGTGATGCCTGCAAATCTATCTTTCCATCAAAAGAGGAAATTCATGCATGATGTAAAACACTACTTTTGGGATGAGCCATATTTGTTTCGACAATGCGCGGATGGTGTTATCAGGAGATGCATATCCCATTTAGAGGTGCCAAATATATTGGAGGCATGTCACACTTCCCAAGTTGGGGGACATCACGCAGGTAATCGGACAGCAAGGAAGGTATTGCAAAGTGGATATTATTGGACATCGATATTTAGAGATGCCTACGACTTTGTTAGAAGATGCGACCAATGTCAGAGACAAGGTGCTATTTCAAAACACCATGAGATGCCTATGTCAAAAATTCTTGAAGTAGAGCTCTTTGATGTATGGGGTATTGATTTCATGGATCCATTCATAAATTTGTTTGGAATGAAATATATCCTAGTTGTTGTAGACTATGTTTCAAAATGGGTTAAAGCAGTAGCATTGGCCGACAATGAGGGAAAACGTGTTGTAGCATTCTTGAAGAGGAATATCTTCTCTCGCTTTGGAGTACCACGTACTATTATAAGTGATGGAGGATCTCACTTTTGCAACAAGCTATTCAAATCCGTATTGGCCAAATATGGTGTCAAGCAACATAAGGTAGCCACACCTTATCACCCATAAACTAGTGGACAGGTAGAGGTTTCCAATCGAGAGATCAAGCAAATCCTTGCTAAGACTGTAAATGCTAATAGGAAGGATTGGTCTTGGAAGCTGGACGATGCACTATGGGCTTATAGGACTGCATTCAAAACGCCAATTGGCATGTCCCCATACCAACTAGTTTATGGGAAGGCTTGTCACTTGCCCATTGAGCTCGAGCATAAAGCATTGTGGGTGTTAAAGCAACTTAATTTAAATTGGGATGATACCATGAATCTGAGATTGGAGCAGCTGAATGAGATGGATGAATTCCGTCTACATGCATACGAAAGAGCAGACCTCTACAAGGAACGGATGAAAAAGTATCATGATCAGCGGATTGTTCAACGAAACTTTCAAAAGGATGATATGGTACTTCTTTTCAATTCCAGACTGAAGCTATTCCCAGGTAAGTTAAAGTCCAAATGGTCTGGTCCGTACAAAGTTACCCAAGTCTACTCGACTAGAGTAGTTGAGCTAGAAGACGATAATAGTGTTGTCTTTAAGGAGAATGGCCAACGAGTAAAACCATATATCGGTCCTCTTGACTCGATAAACTATATGGCCACCATCTATCTCGACGAAGTCTAAGTACTCGAGGTAACTATGTCGTGCCGCGACAATAAATCAAGAGCTAGATGGGAGGCAACCCATCGTTTATCGGTTTTTTTTTCGTTTACGTGTTTGCTTTTGATAAATAAAAATCCAAAAATAAGAGTCGTGCCACGACCAAAACTAAGGCGCTTGATGGGAGGCAACCCATCGTTCTAATTATTTTTGTTGTCTTTGAGCAAGTGTAGGTGCAAAAGGCGTAAACGAAGAGATTGGTTTCAAATTTTGATTTGGACGTATTGCATGTAAAAGGTGGTAAGTTAGTGATGAAGAAGCAAAAGGCTATGGATTGGGCATTTCTTATGAAAATATAGGCAACGAACAAGGCTAGGCCTATATAAAACTAGGCCACGAACAAGGCAAGGCCTATACTATGGCCTAAGCTCTCGGAATCTAGTGTGCCATAGCATAGGCGCCGCCCATGCCCAAGTGTGCCATAGCATAGGCGCCGCCTATGCCAATGCCTTTTGTCTCTGAATCTCATATGCTATGGCATAGGCGCCGCCTATGCCCAAGAATGCCATGGCATAGGCGCCGCCTATGCTCAACAATGCTATGCAAAAGGCGCCGCCTATGCCAAGCATAGGCAAAGCAAAAGGCGCCGCCTATGGTCATTTCTTATCTCCAAATCCAATTTTAAATGGGTCAAAACCCGACCCAACCTTCTCCTATAAATATGAGACTTATTCTTGAACCAAAAACACATTGGAAACCTAGCATAAGTGCCGCCTATAGTCCCCAAATCCACTCCAAAATTTTCCTTTTGCTCTTCTTCTTCACAAGAACATCATCCAAAGTCATCAATCAAGTAAGTGCTACTTTGTTCTTCATTTATATTCCGTAAGTACTACACTACTACGCCTATTATGAATTGCTAAATCTTGAAGTAGTATTGGTGATTTGAAAGTGATTGAATTGTTGTGATACAACCAAGTGAGTGAACGTATACGTAAGAATGATCTTAACTTGTTCCCAACTTGTATTTGATTTTGATGCACTATCATACTTTTGCGGAATTAATATGGTCACAAAAATTGCATAATCTTGTCACTTGAATACTTACATGTTGGAATGACTTTTTCATCGGGATAAGAATTATAGTTGCCTACCGACATAGGAGGTTGTGATTATTTAGATACTATACCTTGATTCAATCCCTATGTAGTTGTCTTGACATATCAAACATGAAAGTATTTCCAAGATTACAAGAAGTATGACTGCTCTGATTTTATTATTGGAATATAGCACCTAAAACGTATGTCGATGAAGTGTGACTAGTCGACCATTTTCACTTCACTAGTCTGTACCAACAAACTAAGTGTGGGGTGGTGCCCGTACTGCTCGTTTATAGATTGTATCCATCGAGATGATGCTAACATGAACATTATTTTAGTCTCAGGTACAATGGCACCCAAAGCAAGAAAAGGCAAAGATAAGGCTACCACTTCACAAAAAGGCAAGAAAAGAGGCCGAAAAGAGCAAGGAGAATCATCCTCGATGCAATTACCACGCCGCATGTTCAGAATAAAATGGGTTCTTGAGGAGAAAGTAAAAGAATGGTATAGGAACAATAAAGCGAAGAAATATGTTCACATGGAGTTGATACACAAGGAGAGCCTAGCAAAGAAAGAACCTCGCATATTGGCTAAAATAATGGCGTTACATCTTGATTTTATCTTCCGATATATGGGAGAGTGCAATCTCGATTTAACACGAGAATTCTATGCCAACTGGTGACCAAAAACTATAGGGAGTGAAGTTAAGATTCGGGGCCAAGTTCTGCAACTAAATGCGGAGTTCTTTAACTCCTTTCTAGGCTTGCCATCTGTTAATCCCGCACCATTCAAGGAGCTTTATCGCAGACCTCCATACAGGGCAATCAGACACACACTATGTGGAATAAGATAAATGGCACGGTGGAGTCGTCACAAGGATACCGGTCGGCACAATACCTTCTCGTATGCCTCCTTGAACAGAGAAGCTAGGATATGGCTGCGAATAGTCAACTCTTGCCTCATTCCAAGGACACAGTACACAAAGATAACACGAGATAGAGTGTTCCTAGTGTACGCATTGATGACGAATGTCCCTATCAACATTGGGGCAATTATTCGATCTACAATGCGGAAAGCTAGGCTACACAAGAGGTCCCACTTCAGCTTTGGCAACCTATTGACTGCAATATTGAGGAAGGAAGACATCGAAGAGGAACCGGCTGATCATAAGCTTCCACACAACCTGAAGAAGGTTGACCTCACAAAGTTTAAAGATGCTGAAACCATGCATGACGTTAACCTAACCACTGCAGAAAGACATGCTCACGACGAAAGCTTCTCCCACCATTTATATGGCATGATGAAGTTTACCATGATGAGCGGGGGTCGTGTTCCAACTGCTTCAGAGCTCCAACAGTTGGATTATGACTACCCAATGAATGAGCATGTGAGGTCGATGTGTGGAGTAGGTGTATATTTTGAGGAACCTCTTGATGACGACATGCCAACCGATGATGATCGATGAATGCCAGACTCCGACGTGGAAGAGAACTATGATGACGATGACTCTGATGACGATTCCGATGCAGGGGGTATGACCCAAGACATAGAGGATGAGTCCGACTAATCAGGTTCTTCTTATTTATTTTTCACTGAGGTCAATGTGTCCCGTCTAAGTGTGGGTTGCTGGTATTTGCATGTTATACTTCTTTATCTGCATTTGCATTTATTTATGTTATTTATGTTTGGTTGTTTGATTTAGTTAGTAGTCGTAGATTTTTTTTTATTTTCATGCATGAAATTGTTCTGATAGACGGCATGGTGTTATGACAAGAGTTTGTGCTAGAATCATTACTATTGAGACACTTAGGCTCTAATTGTGACTCACTATGTGATAATTGTGTAGTTCGATTCCTTCATCTGCTGGGTCAAGAGTCTATACTACTCCCAATAAAGTCGACCATGTGCCTTGTGTGTGTGAGGATATAGTATATTCTATGTTTGTGGCTGATGCTAGAACTTGCCTGGTGTGTGTGTAAAGCAAAATAAAGAGTGTAAGTTTAGAAGATTATTTAGGCATTTCTTTGGCAACCGATACTTGTTTACCTTCATTTTACCTACTCGTGGACATTATCCTAGTCAACCCCTTTGAGCCTTTAAGCCATTTTCTTTGACAGCCTCATATGTAAGCCTAATCCATTTTTTTCAAGACCATAATTTGATCCAAATTCCTAAGTGCTTTAAATTGTGAAGTCATGTGACAAAATAATAGGAAATTGGGTGAGAGTGATGCCTTAGAGTGTATTGGTACTTGAATTTGTTATGAAAAAAAGTGGCTATCATGGAGGTGTGTTATAAAAAAAAAGAAATAGAAAAATAAAAAGATAAATTGTATTTATGATTAAATAAAAAGATAGTTATGCTTGAATGGTAAAACAGGTGAAAAGGGGTGATAGATGAAAGAAAGGTAGCAGGGTTGATTAAAAGAGAGTGTTAATGGAATAATGTGATGTATTAAAGAGCTTAGGAACATAGTCACTATTTCTGGCCAAAATAGTCCTACCCGTCCCTTAGCCTACATTACAACCTATAGAAGACCTATTTGATCTTAAGCTTAGCATTCTGATATTTAGTGGAGCATTACACTAAGGGCAAGCCTATGGTCATCAGTTGCAACATATGAATTCTTTGTGAGAGTGAGAGCAAGGATAATCTTATACCCATGTTCGAAATATATTCAATACTTGTGACTGATTATGGGTGACATAATGTGAGACACACATGGTTGATGAGTTTTAGGTGGTTGTGTATGATTCTTTGTATCTCAACTTGTGGACACGAATTAACCACCATCACGAGTCTATGTTGGAAGTTAAATTGTTTCTACTAATGATCAGAAAACTACTCTTTGTTGATAATTGTTATGCTTGTCTTGACGAATATTTCGTGTTGTTGCTGTGAAACCCTAAGTAAATGTTGAGATGGACATGATAGTTTGTTCAAGGACGAACAAAGCTTTAAGTGTGGGGTGTTGATGATAGGCGAATTTACACGCCTATAGTGCTATATTTTGCCTATATTTCAGCTAAGTTTTGAGGACAAATTATATATTTCATGCACTTTTAGTCCTTTTTCCTGTAAGTGAGCTAACGAATATGATTAGCAAGTTTTCAGGTATAAATGATGCAGAATTCAACATTTTATGGATAACTTGACGCCAAAGAAAGCTTCACTAAAGGAGTAAAGCAAAACTTGGACGCCAAGGACCAAAGGTGGAGCATGGAAAATCTATCCCGGGTAAAAACAGCAATTCTAAAGACTTTGGGGACTAGCAGTAACTTATTAGGAGTAGGATAATGATGCAGTAACCCAGTAGGATTGGGTTAAGTAATGCAGTAGATTAGTAGGAATAGGATAGGAGTATTATAAATACCCTATTCTGCTAGAGATTTTGAGAAGACGCCCATTACCTTTAACTCTGAAAAAAATTCTTCTACTTTTAATTCTACTTTTTATTCATCTATTCAATTCTTAATTTCCACAACAAGAGAAACGTTACTCTGCAAGGGAGTTCACGCCTAAAACGCCACACCACACCTTACTACACAAGATTTTTATTGTGGTATATTAATAATGTCTATTGTGATTTCCTTCGCACTCATGGGTAACTAAACTTCTCTGTTGGGGTTATGGAAGCCATATGAGATACTATCTATTGCTATGAGTTTGTGAATTCGTGACGCATATGCTGCTTATATCATTATTCTCTTCATCTTAATCTAAATTCTTTGTGGTTGCAAACGCATAGAATACGCCAGTATAGCATTAACTTGTTCGAAAGAAAAGTTATACGTCTGGAAAAGAGATAATGTCAAGGTAATAGGGCACCAACCCCTGTTAAAAAGTTAGTGCCGTAACTGGATTAACCTCTTGGAGAATTCGTACTGTTAGATACGCTTTAAGCTCGAAAGAGTTAAAGTGAAATAGTCCTGGTTAAGGTCGAAAGACGCCTGGATTTACCATCGAATACAATTCTCTATAAGCACATGCATGTCTGAATTCCGCACAACTCATAGCCAATAGAGATGTACAACTCATAAAGTGGACATAACCCCAACTTCTCAATTCTCATTGATCAAAAACCAACCAAGCAAACCATTTTTACTCCTTTATTTGTTGTTTTTATTACTTTGTTTACATTACTTGCACGTTAAAATCCCCCCTTTTTACGAGACTTGCTCCAAAAGTCTAGTAATCTTTGCTTACTCATTGACCGGCTATTCTCTGTGGGATCGATACCCAACCCAATTGGGTTATATATTTGACAACAACCGCTTTACACTCTTATGAGAGCTGTAGATTGAGCGTTATCACTTTAACATAACCAAATTTGGCGGCATTTCCAGGGAATACGGTGTTGATTTATGAATTGAAGTTGTTGTAATTTTTGGGTTTTCTTTTTTAATTTTTTATTCTTAGTTAGGTATATGCCAATGTATGTCTAGTATATGGAGTAGAGGCAATCCCTTACTCCCAGTGAATCCGAATCCATAGAGGATCCTACATACACTTAGTAGGATGGTGTAACAGAAAAGAGATAATAATCCTAAAGGGGTTCATGATGTTATACCTCCCCTCCTCCCGAAGAAGTTCAAGCTATTGTTGATTAACAGACTGGTGAGATTTTAGCTCTAGCTAACAATGAGAAAAGGGAAACAAAAGAAGCACAGCTAGTAGCTAGGGAGGTATAGCTAGCTGAGCAAAGACAAAAAAAAAGACAGTCGAGCAGTACTCGATGGAAATCATATCAGAGCTAGAGGTACCCATGTTTAAGTGATCCCATCATATCAGTATGTGCATCCATATATTGGTGATAAAGATTTGGGATACGTTGATTTGGCAGATACTAGAGCAATTATTCCTTTGATCTTACCCCGCGGCATCAAGTTTGACATCACGAGCGCAATGATCTAGCTCTTAAATCTAAAGGGTGTGCTTGCGAGTTTGACTGCAGATAATGAAAATATGCACTTTGCAAATTTTATTAGGATCTTCAATTCGTATACCATTCCAAGGGTGAATTAGAAAGTACTTAGATTTAGGTTTTTCCCCTTCTCACATCTTTAAGGTTAGGGGAACTTCCAAGAGGCTCTATCATATATGGAATGAGTTGCGTAGGAAATTATTAAACAGGTTATTTGCTCCATCCAAGATATTGTAGCTTAAGGACTAGATCTATAATTTTAGACAGTTGTAGTCATAATCTATGTACTAGGCATGGTTCAAGTTCAAGAAGAAGTTGAGTATGGTGCCCAACAATCAGATGTCAGGGATAAACTTATTGGAGATATTTTATAGAGCCTTGAACATTATCTCCAGAGCCATGGTAGACACCATATCTGGAGGAGTCTTTCTAAAAATAATCTTGGAGGAAGCTTCGGAGATATTGGATCAAATCTCGCTCACTTACTGAGGGTGGAAAACTTAGGAGCCTGAGAGAGGATCTGGCACATATGCTATTGGTGCCTCCTATGACCAGAAAGTTGCTGATGATTTAGTAGCACAAGAAATTATGCTGCTAATAACAGATTTAGAGGTACTAGCAAAATAGCTTGTGGCAGCGACTTCTGAGAAAGTGAATACAGTAACAGCACATGGGTCGGCTTCCAAATCTTATGACTCTGAATTGAAGGAAGAAGCAAACCCCGGAGCATTCACTATACCGTGTACTATTGGGTCACCCCAATTTTCCAGAGCCTTATGTGACTTAGGAGCCATTATAAATTTGATGTCGCTGGTTGTATTCAAGTAATTGGGTTTGAACCAACTTCAATCTGGTTGTTGATGGATGATCGCACAGTGAAGAAACCTATGGGCATTTTGTTTAATGTAATTATGAGAGAGGATAATCTCATCTTCTCGACTGACTTTGTCATTCTGGATTCTGAGGTTGACATCAAGATGCCCATTATATTGGGAAAACCATTTATGGACATTGGTAGAGCGATGGTTGACATGGAGAAAAGAGATCAGAAATTTAGAGTCAATAGTGAGGAGGCCATATTCAACATTAAAAAATCAATGAAGTAGCCAACCAACATCAGGGTGGTATCAGGGATTGATTGTATTGATGACCCTGGAGGGTAGTCTGATGGGTATCTTGATGAACTCTAAGTAATCAGGATACCTACATCATGTCAAGACATTAAATCAAGCATTGTATGAGTGGTAACCTATGGTCTTGTTGGTGAAGTCTGAGTAACCAACATAGCCACATCATGCCACGATGTTAAATCAAGTACTGAGTGGGAGGCAACCTACTATTTTAGTGTTCACATTTTTTGTTATTTTTCTTTTGTAAGTTTTTATCTCTTGGACATACCCAAAATATTGTAAAATTTTTGCATTCATCGATTTCCAAGAAAGGGGATTGTGTGATCATCCCATCATGGTCACAAGTCCCTCACGGACCAGGTATGTTAAGAAATGATTGAAAAGGTGATTTTTTTTGGGACAAGAATGGAAAGTTATGGAGTTTGATACATATTTATAACTTTGGGACCATAAACTTAAGTTTTGGGACCATAAGTAGCTGGAAAAATATAAAAATACCAAGTATGAATTGCAGGAAGTAGGCCAAAAGCTTTGGCCCTGAACATGATGGCTATGTGTGGCATATGCACCCCATTCCTAGCTGCATATGGCAGGCACATGTAGCTGTCGTGGCTAGGTCATGAGTGGGCCCAAATTCTTATTAAAATTTCAATCCCACTAACACTTATATAAGACCAAAAATATCCCCCTATCGTTATTTAAACATCCTTAACCCCCTCGAGCAGGCCTAAGAAGCTTATTTATAAGGAGCGTCATATGGATCTATCTGGACTGAGGTGAGTACCATAGTTACGGGGTGTATATGACTGATATTAGTTAGAGTAGATGACTAGACCACTAGTTTCTTACATCCCAAATATAGTGCATGAGTTTTATGCATCATACTTAGTTACATTAGATCTTACCATGTGTAGATTTCTAGTCCCGATGAGAGACATGGAGCATCCATAGCTTGATCATACACTTATGAGAGGGGTCAAAGTTGATCTTTCATCAAATACTATTCGTCGGGTTATTTTTGGTCCAGATTATACCACTTCTACATCTACAATTGAGTGTGAGTACAGATTAAGAGTCATACATGATCGACATATTATATGGGAGCCTAAGTATAGATGATAGAGGGTTAAGATGATTAGGTGGATAGATATCTATATTTCATCTTTGTGTGATGTGGCCCCATGGATCGAGGGTCATGGTGTGATCAAGAAGAGCCCATTAACTTTTGAGGCCAAGTTTTGGTGGTTTCTCATTAAATACCGACTTCTTCCCCAAAACTTAAGATAATATGTTGACTTAGGAGAGACCAACCCTAGTTTCTAGAATAATGGCCAAATATACTATTGATTTTGTATCCATCCTCCGGCATGAGATCCATGACAGAGTATTTGGGGAGATGACTAATCTGTCATTCCCTGGCATGATGCAGCAACTTTGTGACGATGCTAGTGTACCTAAGATACAAGGAGTAGATAAGAGGTACTTATGATGGCTAGAAGAGTATGAAGTATCTCGCACATCCAGGCTTTCCCAGGAGATCTCGAAAGCCTGTCGTAGTACCTTGAGCCTAGATTGAGGGTCCATTAGTGTCCACAAAGACTGGTGATGCATATGGCGGCGACATAGGAATTAGTGTTGATATGCAGATAGGGGAGTAGATTAAGGCCCCAAATATGAATAATCAGTGTGAGAGGACACCATCCAATTCTTTATCATCCCCGACTTTGACTTGAGATCTGGTTGGCATATCTTTAGAGCCCACTCTCCCATCCACTATAGATCCTACTATAGGTATAATTATTATATCTCAAGAGTTCTTATAGAGATTAGTAGATAGTTAGAGGGCCACTGATACTCGATTGAGAGTTGTTGAGAATCAGATAACTACCCTATATAGGTAAATAAGATCAGGGGTTTGAACTAAATTCGAGCAGAAAGAGGCCAGAAATGAGACTGCACAGAATGTTGCACTGTCTGAGCTATGTACTAACTTCCAAGCATGTATTTATGAGTTTCCGAGATGGGTTATAGCCTAATTTATAAATACAGAGGTGCCGAATCTAGCCCAGATAAGAGAGGCTTTGGATATATTACAAGCAAAGGTACGCTCTATCAAAAAGAGTTATATAGTAGCCATTCCCTTAGTTATACCCCCAGTTGTCCAGATATCACCTCCGCGCATACCTAGATAGTTTAATTTCTTTGTGGAGGATGAGGAGGAGGTCCCAATAGTATGGGCCACGAGAGGTCATATCGAAGACCGACAAGATCCTGATATGCCATATGACCAGGCCTTAAAAGGGCCAGACATGGTTCGATAGAGACTTCAGTCATTGTTAGGAAGATTCACATAGAGATAGCAGCGGGTGCATCATCAAGTAGTGCACCTCCACCACCACCGCCTCCATCAGCTGATATTCCCCCATTTGGGGATGCTCATGACACAAGAGCCTAGTGCATCCTAAATATGTTCTCTCTTCACTTTGTTTTGTATTATTTATATGCATTAAGGATAGTGCATAGTTTTTTAGTTAGGGTGTGGTAAACCATAGCCGCCGTAGGTTTTTGTTATTGTGCTTCTTTTCCTAACAGTCATGGTATAGTTGTAGAATTGGCATGCCTTGGTTAATTTGTGTTGTGTTGTGTTTTGTTTTGTATTGTGTTGTGTTTTTATGTAATTAGGAAATTTTTAAGTATTTACAGCAGTAGTCATGTTTTTATTGATGTTTGAGAACATTGATACCCCTCTAAATTTTATGTTTTAGATCTGTGTTAATGTATATATATGTGAACATTGTGGATATTGTTATGGTATTAGAATTAGGTATATGATAATCACTTGCTAACAATTGCATGAACTCAATAAGTAGTAGTGTGTAATATTGACTCTACGCTATGTGTGTGTGAAATGCTACTTAGTCCCCTTTGTGTGTTGAATTTAGAACTTGCTCAGTTTGTCTTTCCTAGGTTGAAGGATAGTCTGTTAGGAAAGGATCATAGGCCATTTTTTTTAGTCCACTTTTAGACTAAATGACCTTCTATGTGTAAAATAGTATCCCTTGATCCATGTTTTGAGTCTTAGCCTATTTTTTTTTCACCTTTCTATTTTTTCTATAATGAACATGTTTTAGCCCTAGTTCCACTTGGACATCGTGCACCTTAACTCATGAAAAATGCCCAAGTTCAGGGTGGCTATCATAGGGGTGCATAGTATAAAGTGGGTACATAGAAGGGTAAAATAAAAGAAAAATAAAGTAAGGCTGGATTTGGTAGCAAAAGAAAAGAGAAAAAGAATTGTGAAAAATTGAAAAAAATAAAATAAAAGACCACACCCAACCTGAATGTGCAATAAAGAATAAAAAGAAAGAAATAAGGGTGGAAATTAAAGGAAAATGACTAGTAAGTGAGACCCCAAGGTTAGTGTAGTTCTAAGGAGTCTTAGTCACTCGATATGACCATATGCACCATACCATCCCCCAAGCCTATATTATAAGCCGAGAAAATTCCTATATTGATCCTAACTTGACTGTCTGGTTGCTAAGGTAAAGAAAATAAGGGCAGTCCTATGATATTTGATGCACATTGATTGGAACTTCTCTTATAAGTGTGAGTGTCTCTTGACCATCCCTGAATTAACATGTGTTATTTCATATAAGTGATTGGGACATATTTGTTATAAGGGCACATGAATTATATTTCTAGCTATTTGCTTATTTCGGTCAGTGTAACTTATACCTATGTGTGGTTGTCTATTGTAATGTATTGCCATACCTTTATCCCATTGTTTCATATTGTTGTTCTTCATGTTTATACATAGTTGTTTTTGAAAGTGAGGTTGGAGAGGGTGTTGTGTTTTGAGATTAAAGTGTTGACTGACTTCCTTGAATAGCTTAGATTCTCCTAGTTAAAAAATATTCTCTTTAGTTGTTGTTTGCTTCCTGAGGACATGAAAATGTTCTAAGTCGGGGGTGTTGATATGCTATATAAATATAGCACTTTCGATGCTTAAAACTAGGAAAATATACCTGTTTCTGAGGTGTTTTGTTAGATATGATGCATTTTGGGTATGTTTTGTAGGAAATCATGTTATGAATGCTAAGTTCATGAAAAGGATGAAAAAAAAGGTATTTTTGGCTATTTATGAGAGAAATTATACATGTTCAGGACACTTTACGAATTGATCATGATCAAAGCATGTGTTGGAATTAAAGAAAAGATGAAAAAATAATTTCTGACACATGTCAAGTCAACATGTGGACTGTATGTAGCACATGTGGACCGCAAGTGGCAAAGCATGTGTCAAAAGTCCAAAATCCTGAGAGCTAACCTGTAGGAATTTTTGGTCCGGAAGATGCAGTAACTACGTGATCCCTCCTTACAGGCCACATGTTCTACTTGCGCCCAAGGACAGAGCACATATAGGGACCAAAAGTGGTCATCAACCATTTTTTTCTACAATTTCGTTTGGCCTTTGGATTTATTATTTTCTCATGTACTATAAATACCCCTTATGTGTTTTATAGTATAAGTTATGCACTCTTGATATTTACAAATGATTTTAATTTGGATATTTGATTTTGGTCTTGAAATTCTCTTGTATTGACTTTGGTTGATTAATTCAGTTATGGCTTTAGATTTTTACTTTTTCTTATTGTGATTTCATCTTATGCTTTTAATAATGAATGTTGTTGATTACTTCACAAGAATGAGCGGCTAGAAACCCATAGCTAGGGTTGTGAAAACCATAGAAAATTGATAAAGTAGGAGAAGTGATATTGTTGTTCTGAATTGATACCCATGCATGCATTGATTTATCTTTAATATATTAGTTTTCTTAATAGGTACACACATTAAGTTCTCACTTAGATTATTGCTACTTACTCCAAAAGAGAAGTAGTGACTAGGAAAAGATAATGACGATAGTAATTTTGAGTTTAACTATCGATCCATGCTTCTATGTTTTATCTATGAAAGATAGTTATATTTTATCTAATAACTACAGACTTAAAAGGTAATAGTTAACTAGGATCATGATAAGGGTTAGTAAGGCGATATCCTGATACCTGAAAAGTAAAGGGTGAAATCCATATGCTCGTCCAAAAGACTATAGAAGGTACATAACTTATCAATTTTGAATAAAAAGTATCGGGTTGGTTCAACAAATCACGATAAGCCTATGGAGTTAAGAAGCCAGGGGGAACACAATCCTAGTATTTACTCATGACTGATTACAACTGAAATCGATACTCACCAATTGTTCGATATTGTTATGCAAAACAACCAATTTACTTTTCTAGTTTCACCTATTTATTACAACATCTTAGAGCCATGATTCCATATATTCCCTTAAAATTTGATCCCAACCTCTTTTGGGTAACTATATTTGGTATCGACTGTATTATCTTCTGAGAAAATATGTAGCTTGGACGTCACTAAGAGGTGGTGGTTGTGAGGGTACTCAGTTAGGTGGTGGTCCTGGACAGTGCTATTCTATACCTTCTAAACCAGAGGTAGACCTTCTAACACTTTTCTCAAATATATTATCCTTGTTTATTTAAAATATATATCTCCATTACTTAATCTGGGATAGACCTTCTCCAATGTGTCTGCAAATTTTGATTCAGGTTATGATTTTTCTAGTGAGCCTCTTGCTATACCTATTCATGTATATACCCCTGTAGTAGACTCTTTACTAGTGGATCGAGTACACCGGTCTTGTGTTGTGACTTTTTGTGGGTGTGAGACATGTGTAGATCTGATTGTCCTAGATGCCATAGATTTTGATATTATCTTAGGTATGGATTGGTTAACTCTGTATCATATTGGTCTAGACTGTTATGCTAAGATTATGACCTTAGGTTTGCCGGGTGTGCCAAGGATAGCTTGGAAGGGTATGCTTTATTTTTGTCATAAGGGAGTTATATCTTTTTCTCCGGCTCGTCACTTGGTTGAGAGGGGTTCTTTCTCTTATTTGGCTTATATTCATGATTCTAGATTTACTTCACCTCCTTCTATGGATTCTGTTCATATTGTCCGTGTGTTTATGGATGTTTTCTCTACGAGATTTCCTGGTATGCCTCTGAATTTTGATATTGACTTTTCTATGGATGTTGAGTTGGTTACCAAGCTCATTTTTATTCCTCCTTATAGGATAGTCCCAATAGATTTGAAGGAATTATAGGATCAGTTGTAGGATTTAATAGATAAAGGATTTATCCTACTTAGTGTATAATCTTGGGGTAAGCCTATCTTGTTTGTGAAGAAAAATGATGTGTCTATGCATATGTCTATTGACTATTGGTAATTAAACAAGGTGACATTTAAGAATAAGTATCCTCTTCCTCATATTGATGATTTATTTGATTAGCTTTAGGGTGTTTTGGTGTTTTCAAAGATTTATTTGAGGTTTGAGTATCACCAATTGAGGATTAGAGCTTTAAATATTCCAAAGATAGCTTTTCAGAATCAATGTGGTCATTATAAGTTCTTGGTCAGGTCCTTTGGGTAGAGCAATGACCTAACTACATTCATGGTCATATCCTGACTCATTTATTATTATATTTATAGATACTATCTTGGTTTATTCAAATAATGAGGCTGACCATAAGGTGCATTTGTAGATTGTGCTTCAGATATTGAGGGATAAGAAGTTATATGCTAAGTTCACCAAGTGTGAGATTCTGTTGGAATTTGTTTGTTTCTTGGTTCATGTGGTGACCAAGGATGGTATTATGGTCAATTCGGCCAAGATTGCAGCAGTTTGTGATTGGGCTAGGCCTACTTCTCCTACTGTAATTTGGAGTTGTATGGGTTTAGTAGGGTACTATCTGCACTTTGTTGAGGTTTTTTCATCTATTATATCTCTATTTACCAAGTTGACTCAGAAGAAGATTTCCTTTAAGTGGTTCGATGCTTGTAAGGAGAGCTTTTAAAAGATTAAGGATTTGTTGACCTCAACTCCTATCTCGACTTTGCCCAATAAGGGTATGGGATTTATCGTTTTTTGTAATGCTTTAAGAGTTAGGTATGTACTGTGTTGATGCAGAAAGGTAAGGTGATTGTGTATGCTTCTCGTCGGTTGAAGCCCTAAGAGTGGAATTACCCTACCTATGATTTAGAGTTGTGTGCGATGGTTTTTGCTTCAAAGTTGTAAAGACATTACTTGTATATAGTTTACTTTGATATTTGCTCGGATCATCATAGGCTGCAATATTTCTTCACTCAATAAGATTTTAATATGAGGTAGCACCATTGTCTTGAGTTGCTTAAGGATTATGACTAGACTATTCTCTATCATCCAAGCAAAGATAATGTGGTTGTGGATGCCTTGAGTCGGAAGTTGATTGGAAAGGGTAGCTTAGCACATCTTTTGACCCAGGAGAGGCCTTTGGCCTTAGAGTAAGTCTTTGGCTAACTAGATGGTTAGGATTGATATTTTGACACCTGATGTATTTTGGCATTTGTTGAGGCTAGATCTTCCATGATGGAGCAAATTTAGGCTTATCAATTTGATGATGTTGGATTGAGAGTGATTTGAGATAAGGTGTTGAGTGGTGAGACTAAGGAAGCCTCGCTTGAATTAGATGGTGCTTTTAGGATTAGAGATTAAGTTTGTGTGATGAGAGTGGGTGATTGGATTAGATTGATTTTGGAGGACGCTCATTATTCCAGGTATTCCATCCATCAAGGATGTAGCCTATTTTGTAGCTCATTGTCTATGTTTCCAGCAGGTGAAGGTTGAGCATTTGAGGAATGGTGGTTTGCTTCAAAGTTTACCCATTCCCAAGTGGAAATAGGACCAGATCACTATAGACTTTATCACTTGGTTGCCTTGTACTTCTATGGTTCTAATAGTGTTTGGGTCATCGTGGATCAACTAACCAAATCTTCTTATTTTATTCTAGTTCAGGTTTCTTTCAGTGCTAAGAGTTTGTCTTGTATCTATATTCGTGAGATCGTTTTCCTTTAGGGTGTGCCGGTGTCTATCATTTTAGATAGAGGTTCAGTATTCACATCTCACTTTTAAAAGACTTCTAAGAGGAGCTGGGTATCTGAGTTGATCTTAGTACAACTTTTCACCCCCAAACCGACGGTTGTCAGAGCTGACTATTAAGGTTTTGGAGAATATGCTCCATTATTGTTTGATGGATTTTGGTGGTCAGTCGGAGCAACATCTAGCTTTCATAGAGTTTTTTTATAATAATAATAGCTACCATTCCAGCATTGAGATGGCTCCTTTTGAGGCTTTGTATAGTAGGTATTATCACTCTCTAGTTAGTTGGTTTGAGGATTCTAAGATTAGACCTCAAGGAGCAGACTTTCTTCGTGAGTCCTTGAATAGATTCTAGATCATACAGGATAGACTTCGAGCAGTTTAGTGTAGGTAGAAGTCCTATGCGGATCGTAGACTTCGTACCTTGAGATTTAGTGTAACTAATTGAGTCTTTCTTTATGTTTTACCCATGAAGGGCATGAAGAGGTTTGGGAAGACGGGTAAGCATTTCCCCATTTATGTCGGACCCTCTGAGATTCTTCAGACTATTGAGGATGTGGCTTATGAGTTAGCATTGCCCCTAAATTTGTTGTAACACCCCAGATTTTTGCCTCTAAAAATTTCTTGACTTTGAGCTTAGTGACCAAATTATGAAGGTGTCAATATGGTTAGTAACACCCTAATCATAGGGTGACCAGTGTGCTACCCAAAGTTTTTGACCTAAGTACAATTAAGATATAATTAGTCGTGGTGAGAAATTATGAGTCATAATGTGGGACTCATAGTTTCACCAGTGTAATGTCCCTTATTTCTATTGTGACCACGATTGGACCTAACAAGTTGTAAGGTCTGAGTACAAGTCATGGGTTACAAATCGTAGTCAGACCAGTGTGGGTGCCCTGAGCTACTATCAGACTATGAGTCGTGGTGACGACTCGTAGCATGTCTTCACAAGGCGTATGGTGACCCATAGTAACTGGCGACAATTTTTAGGTTTTAATTAAGGGTAATTTAGTATATTCCCTCTTTTCCCACTTAGACCCCATGTCCATAAAACACCAAAAATAGGTTATTTCCATCCTTTATCAAATCAAATACACGCTTAAAATCTCTATAACTCTTCAAGCAAGAACAAGCTAGGGTTTCTAAGGATTGACCATTCAAGCTTCCATTGTTGATTTCTTTCTGTAATTCTTGATTATCTAAGGAATTTATCTCTTCCCCAAAATATGTATTGTTAAAATCATGTAGTTACAGTTGTATTCATATGATTTAAATTAATGATTTGAATGTGGGTTGAGGGCTTTTGAGCATTGATGAATAAATTGCTTCTCCCATGGTTTCTATTGATTATTCATGATTTGAATTGATGATTTTGAAATTTTGGGTGCATGGGTGTGGGAAATTGGGATGGGGTCGTGGATTCCCCAAACTTTGATGATTTTGAATATTGGAATTGGTATAA
Organism: Capsicum pubescens; assembly: GCA_030864215.1. Taxonomy (NCBI): domain Eukaryota; kingdom Viridiplantae; phylum Streptophyta; class Magnoliopsida; order Solanales; family Solanaceae; genus Capsicum; species Capsicum pubescens. The sequence continues at coordinate 180,647,597 of CM061546.1, read as the reverse complement.
CCTTAACCCAATCTTGTGGAAGCTGCTTTGAACATGAGAATGTGCATATTGAATTACTTATGGGACCACTGTAGGGTATAAAAAGGTGATTGAAACATAACGATTTTAAATTGAACCTTGGGGGTTGTGGATTCCCCCAAGCTAATAAATAATTGAACCTAGGGGTTCATGGATTCACCCATGTAGATGAGTGATTGGAGATTGTGGGGTCATGGATTCCCCTAATGATAATTGAAATGACATGATGATAATAGCTTGCAAGTGTAGTTGGTATGACCATACCAACAGTGTATGCCTTAATGGATGATTATGGTTCAATTAATGGGAATGTATAAATGTTTTAATTGGGCTTAAAGGGGGTTATGTAGCTGTCCGTGAAGGTAGAGGTCCCAAAGGACTGATACCGACACTCATGTTTGTCGGTATGAGGGTTGGTCTTGATGACAGTATGTTTGTGTCACACAATATATATGTATCATGGATGGCAAAGGGTCATGGATTCCATGACCTCTATGATATTGCCAGTTTGTGCAGTTAACACGTACTATGGCTACACAGAATAACGGTACTAAAGTGCATAAATATACCCAACATCACCACCCCACACTTAAAGCCTTGTTCGTTCTCGAACAACTCTTAACTCTAAGCATCATAAGATAAGGAGACTCAACACTTCTAATATATGCAATACACTCAAGTTAGTACTACCATTACTACACAACATGCAAGTTTCTACACTCAGCATGTTATGTACACAATTGAAGGTTCAAGAACACTACTTACAAACATCCTAGCCTCAATAATTGACTCAATAAGTGGCAAACTCATGCATATTGATCAATAGAAGACATCATACAAATCACTTGCAGCTATCAAATATGTGCCCCTCACAACAAGAGAGTTACCCATAATTACTCACAACAATGCAATAAAAATAAGATGGGTACAATAATCAAGTTATGCTGACTCTCACAAGGAATTCGCAAGTTACACATAATGAACCATAGGCTTGCCCTTAGTCTAGTACTCCGCTAATATCAGAATGATGAAGCTGAGGATCAAATAGGTCTTTTCAGGTTGTAATGCAGGCTAAGGGACGGGTAGGAACTATTTTTTCCAAGAATAGTGACTATCTTTCCTAAGCGCTTTAATACACTACATGATACAGTTAAAACCAATCTCCAACAATCAAATTACACCACTTTCATCTACCCCATTCTTTTGTTTTCACCCCATCTTATTAAGCTCATTCATAACACCATGGTGGGAGTATGTTAAGTGCATATCTTTCAATTTTTCCCTTTCTCACACCCATTTTACATTATACAACCCTATGATAGACACCCTCAACTTAAGTGATTTACCTTAGTTGAGGTACAATGTCCAAGGAGGACCAAGGCCAAAACAGGTTCATTGTAACACAGCTTGGCTAAAGACGGGAGCTTTTTAAACACAAATTTCTATAACTCCCAACCACAACACATATTACTTTTTTTACACACCAAAACTATCACCTTTGGGGCTTTAATTTTACCTTTTCTCCTCTTATTTTTCAACTCCTCAAAACAATTAATTTTTCATTAAGCGCTTAGGAGCTTGGATCAAGTTTAGGTCTATCAAAGAAGGGATTAGGCTACATATGAGGCTTCTAAATAAAAATCTAAAGGCTCAAAATGGCTTACTAGGATTATGCACAAGGGTAGGTAAAAGAAGGTATAAAACAAAGCTATCAAAGAAATGCCTATATCATCTCCTAAACCCACATTCCTTATTTTTATTTGCACACACACAAGGAGAGTTATAGACATCACATGCAACAAGGAATAAAAAAATACCTCCCACACACATGGCACTTGCTCAACTTCAAGTAGGATCCTCACAGACTCTTAGCTAAAATAATCACATGAATTCAAATTTAAGCCAACAAGTACAAAAGTCACAAACATGAGCCTAGGAGTTTTAAAAGTAGTAATTCACAAAATCAACATGCTCTTTACAAACTAAACCAATGCACCATGAAGTCACATATAGCACCAACAAGAATATCTCACTTATTCCTAACACAAAAAAATTGAAATTTACCCTAAAAATGGGAATTTCCCCATCCCACACTTAAAAATTTACTTTTTCCCCCAAAGTAAACTCAAAAGTTAGAGATAGAAATACTCCCTGAAGCCTCTAGTTAAGAAGGTTCGGGGACCCCACACTTAGTCTTCGCCATGCTCCTTAGCTCAAATTTTCCGGTACTCAGACTTCTCATTAACTTATAACTAAACAAAAACAAAAACTAGTGAATCAAAACTAAAATACTAAAAATAAAACCTACCTTAACTTGGGTTGACTCCCAAGAAGCTCCTGATTTAGTATAGCGGTATGATCCAAATCAACTTTTTCCTCCAATTTAAGGATATAAATTTCTCCCCCAACTTTGCGCCCATCTTCTTGCCCCACTCATATGGAGGTGGTACACAGATTAAGGAACCAACTAATGGATGGTGCATGGAAACCCACTCAGCCGTAAAGTGAGGGATGTATTTATGTTGCTTTTCTTGTGTGAAATTACGAATATAGGATTCTTATTCCTCATCTTTACACTTTTCCACTATTTTAGATGATTCCACAGACAAGACATCATCTAAACATAATATAGCAAAGTTCTTTGAATGAGGTCCAATAAATTTCACTTCAAAATTTACACAATTCACAACACCCTCACTCATATTAACCTTTCCAATTACATTCTCAAAAGGAGAATGGCACTTGAGTGGCTGTGATTCTTGTGTTTGCTCCACAGATTGTCTATTACCTCCTTATATTTTTCTTTGCTTAGTATCTGTAGACATAGTGGCGGTGGTATCTCCTCAACCCATTCAACAACTTTGTCTGCAACTGGTTAGGGAGTCAACTTTGAATCTACCTCCAACTGATTTTACAATTTTTGTGAATCCTCCCGATGGTTCTTCATGTCTACCAACAACTGTACTTGAGATGCTAAAAGTTATTTCAGCATCTCTTCCAAATTGCTAGTTTGAGTTGTGGTCTACATGTTTAGGTGTTGTTGCTGAATCTACTGCTGGTGGTTATTCCATGACTGGCTTTGTGGCTGAGTAGCATATTGTGAAGGTCCCGTCCATGCACTTTCATCAAAATCTAGACAATAAGCCTCATGATAGGGTCTCCCATAGAAATATCAAGAATCGTCATCACTCGAACACCATCTAGCCCAGGATGACATATCAAGAAGTGTGATAAAAAGAGAAATAAAAGAAACTAAAAAAAAAACTAACTATTTACAACTCAATAAAGCTAAACTAAAAATAAGATAGTTGCTTATTTACAAGTACCCAACAATGGCACCAAAAACTTGATAGCGCCCAAGAGCACACGTATGTGTACGTGGTCTACCAAGTAATATAGTGGCCTTAAATAAAGCTGAATATCAATCCCACAGTGACTTGTTTCGCCAACTATCCAATTATAGTTTAACGATTGAGAAAAGGTAAAAAATAGAGTTTTAGAATTGTAAACTAAAAGTAAACTAAACTAATGCAGAAAAGTAATGACTTTTGACAATCAATGGATAAAGATCCAGGGTTAAAGCTTACAAAACAATCATACTATGCCATTTAATTTCATTCGTTGGACTGCTTATCTTGGTTGATGATTCGTAGAGTTAATCGCATGATCATGGTCTCCCGACCTCTAATAATTTACCTAATTTGGACATTACAACTACATTTTTTAGCGAGGATGTAATAATTCAATCAAGTTCTTACAGATATCATCCTACATTTGAATCAAGTAAGGCTTCTAGGTCCTTGTCTTAGATGCTGATTTGAAATCCTTATTTTATAATAGACTCTGAACCTTACCTTGCTTATCCCTGTGTTCTATCTTCCTATTTCCCCTCCCGAGAACACAAGGTCAACAATGAATATATTCTAAGGGTATCTAATCAGTAAAATAGTTAAAACAAGGATAAAAAAACAACCATAATGATAAGCAATTCAACAAACATAATTCAAAACAAAAGTAGTCATGATCTTGGACTTAACCCCATAAAGGGGGAGTTTAGCCGCTAATGGAATTAACCATAATCCAAGGACTTGAATTCATGATCAAAACAAAAAAGAAATTAAACTAAATATTAAGAACCCTAAATTACATGTGTAGCATCCTCCAATTGTATCCAAGGACGTCTGAAAGTCCAATACAAAGTGTTCTAAATCATGTATATATAGTAGAAGGAAGCCTAGGTCATGCAGGAATATAGGGTGTCACGGTCTTCATTGCACCACTCTAAAGGGGGATAAACGGGCTCCATTGCACCACTCTAGAGAGGGTTGTGCGAGCTTATCTACGTTCCCTCACAGGAATTGCACTTTTCTTCTAAAAGTTCTCATGCTTTTCTCCTTCTTTTCAAGCCTCGTGGTGTTATTTCCACTTCATGTTCAGCTTGTATATGTAATATCCCGCATGTTTCTAAGCTAGGAAGTGAATAAGTTTTCCTACATATGAAACCTCCTATCCTGTGAGTAGCATTTTAGTGCATGACTTACAATGAGTATCCTAGAGATAAGATAGCTTATGATGCGTTAATCATGTTCATATGAGTCACTTAAGGTAATACAAGCTAAGAGTTTTTGAATCCATCAAGTTTTAGTATTCCATTTCATAAGGGTCATATTTGAACGAGTATAACTCGATGTTTATGTAGTATTTCTACATATTTAGACCCACCAAATTGTAGAGAATCGAATTATATTTCCAACGATACCAATTTTGCCTTAATCCAATACCCGAACGAAAACTTATGCCCATTTTCGTGAGAGACAGTAAGGATAGGCGATTGGTTAGGCGCCTCCCAACCAAACTTAGGCGATTGGTTAGGCGCCGCCCAACCTGGCTTAGAAAATTGGTTAGGTGTTGCCTAAGTTAGTTTCAAGTGCCAAAAATACTCCGTTTTGAGTTATTTTGAGGGTAATTAAGTCTTTTAACACTCCTTACACGTCCCTAAACTCGTTCCCTTATGCTTGAATGGTTTCCATGCCATTTCTATGAATAGTATATGTTGTCGGAATGCTCATGATATTAGAATATGAGATTTTTGACTTGATTATAAGAATTCCTATTCATGATAGATATTATGATGACCATGTACTACATGAAATCCCTCACTCATGTATTATGGATTTTTATTAATGGTCGTGTACTCAATAAATTCAAGTTGTGTCAGTTTTCTTCCATCGAGTTCTGGGGGTACTTGTACCCAAAAAATATAGTTGTGTTCCTAGATCCATGTCATGTTTTCATGATACTCACAGTCAAGCCATGATCTATAGAATTCAGTTAGTCATGTGACTCAGGAAAATTCAGAAATCTCAGTAATCTCAGTAGTCCAGTAATCTCAGTAATCTCAGTGCTCAGTAACCTCAGCAACCTCAGTATTCACAGTCAATCTCAGTAACTTCAGTACTCTCAACCAGTCCTCAGAAATTAGTACATTCCATCAGTCATCAAAATCCAGTAAACTTAGTTTAGCTCCGCTAAACAATACCACTAGTATCAGTCCAGTTAATCAGTATCAGTTCAGCTAATCAGTTCAGTTCAGTTATTCAGTTCATCTTAGTTATTCAGTTCAGTGTACTTCAGACGAGAGTAGAAGTTAGCACCGAGTGAACCTAAGGATGGGAACTCACCTGCCAGTTCAGGGTGTGATTCTTAGCAGTCATCCTTGTGTTCCAGAACTACGTAGCCAGCGTAAGTTGAGACATCTTAACCTGTCAGATTAGGGTTGATAGGGTGTATTAACCTGTCAGTTTAGGGTTCCCACCATTCTCATTTGAGTACCTGCCAGTATAGGGTTCTCACAGCTGTCCTTACCAGTAGCGCGGTATTGATACCCCTCCAGTCGGGGTAGAGATTGGACCCCAGCTTAGCTATTATAGCCTATTTGGGGCATGTCAGTTAGATAACTACTTCCCATAGTTTCAGTTACAGATTTCAGGACTGTCAGCTATAGCTACCTAGTCTCAGTAAAGAACTCAGATAGTTCTTCAAATTTCAGTATATCAGGACTATCTTATACAGTCAACTCAGAAATAGAATGGAACTCAGATAGTTTCCTTCAAATTTATGGACTTTCAGATACAGTCACTTATGCTATCAATCACAATAATTATCATAACTCATGCTATCAGTACTCAGCTTCAGGACTATCAGATACAGTCAATCAGACCAGTTCTTCATAATTCAAACTGTCAGAAATAATTATTCATTTATCAGTAATGCAATATCAGTCTCTTAGTATTCAGTAATACAGTATTAGATCCATCACTTATTAGTGATTTACATATCAATATCAGTAAACTCAGTCTTTCAGAATCTCATTATCAGTACACTCATGTTGTCAGTATTCAGACTCAGTAGTCAGTATCTCTACGAGTTCAGTTACAGTTATGTATGCATGTATGTACTCTCATATTCATATCATTCAGTATTGTTCATGCATATAGCCCTTTGCATTTATCCTACCTTACTCATATACTCAATACATTCAGACGTACTGACGCATTTACGCTATGGTGCTTTCTCTTATGTTACACCATAGGTTCAGAGGCATGAGATCTAAATTAGCAGTAGATTCCAGGATCAGCAGTCAGAGTTAGACGTGAGTCCTCATCCTTCGAGGACATGATGATTTCATTTCTATTTCGGTTTTCAATTTATTTCAGTAGTTGGAGTTAGTTGGGGACATGTCCCATCAACTCCTAATTCAGTTCAGTTAGAGGCTTTCGGACTAGATGTCAGATTAGATGTTCAGACTTCAGTATTTATGTTCCTTTTTGGTATTGTTATACCATGTTTTTCAAATATGTATCAGTATTGAACCTTATGGCCTTACAGTTCATGTTTCTGCATATTTTATGAGATATTATGCAGTTTACAGGTACAGATATCAGTCATGGGTTAGCTTGTGGTCCTTCAGGGTCATGAGCACCGTGTAGCATTTCGGTTCAGAAAATCGGGGCATTACAATATATCCTTTGTAAGTCATCGAAAACAACTTACCAATCATCCTATAAAATAAAACACCATGTGTTAGAGATCAAAACAACAAAACATCAATGACAACACACTAGAATCTTAAGCTAAGAACTAGTTTCGCTAGTTTTAATCTTACTTTTAGTTTTGACTCAATTACACTTTGTACGTTACAAACAAGTTATTCCACTCATAATTTTATAATAAAACAAATAGGAACTCATTCAACACATTATGATCCAAAGAAATAGACTATAACATCACCTAGCTTAAGCTAGTAAAACTAGTTTTCTCGATTGAACTCTAAATGATCGATTTGAACCCAAACTTATTAGAAAACACTTTTAAACATTGTAATCACATACTTGAACACTTGCATGCTTATTAATATCATAATCACACATAAATAACATGAATTTCCCTCAAGAAAAGGCAAAATAAGCTAGGATAATGATACTAAAGTACATAAATACACCATACATCACCTTACAAGACGTGAGGTGTCATTACGGGTCGTAGGACCCTAATCATAGGGTGAATAGTGTGTTATCTAAAGTTTTTTACCTGAGTACAATAAAGATATAATAAGTCGTGGTGAGACATTATGAGTCATAATGTGGGACTCATTGTCTTACCAGTATAATGGTCCCTTATTTCCATTATGACCACAATTGGACCTAACGAGTCATAAGGTCTGAGTACGAGTCGTAGGGTATGAATCATAGTTAGAAAAATATGAGTGCCCTGAGTTACTTTCTAGAATATAAGTCATGGTGATGACTCATAGTGTGTCCTCACGAGTTATAGGGTGACTCATAGTCACTGGCGACAACTTTAAGCTTTTTAATTAAGTGTACTTTGTTATATTCCCTCTTTCCACACTTAGACCCCACATCTATAAAACACCAAAAAGAGGATATTTCCATTCTTTATCAAATCAAATACACTCTTAAAGTCTCCCAAACTCTTCAAACAAGAATAAGCTAGGGTTTCTAAGGATTGGTCATTCAAGCATCAATTATTGATTTATCTCCATAATTCTTGATTAATAAGGAAAGTTCTCTTCCCCAAAATTCATTTTGTTAAAAGAATTTATTTATAGTTGTATTCACGTAATTTAAATTGATGATTTGAATGTAGATTGCTTTTGAGCATTAATGAATAAATTTCTTTTCCCATGGTTTCGATTAATTTTTCATGATTTGAATTGATGATTTTGAATTGTTGGGTGCATGGGCATAGGAAATTGGGAAAAAGGTCATGGATTCCCCCTACTTTAATGATTTTTAATATTGGAATTTGTATAACCTCAACCCAATCTAATAAAACTTGCTTTGAACATAAAAATATACATATTGAACTACTTTTGGGACCACTGCATGATATAAAAAGGTGATTAAAACATAACGGTTTTAAATTGAACCTTGAGGGTCGTGGATTCCCCCAAGTTAATGAATAATTGAAACTAAGGGGTCATGGGTTCCCCCATGTGGATGAATAATTGGATGTGGGGTCGTGGATTCCCCTTATCTATGATAATTGAACTGACATGATGATAATAGTTTGCTAGTGTAGTTGGTATGACGATACGAATAGTGTATTCCTTAATGGATGATTATAGTTCAATAAATGGGAATGTGTAAATGTTTTAATTGGGCCTAGAAAGGGTTGTTTATCTGGCAGTGAAGGTGGAGGTACTAAGGGACCTATATTTGAAACTTATATTTGTTGGTATAAGGGTTGGTCTTGATGACCGTGTGCTTATGTCATACTATATATATGTATCATGGATGCGAAGGATCGGGGATTCCCCAGCCTCTATGATATCTTCAGATCGTATGGCTAACACGCACTGGGCCTATCCATCAAAGGAGGTTGGACCCATATATCTCGTAGGTGTTTTTATGATGTTTAAGCTACACAGTCCAGGTTAATGTTTCACTTTTATGCTAAACCCTTCTCCTTTTCCCAGTATGCTATATATATATGTATGTATGTACACTGTGTGCATGTGGATTTTACTATGGTTTGACTTTGCATTATTTTATCCCTTCCCTGAGTTACATGCTAGTGTTCACCCTACTAACCATCTTCAAATGGTGTATCCCCACGCGATGCAGGAACCGGAGAAACTTCTTCTTTTTCTGCTCAATGATTAGGTAATTTCTAGATCGATCATTAGTCAGCTTGAAGTAGTGAGCTTTCATACATCGGAAGACCCTTATTTCATGTTCCTATTTCATTATGTATCAGACTATTTCTTTTAGGACTCATTTTTTCTATAGTTGGGGGAATGTCCCGACATAGGTGGTCTTTTGGTTAATAGAGGGTTGTGGATTACTTTGGATGGGGATGGTTGTTGAAATTCTTTGATTCCTTTTTAAGTTAGTTGAGTTACCTATCTTGTTATATGTTCGGAACTCAGATCTATCTTGTTATATGTTTGGAATTCATCTGCTATAATATGTATTTTGTTCTGGTTTTCTAGAGTAAACGGGGTGGTTTCCGATCCTTGACGGACTTGAGATACCTATCACGGCCAGGCCCTAGTTTGGTTCATGACATTTTATTAGTTGTTCATCTAGTTTTCATGTTTTTGTTCTTCAGTGTTACACACTAGATGAATCTCATGTTATTCATTGGGATTTAGTCCAGTTAGATGAGCGATTGTCTTTTATTGAGGAGCCCATATCTATTTTAGCTAGGGATGTTAGATGGTTGGTTGTATTCTAGAGTTATTCCAGTGTTTAAGGTCTGGTGGAGACATCAACCTGTAGATGAGTCTATTTGTCACGACCCAATTTCACAGGTCATGATAGCACCTTCCATAACCCACCAGCAGGCAAGCCAAACTTGTATTCCAGAATGACTAATAACGGACTACCCAAGCAGATGAAGGAAGGGATGCGGAAAAGATAAAATAAGAGATCAAATACATAATATAGTCCCATAACCTGGTGGTATCAGTACAAGATCTTCTACATAACAAGATCTCAAAGGGATGTACAAATGAATACACTGATGTAACTTAACTTCAAATACAACATAAAGACTAGTCTAATACATAAGAGAGATATAAGTAGTACACCAAATGTTAGGAACTCACCCTAAGTCTCTAAAACATGGCTTCTCTACACTATGCACACATCAACGGCGATAACTTGTACTATGATCTGCAGGCTGCAGAAGTGTAGTATGAGTACCAAACACATGGTACTCAGTAGGCAACTGCCCACTGATCTCCAAAGATAAATCATATAAATAATATATGAACAGAATGGAAAACTACACACAAATATCCAGCAACCTTATAAGACAGCCACTGAGATAATAAGGATTCATTATCTTATTCATGCCCAAGAGACTAACATATCAAGGCTAAGGGAGTGGTAAGAATGAACTATCTTATTCTAGACATACTTAGGAATATCGAACAATATAACATATATCACTGGCCAATATGCAAGTAGAAGTGTAAAAAAGATACATATAAGTATACGAGGCCAAGGAATAAGTATATAATCCGAGTAAATGAAGAAAGAGAGGGATATGCGGTAATTCCATAACTACATTTGGCTAAATATTCATATATATATATATATATATATATATAAATATAAAAGTATATAACCAAGGTATACGCGTTGTATAGCCTAGAACATAAGACTAGCTATTTAAGACCTCATAACCATAGCAGGAGCTAGTTCTAGATATAAATATATATATATATATATAAGTATATAACCAAGGTCTATGCGTTGTACAGCCTAGAACATAAGACTAGCTATTTAAGACCTCATAACCATAGCAGGAGTTAGTTCTATATATATATATATAAGTATATAACCAAGGTCTACGCGTTGTACAGCCTAGAACATAAGACTAGTTATTTAAGGCTTCATAACCATAGCAGGAAATAGTTCTAGAATACTCAGGGTTTCTAACCCATATGCCTAATCATGAATTAATCATGCAGAATAATGAAATCGAAAGATAGAAGTGCCAAAATCATACCTCAAATCTCGATACCGAATCAATAACAGATCTGTCACAAACTAGCCATAATCATAATCATATCAATGAATATAACAATATCAATAACAGCTCAAGTAACCAGCTAGTTCGGACAACCAAATACCTAACTGAGCCTATCATATACGCCCACTGCCCCAGGATCAGAAGGTTTAATCAACATACAACACATCACAAAGCAGAGTTAACCTCCATACCTATGCACCCCCTCCCCATATGAGCTGATATATAAAGGTGTATTCTGGTGATAGAAAATATACATGCAAGGATGAATGAAATATATACATAATCAATATCATAATCTCATCATCCTAACCATCCTCATCATAAACATCATCATCATAATCATGACTCAAAATCAAATTGGTCGTAAATATCATCAACAAGGAATTGAACCAATCATAAATATCATCAAGACTCGAAATTGAAGCAATCATAAATATCAGCAAGACTCAGAATTGAATCGGTCATAAACATCATCAAGACTCAAAATTGAATCAGTCATAAATATAATCTATACCCTCAATATCATCAATCATCATGAACATCAACTATACACATATATAACATCAATATTAAAGTTTGCCATTGGTTTTACCTGGAAGTTATATCATCAATCCAGCATCACCCCCATCCCAAATTAGAGAGACGTATATCTGGATAAGATAGGTGCACGGACTCAAGCCATGGCTAAAAGAGTGTAAATCTAAAAATTTGTTGCCCATAGTGAACTTTACGAACTAAATCATTTTTAAAATAATGAAAGGGCTAGAATCTCTCACGACCGGAGTAATTTGTAGTATCAAATCATAGATCAGGATTTGTGTCAGTCACATCTTTTAAAACATCATTATTAATCTCTTTTACATATTAGTTATTCATTAAGACAGGCAATTGTTATTATGAAGAAATCCATTTTAAGGCAGAAATTGGGTTTTAACCCTCATTTAGTAACAATAATAATAAGATCATAATCTAATTTGAATCATATCAATCATTGATGCAATGATCATGAACGTATCAGATCAATGCATGCCATCACCAGTATTTAAACAATGGAACTATAAGCATTACTATATTAGTCAACCACAATCACACGCTTTACAAGGATAAACACTGCTCGAATCGTCAACTCCTATCACAACACGGCCTTGGGCCCAATAATGTGTCCAGAACAATTATAACATCATAATCATGACCTTTGGTCCATATACATATCCGTAACCCATATCAATAATCATATTTATAAATCATCTCATTTTAAATAAGCCATAGCGTATTTATGAGGCATAATATATCGATAAGCATCTCATGTCTATAGGCCATATATCATAATCTGGGGAAAACTATCACCATTCATCAAGTCACGAAGAAACCTTACACTAAAGGTCTAATAGTCTCAACCATTCCTAATATCTGCAACTAAGTCCAAAAGGGCTAACACAAGTCTTAACCTAAGGTGGTCCAGAAGAACCCACATCTAATCCTCAATTTCCATAGTTAGGCAATTTATACCCCAGACTAATCTAAGGTATCTAGTTTAACTTCTAGATGTCAAGTAAGCTATAACCAATCCTAAGATAGGAATTTTTCCTAGAAATATGGGCATTTAAGTCAACTCCACCTAACATAATAGCCAAAAAAAGGTTAAATATACTAACTATGCTTCCAATGCTAAAGTCACATCCCAAACCTAGCACTATACCATATTAATTCTTTGAATTAGTTCAATCTAGGGAGGAGGAAATAGGATTCAAACAGGGATAAAGAATTTTAACTTACGGGTCAAACCCTCAACTAATCCCCAAACTTTAATATTCAAAACCAAGTCATTCTACCCATAATCAAACTTAACATTCACATTCTCACGCAATATATAACATGCATCATCTTATGGAGAAAGTAGACATAAGCCTACCTCAAGGTAAAATCACAAATCCTTACATCATTCACCAAACGTCCATCTTCACTTCACAATCCCAAATGTCATCACCAAAAACCCCAAGTGCTTTGGGTACCCATATTGCACCATTGTCCTTTGGGTACAAAAACAATACCAAAAACCCCAAGTGGGTCCTACTTATGCAAATCACATTTTCGAGGTCAACCTAATGATCATACAAGATCAAGGAATCATAACCATCAAGAATGGGTGAAAACCAAGCTAATTTTGGGCTAAAATTAATCCCTCAAACTATTTTGAGTTTTGGATCAAAAAATAAGAAATTCATCTAGAAAAGGATGAAATCTTACCTAATATCTGAAGATATTCACAATAATAGATGTAAATCAAGCTCTCGAGTCACCCACAAGTATCAATTTTGAGTTTCCACATCCTTTAGGGTTTTTTATTTCAAGAGAGTGGGTGATAAATGCCCAAACGTGGCCTTATGGGCCTTTTTATACCAATACCAGGGAATCAGATGTTGCAATGGCAACATGCAAACCACAATCGCACTATCTGGTGTCAGAACCAGATATTACAATCGCAACACACCCTTGTGCAATCAGAAATACCCCCATCTGTACAGTGAGGTGCGATCACACTCCTACGTGATGCGATTACCATTGCACCAACCTCAGACCAAAGTTAAAACATGGAATTTCCAAGTTTTTTGCTAAGGCCTCGGGACTCATTTAGAATCTGATATATACAAATGAACTATGTAACCACACTAGATTTATGATACAAGAATTCCAAGGAACACAAGAATTGTCTCAAAACAGTCCACACACACTCCAAAAACAGTCCACTAATCTTAAGGATTTGAGGACCAAGATGGAGACCACTCTCGGATTCACTACATCAACAAGAATACGAGATAACAATGGTGTATTTGACACCCAAAACAGCCACAAAACGTGATGAACAAGATGAACAACAATAACACAAGTTTCGGATTCAACAAAGACCCCAAAACAGTCCACGATTTGCAAGAAAAATAAAGATAGATAGTGAGACATAAACTACAATAAGACCCAAGAACCCAAAGATATATTAAATCTAAAGACCCCTAGAACTTACGATAGCAACACCACACTCTTACGGTGACCACCAAGGGAATGAACTCGCCTCAAGATCTACCGTTTCCAAACAAAGATCAATATTGGCTTTTCCAAGCCCTATGCTAAAGATGACTTTTCCAAGTCCTACCACTAAGTGTGTACACTCTCAAAAGAGAGAAGATATTTCTTTCAATTCTTCATTATCAAAAATCTGATGAGAAATAAGACTAAGGGGCCTATTTATACTATATTACAAATGAAGACAAAAGACTACTTTGCCCTTAATGAGAGGGGCGGCCATGGGGTGTAAATCCACCATGTGTAATGTCCAAAATACCCTTAATTAAGGCCCAAAACCGTGAGTCCTCAACCTTAAATTCTCCAAGCAATCTTCCACATGCGAGATTGCTTTAAGTTATGCTCAAAACGGGTCCTCCATGCATGTTCTTGTTTCCTCGAGGTGACCAAGTCTTGAGTCTCTATGTGTTGGCCTCCAAAAATGTCATCAAAAGATAAGAAGGTCATTTGTCCCGTATCATCCTCCCCTTCTTGAAAAGGATTCGACCTCGAATCCAAACCTTGCAAAACCGAAGAGAGGACAAACAAATACAAATTCCTCATGGCATGAGGGTTAGGGTTAGCATAACAAATCATCTCAACATGCCAAGGTTGCACATATTTGCAATATAACCAAGAATCCTTTGAAAGGAATATTAAAAACTCAATAAAAGATGTACAAAGGATTTGGTTATAGGATACATCAAAAGTAATACTTTGCTTGTCATGTTGGCCAAGCAACAAGTTTGGTGCACCAACATCACCATTTCTAAATTTGGCACCGGGGTCAAATGGGAAAAGTGGCCATAGACACGGGTCTCGACAACACTTCCCTTTCCCGTGGTCTACACCTAAACTAAATGACATACTCTCTACAATAACATACATATCATCCAAATCAAATAGAGAGTAGAGAAAGGTATCACTCAAATCGACTTCTACTAAGGTGCTCTCATGTGTGTACTCACTACTAGTTTCCCAATAATCACCATGAGTACTCTCAACAATGAAATCACACAAAGTAGAAGAAGAAGTAGCTTCCACAACTACACATTCCTTACCCTTAAGAGTACTCTCATCTTCCAAGAAGAGATTTCCCTCTTTAGGAGGAATGTTGTCACACCATAGTGGGTTAGCATATAGGCTATAGCTTCCAAGGCAAGCTATACCGTCAAGTTCTCCACTAGGTTCATTAGGAGTGTTTAAATCATCTTCAAACAAGACATTATACCTAAAAAGAGTGTGATCTACCTCACGGACAGATTTGGAACAAGAAAGTTCCTCACTCTCTAAATGATCAATATCAAGTTTCAAGGATGTTTCAAACACAATATTACCCCAAGAAGAGCTCTCGGGTTCATTCTCACTTTGTTGACCAACATTTTCAAATATTTCACTCACTTGAGTCCTATTAAGCACATCACACACATACTCAAGTGGTGGACAGTTTTCACGAACAAGTTGATCAACACCCATTACACAAGACGAGGTACTTCCATTCAACATATAGGCTTCAACACTAGGTGGACATAAATTGATCTCACAAGAGGAGTCAATTTCGTCATCAATAGGATCAACTAGTGTATCCACACTCACAATATGTACATCATCAATAAGAGGCAAGGAATCATTAGACTCATAAATAAGTAAGCTACTACTCACACTCAATGGACTACTAGTCATACAATTATCATTCACATGCATTAAAGTGTAAGAGTTAGCTATTTTACCTTGAAGATCTTGAATGGACTCTTTCTTGCCGTGAGGTGAAGGTCCTCCATAACCTTGGGCAGCAACTTCCTTTTGACATTGGTCGCATTCGCTTGCCATGTTGGTACCTACACAAATGTCCATAAAAATAGAAGGACAACCAAAGTTAGCACGGTTTGGTGGTAATCCCCTCACTTCGCTCAACACAATCTCTCCTTTTTCCACTCTCGGATTACCACCTTTCACTCCCTTACTCCTCTCAATCTTTTGTCTCTCATAATAATTTGAATTGGAGTAGGTAGGAACTTCTTTTTGCGGCCCGGGCAGAATGTACGTCTCGAGGCAATTTCCCCATCGGTCTCTTACAATATTAGGCCAATTTTGCATATTTGGAACTTTATGTTGTGCAAACCAATCGGCGCCCAAGCTCACATGACCATAGGTTATGGGAAAAACATCACACCATACTTCCTCATGGTAATTAAATTGGGAGAAGACAACTTTTACCCTCTCGGTAACCTTGAACTCGCCCAAGTAGTATGGAACAAGTAAAGGCTCTCGCAATAACCCCAAGTAATCAACCATGGACGGAAAAATGTAGTTTCCATAGTACCTATCATTCAACACCATAAGGCAGCCCGGTATCCCACAAATAGTCACCTTTCCGGAGTGTACACTCCTTCTTGGATCTACATTGTAAGGCATACGAGTACCCCTTAGTTTTGGAGATGCATATCCTCTTCTTCTCATTGGACAACCTCCACTAGAGCTAGTATAACCATTCACACTATATCGACTTTGATAAGAAGTACTACAAGGTGGAGAATATGGATCTTCATACTCCTCACGTGTACCCTCATCATAGTTCTCATAGGCTTTGCAAACAAAAGGGTTATACCTAACACCAAATCTAGGTTCGGAGTAAGAAGTGTAAGACTCCTCACATGCCCCAACATCATCATAAGATCCATCACGAGGTCCTACGTCATCTCCAAAGTTACTATAAGCACTAGGCACTTCATTCACCTCATTTTCTCCCTTAAAACAGTAACTTTCAAATCTGCCCAAGTCTCGATCATGGCTATTTTCATAGCCTCCGCAATCTCCCTCAACTTCGTAGCCATAAAACCCTTCACTACAATCATAGTCTCCCATGTTGTAGTCACAATAATCCCCGGCTATCGAAGACATGTTCCCCTTATATCACCCTTTAAACCTACAAAATGAACAAACAAGATTAGTAGTAAAGCTCCTCACCAACACTCGTATACACTCACCTTTGTGATCCTCACAATTGGAGCGGCGAATATTGAAAGTTGCTTATACTCCGGTAGTCAATAGGATGTCAATTCTACTTGGCGGCCGGAATAGATTCTTGTTTGATCGACTCAAGACACAAAAATAAAATTCACTTACGAACTTGAAACAAAGAAGTTACTACGAGTTAAAAATGAGAAAAGCACACAAACAACGAAGACACGAAGAAACGGATTCAATAATTAATCTACAACTAAGTAGGTGATTACTAGTTGTTAATTAATTCTAGAATCAAGACATGAAACTAATGAAACAATAAGATGAAACTAAGAATCTAAAATTTTGAGCTCGAAAATATTGCGTGAACAGTAGCAGTGATGACATGGCAGTCACGTATTGGTTTCGGTCCCACACAACTTTTGTTGTCCAATTTCAAGTCTTGGCCAATTTTTTTTTTTTTTCAATTTGGACTTTGGTGGAATTTGTTTAAGGGGGGGGGGGGGGAATTCAAACAAGTCTTGGAGCCCTTTTCAATTTCAAGTTTTCAAGACTTGACTTTATTGTACTTCTCCTTAAAACATGGATCCGTAAATCATGGAAAAGTGTTGGAAAGTGGTTGAGACTTGATTGATAGGTCTTTGTTGGTTGTAGTGTCTTTCAAGACTAACAAATAATACACCTTTTTCCTTCAACTTTTTTGGATTTAGCATTCACTTTATCTTCAACAATATATGAAGGTGGTGATGAACATCAAGAACAACAACAACAACAACAAGAACTACAACAATAATCCTCAAGAACACCAACAATTTTTCACACGGCCAACTCCAATCCACAATAACAATACCTCCAACACTTGGCCAAGACAACCACAACTTCAACAAAAATGGTTTTCAATCCACCAATTAACAACAATATCACGTGGCCAAGCTTATAACAACAACAAGATGAAAACCACAAGTCCAAAACAGTTCACCACAACAAGGTCAACAATCTCACGGCTAAGACCACAAGGATAGCAACAACAATCGACTAAGTCCCCTTTGTGTTGTGTTTTCGATTTTACAAATGGTGAAAGGTGTGATGAACAACAAGAATACAACAACAACCTTTCAAGATCTACAACACCACCACAACACAAGGCCTTCAACTCGGTCAAGGCTAGAACAACAACAACATCCAATCGGCCACACTTGTTCACAACAATAATATTAACAATTCAAGCTCAAGTTTGGATCGACTCAAAGTGTTAGTGAGGAACAAAACTAACACTACAAACACACAAGACAAGTAAAATACTCCTAGACCTAGACTCAAGAACAAATCTCGGCCAAGAACACCACAAGAACACAATTTCGGCCAAGACAACAACAATGGACAGATTGCAATTTTTCTGAAATTTTCAGATTTCAACTTTTTTTTTTTTTTTTTTTTTGTAGTTTTCAAGTCTCAAGCCCAAGATTGATCTTGTTAGAACAAAATCAAAGATGGCTTTGATACCAAATGATACAAGAATTCCAAGGAACACAAGAATTGTCTCAAAACAGTCCACACACACTCCAAAAACAGTCCACTAATCTTAAGGATTTGAGGACCAAGATGGAGACCACTCTCGGATTCACTACAACAACAAGAATACGAGATAACAATGGTGTATTTGACACCCAAAACAGCCACAAAACGTGATGAACAAGATGAACAACAATAACACAAGTTTCGGATTCAACAAAGACCCCAAAACAGTCCACGATTTGCAAGAAAAATAAAGATAGATAGTGAGACATAAACTACAATAAGACCCAAGAACCCAAAGATATATTAAATCTAAAGACCCCTAGAACTTACGATAGCAACACCACACTCTTACGGTGACCACCAAGGGAATGAACTCGCCTCAAGATCTACCGTTTCCAAACAAAGATCAATATTGGCTTTTCCAAGCCCTATGCTAAAGATGACTTTTCCAAGTCCTACCACTAAGTGTGTACACTCTCAAAAGAGAGAAGATATTTCTTTCAATTCTTCATTATCAAAAATCTGATGAGAAATAAGACTAAGGGGCCTATTTATACTATATTACAAATGAAGACAAAAGACTACTTTGCCCTTAATGAGAGGGGCGGCCATGGGGTGTAAATCCACCATGTGTAATGTCCAAAATACCCTTAATTAAGGCCCAAAACCGTGAGTCCTCAACCTTAAATTCTCCAAGCAATCTTCCACATGCGAGATTGCTTTAAGTTATGCTCAAAACGGGTCCTCCATGCATGTTCTTGTTTCCTCGAGGTGACCAAGTCTTGAGTCTCTATGTGTTGGCCTCCAAAAATGTCATCAAAAGATAAGAAGGTCATTTGTCCCGTATCAATTTAACATTTCGAAAGCAATGGCAAATTTGAAGTTGCCATCTGAGGTCATTTTGACCAAATATGGGTCCCACGCCCAAATTTCTAATTTTCTAACTTTTTGACCAAAAGTTTGAAATGAGCTCGGGTAAATTGGGACCCAAACCAAAGGTGTACTTTGCCTAAAATTGATAATCTGAAGTTGCTGGTGCAATTGGAATTTGCATCAGAGAGCATTTCATTGAACTTTTCACCCTGTGGCCATTTGAGACCAGCAAAGACTTTTAAACATCAAACTGGATCTAAAAACTAAACGAACTACCTAATAACCAAACTGTCAGTCCCAACAAGTCATAAATGACTTGGGGTAGCTATGGAAAATCTCTAACAGCGAAACTAAATTGAAATATGAATAATGAGTCATTATAATATCCACTACTAAAAAGACTTTTGTCCTCGAAAGTCAAAAGATAAAAAGATCTCAAAAGCTTGAAAGGATGAGGTACTGGGCCCATATGCTGCAAGCATGACTTCCCAGATAACCTCTAAGATGAGAGAACACTTTTGAGGGATTTTTCAATAGGTATCCCTTTTTTAACCATCTCTCTTACTTCATTTCAAAATAGTCAAAACTTAACTTTAACCACCAGCTGGCCTCTAGCTGAACTGAAAAAGGTTGTTAAATGCAAACCTGAACACAACACACTGATACCATCTCGACACCCATACAAATCAATCAAATACTCATCCAAGCTAAAACCAACCCATTACATTAATCATACCATCGAGATCGAATCAAAATATAACCTTTTTTTACCAATCAACACTTGCAATCTACTCCAAACCCAGATAAAAAAAAATTACCTCAGTTCTGTTCGTGCAATCTCATCATAGAGAACTCAAGGAACTGAAGTTGGTCTACTAAAATTCCATACGACAAACATGAGAATAAGCCCATAAGGCATTATTTAGGCACACAAATAGAGATAATCAAGGAATACAATCTATACCAATGCTATAGCTAGTACGGATGGTAATCAAAATAAAGACTAGAAGATCAAGGCATAACTACTCATCATTGAATAATCCACTCCAGGATGTCCCACCAGTAGAGAATAAAACTATGTTGACTCCAACTCAAGCATACTACTCACGCTGAGTACATTATTTGAGAATCTCAGCACCAGTGCCACCAACCTAAAAATAAACCAAGTAACTCATGAAGCAATCATAGAAAAGTCCATTTATCTCCAACTCTCTAACTCCACTTTAGACAAGAATCATATCACAGAAAGAACAGAGTATCCAAGTCCACACCAAAAACAAGGGCAAACCATCATTAGGAGATGAACCCAACAAATCTAAGAGAAGAATCCAAGACATTTTGATATCAATACTAAACCTACTATCAGGCAACAAAATACCCACAAGAAAAGAATAGACCCTAAACTGGTCAAGCTCAAAAATAGGCTATATAGAAAGGGATAGCCAAAGAGCAAACCTTCTCAACATAATAGGTACGTCTAAGAATCACAAACTCTAAAATGGGCAATATAACTAAATTTCCAACTCTAGAACCACACAGAACCACAGAAGGTCAACTTACCTTCAATACACTAATTGAAGCCATAATCAATCTATCACTTCCAAAAAAGAGGGAAAGTAATCCACCTCGCCTCGCTATAGGAAAAAATCATCAAATCGGGTTATATATACTCAAGCCATCGAATAAGAATCATGAAGAAATGGAATCCTATCTAGATAACACTAGTCTATATAGCTACCCAGTGAGGATAAGTTATATTAAGTAATAATATCTAGTAATATCAATAACCTTATGTAATACCCCAGGAAATTTTTTGTTAAAATTTTATGCATAAACGTGTTGAGTTCAATCTTCTAGAATGAATTATAAATTTTCCATACGGAATGTCTTAGATTATGACCCACCATTGTGTAGAGAATCGGATAATCTTTCCAACGATATGTGGATCATCCAAAACGGACACCCGAGCGACGAGTTATGAACATTCCGATCGAACCGTGAATAGTAGTGAACAGTAAAACGTGCAGGAAAAAAAGTACTGAGGCCTGGCGTATTTTTGCTCCAACTTTAAATGATCATAACTCCTTGTACATAATGATCTGGGTGATATACTATATATCAACGGAAATCTCTGCGAGTCCTCTTTCCAATGAAATTGATTCATCCAATTTGTCTATCATAGCAAAAAATTATGGTCGATCTACTTCAGCCTATCAAAAGTGAATTTTTGGGTCAACTTCAAAAGATCATAACTCCTCGTACACAATGATATGGGTGAGATACTGTATATAAACAGAAATATATGAGAGTCCTATTTCTAATGAAATTAGTTTCATACAATTTGGATATCGGAGTAAAACGTTATGGTTGATCTACTTCAGACTATCAAAACAGTCCACCAAAGGACAGATTCGAGAATTATTTGATTTTTTAGGGGCATTTTGGTCATTCCCCCTCACCCAAAATCCATCCAAACCCTATATTAAGGCCTATTAGAAGTATTATATGTTATATTTCATCAAATTCCCTCAAAAAGAAAACCCTAAGCTCCTACATCCAACTTCAAGAACCTCCAAAGTTCACCATTAATTCTGTAAATTTATTCAAGATTCCAAGTTCCTAGTTCAAGAACTCTAAGAACTATCATTCAAAGGCACGATTAACATCTCAAAAATGAGTATCGATCTAAATTTCATCATTCAAGGTATGTGGGGTTTTTCAACAAGAACTCTCTTTCGTTCTTGTGCCCAAAAGTAATTTTCCTTACAAAGGCATGATTTTTATTTGATTTTTTTATGAATTTGAAGCATGAACCCATATCATATGATGATTATTATGAAATCTTGATGTTTATGATTTTGAAAGATGAATTTACATGTGTGGTAATATAAAGCATGAATCTTGAACGATATTTATCATGATTTTGATATTTGGATCGCAACCCCATTTGAAATTGTGTTTTTGAGAAAATGTGTGTTATATGCACATTGATGTTGAATATTTGAGATGTTTTGAATGATTTGACCTTTTGGTCGTGAATGAGTTATTTTGAACTCGACTGTGAAAGAAATCCATGTTTTTATTGATTATGATAAAGGGGTAGCAAATTGGCTCCCGATGAAAATTGTTGAAGTGTTTATTGTGGATTTTCTTTAATGTGAGCCTGAGGCTGATTTAAATTTCTGAGCTAAGTCTGGGAGTAATATTTAGCACCGAGTGGGAGGTATAAAGTGACCTTACTTTCCCAGAACTATGTGCCCCCGTAGGATGTGAGCCTGAGGCTGATTTATATAGTGATCACTAGTGTTTTTGAATTGATACTGGAAGTCCTACTCCGATGGCAAGGATAGGACGTCTCTCCCCAACATGGTTTGTACTTTGGACGCCATGTGGCTCACATGGTTTATGTCGGTTATAGGATCTCCCAATATGTGTGTGTGTACTCTTCTATCTGAGATGAAAACATATTTGCTTAAAAGGCTGAGTTTGAGAAAGTCATTATTCTTAAAAGATTTAAGGAATATACTCTAATGAGAATTGACATGAGATTTGATTGTTTGGATGATTTGAAATTGAGATGAAAGTGAATTGAGAACGTCTTGTAATGACTCACTTATTTTACTTTACATGTATTATTCATCCATGATTTTGATGATTTAATTCGAGCTAAGTGAGTTATCTATATCAGCATGCATAATTTTATAAACTGTGATGATAGTAAGATATTATTTTATATATGTATTGCAGCCCCATATGCTCGGTATCTTTCCATGGTACTGACCCACATATTCGTATGTGGGCTACATTTTCTTGGAATGTAGGTACAAGGTATAGTTTCACCTTCGAATCAAGTCAGTTCGTGGTATCCAGTCAGCAGGTGATGAGTCTTTTTGATTCAAGGGCTTGGGTTAGTTATGCAGAGTTTATAGTGTTGTATTTTCTTTATTCAGTCGTATTGAGTTGGGGAAGTCGGGAGTCATGACCCGGCTACCTACAGTCAGTATTAGTAGAGGCTTCATAGACAGTCAGTAGAAGTTGATATATTTTGTTTCAATTCTGGTTGTAAAGGTAGAATTATAATCCTGTAAAATTCCATTTTTGTATCGATCAGATTCAGAAAAGAGTTAATTTTTGCTGATTTGTATGGATTTGTATTTTTATTCAGTTGCTTATGAGTTATGCCAGTAGAAGGGTTAGCTTGGAGTCACTTGTGACCCTAAGCACCGTGTGACATCTCGGGACCCGATTTTGGGGCGTTACAAACTTGGTATCAGAGCATAGAGTTCAAGTGTCCTAGGGTGTCTATGAAGTCATATCTAGTAGATTCTTGTGGAATGGTACGGAGACATCTGTACTTTTCTTTGAGAGGCTACAGGGCATTTAGGAAATATTTCCCTTTTTTTAAGTCTAAGATCGTTCTATAAAAAGGTTCTCCAAGAAGCTTATATAGATTCTCATCTTACTCTATTCTGGCCAACTCTGCCTCATTTTCAAGGTATCAAAAATAGTTAATTTTAATTCTCCGTAGATAGTTATGGGATTTTAAGAGATCTAGAAAGTATCCTATCAGTGCTTTTGAGTTCCAAAGATTGAAGTACTTTATTCATGTTCATAAAAGTCGTGAACTAAGCCTAGGTTAGGTGTGCTTTCAGATTCCTCCTCAGAATCTACAATGTTAATCTATACTTCTCCCTCTATGTATTATTTTTGAGATAACATGATTCGCAAACTCCAGTTCTTCCCCAGGTAATGCTTCTATATTTTCTAGAAGAAATTTCAAAAGTTACACAAAGGGCTTGAGAGGAGCTCTCTAGTGTGTTAAGTTCCTTAAGTTGAAAGTTATGCCCTCATTCTTATGAGTTATTTAATTAAGACAGAGTAAGGTGTATTCTTAGATCGTTGAATTTTGTGTGTCAAGTTTTTATCTCTTGTATTATGTAATCTTGTTATCATTATGTTTATGAAAAATCAAAGTCTAGTGAAGCCGTGTGGGGGTCTTTTGATTCACTAGCATAGCTTCTTTGTTATTCATCTCATTTTCTTGTTCAAAATACAAACCAAAGTCTAGTGAAGCCGTGTGGGTCCTATTTTGATTCACTAGCATAGTTACTTTGTTATTCATATAACTTTCTTGATCAAAACACAAAACCAAAGTCTAGTGAAGCCGTGTGAGGCCTATTTCGATTCACTAGAAACTTGTAGTTCATCTTGTTCCTTGTGCTGGCTGAAAATGTAGGATGTGGAGGTGTAGTAGTAAAAAGGATGGTAAGTGTGATTTGTTGAGCATAAGTATAGTGAAATCCCTTTTTGCATGCAATTGGGTTAATAGGAAGTGATATAGTTTGTTCGAGGTATGAAATGGGTGTTGACGGTATTTGTATGACAGAAAGTATAGGTTAGTGATAGAAGTACTCAGTGGGTAAGTGTTGTTAATCTAGGCGCTCTCCAGATTGCAAGAGGAAGTTAAGTTAAGACGTAGAGAGCTATGAACTATGTTAAGTTGTGTATGAAGGATAGATAGTAGTAACGGGTGAAAGAAGGATGTGTTAATGGATTGTGAATAAGATAGGCTATATGATTAGGACCAATTATTATTGTTATAAAGTTTAAGTGGGCTAGTGTTCATGGATGTGTTGTTTTATAATCTTCACGTGGGAGTTATGCGTGAGATGGAGTTGTAAATTATGTGAAGTGTGAGACCTTAAGTTTGAACGATTGGTGATCATGAAGCCGAATGTGACGGTTTCCAGATTAATGGTATTAGTTGCCGGAATTGACCTAATAGGCTTGAACAGTGTACACAAGAGTTAAGTGTAGTTGACTTGTAATTAAGTTTAATATTATATTATGATGAGAAAGTTCACCCAAGATATTATGGGACTGCTTTAATTTCGAGGATTAGTGTATGTGGTGTAGTGAGTCATTCCATGGGATTGTTAGATGGATAAATACTAGTTAGATGATGGATGTTGTTTTGATGGCTAAGTTAAGGCGAGGCGTATGATTGGAAATGTTGAGCCTCTTAAGTGTGATTTTGACTCTTATGGGTTAGAAACATAAGTTCATAGGCATGGTATTAGAGGGAGAAGACAGAAGTAGCATGGTCTATCAAAAGGGTAGAAAGTATTCAAGTTGAGCTAATAGAAATAAGAGTTGAAACACTAGATGGTGTACATTCCGGCGATAGAGATGTTTGTGGAGATTCGAAATTAGTAAGCATTTGAGAATTTGAGTGGTGTCTTAAAGCTAAAGGGGAGATGATAGAACAAGTAGTCAAGTCAAGCTTTTACATTTTAGTAGAAGTACCAGTAAGTTGTAAATTTGCTGTGAGAAAGATCGGTGCTTGACCCAATGTTATTTCAGTATTTTCAGTTGTCCCAAAACCTACTCGTGCTTTACATTTCAGTTCCATGATCTTAATTCATGTTCATACACGTGATGGAGAATTACATACTCTTCTAGTTTCCAAAAATGAGAAATTCCAGTTCTTCTAGCAGTTGGAATCACATTCCATAAGTTATGAGCTCTAAATTCAGGGCATGTCGCCCATGACTCATATACTCAAGTTTTATAGTATGTTCAGTTCCAATACTCAGGAAATACTCTTATTGATCAGTGAGATTCAGTTTCCGTTATGGGTGTCTTCAGTTTTGATACCTTAATGAACCCATTGTATTTGATATTTTATTCCTAAGGCCTCAATAGAGAGAGTCAAGTTATTTACATTATCCCTTCATGTTTCAGGTCTTCATGTATTAAAATTTTATGACCTTTTCATTAAGTCAAGCTAATGGTGTTGAGAAGTTGTCTAGAAGGGAGAGAAGATACTTCCTGATCTATGATAGATGGTGGTGTGCTCACGGTGGTGAAGTGAAGTTAGATTAAGGCTAAGTCCTTGATACATGTCGTGGTTAGTTGAAGTTTTAAATGTTTATTTGGAAAGATTGTTGTGCATTGGTTTTATGCACTTCTATGAGGTTGTAGGAATAGTAATACAGAGTTTTTGTGTATAGTTCAATTGTTTGAGAAAATGTTATGTGTGCCATTTAAAGAATTGACCAGTATGTGTGAATGATGTAGTTGATGGAATCTTAGAGAAAGCGAGGAATATGCTTTATGAGTGTTCGTTTAGAGGTGCATGTGCGAAGTGTGTATGTGGTTATGAGTATAGGCTTGAATGTTATGGTTGTATATCTAAAAGAATGCACCACAAGTTAGCAGATCCCTAGTATAAGATTGTATGTGGTTGTTGGAGTAGCAATAAGAGTTATGTTTTAAGTGAGGAGTTGTGAGGCTCAGTGTGTATTGAGGTTCATGATATAGATTAATATTATAGTGTTATGTGGCGTATCTTATGAGTACTTGGAGTTAGGCTTGAACATAGTCGAGGGAGTAGTTGAGAAGTGTTGCTAAGTTTGGAAGCAAGGAGTTATGTTTCCCAAGACCTAGAAATTCCTATCTTAATTTATGCCATATGGGTCCTTGTTCCCATACGATAGGATTGTATCAAATTATGGCTCATTTTCTCCCCGAACAATGTCATTTGAATCTTTTGGAGGGAGTGTTGAGGGACGTTTTATTTGGGCGCAAGTGGTCCTTCTTTTGATGAGATCCCCTTCGAGACCTTTGATTCTCAGTCTCTGAATAAACCAAAGATATCGATTCCTTAAAATCAGTCTCCTTTGTTTAAGATCCAACTATGTGACCATTCTCATTATGAATCGCATGTTCTATGAAGTATTCGAAAGTTTGGAGTGAAGTAAGTGGATTGATTTCGTTATCCCAGCCTTTTGTCCTCATTTCCATGGTATTCTGTACTTATTCATCGACATTCGAGGATGAATGTTTCCAAGGGGGAGATTCTGTAATACCCCGGGAAATTTTTCGTTGAAATTTTGTGCGTAAACGTGTTGGGTTCTATCTTTTAGAATGAATTATAAATTTTCCATGTGGAATGCCTTAGATTATGACCCACCATTGTGAAGAGTATCGGATAATCTTTCCAACGATATGTGGATCATCCAAACGGACACCCGAGCAACGAGTTATGAACATTCCGATCGAACCATGAATAGTAGTGAACAGTAAAACGTGCAGGAAAAAAAGTACTGAGGCCTGGCGTATTTTTGCTCCAAATTTAAACAATTATAACTCCTTGTACATAATAATTTGGGTGATCTACTATATATCAACGAAAATCTCTGCGAGTCCTCTTTCCGCTGAAATTGGTTTCATCCAATTTGTCTATCGGAGCAAAAAGTTATGGTCGATCTACTTCAGCCTATCAAAAGTGAATTTTTGGGTCAACTTCAAACGATCATAACTCCTCGTACACAATGATATGGGTGAGATACTATATATCAATGAAAATATATAAGAGTCCTCTTTCTAATAAAATTGGTTTCATCCAATTTGGATATCGAAGTAAAACGTTATGGTTGATCTACTTCAGACTATCACAACAGTCCATCAAAGGACAGATTCGATAATTATTTGATTCTTTAGGGGCGTTTGGTCATTCCCCCTCACCCAAAATCCGTCCAAACCCTATATTAAAGCCTATTAGAAGCATTATATGTTATATTTCATCAAATTCCCTCAAAAAGAAAATCCTAAGCTCCTACATCCAACTTCAAGAACCTCCAAAGTTCACCATTAATTCTGCAAATTTATTCAAGATTCCAAGTTCCTAGTTCAAGAACTCTAAGAACCATCATTCAAAGGCACGATTAACATCTCAAAAATAAGTATCGATCTAAATTTCATCATTCAAGGTATGTGAGATTTTCAACAAGAACTCTCTTTCGTTCTTGTGCACAAAAGTAATTTTCCTTACAAAGGCATGATTTTTATTTGATTTTTTTATGAATTTGAAGCATGAACCCATATCTTATGATGATTATTATGAAATCTTGATGTTTATGATTTTGAAAGATGAATTTACATGTGTGGTGATATAATGCATGAATCTTGAACGATATTTATCATGATTTTGATATTTGGGTCGCAACCCCATTTGAAATTGTGTTTTTGAGAAAATGTGTGTTATATGCACATTGATGTTGAATATTTGAGATGTTTTGAATGATTTGACCTTTTGGTCGTGAATGAGTTATTTTGAACTCGACTGTGAAAGAAGTCCATATTTTTATTGATTATGATAAAGGGGTAGCAAATTGGCTCCCGATGAAAATTGTTGAAGTGTTTATTGTGGATTTTCTTTAATGTGAGCCTGAGGCTGATTTAAATTTCTGAGCTAAGTCCGGGAGTAATCTTTAGCACCGAGTGGGAGGTATAAAGTGACCTTACTTCCCTAGAACTACGTGCCCCCGTAGGATGTGAGCTTGAGGCTGATTTATATAGTGATCACTAGTATTTTTGAATTGATACTGAAAGTCCTACTCCGATGGCAAGGATAGGACGGCTCTCCCCAACTTGGGTTGTATGTTGGATTCCATATGGCTCACATGGTTTATGTCGATTATAGGATCTCCCAATGTGTGTGTGTGTACTTTTCTATCTGAGATGAAAACATATTTCCTTAAAAGGCTGAGTTTGAGAAAGTCATTATTCTTAAAAGATTTAAGGAATATATTCTAATGAGAATTGACATGATATTTGATTGTTTTGATGATTTGAAATTGAGATAAAAGTGAATTGAGAACGTATTGTAATGACTCACTTATTTTAATTTACATGAATTATTCATCCATGATTTTGATGATTTAATTCGAGCTAAGTGAGTCATCTATATTAGCATGCATAATTTTATAAACTGTGATGATAGTAAGATATTATTTTATATTGCACCCCCATATGCTCGGTATCTTTCCATGGTACTGACCCATATATTTGTATGTGGGCTATATTTTCTCGGAATGTAGGTACAAGGTATAGTTGCACCTTTGGATCCAGTCAGTTCGTGGTATCCAGTCAGCAGGTGATGATTCCTTTTGATTCAAGGGCTTGGGTTAGTTATGCAGAGTTTATAGTGTTGTATTTTCTTTATTCAGTCGTATTGAGTTGGGGTAGTCGGGAGTCATGACCCGTCTACCTACAGTCAGTACTAGTAGAGGCTTCATAGACAGTCAGTAGAAGTTGATGTATTTTGTTTCAATTCTGGTTGTAAAGACAGAATTGTAATCCTGTAAAATTCCATTTTTGTATCGATCAGATTCACAAAAGAGTTAACTTCTGCTGATTTGTATGGATTTGTATTTTTATTTAGTTGCTTATGAGTTATGCCAGTAGAAGGGTTAGCATGGGGTCACTTGTGACCCTAAGCACCTTGTGACATCTCGGGACCCGATTTTGGGGCGTTACACCTTAAGCAGTGATAGCAATAGCAACATCAACATCAATATAATGAATAGGTGATACCAAAATGAACATCAATATCATGTACCACTCAAGGCCCATAATAAGGCCAATGTGCTGAGATAAATAGGACTCGAACCCAAATACTACACCCATAGAGAGCAAATATCAATACAGATGTACCTCATCCACTATTAAAAGAAATAAGCCATGAAGTAGTCATAAAATCATGGATTTAATAACAAGGGACACATTAACTAATATGAACTCATCAAGGCATATAATCATCAATAGGTACAAAGACCCCTATACATATAATAAAAAGGTAAATACAGGGAAATAAAATCATAACTATCATGGTGAAACCCGCAATCACATGCCTGAAGGGTCTAAGGGAGAGTAAATATGAACAGGTCCAAACTCGAATCGATTGAGTAAATAGCCAACTAAACGTTAGTGCACTATCTCTATCTAAAGGTGCCATAATCACCATGAGGCTGATCTGGATTAGCTAAATGACTAAAATCCAATTTTGAAGATGTTTTCTAGACCAGTAACTGATCTAGCCAAAACCAAAACAAGATCTTGGAATACTTTGAGATACTACACCTCATAATCCAAAATAGCCGCCATGGTCTAATGACCCATACCAAAAACTTTGTAAGGTCTGAAAGGGTCTCTTCTCGCTATGATCATCATGCATAATCTGAGAACCACTCATAGTCTGGAATACTACCATCGTAGAGAGGATAGGTTGTAAGTGAAGCTAACTTCCACCGTAAGGATCCTCACTCCCAGATGAAATACCAATAGCACAATATCAAGGACATGGTTTCTTACCACCATCCCTATAAATTTCAATACATACTCACTCTATAACCCTTGCATAACTAATAGTCTGGGAGGGAGGGATCAGCTGCTATCAAATTCGCCAATGCTAAATAGATTGATAGTGCTAGTCCTCTAATAACTTCATGCACCATAACCTTCTCAGAAGGATATAGCATAGAAAAATGCCTGACCTACTCGAGAAATCCAATCTCGTGCTCAGGATCTAATAGACAATTCTAATGAACACCAACCAATCTAACTTTGACATGAGAACTTACTCAATGAACCTAATATCATCCCTAAATATGAGGGATGTGCAACATACTTGGGACCACTAATGCTGAACCTCGAAGGGATAAAGTAGTCATGAGCCGTACTGGAGCATAAGATGGCCTCAAATCCTTTTCCTGGCGTTGAAGATCTTTAATATCCATCTCTAACTCTCTTGTCCGATGTTGCGTTGAAGCTCTAAAAACAAGTATCGAAGTCTCATTTGCATCTATCGACCATCTCGCATTGCCTATTTGGGGATAGAGTAGAGTCAAAGAATGTATTTAAGGTTCATAGCAATGCAGACACAAGACAAGGAGTCAAGAAATGAGTTTCCTAAGAATGTCCCTATAGCCTCCTGAAGATATGTTATGAATGTCTCTGCACCTATCTGCAGGACTCTACTAAACACTTGGCTCTTATACTAACACACTGCTGAACCTAGGCTCTGATACCAATTTGTCATGACCCAATTTCTCAGGTCATGATGGCATCTACCATAACCCACCAACAGGCAAGCCAAACCCATAGTCTAGAATGGCTAGTAATGGACAACCCAAGTAGATAAAGAAAGGGATGCAAAAAAAGATAAAATAAGAGATCAAATACATTATATAGTCCCAAAACTTGGTGGTGTTAGTACAGGAGCATCTACACAACAAGATTTCAAAGTGACGTACAAATGAATACACTGAAATAACCTATCTTTGAATACAACATAGAGACTAGTCCAATACATAAGAGAGAGAAAAGTAATACTCCAAACATCAGGAGCTCAATCTAAGTCTCTGGACCATAGCTAGTACACATGATGCACACATCAACAGCGATAACCCATACTAGGATCTGTAAGATACAAAAGTTTAGTATGAGTACCAAACACGTGGTACTCAATAGGCAACTGTCAACTGAGCTCCAAAGATAAATCAAAAATATATAACATATAAAGATAATAGAAAACTACACCTAAATATCTAGCAACCATATAAGATAGCCACTGAGATAATAGGGATACACTATCCTATTCTTGTCTAAGAGACTAACATATCAAGGGTAAGGGAGTAGAAAGAATGCAATATCTTATTCCAGCAATACTTAAGAGTCTCATCACTATATCGTATATCACTGGCCAATATGTAACTAAGAGAAGAAAGAAGATACATATAAGTATACAAGGACAAGGAATAAGTATATAATCCAAGTAAATAAAGAAAATGAGAGATATATGGTAATACCATAGCTACATATAGTTAAATATATATAAATATATATATGTATATATATACAAGTATATAACCAAGATCTACTCATAGTACAACCTAGATCATCAGACTAGCTATTTAAGACCTCATAACCATAGTAGAAGGTAGTGCTAGAATACTCAGGTTTTCTAACCCATAAGCCTAATCATGAATTTATCAGGCATAACAATGAAACCTAAAGATAGAAGAGATAGAATTATACCTCAAATCTCGATACCGAATCAATAACAGGTCTATCACAAACTAACCATAACCAAAAACATAATAATAAATATAAAAATATCAATAACAGTGCGAGTAACCAACTAGCTTAGACAACTAAATATATAACCGAGCCTATCACGTACCCCCACCACCCTAGGCTCATAAGGTTCAATCAATATACAATACACCACAAGGCAAAGTCATCACCCATACCAATATTGCCACCCCTCCATATGCACTGATAGATATAGGCACATACTGGTGATAGCCAATTTACATACAAGGATGAATGCAACGTATATATAATCAATATCACAATCTCATTATCATAACCATCCTTATCACAACCATCATCATCATAATCAAGAATCGGAATCTAATCGGTGATAAATATCATCAAGACTCAAAATTAAACCGCTCATAAATATCATCAAGACTTGATATTAAACCGGACATAAATATCATCAATACCCTCAGTATCGTCAATCATCATAAATATCTTTAATACATATATATATAACATCAATATTAAAGTCTGACATCGATTATACCCAAAAGTTATATCATCAATCCAGCATCTTCCTTCATCCTATTTTGGAGAGATATGTATCTGGATATGATAGGTGCATAGACTTAAGTCATGGCTAAAAGAATGTAAATTTGTAATTATGTTGTCTGGAGTGAAATTTGTGATTAAATTATTATAAAAATGTAGAATAGGTCAGAATTTCTCAAGACAGGAGTAATTAATAATATTAAATCATAGAATGGGATTTGTCTCGATCACTTCTTTTAAAATACCATTATTAATCTCTTTTACATATAAGTTATTCATTAATACAGGCAATTATTATTATGAAAAAATCTATTTTAAGGTAGAAAGTGGGTTTTAACTTTCATTTAGTTACAATAATAATAAGATCATAATATAATTAGAATCATATCAATCATCGATGTGGCAATCATGAATGTACCAAATCTATGCATGCCATCACCGGTATTTTAACAATGGAACCATAATTATTAATATATTAATAAACCATAATTATATCCTTTACAAGGATAAATATTTCCCTGATGGTCAACTCATATCACAACAAGGCCTTGGGAAAAATAATGTGTTTGGAACAATTATAACATTATAATAACGGCCTTTGGCCCACATATATATCTAGAACCCATATCTATAATCATTTTTATAAATCATCTCATTTTAAATAAGCCATAGTGTATTTATGAGGCATAACATATCGATAAGAATCTCATGTCTATAGGCCATATATCATAATATGAGAAAAACCATCACCGTTCATAAAGTCACAAAGCAACATTATACTAAAGGTCCAATAGTCTAAACCAAGCCTAAAATTCGCAACTATGTCCACAAGAGCTAACAAAAGTCTTAAATTAAGGTAGGCCGAAAGAACCCACATCTAATCCTTAATTTCCATATTTAGGTAATTTATACCCCAATCTAGGCTAAGGTATCTAGTATAACTTATAGATGTCAAGTAAACCATAACCAATCCTAAGATAGGAATTTTACCTAGAAATATGGCCATTTAAATCAACTCCACCTAAATTAAGGTTTCAAGATCACCACAATAGCATAAATAAGGTTAAATATACTAACCATGCTTCTAATGCTAAAACGACATCCCAAACTTACTATTATATCATATTCATTCTATGAATTAGTTTAATTTAGGAAGGAGGCAATGGGATTCAAACAAAGATAAAGCATTCAACTTACAGGTCAAACTCTCATCTAATCCCCAAACATCAATATTCAAAACCAACTCATTGTACCCATAATAAAACTTAACATTCATATTCATACGTAATATATAACACGCATCATCTTACGGAGAAGAATAGACAAAAACATACCTCAAGGCCAAATCAAAAATCCTTACATTATTCACCAAATGTCTATCTTCACTTCATAATACTAAAATGCCAAACACTATCAAAATTTTAATCTACTCATCAATACAAGAATAATGATACCCATATTGCACCATTGTACTTCAGGTTCAAAAATGACACCCAAAACCTTAAGTATGTCCCACTTATGGAAATCATATTTCTGAGGTCAACTGAATGTTCATACATGATAAAGGAATCATAACCCTTAAGAATGGGTGAAAATCAAGCTAATTTTAGGATAAAATCAATTCCTTAAGATATTTGGGGTTTTGGGTCATGAACTAAGAAATTCATCAAGAAAGGGATGATATCTTACCTTAAATCTAAAGTTATTCATGATAATAAATGTTAATCAAGATGCCAAGTCACCCACAAGTCTTAAATTTGAGTTTCCATACCCTTTAGGGTTTTTTCTTTCATGAGAGTGGTTGAGAAAGGGCCAAAACATGGTATAAGGGGCCTTTTTATACCCATACTAGGTAATCAAATATTGTAATCACAATATGCAAACCACAATCACACTATAGTGTCAAAACTAGATGTTTCAATCGTAAAAAAACCTTGTGCAATTGTAATACCCCTCTCTGCACACTGAGGCATGGTCACAAGCCTAGGAGGTACGATTACTATAGCACCAAACCTCAGCTGAAAGATGAAACTTGGAATTTCCAATTTACCACTAAGGCCTCGAGACTTATTATGAATTTGATATATGCAAATGAGCTTTGTAACCATAATAAATTTGATGTTCTAGATGTAATGGCAAATTTTAATATTCCATCCGAGGTTGTTTCAACCAAAGGTGGGTCCCACACCCAAATTTCTAATTTTCTCACTTTCTAACCAATAGGTCAAAATGAGCTTGGGTGCATCGGGACCCAAACCAAAGGTCTACCTAGCCTTGAATTGATATTTCGGAGCTGTTGGAGCAATTGGAATTTGTATCCAAGATTGTTTCGCTGAATTTTTTGTCCGATGGCCATTTAGATCCAACGAAGATTTCTAAATAGAGAACTAGATATAAAAACCAAACTAACTGCCCAGTAACCAAACTGTCAGTCCCATTAAGTTATAAATGGCTTAGGGTAGCTATGAAAAATCTCTAATAGTAAA
This sequence comes from Capsicum pubescens, assembly GCA_030864215.1. Lineage (NCBI taxonomy): Eukaryota > Viridiplantae > Streptophyta > Magnoliopsida > Solanales > Solanaceae > Capsicum > Capsicum pubescens. The sequence continues at coordinate 180,612,177 of CM061546.1, read as the reverse complement.
AATAAGTAGAACTATGAAAAATGACCTAGAGGGTCATTACACTATTTTGGAGGTTGAGTATGATATGTGTGGTAGTTATCCTAGCTTTTTGTTGATTCAGGTATTTTTGTTGCCTTTAGTTTGAGGAAAAACTAGATTCTTAGTGGTGGATGATGTAATGATCTAATTTTTTGGTGATTTATGTGAATTATTCATTTTTGTGTAATTTAACCATTTTACCCTTCCACGTGGTTGTATTGTGGTATTTATAGCATGTGGGGATCATTGTCACAATTCCTAATGTATTTTAGTGTGATTTGTGCAAGATTACAGTTTTTGATTATTATAAAGGCTTTTAGTTGACTTCAATCAATATTTATTGATCCTTGTATTGAATGGCAAAACTGAATACACCCATAGATTTGGAATATTTATTTTAGGTTGGTAACATGGTTGGTGTGATTTTATGGATTTTATATCTCATTTTGACCCCCAATTAAAATGTTGTTAAATTGGGTTTCAATGATCAATTTTGTGAAAACAACATCTTTCAAAACTATGATATATCTATTGAGTCTAGATCATTGAATTTGATAGGGTAGCATACTTCATTTGCATTCTTATGATCTTGGATGAATCCCGAGGGGCCCTGGAGACTTAGAATTTTCCAAGTCTCCACAGCTGGTGCACCACTCCGCTGCTGCAGCTGCTAATACGCCATTTTGGAAACTTTAGTAGTTGACTCTAAAGCTCCACTTGGATACTTTAGCGCCGACCCTAACTGGGCAAAGATTCTTTAGTGATCTCCTGTACGCTTTAGCAGTAGGCGCTAAAGTAGCCCTTGTCCTCTTTGGAGGACCGGTGCGTATTGTAGATACCACTAAAGTGGTACTTGACCGCTTTAACGGTGACCGCTAAAGGGGTATTTTGAACGTTGTAGTGACATCTGGTACCATACATATAATCCTTTTCTTTATTCTTCCATAATTTTTGAGACTTGGAGCTTGGGGTTTCAAGGTTTTGGGCTATTTCTTCCATTTTTAAGCTTGGTTAAGCTCTAAATACATATTTCAATTATATTTCTTTAATTATTATTATTTACACCTTGTTAATGCTTGAATTTGAAAGTGTTATTTGGGGATTCTGTCCCAGAGAGCCTAAATTGGTGCTTTCTCGATATGAACCCCAATGTAAACCCATTTTACTTGGGTTTTCTTCTATGAGTTCCTTTAATCATGGGAAACATATTTGTGGACAAAATTTCAATTCTACCCTTCATTATTGAAAACTCATTTTGAGGGTCTGTCTTGACCCTAACTTTGAAATGGGCAATATGGTTATCGTTGGCTATATTTTAACGCGTATATTCTATATTTGTGTGTTTTGATTGATTTTGGGTCCATTCGTAAGGTGAAAGCTCAATGTGGAAGGTTTTTTTGTGCCAATTTTGGCATTTGAGGTTAGTCATGGCTTAACTTTCTTCCGACTGGATTGGGTAGTTAATCTTAGTAAAAAATCATGTTATGGGTGTTGGAACCAATCATGAAATGGTTTTACTATTGTATTGTGCTCACATGGGGGCCTACGTTGTTGCTATTCAATGGATTTTTTTGATATTGTTGTTGGCCTCAAGTATGTATATTTTATTGTATCTTTTCTTGTGAAAACGGCCTAAATTTGATTTATGTGGTATCATTGGCATATTTTTATGTATTTTACTCTATTGGCATATGGATTACATTAGATTCATGGATGGTTGGCATATTGAGTCGATTGTGGCTCTCATGGTTGGTATATTGGTTGAACTTTGAAACTCTCATTCTGGTTGGTTATGAGCATTACATCCTCATATCATATACATTCATGAAACATTAGTAACACCGGGGAAATACTTGAAACACTGGCTTTTTCTGATAAAAATATGACATCTTTAAAACCTTTCTATCGATGTATGTGTCGAAGAGGAATTATGGATATTGGTATTGAATATTGGATTGTATATGGGTTGTGAACCTACCATGGGTCCTACCTAGAAGCACAATTAGATATGTGTATATATAGGTTATGTGTCAACCTCGAGCATCACATCATTGTCACTTCATCATTATCATCATCATCATCTTTATTGCATTTCACACATATTGTGCTCATTCTTTGTTGTATTATTGTTCTGGTTGTGATATCTGCCTATTTTTACTCTTTTCTTATACTTGAAATTATTATACATGTATATTTTTGTTTATTTTTTGTATTTATGTATGGTATACGTGCATATTGTATAATTGTTATTAGAGATTGTGTGGTCTAACATTTGGGACATCTTTTGATTACAGGTGACGTTCCCATTGTGTGTGTTTTTTATGCTTTATTTTCTACATTGCTCAGTCGGCCAATGATACCTACTAAGTACAAGTGGACCTGTACTCACTCCTACAATGCCCTTTTAGTACAAATCCAGGTATGAGTACACCACACAATAACTGATTCAGGCGGTATCTGGAGTATATTTAGGTAGCGGATGATCTATGCTTTCGAAGTTGATCTTCTAACTTTATTTATCTTTTTCATGTCTTGTTTTTATTAAGAGATAGATTATAATTCTTCTGATATATTATTAAATCTTTGATATTTGAGATGCATTTAGCAGTTCTTACAATGTGATACAACGTTTTGGGATATTGTTTGGTATCTTTGATTTTGTATATCCGTTATTATCATATTTGTATGGTTTGTCTTCGCTCGAGAAGCCTTTCCTTGAGTTTTGGTATTGATTTCTCATTTCATATATGTTTGGCTGATAGGTTTACTTGTAAAGTCTTGTCACGATAAGTGCCATCATGACACTTGATTTTTGGTTGGTGACACCACCAGAAAGAATACAACCAAATATATATATATATATATATATATATATATATATATATATATATACAAGCAACAACATCATATAAGGCCCCTACATGGGTCACACATAGAAAATAATATCTCAAAACACTAATACAACAACATAGGGGCCCACACGAGTACATAACACTAATAACACCATTTTTATGATTAATACCCATACCCATAGCATGCTTTATATTAGTATTAACTACCTAGCCCACTCTAAAGAAAGTTAAGCCATAACCTATCTCAAACATAGAAAACTAATCCAAACAACCCTTAAAATGGAACCTTCCCTTCCTAAAAAGCCTCAAAACCAACTAAACCATAAAAATATAGAATCTATGCATTAAAAAGAAGTCAATGACACCTATATTGCATATTTTTAAGTCGGGGTCAAAACAACCCCTAAAATGGGGTCTCAAAAAGGAAGGGTAAAATCAAAATTTTCACTAATAATACATTAACTATGATTCAAGGATGCCATAGAAGAAACACAAAGTGAAAATAGCTTTTAAATGATTTTTAAACTTTAAGAAAACCATTCATGTTTTAATGAGATTTAGATAACAGGAATCAAAGTAAAATAATTAAAATAGGGATTTGGAGCTTACCAATGCTTGAAAGTGGAAGAAATCGCCCAAAAACATTTAAAACCGAAGCTCCAAGTCCAAAAAATGGTAGAAAATTTCTTTTTATGTAGATGCCCAGCTGTGATTGCTTAAGCGACTAGTCCATAACAGTTGTCCTTTGCTTAAGCAGCCTCTTAGTTGCTTAAGAGACTATAGGATCACTTAAGTGATTGCATCAGCTAATACTGCACTAGATAAAGACTTCGAAAATTCCAAGTATCCATTGATCCCTCAGATTCATTTAGAATCCTAAGAAGGCAAACAAACTATGCTACCCTATCAAATTTGACACTCCAAACTCAATGGCGACAATAGATTTTCAAAAAAGGTTATTTTCATAGAATTGACCCTCGAGACCCAATTTTATAATTTCTCAAACCAAGGGTTGAAATGAGATATGAAAGCTATAAAATCACACCAGCCTAGATACCAACACAAAATCAATGTTCCAGATCTGTTGATGTAGTCTGTTTTGTCATTTGTCTCACAAAATAATAAATGTTAACTAAAGTAAACTATAAAGCCTTTTAAACATCCAAAAACCACAAACTTGCACAAAACACACTGCAAAGCCTTAGAAACCATGCAAATCATCCCCACGCCCTAGAAACATCACATAGAAACCACGGAGAGGGGTAAAATTGTTAACTCACATATAAATGAATAATTCACAAATTCAATCCCTTACAATATAGTTCGAACTTCATTTGGTTGTTCATACTTTAGTTTAAACATGTTGAAGTTCATTGAATACAGATTTTATTTAACCAAAAATTTAACATTATTGTCTAAATAGAGAGGGTATTGTATGGAGGAGATTAACCTAGTTGTCATTAGCATCTGAACCATAATATCACCAAAAATGGCCAATTAGGTCACTGGACAGTCTACTCTAACCAAATCATATGAAAATTTCTATCCCTTATCTCAAAATACCTTTATTGCACCTATAAGTTTTCCTATCAATTCATCATTGATTAGTGATCCTACAACAAAGTAGGATCAATATGTCTATATATTAAATCCCTCAACCATTAATAATTCTAAAGTTCATAATAAACCTTTTGTCCAACCCATTCTTATAAAATAGATTAATTACATTAATGGCATCCTCGAGTTATGTGGACTGGGGAGTAGTCATTGGGAAGTTTTTGTATGGTTGTCCGGACTTGGATGACCTTCACATACAAATTCCTAAATAACTCAATGTACATGGAGATTGTAAGATTGGTTTTTAGAGGAATTGTATATTCTCATGAAATTTGACTTATTGAAGACTTTGTGAATGTGATGCAAAAATTATGTACTACATTACTGATACGGATGGTTACTCCTATCAAATATGGCCCCTAATACATGATGATAATATCAATACGGAGGAGGAAACAACCCAAGCCATGGCATGGATCTCTTTTCCTGATCTTAAGCCTACTTTATTCATGAAAGAGTCCTTATTTTCATTGGCATCGACTATAGGTAAGCTAATTCACTTGGATTTGGCTACGGTTAACAAAGCAAGACCTAGTTGTACTAGGGTTAAGGTATAGGTGGATTTTCTTGCAGATCTTCCTAAATGTGTTAAGATGGAAGTTGTCAATTCTAATACAAAGGAATCTCAAATTGAATAGGTGAAGATCAAATATGATTTAAACTGCTATTATTATTTCTGATAGATCAAACATATGTCGTAATAGATAAGTGATCTATTGGAAGAAATCAAACTATCAATATTGTTTAGATTTCTTCTAATAGATGGGTCATATATTGCAATAGATTACCCATCTATTGGAAGAAATAAAAAGTCATGGACTGTCATCTGTTAGAATAACTATTAGGATTTCATCAAATAGATAAACCATCTATTGTAACATATGACTTTACCTAAATATTACAAGAAGTATATGATCCAAGGACATAATTTTCATAATTGTAAGGTCTTTCACCCTGGACTAAAATAAGCACATCGAGAGAAAGTAAAGAAGAAGAATAACTCTTAATATGAAGAGGTTGAAGCTAGCCCTACCAAGGTTAAGTTCAAAGAATATATGATCCTAATTGATAGTGGAGCCCAATGGGAGAAGATTTATTAATGAGGGGTACCTTAGTGAGATGACTATAACACTAAATAAAGGGATTTGCAACACAAATACCTTACAGCCTTGACAAAAAAAAGGATCAAACTAGAGCTAAAAAAGCTATTATGATATCACAAAATAAGGATCAAGATAAAGAGATAAATGGGGAAGAGGACAAAAAAATTCTACAAAGGACTTAATCTATACGTCTTTTTTATAGAAAAAATCTTAATTTATCTCTATTTATAGAGAATAATGGGAACCCTGTAGCAATGAAGAAAATGGATACAAATATGAGCAGTACTAGAAAGAATAAACAAGTACCAGTAGCATAAAGGTGAGATGATACCTTGTACAACAAAGTAGATAATTATTAAGGGGGTGAAGAAGATATGAAAGGTAGTCCTAGTATGCACAAAGTAGTAAGATCTGACAAAAACATTGTCACAAATATTAAGCTAGCAATAGAGGTGGATAAGAGTGATCATAAATTGATTAATCCAGAAGATACTTGTCAAGGTAATGGTAGTGATGAACAAGTAGAACTAGCAGAGATCAAAGAAATTGATAATCAGAATAAGCAACAAGCAGCAACAGTTACCAGTAATAAAAAGAGTTTATCAACTACAAGGAATAGTAAATTGGCTATTGTAGATTCCTCATAAGCTATTGATGCAACTCCAATATGGAGTGGTACAATTGAGTGTCCGAATGATGTGTTGCATTATATTCTAACTCATAATCTTAAGATGACAGAAGTTTATGCAGAAATAAAAGGTGGTGAGGAAAAATTTATTCATCTTTAAGAAGAGATAAGTAGGGATATTGATTTATCATTAAGAGAAATCAAGTAAGTCAAAGTAGTAAAAAAGGAAAGAAATAGGGTACTAGGAGGCTTAACTGCTAGCCGAAACCCAATAAAAGAAAATTGGAGTGGTTCAAAATGCAAAAATATAATGAAGGTCATTGTATGGAATATTATTCAAAATGCAAAAATATAATGAAGGTCATTATATGGAATATTATATATTTAAAGTCACGAAGGGATTTTCTGAGAATTTAGATGTTAAATAAGTTTCATAAATTTGATTTAATAGGGTTTACTAGGTCCTTTTCAACACATCAGAACTATCAACAGATATAAGAACAAAATACAAATGCCTTTAATTTTTCACAACTATAATGGTAAAATTATGTTCTTTGTTAACCATGGTTTTAATGATATAGTTGTTAGTGATACTAAACAATAACTTTCCATGTTGTTAAGTGATCAAGTCAGTGGTAGCTCATTCATGAAGATAGTTATTTATGTTAAATATGATAAAAGTTAGAGATTGGAATTGTGAGAGAGTATTTACTTTATAGCCAACAGCCTCAATACACCTTGGATTATAGGGGGTGATTTCAATATTATTTTAAATAGTATTGAAAAGAATGGGGGTTACCAGTGGTATATCAAGATGTAGAAGATTTTAAAAATTGTGTTAGATATTGTGATTTGACACAAGTACAATACAAGTGTATCCCCTTTACATGGTAGAATGGTAGAGCATAAGATAATTGTATATTCTAGAGGCTTGTTAGATTTTTAACCAATTCTAATTTTCAGGGTTGTTCATCCATGTAAAGGTTGAACATTTATCTAGAGATGGATCAGATCATGCTTCTTTATTATTGAACTATGGGAACAGAACAAGTAGATTTCAAAGACGCTTTAAATTTCTATAATTTTAGACTTAACATATAGACTTACTGGATGTGGTAAGAATGAATTGGAATTCTTATATTACTGAAAATCCTATTTTGTATTTCAAAAGAAAGTGTAAGTGTGTCAAGAAGGCACTCACTTTGTGGAGTAGGCAAGCATATGGGGATATTTGTTTAGCAACTGCGTATTAGAGAAAAGTTAGCCAAGACTAAAGTAAAAATATTCAAGATCATCCATCTCAGGAAAATTGGGTTGTAATGGAAAGGGCTAAGGAAGAATACCTCAGATATCTTCACTAAGAGGGGAGATTTTGGCAGCAAAAGATAGGGTATGACTGGTTTAAAAGTAGTGACATAAATACAAGATTCTTTGATACTATTATGAATGGAAGGACAAATAGATTTTAGGTATCTATAATTCTTGATGATCAGGGTTGTTGGTTAGAAGAGGTGGATAAAATTTCCAATGGGGCTATTAATTTTTATCAGAAGCAGTTCTCTTAAAAGAGGGATGTATGTGACTTCTTTCTTCTAGATCTTATTCCTTAGATGGTTACTAATGAATGTAATGATGTTTAAAGGCCTTCCTGAATTAAAAAAGATTTAAAAGGTTGTCTTTAGTTTGAATGAGGACAATACTTATGCTCTTGATATGATTTCTGGAGGTTTTACCAATCTTGTTAGGACATTGTTAAGTTGAACTTATCAGATTGGTGCTAGACTTTTTTTCAGGTAATACCCTTACAAAATCTATTACTCCTAATAACCTGATTCTCATCCCTAAAAAGGATATTGTGCAATCCTTTTCGAACTTGAGACTAATTAGTTTGAGTAATTTTATGCAAGATAATGTCAAGAATTATTCAAGATAGATTGGATAATATTTTCCTAGACTAATCTCCCCTCATCAGTCAAGTTTTGTGAAAAAGAGAATTATTGTTGAAAATGAGTTGTTAACATAAGAGCAGGTTACTGATATAGAAAAAAGAGGTAAACCTTCTAATGTGGTTCTTAAACTTGACATGACTAAAGCTTATGACAGGTCTCTTGATATTTTTTTATGAAAGTTCTCATAAGAATAGGATTCTCTAATAGAGTAGTGGGTATAGTTTGGAGACTGATATCTAATAATTATTACTCAATGTTATTAAATAGAAAATCATTAAGTTTATTCCATTCTACTAAGGAAGTGAAACAAGGAGACTATATGCCACTTGTTCTTTTAAAATATCTGGTGAGGTGATGACAAGGGCTCTTAATCATCTATTTGAGGATGAGTTATTTGTAGGATATGGTAAGCCTAAGTGGATCCCAAAGTTGAACCATTTGCCATATGCTGATGGCACTATTATTTTTCCTTCCTCTAATAACTATTCAATTGAAAAATTATGATGTTTTTACTAGAATATGAGCATGAATCTGGAAGAAGGTAAACATGGGCAAAAGCTATGTTATATGCACCAAATTGCATCTAGAAATATGATAAAATAGATGGAACAACTCACAGGAATAGGTAAAGGTTCATTGCCTCTAAACTACCTTGGTTTTCCTATTTCTTATTTAAAGAAGAAGAAAAAACACTTTGCAGATTTGATGGATAAAGTTAGGAACAAATTATAGACCTGGGAGGATAGGTCTTATCCATTAGAGGAAAGAAAGTGTTTCTGAAAAGTGTTCTATAAAGCATCCCCATTGCATCATATCAATACTCCTAAAAGTGTGGTAAAAGACTTACAAATAATTTTTGCTAAATTCTTTTAGCATAAAAATAAATAAGTAAACACAAACACGGGTTAGCTTGGGACAAGGTCTGCTTACACAAAGAAGAAGGTGGATTAGGGTTTAGAAGATGTGCCTTAACCTATGTATGCTAAGTTGTGGTGGAGATTTAGGACACAATATAATTTATGTACCAATTTCTTATGGAACAATTACTGTAAAAAAAATTCTAGCTTTGATGCAATGGACAGGTAGTTCTCAAGTGTGGAAAGTTATGTTGCAAAATAGGAGAAGGTGGAACAATTTATATGGTAGGAACCAAGGAGTGGAACTTCATCTACATGGTTGGAAAATTGTACCAACACTTATCCATTATATTTTCACCCTACTGGTGTTCACTATTTCCATCCTTTGAACGATATTAGTTAGTTTATGAATGATGAAGGGTGGGATTTTTGAAAAATATAGGAGGTGGTCACAATTTATATCTTGGATCACGTCAAGAATAATATTGTACTTCTTCTATGTATGATAATATGATGTATAGATCTTAGTGGACGAAGAATAGTGATGAAAAATTTACCATTAAGAGCGCTTGGGAGGTATCAAGAAAAAGAGTTGATGGTAATGAAGATATAAAGGTTATTTGGTGTAAAGGGCTGCCTTTTATATACTCTTTTCTTGCTTGAAGGATTTATCAAGGATTGGTTCTTGTAGTTTCCTTAATGAATGTATGGAATACTAAAGTTTCTATTACTTATGGATGTAGCAAAAATCCAAAGAGGGAAACTATTGAGTATCTATTTTTAGAATGTGAGGTTGCTGATAAAATGTGGCCCTATTACTATGGAGTTGTTGGTGTCATAGAACTAAGACTCAACTTAAAACAAAGTGTGGGACTATGGAAACTCCAAGAACATAATTATAGAATAAAATTTGTGTTTAATGTTATTCCTATATTGATTCTTTCATCCTTGTGTTAGAGAAAGAACATTATTCCTTATGAAGGCAATTATCATGAGAGGAAGATTTTTGGGAAGTTAATGCTACAATTATCATATTCATTAAGTATAGATTTAAAATAGAGATTCCAAGAAAATATTGGAATATAGGTTAGCGGATTACAAATTCATCAAAGTTCGTAATAACCAAAAAGATGACAATACCTTGTTGGAAGTGGTTTTTTTGAATATGAAATCTACACCTGGTGAGAGGTTGAGGTTTCGACTGATTGGAGTATTATAATGCCTCGAATCTGGTATCTAGAACGTTACACGGTGCTCATGACCCCGAAGGACCACAAGATAACCCATGACTGATATTTGTAACTGAGCACTGAATAATATAATGTAAATATGCAGAATATTAGCTGTAAGGCCATAAGTTTCAAAACTGGACTAATATTGAATATAAAACAATGTATGAAATATGGTATAACAATACCCAAAATTGAAATAAATTGTCTGAAATATATTGTAGTCTGCAAACCTCTAAACTATCTGAAATCTGTGGAGTTGAAGGGACATGTCCCAAAATAACTCTGAACTACTAAAATAATAAAGTAATAAAATAACCATGCTATCTTCGAATGATGAGGACTCACTGCTAGTCTGGCTGCTGAACGTCTAATCTACTAAGGATGCTCGGGAGCTCGTGCTTCTAAACCTATGGTATCAAATACCATAGCATAAATGCGTCAGTACATTAAATGTACTAGTATGCAAGTGAGGTGGCTGAATGCAATGGTTCATATGCATGAACAATACTAACTGACTGAATAACAGGAACGTGAGAATACATGCATGAATACGTAACTGTAACTGAGATCGTGATAACACTGACTCATGAATTCTGATAACGTGGATTTTCTGATATCTAAGTACTAATACTGGGATACTGAATGACTAAGTCTATTGAGTACTAAGGAACTGATGTCGTATTACTAATAAAGGAATGACTATTTCTGACAGTTCTGATTATGAAGAACTGGTCTGATTGACTGTATCTAATAGTCCTGAAATTTTAATACTGACAACATAAATTTTGTATAATTAATATACTATTAACTGGGTGACTGTGTCTAATAGTCCTGAAATCTGATGGAACTAGCTGAGTTCCATACTGAGTTGAGCGACTGTATCTGACAGTCCTGATTTCTATAGAATTGGACTGAGCTCTATTCTGAAGACTGGATCTGAAACTGAGACTGTGGGAGGTAATCATCTAACCGACATGCCCCAAATCTGAACTGGTGGGGTCCAACCTGTAACCCCAACTGGAAGGGTGTCAGTACCATGCCACGAATAAAGACAAGCTTTGAGTAAACCCTCTCTAATAGAGAGCTCTTCCGTCAACCCCTCCTGTAAGGAAAACTTAAAGGAGATGTATAGTCCCTAGACTCGTAGGGGTACATCTCAACCTACGCTGGCTATGTAGTTTTGGAACGCAGGGAAAGCTACTAAGGATCACACCCTCTACTGGCTGACAGTGTGTGTCCTCATCCTTGGGTTCACTCGGTGCTGAATCCTACTCCAAATTGAATAGACACAGAACTGATTTCCTATTTCATACTAGGCTGGACTGATCTATTACTGATTTTACTAATTAACTAGATTGAATTGAGTTCACTAGATTTCTGTTGTCTAACGGAATACTACTAAATTTTGTTAACTGATAGAATGCTACTGAGTTCTGCTAGCTGACTGAGTTTAATAAGGTATGAAAAGACTGAGACATGATGACTGACTGAGATCATTGAGATTCCTGAGATTACTGAGATTACTGAATGGGACTGGACTGATACTGAGTTTTCCTGAGTCACATAACTGACTGAATTCTTCTAATCATGGCTTGACTGAGAGTATAGTGAAAATATGACCCTGGTTCTAGGTACACAACTAAATTATCGGGTATTTAATACCCTCAGGAGTTGATAGCATATAAGTAAATCATGGCACAAGCATGAAAGCACAACAACTATATATATCTATAATTCATTGACTAAGACATTTCATCAAACACTTTACATGCACTAACTTGTACATGAATGGGGATTTCATAATAATATGCTATGAAGGCACTATTTTCTTCACATAGGCATTTTACCAAACACATGGGGAGCATGTTTTGGTTATACCATCATCAATAGATCTAATTATCATGGTTGCATAAATAAATTAGCAATTTAAAGGGGTTTATCATGAATATTATGCAGAACATCACATATTAGGATCAATCATTGGAACATGGAATTTAAAACATGAATCAAAATCCAACAACAACATGAACATTAATCTCAATTCAACTAAATCATGAACATTCATAAATACACAATCTTTGGATTTTAAAAAGAGATTCTTGAGCTTCATGGGTGAAAGGGACCCATGAATCAACTCTTGACCTATCTTAAAATCTAAATTCTTGAAGTTCTTAGAAAAATTCCTAGAATTGGCCCTGATTTCTTGAGCTAGGGTTTTTGACTCTTAAGGGAGAATGATTTTTTTCTTCAGATAAAGTGAGGAGAAGTGATATAATAGGTTTTTTAAGAAATAATTTTGTGGTTAAAGGTTGATCTGGGTCATGGAAAAAGACTCAATTGCCCTTAGAAAGTTTTTATTTTTTGTCACTGAAAACCCAATTTGGGCACCTGTCACGACGCAGCGCTATCGCATCGTGCCACTGGGAATTGAGTTGACGGTACGACGCGGTGAAATCACGTTGCAATACTGGATGGGACCTAAAATCTTACTACGACACGGTGGTATCGTACTGAGACACTGGAAACTGACAACTCTGGATTTGATCCTTAGCATGATGTGACATAATTGCAGAGGCCCACTGAATTTTGACGATTTCCATTTTGGCTTGCTCCGCGACGTGTTGATGGCTCAGGTGGAACACTGTCTTACTAAAATGGATCTAACTCTTCGCTCAGGTATTGGATTTGGGAAAATTTGGTATCGATGGAAAGCTTATTCAATTTTCCATAAGACAAAAAGTCAAAATCTTGAAAATTCCACATGTATAAAAGTGGATTAATCTTTTAAAGCAAGTCTTTAACATTTTTGGGATGCTTTTAAGCTATGTAGAAGTACGGGGTATTACAATATATCCCCCTTAGGAACATTCATCCTCGAATGAAACTTACTGAAATGGGAGAAACAATAAGTTATAGTACATACTGACCATGAGCAACTAGGACATGTGTACATGACTGACATTACTGAGATTCTTACTGAGCATACATATCTTATGCTTGATTTTATGACTGATTTGAGGCATAACTGCATGACTGAGAGTATTGATAAGTTGATCAAGCATATCTAATGCGTGAATATATGACTAAATTAACACATGACCTCATGATTGAATATGTAATGGTAATTGATACCAGGTTTGTAATGGAAATTCCTGATACCAAGTTTTCGATGGAAATCTAAGCATGAAACTGAATAAGTTCAAGGAAGACTGTTTCCTAAAACTAAAAATGCTAATGAGCTTGAGATTAATTACTAAATATTCATGAGTGGAAACAAGAGAACGTGATACATGAGCTGAATATCATGATCTGAACTGAGTACCTTGAATACGTGGCTTACGACTGAGATCGGACTCTGAGGGTCAACTCATGAGCACCCCTTACCCTAAATTGGATTCATTACGAGAAGAGAGTGGCATGTTTATGTCATGAAATTTTTGGTGAATTATAGTGTATCTCCCCCTTAGGACACTATGCCCCCTTAAAGAATGTTGGGCTGACTCTGCTGAGCTATGAGTAAAACTAAGGTGATGCACAAGGCACCTACGAACTAAATATTAGAGATCTAAAACTAAGACATGATGTATGAACTGGGATGAACACGCAACTACCTGATTAGTCCATCTTAGAATAATCACATTTATGAGACTCCGAATAGTGCAACTGGATGGAAAGATGGAAACCACACCATCTGAACTTGTCTGAATGGCTACTAAACTGAATTACTGGATGCTTAACTAGTTTATACTGGAAAATTCTACTCAACTAGAGCATTCTTATGACACTTTTTCTATAGAGTTCTAGTGACTGAAGGGAGAAAGTGAATCTTGGCCTGATCTGAGCAGGATATCAGAATAGGAGATTGCTACATGGTTGAGATTCTTGTATTAGGAGACAAGGCCTATGAAATATCATCTAAGATAAAGTGACTAAGCCTTATACACTGCAACTGGGACTACTGAAAAGATTCACGTGGGTGCTGAGCACGAATGCATAAATATACTAACTTATCTAATTAACTGAACGACTGATAGCGAACTACTGGGCCTGTAAGGTAGAACTGTACTTAGTCTTGAATAACTGGACTATAACTGCAGAGCATTATGTATAGGAAATAAATACTGAATGAGTGACATGAGATAACTGAGCATGAATTGAGGGTAACTGTATTATTTGAGAATGTAACACCAGGAGTACAACACAATTCTAGAATAGTCTTGTAAAGTGAGGTGCTGAAAAGTTGACAACTGAGTGACTGATAACTGTATGTTATGGTTGAGTAAACTCAAAATAGAATTGAGTTACTGACCCGATTACTGGACTAGGACTGGGACTGAGACTGTAGCTGAGATAATAATCGAGACTATAACTGTAACTAAGACTGTAGCTGGGACTTAATATTGGTTTCTAATAACTAAGGTTTAGACTGGTACTGAAGTACTGAATTCTGATGGCTAAGTAACTGATAACTGAAATCCATGGTTTTGTAGGACTAGCTGAGTCCTTTACTGAATATTGATTACTGAACTGAATCTGTAACTGAGACTCGAAATATAGAACATCATACCAATGGATTCACCAAGGGATCTAAACTGAGGATATACGTGACATATTCTAAGTTTGGCTGATCATTAGGAGTGGAGCATGAGTCATGTGGGCTGAACATACTGTAAGACAGGACATAAGTGTATCAGTCATGAGCTACATGACCTGAGTCTGGAATTTCTGTACTCATGGAACATGATTTGTAACACTGAGTGAACTAGGATTCCTCATACTAGGAATTTAAAATGCACACGATCCTAAGGAAAGTGCGTGAATGTAAGTTGTGTTCATGGAACTGAAACGTAAGGCATGCATAAGTATTGTGATGGTTGAAGTATAAAACTTTGCATTAAGGTAGGAATGGGTTGGGAATCATCTTCCCTTACTAAATTTTTTTACACATACTGGCACCACTACCAAAATCCTGAAGGCCTGACTTTTTGAGACATCATAACCGGACAGTTCCTGTAAACCTGTCGGGTTGTGTTAGACTGAATCACTGGGGTGGATACTTGAAAAGGTCCTATTAACATTTGGTTTGACCTTAAAGTTACAAAATAAAAAGAAGCTCCTAAATCTGAAGAAGCGTGAACATGGAAATGAGGGATCTGTAACATATCAGTGGCTGCTTCAGGAGGACTTTCCTAATTTTGTCAAGACTGAAATGCATAAAGTCTGTTTGGGCATTGCCCACTGGCGGCACTGGAAATGGCACCCTGCTGATTTAGGCGACCAAACTGAGTTAAAGGATGACCATACTGACTTCGTGAACCGGTTTTAGGACAGTCTCAGACCTTATAACCTAACTCGCCACATCTAAAACACATATTACTATCGGCTCTACACACTTTCTTATGATACTTAACACATTCTTCACAAAGCGGATGAGTGCGAACAATGCTTGCACTATTTTGAGATTTGGAGCCTGGCGCCCTATCTTTGTTACCATTTTTGAACTTAAGAACTGAAGCACTAGATGAGGAAAGAGCTGGAACTAAAAACTTCTGGCTATGCTGAGAACGGTTACCACCCTGCCACCCTGGCTAAGAAAAACTATAACTACCTATTTTGGCTCTCTTATTCTCTCTCTTCTTCTTCTTAAGTTTCTTCTTTTCAATCTGTTAAGCATGGACCATAAGTCTAGATATGTCTATTTCCTTAATCAATATCACAGTCCTACACTCCTTAACCACTCTACCTAAAACCCCAGACACAAACTTACTCACTCTGGATCTATTGTCTGCTACTACATGGGGAGCATACCTGGCTAACTGGGTGAACTTGAGAGAGTATTCCTTTACGCTTATGCTACTTTGTCTGAGATTGATGAACTCTAATACTTTGGCTTATTTCTTCTCTAGGGAAAAGATTCTATCTAAGAAGGATATAGCAAACTCTTTCCATTCTATGGGCTCTGCATTTGTACCCCTGTCTACCTTTCACTGCTTAAACCACGTATGGGATACATCTTGTAGCTGATAAGCTGCTAACTCTACACTCTCACTAGAAGTCACTTCCATGATGTCTGTGACTTTTTATACCTGGTCGAGGAATTCCTATGGATCCTCTTTGGACTTAAAACTTGAGAATAAGGGAGGATTCATTCGGGTGAAGTACCAAATCATGGTTGCAGCTGAATTGGCCACTGGGTTGGCAAGAATAGTAGCTGGCCATTCATTCTGAGTTGTGACTAAATTGGCTAAAGTAGTAAATGCAGTCCTAACTTCTGCATGGGAAACATGTTCATTGAGGGGATCTGCCTGAACGGGATGAGGAGCTGACTGATTACTGATTATCCTTTCGCTAGCCCCTTTGGAAGGCATATTCTGTAAGCGAGAGAAAGAACTGGGTTAGACTGAGAAAATAATTGGAGATCATGATCACTGGCACAACATGAATACTGAAAAAAGGGAAATTGTTCCTAAAACATCTCATAGCCTCCTATACATAAGTGTGGTGCATAACACACCCATGCACAAGACTCTACTAGATGCATCTTTTTAGACTTTCTAGGACACTGTTGAACCTTAGTCTCTGATACCAAGTTTGTAACGCCCCGAATTTAGTATTTAAAATGTTACACGGTGCTCATGTCCCTGAAGGACCACAAGCTAACCCATGACTGGTATTTGCAACTGAGCACTGAATAATATACTGTAAATATATGGAATATAAGATGTAAGGCCATAAGGTTCAAAAATGAACTAATACTGAATATAAAACAATGTCTGTAATGGGGTATAATAATACCCATAACTGAAATAAATTATTTGAAACATGTTGTAGTCAAAAAGCCTCTAAACTGTCTGAAATCTGTGGAGTTGATGGGATATATCCCCAACTAACTCTGAACTTCTAAAATAATAAAGTAATAAAATAACCATGCAATCCTTGAATAATGAGGACTTACTGCTAGTCTGGCTTCTGAACGTCTGATCTACTAAGGATGCTCGGGAGCCCGTGCTTCTAAACCTATGGTATAAAACACCATAGCGCAAATGTGTCAGTATGTTGAATATACTGGTATGCAAGTGAGGTGGCTGAATGCAATGGTTCATATTCATGTATAATAATAACTGACTGAATAACATGAACATGAGAATACATGCATGAATACGTAACTATAACTGAAATAGTGATAACACTGACTCATGAATTCTAATAACGTGGATTTTCTGATATTTGAGTACTAATACTGGGATACTGAATGACTAAGTCTATTAAGTACTGAGGAACTGATGTCGTATTACTGATAAAGGAATGACTATTTATGACAGTTCTGATTATGAAGAATTGGTCTGATTGATTGTATCTGACAGTTCTGAAATTTGAATACTGGTAACATGAATTTTTTATAATTAATATACTATTAACTGGATGACTGTGTCTGACAGTCCTAAAATATGATGGAATTAGTTGAGTTCTGTACTGAGCTGAGCGACTGTATCTGACAGTCCTAATTTCTATAGAACTAGACTGAGTTTTATTCTGAAGACTAAATCTGAAACTGAGACTGTAGGAGGTAACTATCTTACCGACATACCCCGAATCTGAATTGGTGGGGTCCAACCTGTAACCCCAACTAGAAGGGTATCAGTACCATACCATGGGTAAAGAAAAGCTATGAGTAAACCCTCTCTGATAGGGATCTCTTCCGTCAACCCCTCCTGTAAGAAAAACTCAAAGGAGATGTATAGTCCCTAGACTCGTAGGGGTACATCTCAACCTACGCTGGCTATGTAGTCCTATAACACAGGTATTGCTACTAAGGATCACACCCTCTACTGGCTGACAGTGTGTGACCTCATCCCTGGGTTCACTCAATGCTGAATCCTACTCCCAATTGAATAGACACAGAACTGATTTCCTAGTTCATACTAGGCTGGACTGATCTGTTACTAATTTTACTGATTAACTCGATTGAATTGAGTTCACTAGATTTTTGTTGTCTGATAAATACTACTGAATTCTCTTGACTGACAAAATGCTACTGAGTTCTGCTAGCTAACTGAGTTTAATAAGGTCTGAACTAAATACTACTGAGACATGATGACTGACTGAGATCACTTAGATTCCTGAGATTACTGAATGGGACTGGACTGATACTGATTTACTGAGTTTTCTTGAGTCACATGACTGACTGAATTCTACTGATCATGGCTTGACTGAGAGTATCATGAAAACATGACACTGGCTCTAGGTACACAGTTAAATTGTCGGGTATTTAATACCCCCAAGATTTGATAGCATAAAAGTAAATCATGGCACAAGCTTGAAAGCACAACAAAAACTATATATATCCATAATTCATTGACTAAGACATTTCATCAAACACTTTACATGCACTAACTTGTACATGAATGGGGATTTCATAATAACATACTATGAAGGCACTATTTTCTTCACATAGGAATTTTATCAAACACATGGGGAGCATGCTTTGGTTATACCATCATCAATGCATCTAATTATCATGGTTGCATAAATAAATTAGCAATTTGAAGGGGTTTATCATGAATATTATGCAAAACATCACATACTAGGATCAATCATTGGAACATGGAATTTTAAACATGAATCAAAATCTAACAACAACATGAACATGAATCTCAATTCAACTAAATCATGAACATTCATAAATACACAATCTTTGGATTTTGAAAAGAGATTCTTGAGCTTCATGGGTGAAAGGGACTCATGAATCAACACTTGACATACCTGGAAATCTAAATTCTTGAAGTTTTTGTAAAAATTCTTGGAATTGGCCTTGATTTCTTGAGCTAGAGATTTTGTCTCTTGAGGGAGAATGATTTTGTTCTTGACAGAAAGTGAGGAAAAGTGATATAATGGGGTTTTTAGGGCATAATTTTATGGATAAAGGTTGATCTGGGTCATGGAAAAAGACCCAATTGCCCTTAGAAAGTTTTTATTTTTCATCACTGAAAACCCGATTTGGGCACATGGTGCGATGTGGTGCTATCGCATCATGCCACTGGAAATTGCCAATGAGAACTGGGCTGATGGCGCGACGCGGTGAAATCGCATTGCAATACTGGATGGGACCTAGAATCTTACCGCGGCGCGGTGGTATCGCGCTAAGACACTGAAAATTGACCACTCTGGATTTGAGCCTTAGCACAACGCACCATAATCGCGGAGGCCCACTGGATTTTGGCGATTGCCATTTTGGCATGCTCCGTGATGCGTTGATGGCTCAGGTGCCACATTGTCTTACTACAATGGCATTAACACTTCGCTCGAGTGTCGGATTTGGGAAAATTTGGAATCGATGGACAGCTTATTCAATTTCCCATACAAAAAAAAGTCAAAATCTTGAAAATTCTACATGTATAAAAGTGGATTCATCTTTTAAAGTAGGGACAATTTTAAGCTAGGTAGAAGTACGGGGTATTACAAGTATTCCAACAATGGTATGTTCAAATCTACATAGGAAGCCACTGATTTGAGGTAATACATACCTACTAATAATTCCACACTTATAAATATAGGTCCTGCAAATTTCTTGATTGATTTAATTGATTAAGTGTTGATATTAGCTTCGATCAAAGATCAATCAACTGGTTTAAGGTAAAAACTAAAGAAACTGAGAAATTTAGCAACAACAATGTAGGAATTGAGTAGGAGGACTTAGATGAAGTGGGTAGATCATGATGGTTGAATTCTCTTTAGCGTCATCATATGGAATTTTCCAGGGAAGCAACAATGGTCACAACAAATTGGGTGAACAAAGAAGAAGATGAAAGGAATGGAAAATACTTCTACTTTCCTATATGATTGATTAGGGATTTGTTGTCTGAGATGTTTTCTTTTGTTGGGACAGGTCACTTTTAGGCATGGCCTTTATAAATATTTGAGTTTTATTTTAATAAAAGAGCTACAAGCCTGTCTTTAATTTAAAAAAATACTATGGAGTAGGAAATACAAAGAGTGTTTTAGGAATTTGTTAAATGTTACTCCAAGAGGTCACTAGATATTTGGGTCAGTAGAGTTGTTAAACTTTTGTTTCCTATGTTTGGTCTTGTTCAAAAATCAAGGTCTACATCATGGTGTATTCACATTAATTCGATTACTTTTTTAGTTGTGTTGTGTAACGCCCCATATTTTCCTAGAATAATCTAAGTCACAATACATGAGTATTCATATATAAAATTTTTGAAACACTCATTATTTTTCATTTTATAACCTTCCATTGAGTAGGTAATTCAGATAACTTTCTAATGATATAAAATTTGCCTAAATCTGATAATCGGGTAAAGTTATGGCAATTTTAAGTTTCAGTCGTTAAACACCATCATTTTAACCTTTAGTACATCGCGTAGTAGGCCAATATCCCATTTGTCAAATTCCAGTGAGGGTCGACGATCCTGGCGCATCGCGCCATAGGCCAACTTGACATTTGTCTATTTCCAGTGTCGAAGCACGATACCACCGCATCGCGGTGAACTTCCAGGTCCCAATCAGTGAAGGACCACGACTTCCCCGTATCGCGCCACATACCAGTTTCCCAGTTGTCTAATTCTAGTGAAACAGCGTGATAGCGCCACGTCGCGCCAACCCAAAAAATTGAGATTTTCAGTCAGTTTTGAGTTTTAATTTCAAGGGCTTTTAAGTACTTTTCCCTTGTCCCAGTCACCCCAAACTCGAAATTAAGTCCCTAATAACCTAATTGGGCATTATTCTAATCAATTTTTCCTAAAATCAAGAACATTTTCTTAAGTAGCAAAACCCTAACCTTCAAGAATCAAGGTCAAACCTTAAGAACTCTCCATCAATCCTTCCAAATTCTTCATCCCAGGTATGTTAGATGTTCATCCATGGATTTCTTTCATCCATACAGTCCAAGTATCTGTTTTAATTACAAATCTATCATCTTTTTCAAGATTTATGATATTAAGATGTGATTTAAAACTATGAATCTCCATGAACTCCATGAATATTGATTTTATAGCATACTTTAATGAAAATTATCGTTCTTATAAAATCCCCCATGTTTTATTATTGTCATTCTTCGAATTAGATTATGATTTAGTGTTATAAATATTTAAGTCATGCTATCATTTCACGTTTTATACTATTTCCATGAATTGACTAAACTATGAAGTACAAGTGTTTGATAAAATGCCTACAAGAATGATTGATTTAATAAAAAATTTCATGCTTTGTCCCCTAAGCATTAGTGTCTTTTCAGTATTATTGTTTTGAGTCTTGGGGGTATTGAATACCCAAAATGCATAGTTGTTTATTTAAGTCTAGTCTCAGTACATTATAAAATAACTTCAAATTATACTATAAGCATTTTTAGAATAGTCAAATATCAGTCAGTTTAACTCAAAATAGTCTAGTATTTCAGTGTCTTTCAGTTGGGAGTAGGATTTAGCACCGAGCGAGTGTAGGGATGGCGTCTTCCCTATCGGATAGGAAGAGTCATTAGTAGCAGTTCCTATACTCCAGAACTACGTATCCAGTATAGGATATGAGTAGTCACCCATCAGATTAGGCTTGACTATCTCGCAGGGGTCACCCATTAGTTAAGGTTTGACACCCTTAGTCCTTTAGACATTATATCAGTTTAGTGGATCCACACAGCCATTTTTAGTACCTGTGGCATGATATTAACACCCTTCCAACTGGGGTTATAAGTTGGACCCCGATTAGCTCAAATTAGGGAATGTTAGTTAGATGATACCTCCCACAGTCTTAGATGTAGTCTCAGTTATAGTCCCAGCTCAGTTATTCAGTCTTAGTGTTGTTTGAACAAAGCATATAGATATCAGTATTTTTTAGTATTTTAGTTTATAGATTTCACTCAGTTTATTTTATATGCTTGGTCATGCATCCTCAGTATTTATAGATCTTCAGGCATTTTTAGTGTCTATAGATTCCATGCTCTTTATTCAATACTACATGCTTTACATGCATATCCAATTAATTATTATTATTCCTATTCCTGAAACCATGCATATCAGCCTACCTCATTTAGTATACTAGTACATTCAAAGTACTAATTGCATACCTTTGTTTTGCGCTATGATGTATTATATCATAGGTGTTGATGCTCAGTTCTCGGATCATACTTAGGCCCTCAGATCATCAACAGTTTGAGTAGTAGTGGTGAGTACTCATCATCCTAGGATGGATTATATTACTTCATGTCTTTATTTCAATAGTTAGTAGAGTTAGTTGGGGCCTGACCCATCAACTCACAATATTCAGTTTAGAGGCTTTTCAGATACTACAATTAGTTATTCAGATTTCAGTATTTTGCCAGATTCATAATTCAGTAGTCATTTCATTATTAAAACCTTATGGCAATTTAGTTATTCTTCCATGTTCATGATTATATTATTCAGTGCTCACGGCAGGTACCAGCCTATGGGTTAGCTTGTGGTCCCTCGGGATTGTAAGAACTATGTAACGACTAGGGGGTAGTCTCAGGTCGTTACACGCTGCCTTTCCATTTGATAATGTGTTAAATTATTTGTTTATCTCTCTTTATGACTATTCAATCTCGGCTGTCCCAACTATTTTCAAAACCACTTTTCTCATCTTTATTATTTAAATTCCCAGCCAAGTTGCACAATCTGTGGAAATGGCAAAGGAACTTGACTTTAATAGGCCTGTCTTAATTAGTAGGGATGATTCCAATACAAATGCTTATCTTCTTGCTACACATTTTAGCAGTAAACTACAGCTTATAGTAGTGTACTTGTTTCCATGTTACAGGAATGGAGATCATCATAATTAAAAAGTGAATACAAAGTGAATCTTAAAGGGGTGTGTCCTACAAGTTACATATTTTATGGTGTCACTGATATAGTAGATCTGGCTGTAAGCCATATATTACAGTATCACTTAGTTTCAATAAAGAGATTTGGTAGAGAGTGAGGTTTTAAAACTATTTATTAGCTCTTCGTGGTGGATATTTTTAGCTTAGATAAGTCTGAAAATGTTAAGGAGTATTGTTCGTGTCATATTTCAAGTGTTTCCAGAACTTTTTTTACTCCTAGTATTACTATTGGTGATATTCATGACATCCCATTATTTGATACTAATGGCTATATATTGGCCTATTATGTGAGTGTGACATTTGGTAGAGAAGGAATTGATGCTAAAGCATGGAGTGGAAAGGATGTTGCAGAATATGTTAGCTATATACATGAGTTTCTATTAGCTAATATGACAAATTTTCCTTGTATTACTGCCAATAAATCTTCTAAGATCAAAATCATGATATACGGAAGTTTCAGTGATATCATTAGGTGTTTTATAATTTTACACATATCTAAAATCATTATGCATCTTGGCCATGTTATCTTGTGCAGAGTGATTAATGTTCAGAAAGTAAGCAAAAATGATGAAGTCAATTCTGAAATCCTCCAATCTACCAACCAAGCTTACCGAATGATCTTTACTGGCATGAACCTCGGGTTAAGGTTATTTTGGGAGCGGAAGTATTGTTGTGAATCAAACTTATTACATATGGACCAATGGACTGAAAGAGGTGAGTGAGACAAATTCAATTAGGATTATTGGGCTAACTGAAATATCAAAGAGTTTTATTTAGGATCCAAGTCAAATTATCAATTGGTTATATACGACTTGGTATCAAATAAAAAAGGTGGATGCAAATAGTTATTATGCTTAGGAAAACTTTGTATCTTTCATCTCCCTTTATCTATGGCTAGGTATCTCATCCCTTTCTGGTTAAGTTTTTTCTATATTATTTTCTCCTTAGTTTCATTATTACCTTATTGTTCACGCTCTAATTTGTAATTTGAGTTCAGTGATTATAAAATACATCAGTGTTGGTGTTGGAAATCAGTTTTCTTCACAAAGTCCTTTCTAAATTTCATACAAGTATCTCTACCTTGCCAAGTATTCTATGTTTTTATTTTTAGTTAAAAAATGGATACGAACTCATTAATAGCAAACAAAATGATAGGATAGTTTGAGTGCGGATCTAAATTGGATGTTTTTTCAAGCCTAGGAGCCAAAATGAAAGTCTTTTTTTCATGTACCAAAATGGATAGTTTGCCCAAAAATGGTTAAACTACAACTAACACCGTCTATGAATGTTTGGGAAGGAAAAAATGATCATAGGATTTGCCCAAAATGGGAAAACTATAATTTCATAAATCTTTTTTTAATAGTTTGCCTATTTGTTGGCAAACTACGTTTATTTGGGAAAATTATGATTCTTCCATTGAGAGATTCGACTAATAACTAATTTAACATCACACTGATAATATTCCTGAATGTTTTGTCACTTTAATTTTTGATAAATGATACAACTTTTTCACTTATAAAATATGTGTTGTTGATCACTCCATTTTATCTCATTCATCACGAGCAACATTCATTATTCACGGAACACTTTCTTTTTTTCACAAATAATGGTTCATTTAAATTTCATATAAGAAAAAAATAATGAGTGACACCGTCATTATCTATCCGACTTATAATCAACTATGTCATTAGCTAGCTCATAGTTGTTCACAATGTCTGTGAATTGAGTCAATGTAGGATTGTCTGGGAAGATGTTACACCTAAAAAACAATAGAATTATAATATTTTTAATTCAAACATGTTATAACAATCCTTAAAGAATCAAAAAAAAAATATAATGTCTTTACCTATCCGTTGACTCAATCGGAGTGTGACAGTATAAATTAGTAGGTTCTTGATTGGTCGATTCTCTAAACTCACAATTTTGAGAACTCCAATGTACATTATGTTGATGTAATGAAGGAAAACCATTATTTTGTCTATCAAACCCTACTACTGTTTGTTTTTAATAGAATTTCTTGACCAAATTCTAGATCGGTGGTTGCATGTATTGGTATTCTCTTCATTATAATGAGCCTTCTAATGGATTCATACATTAGGAATTCTCTTGTATTCTAAATTTCTTGGGAGATATGTATAGATTAGTTAAAGGGAATAACAATAGAAATTTAAAGCTATCAACCTTCATTTAATAACTAGAGCCGTAATAGGGATAGTTAATTTGAGATCAAAAAAGGATTAGTATTACGACACTCAAAGTCTAGGAGGAGGCAAGTGAAATTCATCTGATGAAGGTCAAAATACATTTAGGTGAACCTATCTTATTAGATTTTGCATAAAACACATCAGGATAGTACATTAGCACAAACAACTTGTGGAGTTATGAAATCATGGGGATCACAGTCCTAGTACTCATCTCATATTGATTACAAATCCAAAAGAAACTATTCTGATATTCTTTTATTCCACAATAATCCCTCTTTCTTTTACTTAATCACCAATTCTCCTCGACAAACACATGATCAGATTTTCTTCTATTTTTTTTTTGGGTTCGACCCCAACCTAGTTGGAATCTATATTTGATTTTGTTGTCACTTTATACTTTTGGGGAGGTATAATTTGGAAGAAATTAAATTTTGTCTCATACATCAAATCGAGTTATCTTTTTTAGGAGTAATATTTTTATTTTTAGGAGTATTTTTATTTTGTATTTGTGTATTTTGGAGTAGAAAGAAAAGACATTTTTATTAGTTGATACTACAAATTAAGCCTAATCTTAAGAAGTACTTTTCTATAAGTGTCTGAGTATAAAAAAAATAATAGAATTTTTGACACACGGGCTCATGATTGTGACTCTGTTAGCTTATTCTTATTTTTTAGTATACCCTGTCTATCTTAATAAATACAACTGATCCATCTTGATTGATCCTTGTGCCATATGTGGTGAGAATTTTTTGCATATATTTCATGTTTTGCATCTAAGTTTTGAACTTTCTCTACATCTTATTGAAGCAAAATAAAAAGTACTTCTTCTTTTAGAATATGATAATAGGCTTTCTTTGATATGTCTTATAATTTTTAGGCTTTTCAGATATTATATCACTGGTTCTCCCCTTTGAACCTGTAGCATATTTTTGTTTGGTAACCATATTCTTACCTTGATCCATTTTTTTAAATTCCTAATTTTTGCACCCTGCTTCCTGGAGTGCTATAGCATAGATTTTATTAAAATTGGTAAATCTAATGTAAAGGTATGATTGAGTGTAGAAGGTAACCAAGGATGGATACAAAGTGATGAAAAGGCCCTTTTTGAAATAATGTGACATGAAAAAAAAATACCTTAGAAAAAAATTGATTGAAGAATTCTTAATCAGAAAAGAATTACTTGTGAAAATAATTAATGAAGAGAGGGTTGAAAAAAAGTGATGAAAACAATGAGTGATGGAATCTAAAAGAATGTAAAGTGCTTAGGGAAGTGTAAGTCACTATTATATAGTTGTCCTATCATTTATTTATCCAATATTATAACCTGTTAAAGTCCTATTTGATTCTATTTGAGCAGGCTTAATTAGTGAAGATATACATAATGGGAAAGTCTATGGTTATTTGTGCATACATGTGAATTTTCTTATGGGTGTGAGAATTTTTCTTTGATTTTAAGTCCTTAATTTATATTCAATCTTTGATTTGAGTGTGTGGACTAATCTTATTCTGAGGAAACTGGATTCATAATAGATAGGTGGTGTTATTAACTTTCTTTGAATAAGAGTAGGTGAGTAAACTTAAATTTGATGAGTTAGAGTCCATCTTTGAGGTTAGGAGGTTAGAGGTTATTTGTATTTCTATAATAATGATCGGAAAGTTTACTTGATGTTGTGAATTTCTATATAATCTAGTTATCTATATCAACTAAAGTAATGGCGACCCTAGATTTGATTAATTGAGATGATATTTAATGCTTGCTCGAGGACGAACAAAGTCTAAGTATGGGGTGTTGATATGAGACCAAAATTATATATATAGTCATTGTTTGCCTCCCATTTGGTATTTTTTTAGCATTGATTTTATGATTTAGTCTTAATATTATATTTTTATTTGTTGAATTAAATTTGTGTGAATATGAAAACATTTGAACTAAAACTAAAATTAAAATTGAAAAGCTATATAAGGAAATCAAGCAGGCAGGTTAATTGATTAAAAGAATATTATATTACTATTTCTATATATAAACCAAGGTGCAAATTATAATTGAAGAATAAAAGCAATGGCTTCCACATAGTAGAATGTCTAAAGTTGAGGAACTCAACAGCAGTTGGGGCGGTCACTAGCGAATGACACAATATAGTCGAAATTATACTGGATTTTTATTTTTCAGTCCATTTTGAATTCAGTTATTTTATTTGAGTTTTACTTACACCTATAAATATTTTACAAAATATTTTTTATGTAACTTTCATAACTTGTAATTTTTTACTAAGAAAAAGATTGGAGCCACCGTGGAGGTCGAAAACAATTGATTTATTCATTTCTTCTCCATCTTTATTAATTTCTCGTTGAGAATTAAAGATTCTGGATTTATTCTACTCAATTTACAAGTTCATAATTATGATTTTGTCTATAATTTCTAATTATGATTTTCAAGTTCTGAGTAACTAAATTCCACAACAAGGGTTATGAAAATCATGACAGATTAACAAAGTAGTGTTCGTAGTATGAAGTGATTCCCAAATGGTGTTCATGCATGTATTGTTATATCCTTAGTATGATTGCTTTCTAATGATTACACATGTTAGAACTCACCTTATCTTTACTCGAGATGAAATTATGGGTAACGAATGAGAAAAGAAAATAAACAATAGAGACTTGGAGCTACCAATCTTCACTTAATAGGTTGAGCCAATAATCCGAGAATGCTAATCTAGGATCCAAGATAGGAGTTAGTAGTATAAGCTTAGGAGAAGACAAAACTTACTTGAGGATATTTATTAGACAAGAGCATAAAGTTGTTCTAATATATGACCTATCAATTCTACATGTCAAGCACCAGGAGAGATCACAAGTATGAAGAACCTACTGAGCTGTGAAATCATAAGGAACACAATCCTTGTTCATCTTTCTCATTGATTTTCTCAATATAAAATAATATGTGTTTAGTTGATTACTTCAATTTACAAACGGTTTACTTGTTTTTTTAAATCCTCCATTGGAACTAAATGATTAAAAACCTAAATAACTGCATTGACCTATCTCCTAATCATATTCCTTGTGGAATCAACTCGAACCTTGATTGGGTTTTATATTTAATAGTGACAGCTTTATCTCATCGCAAGGTGTAATTTGGGAGATACCATATCTTTACAAGGGTTTTCTTTTCTTTCACTTTCCATTTAAAATGCCACTATGGATTGATGCATGAGAGGCACCTCCTCACCCATTTTAGGTTCCCAATCCATGTTATCTTGAAGCATTACTTGAATGCTTTCATGAACAGCTCTTTGTTCTTCCAACTCCATGTTATTGCTCCAATCAAACTTAAAAGAATAATTAGAAAATTCATTAGATATTGGGGAGGGGGGAAATTATTTTCACATGTATCACAACGTCCACTTTCACCACCTCGCTCATAACAAGTAGACTCTACATAGGATTGAGACTGTGCACACACCTCTTTCCTGAGAGCTTTTTCACAATTTTGCAAATAGTGAGGCCATTCACAATACAGACATCGATCATTAACATAAGACTTTCAATAACCAAATTTGATTTCATCCAAAGAATTCATAGAAATAGGTATAACAAAACAATTATTTAACAGTCATAAGAAATAAAATATAAGCACAAATAAATATTCACAAGTTTGAACCAAAGCAAGTAAGCTCAAATCTCAAACTAATTCAGTATGCTAAATTTTCTTCTAAAATGATGCCAATTTTTATAACACTCAATTACACCCTTAAAAATGTGAACACGGACATTAGAATGTATTTACCTAGATGTAGATTTGGGGTCGATTCCAAGAGGAACAACGTGACTAGCGATTGTGAAAATAAGGAATAAGAGTAACTTACTTTAATTCAAACAAAGGATACAAGTGTGTTTTGGGGGTCAATATAAGAGATGAAATAAATATAGAACCAGTTATCATATGAATAATTTGATTAGTGACTTTCACAAATGAGGGAAAACAAGGGGATTGATAATAGAGAATCAATTCTACCGACGATCCACTATATTTAAATCAAGTACTCACAATTAATCATAAATTTAGAAATTTAATCTTGGATTCAAAATTATCTACTAATGTCTCTTTTTCGTTGAGGTTTTAGTTCTCACTTATTCTCTCGAACAAAGCTAAAAATTATTAACCATATGACCAATTTTAAGCTACACTAGGATTTTACTATCTCTAGCTCAAATCTAACAAATAAGGTTTAGATCCTCAAATCATGCTAAATTAACCTTTTTCAACCTTGATTAACTCTTTTAAGCATAAACAAATTAAATGGATGAGTCATTGGATTAGATACTCCCTTTGAAAATCAATTAAAGCCTGAAATTAATTTACACAAGTAAAACTCATTCATAAATTAAAAGTATTCAGTTGATTTAAAATAATAAGATAAAATCAAAATTCAAGTATGAACTTAACAACTAAACCAAAATTTAGTCACTACAAAGCAAGAAAATGAAGAAAGGATTAAGAATTTGTAACTATAAAGAATTCAAATCTTCATTCCAAGGGTGTTGGTTGTAGAACCCTAGATTTAAAGTTTGATAAAATATCCATAGATGATTATATTAGAGGTTGGAATTGAGTTTTGTATGTTTAGGAGCAAACTAAGAATTCTACAAATGTCCTTGATGCCTGGCAGTTTTCATTATTGTTATCACATGCTCGAACCATTATGATCCTGATACATTAAATTTCAGTTGATCGTGATCATTCTATTTGACCTTGTGATTGCTAGGCTTTGACTTTCACTGAACTTTACAATTGAGACTTTTATTCATTCTTTTTTTACTTTTTATTTTAGCTCTGTTTTGCCTCGATTTAAATTCCTTTCATTAGAGATCCTTAAAAACTTCAAATTTCTTGGAATCAACACTATTCAAATGATAATTAGCCTCATACTATAGATTAAAGACACAAAATCATGAGCAAAGACACAAATAAAACTCGCCACTTATTAATTTCCTCAAAGACATGCTCTCAGATCTTGAAATGGCAAAAAATGGGGTTTAAGGGAAAAAGGGATGCTTTTATACTATTCCAATAAATATTCCCTCAAGTTGGTAGCACTTCCCTATAAATCATGAAGGTTAACACTACCTCCTCCCTTAAGTTGTGCTTTAGGATCATAGGAATGGGTCACGCGATCGCGATGCACAAGAAGGTTACCCTTCCCGATCTTGACACCCTTATCAAAATTATAATAAACACAATCTTAAACCATCACGATCTTGACCCAATCTGTGCTATCACAGTGAGTAAATGTCTAGTGCACGAACAGCTGTGCACCGATAATATTCCATGATGTCATGGTCCAATTTAAGATTCATGATGGCACCTACTTTATCCTGCTAGTAGGTAAGCCAAACCGTATCTCGGATCTCTAAAAAATGGGATACAAGACCCCTTAAAATTTTGATCATTTTATTTTTAACCCTCTCACATGCGTAATGTTAAAAAAAAATTAATTATGTTTGTGGATGTTAAAAGGGTAGATTGGAAAAAATTTAGAATTTTGAAAGGGGTTCAAGTTAATTTGGGACCCCAAGACATTGAGGGTCAGCGATATTGGCATACCACAAAGGTTAGCCTCCACGATATTGGCATGACATGGAGTTTACCCTCTGTCATAACACTGTCCCACGCTGATTGGTTAATTTTATCTAGTTTTATTTTTTTATTTGGGGTGAGGGTCTTTTGATATTTTACCAATTATATGACTTATAAATATAAAAGTGACCATTTTTCTTTAATTTTCAAAGATCAAACTCTACTTTATTCATTTTCAACTCTCCACCCAAGAAAGCTCAAGGATTTTACAAGAAATGACTATTTCGGGCTCAAAACTTCAAATTGACTTTAATTTCTTGAGTGTTTCAGGAATTTTTATCTTCCCTAAAATTGAATTTTTCATTGTGGTAGTAATTAAATAGATTTCATGTGATTTAAATTATGGGTTTTGAAATTGGGTTGAGGGGTTTTGGTTGTTACCGATTGAATTACTTATTTCATATTTTGAATTAATTATTCATGTTTTAAATTGATGTTTTTTAGAATGAGTTGGTACATTATTTAAATGGTTATAATGGAGGACATGTGTTTCCCTAAATTGGATAAATTTTGGCTTGGAAATGCATAAACCTCAACCCACTTTGTAAATTTGATTTTTATTAGGCCAAATTGCATGGTTTAACTTTCTTTTAAACCTAATGCATTGGGTTGATGGATAAATGGATATAAAAATGGATTTGGGTGGCTTTGGTGGTCGTGTTTTAGATTTTAAATAGAACTTGAGAGTTAGTGTGGTTATGTGGATTGGTTGGCATATTTAATTTTAGCTTGCAAGCATATTGGTATGATGATACCAAGTGATAATGCCTTAATGAATGACTCCCAAGTTACTGGTAGTTATATGTTCGAATTATTTTAATTTAGGATTAAAGGGAATTATGTAGCTCACTGTGAAGGTGTAAGTCCCGAGGGGACGAATACTGGAAACTATGTTTGCTGGTGTTAGGGATCTATATGACCGTGTACTTGATACATACCGTGTATATATATTTAGAGTGGCTATTGCCCATGGTGGCTTTATTTTTCCCTCAATTTTTCCTTAGTTTGTATGTCTAACACACACTGGGGCCCTTTCAGCAGGGGATCTGAACCCATATAGCTCATGGGTTCCTTCAGGACAAATTGAGCTACACAGTTCAGGTTATATCTTTGAACTCTCATGTTCATAACCCTTTAACCTATCCCGGCACCTTATTTATGTATATATGAATGTGTTAATGAGGTTTTGACTGATTTTGGACATGGAATTATGTTATCACTTCCCCTGAGTTACTTGTCAGTGTTTATCCCACTAACCGTCCTGGGACACTACATCATTTCATGATGTAGGGTCCAAAGACTTTTTTGGTTCTCCTGTGTAGTGTTAGGTGGTTGAGCATGTTTTTTGAGTGGTGTTGAAATAATGATCATCCATCCTTCAAAAGGTATTATCATTTCATTATTCTTTCTTTATTGAATTAGTAATTTTGAATTTTTTTGGTCATAGTCGGGGGCATATCCCGACTTAGTTGATATTTTAGTTTTAAAGGCTATTATGGATAAATATGGGATGGTTATTGTTTTAAATATTAGTCTTTATTTTAGTTATCTATTCATATTCTTATTACTATGTTAATTGGCTTCTGCTTTATCTTTATAATTATTATGCTCTTGAGGTTAGGCTAAGGGGGTGGTCTCTGGTCCATGGTGGGCTTGAGATACTCATCACAACTAGGCCTAAGGTCGGGTCATGACAAGATTAGCATTAGAGAATGGTTTAGGTCATTGGGTATCCATAAAGCTGTGTAGAAAAAAGTCTTTTTTATGGGTGTGTAGCGTACCATACTTTTAAATAGGGGGCTACAAGGCATTTAGGAATGTTTCCCTTTCTTGTGTTCTATTTCAAGATACAGAGTCTAGTGTTATGAAACTTCTCTAACTCCTAGCTTTCTCATATTTTAAATCATGTTTCCTCGAACATCTGACGTTTGTAGAAATTTTATTGGGAACTCTGTCCTACCTAAGGAGAATATGGAGGAGACTCGCCCTATTTATAAAGTACAGACCTGGTCTAGGTTCCCTGCTCCTAATTGTGCCGACCCATGTGGAGTTCTACCGGTCTCTACTAGTCATCCTCAAGATTCCCATGCTGGTAAAACTTATGATCAGTCTCCTAGGGGAGATATTTCTAAGGTAGAGTTTTGTCATTCTATTTATATGCTTACTCAGTTGGTGGCATCCTAGTCTCATTAGTCTGACCATGTTAGTTTTTTTCTAATTCATCTGAGGTCACTCAGGTTGGCCATTTTATGAGTTTGAATCACATAATCTTTACTGACTCTAAGGTTGAAGAGGATCCGTAGGGGTTCATTGATAAGATAGAGAAGATATTTAGGGTGATGTATGAACTAATGTAGAGGGTATGGAGTTTGTTATATATCAGTTGAAGGATGTTGCTTTCCAATGGTATGAGGAGTGGATATCTCTAAGGGGTGATGATGTTGAGCAGGTAGTATAGGATGACTATTAGTGTGCCTTTCTTGATTACTTCTTTCCTCAAGATCTAAGAGAAGCTAAGGCTGAGGAGTTTGTTAATTTGAAGTAAGGGAAGATTAGTGTGAAGGAGTATATACTGAAATTTTAGCATTTGGCTCATTATGCTCTAATGTTAGTATCCAATATGAGATCTAAGATGAGGAAGTTTCTTTCTGGGTTGTCCCATGACTTGGTATTGGAAAGTAAGGCTTTAATGTTGAATAATGATATGTACATCTCAAGACTTGTGGTTTATATGCAGTAAGTAGAGGATGAAAAGAAGAGAGATGGAGAATAGAAAGAGGCAGAACAAGAAGTTTAGGTATTCAGAGTAGGGTGGGGGTCAGCAGGATAGTGGGAAAGATGGTAGACGGCAGACTAAGAAAAAGAGTTGGGGAAGTTCTTATTTATCAGCTAGAGCTCTCTATCTTAAGCCTTTGAGAGATCGTTATTTTTAGGCTAGCAGTGGTCCTAAGGAATAGGGTGCCCAATCTCAGGCTAGTGGATCTCAGTCAGCCCCACCACATCCTCATTGTCATTTTTATGGATAGCTTTACCGTGGATATTATGAGAAAGGGAGAAATTGGTTTTATAATTATGGTCAGCTTGGTCATATGCAGGGAGATTGTCCTTCAGCTAGGGTTGCCAGTGGGGCTAATAAAGTTTTGGTTGCCAGTTCTTTAGCCTGTGCCCCTAAGGGCATTACTTCTGGTATCAGCATTGGCCAAAATTATCTCTATGCACTTTCTACTCACCAGGAATCTGAGGTATACTCAGATGTTGTTACTGGTATGTTACAACTTTTTTCTGTGATATTTATTATTTGCTTGATTTGGGTTCTTCCCTTTCTTATGTGACCCCTTATGTGGCTGTGCATTTTGGTTTTGGTCTAGAAAATATTTCTGACCCCTTTTCAGTTTCTACTCTGGTGGGTGATTCTATAGTTGCTAGAAAAATCTGTAGAGGTTGTGTTGTGACCATATTTCACATGGATACATTGGTGGATTTGATAAATCTTGATATGGTAGATTTTGATGCAATCTTGGAGATAGAAATTAAGCCTATTCTAAGCACTTTATGCTTATTTTTCATCCATTCTCTCTCAAAGAAAACCCTAGAGCTCAAAACTTAAGCTCCAAGAAATCAAATTTACTCCATTGGTTCTCCAAGAAAACTCAAAAATGAGGATTCCCAAATCAAGATAATCAAAAGTTCATCTTCAAAATCTCAAATAGGAATCCAAAGTTCAAGTTTCTTCATTCAATCATAAATTAAGGTATGTGAGGTTTCTGAACAAATATACTCTTTCATCCTTGTACCCAAAACCAAGTTTTTATTTCAAATTTATATGATTTTGAAATATTATACATGATTTTTAAATTAGAGTTCATACCCATTATTTCTAATTGCAAGATTATGAGATTTCAAGTGTTTTAGAAGTTGAATTGCATGACTACGTTCATATTTACATGCCTATTGCAGTAAATTTTAGATTTTTAGATGAATTGTCATATCAAGCATGAACTTTATGATGTTTTGACATAAGATTGATGCATGGGTTACTATCCCGAGATTAAATATTATAATTTCATGAACGATTATGCTTTAAGCATCAAATGATCAGTTTATTTTAAAATTTTTAGTATATATTTGATTCTTTTTTTTGGATCATCGATAAGATTTAGAATCCACTTTATAGATTTATTACAAGTTACAGACATCATATTAGCTTTACTTACAGATTGAATCAGATAAAAGCATAATTGATTTCATAATAAACCCTTATGCTAGTTTTAAAGTGGATTTCCAACAAAATGAGTTTAAAAATTAAAGGGAGTAGTATTTAGCACCAAGCGGCAAGTGTGGTATTAGTGTGCCCTAAATTCCACATAAATATGTAGCCAACGTAGGTACAGATTATCAAATTATTCCCAGTTTTATATGGATGACAGTTACAGATATGATCACTTAGATTAGGTTATACTCCTTCGAAAGAGTATAACACCTCTTCCCATCGTGAGGTTTTCCCCATAGGGAAACAAGACGTTGAACTCCATGTTAGGTCACATGGTTTATGTTGGTTAGAAGAACCTCCCTTGCAGAATAATTTTTAAAAGAATTCCCAAAAAGAAAAAGATTACAAAATGAGCTTAACAGAAAGCTTTTAGAAACTAAGTGTAAAGGCTCATTCAGCTTTCAAATTTCAGATATAAAGGTGAGTCCTTTCTACACTTAGACAACATGATTTACAGACAGATCACTAGTATAGCTTTTAGAACAAAATGGTATGACTCACTAGATTTATAAAGTATGATTTATTACTCGTGATTATGATTTTTAGTTTTTAGACATTCCATCTTATGTGAGTCATTTACATTTAGCATGCATTGGTTTATAAATCATGATGATGATTGATATGTTGTTTTTATGTATGCATCCACCCACATATACTCAGTACATCCTCAAAGTACTGATCCACGTATATGTCTATGTGCTACATTGCCTCATAATGTAGGTTCAGGTGCTCAGTTTTAGCAGCGTGAGTGATTTATAAAATCTCTATCTATATCCCAACAGTTGGTGAGTTCTTATAGTTCAGGGACTTAGTGTTTCAGTTTTTAGCTAATTAGATTAGATAAATCTGTATTCTTTCAGACAGATTGAGTGAGTTGGGGGTTTGTCCCAGTGACTATCTAGATATTAGTAGTAGAGGCTTGTCAGACTGCTAATTTGCTTTAGATTTTTAGTATTGTTTTATCAGACCCCTTAGATTAGTATTTTTCAGATGTTATATTTAGACAGTTTTCCGTATTTAGTATTATTTTGATATCTACATTTTTTTACTATGTGATTCAGACCTCGTAGAAGGCAGACAGGGTTAGCTTTAGGTTACTCATAGTATTGAGCATCGTGTGCTATCTCGGGGACCCATTTTTGAGGTATTACAAACCTGATATCAGAGCCTAAGGTTTATAAGAGTCCTAGGGAATCAGAGAAGCCGCGTTACGTAGAGTCTTGATCATGGGTGTAAAGCGCGCCACATTTGTGAGCAAGAGGCTATGGATGTTTTTAGGAAATCATCTCTTTCTTTCATGATCTATTGTTATTACAATATCTCTATCTTCTTTTAACTCATGCTCTTATGTGATAGTTGAATATGCCTCCTCATCGAGCTAACGCCTGCAAAAATAATAACCGGCCACCCCATCCCGCCGATCCTCTGAATGAGAATGTATCCCATGCTGAGTTTTGGGCTGCCTTTCAGTAATTGGCCTAGGCAGTGACTGTCAATGTTCAGGGCAACCATCAGGTTGTAGTTCTACTTTAGCAGAATGGTAATTTAGCAGCAGCCAATGTTCAGCCAGATTATGCATGTTTCTGAAAAAGAGAGTATAGAGTTAGCATCCTATAGATTGAAGGATGTAGCGTATGATTGGGTGGTTATGTGAAAAAATGTTAGAGGTGAGAATACAGCCCCCATGAGTTGGCAGGTATTCTGAGATGCTTTTCTAGATAAGTTCTTCATGCGTGAAATCAGAAAAGTTAAGATAGAGGAGTTTGTGAACCTGAGGTAGGGCTCGATAATAGTGAAAAAGTATTGTTTTAAGTTCAATCAGTTGTCTAAGTATGCCCTTGATACGATGGCTGATCCTAGGGCAAGTATGAGTAAGTTTGTTACTGGAGTATCTGGTTTAGTAGTCAAGGAGTGTAGGACTACCATTCTTATTTGGGACATGGACTTTGCTAGGTTAATGATTCATGCCCAGTAGATTAAGATAGAGAAGTTGAAGGAAAGAGAGAGAAGTAATAAGAAGGCTAGAACAGGGCAGTTTGAGTATGGTCATACTAAGTACGGAGGGGGAAATCATCCAAAGTTTAAGAATTATTCATCTATGCCAGCACCATCTTCAGCTAATGCTCCTACTCCTAGAGCTAGGTAGGAGCAGTGGGGTAAGTCTTCTATATCCAGATCTCAGAATAGTATAAGTGGAAGGCCCACTTATCCTTCATGTGCTAAGTGTGGTAAGAATTATCTTGGTGAGTGCTTGTTGGGACAGAAAGGTTGTTATGGTTGTGGTAAGTTGGGTCATGGAATCAGAGAGTGTCCACATGCTAAGAAGGGAAATAGAGATGTTTGCCCCCAGACACAGGCTACTAGTGCACCAGCTCCTCTAGGTCGCCCAGTCCCTCCTCAGGGTGCATCATCTAGTACCGGTGGCTGTCAGTGCCAGAATCAGTTTTATGCTTTACCATCCCATCAGGAACAGGAGGATTCACCAGACGGTGTTACTGATATTCTTCATTTCTTTTATCTTGATGTTTATGTGTTGTTAGACCCAGAGTCGAATTTCTCTTATGTTATCCCACTAGTTGCAGTAAATTTTGATATAGGTCCTGAAAAAGTTTCTAAACCCTTCTTGGTTTCTACCCCAGTGGGTGAGTCAGTTGTTGCTAAACAGATCTATAGAAAGTGTCCTATCATTGTCCTTCATAAAATTATGTTAGCAGACCTAATAGATCTATATATGGTTGACTTTGACCTTATTCTTGGTATGGATTGGCTCCATTCTTGTTATGCATCCATAGATTGTCGCACCCAGGTGGTGAAGTTTTAGTTTCTAGATGAGCCATTCTTTGAGTGGGTTGGAAATTTAGTGTCTCCCAAAATTAATTTTATATCCTACCTTAAAGCCAGAAAGTTAATCTCTAAAGGGTTCATCTATCATGTAGTTCAAGTCAAAGACACTAAGTCTAAGACTCCAACTATTCATTCATTCAGTGTAGTCAATGAGTTTCCTGATATCTATCCTGAAGATTTACCAGGGGTACTTACCGATAGGGAAATAGAATTTGGTATTGACCTTCTTCCAGATACTCAGCCTATCTCTATTCTTCCTTATCATATGGCTCCAGCTGAGCTTAAAGCGTTAAAAGAGCATCTTAAAGACCTTTTAGATAAAGGTTTCATAAGTCCTAGTGTTTCTCCATAGAGCGCTCTCGTCTTATTCATGTGAAAGAAAGATGGTTCTTTCCGAATGTGCATTGACTATCGTCAGCTGAATAAAGCACAGTCAAAAATAAATATACTCTTCCTAAAATTGATGACTTATTTGATCAATTCCAAAGTGCAAGTTACTTCTCCAAGATAGACCTTAGATCCGGCTATCATCAGCTTAGAGTAAAGGAGTGTGATCC
This sequence comes from Capsicum pubescens, assembly GCA_030864215.1. Taxonomy (NCBI): domain Eukaryota; kingdom Viridiplantae; phylum Streptophyta; class Magnoliopsida; order Solanales; family Solanaceae; genus Capsicum; species Capsicum pubescens. The sequence continues at coordinate 180,573,558 of CM061546.1, read as the reverse complement.
AAAGACAACTTTCAGAACTCGTTATGGTCATTTTGAGTTTCTAGTTATATCCTTCGGGCTAACAAATTCCCCAGAAGCTTTCATGGACTTGATGAATAGAGTGTTCAAATAGTATTTGGACATGTTTTTCATAGTCTTTATAGATGCTATTCTTGTCTACTCTCGTAGTGAGGGTGATCATGCAAACCACCTTAGAATTGTATTGCAAACTCTTAAAGATCACCAGTTATTCGCCAAATTCAGCAAATATGAATATTAGCTAAGGTCAGTAGCTTTCCTTGGTCATATTGTTTCCAATGAGGGTATTCGAGTTGATCCCCAAAAGACAAAAGCAGTAAGAAACTGGCCTAGACCTATTTCTCCATCAGACATTAGAAGTTTCTTGGGTTTAGATAGCTATTAAAGATGTTTTGTTGAGGTTTTCTCATTTATTGCGTCTCCCATGTCTAGATTGACCCAGAAGAAAGTTAAGTTTCAGTGGTCAGATTCCGATGAGAAGAGTTTTCAGGAGCTGAAGACTCGACTTACTTCATCCCCAGTTTTACTATTACTTGATGGTACAGATGGTTTTGTAGTGTATTGTGATGCTTCTAGAGTCGGTCTAGGTTGTGTGTTGATGCATATAGGTAAGGTTATAGCCTATTCCTCTAGACAGCTTAAGCCTCATGAAAATAATTACCCTACCCATGATCTTGAGTTAGAAGTTGTTATGTTTGCTTTGAAAATCTGGAGACATTATCTTTATAAGGTGCATGTTGATGTGTTCACGAATCACAAAAGCTTGCAGTATGTGTTTAATTAGAGTGAGTTGAATCTTAGTCAGAGAATATGGTTAGACTTGTTGAAAGATTATAATATGAGTGTGTTGTATCATCCGAGCAAGGACAATGTAGTGGCAGATGCCCTTAGTAGATTGTCAATAGGCAGTATTGCTCATGTGGAGAATTATAAAAAGAAGTTAGATCGGGAAGTTCATCGGTTAGCTATATTGGGTGTGATATTGGTCGATTCTGCTGAAGGGAATGTTTGGGTTCATAGTAGTTCTGAATCTTCTCTAGTTTCAGAAGTGAAAGAGAAGCAAGATAAGAATTCTAGTTTAGTCAAACTGAAGAAGTCGGTTAAAGACCAAAAGGTAGAGGTTTTCTCCCAAGGGGGAGATGGTGTGTTGAGATACCAGAATAGATTGTGTGTGCCATGTGTTGATGATTTGAGGCAATGGATTATGGAGGAAGCTCATGGTGCGCATTATTCTATTCATCCAGGATCCACCAAGATGTACTGCGACTTGAGGGAAATCTATTGGTGGAGTGGTATGAAGAGAGATATAGCAGAGTTTGTAGTCAAGTGTGTAACTTGTCAATAGGTTAAGGTAGAGAACCAAAGACCTGGTGGTACTTTGTAAGAGTTTGGTATCCCCACTTGGAAGTGGGAAGAGGTAAATATAGACTTTGTGACTGGATTACCCCATTCGCATCATCAGCAAGATTCGAATTTGGTTATTGTAAACAGATTGACTAAGTCAACGCATTTTTTACCAGTTCACACATCTTACATAGCTGAAGATTATGTCAAGATGTATATCAAAGAGTTAGTTAGATTGCATGGGGTTCCTTTGTGAATCATCTCAGATAAGGGTACTCAGTTTACCTCTCATTTTTGGAGAGCCTTTCAAAAGGGTCTTATTACCCAAGTTCATCTTAGTTAAGCTTTTCATCCAAAGACAAATGGTCAGGCAGAAAGAACCACTCAGACTCTAGAGGACATGTTGAGGGCGTGTGTTCTTGATTTCAAAGGTAGTTGGGATGACCATTTGTCGTTGATTGAGTTCTCTTATAATAACAGTTATCATGCTAGTATTCAGATAGCTCTATTTAAAGTTCTTTATGGGTGGAGATGTAGATTGCCAGTTGGTTGAGGCCTCTTTGATTGGGCCAGACATGGTATTTCAAGCTATGGAGAAAGTTCAGTTAATTCGAGAAAGATTGAAAGCAGCTCAAAGTCATAAGAAATCTTATGCAGACGTAAGAAAAAAAGATCTTGAGTTCGAGGTTGATGACCTTGTGTATTTAAAAGTTTTACCTATGAAAGAGGTGAAGAGATTTGGAAAATAAAAAAGCTTAGTCCCAGATATGTAGGCCCCTTCCGGATTTTGGGTTATGTTGGGAAGGTGTCATATGAGCTTGACCGACCCACAGATTTATCCTCAGTTCATCCAGTATTCCATGTGTCCTTGTTGAAGAAGTGCATTGATGATTCAGTCATTATAGTTCCCCTAGAAAGTACATATATTCAGAATAGCCTTTCATATGAAGAAACTCCCGTAGAGATTCTTAATCATCAGTGTAACGCCCCGAATCTGGTACCCGAAATGCTACATGGTGCTCATGACCCCGAAGGACCACAAGCTAACCCATGACTAATATTTGTACCTAGATACTACATAATAAACTAAATAATGCGGAAACATGAACTGAAAGGCCATAAGGTTCACATAACTGAAGTAAAACATAACATCTAAACGGGGTATAAAATACATAAAACAACTGAAATAACTATCTGAACGTAATAGAATGGAAAGCCTCTAGCTGACTGAACTGTCTGAGTAAGGAGCTGATGGCACATGTCCCCAACTAACTCCAACTGATAAACTAATTAATGAGATAATAGGGAAATAATCATGTCCTCGAAGGATGAGGACTCACTGATAATTCTGACTGCTAATATCTGCAATCTACTGATGCTTTGGAGCTTGTGTCTCTGAACCTATGGTATAAGACACCATAGCGCAAATGCGCCAGTACTTTGAATGTACTGGTATGCATATGAGGCAGGCTGAATGCATGGGGTTCATATGCATGAAGAATACTAGCTAACTGACTAATATGAACGTGAGAATACATGCAAGCATACATAGTAACTATATCTGAAATCATGATAACATGAGTATGTTGATGACTAACATGACTAATGACTGAATTATGATAACTGATAAGATGAGTGACTGTATCTTACAGTCCTGAATCTGATGGAACTAGCTAAGTTCCATACTGTATCTAAGTTGAATGTATTTGACAGTCCTGAATTCTGAAGAACTATCTGAGTTTTTTTACTGAGACTGTGGGAGGTAGTCATCTAACTGACATGCCTCAAATGATGCATTACAGTTGAATTGGGGTCCAATCTATGCCCTGATTAGAAGGGTGTCAATACCGCACCTCTGGTAAGTACAACATGTGAGTGATCCTAATATAACAGGTAACTCTAGTGAGAATGGTGGGAACACTCATAACGTAGGCCAATCCACCTTATCTACCCTCATATAGCAGGCTATGATGTCTCAACCTATGTTGTCTACATAGTTCTGTATGCAAGGATTACTTCTAAGAATTACAACCTCATATAACAGGTGAGTTCCCATCCTTGGGTTCGCTCGGTGCTAATTTCTACTCCCATCTAAATAGACACTGAACATGATTTACTGAACTAAACATGGACAGAGTTACTGAATTCCGTTGACTGGCGGAATACAACTAATATCTGACAACTGACTGAGTTCATGAGATCATGGAGATTTCCTGAGTCATAAGATTTTCTGAAGTCTAAGGATCATAGCTTGAGTGAGAGTATCGTGAAAACATGACATGGCTCTAGGCACACAGCTAATGTTTCGGGTACAGGTACCCCCAGGACTCGATAGAAGGGAACTGACGAAGTATGACTTTATCAAGTACAAGACACACATAAACAATACAAAATTTAATATGTTGTGGATTTCACGAAGTACAGGGTTATCATACTATCTAACATGGATGAGAATTCTGATAATCATATCATAATCTCATATTCTAATATCATGGCCATTCCGACAACATACACATTTCACAATGATAGCACGAAAACTATTTAAACATAGGAGAATGACAAGTTTGTCACATTTATCTTATGTCTTGAGATATAAAGCATGATTTCTACTTTTTCAAGTATTTTATCAACCACCTTGCATGCAAAACTTAGGGTATGAGTGAATTCATCAAATTACATATCATAAGCAACTAAATTCATGGATTTTATCTTGCATGGTAACATAATATCATGATAAACACACAAAGATTCCAACTTTGAAATCAATCAACGTCAACAACATGATTACAAATAACCCACAACATAAATACCATGATTTATAGATAAAACAAGGTTCTTGAGCTTCATGGATGGAAGGAATCCATGAATGAACACAACGCATACCTTAGTTCTTGATTTCGTGAAGATTGACGGTGAAACTTTCTTGAAATTGGACCTTCTGTGAAAACCCTAGCTTGTTCTTGAGAGAAACTTGAGATAAACTAGTATATTTTGGGTGAAAAGTGGTTGAATCGTGTACTAAAGGGCTTAAATAGGGGTGGGAAGTTGACCCTTTTAACCCTGGATGCGTCATTTAATTTCAGTGAAAATTTCCTGAATTGGACCGTTGGCGTGACGCGGCACTATCGCGTTGTGTCACTGGATTTTGACAATTGGGAAGTTGAGGGATGGCGCAACGTGGAGCCATCACATTGCCCCTTCTTTTGCGACCTGGAACTTTGGTGCGACGTGGAGGAAATCACGCTGAGACACTGGAAAAGGACAATTGCCATTTCATCTTGTGGCGCGGTGCTCCACTGACCAATATGGCACTTATTTTTCGATGGGAACTTGAAATAGTCATAACTTCTTACCTGATTATTGGATTAGGTGAATTTATATCGATGGAAAGCTTATTGAATTTCCCATAAGACAAAAAGTGAAAATCTTAAAAATACCACATGTACAAAAGTGGATTCATCTTTCAAAGTAAGTTTCTAACATTCTTAAGATGATTTCAAGCTAGGAAAAAGTATGAGGTCTTACAATCAGATCCGCAGACTAAGGAACAAATAAGTCCCCTTGGTCAAAGTTCTGTGGCAAAATCAGTCCGTTGAGGGTGCTACTTGGGAAGACGAAGCAGACATACATACCAGTATCCTCATCTCTTCTCCACAAACTCAGATTCAGCCGAAGGTAATTGCCTTCCTTCATTCAGTTCTTTTTCAATCTCAGATTCATCCATATATCTATTTTCATGTAAATCCATGCACTCGCAGATCAGTTCAGTAGCTTAGCATATTTTTGATTCAGTCATACTGTTATTTCAGTTATGCATGATAACTTATAGCCTCAGATTTCTCAGTATTTTCTGCTTAACTAACCATAGTCGAGGATAAATATTTCCAAGGGAGAGATATTGTAATACCCCGTACTTTTCCTAGCTTAAATTTTCCTAAATTCGATACTCGGTTGAGAAGTTATGGCATTTTTAGTAAATCAGTGTGTCATTTAGACGGGCACTACGTCGCGGTTATGGTTAAAGTCGTAATTGTCAATTTCCATTGGATCTCCGCGATTAGCCCACGTCGTGGAGAAATACCAAGTCCTAATTGTCAAAATCTAGTGGCTCACCACGATGGTGGCGCATTGCGGTGATGGCCAAATTCCTAGATGTCCCATTTCTAGTGAGCCACCGCAATAGTGGTGCGTCATAGTGGCATACAAAGTCGGGATTTCTAGTTCCGACAAAAATTTTAAAAGGGCTATTTTGTCAATTCCCAAGCGCCCAATTCATCCAAAACAAGAAATTAAGCCTATTCTAAGCACTTTATGCTTATTTTTCATCCATTCACTCTCAAAGAAAACCCTAGAGCTCAAAACTTAAGATCCAAGAAATCAAATTTTCTACATTATTTCTCAAAGAAAACTCAAAATTGAGGATTCTCAAATCAAGATAATCAAAAGTTCATCTTCAAAAGCTCAAATAGGAATCCAAAGTTCAAGTTTCTTCATTCAATCATCAATTAAGGTATGTGGGATTTATGAACAAGGATCCTCTTTCATCCTTGTGCCAAAAACCAAGTTTTTATTTTAAATTTATATTATTTTAAAAGATTATACATGAGTTTTAAATTAGGGTTCATACCCATTATTGCTAATTTCAAGATTATGAGATTTCAAGTGTTTTAGAAGTTGAATTGCATGACTACTTTCATAATTACATGCCTATTGAAGTAAATTTTAGACTTTGCGATGAATTGTCATTAATTACATTATCAAGCATGAACTTTATGATGTTTTGACATGAGATTGATGCATGGGTTTTTATCCCAAGATTGAATATTATAATTTCATGAAAGATTATGCTTTAAGCATCAAATGATCAGTTTATTTTCAGATTTTTAGTAAAGATTTGATTTTTTTGGACCATCAGATAAGATTTGGAATCCACTTTACAGATTTATTACAGATTACATACATCAGATTAGCTTTACTTACACATTGAATCAGATAAAAGCATAATTGGTTTCATACTAAACCCTTATGCTAGTTTTAAAGTGGATTTCCAAAAAATGAGCTTACAAATTAAAGGAAGTAGTATTTAGCACCGAGTAGGAAGTATGGGATTAGCATGCCCTAACTTCCACAATACTATGTAGCTAATGTAGGTATAGATTATCAGAATATTTCCATTTCTATATGGATGACAGTTACAGATATGATCACTTAGATTAGGTTATACTCCTTGGCAAGAGCATGACACCTCTCCCCATCGTGAGGTTTTTCCTATAGGGGAACAAGACGTTGGACTCCATTTTAGCTCACATGGTTTATATCGGTTTGAAGAAACTCTCTTGGAGAATAGTTTTTAAAAGAATTTCCTAAAATATAAAAACTACAAAATGATCTTAACAACATGATTTACAGATAGATCACTTGGACATTACTTTATAGAAGCCTTTAGCTATAGATTTTATTTCAGATTTCAGATATAAAGGTGAGTACATCACTAGTACAGCTTTTAGAACAAAATGGTATGACTCACTAGATTTATAAAGTATGATTTATTACTCGTGATTATGATTTTTAGTTTTTAGACATTCCAGCTTATGTGAGTCATTTACATTTAGCATGCATTATTTTATAAATCACGATGATGATTGATATACTATTTTTATGTATGCATTTCACCCCCATATACTCAGTTTATCCTCAAAGTACTGATCCACATATATGTCTATGTGCTATATTTTCTCATAATATAGGTTCAGGAGCTCAGTTTCAGCAGCGTGAGTGATTTCGAGCATCTCTATCTACATCCCGACAGTTGGTGAGTCCTCATAGTTTGGGGACTTAGTCTATCAATTTTTAGCTTATTAGATTAGATAAATCAGTATTCTTTCAGACAGATTGAGTTATCTGGGGGTTTGTCCCAGTGATTGTCTAGGTATTAGTAGTAGAGGCTTGTCAGACTGCTAGTTTGCTTCAGATTTTCTGTATTATTTTATCAAAATCGAGATTAGTATTTTTTAGATGTTATATTCAGACAGTTTTCCACATTCAGTATGATTTTGATATCTATATTTCCTTACAATGAGATTCAGACCTAGTAGAAGGTAGACAGGGTTAGCTTAAGGCTACTCATAGTCTTAAGCACCGTGTGATATCTTGGGGACCCATTTTTGAGACGTTATGGTTGATGGGGAGAAAAGAGGTCTAGTTAAGGATATTCATAGGCTGGCTAACTTGGGATTCCATCTGTTGGACTCTGTGGATGGGGGAGTGATTGTTCAGGAAGTGGTCAAATTATCTCTTGGAGTAGAGGTGAAGGAGAAGCGGGCTTTGGATCCCATGCTTGTGCATATTAAGGGTGATGTGGGTCAGCAAAAGGTTATGTATTTTGAGACTGGGGAAGACGGCATCTTGAGGTATCAAGGTAGGTTGTGTGTTCCTAATGTTGATGGGTTGCGGGAAAGGATATTGACTAAGGCTCATGACTCAAGATATATAGTTCATCCTAGATCAACTAAGATGTATTATGACTTGAGAGAAATCTACTCGTGGAGCAATATGAAGAGAGATGTGGAAAACAGTATGGATAAATATATGGTTTGTCAACAAGTTAAGGTTGAGAATTTGAGGCCATGTGGCATGTCCTAAGAGATAGATTATTTTGTGTGTAAGTAGGAGATAATCAATATGGATTTTATTATGGGTCTTTCGCGGTCTAGTTATCAGTATGATTTGACTTGGGTCATTTTGGATAGGATGACTAAGTCTGCTCACTTTTTTTCCTGTGAGGACTAATTACTCAAGAGAAGATTATGCTAAGGTGTTCATTCAGGAGATTCTAAAGTTGCATGGTGCACCAGTGTCCATTATTTTAGACCGAGTTACTTCTGGTATTCATTTCAAAAGGTTTGGGCACACAGGTGAACCTTAGCACCGTATTCCAACCTTAAGTAGATGGACAAGCAGAACATAGCATTCAAACTTTTAAGGATATGATAAGGTACTTTCTGATTGACTTTAAGGGTAGCTGGGTAAATCATTTACCCCTTATTGAGTTTGTGTATAAAAATAGTTATCACTTGAGCATTCATATGGCATCTTTTGAGGATTTTTATGGTAGGAGGTACATGTGTCCTATTGGGTGGTTTGAATTTGGTGAGACTAGGTTGTTTTGTCTTGAATTGGTTCATCAAGCCATAGAGAAAATAGTGGTAATTAGAGAAAGACTTAAGACTACTTAGAGTCACCAAAAGTCTTATGCGGATGTGAGGCGAAGAGAGTTAGATTTTGAGGTAAGTGATTGGGTGTTCTTGAAGGTATATCCTATGAAAGGAGTCATGAGGTTTGGGAAAAAGGGGAAGCTCAGTCCACGTTATGTTGGACAATATCAGATTTTAAGAAAAGCTAGGAATGTGGCATACGAGTTGGATTTTCCTACGATTTTGGGTTCCATTCATCTCGTGTTTCATGTGTCCATGCTGAAAAGTGTTTGGATGATCCTTCCCTGATAGTGCCTGTTGAGGATGTAGGTGTTACGGATTTTTTTTCTTATGAGAAAGTCTCGGTTGAAATATTGGATAAGAGAGTTTGTAGATTGAGGACCGAGGATGTAACTTCAGTAAAGGTCCTTTGGAGAAACCTAAAGGTAGAAGAGGCTACATGAGAAACTAAGGAGGATATGAAGGCCAAGTACCCATTCTTGTTCCTCGTGTTGGATAAAGGTGCTTAAGGTATGAGTTTCATTTTTCTCTTGACACTTTTCGAGTTTGTCATTTAATTCTAGTGTATTCTTATTATTCATATGTTAAAAGTTCCCTAACTAATCTTTCGGGGATGAATGATCTAAGGGGGGATAATGTAAGACCCCTTATAATTTTTATCATTTTATTTATGACCCTTCCGCGTGCATAATGTCAATTTTAGACTTGAATTGTGTTTAGGGACGGTAAAAGGGTAAATTAGAAAAAATTTAGAATTTTTAGAAGGGGTCGGGGTTATTTTGGGACTTCAAGGAAGTGAGGGTCTGTGATATTGGCGTGCAATGGACATTAGTCTCCACGATATTAGTAAGGCACAGAGGCTACCCTCCGCGATAATGTCGTTCCACGCTGATGGGTTAATTTCGTCTAGTTTTATTTTTTTCACTTGGGGTGAGGGGCTTTTGGTCTTTTTACCCCTTGTACGACTTACAAACACCAAAGTGAACTTTTTTCTTCAATTTTCAAAGATCAAACTCTACTTTATTCATCTTTAAATCTCCACCCAAGAAATCTCAAAAGTTTTACAAGAAAATCACTACTCCAAACACTTAACTTCAAATTGACTTCAATTTCTTATGTGTTTCATTCTCTTCCCTAAACTTGAATTTTTCATTGTGGCATTAATTGAATAGATTTCATGTGATTTAAATTGTTGGTTTTGAATTTAGGTTGAGAGGTTTTGGTTGTTATTGATTGAATTTCTTGTCCCATGTTTTGAATTGATTACTCATTCTTTAAATTGATGTTTTTGGGACTAAATTGGTACATTATTTAAATGGTTAGAATAGGGTACATGGGTCTTCCCAAATTGGATAAATTTTGGCTTGAAATTGCATGAACCTCAACTCACCTTGTAAATTTAATTTTTATTATGGAAAACTGCATGGTTTAACTTGCATTTAAACCCAATGCATTGCATTAATGGATAAATGGATATAAAAATAGATTTGGATGGCCTTGGTGACTGGGTTTTAGATTTTAAATGGAACTTGGGAGTCAATATGGTTATATTGATTGATTTTCCATACTTAATTTTAGCTTGCAAGCATATTGGTATGACAATACAAAGTGATAAATGCCTTAATGAATAACTCCCAGGTTACTAGTTGGTTATACGTGCAAATTATTTTAATTTAGGATTAAAGGGGATTGTGTAGCTCACCGTGAAAGGGTAAGTCTCAGAAGGACAAACATTGAAAACCACATTTGCCGGCATTGGGGAAATATATGACTATGTGCTTAATACGCACTTGATATATATATTTAGGACGGCTATTTCCCATGGTGGCTTTAGTTTTCCCTCGGTTTTTCCTTAGTTCATGCGGCTAACACGCACTAGGCCCTTTAAGCAGGTGGAGTTGAACCCATATAGCCCATGGGTGCCTTTAGGATGGATCTATCTACACAGTTTAGATTAAATCTTTGAACTCTCATATTCATGACCCATTACCCTATCTCGGCATCTTATATATGTATATATGAATGTGTTCATGTGGTTTTGACTGGGTTTGGACATGGCATTATGTTATTATTTTCCCTAAGTTACATGTTAGTGCTTATCCCACTGATCGTCCTGGGACACTACATCGTTTCATGATGTTGGGTTTGAAGACTTTTCTATTGCTCCTGTGCAGCTTTAGGGGGTTGAGCACTTTTGATGAGCTGTGGTGAAGTGGTGAGCCTTTATTCTTTGGAAGGCCTTATTATTTCATTACTCTTTCTTTATTGACTCAGTACTTGTGGATTATCTTGGTCATAGTTGGGGGCATGTCCTGACTTAGTTACTATTCTGGTTTTAGAGGATATTGTGGACAAATGTGGGATGGTTATTGTTTTGACTCTTAGTCTTCATTTAAGTTATCAATTCATCTCCGTATTACTATTTGGATTGGCTTTCGCTTTATCTTTATGATTATTGTTCTCTTGAGGTTAGTCTATGGGGTGATCTCTGATCCATGGTGGGTGGTGATGTCCAAGATACACCTCCTTTCAGAAGATAATACGATCGCTGTCAAATATAGTATCCCAACAAAAGTTGGGCTCGAATCCTAAGGAAATACGTGGATTCACATATCTCAGTTGTTGTAATCAATGGGAAGAACTGGAAAAATAAATAGGGGGATTTTTTAGTAATCTCGAGCAAGTAACTATATCATTTTCGACCGTAATTAGTCATAGGTGAACACTAGGATTGTGTACCCTCTGGCTTCTCAACTTCGTAGGTTTATCCTATTTTTTTGAACTAACTCGATTCCTTGCATGTAGAATTGATAAATTATGTACCTTCTACAGACTTTTGGATGGGTAGAAGGATTTCACTCTTTACCTTTTGTGTCTCAGAATGTCGCCTTACTAACCCTTATCTTGATCCCAGTTAACTATTATCTTTTGAGTCTCTAGTTATTAGATGAAACCTTACCATCTTACTAAGATAAAACCTAGAGGCATGGATCGACAGTTAAACTCCAATTTACTGTTGTCTTTATCTTTTCCTAGTCACTACTTCTCTTTTGAATTAAGTAGCAATAATTTAGGCGAGATCCTAACGTGTGCACCTGTTAAGAAAACTATTGTAATGAAGATAAAGTAATACATTCATGGGTATCGGTTCAGAGCAACAATAGCACTTCTCCTAATTCGTAAACCTGTCAGGATTTCCACAACCCTAGCTATGGGTTTCTAGCCTCTCATGCTTATGAAGAAATCAACAACATTCATAATCAAAAGTATAGATAAAATCACAATAATAAGAAGTAGAAAAACCCACAACCGTAACTGAATTAATGAACCAAAGTCAATACAAGAGAATCCAAAGATCAAAATCTAATCTTGGAATCAAAATATGTTTTTGAATATCAAAAGAGCGTAACTCCTACTAAAAAATACATAAAGGGTATTTTAGTACAAGAGGAAACCCCAAAACCAAAGCCAAAATAAAATAGAAGAAACAGGGTCAGTGGTCACTTATGGTCTGTACTTGCACCCTGACCCTGGTGCAGGTAGTACTTGTGGCCTGCAGGGTGTGCGCAAATGCAAGGCGCAAGTGTCAAGACCCAAAAATCCTACTGGTTTGCTCTCGATATTTTGGACTTTTGGCACTTTTTTTGCCTACTTGCGGTCCACAAGTCCTACATGTGGTCCACATGTTGACTTAGTAATTGTCGGGAGTCATCTTTTCAGCTCTTCTTCAATTCTCGAACATGCTTTGATCACGATCAAGCCAAAAAGTATCCCAGACATCCATAATTGCTCCAATAAGTAACCAAAAACACCTTTTTCATCTTTTTCATGAACTTAGCATCCAAAATATGATTTCCAACAAAACATACCCAAAATGCATCATATCTAACAAAACAACCTTAGAAACTTGCATATTTTTCTCATTTTAAGCATTGAAAGTGTTATATTTCTATATCAAATCAGTGGGCTTGAGATACCCGTCACGGCCAGGCTCGGAGTTGGGTCGTGACATGGGATAACTTAGTGGAAAATGGACTAAAATCCAAAAATCAATATTTAAAGACTTAAAATAGCAACAAAGCAGTCATAATAGTCTAATAGATAGATAAAAGATCAACAATCATCCCAAGACCTAGTAGTATCGGTACAGATCTACTACAAATGAAACATAAGTACTTAAAATGTCAAATATATTTTGTAACGGAAAATGTAAGACTAGATATGAATAATAGAAGGAAAAAAGGGCAACTCAAACTCCAAGAGCTCACCCAATCTATGTAATCAAGCCAGCATGAGAGTCACGTCAGCTGTGGTGACTAGTATTCAGATCTTCACCAAAAAGATACAGAAATTTAGTACAAGTACCAAAACCACGAGTACTCAGTAGGCATCATCGCCTACTTAGATAAACTATGATATAAATATGATAAGGTATAAGATAAAATAAACCAAGTCAAGGTAAAAGGCAAACCTGGAAATAAGCTCCAACAATATTATGCATAAGTAAATAAATAAATACAAAAAAGTTACGTAAATATCACACGATTATAACTACTAAATTGACCCCTATAATCCAATAAGTGTGAAAAAGTAAATAACTCAACGCGAGCCCCCAGAAGCTCGGAGGGTACAATCAAAGGAAAATAAATGATCGAAGATCCATAATTCTACCAAATATCAGCTATAATCATCAAACCATTAATACCATGTTATATTATACTCAACTCTCAATATCAGACTCGAACCGAAACTCATCATCATCATAATATCCTCCTCAATAGTATTAATATCATAAAATCATTTATCAGTCTCGAATAGGAACTCATCGTATCAATATCATCATCAATCGTCGGACTTGAATCGGAACTCATATTATCAATATCATCATTAATTGTCAGATTTGAACCGAAACTTATATTATCAATCTCATTATTAATTGTCGGACTCAAATCGGAGCTCATATTACTAATATCATAAATAATTGTCAAACTCGAACCGGAGCTCATATAAAAATAGACCTTATCCATAAACCATACCAAAAAACCATATGATAATCCCTTTGAATAAACCATGCCAGTAGACTATATCAATAAACCACCAAATTTTACAAGAAATTAGCACTAACCTCCAAATACCAAACTAGCATAATCATTAAGTATTTAACCTTCTCAAAGTCCCAAAATAATCATTAATAAGGGTACAATATGCATAAATTAGTCTACAAAAGCTAACACAAGTCTTGGACTAAAGTTGGCCAGAGGAGTCCACTTCTAATCCTCGAAATCCATTTTTAGGAAAATTCTACCCTGGACTAGGCTAAAGCATCTAAATTCATTACTAGATGTTAAATAAGCCATAATTAGCCCTATGATAGATATAACCATGAGCAACCAAGTCAATTCCACCTAAAATGTAAGCATCTAGGTTAATTTCACCTAAATTACGATATCAAGAAAACCTAAACAGTCTACATAAGATGAATCACACCAATTATGCATCCAATACCTAAATCCCGCCCTATATCTAGCATAATATCATAATCATACTACAAATTAGCTCAATATATGGAGAAGGTAAAACTAGCCTACTTGGACGTCGAAGGAAAGCCGAAGAATTCACTAAATCACCAATTTTCCTTTTTGAGAAGCTTCCACAAGGTTCCACGCTATCAAAATCACAATGTACTCATCAAATGAGAACAATAATACCCATATTTCACATTGTGCTTTGGGCCTAAAATTACGTAAAAATCCCATGTTAGGCCCATTTACGGAATTGCATTTTCAAAATAAACACAATGTCTCTCTATGATCAAGGAACATTTATCCTAAAAATAAGTGAATTCATAGCTCTAATGGTTCTACAATCAAGACACCAAGCTTTTAGGAATTGTAGAAAAACATGGAGAATTAAACCAAGAAATTGATAGAATCTTACCACAAATTCGAAGAAGAAACGCACAAATTAACTTTCCCGAAGCTCCACAATCACTCACAAATGATTCTCCAAAGTTTTTCCATTTTTTAGGGTTCAATATTCTTGAGAATGAATTAAAGATGGGGAAAATCGGGCTAAGTGGGTTTTTTTGTACCTCTACCGGGTCCACGAATGTCACTTAAGAAGACACTGAGTCGCTTAAGCGACAACTGGCGTCTACCCAGGTACCGTTTAAGTGACCCCTTTCCTCTTTAGTCGCTACCGCTTAAGCGGAAGGGGTTCAGCGCTTTAGCGACCCCTTTCCTTAAGCGACCCAAAAGGATGCTTAAGCGGTGCACCAGTGCCAGCTGTGACTTGAAATTTTTCCAAGTCTCCACCTACCCCTTAGGATTTATTTGGAATCTTGTAAATGCAAACATACTATGCTATCCTATAAAATTTGATGTTGCGGACTCAATGGCACAATCAAAATTTTTATCCAAGGTTGTTTTAACGTAAAGTTTGTCCCAATCCCGTGTGCCATTTTTCTTAACTTCCGGTCAATAGCCCAAAATGAGTTCAGAAGCCTTGGGATCCAAACCAAGGGTCCACCTAGCCTAAAATCGATATTTTGGAGCCATTGGAACTATATGAATTGGCATATCGGGCCGTTTGACTGAAGTTTTCCCTCAGTAGCTAATTTGAACCATCAAAGATAAGGAATTGGCTCTAAAAAACAAATGAACTGTCCGGTGACCAAACTGTCAGTTCCAGCAAGTCATAAATGACTTAGGGAAGCTATATGCGAGCTTTAAATGGCGAAAATGGAAATGCAAAAAATAACTTAGAGGGTCACTACAATATCTACTACTAAGAGAGTTTTCGCCCAAGAAAGTAAAGGATTAGGGTGCACTGAAGCCTCAAACAAGTGCGGATGTTGAGTCCACATCTCGCTCTCGATCTCCCAAGTAACCTCCTCTATTGGGCGGTGCCTCCAGTGAACCTTTACTACTGGAATCTCTCTAGTGAGCAACCGTCTGACATCACTCACGAAAATGAGCATAGGCTCCTCCACGAAGGTCAATCGCTTATCCGACTGAACTGAGTCCCATTTAAGCATTTGAGATGGGTTAAGAATGTATCACCGTAACATAGAAACATGGAAAACCAAACAGACAGTAGGAAAATCAGGGGTTAAGTCTAACTCATAAGCCACCTCCCAATTGTGCGAAGAATATCAAAGTGTCCAATATAATTTGGGGTTAAGCTTGTCTTTCCTCCCAAACCTCATCACACCCTTCATGGGTGATACTAGGAGGAATACCTGGTCACCAACTCCAAATCTTAAGGCACAAAGTCAATAATCCGCATAAGTCTTTTTCCTACTCTGTGTTTCCCTCAACCTATCCCGAATCACCCTAACTCTATCCAATGACTCCTAAAGCAAGTCAGTACCACGGGGTCTAATTTCGGATGTCTCAAACCATCCAATCAGAGAACGACATCGCCCAACATACGAAGACTCAAAAGGCATCATCCCAATACTCGAATGGTCTCTCTTATTATATGCAAACTCTGCAAAGTATAAGTGTTGCTCCCACTGACCTCCAAAATCTCTAACATAGGCTTAAAGTATATCCTCGGGAACCTAAACAGTTCGCTTTGACTGCCTGTTGGTCTGAGGATGCAAGGTTGTATTAAGATCCACCTAAGTACCAAACTCCTCCTGAAAAGCTCTCCAAAAGCTAGAAGTAAACACCAAATCTCGCTCTAAAATGATGGATATAAGCACACTTTGCAAGTGGACTATCTCACTAACATAGATATGGGCTAACCTATCGACACTAAAGGACATCTGAATTAGAATGAAATATGCCAACTTGGTCAACCGATCTACAATGACAAAAATACCATTGGAACCACAGAAAGTACAAGGCAAACCACTAACAAAGTTTATGGTGATCCGTTTCCATTTCCACTCGAAAATAGTCAACCTTTGAGTCAATCCATTAGGTCTTTGATGTTTGGTTTCACCTATTGACAACATAGGCAACGAGCTAATTCCATCACATCTCTCTTCATACCATTCTACCAATAATATCACCTCAAATTTCTATACATCTTAGTTGTACTCGGGTAAATTAAATATAGAGTTGTAAGCCTCACACAGAATTGACAAATTAAGTCATCAACCCTCTAAACACAAATACGGCTGTCAAATCTTAAAACACCCTCAGAATTATGGTATCCCACTTAGACTCACCACTCAACACCAGATCAAAGATAATGCAAAGTCTCTTATCCTCAAACTGACGACCCCAAATCCTCTTAAATAGCAAATACCTCACCTCAACACTAGCAAGAATCCTCCTAGGGTTCGAAATATCAAGTCGCACCATCAAGTTGGATAAGGAGTGAATGTTCTGTGCCAACAGCCTCTGACAAATTAAAATACAAGTCAAGCTTCCCATACTCACTGCCTTCCAGCTCAAGGAGTCAGCTACCATACTCACCTTGCTCGGATGATACAAGATAGAGACGTCATAGTCCTTAAGCAAATCCATCCATTAATGTTACCTAGAATTTATCTCTCTCTGGGTCATAAGCTACTAAAGACTATGATGATATATGAAGATTTCACAATGCACACCATAAAGATAATGCCTCCAAATCTTAAGCACAAAAACTACCATCGCCAACTTTAATTCATAAGTAGGGTAGTTACGCTCGTGTACCTTCAGCTGCCTCGATGCATAAGCAATAACTCAATCGTGCAGCATCAATACACAACCTAAACCAAAACCAAAAGCATCATAATACACGATAAATCCCTCACCCTTAACAGTATGAGCCAAGATAGGTGCTAAAGTAACAAATCCCTTGAGCCTTCCAAAGCTCGACTCACACTCCTAGGACCATTAAAAAGGAACCTCTTTCCTAGTCAATCTGGTCATCGGCATGCAATGGTAGAAAAACTCTAAACAAATAGTCTATAGTAACCAGACAAACCAATGAAGCTAAGAACCTTAGTCGGAGAAGTAGTCCTAGCCCAATCACGAATAGCCTCGATCTTCATTGGGTCTACCATAACCCCATCCTTAGATACCACATGTCCAAAGAGTGTCACCGACTCAAGCCAAAACTCACACTTAGAGAATTTGGTAAAAATTATATGATCTCTCAAAGTCTGGAGCACAATCCTCAATTGATACATATGCTTATCTTTATTTCTTGAATACGCAAGGATGTCGTCGATGAACACAATCATAAAGGAATCCAAATAAATTATGAACAAATGGTTCATCAAATCCATAAACACGACTGGGGCGTTAGTCAACCCAAAAGACATCGTTGGGAACTCATAATGACCATAAAAGGTTCTAAAGGGTATCTTTGGAAGATCCTCAGCCCGAATCCTCAACTGATGGTAATCGTACCTTAAATCAATCTTAGAGAACATTGTTGCTCCCTAAAGCTGGTCAAATAAATTATCAATGTGAGGCATAGAATATTGGTTCTTCACCGTTACCTTATTAAGCTGCATATAATCAATACACATATGTGTGGAACCATCCTTCTTTTTCATAAACAACATAGGAGCTCCTAAAGGAGACACACTCAGTCTAATAAAACCTTACCAATAAGATCCTAATATTGAGAATTTAGCTTTTTAAGCTTGGAAGGAGCATACGATAAGGTGGGGTTCTCGTCTCAAGATCAATAATAAAATCTATATCACGCTTAGGATAAAGACCAGGTAGATCGATAGGGAAAACATCGGGAAACTCATAAACTAAAAGAACAGAGTCAAGCAAAGTACTATCCATACTAACATCATGAATATAAGTGAGGTAAGACTCACAACCCCTCAAAATAAGTCTCTTATCCCAAATATAAGAAAATAATCCCCGTCGGCTCGCGGCTAATTGCTCCCTACCACACAATTGGGTTATGTCAGGAATGACGAAGGTAACAGCCTTAGAAAAATAATCCAAGACCACATGATAGTGGGAAAACCAACCCATGCCCAGAATAACATCAAAATCCACCATGCCTAGTGTAATAAGATCAGCCTGAGTATCAAACTCTCAAATGGTCACAACACGTGATTTATAAACCCAATCTACTACTAAAGAATCACCGTAAAGAGTAGATACACATAATGGCATAGATAATAAATTCCAAGATAACTCTAACTATGGGGCATAATAAGCAGGTACATAAGAATAAGTGGATCTCAGATCAAATAAAGCAAAAGTGAGTGACGGTACACCAAGATCATACTTGTAATAATAGAATCTGAAGAATCAACCTCAAGTCTAGCAGGTAGGGCATACAACTAACCATACCCGTCACCTGGCTGGGCTCCTGGTCATTCTCGTGTCCTACCTGCCTAAGAATCTTCATGAGAACCCTGAGGAACACCCCTACGATTATGCATACCACCTCTAACTAAAGGTGTAACGCCCAAATATATGGAACACTCTGAACTAAAGGGACCATCACTCCATGACTGGGCACTCTCTGAAAAATGATTAAAAGCTCCATAACCATTACATGGCCCAGGCGTTGTACTAAAACTAGAAGATCTGGATGGCCCAGAATAACCACCACAACAAGAATAACCATAAAACAAATCTCTCAAATGTTAACCACTATCCTAGCTAAGACAATCACTAAATCTAGACTGGGCTACATCAGTAATATAAAGTGCGGCCTAAACAGGCCTACTAGACTGACCTTGATGCTGATACGGATGACGTAGAGTGTACCTACCCTGAGAACTACTACCCCTGAATGATGAGACACTACGGCTCCCACTGAAACTACCCTAATATTGTGGCCTCTTATTACTTCCCCCTTGGGTCTCGCAATGTATATCCTTTATAACTTGAGGATGATTAGAAACCTCAGTAAAAAAACTATCTGCAGCAACCAAACTCTATGAAGACATATGAAGAGGAGGTCGCAATACCCAAACAAATCAACAAACTCTCTCATACTCAGTAGAAAAAGTAGAACAAAGAAACGAACACTCTCATACTCAGTAGTAGATTAAAAGTAGCTTGCCTAGACAACTCATGAAATCAAGCCTCGTACTCCACAACAGTCATGGACCTTGCTCCAACCTCAAAAATTAATCTCTTAGACGATTCCTAAGGCTGTGAGGCATATACTTTTCCAAGAAGATCTCAAAGAACTGAGTCCATGTCAATGGGGAAGATCCAGTTGGCCTGGAATCAAGATGATCTCTCCACCAATGTCAAGCTCTAAATGGAAAAAATGAGACAAAATACAGAAAATGACTTGGAAGGTAATTATACATGACTAAGAAACTCTCCGAATGAACCTTCAAAATTTATTTGAGGCCCAACAAAAATAAACTAATAATGCTACTAAACTAATTTTGATATTTCAAACTCAATAGAACCATCGGATTTATCAAGCTTTTTATCAACAGGTTTCACCCAAAAATCACTTTAGGCCAATAGAATTGGTTTCTTGTCCAACCATACAAAAATCATAATAGGTCCACGGAACCCAAAGCAACCATGCTAATAACCCAAAATTAATATTTTGAAACTGGTGAAATTGAACAGAATTATCATCCAACTCTTAGACAAATCAACTTAAAAGCTTCTCAAATCCAAAAACTCGCATAAAATCCTCTGGAATTCTTTGGGAATTATGCCATCCATTTTCTCAACTCACAAATATTATACGGCACTAATGGAGAGGGGAAAATAGTCAAAATGTAGAAAATTCTAAAAATTACCACAGGATTGTTACATTATCTATCATTAAAACATATGTTCATCCATGAACGTAAAGCAAGAAAAATTCCTGAACCGTGAAAAGTTAAGGGTATCTACTCTGCATGTCAAACTTAATCTCCCATGTGGCCTTGTCGGTTGGGCAATATCTCCACTAAACTTTCACTGAGTAAATATTCTTGAATCCTAACTTTCTAGTCTGTCTATCCAAAATAGCTATAGGCTCCTCCTCAAAGGTCAAATCACGATCTAAGACAATTGAATATCACTAGATCACATGAGAATCATCATAAAATATCATTTTAACATTGAAACATGAAACACAAGATGCACCATTAACAAGCTCGGAGGTAATTATTGCTTATAGATCACCTCCCCAATCTTCTCAAGAATCTCAAAAGGCCTAATGCATTGGTCTAAGTTTCCTTATAATCTCTTTACACTTTTCATAGGCAAAACTTTTAATAAAATTTGCTCACTATATATAAACTCCACATCATAGACTCACTGGTTAGCGTGGATCTTTTATCTACTCTAGGCTACCATAAGCCTATCTTGGATCCTTCTCACTTGATCTATTGAGTCTCTCAATAAATTAGTACCTTAAGGTCTAACCTTGAAGGAATCAAACCATCTCACGAAAGATCTATACCTCCTTCTGTATAAAACCTCGAACAATGCCATCTTAATGTTGGAATAATAATTATTATTGTAGGTTAACTCTACTTATTGGAAGAACTAGTCCCAATGACCACCAGAAATTATAACACATGCTCGAAGAATGTCCTTTAATACCAGAATAGTCCTCTCCAACTGGCCATTAATCTGAGGGTGAAATGCCATGATCATCTCTAGCTTAGTGCCCAATACCTATTGCATAGAACTCTAAAAGTTTAAGATTAATTGAGTACCTCTATCAAAAATTATAAAAATATGCATATTGTGCAATTGAATTATCTCACAAATTTTGACCAACTTTTTTGCATTTATGTTTATCCTAATAGGAACAAAGTACGCTGATTTGGTCAACCTATCCACAATCACTCATATGGAATAAAATTTCTCCAAAGCCTGAGGCAAACAAACCACAAAGTCCATAGTAATCCTTTCTCACTTCAACTCTAGGATGGGCATTCATTGCATCAAACCACCCAATCACTGGTGCACATACTTAATGCAATAACTCATTTTTTTAATGAGGGGTAAATAAGTAATTTAGCCCATATTATTATTATTACATTAATTAATGGGATTAAAGTGAGAAATCCAAAAGCCAAAACCCTCTCCCCTATTCAATTTTTTTTTTCACATTTTAGTTCAGAGGAATAGAATATTAGGGCTTCTTGATTCCTTTATTTTTGAAAGAAAAAAAACACTTGCAGAGGAAAAATCTTTTGAAAGTTTATAACCAAACACAAGGAGAATCTTTGGATCACTGCTCTCAAGTGTGAATCTACAGGTAATATTTATATTGATATACATTCGTGTGAGGTCTTAAGAATTATTAAATATGGAAACTTTTGCCCACCATTGTAATAGATATAGTGATGATTGGAGTAATAATTAGACGAATATCTATCCATGATATGATAAAGAATGTTGAATAAGTAATCATTGACCAATGATGATGGTGAGATTTTGTTTTAGCAATTGGAGGTTGCACTGTTGGCTATATAGTTGCTATAGAAGTGCAAATTTCTTTAATAAAATTTCTAGGCACAATTTGGCTATTTAAGATTAGGTGTTAATTTATTGAATATATGATTTATTAATGGGTTGTGTTATACAAATAATTTTATCTTTAATTTATAGTTTAGCTTTTAGCTTGAAAATTAGAGACATTAAGAAATGGGTTCCGACTAGTATGATTGATATCTTTAATAAATATTTTTTGATAGATTGAAGCTATTGGAGGTTTATTGGTTAGTGTTCTACACGTTGCAAGGTTGGGAAACTTGTTGTTACTGAGGTAAGTGAGACTTTAATCTTTGGGTACTTGCTTTTCAAATTTATTTTTATGATATATTTATATCTGCTCGGTCCATGTGTTGGGACGAGTGTGTGCTTGGCAGAATCGATGGTCTTCAAGGCTAAACACATATACTTTATATTTAAGAATACTAATACTCCTTTATAAATTATTTCATGATATAATATGATTGTGTACTGTGAGATTAGAGCATTGTGTATGCTTCTAAATTCTATTGGGGCATTGTGTATGCTTCTTAATTCCGTTGGAGCATTGTGTATACTTTCTAATTCCGTTGGGGCATTGTGTATGCTTCCTTTAGGCATTATGTATGTTTCCCTTGAGCATTGTGTATTCTTTTTTATTTGATATAGGACATTGTGTATGTTTTCCGAGTATTGTGTATACTCTTGATATTTGGCACATTGTGTTTGTGGCCCGAAACTTTTGGTGTTGGTTAATTACTTTGATTTCAAATGGTGATAAGTACTTAGTATAAATTATGTTGAGATATATAGTTTTTGATGAATGATTGTTGGTCTCATTGGATATCTTATTATGATATACTTCCTGTGTGTAATAACTATATGTTCTTTGTATTGTTGTATTTTCTAATACTTGTCCCGGGAGTACTTAAAGTAGTGAGCCGAGGATCTTACTGGGTTATATTTATATAGCTTACTCCTTACTTGCATACCTGCAGATACGATTGCAGAGAGAGAGACTTGTGACTGACGATCTTTACTTGTGGATTGTGTTGCAAAGGTGAGCCTTTGCATTGTTCGTGGAGGCTGTCATCCAGCTTTAGTTACTTTTAGATTATGATTCTTTTTGTTGGATTTTCATGCCCAAAAGTTGAACTCATGTAACTCTGTTTAGATGCTCCATGGTCTTGGGGTGGAATTTGAGGCTAGAGAGTTATTATCTAAGTATTGTTGTTTTCATAAATCGTATTACGATAACCTGGTGGATGCTTACTTTGTGTTTAATACACTTGAAGTTGTACATATTTTTATGTCAGTGTTTGTAGATATTGTGAATGTATAGAAAATTGGTTCTCCCAACAAGTGGTGTTAGCATAGGGATTATTTTGGGACTTGACACTTAACCTGCTGGTAATTAAGACACTTAGCCATAAATTTCACAATGTCTTTCTTCATCTCACACCACCAATAGTGTTGCTTCAATTATGGTACATTTTAGTTGCTCCTAGATGGATAGAATACCCTAAACTATGAGATTCCTCTAAAATTAGTTTAGTCAAGCCAACAACTCTCGAGACACAAACTTGACCATCAATCCTCAAACATCCTCTAAATCAAGAAATATTGTTTTCGCCTTGCCACTTAATAGTTTATCCCAAGTCACACTCAACTTCTCATCATCAAATTATCAAGCCCAAATCTTCTCCAACAAAAAAGATCTAGCCTCAACATAAGATAACACATGTCCGGGTACCAAAATATCCAAACGAATCAACTGGTTGACCAAAGACTGGATGTCTAAGGCCAAAGGTCGTTCCTCCTCCATAAGATAATCTAAACACTCCATGCTCACCGCCTTTAGACTTAAAGTATTTGATACCATATTAGCCTTATCCGAATAATTAAAAATAGTGAGATCTTAATCCTTAAGCAACTTCAACCATCTATGACTCTAATATTATGATCCTACTAACTAAAGAAGTATTGGAAGCTGTGATGGTCAGTCTTCATTCCTCAACAAGTGTCAATCCACTTGTACGAAATTTTTCAATCATCAAAATATCATATAATCTTGAATGTAGATCCAGAGATCATCTACTTCACCAACATTTTTTTTTTCAAATCATGGGCAATAACTTATTTTCCTTACATCAACCTTTGTCCCAGAGAATCTACTAGCGAAATGAGATAGCCCCTTTTGATGTTCTCTCATTCTCTTTACCTTTATGATGAAACTATCAATAACAATATGAAGTAGTTTAATTTGCATATGTTAATAGCCTAAACTAGACTCCATAAAGTATTGTCAAGTTAATTAAAGTTTCACACTATGCACTTACGGGTCATTTAGTATGGTGTAAAATCAAGAAGAGTACTGAATAGGGTGTAGTAATGCTAGGGTTAGTAATGCTGGCATTAGTAGTGCTGAACTAATTAGTAGTGTTGGTTTGACGTATTAAAAATTACATGCATTGCTATATTTTCGTAAAAACACTATTTATTTACAAAAAATACCCTCCACATTCTATAGCTTTGTGTATTTTCTTTGCAAAACATTATTTTTCAATCTTAAAAATGAAAAAAGAAAAAAATAGTATTCTCACTTAAACTATTTGAGGGTAAATTGTCATCTTAATCTATATCTATCTATCTATCTATATTATATTAAAAGTGTAAAGCCCTTTAGAAATATAATTCGAATGTTTTGTCCTTCATTAATACATTCTGCAATAGAAAAATTCTATGTTTACTATTTTTCTCAAATTATTTTTATTTAACTATTTTCTAATATTTAAGACTTTAAAACCAACTAAAATTGAGTTTTTGAAAAGTCGCCCAAATATTAGTATAGTAGGTGTTAATATTTGTGATGTATATTGTCTTCTCTTCTTCTTCTTCTTCTTCTTTTTTTTTTTTTGGGGGGGGGGGGGGGGTGTTTTGGACCTTTTTAAAAAAAAGCAAAGATGGTTAGAATTATTTTTTAAAATAAGTCAATATTATATATTATTTAGGTTTTTGATATTAATTAAAGTCTTTATTTCTTTAGGTAAGAAATTATAATATTTAATAATTTCAAATCAATTAAAATTTTACCTTATATATTAGAAAAAAATCAACAACTCTATTTAAGTAATATTTTCAATCAAAGTTTACAAAAAAAACATAAATTTTCGGCTTCTTCTAATTTTAGCTTTCTTCTTATTTTGATTTTGATTCAAGTCATATTCTTGCATTCATTATCATCATCCTTTCTTTCATTATTTTGTCTAGTTAATAGTTTTTTAGACATGTTAGCCACATGAATTTTTTTTATTGTTGATGATTTCTATACTTATCTATCGGAAACAGCCTCTCTACCTCGTTAGGGGTAGTGGTATGGACTGCGTACACTCTACCCTCCCCAGACCCCACTAAGTGGGAATATACTGGGTTTGTTATTGTTGTTGTTGTTGTTGTTGCTTTTTATACTTATCTTGCATTTTTCTTTTGTCTTTATTTTTGCAGATTCCAAAACTAATTTCAAAACTACCATACATAGGGAAAAAAAACATGTTTATAGAATTTTCTCACCATTGAAATCTTGATAGTATCTATGATTAAGAAGATAAATTTACCTGTGATTTGCGGTAAGTTTTTTTAAATTTTCGTATATTTTTTTAAGCTTACAATAGATAAGTATTTTGTGATTTTTGTTTATATTGACTCATATGCAATTAGTAATTTGAAAATGACTTATTTATAATTTTGATCAGATTCTTTAGATTGTTAAAATTGGTTAGTTAGTATAATTCTATATAAATTCTCTTTTAAAATTTAATTATATGCAACTATTTTAATTGTGAATATACTATGAGATCTGACAAATTTTCATTATTTTTAATAATAGGCTCTAATGATTGTCTTTTTTTTACAAGCTATATCATTAAACAGTTAAAAATGTATTCTAACGTCAATTGTTATTTTTTAATAATTTTACTCTTTCATATATAATTTTATTTATTGACGAGACACACATATGCAAAGCACATATACTGAACTAGTAAATTGAAAATGTGTCATCCATACTTTATACAAATATACTCCAAATATAAAGCATTAAACCAAGAATATAAAAAAATAGTTCAAAGGATTTGAGGATATTTTTATCTTTTACCTACATTTA
Organism: Capsicum pubescens; assembly: GCA_030864215.1. Lineage (NCBI taxonomy): Eukaryota > Viridiplantae > Streptophyta > Magnoliopsida > Solanales > Solanaceae > Capsicum > Capsicum pubescens. The sequence goes on along the minus strand of CM061546.1, from coordinate 180,547,456 downwards.
TCCCGTTATACTAAAACCTTCTAATACCATGGGTAGTAATACTGGGATTAGGGGTTGTTTGGTAGAGCGTATAAGATAATACTGAATAGGTTATATTAGTAATGTTGGGACTAGTAGTGCAGGGATTAGTAATATTGGGATTAGTAATACTGGGATTATTTTTTATGCAGTATTTGATTTGATGTATTGAAAACAATATGTATTGTTATATTTTAAAAAGAATATTGTTTGTTTACAAAAATACTCTCGACATATTATAACTCTGTGTATTTTCTTTGCAAAACTTTATTATTCTTTTTTAAAAAATTAACATTATAACTAATTATTTACTTTGAAAATTTAAGATTTAATCATTCACCTGCAAAAATTATTTTTTTTATGTTATTTTTTCTTTATTTGTTCATCATTTGTTTGTTGTTCGCACTTTGTGGTGTTCTTAAGTTGGAGGGAGATACGTGTAACTTTTGAATAAGACAATAGAGTTATTATTAACATAAATTTGTGTTCTGTATAGTGTTAAAGCTAAGTAGAAAAATTATTTTTGTTAATGAATCTCCTATTTACAAAATTAAAGCTCGTATGCAATCATGCAATTTGTTTTAGAATTTTGACCAATAAGTATTTTTTAAGTTAATGGAGTAGTTTTTTTGTGACTAAAATTATTTGGAGGGATATTATTATCTTGATAAATTGAAAAGAAGTAACTCACATACAAATTGAAAAAGATTTACAAAAAAAAAATTAAAGAAAATTGAGGAAATTTTTGTCCTTGCACATATTTATCCATGGATTGTAATTCATGGATAGTAATCCTACCAAATTGGGTGTATTAGTTATACACACTATAATACCATGTAGGATGTATAACTAATCCATGTATTAGTTATACATTGTTCCAAAATTTCTACCAAATAATGTATTGAATAATTCTATCATTTAATCCATGGATTATGAAAATAATCCACTCTACCAAACGGGTCCTAATTGTACACTTTATAATACTTAAAATGATGTATAACTAATACATGTATTAATTATATATAATGCTAAAAAGTCAACCAAACGAAGGACTAGATAATACCAAACCCAATACATATATTATTTTCTAATACATCTTACGAAACGACCCGCAAGGTTCAAATCTCACCAAAACCTTCATTCATAGGAATACGTTTTCATTTTTTCTCTACAGATTCCTAAAGTTTCCCTTGGCATCCCTATCTTTGGGACACAAGGACTTGGGTGGCTGGAAATGCATGTCCAATCAGAAAGACGTTGAAAATTAAAGTTTGGGAGTGAAAAGTACTCATCTCTCAATGATAGGAGCTTATGAGGTCGGTCAATCCAAGATTTTGGCGAAGTCATGAGAATCAAACGTGGAAAATTCTTGCTTGTCTAAATTCTATTCCAACAGAAACTGGCCCATATATGTGAATTGTGATGTTACATTGCCAGCTAAGGAAAAAAATGCAGCTGCCTTCCCTCCACACATCTTTTAATTATATATCCTTCCATTGCACACAATAAAAAAGCATTTGTATTATTTTAATTTTGTATAACATTAGACAGGTGAATTTAAATGAAATAACATGGCTGAAAATTCATCTGACCTGAACTTGTTTAGTTGTTGTTGTTGTATCTCATCATTTTTATCAATATTTGGAAATCGTGATGACGTCATACATAAATATATTGATATAAGCAAAGCGTTACATGGTTCGATTGTTGTATATTAACAGTCAACCTACTACAATCCTCTTGTCATGTCCCTTTATTTCCCTCTCATATTCCATTATTCACCGGTAAGAGATGCTGATCAAAGTCACTTCTGCATGTCAAAGTTAATCAAGCATGACAATAGATCTCGAGGCATGCACAATAACATACTTGTGATCGAACTCGATTAAATTTTGCCAATAGAAAGGTATATGATAACCCGCCCTAATAGGGGCACCTATATTTGTGTAAATCTATACGAATGACAGAATCATCCAGTTGTAAGTACGTGGCTGACCAGCTGAACAGAATCAATAGCATTATTTTTCCAACATTCACAAAATGGAGGGGAGAGGAGGGGATCAAGAGAACGATACGTCGTGCTCTATATCTTCAGAGGCTGAAAACCCATTGCTTTCTGGCTCCCCTCCCTCCTCTTCCTCCTCACTGTTCAGTGCTGAAGTTAAAGGCTCAGATTTCCTCCGTGCACCAGCTCCACTTCTTCTTCGAGTTTCTGCAAAAAAAAATTAATCTGATTAGTACGGTAGCCACCAAGAACTGTTACAGTGACTAGAAGTGGTAACAGCATTGGGACTTTACTCTTGTTGGTAATCGCTGAGCGTGTAAATGCTAAAAAATCATCCCATTTGAATTGTCTTAGTTCCTGCTTCTCCTCCTCTGAAAGCTCAAAATTTGGTTCCCTCCCACACATAAAAGCAGCCCTACAAATTCAAAAGGAAAAAAGAAATTTTTCGTCCATATTAAAGCTTCCATAGATAAATCATCTAATTCCAATAGAACTGAACAAGGATCTTGTTACTGTAAATTGGTAGATGAAACCTAGGAAATCCCACCTGTCGCACATTTGAAATTATTAGCATTACACTGAAGGAGGAACAAAATTTAACAAGGTCAAGAGATAAACATGCAAGCAGTATGCTACCTGTCATACAGTCTAGCAGCTTCTTCTTGAGTGCCAACTGTACCCAAATGGATTTGTTTCTTATCAACTTTTATTGCAGCTTGCCATTTCATATTTTTAAAGTAGACACCTCTCATGAGACATGGCTCTTGGTTTTCAAAGTGCTTTCTCCTGTGTCGCTTTCTACGTTTAACTTCTGCAACAGCAAATGCACAAATATTTCACGGGATGCAAGCATCAGTTCTAAGGACACGAGATTCCTTACAACGCGCTCGATGTGAATATTCCTGCACTAAATTTCTGGAACTAGAGGGTCCAAGAACTGGTGGCTTTAAGTAGGACTATTCAAATAGTTCCCAGCTAATTCACAAGATTCAGGCAAACAACAAAATGGAGCAATTCATCAATTGATGGAACTTTTTGATGATATGCTGATGACCACAATCAGCAGCTGAGTTTCAAGTGACATATCTCACAAACATGAAATATTGATATTCTGAGGCATGACTATCGAGGAACAGAGGAAGCTAATTAATATTCAAGGTGATTCCTTTTTTGTATTTTACGAGCATAGAAAAAGAAGAGTAATTGCACACATAAGCCGTTAAATCATCCATATATGTGCTTCATGTTGTTGAGCCTAACTTGCAATTTTGTCTGCAATAGACAGTGCTTCCTGTCGCTGTTCAATTAATTATCATGTTCCATTTAAAAATACTTGCAGAAAATTATTCATAAACACATATAGATTCCACTTTCTGTCCTCGTCAATATTTTAACAGTCTGTCCCCCAACTCCCACCCCCCTTTCCTACTCTTCTGCCTTTTTTTTCTTCTTATTTAGCATTCTCTTTACTCCTTTAGACCTGTTTTTAGTGAACAAGCAGCTATAGACTTTGTAAAGCACCAATAGTTCCCATCAGTTTGATATGAGATTAGAACTTTGTTTCAGAAGCAACAAAATTTTAAAGTCGGGTAAACCAAATGCAGGGCTGAACAATTATGTGCAGTCATGTCGAAGATACCAAAACAGACATATTTGAATTTTGTTGTATCTACAATAAAGATCAGCGGAATCTACCCTACTATAATGAAATAGAAGAACGGCAACAAGGTGATAAAACCATCATTAGTATATAGTAAGGAAAAACCTGGAAATTGTTGAGCGGTCTGCTCCATCAAGGAGCCAGAGGCATGACTATTTGATGTTCCAGGAACAACCTTTATAGCAATTTTCTGGAGTGCATTGAAACAATATATTAGGATATAAAGAATGCAAACAGAACTTAGTGTTCCTAACGAAACCATCAGATTGTGAATTAACATCCTATTGACTGGGAAGAAAACATACATATTAATCTGATCACTGACCATAAGATAGTCGGTAATAGAAAGGTCTGAGTACGATTATGAATTTTTGCATGAAGTTTTACTTAATAGTCAATACCACAATACTGATAGTTGTGCCATAACTTGTCAGTAATAAATTATTCATTCCTTACTGTAACTGAAGCAGAAGAAAATATTTGGAGAGAACTATTATCCGAAATTCTATTAAAGCTGGACAGAACCTTAAATATTCAAAGATTTGACATCATCATTCCAATTGACTTTATTTTTAGTAGTAAGAATGCAATCAGTTCTAGAAGACAATACAGGTAAGGCCATAAAACTGTAAAAGGAGCAACAAACATGGTCGGCTATCCACTAAAATCTCATCACTTGGAGACGTTGAAAAACCTACTGCAGTGGACACATTTTTTTTTCCTTTTGTGTGTCATTGCCAGTATTAATTTACAGAGAAAATCAAGTGAATTGACTTTCCATCTGTTAGAGAGGGTTAGAGTCCAGATTGGTTGAGAATAGACTGGTGGTTTGCTTATATGGACTTGATCAATCCTCTCCTCATGAGCTAGCTTTTGGGATTGAGTTAGGCACAAGTGTCATCATATTTTTACATGGTATCGGAGCTAGGTCCTTCACTATTTGGGCTTCCGGTCTGAGCACTTGTTGGACCTGGGTGTGAAGGGGGTGTTAGAGTGGGTTAGAGTCCCACATTGGTTGGGAATGGGCTGGTGGTTAATTTGGGCAATCCTCCCTCATGAGTGGGGTTGAGTTAAGCCCAAGTATCATATCTTTACAGCATCGATCAGACATAAATAGCTATTTCCATATTAAGCACTTTCTGCAGAGAAACTAGAGCTTTTTCTCCATGAAATTATCTGGGAAACAAGCTGAAAGACACACAACACAGCACAAGATAAGCAGCATAACAACAGTATTCATAGGCACAAACTGAATTACGCAAACATCTACTGATTGTCAAATACGGTTAAGTTTTCACTTAAGACTTTCCTTCCCAAGAAACCAAATAACTACCTATGATGAGGACGCCACTTCAACTAATTTGATCAGTATTCTGGAAAATGTTTTACATGGTTCTGAAGATAAAGATCGATGCATAAATAGCATAGAATATCTTAGCTTCCATACTATGCAAACTAGTTTGACTAAGCATGAGGATATGTAATTACATAGGTTTAGTAGGAGATATATTAAACAAAATCTCAATACATTATTCTAGCAGATTAACTTACTGCTATCTAAACCAGATCTTTTCACGATAACCCAAAATAGAAGGAAATAGATCAGAGACAATATCCTTTTGGATCATAGCTTAGTAAAGTCCAATCATATAATGCTTTTTCAATTAGGTCACTCATAAAAACCATTCAGCTGAAAACTATTTCATTTGCTGATTCAAGATACGGTTTTCAGCAGTCAAAAGACCCATAGAAGCCACCCCCATACCTCATATTAGAAAGAGAGGGGAAAAAGTTATAAATAGAGGCTGTCCTAAAACTGTTAAAGGTGACGCCACACTGCTTCTATCTCATTTAAGCTAAATGTTGTTAGTGTCTAAGCTATTGCATCCTTCATACTTGCTTGTCAGAGTAGAAGTAGAGTCTAGTCTTCAAAGATTATTGGGAGACTTTTAAAATTAAAAAATCAGGCAAATTTAGACATTCATGTTCATGGAACATATTAGAACAATAGTGAAATATATAGATAATGCTATCGCTTTTACTTCAGATAAACTAAAATAGTAACTGGAGGGATGTAGCTAGAATACCGAACATCAATACACTCTTCATACCTCTTTTGACTCATCAATATCAGTTGATGTCATTGGATGGACACTAGTGGGTCTGTTGTTGAAGAAACGACGTTCCGCAAAGTGGTCATTCTCAGAAAACTTTGGCAGTGGAACCAAGAAGGCGCTTCGTCCTTCATAATCATTTGGGTATCAAGAAAAGTTATCCAAAAATATTGCTGAACTTGTAAAGTAAATTGACCCGAGAGTAAACAATATAACAGATACAAGTGAAAACATTGCATTCTAGATTAAATAGATAGAAAACTTGACAACTATATTTTACAAAGTACAGAAACTACGGGTCTATAGGATTTCAATGATTATAATCAACCAAGATGCACTGATTTTCCATACCAGAGCAAAGTCCTAACAGCTTGCGCCTTCGGATGCTCACCATAGCATTCGCCAAATTATGCCTAGCAGAACAACAATTTTAGCAACGCTTGAAATGTATAAGAGAAGACTGTAAAATCTAACAACAGGAACTAGAAGAGGAAAAGAAGGTCGAGACACATTTCCATTTGTAACTAGAATAATGATACCAACTTGTTGCGCAAAGTAGAAGAAATGCCTAATGTGGCCATTAGATGGCTGGGAATTAAGACCATGTATGAAGCATCTTAAACACTGAATCGTAATTCTGAATACATTATTAGCATTACATACACTGATTGGGTACAGAAAAATAGACATCTTTCATTCCACATTACTTAATCTGAGGATTATCTACCTGCTAAAATTAAGCCCAGAAAACGTAGTGGAAGTTTTAGCCTTTACTAGCTAGTTAGTATACACTTTCTACGTCAGTAAACACCTTGTGACTGAAAAGTGAAAATGAATTAAAGACGTTATCAGCCGGAAATATGTGAGTTAAAATCCAAGACAACGTCGGCCAATTTCAATGGAAGAAAGGGAAGCGCTGACTTTTGAAGTTGCATGATAGAATTGCAGAAGCTTAGAAAGAAAGGCAAGGAATGCCAACAATTAGAATAGCTAGACAACTAGTGGCCACTAAAAGGTACTAAGAAAGATTCAAACGACAAAATCAAGGTGACAACAGACCAAAACAATAAAAACCATGAACCCCCAAGTTGACAACTTCACAACCCCAGAACAAAGGATTAATCTATCAGGCATTGAAGATACATTAGTATTTCCATAGGTAAAGCAGAGATGCCAACCAGAAACAACTTTGAAGGAATCTATAGAAAACACACCAAGTAATCCCTCTAGAAGATAAGGTTATATCTCTCTTTGTAGACCAAGTCAACCCTCAGCAACCTACCACCTTTTTTGTGGATAAAAGAGGAAGAAAGAAGAACCCAACTCTCCAAGACTACAAACATCAAAACAATCAGAACAAGGGAAAGAAAAACCTCAGTACTAGCACCCACATGAAAAAGAGTACCATTTGTCAGCATCCAAAGCACATTGACAGAGGTCAGTACTGACAAATCATCCCACTTCCCACATGTTAAACTATAAGTCAAAAGTAGCAAAAAAGAAACAAAACCAAAAACACCGACGAAATAGTACCTTAAAACTACAACAAGACTGTAATAAGAAGAAGAAGGTAAAGTGGTTGGTGGAGCGTGGAAACCGAGGAAACCAAGAATCTGGAATGGGAGATTTTGGTGAAAAGAAGAAGGATCTTTTAATTTGAAAGGGGGGAAGAAGGTGGTGAAGAAAGCTTGTGAAGAGGGTGTGGTAGGAAAAGAGAGAGAAAGGGGTGGAGATTGTGTTTGTAATTGTAGTAGTTGTTGTTGTTGTTACTCATGCATCTACCACCTTTTGTTTTTATTTCTACTCTCATTATTATGTCTTTGTTTTCTACAAAGACTGGCTGGCTGGCTGGCTGGCTGGCTTGCGTGCTTGCTAGCTTGCTTGCTTTCTGCTGATTTATTTTGATTTTAAAAAAAAAAAGAAAAAGCCCTCTCTAGCTTGTGGGGTAGCGGGGGTTGTGGGTACAAAGAGTTAATTAGTAGTCCTTTTATTCTAAAATAATTAAATTATTAAAATATGAGATATTCTTTAAAAAATATTTTTTTCATTTTATTTTATGCGTTATTATTTTTTTTAGTTCATTTCAAAAAAAGTATTATATTTTTTTATTTGATAACTATTTAAAGATATAATTTTACTTTTATTTTTGTTGGTCCCATTTAATTAAAAAAAAATAGTAACACATTTTTTTGATAAAAGAGCAATTTGGTAAGCATAATCAAGTATTTCATGATTTTTTAAACTTCGTGTACAATCAAATGATAACACATAAAATGAGACGAAGAAAATATTTCTTAGAACATAAATTATAATTTATTTTTTAATTTTTTTAATTATTCTTTTAAAAAATATGAAGTATTTAAAAAGTTCATTAAATAAAAGAATAAAATTGAAAGAATTTTTCAACATAGCTTTTAAAAAATAAGTAAGAGTTTAAGTTTGGTATTTTTCACCTGTAGCAGCACATATATTTTTATTTTTTGTAAAAGAAAGATAAAATTAAAAAATGACTTTTAACTTTACCGATTTCTCTTTCCTCCGTATCTCTCTTTCCTCCCATGAACGTAGCTGTCTCTCTAAATTCTCTTATGTGATTTTTCTACCGCATAATTTTTGGCTGAATAGATTCTCAATTGCATCCTAAGTATCTTCTCCACATATATATTGTTTTTCGATCTCAAGCTTCAGGTAAAAGAATTTCTTTATCACTGTTATAAAAGCTTGTGCTTGTAGTAATGTACCTGATCATGCTGTAGTTCTTTATTATGAAAGGCTTAAAGATGGGTTCTTGCCTAATAGTTTTGCGTTTTCGCCGCTCATGAGTGCTTGTGCTAAAACGGGTTGTTTGGGTTTGGGTCAGATGTGTCATGGACAAGTTGTGAAAAATGACGTTGATGGTGTTTTGGAAGTGCAGAATTCGTTAGTGCATTTTATAGTAGTCGTGATTTGATTGGTCTTGCTAGGAAGGTATTTGAGGGAATGGACGAAAGAGATGTTGTGTCGTGGAACAGCATTGTGAATGGATATGTAAACTAGGTGAGTTAGGCATGATGATACAAGTCAAATGGTCACCTTAATTTTTGAAGACATGATTGGAGGTCATCATTTAAAGGCTCAAGGCTTGGTCACCCCGAGGGCACAAGAATATGCAAGAAAAACCCGTTTTGAGCACAAGCAAGGCCGTGTGGAAGATTGCTTGGAGCATCGAAGACTTGAGGACTCACGGTTTTGGACAACACTTAATGGGTCATGATTTGGTCATCTTCATTAAGGGTATTTTGGTATTTTGGTCACTTCATTGGGTTCAAATGCACTCCATGGCCACCCCACCCTTTAAGGGCATTATTGTCATTTTGCCTTGTCTTGTAATAGAATATAAATAGAACATTTTAGGTTTTTTTTCTCATTCGTTGTTCATTGATGTAAGACTTGGAACATGAAACACCTTTAGTTGTAGGGCTTGAAATAGCCACCACACCGAAATGAGGGCAACAAGTGTGGATATCACTTGTGTTGCAATGTTGGCTTGAGACGTTGGTGTTTAGAGGAGGTAAAGTTCCTCTTGTGTCAACGTAGGAGTTAGGTTAACCGTTGTGTGTAGTGTTAAGGATCCAAGATTATCATATTCTTGGATTCTTAAGATTATACCAACCAAGGTCTAACTATCTATCCATTTTGTTTATGTTGTAATCGTTTGTTTGTGTTCTTGTAATTCAAATCCGTGACTTGTTGTTCTTGTTCCATTGTTGTTGTTCTTCATCTTGTTGTTGTTAACACAGTTTGTTGTTAGCTGTTTTTAGGTGATAAACACATCAATACATTGTGTTCTTGTTGTTGTTTGTTGAATCCGAGTGTGGTCTTCAAAAGGGTCCTCGGATCTTTGATCTTGTGGACTGATTTTGAAGTGTGTTTCGTGTTGTCCTTGTAATTCTTGTATCATTGCACGGTAGTTGTTTGATGCAATGCCGTGTAGGAATTTGGTTCGGTGGAATGTCATGATGACGGGGTATTTGAATTCGAATAATCCCGGTAAGTGCCCAAAGTTGTTCAGAGAAATGGCACAGAGGGGATTGAATGGGAACGATACGACTATAGTTCTTGCGGTTACTGCTTGTGCTAGGTCAGCTCGGATGAAGGAAGGAAAATCTGTTCACGGGCGTCGAATTAAGAAATTTAAAGACTTGAATTTGATTATTAGTACTACTTTAATCTATATGTATAGTAGATGCGGCAGAGCAGAAATTGCTCGTTTAATTTTTGATCGGATATCGATCAAGAACATAGTCTGCTGGAATGCAATGATATTGGGGTATTGCATCCATGGAAACCGAAAAGATGGGCTTAATCTGTATTCAAACTTGCTGAGCAGTAGATTAGAAAGTACAGGAAAAAGTCATGTTGATAACCTTGTGCTTCCAGATGAAATCACATTTGTCTGTGTCTTATGCGCTTGTGCCCGTGAAGGACTGGTAACAGAAGAAAGAAAACACTTCGGCAACATGAGCGACACGTTTGGTATAAAGCCCAGCTTTGCACATTATTGGTGCTTGGCTAATATTTTGGAAAATGTTGGCCTAATGCAAGAAGCTATAGAAACACTGAAAGAACATACCAGTAGATAGCGATTTACCACTGGAATCCTCATTGTGATCTGAATTGCTTGGCTCAGCCCGCCTTGGTCGGGATGTAAGTTTAGGAGAACAAATTGCAAATAAGTTGATTGATCATGACCCCGAGAATTTTTGGCATTATTTATTGTTGGTGAACATCTATGCTGCAGCTGGTCGTTGGGATGATGTAACTCAGACAAAGGAGAGGCTGAAGAAGAGAGGAATAGAAAGAACATCAGGCTGCAGTTTAAAAGACTTGAAGGAAATTGTTCACGACATGTCAGCGACATAAATAGCAGGTATATTTCTGTTAGTTGGTATCTTCTATTTACCGGTGGAATAGCCTTTGGTTTTAAGGAAAGTCATAATTAGATGCATGACCCTATATATTCTCAAATGATACATGTTCAAAAAGTTTTTCTCAAAACTTTTTTCGTTGTGGTACACTTATCTAAAGTCGCCAGTGTTTCTATGCTCTATTTCTATCCCTGCTTCTTGTTGCTGTCGTCTTTTTCATCTGTTTTGAGCCGAGGATCTATCGCCTCTCTACCATTACAAGGTGGCTGTAGGAGTAAGGTCTGCGTACACACTACCCTCCCCAGACCCACTCGTGGGATTACAATGGGTATGTTGTTGTTACCGGTGTTTCTATGAAAAAGGCTTCATATATGATGTGAAATTGCCATACTATTAAGTTGTTATAGCTGTGAGTGGAAAAAGATTGAATTGAAATATGTTTACTTAAGTGACTAGAGAAATCTTCTTTTCATGCTCAACGGAAAAGAAGAAATTGGTCGAAGGACAAGCAAGTGATTACTTGTACGAGCAAGTTAATTGCAGTTTGAGTTGTACTAAGAGCAAATATACTGTGTTTTGTGGGTAGGTTAACTAGTAACACCTACTCTCTTTTGTCAATTTTGTCTGAGTAGACTTGGGACAAGGACTTTCGTATTACAGTCTGCTGCCTTTCTCTGTTAGAGTCGTTTTTTAAACTGGAGGTAATAGAACAGAGCTGGGTTTAAGCAGGCTTTTAACCACTTTATCTTCACATATTTGACTAGCTAGCTAATGTTGTGTTAAATGGAACATTGGAAAAAATGGTTATATAGTCCCTCTTTTAGTCTTGCCTCTTTTCAGTCGCACCAATCCTGTAATAGAATAATGCTTAGACTATTTCTAAGTTAATTCACCAAAACATAATGATAGGAAATTATGTGCCAACCCTTAAATGGAATTCCTCATCGTAGAATTAAAATTCTATGAGCATAACTAGGTATCTGAGTCGCAACGCAAAACTGAAAGTTGAAAATTCCAAGTGTTCATTTACATTGTATTTGTGTTATTACTATTGTTTCTGAATCCAACATGAATGCACAATCTTCTTGAAATTGTTGTTTATAACAAGATTCTTTTCCAAAATAAATAAATAAATAAAGGAGTCATTGAATTCTTTGTTATTTCATTGCAGATTGATACAGAAGTAGTCTATTATTTCGTGATGCTGCAAAGCTTTAAGAGCATATTCATCAGCTGGAGGCTATGTTGCTCAGATTTTTCAAGAATGTCAATGAGTGCGTATCGAATTCTTCAAAAGTAGTCCATCAAAAGTGAAGAGTTTGAGCAACTTACGTTGAAGGCCGAATCATGCTTGAAGAACATACAGGAAGAATATTCTAAGCAACGGATTACTACATGATAAAAGGAATGGAAGATGCTTCGAAGAGAAAAAGAAGACGCTTAATGTTTTCAGAATATAGTGAATCTATCGGTACTATAGCAGTGGTATACAACTTTGGACCTAACGGCCGGCGTAGTAACATTTCGAAATGAAGGATTATAAATGTATTCAAAATTTGTATTATTGTATGAAGAAAAAATATCCTAAATATGAAAGATAGTATGTAATGTAATACGTGTCCAGATCTTTGTACTTCTTGTGGTACCATTTTATAACTATTTATCAATAAAACTTATTGTTTACGTAGTTTTAACCCATTATCTCATTATATTTCGATCCAACTGCAACCAATATCTTTTTACAAGCCTAATTCCTTCATCTTTTGCGTCAACTTTTCGACAGAATCCCAATCCTCAAATCTGGCAAAAAAAATTGATACTAAAACATAAATTTTTGCTCTTTTTGGCTCTAATCCTCTATAAGGTTAGTTTTTAGCGCAAAGCAATGAATTTCTTTCCCCAGCCTGACAGCAGACAATGTTGAACAAGCCCATAATGCACTTGTCACAGAAATTTCATCAGGTTGGAATCTACATGATACCATATGACGAAACAGACATACAGCTTTATCTGGCAGTGCATTCTGAAAATAACCAGCTACCATCACATGCCAGGATACCACATTTTTATCTTCTATCCTGTCAAACAGACATCGTGCCAGTTCTGGTTTTCCACAATTCATGTAAAATGAAACTAGGGAAACTCGTGTAGACATATCTGTTTCTAGGTCATTTGTAAGCACAAAACCGTGAATTAGTATACCGCAATGTAGCAGTTTGAAGTGGGAACAAGCAACCAGAAGGCAACCAGCAAGCTCAAATTGGTTGTAGTCTCTCAGCAATCAAATAACACAAAGCTCATCCATTTTCACACATAATGTGCAATAAAATTTCTTTGACCCAAAATAGATGACAAACTACAAAACCATCGTAGAATTTTATCATGTTCAACAAAACTAACTTAACCCCAGATCCTCGTTCAACAAAACTACAAAACTAACTTATCACGTTCAATAAAGCTGACTATTCATAATTCAAAAACAGAGAAAAAAACAATAGTTTGAAGTCTAAAGAGTTGTTTCTTCTTCATTTTTTTGTATTATAAAGCTCCAGATCCTCTTATCTTCTTACTCAAGAACTAAGATGATATTGTTGGTACGGAGCTGAAGCGGCTTTCATCAAATCCTGAAAGGAAAGTTAAAATTCTTAAGCACACACCACAACATGTAAATAATGTATAAATGATAGGATCATGATAGGATCAAGGTAACAAGAGTTTTTTACCGTAAATGAGGTGGCATAAGTATAATCAGTGCTCTCAATATATCCTTGATAAAATTTTGGATATCGTTGAAATTGCTTACAAATCAAATAAAAAATTAGTTGGAGAAAAAGGTACACGAAAATAAGTCAACTAATATAAAGATATTATAAGTTTGGTACCATTGCATTAGCCTCATTAGATGTTGTTGTACTTTTCTGTTCGGCTTCGACATTCGAGTTTGAACTACATATGAAATTTAGAAGTTATTACACAAGTAATGTGGAATAAAAATAATATGCAGGTTAATGAAAATTACCTCGTCTCCTTTTTGTTAAATTTCATATTTTTTGTTCGCTTTTTTGGTTTCTGAGAGGGAACTTTTTTTATTTTCTAAGAACAAACTTTTTTAATCTTCTGAGTAGAAACTTTTTTGGCCTTCTGAGCAACTTCTAAAGCATATTTCTTTCTTAAAGATTCCGGACGTCCTTTAGTTACCACTACTGGAGGGTCAAACAGAGTAACATCCTGACTTTGTTCACATGAATTCATTTCACAATCCTTTTCATCAACTTGATTCATTTCACAATCTTTCTCACCAACTTGATCATTCGATATACAATCTTCCTCAGATTCATAAGGAAGTTCATCAAGTTCTCTACACAATTGTAACAATCTTTGATGTGCGAACAGATAATATTTTTCAGACCTTGTAGCTTGTTCAGCTAGCCCTATAGAATGCATCATGATGTTATTAAACCACAAAGTAGAAGGCTTCACATTAGTTATTTCACTAGGATGGTCAATAGCTTTTTCTTTGGTTGCATTTCTAGTGCATCGATCTAACAAATAATGTGTTGGAAGTGAGTGAATCTGTTTCTTTATGAATACCATTAGTAAATGTCTACATAGAATTCCCATGAACTCAAATTTGTGGCACGAACAAACAACTTTTTTCAATGCAAGATTCAAATTGACCATATATGTCGGCTTTTGTCTTTGAAGCTGATGCACTTTATAAACGTTTATTCCATCCTTAACCTCAAACATTTCAGAGACAAATTTTTGAGACCGAATTAGTTCTTCCTATAAAATCTGAAACATTTTTCTAGTGTATTTTTTCGCCGCTTCATCCTCCATAGGATACAAAGTTTTCAAGACAGGCCTTGAATATTTAGTCTTGTAATCCTTCTCCCTTACTTTATCATATCGAGTGTCTATAGCTTTATCATATTGCACTACAAATACACTCACTGGAGTACTAGAATTCAAATAATCCTTAAAAAATTTATTCATACTCTCACTTCTTTGACTTGTTGACATGCCTGCACAAAAAGTAGTACACACATATGCAAGTATTCATTTTTCACGAATTACATATATTCTCCGCAACCAACTATTTTCTCCTAAATCATACATTTTCATTATTTCACTCCACATTATCTCAAATTCCTCGGGGGTGGTCGTACCATGAATACACCAACTAAACTTGTTACTGAAATCGTCTTACTGATGATAAACATGACTTAGATGTTCTGGAATATTCTTTGTTATGTGCCACATACAAAAGTGGTGTGCACTGTCAGGGAATACCCTTGCAACTGCATTTGTTATGGCAGCATCCTGATCAGTTATAATTGTACGAGGTGCCACTCCAAACATTGCCTCTTGCCAAGTACAAAGTAACCACTCAAAAATGTCTTAAGTTTCATACCAAAGAAGAGCACAACCAAACAAAATAGATTGATGATGATTATTAACCCCAGTAAATGGAACAAAAGGCATCTTGTATTTATTTGTTAAATATGCCGGATCAAAAACAACCACTTCTTCAAAATTCTTATAAGCAATCCTAGATCTAGCATCAATTCAAAAATAATTAGCTAAACGACCATCAACATCCATTTGTATAGCGTAAAAGAAACCTGGATTCTCTGATTGACACTTTTGAAAATATTGAAGCATCAGTTTTGCATCTCTTTTTTTGAGATCTTTTTGACTCCTAGTTCACAAATAATTTTGAATATCTTGACCTGTTAAATTAAGTTGATCTACACCCCCAGCTTGAGTTATCAAAACTGACGCTATTTTACTTGGACGGACTCCTGGGTTATCAAGCAAATCAATAAAAAAAAAATCGGGCCTCAGACTTTTTTCTTTTTTATCGCAAGAATTTCTGACTGTTTGGAGATGCAAGCTCATGATTGTGCTTAGTGACAAGCCTACAAACAACCCATTTACCTTCTTCTTTCTTTGATATATATAACAATACTTTGCATCCTTCTCTAGTTTCATCTCGTGGTTTATTGCTTTCTAAATTTTTCTTTGACCGAAATCCTTGCTTTAATTTGAACAGACAAACTCTTGACCAATTATTGACTTATCTTTTCTTGATCTTGTCATACGACCTCGGCGGACACTAAAACCACTACGATGAGCATAATCAAGGTAAAACTTAAATGAATCATCAAGTGACTAAAACTCCCTACCGATGTAGGGGTTCCGCGAATTTCCAACATTTATATAGGGAACAATCTGTCCCGTTTCATCCATGTTAGTTTCCTCTGATGGAACTTCAACTCCTATATTTTCCTCATCTAAGTTTGAGTTTTCCATTAATCCCGCGAAACACAATCATAAATATTAAATAGTTTACAAAGTCTATCATACCTCCTTTAAATGTTGATTCAAAATTAAGGTCACGAACTTTATATACTTATTCAAAAGTGATATTGATTCATTACTTTCGTCGTAAAATATATTCCATTGTTCCACGACAATCATAACTCACATACGTTTACATATCCATTCACAATGCTGTTCCACGACACAACATCTCTTTCGTCCATTCCCTCAAGTACCTTCCTAGCAAGACCAATCAAACCACAGCTACTATAAAATGCACTAACGAATTCTGCACTTCCAAAACACCATCAACGCCATTTTTCACAACCTGTCCATGACACTTCTGACCCAAACCTAAACAACCCGTTTTAGCACAAGCACTCATGAGCGGCGAAAACGCAGAATTTTTAGGCAAGAACCCATCTTTAAGCCTTTCATAATAAAAAACTACAGCATTATTTGGTACATTACTACAAGCACAAGCTTTTATAACAGTGATAAATAAATTCTTTTACTTGAAGCTTGAGACCGAAAAACAATAGATATGTGAAGAAGATACTTAGGATGCAATTGAGAATGTATTCGGTCAAAAATTATGCGGTAGAAGAATCACAGAAGAGAATTTAGAGAGACAACTACGATCATGGGAGGAAAGGGAGATACGGAGGAAAGAGAAATCAGGTAAAGTTAAAAGTTTTTTTTTTTTTTTTATCTTTCTTTTACAAAAAATAAAAATATATGTGCTGCTACAGGTAAAAAATAGCTGATGGTGTAAAAAAAAAAGTGCATCGACGGTGCATCAAAATTAAACTCAATAAACAATTCATTTATTTTGGATATTGAAAAAAGCTCAACAATTCATTTATTTTAAAATGGAGGGAGTATTACTGCCGCATAAAAGCGAACGCGCAGTTATTATGTCTGCTTTCAATTGTTTATTTATGGATCGATAACATTTTTATAATTTTTTATTTTTTATTTTTATTTAATTATTTTATTTTTATTTTTAATTTATTATATATTTAAAAATGACGTAAATTTTTTTATAAATTACTATAACTATAGTTTAAATTATTTGGAGATATAAAAAAATTTAATTAACTCAAAATCTCATTAGTCTAAAATAAATTGAGATATATTACTTAAAAGTTTTATAAAAAGTAATATAAATCACAATAATTGTTAAATTACAATATTTGAAAGATGTATAAAAATTCGTTGACTTTTAAAATTCTATCGATGACATAAAAATTGAGATAGAGGAAGTAGTACTTAAAAATTACGTAGAAATTTGTATAAATCATAATAACTAACAACTTAAAATATCTAAAACTATATAACAAATTTTATTGATTTTCTCAAATATTCCATAAGTGTCACATAAATTGAGATGATAATAATAATAACATATAATATCTTAAAATTACGTAAAATAATATAAATGAATAATTAATACTTAAAATATTTAAAAAAATTAGAAAAGATTTGATTAACTTTTCAATTTTTTCATCTATGCTAAATAAATTGTGATTAAAAAAATAACCTTGGGCCCGAACGGGCTCCAATATATAGTTATCTATCTATATCTATATCTATATCTATATCTATATCTATATCTATATCTATATCTATATCTATATCTATATCTATATCTATATCTATATCTATATCTATATCTATATCTATATCTATATCTATATCTATATCTATATCTATATCTATATCTATATTAAAAGTGTAAAGGGTCTTAGAAATATTGTTTGAACTTTTTGTCCTTTATTAAAAGTCTTTGCTTTAGACAAAATCATTTTTCACTATTTTTTCCTAATATGTTAGAGTTGAAAATTAATTAAATATATTTATGATAAAATATTTTCTTATTAGAACTCATCCGAATTAATAACAACTAATACTTTTTTTATTAGTTTAAAAATTCTAAATCAACTAAATTTGATTTTAAGAAGATTTGAAAAATCTAGAAATAAATATATACACGTTAGAATAAGAAAAGTTTAAGAAGTTCCAAAATTTTAAAAGTTTTACGTAGTAAGAATGTAATCAATGATTTTGTAAAGATTAGACTTTAAAAATAAGAAACGACTTTAAATATAGGAAAAAAATCGTACCACAAATATAGTTCAAATTGATGTGTTTCTCTTAGCTTCTGGCAGTAGGAAAAAGGTACTTAGCAAACTCAAAAGTGATGATCCATCAACCACTTGAAACTTTTGGTGGTAAAATATATATGTGTTTACACCAAAATATATGTTTATGTTTACATTTTTTTGGCAATTAAAATATTATTTTATTACCAAAAATGTTTACATTCAATACAATCAAACTGCATTGGCATAACAACCAATCAGTTAGTCATTCTATCAACTATTACATCTAAGCAAAACTGGAAAACCCAGAAAATTAAGTATAGTAATTGAGATCTGCTAGTTTGCTATTGAGCTTAGGCTTCAGAGACCCTCTGTGAAAAATCTCCTGTACTATTTTTCTCGTTATCAAGTGTGGCTCGGTGGATTTGGCTTTGAAAATTCTGTGGTTCATTTCTATCCAGATGTGATAAACTATGGCTGCGAAGCTCATTCTATATATAGTGGTTGTCGGTCCCTTCCCTCGAGCATTTCTATTGGCCCAGTCCAGTTCCTCTTTCCATGTTTTTGCAGGTCTAGTGATACCCTGTCAACATAAGAGTTTTGTCCATATGAGTCTTGAATAATCACATGTAAAGAAGAGATGTTCACTAAGATTCATTGCCTCCCTTACATAGAACACAATCTTGGTTGTCTGTGATGCCCCACTTCATTAACCTATCCTTAGTGTGCAATCTATTCAAGATAGCTAATCTTGTGATGAAGATTCATTTAGTTGCACCTAGATTGTTACAAACGATCTTGCTCCAAGGAACTTTCTGGAAATCACCCCTCATTGCATTGTATTGTTTCTTGATGGAGTGTTGAGGCATATTTGTTAATTCAGCTTCTTGAATTCCTAGAGCTTGTAAGTACTTCTTTGTTTTCAAAATCTTCTTTAACACCCATGAGGCCTGAGAAGGTGCACAGTCCCAAATCAGCATATTTTTTATATAGTAACAGTGAACCCACTTCACCAATAGATTATCTTTTTTTGCAGCATAGATTTCATAACAACTTAATAATTGTTGCCCTGTTCCAAACAGTAATATCTAGTATGTTCAGTCCTCC
Organism: Capsicum pubescens; assembly: GCA_030864215.1. Lineage (NCBI taxonomy): Eukaryota > Viridiplantae > Streptophyta > Magnoliopsida > Solanales > Solanaceae > Capsicum > Capsicum pubescens. The sequence goes on along the minus strand of CM061546.1, from coordinate 180,528,215 downwards.
TGCAGTTTTAGGCATGCAGACCTTGTCCCATGCTAGAAGTACCTCTTGGTCAGCTCAACACCTCCTTTCTACAGAAATCTTTTGCATATTTCACTACTAAAAAATCTAAAAAACCAACCACAAAAAACCGACCACACATTGTGATCAGAAAAAACCGACCACTAGTGGTCGGTTTTTAAATTTTTTATTTTTTTATTTTTTTTAAAAGCGACCACATGTGGTCTTTTTTATATTTAAAACAATCAAAATAATTATTTTAATAATTTTTATATTAATTATTATTTATTTTACAAATAAAAAATTAAAAAAATCGACAAAACCAACCACTTGTGGTCGGATTTTTCTAAAAAATATAATTGAAAAATATTTTTAAAAATCGACCACTTGTGGTTGGTTTTTAAAAAGTATTTTTAAATTTAATTTTAAAAAAACCGACCACTTGTGATTGATTTTTAATTTTTTTAAAAATAAAATATTTTAAAAAAACTGACCAGTGGTCGGTTTTTTATTAAAATAAAAATAAATAATTTTTAAAAAGTGGTCGGTTCTTTAATTAAAATAAAAAAAATAATTTTAAAAAAACTGACCACTTGTGGTAGGTTTTTGAACTAAAAAAGATAAAAAAGGAAATAATTTTTAGAAACAAATAATTATATATATGTAATCAAATATATATATTATTTTCATTAATAATGATATATATAATCTAATATATATATATATATATATATATATATATATATATATATAATTTTTTGAAATTACACTGATCACACGTTGTCGATAACCAATATAATAATAATAAAAATCAATCAATCTTAAATTTTGTGAAAAAATTGCACTAAAAAATATATCAAATAAAATAAACAAACTATGTTAAACATAATTTTTATCTTTTACTTATATTTCAATATATAAAATTAATATTTTCCTTTGTATATACATTAAATGACATTAAACATGCATAATATTTGTATAATGAATGTGTCTATATATATATATATCATTTCGTTGAGATAATGATATTATATTACTATTGCAGTCATAATAATGTAATATATAATCGATAATTCATCAGAATATAATGAACGTCTTCTATTATAAGGTAATATACTTGTTGATTTGATATATATAGTACGCATTCAAGAGTTTATATATATAAATATCTTTATATATGTATATATATATATCATGTAGTGATCGATTGATGAACGATGTAGTCAAAACCTAGTAGAACATAATTAAGCTAATTAAATATAATTAATCGATCACTCATCAGAGTATGTATATGAAACACGTCGCATTATATTATTGGATAATATACCCGTGTACATATGTGATATATATATAGTACGTATTTAGAACTTGATATAGTCGATAGTGTGTGTATGTGTATGTATGTATAGGTATATATATAGTATATACATATTATATAGTGAAGTATTTTAATGACATAATCTAATCTAATCGATAATTCATCTAAGTATTTGTGATATACGTTGTATATTATTATGGGGGTAGTAAAATTGTGTATGTGATGTTTATAGTACGTATTTGAAAACTGATAGACAATTGAATATATGTATATATGTGTATATCTCGTGTAGTGACGTATGCAGTAATCGAAATTAAAGCTAGATAACTGAATCTACATATCAAAATATTTTGAATGATACGTTGCTATATTATTTATTGACAAAGATGTGGAGGAAGGCTTCATCAGTACCAATGCTCGTCAAATCATCGTATCTGCACCAACAGCAACAGAGCTTGTCGAGAAACTCGAGGAATATGTTTCTTGTCATGAAAGAGTTGCTTCGAAGTTGAACTAGGAGACGGAGTAGTAGTTTGGCTACCCTCAAGCACAAGAAATTGGGCGATGATTAAAAAAGGAGATTTGCAAGCATATAATTTCTCTGTTTTTTGGCGAGTAAGAATGAAAGAAATATAAGGGTGTTTGCAAGCATATAATTTCAAACGATTTCTCTGTTTTCCCTCATTATTCATAAATATGCCCATTCACAATTATTATGTGGCAAAATGGTTCAGTGGACCCTTGTACTATGTCCGTTTTGTAAGTTGGACACTTCTACTTACATGTTTGTTATCTGAACCCCTAAACTCACTAAAAAAACAACATTTTTGTATCCTTTGACCATTGACTTTGCCTATGTGGCATTGAAATGGCTGACTAGGACTAAGAGAGTGTAGTCACTCGCCTGAGGTGCGAGTGAGGGTCAATTTTTGATCAATTTTATATTAAAATAATTTTAAAAAATAATATTAAAATTAAAAAAAAATTAAAAAGGACCTGCCTTTTTTTCCTCCATCTTTTTAATTTAAAAATATTTTAAAAAAAAAAAAAAAAAATTTAAAAAAAGCCCTCCCCAACCCCTTGCCCCCGTTCAGCCACGCCCACCCTACCCTAGCCCCCGTTCAGCCACCCACACTCCACCCTAGGCTCTATTCAGCCAACTCCACCCCACCCCACCCCAACCCCCATTTAGCCACCCTCACCCTACCCCAGCCCCCTCTCCCACGTCGGCCATCACCATCAACACCGACAAGCACTACTGCAGTGCCCCTCCCCCTACGAGTTGTACTCACCCAATAGCAAAAATGGCATCTGCTCCTTTATGAACTTTCCTTCTAATCACAAAAATCTAATTCCTCACATCTCAATCCCAATCTTCTCGATACAATTTGATTCACACGCATAATACATATAACAAATATTCACATACAGTAAGACTCTCAGATCCTCACCATTAAAATACACATGAAACACAAAAATATAGAAGACAATACCTCACTGAAAAATTCTTTTTTCTTCTCTACAGAAATCATCACGCACTACACCACTGACCATTGAATTTCTTTTTCTTCAACCAATTCACAAAAATTTCTTAATTTTTTTTTCTTCAACCAATTCACAAAAATTTCAAGAATTTTCAACATTGAATTTTAACCAATTCACAAAAATATTCACATTGAATTTCAAGAATTCCCAACAGCCTTGAATTACCCAAATCACAAGAAATCCCAAGAAAAATAAAAATTGAATCTTTACTTTGAATTTCAAGAATTTTCAACTTTCTTGAATTACCCAAATCATAAAAAATTCACAAAAATTGAGTTTTTACATTGAATTTCAAATTTTCTTAAATTACCCAAATCACAAAGAGTCTAAATAAAATATAAAAATTGAGTCTTTACATTGAATTTTAAGTTTCTTGAATCACCCAAATCACAAAAATCTCCAAAAATTTCTTCTTTTCATACTTCTTAAATTTTTCGCACCTCACTTTTTATTTTTTCCGTAGAGCAAGAAAAAAGAAAATGAAGATGATAAAGGAAAAGAAGAATGAGAAGAGGAGGAAGAAGAATAAGAAGAAGAAGAAGAAGAAGAAGAAGAAGAAGAAGAAACAGAGAAAGAAAGAACTGAAAAAGAAAGAAAAAGGGGAAGAAAGAAAGGGGGGTTGTTTATTTATTTTAATATTTAATATTTTATATATAAAAATGATGTGGTAGATAACGTGGTAGATGGGGCAACTGACGTGACAGTTGACGTGGGGCGAGTGTGTTACACTCACCGAAAAAGTATTTAAAAAATTATTTTTTAATGCGTTCAAGGGTTGAGATGACAAACATGTAAGTAGAAGTGTCCAACTTACAAAACAAATATAGTACAAGGGTCCACTGAACCATTTTGCCTATTATTTTTCGTAAACATGCACATTCACAATTATTATACAAAATACATTATCTATTATTAGTGAAATAACAGGCATTTTTTAAATTTGTGTATTTTCTAACTCAATTGTGCCAATTCATAACAATTTTAAATTAATTTTACCCAATTTATTATAATTCTAGCCAAATTGTATCTAATTAGACTCAATTTATTTACCCTTTAACCCAATTTTATCCAAGTTCTTATAATTTTAGCCTATTTTATTTAATTCATTACAATTGTAGCCAATTAATTACAATCATAGTCAATTTGTGATTCAATTTTTAAATTTTAGTTAAATCCTAATTAAATTCTCAACCTCTAGATCTCAACCGTCGATTAAAAACCGATCTAACGGCGGTTGACGCTCAATTTTGACCTTCCGATACTACATTTAGACTGCTATTTTAGTAAAATTATTAATTTTTAAATGTTAGTATTTTTACACATTTTTTCTTGCGTCAAACAGATTTTTGACGTGTCACATTCATTATTTAAAATGTACAAATTATTTTACGTAATATTAATTTTACATTAATGTCTCATTATTTTTTCTCGTCATTATTACAATAGCAGTCTAAGTCAATTCAATTACCTCCAATTTATTTAAATTCTAGTCATCCTTATACTCAATCGATTTCAATTTTAGCCTATTTTCAATTTTAAAACAATTTTTATCCCCTTCTCAATTTTAATCGCAGCCATTGATCTCATCCGATCAATGGCTGAGATCGAATCCACCTTCTATCACCCTTTTAAACAAAATAAACCCTAATCCCTTATCTTTAACCAAAACAGACGCAAAGGCTCTCTTTATCTCTCTTCTCTCTTTTCCTCTCTCTAGACCCAACCTCTAAACCGCCAACGACCACAACACCAGCACCGCTCGCTCTCTCCATAGCCTCCGTCTCCATAGACACTAGACGCCACAACACCATCATCACCAACCACCGCGAACCCAGCCTGCAAAACCACCATCTCCTGCCGCTATCGCCATCAACACCGGCGAAGCCAGCCACCAACCACTGCGATTCCATCTGCCGACACAGCCTTAAACGCCACCAGTCATTGCTTAAGCAACTATGCAGCCGTCGGCGAACCCCTTCACCACAATAACGGTATCAGCCGCCTCGCCCGTCAGAAAATGATGGATTCTTAAGAATCCATTTCAGGTTTGATTTCAAATGTACAATGTTAATTTTCTTCTACTCCCTTTTTCCTTCTCTTTTGACAGATTATACCTTAAATTGATAAGACTCGGTTAAGATTTTATGCAATTTCTTGTGATTAGCATTTGTGTTTTGCTTAAAATATCATTCGTGAAAATGCATCTTTTATGAAATTTTAGGCATGCAACTTATAACTTTGATTCCAAAAATTTAATCTAGTTGATTGAGTTAGTAGATTTATCCTGTTGATATGCTGCAAATTTGCCCATCTTTATGTTTTTGTACTGTTACTTTGATAACGGGTGTTCCTTGATATGGATATGGACTGTTTGTTAACAAAATGTTAGGCTAATTATGTGTCTATTTATATGAGTAGTCATGTTGCTGGACGTATTGGTGTATTGATTTGAGTGGAGAGTTAGGTTAATTAGGTGTAAAAATTGGCAAGTGTGGTAATCATTGGAAATTATTAATAGATTTAGGTAGTATGAGTAATTAAAACTTATATGCTCTAGTTAATGGTGTTTTTCTCTTGGGTTGGTGCAGATTTGCACAACTTTAACTTTAGTTTAGTATTTTTCTTATAATCTTTCTGTTGTGATTCAAGTTTTAATATGGTATATGCACTTAAATATTAAATATATTATATGGTACAAATATTGTGAGATTTAAGAATCTGGAAGAAGATTAAGCCTTAGACGTATACTTGAAATTTAAAAGAATACATGGGGTTTGTCCTATAAGAAAGGAAAGGCTTTTGCGAATTAGCTTGGTTATCTTGGATTCTTCGGTTGAGGTAGGTTATGGTTTAATTGAAAAAGTGAAGTGAGTTAGTGAGTCAAAAATGTTTTAAGTGTAGTTACTTGAAAGGTGGACTTGTGTTTTGAATATAGTTAAGTGTGGTCACTTGAGAAGTGAGTTAGTGAGTCGAAAATGTTTAAGTGTAGGTACTTGAAATGTGGACTTGTGTTTTCAATATAGTTAAGTGTGGTCACTTGAGAAGTGAGTTAGTGACTTCAAAATATTTAAGTGTAGTTACTTGAAAGTTGGACTTGTGTTTTGAATATAGTTAAGTGTGTTCACTTGAGAAATGAGTTAGTGACTTGAAAATGTTTAAGTGTAGGTACTTGAAATGTGAACTTGTGTTTTAAATTTAATTAAGTGTGGTCACTTGAGAAGTGGATTAGTGAGTCAAAAATGTTTTAAGTGTAGTTACTTGAAAGGTGGACTTGTGTTTTGAATATAGTTAAGTGTGGTCACTTGAGAAGCGAGTTAGTGACTTCAAAATGTTTAAGTGTAGGTAACTTGTGAAGTGAATTAGTGGCTTAGAAATGTGAACTTTTCATTTTGAATTTAGTTTAGTTTGGTAACTTGTGAAGTGACTTGAAAATGTTTAGGTGTAGGTACTTGAAATGTGAACTTTTTATTTTGAATTAAGTTTAGTTTGGTAACTTATGAAGTGAATTAGTGACTTGAAATGTTTAGGTGTAGGTACTTGAAATGTGAACTTTTCATTTTGAATTTAGTTTAGTTTGGTAACTTGTGAAGTGACTTGAAAATGTTTAGGTGTTGGTACTTAAATATGAACTTTTCATTTTGAATTAAGTTTAGTTTGGTAACTTGTGAAGTGAATTATTGACTTGAAATATTTAGGTGTAGGTACTTGAAATGTGAACTTTTCATTTTGAATTTAGTTTAGTTTGGTAACTTGTGAAGTGACTTGAAAATGTTCAGATGTAGGTACTTGAAATCTGAACTTTTCATTTTGAATTTAGTTTAGTTTGGTAACTTGGGAAGTGACTTGAAAATGTTTAGGTGTAGGTACTTGAAATGTGAACTTTTCATTTTTAATTTAGTTTAGTTTGGTAACTTGTGAATTGAATTAGTGACTTGAAATGTTTAGGTGTAAGTACTTGAAATGTGAACTTTTCATTTTGAATTTAGTTTAGGTTGGTAACTTGAAAATGTTTAGGTACTTGAATTATATATTAGTGACTTTTGTTTTGAATTTAGGTACTTGAATGTGAACTTGCGTTTTGATTTTAGTAAACTGTGGTCACTTGACAAGTGAATTAGTTACTTCAAAATGTTTAAGTGTAGGTACTTGAAACGTGAACTTTTTATTTTGAATTAAGTTTAGTTTGGTAACTTGTTAAGTGAATTAGTGACTTGAAAATATTTAGGTGTAGGTATTTAAAATGTGAACTTTTGTGACTTGAACTAATTATTTGAATGTGATTGATTGTGTAGATAGAACCTGATTATAGCTGGATATATCAACGAAATATTGATAATAGAATGGGTGAGGCTGAGAATGAAGATGTGGATGATGAGTTGTAGTTTTTAGTCCTTTGTATGTTTTATAGTTTGGATTTGTAACCTCAATTAATTTTGTAAATAATTTGATTTTTAATGTTTGTATTCTTATGGTGGTTGGTTGATTGTATATTAAATGATTGGTGGACTGTATTGTATATAATTTAATTTGATTTTCAATATTTGTAAATGATTGGTGGGTTGTATTGTAAATAATTTGATTTTTAATGTTTGTATTTTGGAAATTTTTAATATCTTTTTTTACAAAATTATCAAAAAATCCGACCCCATGTGGCCCTTTTTTTTGAATTTTTTTTACAAAAAACCGACCACAAGTGGTCCCCTTTCTTTTGAAATTTTTTAAGAAAAAACTACCACATGGTCCCTTTTATATAAATTAATTTTATAAATTAATTAATTAATTTTAAGAAAACCGACCACTGGTGGTCGGTTTTTATTAAAATTAATAAAATTAATTTTATAAAAAACCGACCACTTGTGGTCGTTTTCTTTTCCTATTTTTTTTCAATTTAAATAAAATAATAATGAATTTTAAAAATGAATATATATTTTTAAAAAAACCGACCATTATCGTTTGGTTATGAAAGTTATCGATTTTACTTATTCATTATCGATTTGTATACATGTCAAACTGTTAAAGAACTATTAAGATATCGGTTAATCGGTTATCGATTTATCAGTTTTTTATCGTTATCGTTTCGGTTATCGGATTAACCGTTAACATTAGTATAATTTAAAGTTTAGGCAACTAGAAAAATCTGCACAGTTCTAAACTAACCATACATCAACGTTCAAGCAAAATATAATGTCATAGTCATAAGCTAGCGCCCAACAGTCCAAGAAAATATAATGTCACAGTGATAAGTAAAACATAATGTCCAAGCAAATCATAAGCTAGCGCCCAATAATCCAGCACATGACTACTGGCTAGCAACAGTCTACACTTTGTAGTTTGCATCCGAAACAAAATACACACAATTCAAACTGTCACACAATTCAAACTACTACAACTATAACTAAATCCTAATGCGACGATGTTTCATTCTCTCTAAACAACGCTCAACATGCTTTATCATGCAACCTGCCCCGATTTTCTGCGTGTAATTATAAACATTACGACAATGAACACACTTTACTTTGCACCATCCATCATCATTCGCTTTAATCATTTCATAGTGATTCCAAATAGGTGATCGTGCTTTAGGTCGACGAAGTGGAAGCGTGGTGAAACCTAATCAACAAAATCAAAGATATCAACAGTAGTAACACAAAGAAAAAGAATTAAATAGGCATAATTCAGGATATTAAGGATCCATTCCAACCCATAGAAATACCACAAAGCCTCTAACCAAAAGAGTAATAAATTTTGATTGGGACATGCCCTCAATCATAGTCAAAACCATAAGACCAAAATTTCTAGAAATATCCATAATATGAAATAATGCCTTCCGAAAGGATAGAAGCTCACCAGTTCAGTCCAAATGCTGATCCCGAGTCAATCACTAAGTAGGAGGAGTAGAACAGTCGATTCCTGCATAGCGTGGGTATACAACCACCAGTAGACGGGGTTAGCGAGTGACCGCTAGCATGATCTCAAGGTAAGGATAAAATAATACCATTTATAAAACCAAGTAAAATCATCCATATGCACACCACCAAACACACACACACACACAAACACACATATATATATAACTATGCCGGGGAAAAGTGACAGGGTTTAGCATGCCTTTAAAACCTTCATCTAGACTATGTAGCTTTGCTGTCCTAAACCACCCACGAGCTATATGGGTTCAACTCCCCTTGTTGAAAGGGCCCCAATATGTGTAGCCGCACAACCAGGGAAGTATCCTATGGGATGAATAGTACATCCCCAAAATAAAGTGTGACATCATGCACACTGTCACCAAGACCAACCTCATATCAACAAATATGAGTTTTTAGTTTTGGCCCCCCCGGGACCTCTACCTTCCATGACTTAGCTACACCTCTCGCCATTATTGCCCAATTAAAATCAATTTCCAAATAACCAAACCATTATCCATTTATTAACCAAGGCCATTGATATTAGTATCGTCATACCAACCTTTACTTGCAAGTATCATCCATTGCCAACCATTTACAGGTTTAAGGGGACTTTCAAGTGACCTTCCATTTACCATATTAGACTACTTAGGAGACTTCCATATTTCCCATGAGCATAACCAATTAGCCTTTAGCCTTTCCAATCTATTTAAACCATGCATAATTCCCTTACCAAGTTTAAAACATGCAAGAGTTCCATTAAAAGAAGTCAATGAAATGAACATATCTTTATAAGCATTTTGTCAAACACACTAGAGGGCATAATATGACCAAAACCAATTTCAATTATTATTAAACCATTCCCATGCAATCCAATTATTCAAAACCACCATTAATGCATATAAAAGCATAATTAAAACTATGGGAAGCCATAACCAACCATTTAATATCAAAACCCCCAAATCACATTTGAAAGCCAAAATCATGTAATAGTAAAACCATGAAAACATTCATATAAACCATGACTTTAAGTAATATTAACAATGATGGACGATAACAAGCCTTAAACTAAGATGATGATGGAAAGAAATCACTAAGACAAACCCCAAATTGATCCCTTAGTTGAAACCCTAGCTCCCCTTGCCCAAAAGCTCATAAGAGAATTATGGAGTGTTTAGAAAGAGTTTTTAAGTGTTAATGAATATAATAATAGAGTAAATAACCTCCCAAGTAGGTTAGAAGTCATGGGACCCTATTAGGATAAGTGGGGAAATGTCCAAAATACCCCCACTTAAGTTGCACCAAAATCGCATCGCAGGGATACGACTGACACACATGATTTGTACCGTCTAATATGATAGGTATCCACTATTCGTAACCTGACCTCAACCCTAGGATCAAACACTATCCGGAATACGACTCATCTAACGAAGTAGTAACCACAACATACGATCCGTATCCATGACCCTTATCCTTGGACGAATAAAATACCTTGAGGATTGGACACTGCCTACCATACGAGTCCCTGGTATGATTTATACCATGTCTTACATCTTATGGTGAGCCACTCATACTCATATCAAACCTATGTAACCAAGTTTAAGATTAAGTTAAGGAACCAAATGATCCGTAACCTCCAACACAACTCGTACCCCTAAGTCGTATCCATTCCAGTAACCAAAATCCATCCCACCAATCAACACTGGTCAGTATACGAACATGCCATACCATCCGTACCCCAACATATGGCTCGTACCCATGAGTTGTATTGGGTCCAAAGATCAGAATTTTAGGAAATTTTCTAAGGTCTAGAAACTAAGGTATTTCAGTCTCCCTTACTAGGAACATTCATCCCCGAATGACGAACAAGGTAGGGGTAACCATACGCTAGAGTCATTTACATTATGTTATCAAACATATTCCCAATCTTTAACAAAGTTCAAAAATAAAGAGTCAAATATATTAATCTTTCCTTTAATGAATTCTGAAAACAAAGATGTGTTGAAGACACATACCTTCCGCATGAATCTCAGGAGCATAAAACAAATGCAGATATTTGGACTTCATGTCCTCTTCCACTTCCTATGTAGCTACTTCCACCTTATAGTTTCACCAAAGTACCGTAATCGAAGCCATATCTTTGGTCCGCAACCGATGAACCTGCCTATCAAAGATTTCAATTGGGACTTTTTCATAAGACAGAATCTATGAGACCCAATCCTTCCAAAGAAACAACCGAAGAAGGATCACTAATGCACTTCCTCAACATGGAAACATGAAATACCGAATGAACCAAACTCAACCTAGAAGGAAACTCTAGCTCATAAGAAACATTACCAACTTTCTGCAAAATCTCATAAAGACCCGCATACTGGGGACTGAGCTTCCCCTTCTTGCCAAACCGCAATACTCCCTTCATGGGAGATGTTGTAAGGAAAACCTTATCCCCAAACTCAAACTCTATGTATCTACGCCTAACATCCGCATACGACTTTTGGCAACTTTGGGCATCCTTAAGCCTATCCCGAGTCACCTTCACCTTCTCTATAGCCTGGTAAACCATGTCAAGACCAAACATGTCTGCCTCACTAAGCTCAAACCAACCAATAGGAGATCTATACCTCCTACCATACAATGCCTCAAAAGGGGCTATACCAATACTAGAAAGATAACTATTATTGTAAGCAAACTCCACCAGAGGTAGATGCTCAACCCAATTGCCACCATAATCAATCACACAGGCCCAAAGCATATCCTCCAATGTCTGAATAGTTTTCTCCGCTTGCCCATTCGTTAGAAGATGAAAAACAGTACTCAGACTCACCTTGGTCCTCAACCCTCTTTGGAAAGATCGCGAGAAGTGAGAGGTAAATTACATGCCATGGTCAGAAATAATTAAAACAGGCACCCCATGCAACTTCACAATCTTCTGAAGATACAACTTCACATAATCCTCCGCCAAAAAGGTAGTCCACACTGGAAAAAAGTAAGCAGACTTAGATATCCTAGCCACGATGGCCCAAATTGAATCATATTGACTCCGAGACCAAGGAAGACTGGTAACGAAGTCCATATTGATCACTTCTCACTTTTATTCGGGAAAATCAATTTCTTGCTACAACCCTTCTGGCCTCATGTATTCAACCTTAACCTATTGACATACCATGCAATTGGACTTAAAATCAGCCACATCCCTTTTCATGCTATTACACCAATAGATCTCCTTCAGATCATGATACATCTTAGTCGAGCTAGGATGAACAACATAGCGCAACTAATGCACCTCAGCCAAAACCCTTTGTTGCAACCCATCGACATCAGGAACACATAACCTTCCTTGGTACCATAAATTTCCATCACCACTATCCTCAAACACCACTACCTTTTTCCCACCAAAGTCACTCTTGATTTTCATCAAGATAGGATCTATCACTTGTTTCTCCTTAATCTTTGCATCAAGAGATGATTGAACCACTTCTTGCACCACCACACCACCATCGTTGGAGTCCAAGAGGCGAACTCTAAGATTAGCTAAGCGGTGAATATCCTTCATCAATTCCCACTTTCCTTCTCCCACATGAGACAAACTCCCCATTGATAACCTTCTAAGAGTATCAACAACCACATTAGCCTTACTTGGGTGATAGTAAAGACTCATATCATAATACTTGAGAAGCTCGAACCATCTCTTCTTCCTGAGATTAAGCTCTTTCCAAGTGAATACACATTGTAGACTCTTATGATCAGAAAAGATATCCACATGAACACCATACAAATACAGCTGCCATATTTTCAAAGTAAACACAACCGCCAAAAACTCTAAATCATGAGTAGGATAATTCCTTTCATGTACCTTCAACTTCCTAGAAGCATAGATAATTACCTTCCCATGTTGCATCAACACACAACCAAACCCTACCCGAGATGCATCACAATAAACCACGAATCCGTCATTGCCTCCCGGCAAAGTCAAAATTAGAATTGAAGTTAACTTATCCTTCAACTTCTTGAATCTCCCTTCACAAGCATCTGACCGAGAAAACTTAACCTTCTTCTGAGTCCAAATGCTGATCCTAAGTCAATTACTATGTAGGAGGAGTAGAACGACCGATTCCTACATAACGTGGGTATACAACTGCCAGTACTTCTGGTTAGCGCGTGACCTCTAACATGATCTTATGTTAAGCATTAAATAATGCCATTTATAAAACCAAGTAAAATCATCCATATGCACACAACCAAACACACACATATATATAACCATACTGGGAAAAAGGGACCAGGTTTAGCATGCCTTTAAAACCTTTACCTGGGTTGGTGTAGCTTTGTCATCCTAAACCACCCATAGGCTATATGGGTTCAGCTCTCCCTGCTGAAAAGTACCCAGTGCGTGTAGTCGCACGACCAGGTAAGTATCCCATAGGATGACCAGTACATCCCCAAAATAAAGTGTGACATCATGCACAGAGTCATCAAGACCCACCTAATATCGGCAAATATGAGTTTCCAGTTTGGGTCCCTCTAGGACATCTACCTTCCACATCTTAGCTATACCTTTCGCCATTATTGCCCAATTAAAACCAATTTCCAAATAACCAAACCATTATCCATTTATTAATTAAGCCCATTGATATTGGTGTCGTTATACCTATCCTTACTTGCGAATATCATCTATACCCAACCATTTATAGGTTTAAGGGAACTTTCAAGTGCCCTTCAATTTACCATATTAAACCACTTGGGAGACTTCCATGTTCCCCACAAGAATAACCAATTAGACTTTAACTTTTCAAACTAAAACATGCATAATTCCTTTAACAAGTTTAAAACATGCAAGAGTTCCATTTAAAAATTGCAATGAAATAAACATATCTTTATAAGCATTTTGTCAAACACATTGGGGGCATAATATGACCAAAACCAATTCCAATTATTATTAAATCATTACCATGCAATCCAATTATCCAAACAAACTATTAATGCATTTAAAAGCATAATTAAAACTATGGGAAACCATAACCAACCATTTAAAATCAAAACCCCCAATTTATATTTGAAAGCCAAAATTATGTAATAGTAAAACCACAAAACATTCATATAAACCATGCCTTTAAGTAAAATTAACAATGAGTGAAGAGAACATGCCTTAAATGAGATGATGATGGAAATAAATCACCAAGATATGCCCCAAATTGATCCCTTAGTTAAAACCCTTGCTCTCCTTGCCCAAAAGCTCTTGAGAGAATTATGGAGTGTTTAGGAAGAGTTTTTAAGTGTTAATAAATATAATAATAGGGTAAATAACCTCCCAAGTAGGTTAGAAGTCATGGAAACCTATTAGGATAAGTGTAAAAATGTCCAGAATACCTCCACTTAAGTTGCACCAAAATCCCATTGCAGGGATACGATTGACCCACACGAGTCGTACCCTTCGATACGATCGGTATCCACCATTCTTAAACTGGCCTTAACCCTATTATCAAATAGTGTCCCATACATGAATCATCCAACCAAGTCGTAACCACATTATACGATCCGTATCCATGGCCCGTATCCCTGGCAGAATAAAATATATGTACCATATGAGTCCCTGGTACGATTCGTACCCTGTCTTACTACTCAAGGTGATCCACTCATTCTCATATCCAACCTATGTAACCAAGTCTAAGATTAAGTTAAGGAACAAAATGATCTGTAACCACCAATATGACTCGTAACCCTAGGTCATATCTATTCTAATAACCAAAATCCATCCCACCAACTAATACTGGTCAGTACACGACCAAATCATACCATCCGTACCCCAACATATGTCTCATACCCATGAGTCATATTGGGTCCATAGATCAATATTCCTTGAAATTTTCTAAGGTCCAAATATTAGGGTGTTTCACGGCAAGTCTTAGAACATCAACATTTAATGGGGGAGGATGTGACTCAATACTAATTAACTGACTTCAAAATATCTGGGACACATCTTTCTTTTATTTGATCGTGCCATTCTCTTCTGGTATAGTTGTCCATGACATACCAAACAAAATATTTTTTCATCAATCAAGCTCGATTTCTCCAATGAGGTCTTAACCCACTGATTATCATTAATCTCAAATTCAACAATGACTCGAAGTGATGGAATCTTAATTTTTATTAGTATGCCCATTTCAGTCCTATATACTAACGAGTAGGAAGTTGCACCTATTGAAGTGCAAACTATTGTATGATAAACCAACAAAGGAAAAGGTAACCTTTCATGCGATTATCAGAAACCTTGAACCATCTTGTAGAGTATCTTTTTTAGGTTTTTATTGGTAGCTTGTACAACCTCATTTGTTTTTGAGCGATAAGGAATTGAAGTTTGATGCATAATTTTAAATTGTTGACATACTTCATACATCAAATGACTATTAAGATTTGCAGTATTTTTTGTAATAATTACCTTTGGGATACCAATATAATATTGAATTGAACAAAATTTACCATAGCTTTCTTGATCACTGACTTGAAAGTCACTGCTTCCACCCACTCTATAAATAAATCAATGGCTACCAAGATGAACCTATGCAAGTTTGATGTTTTTGGTTTAATCGTCCCAATCACATCCATTCCCCAATCCATAAAAGGCCAAGGAATAGACATTGTATGCAATTCAGAAGGAGGGGAATATATCAAGTCCCCATGTACGTGCCATTTATATCACTCACGAATGAAATGGATGGAATCACACTCCATAGTAAGCCAATAGTATCCTGTCTAAAGTATTTTCTTTACCAAAACATACCCATTCATATGCGGTCCAAAAACTCCAAAATGTATTTTTGTCATGATAGTTGATGCTTTCTTGGAGTCTATATACCTTCAAAATCCCAAATCCAGTGTCCGCTTGTACAAGGTTCCTCCACTTAGGAAAAATCCACTAGCCAGTCACCAGATAGTTCTCTTTTGGTTACTATCAACATGATTTGGATATTCTCTAGATTGAATATATTTTTGACATCATGGAACTATGGTTCACCATCAAGTTCTTCTTCGACCATATTGCAATAAGCATATTGATCGCAAATCTATATATGCACACGTAAGTGTACACGATTGTACAAGTAATATCGGATTGAGAGTTTAGATATCGTACCCACAAGGACTTATCGATTAACTAGTCACAAAATTAGACCAATTCTAATTATTTAATCAAGCGATAAATTCTAAAGATAAATTTATAAATTGACTAAACTAAAATAATAAAAATAAAATAACTTATGAATAATTAAATAAGAGAAGAGAAGATTTTATGTAATCAATGAATTAATCCATCTAGGATTATGTATTCACTAACAAATCGAGTATCAATTTCATCAACTTATTTGATTATTTAGTTGTTGATTTATGAAATTTATTATATGATCATGATCTTTCGAGTCTCTAATTGTCTATTTAAATTAACATCACAACTACACCATTGAGCAGAGATGTGATAACCCAATCCGAATGCATTTATATATCTTCTCGTTTAGTAACCAAGTAAGACAATCTAGGTATATCTCTATCCTATCCACAAATCAATTCTTTATTTTACTATAGTATGCCTTGCTAAAGACAAAATCTAAAAACTAACAAAAAATAATCTAATCTAAAGAATAAAAAATCTTTTTATGCTTTTAAACTTTTTTATTTTTTTTATTTTTTCTTAAAACTAAAGCAAGCAACTAAATAATAATAATAATATAAAATCCTATAACATACTTCACCCTAGATAAATATCGAAAGATATCCCACTCTACACTTAAAATCATGTTTTGTCCTCAATGCAATAAAAAAAGTAAAATAAGGGTTAAAGATATTCCCTTAGGCCCTCTAGGACCTAGCTAGAAGCATATTTCCTCAATTTTCATCATGGGTTGTGCACACCCCACTCTTAATATTAAACATGCTCCTTAGCTGATTTAGGTACTCAGACTTCCCCAAAATTTATAAAAATAAAAACAACAAAAACAAGAGACACTAAAATAAAAATAAAAAATTAATTACTACATATTGGGTTGCCTCCCAACAAACTCCTAATTTAAAGTCACGACACAACCCATTAACTTTTTTCTCCTCCTTGAGGATAGGAATTTTACCTCCAATATCACATCCATATTTTTTCTTCTCTCATAGGGTGGCGGTACAAAGATGAAAGAATCAAGTAATGCATGGTGCATGTTAAGCCACTGTAACACCCTAGAATTTTGGCCTTTGAAAATTTCAAGCTTTAAGCTTACTGCCCCAACTACAACTCACCAGCGAGTCGTGAAGACTCTATATGAGTTGTAGTGTCCCAATCGTAGGGTGACCATTGTAGGTACCAAAGTTTTTGTCTGGGTACGATTAAGACCATATGAGTCATAATGTTGGATTCATAGTCTTACCAGCGTAGTGGTCCATTATTTCTATTGTGACTATGATTGGACCCTATGAGTTATAATATAGGACTATGAGTTGTATGGTACGACTAGTAGGGTAAACAGTGGAGATACCTTAGGACACTGCCCAGACTACGAGTCTAGAGGACGACTCATATTCAGTCGTTAAGAGTCATAAGGTGACCCATAACGACTATGCGATAAATTTTTAGTGTTTCATTAAGGGTACTTTGGTAGTTTTTCTTTTCTCTAATTGTGACCCATGACCTTAAAACCCCTTTAGGTCTTCATTATCATCCCAAAACATAATAAAAAACACTCTTTCAAATCTCTAAGTCAAGAACCAACCAGGGTTTCTCAAGGTTGATCAGTTAGAGCTTCTAAGTGGTGATTTCTCTAAATAATTTTGATACTTTTAGGCATGTCACTCTTTTCCTTTAACTTGTTTTACTTAAAGCATGTGTTTAAATATTTTTTCATGTGGATTTGAATATGGGTTTTGATATGGGTTAAGGGTTTTGGAATGAATGTTACTTGAATTAGATTCCCATGATTTTATATTCATTGTTTATGCTTTATCAATGGTTTATGAACTTATTGGATTCATGGGTATGGGAATTGGAAAAAGAGTGTCGAGGCATTTCCCCAATTTGATGATTTTGATTTAGAATTTATTTTAGAGATTGGGTTCCCTAATCCCACTTGCATAATTGGATTTGAATTATGGTTAATCATATGATTTGGCTTACTTTCCTAAAATATTGCATTGCATAAATCATTAAATGGATAAAAAGTTTTTTAAAGGACTTGTTGACTATTTTTTAATTTTAAACTTGATTTAATGAACCAAGGGGGTTGTGGCATTCCCCTCACTTGATTTAATGAAAAAAAGATGTCATGACATTCCCCTAAGTTGATGGAATTGGTATGCCATAATTATAAGCGCGCAAGCATAATGGTATGACGATACCTGTGTTTGATAACTTAATAGATAATTCCTTAGTTAAATTGATCAGTTATGTGAAACTTATTTTAATAGGGCTTAAAAAGGTTATGTAGCTAGGTCGTGAAGGTGGAGGTCCTGGGGGGACCGATACTGGAAACTCATATTTATCGATCTGAGGGTTGGTCTTGATAACTGTGTTCTTGTGTCTCTCTCTCTCACACACTATATATATATGTATCTTGGATTAATATGGGGATGGGGTATTCCCTGGCCTTCCTTTGATATCTCTAGTTTGTATGGCTAACATGTATTAAGGCCCTTTCAGCAGGGGCAGCTGGACCTATATATCCCATGTGTGTTTGTATAACAGTTGAGCTACAGAGTCCAAGATAATGTTTTAGTTTCATGCTAAGTTTTGTTCCCTATACCGATATGTTATATATATGTATATAATTGTGTGCATTAGTTTTAAATGATTTTGAATTGATTTGATCATGGTATTATTTTATCTCTTCCCTAAGTTACATGCTAACGATTACCCTGCTAACCATCTCTGAATGTTGTATCCCCACACAATACAAAAATTAAAGATACTTCTATTTTTTCTGTACAGTGTTAGGTAATCCTTGGATTGCTCATGAGTAATATTGAAGTGGTAAGGTTCTATTCTTTGGAAGATCCTCATTTTATACTTTAGTTTCACTACATCATAGTCTATCTTTCAGTTTTTTTGGCTATCATCGATGACATGTCCTGACTTAGAGTGATGCTGGTTTCTTAAAGACTTGTGGATTATTGTGTATTGGAATGGTTTTTGAAATTCTTTGATTCTTTTCTGAGTTAGTTGAGTTACCTATCTTGTTATATGATCTTAATTTATTCGATACTAGTTGTGTTATACTCTAGTTGGTTAGGGTAAAAGGGGTGGTGTTTGGTCCTTGATGGACATGAGATACCCATCATGGCAAGGCCTTGGTTTGGGTTATGAAAAGCTTGGTATCATAGCCTAGGTTTATGGTCATTGGTTGTCCACAAAGCCATGTCAAGTAGAGTTTCTTTTATGGGTGTGTAGCATCTACACTTATAAGGGAGAGGCTACGAGGCATTTCAGAATGTTTTCCTTTTTTGTAATCCATTGTCTTGAAATTTCCTCTGATTTCATTTGTTTTCATTTCAAATCATGCATTTCAAATTATGCTTCCCTAAAAATCCATTGCCCATGGAAATTCCTCTATCCCACTTGAGTGTCATATGGATGGAACTCATTCTACCTATGGAGTACAAACTCGGTCTAGGGCCCCTACTCTTGACTTCCTACATAGAGTTCCATTATCCCTATCGGTCCTTCTTGGGCTTATGACATTCATGATCCACTGCTCCAAAGAGACATTTTAAATTATGAATTCTATTAATCTATTCACCTGTTGACTCTGTTGGTGACTTCTTAGTATCGCATCATAACCATGTTGGTTTTGTTGCTCTATCTTCCGAGGTCATTAGAGTTAGCTAGTTCATGAGGTTGAATCCTTCGACCTTCACGAGATCTATGGTTGAGGAGGATTCTTAAGGGTTTGTTGATAAGATAAAATAGATATTCAGTGTGATGTATGCCACTGATGCAGAGGGTGTAGAGTTTGCCGCATATTAGTTGAAGGATGTAGCATCTTAATGGTATGAGGAGTGGGAGTAGTCGAGGGGTGATGTTGTTGAGTAGGCTATGTGGGAGGAATTTTCTTATACTTTCCTTGATCATTTCTTTCCTTAGGAGTTGGGGGAGGCTAAAGCTAAGGAATTTGTGAACTCGAGGTAGGGAAAGATGACTGTGAAGGAGTATGCCTTGAATTTCCATCAATTGTATTATTATGCTCCAGAGTTATGCCTTGAATTTCCATTAATTGTATTATTACTCTCCAGAGTTGGTGTCTAGCATGAGGGATAGGTTGAGGAAGTTTTCCTCGGGTTTGTCTAGGGACTTGGTACTAGAGTGTAAGACGACGATGTTGAATAATGACATAGATATCTCTATAATGATGGTGTATATGAAGTAAGTTGAGGATGATAAGAAGAAGAAAGATAAAAAAAGGAAAAGACAGAGTAAGAAGTTTAGATATTTAGAGTAGCATAGAGGCCATCAAAACAATGGTAGAGATGGTAGACAGTGGAGCAAGAAGGGGACTTGGGGAAACTCGGGTTCATATTCTACGACTAGTGCTCCATCTCTTAAGCTGATTGATGATCATTATTTTTAGACTGACAATGGGTTTAAGGAATAAGATACCAAATCTTAGGCTAGCGGAACTCAGTCAGCTCCATCATATCCTCCTTGAAGATTTTGTGGGTAGTTGCATAGTGATTTTTTTGACTAGGGGAGGAATAAATTTTTCAAATATGGTTAGCTTGTCCATATTTAAAGGAACTATCCTTCAAGAAATATTTCTACTGGAGCTAACAAGGTTCTGGTTTCTACTTTTTCAGCTCCTATGCCAAAGGGTGAGATGCTACTTCTGGTGTTGATATTGGTCAAAACCATCTTTATGCTCTTGATACCTGTTAGGAATTGGAGGCATCTCTTAATGTTATTACTAGTACATTATAATATTTCTCTTGTGATGTATATTGCCTGCTTTATTTGGGTTCTACTCTTTATTATGTGACCTCTTATGTGGCTGCTTATTTTGGTTTCGGCCCCGAGTGTATTTTTGATCCCTTTTCTGTGTCTACCTCGGTAGGTGATTCTATTATGGCTAGAAGGGTCTATAAGGGTTGTGTGGTATCTATCTATGGTTGGGAGACATTGATAGATCTGATAGAGTTTGATATGTTAAATTTTGATGTGATATTGAAGATGGATTGACTTCACTCGTGCTATGCTTCTCTAGATTATTGGACCCAAAGGGTCAGTTTCCAATTCCCAAATAAACCGGTAATTTAGTGGGAAGAGAGTTCCCTAGTACCTAAGAAAAGGTTTATTTCTTATCTTAGAGCCCAAATGTTGATTTCCACGATGTGTCTATACCATCTAGTTTGGGTTAACGATTTTAGTTCCGAGGTTCCCTCCTTACAATCTGTCCCTTTGATTAACAAATTTTCTGAAGTGTTTCTCGATGATTTTCCTGGTATTCCTCCCAGTAGGAAAATAGACTTTGGGGTTGACCTTCTACCAAATACCCATCCTATCTTTATCTTTTCTTATAGAATAGCTCTGGATGAACTGAAAGAACTTAAGGATCCGTTAAAGGATCTTCTTGTTAAGGGTTTCTTCTGTCCAAATTTTTCTTCATGGGGTATCCCTGTTTTCTTCATGCATAACAAGGATGAATCCCTTCAAATGTGTATAGATTATCGCTAGTTGAATAAGGTGATAGTGAAGAATAATAACCCTTTTCATAGGACTGATGATCTCTTTGACCAACTTTAGGGTGATAAGTACTTTTCTAAGATTGATATTTGGTCGATTTATCATCAGTTAAAGATTAGGGAGATGGATATCCCTAAGTATGCCTTCTAAATCCAATATTGTCATTATGAGTTTCTGATGATGTCATACGGGTTGACTAATGCTCCGGTTGCATTTACAGACTTGATGAATCGGGTATTCATATAGTTTTTGGATTTATTCGTTATCGTGTTTATTGATGATATCTTTGTGTATTCAAAGAGTGAGGAGGATCATGCCAATTACCTCCATATAGTGTTGCAGACTCTTAAGGATATACATTTGTTTGCCAAGTTTTTTGTGTGAATTTTTGTTGAATGTTGTGACCTTCCTTGGTCACATTGTTTCTAGTGAGGGGATCATGGTGGATCTATAAAAAGTTAAGAAAGTTAAGAAGTGGCTTAGACTGACAACTCCAACCGACTTATGGATCTTCTTGGGTTTAGCTGGGGATTATAGGAGGTTTGTGGAGAGTTTCTCTTTGATTGCTACTCTGTTGACTAAGTTGACCCAAAAGGTGAAGTTTTTGTAGTCCGATGCTTGTGAGGTGCTTTGTGAAATTGAAGGACAAGTTAACTTCTACTCTGATTTTAACCTTGCCTGAGGGTACAAAGGGTTTAGTATTTATCGTGATACATCCCGTGTGGGACTGGGATGTGTATTGATGCATCATGGTAAGGTTGTGTGCTATGCTTCTAGATAGCTCTAAGTTCATGAGAAAAATTATCCGACACATAATTTGGAATTATTGGCTGTGGTTTTTGCCTTAAAGATTTGGCACCACTATTTGTATGAGGTTTATATGGATATCTTCTAAGATCATAAAATCTTACAGTGTGAGTTTACCCAGAATGAGTTGAATCTCAGGCAAAAGAGACACTTGAGTTACTTAAGGACTATGATGCGAGTCTCTACTACCATCTAGGTAAAGCTAATGTGGTTGCTGATGCTCTTAGCAAGTTGTCCATCGGAAGTTTATCTTATGTAGATATGGAGATACACGGATTGGTGAGGATCTTCTCCAGTTGCCTAATATTATAGTTTGTCTTTTGGATTCTGAGGATGGAGGTATGGTTGTGAAAGAGGTGGTAAAGTCCTCACCTTGAGAAAAGATGAATGAGAAGTAGGTTTTGGACCTCATTTTGATGCAGATTAAGGATGATGTGGGTCTGCAGAAGGTCATGGCATTTGAGATTAGTGGAGATAGTATCTTAAGGTACCAAGGTAGATTATGTGTTCCTGTTGTTAATGGGCCATGGGTAAAAGTTTTGACTGAAGCTCATGAGTTAAGGTATATATAGTTCATCCTGGTTCGACAACGATGTATTATGACTTGAAGGAATCAATTGGTGGAACTACATGAAGAGAGATATAGATAACTTCTTGGATAAGTGTATGGTGTATCAGCAAGTGAATGTTAAGCAATTAAGGCTTGACGGCATATCTTAAGAGGTTGAATTACCTATGCGGAAGTGGGAGGTGATCAACATGGATTTTATTACTGGCCTTCTACGATTTCACCATCAGTTTGATTTGATTTAGTTCATCGCGGATAGGATGACTAAGTTGGCTCACTTTTTGCTTGTGCGGGCTACTTACACTGGAGAGGATTATGCGAGGTTGTTCCTTCAGGAGATCGTTGTGTTCTTGTTTTCATTATTTTAGATCGAGGTATGCAGTTCTCTTTTTGCTTTTGACATTTGTTTCAATAAGGCTTGGGTACAGGGGTGAACCTTAGCACCACATTTCACCCACAGATAGATGGACAAATGGAAAAGACTATTTAGACTTTGAAAGATATGTGAAGGGCCTGTGTGATTGATTTTAGTGACAGTTGGGTGGATCATTTACTTCTTATAGAGTTCGCTTATAATAATAGTTATCACACAAGTATTGGGATGGCTCATTTTTAGGTCCTTTATGTTAGGAGATGTAGATCTCCTATCAGGTAGTTTAAGGTTGGTGAGACCAGATTGTTCGGTTTGAACTTGGTTCACCAACCCATGAAGAAGGTGAAGGTGATTTAGGGTAGACTTAAGACTGCTCTGAGTCGCCAAAAGTCCTACACAGATACGAGGCAAAGAGAGTTGGAGTTTGAGGTTGGCGATTGGGTATTCTTAAAGGTATATCCTATGAAGGAAGTGATGAGATTTGGGGAAAAGAGGAAGCTTCATCCCTAGTATATTAGTCCATACTTGAATTTGAGGATAGTGGGTAATGTTGCTTATAAGTTGGTTTATCCTTTGAGTTTCGGTTCCATCCATTCAGCTTTTCATGTTTCGATATTGAAGAAGTGTGTGGGTGATCCTTATTTGGTTATGCCTATTGAGAGTGTTGGTATTTTGGATTCCTTGTCTTATGAGGATGTCCCGATTGATATTTTTGATAGCCAAGTCCATCATTTGAGGACTAATGATGTGGCTTCGATAAAGGATCTATGGAGAAATAAAACGGTAGAAGAAGCTACTTGGGAAGCCAAAGACGAAATAAAGTCCAAGTATACATTCTTGTTCCCTAGATTAGACAATAGTGCTTAAGGTATATGCTTTACTTATCATATTTGTTTTCTATCTTTGTTAAAGGAAAGTGTGGTTTCTTTTTTGGTCTGAGAAACGTGCTATTGGATGCCTTGACTCATCATTCAGGGACGAATAATCCTAGGAGGGAGAATGGAACACTAAAAAATTTTGGCCTTCAAAAATTTTAAGGTTTGAGCTTACTGCCCCAGCTACGACTCACCTAGCGAGTTGTGAATACTCTATATGAGTCATAGTGTCCCAATCATCGAGGGACTAGTCTAGGTACCAAAGTTTCTATCTTGGGTACAATTAAGACCATATGAGATATGATAAGACATTATGAGTCATAATGTGGGATTCATAGTCTCACCAGTGTAGTGGTCCCTTATTTCTGTTATGAGTAAGATTGGACCCTATGAGTCGTAATGTGGGTGAAACATCCTGGGTTTGGACCCTAAGAAAATTTCATGGATTTTTGGATGTGGACATCATAAGACTTGTGTGTGCCAATCGTATAATGGGGTACTGTTGGTATTCTCTTGGTCATATGCTAACCAGTATTGGTTGGTGGATTGGATTGGTTTCTAGAATGGGTACAACTTGGCGGATACAAGTCGTATAGTTGGTGATGGGTCATACGGTTTGGGTTTTTCCTTCACTTAATCTGAGACTTATTAACTGAACTAGGATCTGTGCATGAGTGGATCACCATGATTCATAATATAGGTTATGAGTCATACCATTGACTCGTATGGTAGACAGTTGTCAAACTTCCTTTGATTCTATTCTGCCAGGGATACGATTTAGGGGTACTGATCGTATGGTTGGTCATGACTTGGTTTAAGTAAGTCATACGTTGTATAGTGTTAGGTCTAAGAGGGAAGCCTAGGGTATGAGTGGTAGGTACCACTCGTATGGAAGGATACAACTAGTAAAAGGGAGTCACACCATTTGACGAGAATTTTAAACGATTTAAGTTAGGGGTAATCTGGATATTTCCCCACTTAACCTCTTAATTCCCATGACATATATCACTATTGGGATAATATTTACCCTATTATTATAATCTTAAACACTTAGAAACTCTCTCTAATTCTCTTTGAGGATCTTGGATAAATGAAGGGTAGGGTTTCATCTAGAGGATCAATTTGGGGCTTGTACGGGTGATTTCTCTCCATCATCTTCATTATCTAAGGAATATAATGCTTCTTCATTTTTGTTTCAACTAAAGGCATGTTTTATACAATGTTTTCATGGCATGATTATTGTATGGTTTTGGAGTTTTTAAATATATGTTGGGGCTTTGGAATTAAATGCTTGGATTGGTTTTCCTATGTTTTAATTATGTAATACATGCTTTAATGGTGGTTTAGACACTATGCCCCCAACTTGTTTGATAAAATGCTTTTGATAATGCTTTTACTATTTTATTAGCCTTTTAATGGAACTATTACATGGTATGGTTTGGTAATGGAACCCTAAATGGTTTAAATGACTTGGAATGATTAAATGGTAAGGCATGTTAGTCATGGTTATGGTTAATTAAACATTCCTTGTGGGGTAGATGGGAATCCCCCAAGTAAACATGTTAATGAACAACTGTAGGGTACATGGGATTCCCTCAAGAAAACATAATAATGTCACACTTGTGGGGTACACAGGATTCCCCAAGTTAACTTGATAATGTAATCTATAGGTACATGAGAATCCCTTTACATAAAAAGGTTGGCTAAGGACATTGCTTGCAAGCTATAGTCGGTATGACAATACCACTACTTATAGCCTTAGTTAATAATAATGGCAAATGGTTTGGTTAGATGGTAATGGTTTTAAGTAGGCAATAATGGAAGGGTGTGATGGCTAACCGTGAAGGTGCGAGTCCAATGGATGAACATTGGAAATTCATATTTGCTGGTATGAGGGTTGGTCATAGCGACCTATACATGATACAATGAGGTACATGGGAATCCTTTAAGTACACTGTACGTATGTATCATAGAGAGAGAAGGGTACTTGGGAATGCCCTACTCTTATGATATTTTAGGTTCGTGCAGATACATACATCGGGGCCCGTTCAGGGGGTTACACTGGACCCATATAGCCCATGGGTGGTTCTAGGATGATTAAGCTACACATACCCAGGTTAATGGTTTTAAAGGCATGCTAAACCCGACTCTCTTTCCCGACATAGTTATAAATATATGTATGGTTTGTATGCACATGGTTTGCTTACTTAGTTTTAATGGATGCCATTATTGTATCCTTATGTTGAGTTCATGCTAGTGTTCACCCGCTAATCCATTTTTGGGTGACTATATCCCTACATAAAGTAGGAATCAGTCATTCTACTTCTCTTTCCTAGTGATTAGATTCGGGATCAAATATTGGATTGAAGTGGTGAGCTTCCATATTCTGGAAAGCTCCATTTCATATCATGGATGTCTCTACATACTTTGGTTATTTTATGGATATTGGTTTTGGCTATGGTTGGGGGCATGTACCAACCGATTATTATTTTCTTTTAGTTAGAGGATTTGTGTGACTACTATATGTTGGAATATGCGGTGTCGGTATAGTGTCATCCATAGTATTGGCATTGGTATTAGGGATGATAACGTTGGACTGGATTTATAGTTATTCCATTCTTTTATGTTATGTTATGGACATGACCTTGGTTTTTATATTGGTTTAATTATGATTGTGGTTGATAGTTGGTAAGGGATGGTTGGACCTATTTGGGTTGGTCACGGTTGTAGACCTATCCCAGAGTCTAGAATCATATTAAAGGCTATTTTGTTATAGTTTAGAATTCATCCAACTCAGGTTATGCATATTTAGAGGTTGGGTTAGGTAACGGAGGTGGTCCCTGATCCTGGATGGACTTGGGATGCCCATTACGAAAAGGCCCTGGTTTAGTTCGTATCAAGTTTGTATCAGGACTTTAGGTTCATGGCCAATTAGGAGTCTACAAAGTTGTGCCGTGTAGAGTCTTTTTTAAGGGTGTGTAGCGTTCCACACTCAGAACAGAGAGTCTACAAGGCATTTAGGAATATTTTACTTTCTTGGTATTCTATTTTCAAGCTTTGAGTATAAGTCCTGGAATCTTCTCTAATCTTGGTTTCTTTTCTTTTTAGATCACATCTCGACGACCTGAGATACAAGGTAACTCTTCTATCCCAACCGGGGATAATGTTGAAGGGACACATACTACCCAAGGGATCCATACTCGGTCTAGGGGTCCCATCTTTGATATTTTTAGAGTTTCACCAATTGATACTAGTCCTCCTCAGGGTTAGGTGACGAATACAAAATTTCATCAATTGATTCATGTTATTGCTCAGTTGGTTGCTTCTCAGGCTAAGCAGGGTGCATTTGATGTTTCATCTACTGAGGCCACTAGGGTTGGACAGTTTATAAAGATCAATCCCCTTACTTTTACTAGTGTGGAGGTAGAGGAGAATCCTCAGGGTTTCTTGGATGAGATTGTGAAAATTTTTAGGTTAATGTAGGCCATAAATATGGAAAGGGTGAATTTTGCTACTTACCAGCTTAAGGATGTGGTGTACCTATGGTACGAGGAGTAGGATAGGGCAAGAGGTGATGTTAAGGAGTCGACTTTGTGGGATACTTTCTCTAATGCTTTTCTGGATTGCATCTTTTCTCAAGAGTTGAGGGACGGGAAGGAAAAGAAATTTGTTAATCTGAGACAAGGGAAAATGTCGTTCAAGAAATATGCCTTGAAATTTCATTAACTATCTAGTTATGCTCTGGAATTGGTGTCATACATAAGGGAAAGGTTGAGAAAGTTCACTTCTGGAGTGTCTCGGGATTTGATCCTTGAAAGCATAGCTACATTCCTTATCCAGGATATGGATATTTCTAGGTTTGTGGTTCATATGCAATAGTCAAGGAGGAAAAGAGAAAATAGGCTCAGTTTGGGGAAAGGCAGGGTAAGAAGTTCAGGTCATCTGAATAGAGTAGTGCTCAATAGAAAGGTGGTTGGGATGATGGTAAGTGGCCAAAGAAGAAGTGGGGGAGTTCTGGTTCCTTCTCTTCAGCTAGTGCTCCTTACCTGAAATAGTCGGTTCATAAGCGCCAATAGGGTGACGATAATTTTTGGGCATAGGGTACTCAATCTCAAGAAAGTGGGGCTTAGTCATCTTTATCATGCCCTCTTTGTCGGTTCTGTGGTAGTTTGCATTAGGGTTTCTATGATGAGGGGAGGGATAGGTGTTTTAAATGTGGCCTGCTAAGCCATATGCTCAAAAATTGTCCAGTTGTTAAGGGTGATTTGGGAGTGAGTAAGGCTTCAGTTTCTTTATCTTTTTCTCGTGCACCAAAGGGTGCTGCTTCTGTATTTGTTTCTTCTCCTAGTACCGACACAAGTTGAAATAGGTTATATGCTCTTGTTACCAGTAGGAATCTGAGGCATCACCTGATGCCGTGACTGGTATGTTATAACTTTTTTCTCGTGATGTATATTGTTTGCTTGATTTTGGGGTCCACTCTCTCTTATGTGACCCCATTTTTGGCTGTATATTTGGTTTTAATCTCGAGGTTATTTCAGATTTTTTTTTCATTTCTACCCAGTAGGTGACTCTATGATTGCTAAGAGGGTCTATAGAGGGGTGTGGTGTCTGTTGGTAGTAGACAGGCTTTGGTGAATTTCTTTGAACTTGACTTGGTAGATTTTGAAGTTATTCTTAGGATGGATTGGTTACACTCTTGTTATGTGTCCTTAGATTACCGGACTCGTAAGTTTGTCTTTAGGTTCCCTGGTAAATCAATTATTGAGTGGTAGGGTGGTTCCCTAGCTCCTAGGGGAGGTTTATTTCTTATCTTAGAGATTAATCTCCAATGGGTGTTTCTATCATTTGGTCCGAGTTAAAGATTCTAACTCGGAAGGACCTTCTTTGCATTTGGTTCTGGTAGTAAATGCGTTTCCCGAGGTCTTTTCAGATGATCTTCCTGGTGTTTCTCCAGATAGGGAGTTTTAGTTTGATACTTATTTAGTTCAGGACACTTGTCCAATATCTATTCCTCTTTATAGAATGGCTTCGGCTGAGTTGAGGGAACTCAAGAAGCAACTTAAGGATCTTCTGGACAAGGGTTTCATCCATCCTAGTGTGTCCCCATGGGGTGCACTAGTGTTATTCATGCGTAAGAAGTATGGTTCCCTTCGGATGTGCATTGACTATTGCTTGTTTTATAAGGTGACAGTTAAGAACAAGTATCATCTTTAAAGGATAGATGACTTGTTTGATCAGTTGAAAGGTTCCAAATTCTTTTCTATGATATAGATCATCAGTCTGTGTATCATCAACTTAAGATTAGGGAGGTGGATATCCCTAAGATGGCTTTTTGTACTCGGTATGGGCACTTCGAGTTCTTGGTTATGTCATTCGGGTTGACTAATGCCCCAATGACATTTATGGATTTGATGAATAGGGTTTTCAGGCAGTTTCTAGATTTTTTTTCATTGTGTTCATTGATGACATTCTGGTGTATTCTAGGAGTGAGGTGGATAATGCCAATCACCTCCGTATGGTGTTGAAGACCTTCAAAGAGCAACAGTTGTATGCCAAATTCTCCAAGTGTGAGTTTTGGTTGAACATTTTAACTTTTCTTGGTCATATTATTTCTAGTGAAAGGGATCATGGTGGATCCGCAAAAGGTGGCAGTGGTTATAAGATGGCCTAGACCCATGACTCCAACCGACACTCGGAGCTTCTTGGGGTATTATAGGCGGTTCGTGGAATGTTTCTCGACAATAACTTCCCCATTGACTAAGTTAACTTAGAAGAAGGTAAATTTTTCTTAGTTGGATGCTTGTGAGGGGAGTTTCAAGAAGCTGAAGGATAAGCTAACTTCAGCTCCAATATTTACTTTGCCTAAAGGTAATATGGGGTTTTTGGTTTATTGTGATGCATCTCGAGTTGGACTTGGTTTCATTTTGATGCAATATGGAAAGGTGATTTCCTATGGTTTCAGGTAGTTGAAGGTGCATGAGAGGAATTATCCTACTCATGATTTGGAGCTTTTAGCAGTGGTTTTTTCTTTGAAAATCTAGCCGCATTATTTATATGGAGTGCACGTGGATATCTTGTATGATCATAAGATTCTACAGTATATGTTCACTCAGAAGGAGCTTAATCTTAAGCAAATGTGATGTTTGGATCTTCTTAAGGACTATGATATGAGTCTTCACTACCACCCATGTAAAGCTAATGTGGTTGTTGATGCTCTTAACATGTTGCCCATAGGGTGTTTAGCTCATGTGGATATGGATAAAAAGGAATTGGTAAAGGATATACACCGCTTGGATAATCTTGGAGTTCATCTTTTGGACTCTGAGAAAGGTGGTGTGATTGTACAGGAAGTGATTCGGTCATCTCTTACTGTAGAGATCAAGTAAAAGCAAATGCTAGATCCAATCTTGATAAAAATCAAGGATGATATGGGTGGGTAAAAGGTGATGGTATTTGAGATCAATGGTGATGGTACCTTGAGGTACCAAGTAAGGTTGTGTGTTCCGAATGTCGATACATGAGACAAAGGATATTGGCTAAGGTGTATGAATTGCGCTATGTGTTCATCCCGATTCGACAAAATTGTATCATGATCTCAAGAAGATGCATTGGTGGAATGGTACGAAAAGAGATATGGATGATTTTATGACCAAGTATATGGTGTGCCAACAAGTCAAAGTTGAGCACATGAGGCTTGGAGGGTTGTATCAGGAAATTGATTTTCTTGAATGTAAATGGGAGGTAATCAATATGGATTTTGTTATCGGTCTTCCTCAGTCTCAAAACTAATTTGGTTTGGTTTGGTTTATCGTGGATAGGTTGACAAAGTACAATCACTTCTTACCTGTGCGGACTAACTTTTTGGTAGAGGACTATGTGTGGTTGTATCTTCATGAGATTTTGGAGCTGCATAAGGTACCTATTTTTATTATCTCTGATCATTGTACGCAGTTTTATCTTATTTCTGGCAGTCTTTTTTGAAAGGGTTGGGGACTAAGGTTAGTCTGAGTACTGCTTTCTACCCGCAGGTGGATAGGCAAGTAGAGAGGACTATTTAGACATTGAAGGACATACTTCGTGCGTGTGTGATTGATTATAGAGGAAATTGGGTGGATCATCTACCTTTGGTAGAGTTTGCTTACAACAATAGCTATTATTCTAGCATTGGGATGGCCTCTTTTAAGGCATTATATTGTGGGAGTTATAGGTCTCCTATTGGTTGGTTCGAGCTTGATGAGACAGATATATTTTGCCTGAATTTGGTCTATCAGGCTATGGAAAATGTGAAGGTGATTGGGAATGGGCTTAAGGTTTCCCAAAGTCACCAAAAGTCCTATGCAGATATAAGACGTAGAGACTTAGAGTTTGAGTCTGGGGATAAGGTATTCCTAAGGGTATCTCCCATGAATAGAGTGATGCAGTTTGGTAAAAAGGAGAAGCTCAGTCCCCGGTATATTGGTCCTATGTGGATTTGCGGAGGGTTGGTAATGTGGCTTATGAATTGAAGTTACCTTCTAGTTTGAGCTCCATTCATCCGATATTTCATGTCTCTATGTTGAGAAAGTGTCTTGGTGATCCTTCTTCGGTGGTTCCTTTGGAAGAATTGGGTATCTCGGATTCTCTGTCTTATAATGAGGTCCTGGATGAGATATTAGATCATTAGGTTCGTTGGTTACGGAGCAAGGATATGGCCTCAGTTAAGGTTCTATAGCGGAACCACAAGGTGGAAAAATCTACATGGGAAGCAGAAGCAGACATGAAGTCCAAAATATCTGCATCTATTTTCTATTCCAAATATTCGTGTGGAAGGTATGTGTTGTTGATCACATCTTTGTTTTCTAACTTGGTTAAAGGTTGGATTGATATTTGATAATGCAAATAGATCGTGCTTCTGTTTGACCTACCTTGTCCATCATTTGGGGATGAATGATCCTAGTAGGGGAAACTGAAACATCCTGGGTTTGGACCCTTAGAAATTTCTTGGATTTTTGGATTCTGGACATCACAAGACTTGTGGGTACCAATGATGGGGTACGATTGGTATTCTCTTGGTCGTATGCCAACCAGTGTTGGTTGGTGGGTCGGATTGGTTTCTGGAATGGGTACAACTTGGTGGGTTCGAGTCGTATGGTTGGTGACGGGTTGTATGGTTTCAGTCTTTTCTTCACTTAATCTGTGACTTAGTAACTTGGATCTGAGTATGAGTGGCTCACCATGAACCATAAAATAGGGTATGAGTCATACCATTGACTTATATGGTAGACAATGTTCAAACTTTCTTTGATTCTACTCTGCTAGGGATACAATTTAGGGGTACTGATCATATGGTTGGGCAAGACCTGGTTTTGGTAAGTCATATGTTGGATAGTGTTGGGTCCAAGGAGAGGCCTAGGGTACGAATGATAGGTACTACTCATATGGAAGGATACAACTGGTAAGGGGAATTTGTACCATTTGATGGGAATTTTAAGTAGTTTAAGTTGGGGTAATCTGGATATTTCCCCACTTAACCTCTTAAGCCCCCACGACTTATATCACTATTGGGACAATATTTACCCTATTATTCTAATCTTAAATACTTTGAAACTCTCTCTAAGGCTCTTATGTAAAGGAAGGCTAGGATTTCATCTAGAGGATAATTTGTGGTTTGTACGGGTGATTTCTCTCCAGCATCTTCATAATCTAAGGCATGTGTTCCTCCCTTATTGTTAGTTCCAATTAAAGGCATGTTTTATACAATGTTTTCATGGCATGATTATTGTATGGTTTTGTTTTTTTCAAATATATGTTGGGGTTTCGGTATTAAATGCTTGGATTGGTTTTCCCATGTTTTAATTATGTAATTACATGCTTTAATGGTTGTTTGGAAAATTGGTTGCATGGGAATAGTTAATTGGTAATTCGAATTGGTTTTGGAAACACTATGCCCCAACATGTTTGATAAAATGCCTTTGATGATGCTTTTACTATATTATTGGACTTTTAATGAAACTATTGCATGGTATGGTTTGGTAATGGAACCCTAAATAGTTTGAAATGGTTAAATGGTAAGGTATGGTGGTCATGGTTATGGTTAATTAAACATTCCTTATGGGGTACAAGGAAATTCTTTAAGTAAACATGTTAATGAACAACCTGTGGGGTACATGGGATCCCCCCATACAAACATAATAATGGAACACTTGTGGGCTACATGGGATTCCCCCAAGTTAACTTGATAATGCAATTTATGGGTACATGGGAATCTCTTTACATAAAAAGGTTGGTTAAGGACATTGATTGCAAGCTACAGTCGGTATGACGATGCCACTGCTCATAGCATTGGTAAATAATAATGGCAAATGGTTTGGTTAGCTGGTAATTATTTTAATTGGGCAATAATGACAGGGTGTGATAGCTAACCGTTAAGGTGCAAATCCAATGTACGGACACTGTAAACTCATATTTGCCGACATGAAGGTTGGTCATAGCACCGTATATGATACTGTGAGGTACATTTGAATCCTCTAAGTACACTGTACATATGTATCATGGAGAATTAAGGGTGCTTCAGAATCTTCTACTCTTATGGTATCTTCGGTTTGTTCGGCAACATGCATCTAGTCCCATTCAGGGTTTTACACTGAACCCATATAGCCCGTGGGTGGTTTTAGGACGGTTAAACTATACATACCCCGGTTAATAGTTTTAAAGACATGCTAAACCCAACTCCTTTTCCCAGCATAGTTATATATATGTATGGTTTGCGTGCATATAGTTGGTTTACTTAGTTATAATAGATGGTATTATTTTATCCTTATCTTGAGTTCATGCTAGCGTTTACCCGCTAACCCATCTTCGAACGGTTGTATCCCCACGTGATTCAAGAACTGACCGTTCTACTCCTTTTGCTTAGTGATCTGATTTGAGATTAGCTATTGGATTGAAGTGGTGTGCTTCAATATTCTAGAAGGCTCCATTTCATATCATGGATGTCTCTGTATACTTTAGTTATTTTATGGATATTGGTTTTGGCTATGGTTGGGGGCATGTCCCAATCGAATATTGTTTTTATTAGTTAGAGGCTTTGTGTGACTACTTTTGGTTAGAATGGGCGGTGTCGATATTAGTGTAAGTCTTAGTATTGGCATTGGTATTGGGGTTGATACCGTTGTACTGATTTTATGATTGTTCCATCTTTTTATGGTATGTTATGGACAGGAACTTGGTTTTTATATTGGTTTGGTCATGGTTGTGGTCGATGGTTGGTAAGGGATGGTTGGATTTGTTTGGGTTGGTCAAAGTTGTAGATCTATCCAAGAGTCTAGAATCATAATAAACTCTATCTTTTTATATGCTCGGAATTCATCCAACCTAGGGTATGTGTATTTAGAGGTTGGGTTGGGTAACAGGGGTGATCCCTGGTCCTGGATGGACTTAGGATGCCCATTACGACAAGGCTCGGGTTTGGGTCATGTCAGTGGGACTACACGTCCTATGGTACGACTCGTAGGATCAATGGTAAAGATGCTTTGGGACACTGCTCGGACTACGAGACTAGGGGATGACTCATAGTAAGTCATTACGAGTCGTAAGGTGACCTATACTGGGCAGTAAATTTGTAGTGTTTCATTAAGGGTATTTTGGTCATTTTTGTTTTCCCCAATTGTGACCCATGACCTTAAAACCCTTTTGGGACCTCATTATCACCCTAAACATAATAAAACACACTCTTAAGCTGTAATGCCCCGCAAAATCCTCTTTCATTCTGAGCCTTAGAGCATATTTGGTAAAGCGAAAATCTGA
Source organism: Capsicum pubescens (assembly GCA_030864215.1). Taxonomy (NCBI): domain Eukaryota; kingdom Viridiplantae; phylum Streptophyta; class Magnoliopsida; order Solanales; family Solanaceae; genus Capsicum; species Capsicum pubescens. The sequence goes on along the minus strand of CM061546.1, from coordinate 180,493,341 downwards.
GTCAAAATGTTTCATAAATATCCTCCCAAGTATGAAATACTTTGAATCGTGTAGGAATCTATTTGAGCATGAATTAAGATCATAGAGGTCCCCTCACTCATGGTCGAGTTGAAAACTTTCCTATCGTTCAAGTTTTAGTGATCGTCAAAATTTGGGACAACTTCAATAGACCATTACTTCTTGTATATATTGAATTAGAGAACCTACTACATATCAAATGAAATCTCTTTGAAATATCATTTCAACGATACCAATTTCGTCAAAAACGAATATTGGAGCAAAGAGTTATGCCCAATTTACTCCAGCATATCAATCTGGAAAAGGGTGACGACGTTTCTGACGACCTGTCAAGTTTTTGATGACATTTCTGATGACGACGTCAGCCTTAGGCAGAAAATAAAAAATTTGACCTTTTTTGACGACATTTTGTGATGGCCTATCACGGGTCTGACGGCCTGTCACGGATGTCGTCAGCTCTTTTTTTCAGCAATTTAGAGACATTTTTGCAAGGATATTTTGTTCATTTCCCACCTTTTGTGAGCCTCTATAAATATGAGAACCCTCATTCAAACCCTAAATTCATCATTTTTGTCTTCCAATTCTCTCAAGAATATCTATCTAGGGTTTTATCAAGAACCTTAATCCATAAAAAAAATCATCCATAAATTCTTCAAGGTTTCTTCAAGAATCAAGTTCCTCGTAGTGTGGGATTCAAGGATTATTTATTACAAGTGCGGATAGAGTCTCAAGTATTAGGATTCATCCAATTTCAAAGGTTAAGGTATGTAGATGTTGATTCTTGGGTCCCTTTTATCCAAGAAGCTCAAGAACCCTTTTTAAAACTGAAAGATTTTTATGTTTATGAGTTGTTAATGATTTGTATGAGTTGAAATTGGTGTTTAATGTGTTGTTGAGTTTTGATTTATGTGTGCCTACAAAATTTATGAGCTTTGACCCTAGTATGTGGAATTCATGTGATGTTTATGATAAATCCTCTTGAAGTTATTTTTTCATGTGATGTGTTCATGACTTTTGGGTATAGAAATGGTTGAATAAGTGAAGAATGTTCCCCATAGGTTTGATAAAGATCTTAGGTGAAACATAAGAGCCATTATAATATGTTGAATGTAAAACTCCAAATTGTGAGCTAGTCCACGCATGCCTAGTGTTTGATAAAATGCCTTAGTGAGTGAAATGTGCCAAGATAGCATGAAATCCCCAAGTAGGTGTAAAATCGGTCATGTCTAGTGGTTGTTGATAGACCCTAGTGAACAAGTCGAGATATGATGGTTGTAAATTCCCCGATTATGTGACCTTTGATATATGCTAAGTTTTTTAATACATATCAAGTGGTTAGTAAGTAAGTTGTGACATGATAGTACGAAGTTTCCCCAAGCTATGTGATTTCTAATTACTTGAAGAGATGTGTTAATGATTGGGAAGATGCTTTAATGATTGTGATGATGAATGAATGAAAAATTATGATAATGAATGATTATGCTTTACTTTTATGTCATCGAGTCCTGGGGGTATTTATACCCGACAATAGAGCTATTATCTAGAGCCCGTGTCAGTTTCTCGATAACTCCAGTTGAGCCATGATTCTCAGAACTCAGTGAACTATAGAACTCTGTATCCTCAGACAAGTGCAAAACTTAAGAAAGCTCAGTAATCTCAGTTATCTCTGTAATCTCTGTATCGCTAGTAATATAGCCTCAGTTCTATAATCAGCTCAGATCTAATAATATTCAAGTGATACAATTCTAATCTCAGAAGCGATTCGAGTAATCTATTCAAGCTCTGCATTGTCAGTCAGATCTTTTGAGAAACATGATCAGTATCAGATTCAGTTCAGTTGTGTTCAGTCAAGATTTTAGTTCAGAGTCTTTCAGTTGGGAGTAGAAGTGAGCACCGAGTGAGGGAAGGGATGGCGGCTCTCCCGTCAGAGAGGCCGAGTCGTTAGGAGCAATCCTTGAACTCCACAACTGCGTAGCCAGCACAGGATGCAAGAGTCTCCCATCAGTAGAGGCTGTCACCATCAGAGAGGTTTGACTATTATATTGCCTCAGGCCGACTTTCTGCGAGGGTCTTCCCGTCAGAGAGGCTTGACCATAAAGGTCTTTACTTGTGGAACGGTATTGACACCCTTCCATCTAGGGTCACAGGTTGGACGCCACCTGTGGTAGGTTGGGGCATGTCGGTTAAGTAACTACTTCCCACAGTTGCATTTTCAGTATCTATCTTAAAAAATCAGGATTGTCAGATATAGTCATCCATCTCTATAAAGAACTCAGATAGTTCCATTGATTCATGGACTATCTCGTCAGATAGGTTTGGTCTCATATACAAATACTTAATATCATATTTAGAGATCTCCCATCAGATAGGCTTGATCTCAGTCTCAGACCATGTTGAGTATTCTTATTATCATATCTAGAGATATCTCGTCAGATAGGCTTGATCTCCATCTCAGATCCTTTATTCTATTGAGTATTCCTGTTGTCAGATTCGGACATGATCATACTTCTTATCATTGATAATCTCTTCCGGAATAATCTGTTAGCAAAGTTGATCTTTAATTTTGTCAATCGAAAGCAGTAAGCTCAGAGTTCAGTCCTTGATGTAAGCACACCCAGATCCTCAGTTATTAGTATCTGATGAGTCAGTGATTCAGTATCTTAGTGTCAGTAGTAAGTTCAGTCTGCAGTAAAGTGGTATTCGAGTTTCAGTATCTAGAGTTGCGATGATTGTGTTCATGTTCTGTGCATTCATGTATGTGTTCTCATGAGGCATTTTCATGATTAGTCAGTTTAGATATTGTGCATGCATGAACCTTTGCATTAGCCTACCCCGTCTACATACTTAGTACATTCCTGTACTGATGCATTTGCGCTATGGTGTTTTATTTGATACCATAGGTTCAGAGGCACATGATCCAGCGTATCCTCAGCAGTTCAGTCCCAGTCAGCAGAAGTAGCAGTGAGTCCTCTTCTTTCAAGGACGAGTCTCATTTTACTATTATTGTTTTAGACTTTGTTTATTTTTAGTTGACGGAGTTAGTTGGGGACATATCCCATCAACTCCACAGTTCAGACAGTTTAGAGGCTTTTCAGATAGACGTATTAGTATTCAGTTTTCTGTATTATGAATATTCATAGATGTATTGAACCTTATGGCTAGTTTCCACATTTATTTATGATATTATGTAGTATACATGTAAGATATCAGTAAAGGGTTAGCTGTGGTCCTTCGGGATCATAAGCACCGTGTGATGTCTTGGGATGGGATCTCGAGGCATTACATAAGATCTCTCAAATCCCTAAGTCAAGAACAAGCTAGGGTTTCTCAAGGTTGATCATTTAGAGCTTCCAAGTGGTGATATCTCTCCATAATTTTGATACTTTCAGGCATGCTACTCTTTCCCTTCAACTTGTTTTACTTCTAGCATGTGTTTAATAGTTTTTCATGTGAATTTGAATATGGGTTGAGGGTTTTGGAATGAATGTTACTTGAAATGGATTCCTATGATTTTTAATGCATTGTTTATGCTTTATCAATGGTTTTTGAACTAATTGGGTGTATGGGTATGGGAATTGAAAAAAGGGGGTTGAGGCATTCCCCTAGTTTGATGATTTTGGTTTGGAATTTGATTTTGGAAATTAGGATCCCTCAACCCACTTGCCTAATTGAATATGTATTATGGTTAATCACATGATTTGGCTTAATTCCTGAACTATTGCATTACAAATATGGTTAAGCGGATAAAAGAAGTTTTGAATGCCTTGTTGGGCATGTTTTTGATTTTAAACTTGATTTAGTGAACAAAGAGGGTCATGGCATTTCCCCAAGTTGATGGAATTGGTATGTCATAATTATAAGCTTTCAAGCATAATGGTATGACGATACCTGTGGTTGATTCCTTAATTGATATTTCCTTGTTAAATGGATGGGTTATGTGAAACTTGTTTTAATTGGGATTAAAGAGCGTTGTGTATCTAGGCCATGAAGGTGGAGGTCTCAAGGGGACCAACATTGAAAACTCATGTTTGTCGGTGTGAGGGTTGGTCTTGATGATCGTGTGCTTGGGTCACATCATACATATATATATATATCCTAGATTTTGCTGTGGCGTTGGGGCATTCCCTGGTCTTCCTTGGATATCTCTCCATCGTGTGACTAACACGCACTAGGGCCCTTTCAGTAGGGGGAGCTAGGCCTATATAGCCCGTGGGTGTTTGTATGACGGTTGAACTACATAGACTAGGCTAATGTTTTAATTTCATGATAAGCCTTGTTCCCTATCCCGACTTGTGATATATATATATATATATATGTATATAATTGTGTGCATTGGTTTTGAATGACTTTGAACTAATTTGATCGTGGCATTATTTTATCTCTTCCCTGAATTAGATGCTAGCGCTCACCCCGTTAACCATCTCCAGATGCTGTATCCCCATACAATGCAAGAATTAGAGACACTTTTCCTTTTCCTACATAGTGTTAGGTGATCCCTGGATTTCTCGTAAGCGAGCTTTAAATGGTGAGCTTCCATTCTTCAAAAGACCCCCATTTTATGTTTTGGTTTCACTATGCCATAAACTATCTCTCAGTTTCTTTTTATCTATCATCGGGGTCATGTACCGACTTAGATTCTTGTTGGTTTCTTAGAGGCTTTGTTGATTATTGTGTATTGGGATGATTGTTGAAATTCTTAGATTCTTTTCTTAGTTAGTTGAGTTATCTATCTTGTTATATGTTTGGAAATTATCCGCTGCTAGTTATGTTGTGCTCTGGTTGGCTAGGGTAAAAAAGGTGGTCTCCAGTCCTCGTGGACTTAAGATACCCATCACAGCTAGGACTTGGTTTGGGTCGTGACAACCACTTGGCCCTGGAGTACGACATGATATTTTTTAATTTTGACACAACAAATTCAAGGATATAGTCATATTGTTCCTCCTCTTTACACTCATCCATATGCTTAGATGGCTCGATTAGTATCTCACTATCTAAACACAATGTGTAAAAATGATGGAAATGAGGTCCAATATGCCCTAGCTCATGAATTGTATTATCATTTACATCTTCATATGTACTCTGCTTAACAGTGACAACATCAATAAAATATGGTCAATATATTCTTATCCTCACACAACTCATCACTAATTTGTTGTCCGTTAAATGCATCAACCTTTGCAATCTACTCAATGTTCAAGTTGTGAATGTCCAACCCAAACTTTTCATTTTTTTGTATAAGCTCGACTCTTTCTTACATGGCGTGTGTCATCCCATTTACATTTTTCATAAGGCAACCCTCAAATTCCTCTAATAATTTCCTGCAAGGATCCATACTATCAAAAACACGTGTATTATTAGAATCATCATAACCAGGGCTTAGGGGGGTGGTATAAATACTTAGAGCAATCTTTTCATTGACCACCATACCATTTATAAAAATCCCCATCATAAGGTTTAGAATAGTCACATAACCCCTTCCGTAAGATCAAAAGATTTGAACAATTTCCCATAGGTGGGTCCTTCACAAATAAGATAAGGATCAATAAAAGATGAGTAACTATCACTCCATAGTTTTTTAGAAGTCATCTCAAAAGGATAAGTAAGAACAATAATATTTTTTTTATAAATAAATAAAGAAAAATAACATATATTAAAAAACTTAAATAAATTAAAAGAAAAGTCTAACCTAGATAAACAATTAATTTCAAAGTCTCCTGCAATGCGCCAAAAATTTGTTGCGTCCAAGTGCACACACAAGTGTACACGATCATAAAAATAATATAGGATTGAGAGTCTAGATATCATACCCACTGGGACTCATCGATTAACTATTCACCAAATTAGACCAATTTTAATTATTAATCAAGCGATAAATTCTAAAGATAAATTTATAAATTAACTAAACTAAATGAAAAAAATAACTAATGAATAATTAAACAAGAGAAGAGTAGATTTTACACGGTCACTGAATGAATCGATCTAGGATTACAGATTAACTAACAATCATGTCAAGTATCAATTTTATCAACTTATTTTATTATCTAGTTGTTGATTTACAGGGTTGATTATATGATCATGGTCTTTCGAGCCTCTAATAGTCTATCAAAATTGACCTCACAATTACATCGTTGAGTGAGAATGTGATAACCCAATCCAAATGTATTTTTATATATTCCTGTTTAGTAACCAAGTAAGGCGATCTAGGTATATTTTTATCCTAGACACAAATCAATTATTTATTTTACTAAAGTGAAGATCTCATTCTCTATATTCTTCGTTCTATCTCATTGACTCTCTTTCTAGGTTTACCATAAGAATATGAATTTATTTTTAATGGATAAGCATTAATATAGTAATCACTAGAATATAAGAACAACTATAATGATAATCAAATAATCAATCAAGAAATTACTAAATAATCATGTAGTTAGCTACCATAATCCTATAACGAGAAGTTTAACTCCACATTGACATGGAGCAATTACAACAAATCATTCAAAGAATAACATAAAAATAAATAATAACAAAGAACACAAGATGGAATTAATTTTTTTAAGCCTCCACGGTGGCTTCTATCTCTCTAGGTCAAAAGTGTGTATAAAATGATTTTATGGAATATTTATTGGTGTAGGAAAAAGCTCCAAATAAAATAACCGAGTCAAAAATAGACTAGGATAAATAAAAGCGGAAAACAGGGAGTCCCTCGTATCACGCCGCAAACGCAGCAAGACACTGGACGCTATTCAAATTGAAATTAAAATGATTACTTTTCATTAAAATATTAAATTTATTCCATTAAACTGCCTCCTTGATTTTCTTCTATACTATTCCATCTTTAATTTGTTTTAGCTCCAAATCTTTTCATCTTCATGTTATTTTAATCGGACACATTAAATATAATACGAGGCACAATACATAAAATTAATACTCAAAAAGGACAAATAAAATTACTAATTATGAGGTAAATAGTAACTAAAAATATGTAATTTTGGTATAACATCAATATTCTTTTGATTGAATATATATTTTGATATCACGGAACCAAGGTTCACTATTGAGTTCTTCGATCAAATTACAATAAGTATGTTGATCACAAATCTGTATATACAAGGGGTCAATATGAGTCTTGTAGGGATGTTGGAGCATCAGAGATAACATCCCCAAGGCATCTACAATCTCATGATGAACTCTGTGAATATGTGTGAACTTTACTAATAAAATCTATGATAAAGATCTTGCAAACAATCTTGATATGGTATGGGTCTTGATTCACAAGTTTATAGTCTCCTTGGAACTGGTGGACTAACAAGTCTGAGTCCCCCACACAAGTAATTCTTGAATTCCCATGTAAATATATAGTCGCAAACCTAGCATGCAAGTTTTATACTTTGCCATATTATTAGTATAGTAGAATCAAAGTTGAGCAGTTATGGGATAATATTATCCTGACTCAGAACCAAGAACTACTTCTCTTCCAACTTCTTTCACATTAGCAGCTCCTTAAAAGAACAACTTCCAACCTGGAGATCTATCAATTTAAACAACTTCATCAACACATGATACCTTTTTATCAGAAAAATCTTTAATGGCTAATATACCTCATCAATGAGGTTTTTGGACAAATAATCTACCAACGCTTGGGCTTTCATTGGATTTCGTATCGCAATAGACAATATCAAATTCTGTGAGCAATATCATCCATTTTTGCAAGTCTGCCTATGAGCATAGGCTTCTGAAAAATACACTTTAAGGGATCCATGCAGGAAATGAGGTAAGTGGTGTAAGATAAAAGATAATTCTTCAGTGTTTGTGCCACCCAGGTCATGCACAACACGTCTTTTAGAGAAGAGTGTGCTTATCCTCATAAGTGGTAAACTTCTTGCTGAGGTAGAAGATGGCCTGGTCCTTTTTTCCTGTGACCTAATAGACAAGAAATAGAGTTGTCTAAAACAAAAATATATACTTTTAAGGATTCTCGGCTCAGGTGGGACCAACACAGGTGAATTCTATAAGTGCCTTTTGATTGTGTAAAATGCCTCTTGACATTGTTTAGCCCATTCAACTGTAGCATTTTTTTTCAACAACTTTAAAATGGGATCATAGGTTGTTGTGATTTGGGTAATGAATCTACAAATATGATTCAACCTTCCAAGTAGGCTTATTGCCTTAGTTTTATTCCTTGATAAAGGCAATTCTTGAATATTTTTTATATTTGAAGGATCTAACTCAATACCACAACGACTGACTATAAACTCCAAAAGCTCTTTATATAGGACTCCATATACACATTTTGTAGGGTTAAGTTTCAGATTAAAAGCCTTTCAAAGAATTTTCTTAGATCTTTGACATGATCAGATTGCTTTCTTGATTAATAATCATATCATCCACATAACTTCAAACTCTTTATGCATTATGTCATGAAACATAGAGGTCATTGCCCTCCTGTAAGATGCTCCTACATTTTTTATCCCAAATAGAATGACTCGATAATAATATGTCTCCCATGATATGATATATTCTATCTTTTGTGCATCTTCTTGGTCCATAATGATATGGTGGTATCCCATATAACAATCCACAAAAGATGCAAGCTCATGCTTGGTACAATTATCCAATAAAATATGGATGTTAGGAAGTGGAGTGTCATTTTTTGGACTTGCTTTAGTTAGCTCATGATAATGAACACACTTTCAAATTTTGCCATCTTTTATTGGGATGAGGACAATATTCGCTAAGCACGTAGGATATTGCACAACTCGAATGTCTTTAGCCTCAAGTTTCTTTGTGATTTCCTCTTTGATTATTATAGTCATGTCAGTTCTAAGCTTCCTTAACTTTTGTTTGATAGGAAGGAATGTAGTATATGTTGGCAATACATGAACTACCAAATCAGTGCTCAAACCCGGTATATCATTGTAAGACTGTGCAAATATATCCTGGTAATTAAGCAAGGCTTTAATTATATCTTCCTTTTGTTATGGTTGAGCATGTACCCTTATCTTAGTATCCCTAATATTTTCATGATCTCATAGTTTGATTGCCTCAATTTCATCCATATTGGGGTTTGACTTATTCTAAAATTGCTCTAAATCATTGCTTATTTCCTCAAATACTTCATCTTCATCATATCTAACTTCTTTATTCATTATTTTATGATTAGATTAAGTTTTAAAATCTGGCTGAAATTTTATTGCTGATGTATCACTAGAATCAACATAGAAAGAATAGTATAATAGAAAATAAATAAGCATATTTTAGGCTCAAAATAGAGCAAAAGGAAACTGCATTTCATTAGAAATGAAGATAAGAGGATTTGAACATAAAAACAAACAAGATAAAGATTTGAATTACAACCCAGAAATAATTCAAATTACAGAAAGAAACAACAAAATAGACTACCAAAACTCCTTGTTAGTATGTAGAGGAGTAGCCACCCAATTATTGAGCTGGACATAAGGGCCAATAAATTACACATCTACATTACTGGTACCTTCCCCAATTTCAACCATATCAACCTCAATAAATATATTTTAGAAATGTCTGATCAACTCTATATCAATATCAAAAACTAGCTTTGAGACTAGTAATATGGAGGACCTAATAGCACTATTTCTGATGAAAGACTCGTTGAGGGGCACTATTGGCTTACTAAGTGACCATGATTCTTTATTCCCTGTCTAGGGCCTATTTCTATCTTCAAAAGTGGGTTTATAAAGTTGATGGGGGTGAGGATGTTGTTGAAAATAATCCTACTAACATCCAAGAAAAGGTGTCAAAGGGTGGGATTTAAACATTAAAATTCCTACTACTAATGTGTTAAATCAACTAATTAAAAATTTGAATGTCACTATCGAGGTGGTGTCTAGTTTGATTAATTTGATATTGAGTACAATGATGACTAATAAGGTTTGAGGTGAGATGGTTATGTGAAATACAACCTCAATATTTAGAAATTGCAATTGATGTTCAGTCTAAGGGTGTTCTTGCTACTGGTTCATAAAAATTAGGCTTGAGCTTAAGAGTGCTGCTCTTACAAATACTTTTACTGGTCGTAATCATTCTACAGGTGTTCATCATGATACTAGTATTAATATATGGGTTCGAAACTTAAGCAGAGCAATGGAATCGGTCAAATGTTTACTATTGAGAATTAGTTGTTCACTAATTGTACTCCTTTGCATAATGATCAAAATGCAGGTGCTTCTAAAAATAGGAATGATGTCTACTCCAACAAAAAGTTTAGCCTTGATTTGACTCAAAAAAGAAGAAAAACTATGAAAAAGAAACAAAAAGATGACAAAATAAATATAGAGCTAATCATTTTAAAGATGAGGTGGAATAAAGCATGGTATTATTGATGAACAAGCAAAATCTAATGATGATATTGAAAAGGAACTTATCAAGACTTTGGACCTTCCAATTTGAATAATTTTGAAGGTGAGATTAATCAGGTTACTAAAAAATAAGGTCTTTCTCCTAGAGGTACTCATCATAAATCCAAAAAGAAATACATGAAAGTTACCACTAGTGTGTATGATACTATTCACAGACCTCTCATTAGATTTGCACTCAAAATAGTTCCAATGATCAATAAGCTTATTTGGAATATTAGGGTTTTTTATACCTAGGGTAATTTGTAAAGACTCCAGAATCTCATACCTATTCATCATCTCTCTATGATTTCCATCCTTAAAATCTTTACTAATAACTCTCAACTTAAAATGTAAGAAGACAACTCAAGATTGACAAAGCTATTTGTAATTATAATGGGAAGATCTTGATCTTTTGGTCCCAAGATATTTCTTATGAGGTTATAGATGCAGATAATCAACAAGGCACCTGTATTCTTAATCATGTAGGATTGTAACAACCTTATATGATGTTATTTGTGTATACTAAATTTAAAGACAACTTGCGAAGACCTTTGTGGGATAAAATGTTGTAGATTTATTCTAGTAGCATGCCTTGGTGTACTATTGGGGATTTTAATATCATTACTAATCCTGAAGAAAAACTTTGGGGTGATCCTTACAATATTAAGTAGAGCTTTGATTTTTTTAGCATGAATAAATCCTGTGGTCTTACTAATATTGTTTATCATTGGCAGAGGTTTATTTGGTCTAATTTGAGCGGTATTAACTTTAGGATTTGGAAGAGGCTAGATATGCCATGGTTTTTTATGCTTCGTTTACAAAAAGCCTCATAAATCTAACACACATTTATCTTCTCTGGGATCTAATCATTGCTCTCTTTGGTTGTAAATGAATAAGACACGAGACAACAATATCAAATTCTTTAAGTTATTAAATTATTAGGTTGATAATTCTTTCTTTATGGAGATTTTGGAGAAGTGCTTGATAAGACCTTGTGATGGGAATCCTATGTGGTTGTTTTGCCTAAAATTAAGAGATTAACCTCTACCTTGAGTCAGTGGTCCAAAACATAATATGGAGACATTTACGACAAAGATAAAGAGTATGAACAAAATGTTAAACATATTGAAGATAATCTAATTTTATCTAATACTGAGACAAACAAACAATATTTACATTATATTAATGCTGAATATATTAAATATCTTAAGGCGGAAGAAGCAATTATAAAGCAAAAAACTTAACTTTATTGGTTCAAAAATGGAGATGAAAATACTAGGTATTTCCATGTTTTGATTAGAGGTAGGAGAAGAAGATTGTTTGTACACAAAACCAATACTGAGGAGGGGCATAGGATCCAAGGGGATGCAGAAATTGCTGAAGCTGCATGCAATTTTTTTCAACATGTATATACTGGGAAAGAAGAGTTTATCAATGAGGAAGTTCTCAATTATATTTCAAGCCTTATTAATTATTAGAAAAATGATACTTTATAGGTTATTCCCAATATGGAAGATTTGAAAATGTCGATGAGTTGCACTCTACTACTGCATTAAATAACATGAATGGAAAATTGTTTAGTCTCCCTGGCATATTATATGTAATGATTTACTATAGGTGGTGATATCCTTCTTTTGTGTTCATGTGATGCCCAAGTTTTTTCTTGTGCATGTTTTATCTTACCCCCAAAAGTAGATCATCCTCATAAGCTTTTTGAATTCAGACCCATTAGCCTCAGTAAATTCACTATTAAAATTATTTCTTAGCTCATTTGCCTCAGACTTGCTCCTACTTTACCCAACCTAATTTCTACTAACCAGTTAAGTTTTGGCAGATAGAGAAACATATATAAAAACATCATGTTGTTCATGATATTATTTATAGGATAAAAAAGCCCATTATTGATGGTAATATGGTTATTAAATTAGACATGGCTAAGGCTTACAACATGGTATCTTGGTCATTTACTTGCTTGGTTCTCAGAAGATTTGGTTTTGGTAAGGTTATTATTGATATGATATGGAGAGCCATGTTCAATAATTGGTATTCTAGTAATTATGAATGGCTCAAGACATGGTTTTTTCCTCTCGGCCAGGGGTCTCAAGAAAGGTGATACTCTTTCACCGACAATATTTATTCTAGGGGATGAAGTTTTATCAAGATTGCTCAACAATCTTTATGAACATCCTCAGTATTTTGGTTTCCACATGGAAGTAAATGGTCCTCAAATTAATTATCTCAGTTTTGCTAATAATGTAATCATTTTTACTTTGGGAAAAAGAAAATATTTGATATTAATTATGAAGGCACTTGTTGAATATGAACTTATTTTTAGTTAGCTAATCAACACTTATAAGAGTAACTTTATGGTTACTGATAGTGTTTTTCAGTCTACACTTAATAGAATAAAAATGGAAACAAGTTTCAAGTAAATAAAGTCCTATTACTTATCTTGGAGGTCCAATATATATTGGGAGGCAGAGAATTAGTTATTACTCTGAGATGGTTTTAAAGTGGTTTTTAGGTTCAGTAGTTGGCAATCAAAGATTCTTAGTTATTGTGATATAGGTACTTTGATTAAGTATGTGTTGCAATTTCTTCCTATTCATATTCTTTCTGCATCAATATATACTACAACTACTCTTAAGAATGTGTTGGGTTTTTTGCTAATTGCTTTTGAGGATGGAAAGAGAACAAGAAGAAATATCATTGGACTTCATGGAAGAACCTCATATATCCTTATGAGGAAGGGTGTTATTAGAGTTAGACGTATCGCTGATGTTTGTGTTTCTTTACGATAAAAATAATAGTGAGCGTTCAAACTAAATATAATCTTTAGGTGACTTATTGAGAGCTAAGTATTGTGAAAGAGCTATTACTATGGTAAAAATGGGACACTGGTCAGTCCTTAGTGTGGAAAGACATGATGACAAACAAGAGGGTTGGTGAAAATCGTATTTAATGGAGGCTGAAATCTAATAATTGTTGTTTTTGGTGGGATAACTGACTTGGTGTTTTATCTGTTCATAATTTCATAGTTCATAACATCTTATCCAACAATTTCAAGGTTTCTTATTTCTTAAATAATGGTGGGGGGAACATATAAAGACTTAATGCAACAACTCCTTCTCAACTTGTTCAATTCATTTTGAACTCTCATTTTTAGTTTTAAGTGGGTAAACCTGATCAATACTACTGGACACTCAATTCTAATTGTAGATTCACTTGTTCTTCAACATAGGAGTTGATAAGGAAGCACAGAACCATTATAATAACTAACAAGTTCATTTAGCATAAACATATTCCCTTTAAATGTTCATTTATGTTATGGAGAGATTTAAGAGGGAAATTACCCACGAATGAGAAACTTAGCTCATTTGGTGATGCTCTAATTAGTTGTTGTTGCTGTTAATATAATACTGGACCTGACACTATTCAAAATATCTTTGTTAGTGGGCATTTTTCAAGGAATATTTGGTAACACTTTTCTAGTTCTCTGGGTTTTTCTCATAATAACTTTTCTTTGAGTAATTTATTGATGAAATGGTGGTTGCTTGATCATGATAATGATGTTAGCATTTTGATTTTCAAGAAATTCCCATTTTTATCTATTAGAACCTTTGGCAGAATTGATGTGTAGTTAAATATGGAGGTCATAATTTGAATCTTGCTCGAGTTAGATTCCTAATCTATAAAGATATTTCTCATCTTCTCTCAACTATTTTCAATTTATATCAAGTAGCCTGTTAGCTGGACAAACTTGGTTCTGTTTATGGAGAAGTGTAGTCATGACACTATAGTTAAGGTTCAATATTGGGCTAAGCCTCTACTTAATTTTTTCCAAATCAACTTTGATGGTAGTGTGTTATGTAAAATGGGTAGAATTAGAGCCGTGGTGTTGTTAGAGAACACCACTTGGCCATAGAACAACCAATCAAGTTGAACTTAAAGCTGCTATTTGGGGTCTTTTTTGGAGCTTGAATAATAATTTCTAGTAGGTTATAATTGAGTAGATTCAAAGCTTATTTTCAAATAGATTAAACAACATGCCACTCCTCCTTGAAATCTTCAACAACCTGTTGATAATCTCAGAATTCTCATTGCTCAGTTTTAGAGTTTTACTTATCGACACACTTATATAAAGGTGAATTTTGTGGCAGATATATGATGTGATATGGATTTATAGATATTTTGATGCTTAAAATGATGTAAATATGCAAGTTCCATAGGTTGTTTTGTTAGATATGATGTGTTTTATTACATTTTTACAAGAAACTAGATTTTTGATGCTAAACTAAGGAAAAGTATGATGATTGAAGTTTTGGATTAGTTAACTGGTCACCTACGACCCGTAGGTACTACCTACTAGGTGTAGGTGCCAACGTAGGTGTCAAAAATTGGAAGTCAAGAGGTTCAAAAATGCAAAAAAAACTCTACCACTTATGAAAAGGCACCTATGATACGTAGGTGCCACCTACGGTCTGTAGGTGATAGATTAGGTTGTAGAGGATCAAATACAAACAGTTCAGAAGCACCTAGAGGAGAGGGGATCACCTAAGTGGACCACCTACTGTCCATAGTTGCCACCTATGGCTCGTAGGTGGCTTAGTAGGTGGCCACCAACCGCAGTTTTCCTTTTTCGTTTGGGATTTAATTTTTAGGGTTTCCTTATAACCTATATATACTCTTTAGTCATTTTAGTTAGTTTATGCACTTTTAACACTTAAAAACATTTATTTGATTCCAAGATTTAATTTTGATATTGGAATTGCTTTGTATTAATTTTGGTTGTTTATTAAGTTAAGGACTTTGGGTTTTGTCCATTGATTATTGCAATATTGTTAGAATGTCTTCAATCAT
Source organism: Capsicum pubescens (assembly GCA_030864215.1). Taxonomy (NCBI): domain Eukaryota; kingdom Viridiplantae; phylum Streptophyta; class Magnoliopsida; order Solanales; family Solanaceae; genus Capsicum; species Capsicum pubescens. The sequence continues at coordinate 180,478,090 of CM061546.1, read as the reverse complement.
TAATTCCTTTAATCGTATTTCAAACATAAGTAACTATTTACCCTAGCTAGGGCTGTTGGAACCCTGGCTAACTAACAAAGTAGGGGAAGTGTTCAATCCTTCTAGATTGTTGTTGCTAAATGCATTGTGGTTTTCCTTGTACTTATTGCTTTCTTAACAATTGCAAATGTTAGGATCCAGCCTATATTCACAACAAACATAAGAGAGAGGTAGTGTTTGGGAAAAGAAGATCATAACAGTGACTTGGGGTTAATTACCAAAATAAGCTTACCTGCATTATATACTTAAGATAATAAACTTACATTTAATCAAACTTGAGACTAAGAGGAGATAGTTGAAATTGGGGTCCAAGGTAAGGGTTAGTAAGGTGACACTTTGAGACCGATATGAGATAAGTGAAATACACCAAAGTATGCTGAGAGGTAGTTGGTGATACCTAACTTACCAGATTCTACAAGTGCAATAGTTTGATAGTTAGATTAAGCATGAGAAGCCTACCGAGTTAGAAGCCATGGGGAACACAAGCCTACTATTCATTTTTGACTATTTACAAGAAAATCTTTCGAGTTCAGTTACTTTTTTGAGATTTCTACTACAAACTCCCATTTACTTTCAATACTTCCTGTTGATTCTAGTAAACTAAAGAGACAAGTCCACATATTCCCTGGTTGTTCGGCCCCAACTTGAGTTGGGTTACTTTACTTGACAATGACTGCTTTATTTTTAATTGGAGTTGTAGTTTAGGCATTGATCAAAATTTTAGAGTTCTTGCTGGGGAATACAATATTGATTAATTGATTGATGTTGCTAAAGTTTTCAGGTTTTTGTTTTCTATTTTTAGTTGGGTGTACACCGGTGTATGCCTAGCACTAGGAGTCAAGTCAATCCCTTAATCCCACTAAATCCCAACTTAGATATAATCTTACAACCTAATCATATGATGACAAAACTGATACGTGCAGGCCATCTTAAAGGGGTTCAAGATGATCCTACTGCGGTATCTCCCCCTGATCTAGGTGATTCTTAGAACATTTATGATTGATAAATAAAGTAGTTGTTGGTAGATACAGCTTCTAACCAGAAGGTATTAAATGGCTCGGTTAGCTCAGTAGGTAGAGCTACCAAGGCCAAGCCCAGTAGGTGATCATCGAGCAACACTCAACGGTAATTGAGATAGAGTTTGAGCTGGTCAAGCTTAAGTGATCCCATCATACCATTACTTCCATTGATATGATGATGAAGAGGATATGATATATGCTGAGCCAAAAAAATAAGAGCCATTATTCCTTCTGCACTACCTCTAATGAGAAATTTGACAAAACTAGTGCCATAATCAAGCTCTTGAATTTGAAAGGTGTGTTTTCGGGCTTGGCTATAAACAATGCAAATATAAATCTTGAAATTTCTTTTGGGATCTACACTTTTTATACTATTATAGCGGTAGACCAGAAGGCACTCAGATTGAGGTTGTTCCCCTTTTCATTCACTGAAGAAGCTTCTTTATGGTTGGGGGAATTTCCTAGAGGTTCGATTACTACTTGGAATGAGTTGTTCAGGAAATTATTATAATATTTCTTGCCTCCACCCAGAATGTTGTAGTTAAAATATATGATATACAACTTTAGATAACTACATTCAGAGTCAATGTACGAGGCTTAGTTCCGGTGTAAGAAGAAGTTGAGCATGGTGCCCAATCATCATATTTCAGGGACGAGCTTGCTGGAGATATTTATCGAGCCCTCAACAATAGTTCTCAATCCATGGTAGCCATAATCACTAAAGGAGCATTAATGATATTATGTTGGGCAACAACTTCTGAGGTTCTAGAGCAGATCTCTCTCACTAATCAAGGGTGTCATACTCAAGAGTCTGAGAAGGATGTTGGAACTTATGCCATTAGGGCTTTTGGCAACCATTGAGTAATTGATAATTTTGCAGTGCAAAATATTATATATCTAAGGACTGATATTAGGTTACTGACTAAGCAGTTCTCAACAGTAAATTGTGAGAAGGTAAACATGGTAGGTGCACAGGGTTCAACCTCTAGAGCATATGAGTCCAACTTGGAAGAGGAGGCTAAGTATTTTGATTGCAGATAGAGATAGATATAGAGATCTCAATAAGGACATAGATAGATATAGAGATCTCAATAGGGACAGGGTTCAACCTCTAGAGCATATTAGTCCAACGGTGAAACCAAGGTCAAAAATATTATGGAGATAGATACAGAGATCTCAATAGGGACCGTGATCGTGACTGGAGATAGAAAGATTACTAAAAGGAAAAGAGAGATAGGTATGTTTCACCGATCTACCATGATATTGAATCAAGAATGGAGGAATTGTTGTCCAAGCTGGTGAAGGGTTAAGAAAATTAAGAAACATTCCTTAAGGACATTAAGGTTTATATCTCAGGTCTGACTCAGAAAGTTGGGTCTCATGTGACTGTAATTAAGAAGTTAGAGACACAGTTTGGGTAGATGTATGCTGTTTTAAATTAGAGGTAGACAGGTATCCTTCTGATCAACACGGTTCAGAATCAAAAGAATGATGATCATTTTCTCGCAATTACCACTCGGAGTAGTAAGTGTACTATTGATCTCTCCTTACCTACTGTGGATGTGTTGAAGAATTATAGTACTATGGTTGATGAGACACCTTCCATAGAGTCAGAAAAAATGACAGGTGTTGATGTTAGTATTGGTGAGGATAAAGGTAAGGGCAAGGTCGATGAGCCCGTAGTGAAGCAAATTCCATTACTACCTCTACCTTTTTGTCAAAGACTAAAATAAAATAAGGAGAAAGAGAAGTTCAAGAGATTTACTAAGATGTATGAGAGGGCATTTGGGGAGACGAAGACACTGCCTTTTCATTGTTTGGTATAACTGCTATGTGATGAGGTTGGTATGCTAGACATTTCAGGAGTTGATGTGAGAGTAGAGGCAATGGACGTGGCCTGGACTAGTATGATTAAGGATCCTACTAACTCGATCCTTGCATAGAGATCCCGTATACCTATGATTGTGATTTTGGTCCAGTTTAAGGGCCCATCAGTTCCTGTAGAACCTACTACTATAAAGGGAGTTGATGCAGGTGCTAGCATGGATTTTGAGATAGGGGAGCAAGGATAAAGGCCCCCAATATAAGTAAATTAGCATGGATTTTGAGATAGGGGAGCAAATATAGAGGCCCCCGATATAAGTAAACAGGGCGAGTGGGATGCCAACCACATCCACTTTAGTTCCAGCTTTCTCTTTAGAGCCAGTTAGGGCTCTGCGTTGCCCCCTTTCCTTTCTACTACATCCGCTTCTACAGGTATAGTTCTTGTATTGTGTGAGTTCTTGAAGAGGTTGGTAGATATTCAGAGAGTTACCACTTATCGAATACAAAATTTTAAGGTTGAGGTGGCATCATTTTATAGGCAGATCCTAAAATTCAAGTAGGGGGTGAATTAAAATTTTTCTTATGTGAGTTGACTACTGAATCCTCACAATCGACTCGCCTGCAGATCACTGCACTTCAAAAATTGATTAGACTTGAAATAATTAAGCACATAAATAATAGTGTGGTGCCTACTTCCAGTCCCCTTGGGTTTCAAAGTTTCCTTAGATCGTTAAATATTGGGTACGAGTACAATGATAGAAACAAGTTCTGAAGACTTATTTTGCTCTTCAGATTTTGTGACACGGATTCAGTTGATGTTACAAAGTTGACTCGATCCTACTCTTTATATAACAATTGTAAACTAAAAGTCATAGAGCCTTGTAAGACTAAGAACGAGACACTTTAATTTTTCTCCTTGAATTTGCGTGACTTGTGTTTATCTTCAGTCTTCATCTTTTATAGCCTTTGGCTACTACTCTTCACAAGGATTTCTTCTTAATCAAGTATTTAAATTGATTCCTTGATTGAGGAATGTATCCGTTTGATATATCTATATACGACTTTGGATCATGTCCGTATTAGATATGTTTGTGATCTATCTTTCCTTTTAATCATGTATAGATTGATGTCCATGTGATGGTTGTGGCCTTACTTTCTTTTGTTTAGATCCTGATTGATCTAGCCTATCGTGATTCAGGGATGGTGATTCTCCTTCTATTTCAAAGATATTTGACTAATTCGTTTTCCATGCTTGTTTGAGTGTCGTGATCTTCTTATGATTGGATGTCCTTCCATTCCTAGGGTTGGCTTCCTTTATTAGTAGTCTTCAATATCCTGTAAGGATCCACTTGTTAGTTTGCCATTATTAAAATATAGACTTCAGATGCGAACAATCTCCACCTTTTTGATAATGACAAACATGAGTAAACATTAGTTGACTTCCCTGTCTGTCAGCTTGCTCCCCCTAACTTGTAGGCATCAGCCGGCCTTTGTGTGTCGAGAGTCGAATTTGCTCCCCTAACTTGAGAGCATCTTTGTTGTTCTAAGTTTCTTCGAAATTCAGTCAAACTTTATGTGCTTTGTATATCGACAGTCAACTTGTTTTTCCTGACTGATGGGTATTTCCCTTCCCGTCTTTCTCCACAGTTGACTTGTTTCTCCTTACTGATGGGTGCTTTACTTCCTGTCTTTCTACCTCTTTTGGCGTGATAAAAAAAATACCAACATAAAGAAAATAGTACATACAAATAGAGCAACACACAATGCACATAAACAGAGGCAGTAGATAACCATGGATAATTTATCAACTAGGCATAGAAGAATAAGTTGTCAGATAATATGATAAAAATTATCTTACACCCCATAAACATAATGGAAAGGACCCCCTTTTGAATAAAAAAGTTCACAATTCACTGTTTTGCCAGAGAGTAGGTGAGAGTGTTATACATATTTTGACAGAAATTGCCATAGGATTTTTCAACATTCTTGAAAAAGGAAGTATAGGAGTTTTGAACACAGACAACCAGATCATCATTTGAGGAAGAGACTTGAAATTTCAAAAAGTCCATGCAAAAGATCATTCGAGAGAACAAGTTGACTTCTTCTTGTTTGAGCCCATCGAGTCCCAGTTCGACCACACTTATGTCAGAGCTTGTACTTTTCCCAAGGTCCAAGATCTTGGTAGTTGACTCTTGGAGTTGCATGAAACCTTCCTCGATGGTTTTAAACCAATGCTTAACTTTTTTAATTTCCTTAATCAAAGATACAGAGGGGTTAGAGACAGATTTAATTACCTATAGAAGATCAACCTTATGGGCAGACTCCTTCCTGCACCATTCATCATCCACCAGAACATATCCCATACTTTTGAAAGTTACTAAATCATAAGTTACAACAACTTATATAGGGGGATAAGCAGAGATATTGATGGAGTAGAACAAGAGGATACGGGGGATAAGTAGTCCGTATGACAAACTGGCAGATGCATTGACTCCCCTTTCACTCTGAAGCATGTACTCGCGTATCCAAGTAGCCCAATTTATTTTGATCTTTTTGACCAGACAGTACAATACAAAGACATCACGGTAAGTGATGTTGCTTAGGGATCCTTTTCGCGGAATCAAAGCGATAGCAATGATATGGGCCATAACGCAAAATTTAAAGCATAACAATAGAGGACCAAAGTTGGTTGATATGGAGTCAGGGTTAGACAAAAATTTCTTGGCTTCCTCACATCCCACTTCAAAGTCCTCAGGCCATTTATTGTTCATAAAAGGGACCACACCAAAAAATTTAGTATCAAAGACATTTTCAAATAGAAAGTTATACAAGACAACATTTTCAAATAGAAAGTTATTCAAGACAATTCTTGTGCCTAGCACAAGAGTCTCAAATTCATAACTGTATGGGGAAAGTATAAGATTGGTGTAAAACATGAGAATAGGGTCTTCATAGAATAGAAGTCCACAGAGGTGAAAAAAGCAAGGACAGATCTTGAAATTTGAAAAAGTGGTTAATATTGCAAGAGGCATCATTAAGTTGGCTGAGATTAACGATACGGACATGAACGATTGAGAGATATTTTAAGGAGAGAAACTTTTCCTTGTGGAGGTTTTTCCAGAATTGGTGCATATTCTCTGGAGGGAGAGAGTTAGAAGGATTTTGATGAGGTTTATTTACAGAGGAATAGAAATATAAGAGGGTCATCATCTCTTAAGGAAAATAGACTAAGAAGAGGAATCACCAGAATATTCTAAAGGTGAAATGAGACCATCAAAGGATATTTTAGAAACGTTAGCTATGTAGTGGGTTTTTGTCATTAGAGAGAGAAAGGGTGAGATATAAAGGAGAAGAGAGAGGGAGAAGAAGAGCCAATTAAGAGAACCTAGAGGAGGCGACTGTTTAGAAGGTATAGGAATGGAGAAGTGAAGGGGTGTGAAGTGAAAGGGAACTGATGGAGGTGAAAGGACACTGCATGGGGAAGAGAGAGGGGTTGTAGAGATGGCATGGAAAACGGTGAATTAATGATGATATTTTTTTTAAAAGAAGACTTTTTCATAAAATAGGTAAAATTGGACTAAATAAAAAAAATATTGAGGCCAAAAATATGACTCATAAGTCATTAATACTAAATCTTTTTCAAGATCTTTCGTCTAGTAAAGGTTTTGTAAGAAAAAAAGTTGGATTAAGTAAAATTATTTGTGTCCAAAAATATGACTCATGAAATATTAACACCAAATCTTTTTCTGAGAAATCAAGATTTTTTTGAAAAGATCCAATTTTCTACAAGATCATGAACAGAAAAATACTCACAACTAATAAACTTTGCCTTAAATACACAAAACATTTAGACAGACTATCAGCACGGTATTATCACATATTCTAGGAACAATCTCAAAAGACAGATTAAGGATAAGTAGTTGACGCAAGATTTAGAGAATTTAAGTAAAACAGCTTCCAAGAGTTGTGTATACTACTTCAGTTGTTGGCGAGTCAACTAAAGTTTGTTCCTTACTGAGTCATGAGTTGGGGGCATCGAAACTTTCATCAGAATGGAAAAATTCTCACCAGAAAATATAAGAATTATTAGGAATAATGTTAAATCATGTATAATAAAAACAATAATTAATTTTTAAAGGCTTAAAATGTATCAAAAGTTTCCCCCCTTTTAAGAAAGTTTTAACAACATATTTTCAAATTCTGGAGATTGTTTCACGAAAATTTTTACATGAAAAGAAATACATGAAGTAGCTTAAAATATTAGAGGGCATCAACTAATAAGAATAATTCGTATTTGATTTTGTCCTTTTCATAGGGACAAAAGATTTTATTGAGGTTAGTACCCTCTTGGAGAGAGTCTATCTTTATCTTTATTTTATTTTTTCAGATGCAAAAGTCGACTCTGGTGACATTATCTCCGGCGTTGTCACTGAATCTGACTATTTTTTCATCTACATTCTTTAAAATAGAAGAGATCCTTTTCTTTCCAGGGTTACCCCTGGAACATCCACTATCACTCTCTCCTCTTTATAGATTTTGCAGACATATTCCTGTAAAACAAGAAGATTAATTCTTCTTAGGTATCCAAGTTGTCTTGGGTCTTTATGGGTTAGATGTACTTCATTTGGGCTTCCAGACCCACACACTTTTAGGCTTATGCCTGCAGTTGTAAGATTTGTGCCCTCTCTATCCACAAATATAACAAACGGGTCCTCGAAAGGAGAAAGATTTCTTAGTTGATTTAAACGACCCTAATAAGGAACTTGAATAGTTTTTAAAAGAGTTTGATCTTATGAAACTATGGCTTGGGGATGCCATAAAACTGTTTAATTTTATTTTACCACCATCACGCTCTTCATTAAGTAGGTCAATTTCAATTTGATGTGCTTCAATTTCTATTTTCCAGTTTCTTCATTCCTCTTTGAGTTTTCATTTAAATCGAGCTTTGCAAATTTTCTTCTCTTGATCGAGTTTGTTATATTCATCTATAACTTTTTGAAGCTTGTCAGTAATTATATAAGTTAGATTAAAGAGTGTTACAATTATGACAATCGTATAGTCTTACCTCGCTAGATTCACTTGTTTCTATGAAGCACATATTTGCTGCTTCTACTTCCTCTTTAATTTTATCTTCATCACTTCAGGCACCAAAATTTTGATTTCCTGGGTGTTGTTTTTTTAATTCTGGACAGTTCTGTTTGAAGTGGACAAGCTTTCAACTGTAGTAGTAGCATTTATTGTTTTTATGGAATCATTACTTTTACCTCCTTGGTATTTTAGTTGTCTCTATCTCATGATTCGCCTCACTGCATGATTATGAGTGCCATTTCTTTACTATTTTCATCTCTAAGAGTGTCCACTTCTTCGATTGGAGTAGCATTGAAGGCTACTGGTTTCTTGTTCTCTTCCTTGTGGAACTTGTTAATATAATTTTTCTCATATGCGATAAGGTTACCTCGTAGTTCATCATATGTCATGTTGTGAAGATCTCCATCTTCCATAATGGCAGCCTTGGTTTCCTAAGTCTTTGGGAGACTTCGGACCAACTTCTGGACTGCAGGCTGTGTGGATACATCATCCCTAGTTATTTTAATTCGCACATAATTTTTCTGAATCTGCCAAACATTGTTTCAATGTCCTCATTTTCTTCCATTTTGAATAGTTCGTATTCATTAACTAGGGTGACAATTTTTGACTTCTTGACTTTGGTGGTTCCTTCAGAGGTTACCTCCAGTTTTTCCCATATTTCTTTTATGGTTTCACAAGTTGATATCTTGTTGTATTCTTCTCCGCTAACTGAACACCAAATAAAACTTATAGCACATGCATTAGTTTAAATTACCTCTTGCTATTCTTTGGTGACCTCGAAGTTTTCAAGGTTCGTTATGTCAGACTGCTAGATTCTTTATCTTTGTCCTTTGACTTCTTCTTGAGTCCTGGAATCAGCTTTGGACCCTTCTTTATGACAACCCAAGCTTGGAAGTCATTTTATTGGACAAAGATTCTGAACTTGTTTTTCCAGTAAGAGTAATATTGTCCATTTAAATATCGTGGTCTTGTGGAGGAGTGACCATCCTGAAGAAGAGCACCGGGAATTTTATATTGGGACATCTAATTTTTGCTCACTTGCAGTTATATAATGCAATTGGTGAGACCTACTTCGATACTAATTGAAATTCAAGAAGGGGGTGAATTGAAAATTTTCTTCTGTGAGTCGACTACTGACTCCTCACAGTCAACTCGCCTGCAGATCAGTGCACTTCTTAAACAGATTAGACTTGAAACAATTAAGTACGTAAATAATAGAACATAAAGTAATAACACAAAAATTATCTTGGTTTGGAAAACCAATGTGGTGCCTACTTCCAGTCCCTTTGGGTTTCAAAGTTTTCTTAGATCGCTAAATATTGGGTATGAGTACAATGATATAAAACTAGTTCTGAAGACTTATTTTTCTCTTCAGATCTCGTGACACAGCTTTACTTGATGTTACAAAGTTGATTCGATCCTACTCTGTATATAACAATTGTAAATTAAAAGTTAAAGAGCCTTGTAAGACTAAGAATGAGACACTTTGAATTTTCTCCTTGAAGTTGCATGACTTGTGTCTGTCTTCAATCTTCATCATTTATATTCTTCGGATGCTACTTTTTACAAGAAAACCTAAGAGATTTCTTTTTAATCAAGGATTTAAATTGATTCCTTGATTGAGGAATGTAGCCATTTGATATATCCATATACGACCTTGGATTTCATCCATAACAGATATATCCATGATCTATATTTCCTTTTAGTCTTGTATAAATTGATGTCCATGCGACAATTTTTTCCTTTCTTCCTTTTGTTTAGATCCTGATTGATTTCTTGATTGATCTAGTCTGCCGTGATTCTGGGATGGTGATTCTCTTTTTATTTCTAAGATATTGGACTAATTTGCTTGCCATGCTTTTTTTAGGGTCGTGATCTTCTTATGATTGGATGTCCTTCCATTTCTAAAGTTGACTTTCTTTAATAGTAGTCTTCAATATCCTGTAATGATCTAGTTGTTAGTTTTTTATTATTAAAATATAGACTTCAGAGTCTAACAAATGCAACCATGGGTCTAGATAACACTTGAGGCGGCAGAGACAAGATTACAGCCTGCACACAAGGCTAAGATATTAAAGTCTCGATCTAAGGTGCATGCCTATATAGATGCTTTTGAGGGATGAGTGTTAACCCGATTTAGTAATATTGAGGGACCTTATTTTGGTGAGATTAGAGAGGAGGTGGCCATACTAATGGTAGATATACACTCTCTTACTAAGAACACCATTCCAGCCATACCCTCTAATTATACCTCCTATTACTCAGCCAATACTTCTGCATGGACCTAGATGTTTTGATTTTTTTTGTATAGGATAAAGAGACAGTCCCCGTAATTTCAACCCAAAGAGGAAGGGAAGTGGAGTTTTAGGATCCTAATATACCATTTGACCAGGCCCCCAAATGGTCCAAATGTGATTCGAGGGAGACTAATTTTTCTAATACCAGAGGCATGCCGAGCTAGCTACGGGTGCATCCTCTAATAGTACACCGCCACCACCACCGCCCCCGCCAATTGAGATACCCCTACATGAGGATGATCCAGACACAAATGCCTAGTGTATCCCATGTATATCCTCATATCTTTTCTTTACATTATTTACATACACTGGGGATAGTGCACAGTCTTTTTGTTGGGGTAGGGTATACTATAGCCGTCACGGGTTTTTGTTTCTGTTCTTCGTTTCCTGTTGTCCTCGGTATGATTGTTGAAATGGAATGTCTAGGTAAAATTTGTGTCATATTGTGTTTTGTTTTGTATTGTATTGTGTTTTTGTGTAATTAGGATATTTTTGAGTATTTAGGGCATTTGACATGTTTTTTTTTATTTTTGAGAAAAATAATGACAAAAATGATACCCCTCCAAAAATTTTGTTTTTAGAACTGTGTGAATGTATATATGGGTGACCATTGTGGATCTTCTTATGGAATTAGGATTAGGGACATGATAAGCGTTGCTAACTTGTACATGAATAAGATATGTAAAAACTTGTGATGTGACTCTGTGCCATGTGTGTGTGAGATGCTACCTAGTTTTCTTTGTGTGTTAAATCCAAAACTTTCCCGGTTAGCATAGGCCGTTTTTGATATTAGTCTAGTTTTAGCCAAAATGACCTTCCATGTGTGAATAAGTATCCCTTGATCCCAATTTTTAAGCCTTGTAGCCTATTTTTCTTGTTACACCTTTCACCTTCCCATTTGTGTTACAATGAACCTATTTTGGCCCTGGTCTTCCTTGGACATTGTGCATCTCAACTTAGGCAAATTGCCTAAGTTAAGGTTGGCTATCATAGAGGTGCGTAATGTAAAGTGGGTGTCAAGAAGGGTAAAAACAAGAAAAATAATAGTAGGGATAGGTATGGTAGAAAAAGAGAAAATAAACAAAAAATGGAAAAGAGAAAAAAATAAAAAATGAATAAAAGAAACCATTCCCAACTTGAATATGAAATAAAAGAATAACAAGGGAGAAATAAGGGTGGAATAAAAAGAGAATTGGTTGTTTAGTGGACACCAAAGTGAGTGTAGTGTCTAGGAGGCATAGTCACTAAATACATCCATATGTACCATACCATCCCCCCAAACCTACATTATAAGCTGAATAAAGTCCTATAGTGATCCTAACTTGACTGTCTGAAAATTAAGGTAAAGAAAATAAGGGCAAGCCTACAGTATTTGATGCGCATTAGTGGAAATTCTCTTTTGAGTGTGAGTTCATCTTGACCCTCCCCGCATTGACATTCATTATTCCAATATGAGTTAGTGAGACTTCTTTATTGTGAGGGCATATTGGTTGTATTTCTAGCTGCTTACTTTTCTGGGTAGTTTAACTTGTATATATGCATGGTTATTTGTTGCTAATGTAATTTCCATACCTTGATTCCCTTGTGTCACAATGTTGTGCTTCATGTAAACAGACAGTTGGTTTTGGATTGTTGAAATAGGAGGGGTAATGCTTTTGAGCTTAAAGTGCTAATTAACTGCCTTAGATAGCTTAGAGTTCTCCTAGTTAAGCATTACTGTTTTAATCTAGTTTGTTGTGTTTCTTTAGGACATGCTAATATTCTAAGTTGGGGGTGTTGATTTGCTATGGAAAACGATGAAAATATGTAAGTTGCTTAGGTTGTTTTGTTAGATATGATGTGTTTTTGTTACGTTTTTTTAGGAAACTAGGTTTTGGATGCTAAACTATAGAAAATAATGAAAATTGAATTTTTGGGATACTTACTTGGGCATTTATAGACCATAGGTACTACCTACTGGGTGTAGGTGCCAATGTAGGAGTCAAAAATTGGAAGTCTAGAGGCTCAGACGTGTAGAAAAAAGATTTTGTAACTTATGGAGGGGAATCTACGGTCCGTAGGTGCCACCTACGGTCCATAGGTGCCACCTACGGTCCATAGGTGATAGAGTAGGTTGTAGATGAGCAAAGTTAGAGAGTTCAAAAGATATTGGAGGATAGGGAGTCACCTACGTGGACCACCTATCTTCTGTTGGTGCCACCTACGGCCCGTAGGTAGCTTAGTAGGTGGCCATTGACCTCAGTTTTCCTTTTTGGTTTGGTATTTGATTTTTAAGGTTTCCTTGTAACCTATATATACTTTTTTTGATATTTTTTTATTTATTTTACGAACTCATAACACTTACAAACATATATTCAATTCCATGATTTAATTTTGATCTTGGGATTGTTTTGTATTGATTTTGGTCATTTATTCAGTTAAAGAATTTGGGTTTTATCCATTGATTATTGTGATATTGTTTTAATGTCTTCAGTAATGAATTTCTTTGATCATATTACAAACATGAGTGGCTAATTACCTTATCTAGGGTTGTGGGAACCCTATCTAAATAATGAAGTAGGGGAAATATTTAATTCTTCTAGATAGTTGTTGTTGCATGCATTGTGGTTTTCTTTGTACTTATTGCTTTCTTAATGGTTGCAAACGTTAGGATCCAGCCTATATTTACTACAAACCTGAGAGGGAGGTAGAGGGTGGAAAAAGGAGATCATAATAGTGATTTAGGGTTAACTGCCAAAATAAGCTTACCTGCATTATCTACTTAGGACAGTTAACTTATATCTAATCAACTTGAGACCGAAAGAAGATAGTTTAAATTGGGTTCCATGGTAAGGGTTAGTAAGGCGATGCTCTAAGATGGAGAGGATTTAAGTGAAATGCACCAATATATGCTGAGAGGTAGTTGGTGATACCTAACTTACCAGATTCTACATGTGCAACAGTTTGATATTTAGATTGAGCACAAGAAGCCTATTGAGTTAGAAGTCAAGGGGAACACAAGCCTAGTGTTTGTTTCTGGCTGTTTACAACCATATCTTTCGAGTTTGGATACTTTTTTTGAGATTTATACTAACCCCACATTTACTTTCAGTATATCCCATTGATTCTAGTAAACTAGAGAGACAAGTCCATGAATTCCCTGTGGGTTTGACCCCAAACTGAGTTGGGTTACTTTACTTGACAACAACCGTTTTATCTTCAATTAGAGGTGTAGTTTTGGCATTGATTAATACTCTCTCTAAAATTTTTCATACTTATGATTATGCTCAACACCACTTCAACATTCAACAAATCTTAAAGAAAGCCAGTGGAAACTTCAGGCTTGATAAGTTAGGGATTCCTAACTTTCAAAGAAGGAAATTAATAAGAGTAAAAGAACCTCCATTAATTTCCTTTACTCTTAAGAGGTTCCTTTACTCTTAAGAGGTTCAAGGAAACCTAGATCTAAGCACCTAGAAGAGAGGATTCCTCACAGGTTTGGAAACCTAGATCTAAGCACCTAGATCTAGTATTAGAGATGAGTCGACCGACCTTAGTAAGCTAGTTGACCTTGAACCACCATAGGTTCAAAGGTAAGTTTTATGGACCACTCTTTTTATTTTCTTTATTTTATTTATAATAAGGCTTAGCGTGTGTGGTCCGACCACTGACCACCATGAGAGATAGGAGCCTCGAGTAAGGTCTATTTCTAAAAAAATAGGTTTATACCCTAAACTAAAGGTACCAAGCCTCTCATGTGGGCGTATTAAAGGAGATCTACCTTAAAAATATATCCACAAACCCTTTCACAGTTCAAAACATGCCTTAAAATTTCATTCACCACCATGATGGATATAAAGGACAATTATGGTCTTGGAATGAGATTCCCCATGAGGATATGCTCGACAACCACTACCTCCAAAGCTTTATAAATTGGTGCTAAATCTATATTTCCTACATCAATGAAGGAAATAGAAGAGTCTTTGTACATAGACACATCCTCTTTACCATGAACAACTATTTCTTGCCTGTCATGTTCAAATTTGATCATTTGATGCACCGTAGATGGGATTTCCCCAACACTATGAACCCATGGAGTTATCGATAATAGATTGTAGGAAGAGTCAATATTCAACATTTAGAACTCTCTGGTAAACAATAGGCCCTATTATCGGTACAAGTTTTATCTCACCAATGGCATCTATTTTTATTCCATAAAAAGCTTTGACTCATACATTATTAGATCAGGTCCTTTCCATGATAATATTTAGTTTTTACAAAGTTGATAGAGGAAAAATATTAGCACTAGATCCTTTATTAATCAAGATCTGAGTGACGTAGGAATGCTCATACTTTATAGTAATATAGAGGCCTCAATTATTTCCAATATCTTCTATGGGCAAATCATTATCAGAGAAAGTGGCCCTATTTGACTCAAAGATTCTTCTAATATTCTCTCAAATTGATTTTTCGTAATTTCACTAGGCATATGTGCTTTATTCAAAATCATCATTATAGCTCTATGATACTTATCTGGGTGAATCAATAAAGACAACAAAGAGAATTAGGCTAGTATATTCCTCAATTGTTCAACACTAGAATATTCTAGCAACTTAATCTTTTTCAAGAATTACGTAGCCTCTTCATTGGTAACCAGCTTCTTGAATGGCATTTGGTCTTTTTAACCTTATTTAGATTTTCTTAACTCTTTCAAGGAAAAACATCTCCCAGAGTGGGTAATCCGCCAACTCCATCCATTTCTTCAATGACTTCATTCCCCTTGTATGTCAGTACAGTGCAAATGTAGTTCTAAGGAACTATCTTTGTGTTAACCATATGAAGTTAAGACACTGGTTTAATAACAATAGGTGTGATAAGTGCTCCTTTTACAGTTAAGAGGGGCTTAGCAGGCATTCCTAGAATAATTAATTTTGGTTTTATCTCACTTTCACCAAAACTTACTGAAGCTCCTTTCATAATTAGCATATAAGTATTCGAGTTTGAACTTTAATTGCATCTCATTTACTTATGAAGTAACTTATTGTCAAATCTACAACATTTATTTACTTTTCCACATCAGTTTTGAAATTAATGAAAGGCTTGTAGGAAACTATAGACTCTTTGTCACCATGTACCAATTCTAGTATGTTTTTTTAGTATAAATTAGCAGTAGATTTTGATTAGTGTTTGGAGCATCTGAGTTTTGCAACATAATTTGTTGTGTATCAGCCAAATCTTGGATTTCTTTCTTTAAGTACCAACATTTTTCAATGTTGTGCCCTAGGCATCTAATATGCATATCTTTGAGAATAATCCAATTTTTTGGGGGGAGGGTATGAGATCCTTTTTTTAATTAGGCTTAGAATATTGAAGGCCCCCCAACTTCTAAAACAAGCTAGTATCCGATTCTCTAATAGGATTGAAATTATCTTTAGCTACATTACCCCTCTTTGTACTATGTTCTATGCTGAAAGTTGGATTTAGAAGGGCCTTGGTGATATTATGAGGATGGAAGATGATATTGAGGGGCTGTTGCACGACATTACAGGTAAGAAATGATGTGGTTGTTCATTATAAATGGGATACCAAGGATAAGGAATGGAATATAGTATGTTTTAGGGAGGAATATAGTATCATGGGAGGTTATATAGGTCTTGGATATTAATTTAGGAGTGAGATTATGTGTCTGGGTGATGCGAACCTTGCAGACTTTATCGTGATCCTGACAAAATAATAGTCACCTCCTCCTTTCTTTTCTTCCCTTCGAGACTTCCCAAGACATTTTGTATAGCATGCGCCATAGCTTTCAAAGCAACTTGACTTATGATTTTTCTAGACTTAATTTTTATTTTTTCTATTTTTCCAACATTAATGATCTTATCAAATGTTTTTCCAATAGTAGAAAGCAAATAATGGAAGTATTCAAGTTCCTCTTCCTGGAGAATAATATCAATCATTTCAGATACCTTTATTAATGGCTTAGCTCTAGCAGTTTGCTCCCTTCACCTAATACCATATTCTCATATACCTTCTATTGTCTTTTTTCTTATGTTTGTAAATGTGGCATGATTTTTTACAATATCAATACTGTACTAAAATTATTGGACAAAATCTTGAGCCATGTCATCCAAAATATGCCAGTGAGTGATATCTTGATCAATGAACCATTCCAAAGTTATTCCCATCAGAATCTCTCTAAATTAAGCCATTAGTAGTTTCTCTTTTCCACCTGCTTTACTTAGTTGATTACAAAACCTTTTCAAATAAGACAAAGAATCACCATGTCCTTTGTACTTGTCAAACTTAGGAGTTTGGAGCCGTAGAGGCAAATGAACATCGAGGACCATATATAAATCTGTGTATGAAATACTATTTTGCCTTCTCAATCCTTGCATATTTCTCATACTTTTTTCCAAATGTCTCATCTTCCTGTCCATCTCTTCTTATTCCTTATTCTTAACATGTTTCTCAATCATGATAGGGGAACCACGATGATGAGCGAGATAGAATGAGTTTGGAGGTTAGAAAGTCAATTTAGAAGGATAAAATTTATTATGTGTAGCTGACTGATAGACTTCTATATTGTCAGTTGAGGGCCTACATTAGTTGGTACTATGGAATAAAAGGTGAGTTATTTGTGAGAGATGGATTCTAAGGCCACATGGTGGAGATTCCAGTAGTCCTTGACACTTAAGTAAATATGTCGATTATAAGCGGGCAAAGTGGATCACCAATTTGGGTTTGACTAGTGATGTGCCGACATTCTAATGGCTTATTTAAGGCTTTTGACTAAGAATATTTATAAGTTTTTAAGCAACTTTTGTCATTTTTAGTTGTATTATACTTCTTTGTGTAGGAGACTTGTGAGAAAACTAGAAAAAATAAGCTAAAGAAGTAGTTGACAACTTGAGCTAATGAGTCATCAACCTATGTTTTCATCCTCTGGACAAGTCAAGAAAAATTTAGTTAAGGACTTGAGTTAATGAGATGTCAACTGATGTATTCAACCTTAGGCATAATACAAATCAAGAAGAATTCAGTTAAACACTTGAGTTGATGAGCTATCAACTTTTTAACGAGCTGCCAGCTGATGTCTTCAACCTTAGGCAAAATAGAAGTCACGAAGAATTTAGTTGAAGACTTGTATTGATGAGCTATCAACTTGTTGATGAGCCGTCACTTGATGTCTTCAACTGTAAGTTGGCCAGATACAAATTTATTTGAATTCAAATTTTCCTATACTATAAATAATAACTTTGGGGTTTTTCTCATTATTTTTTATCATCTCACTTTAAATATTATTTTCAGAGAATATTTTGAAGTTTTGAATTTATTGTTGGGTATTTGGAAACCTTGTTCATCCTTAAAAGACAATTGAAGTGTGAATCCATATTTTGTAAGCATACATTTCTAATCTCTGAATTCATCTTCTAATTTCTCTTTTAAATTCATGAGTAGCTAAACTTCCATAACTAGGAGTGTGGGAGCCATGGTGAATTCGTTGTTTGAAAGTTAATTACTGTTGTAATTCAAGTGATAATGAGAATTATATTGATAATCTGGTTGTCTTAACAAATTTCTAATGGTTGCAAACATTAGAATATGCCTTAGGTTAATTCGCTTTAAATAAGGAATTAAACTAAGAAAAAGGATTTTCAAAAAGGATTCAGAGCTTTGAACGTCTACCTATTGGTCAATGCTTGAACGAGATTGACCAACTCAATATTAAATTGAATTTGAATATGATATTCTTCGAATTTGAAAGAATTAAGTATTAATCACCTAATTTAGGTTGAGAAATATTTAGGTGAATGTTATAAATCGATAACCTTTATATTTTCCAATATCAAAAGTACCCTACACAATAATTGATGCATAAATTGCAATATTAGCCATGAAGAACACAACCCTAGTTCAGTTTCTCTACTGATTTATATCTCAATAATTTAACATTGTTCTCTAGCAACAAATTGTATATTGTTTTACAAACTTTCATTATAAACCCCCTCCTCCTTCATTTCATGGAAATTACTGACTGATAGTCATTTAAATCACATATGACTTAATTATCACCATATTCCCTATGGAATTCAAACCCAACCATTGTTGGGTTATATATTGATAATGACCACTTATGCTTCTTAAAGGATTTATAATTTGGGTGTATCAAATTTTGGCGTTGTCGTCGGGAATACGATTGATAATTAAGTTGTGTTTATTTGACTATTAGTCCCACTTCTAAATTTTAACTTTGTTTGTTGTTTTAATAATTTGCTAGTTACTACTTGTGCATACCAAGTGCCCGAAGATTGGGTGAACTATTAATACCCTACGATCCTATAAGACCCCGCAAAATTTCTAAGCTTAATCAAGTCCTTTAAGCTAGTCAAGGGGTCCCAGACTTAGAAAATTCTAGCTAAGTTTCCAGACTTAGTTTATTTTTGGCCTTCAAAGATTGGAAATCTCATTTTGTGACCTTAATTTCCTTTAGTAGGTTATATTTTTGTTGATTCATGATCAGGAAGGTCATTAGATATTTTCGAACAAGTTTCAGATTTTTCGGAACTCGTTTAGACCACGTTTGGTGTCTCAAAATAGTGGACCAATGCGATCTTGGCGCGCCGCATGGCGTATCACGTTGGTTAATATTGTTGTAGGTTGCCAGAGTCAAATTTTCTGAGGCTTAGCGCAATCAGGGCGCGATGCGTCGGGTATCGCGACGATGCCATCGACGCGCCGCATCAACAATCACGTCGATGCCCAGTTTTTAGTCATTAAATAACCGTATCTTTAAGGGTAAATAGGTCATTTTTCCTGAACCAGGTCAGCCTCAAACATGAAATTGATCCCTAAATGACCTAAATATTTCACTATTCACACAAGTTTCCCCAAAATTCATCATTCTCTCGCAAAAGCAAAAAAACCCTAGTTTTAAAAATCAAGAACAAGGCTCAAGAATTCCTTCAATAACCCTTAAGGATTTACGTTCTAAGGTATGTAAAGTGTTAATCCAAGGATTCCTTTCATCCTTGAAGTCCAAGAATCAAATTTTAAATTATAAATTTTGATATTCATGTTGTGGATTGATTATGATCACATTGATGTGTTGTATGATTCCCAAGTTGGAATCTTTTGTGTGTTTTCATGATATTGTGTTAGCATGTGGATTGAATTTCATGAAATTGGGTTGATTAATGTATCCATGATGTAGAAGTGTTAATGGTCATGCCTAATCCTAAGTATATGCATTCCATGTGTATGATAAAATGCCTAAGTGAGTAGAATTGTATTTTATGAACCCTTATTGATCTACATGATGAACTTAGGCTATAACTACACGTTCAAAATGACTCCCATGGTAATGTTATGTTTTGTGATAAAATGATGAAGTGTTCATGAGACTATATTTTGAACTTATGATATGTTGGGATGTATTCCTATTCATGTACAAGACTATGAGTAACAAGTGCATCATGAAATCACTCAATGGTTGTATTATGAATTGTTAACAATTGTTATGGGCTCAAGAAGTGTCATGTCCTATTTATTTTCATGCTATCGAGTCCTGGGGGTATTCAATACCCTAAAATTTAGCTGTCTGACTAGACCCAGTATCAGTTTAAAGATAATCTCTTTCATCCCATGATCAGTAGTATTCTTAGTCAGTTTTATAACTCAGTAGAATTCAATCAGTTACATGACTCAAGAAAACTTAGTGATATCATGAACTCAGTCAGTTAATAAACTTCAGTAATATTAAGTCAGTCCAAGGAACTCAGTGAACTCAGTCCAGTTTATCTCAGTATAATCAGTTCAGTGTCTATTCAGTTGGGAGTAGGATTCAGCACCGAGCGAACCCAAGATGAGGGCACACACTGATAGTAGAGAGTGTGACCCTTAGAAATAATTCTTACATTCCAGAACTATGTAGCCAGCATAGGTTTAGACATCAACACTGATATTTGAGGTTTGATGAGGTGGACTAACACTGCTAGATGAGGGTCCCACCATTCTCCTTTGGGGACACTGTCAGATGAGGGTCACTCATAGCTTGTCCTTACCAGTGGCGCGGTATTGACACCCTTCCAATTGGGGTTATAGATTGGACCCCAACTTAGTTATAATATCTTATTAGGGTCATGTCAGTTAGATGACTACTTCTCACAGTCACAGTCTCAGTAGTAAAACCTAGATAGTTCTACAAATTTTAGGACTGTCAGAAATAGTTACTCAGTTCAGTATGGAACTCAGCTAGTTCCATCAGAAATAGGACTGTCAGATACAATCACCCAGTATTAGTTATATCAAGTATCAGTAATCCATGTTATCAGTAAAACTCAATATTCAGAATTCTCATAATTTTAGTTACAGTCAATATAGTCATGCATGTGTTCTCATTCAGTTATTCTCATGAATTCAGTCAGATATAGTTCATGCATATGAACCCTTGCATTCAGTCTTACCTCACTTTGCGTACCGGTATATTCACACGTACTGACGCATACTTTTATTTTGTGCTATGGTGTTTTATACCATAGGTTTAGACGTACGAGCTCCAGAGCATCCTTACCAGTTTAGATTCAGCCAGCAATAGTAGATTGCAGTGAGTTCTCATCATTCGAGGATACCATAATTATTTCATTATTTTAGTTTAGTTTTCAATAGATGGAGTTAGTTAGGGATATGTCCCATAAACTCCTTATTTTGACAGTTTAGAGGCTTTCAGACTAGATGTTCACACTATAGCATATTCAGACAGTTATTTTAGTTTTGGTATTTTTATACCGCATTATCAGTTATGCTTTAGTTTTGAAACTTATGGCAACTTTTCCGCCAGATTTCCACATTTATTTCATTTATATTATTATTACAATATTACTATTATTCAGTAGTCATTTACAGATATCAGTCATGGATTAGTTAGTGTTCCCTCGGGATTGTTAGCACCATGTAGCATCCAGGGTATCACACTCGGCGTGTTACAAACTTAGTATCAGATCTTAAGGTTTAATATAGTCCTAGGAAGTCTGAAAGCCATATCTAGTAGAGTCTTGTGCTTGGGTGTATAGCACACCATATTTATGTACATGATGCTATGAGATATTTTAGGAACAATTTTCCTTCTTTCTATACTCATGTCATGCAATTGAGCATGAGCTCAAATTTAACTCTCAGTCTAATACATTCCTTTCTTTCATTTACAGAATTGGCCTCCAAAAAGGAGTAATGAGAAGAGAAATAGAAATCAGTCATCCCCTCAACCCGTTCATCCAGATCCCCTAGACGAACACATTTCTCATACAGAGTTTAGAGCTGCATTCACTACTCTTGCTAATTCAGTTTCCACCCATAATGAATGTCCAGCTACCATTCCGTCAAACCCAGTGGCCAACACTGCTTCATCTAGGATTCGGGACTTCACCCGAATGAATCCTTCATCCTTTTTCGGGTCTAAGTTAGATGAGGACCCTTAGGAATTTCTTGATTAGGTTCAGAAGGTTATAGATATCATGGGGGTTACTACTAGTGAGAGTGCTGAGCTAGCTGCATATCAGTTGCAGAATGTGGCTCACACATGGTTCAAATAGTGGAAAGAAGAGAGGGCTGAAGATGCAGGGTCCATTGAGTGGGAAGAGTTTGCCACTGCCTTCTTAGATAGATTCTTTCCTCTTGAGCTGAGAAAAGTTAAGGTGTTAGAGTTTATCAACCTTAGGTAGGGTAACATGACAGTGAGAGAGTATTCTCTTAAGTTTACTAAATTATCCAGGTATGTTGCTCATGTGGTGACAGATAGCAGGGCTAAGATGAGTAAGTTTGTTTATGGGATGAATGATAGTGTGGTCAAGGAGTGCAGAACTGCTATGTTGATTAGTGTGATGGACCTATCCAGGCTTATGATCCATGCTCAATAGATAGAGGAGAATAAGGTTAAGGAGAGGGAAAAATAGAATAAGAGGGCTAGAACAGGTAGCTTCAATTCTAGTTAGCCTAAGCCGGAGGGTGGAAATCTTTCTCAGTTTTGCCCAAAGTCATCCATTCCAGCTCCTTCTCAGCCATTGCTCCAGTTCCTAAGTTTAGGAATGGTAACAAAGATAGGGCTCTAGGATCTAAGTCTCAGGGCAGTGTTAGTAGTGCCCACACTCATCTTCTTTGTCAGACTTATGGCAAGAACCATCAGGGCATTTGCAAAGATGGAAGCGATGTTTGTTTCGAATGTGGCAAGCCAGGCCACAGAGTCAGAGATTGTCCCAGTCAGGTTTTTAGGGTTAGCATAACCGTTCCTCAGATCAGTCCGGTCGTCTGAACCAGCAGGGTGTCACTGCTAGTGCCACCAGTGAGTAACACCTAAATAGACTATATGCTCTTCAGCCCCGACAAGATTAGGAAAATTCTCCTGATGTGGTCACTAGTACGTTACAAATCTCTCATATGCATGTTTACGCTTTGCTAGATCCAGGAACTTCCTTGTCTTTTATTACTCCTTATATAACAGTTGATTTTAGAACCAGTCCCGAAATTCTAGCAGAGCCCTTCTTAGTCTCTACCCTAGTGGTTTAAACTATCATAGCCCGGTAGGTACACAGGAACTGTCCGATTATGATATATCAGAAAGCCACTTCGACAGACTTAGTCAAATTAGAGATGACTGATTTTGATGTCATTCTCGGTATGGATTAGCTTCATTCCTGCTATGCCACAGTCGACTGCAGAAATAGAATTGTCCAGTTTTAGTTTCTGAATGAACCTGTCTTAGAGTGGTGGGGTAGTACATCAACCTTCAGGGGTCAGCTTGTTTCCTACCTATGAGAAAGGAAAATAATATCTAAGGGATGTGTATATCATCTTGTTCAAGTTAAGGAATCTTATTTCAAAACTCCCAGTCTTGAATCAGTCCCAGTAGGGAATGAATATTCAAATATCTTTCCTGAAGATTTTCCAGGAATTTCTTCCAAATGGTAAATAGACTTCGACATCGACCTTCTTCTAGATACTCAACCTATATCTATTCCACCATATAGAATGTCACCAACAGAACTCAGAGAATTAAAAGAGAAGTTGAAGAATCTCCTAGACAAGGGGTTCATCACACCCAGTGTGTCCCCGTGGGGTGCCCTATTTCTATTCATGCGAAAGAAAGATGGTTCTCTCAGAATGTGTATAGACTACCGTTAGCTCAATAAGGTCACAGTTAAGAACAAGTATCCACTTCTCAGAATCGATGACTTATTTGATCAATCCAGGGTGCCAGTTATTTTTCTAAGATAGACCTCAAATCAGGCTATCATCAGCTCAGAGTCAGAGAATGTGACATTCCAAAAATAGCCTTACGAACTCGGTATGGCCACTTTCAATTCTTAGTCATATCCTTTGGTCTTACCAATTCCCCAGCCTCTTTCATGGACTTGATGAGCCGTGTGTTTAAGCAGTACTTAGACATGTTCATCATAGTCTTCATAGATGATATTCTTATCTATTTCCGTAGTGAGCGTGATCATGCAGACCATCTCAGAATAGTATTGTACACTCTCAGGAATCATCAATTGTTCGCCAAATTTAGTAAGTGCAAATTTTTGCTAAGGTCAGTAGCTTTCCTTGGTTATATCATTTCCAGAGATGGTATTAGAGTTGATCCTCAAAAGACCGAAGCAGTAAGAAAATGGTCTCGCCCTGTCTCTCCATTAGATATCAGGAGTTTCTTGGGTTTGGCTGGCTATTATAGATGATTTGTTCAGGTATTTTATTCTATTGCATCCCCTATGTACATATTGACTCTAAAGAAAGTCAAGTTTCAGTGGTCAAATTATTGCGAGAAGGATTTTCAAGAGTTGAAGACTCGACTCACCTCAGCTCTAGTTTTGGCTCTTCCTGACGGTTCAGATGGGTTCGAAGTGTACTATGATGCATCCAAAATAGGTTTGGGTTGTCTCCTTATGTAGAATGGTAAGGTCATAGCCTACGCCTCCATGCAGCTTAAACCCCATGAGAAGAATTATCCGACTCATGATCTTGAGTTGGCAGTCGTAGTTTTTGCCTTAAAGATTTGGAGGCATTACTTGTATGGGGTGCATGTAGATGTGTTCATAGATCACAAAAGCCTTCAGTATGTATTCTCTCATAAAGATCTTAACCTTTGTTAGAGAAGGTGGTTAGAGCTCTTGAAAGATTACGACATGAGTGTCCTTTATTATCCAGGCAAGGCCAATGTAGTAGCTGATGCTCTCAATAGATTGTCTATGGGTAGTGTTGCTCATGTTGAGTATAGTAAGAAGAAATTAGCTCAGGAACTTCATCATCTTACCAGACTAGGTGTCCACTAGTCGACTCAACAGAAGGTAGTATATGGGTTCAGAACAGTTCTGAATCATCCCTAGTTTCCGAAATTAAGGAAAACCAAGATTGAGATCCCAGTCTATTCAAGTTGAAAGAATCAGTCAGAGATCAGAAAGTAGAGGTTTTCTCCAAAGAGGGAGATGGTGTTTTGCATTGTCAGGGTCGTCTCTGTATGCCAGGTGTAGACGACTTAAGGCAGCAAATTCTTGCAGAAGCATATGGTGCTCGTTACTCAATTTATCCAGGGGCCACTAAGATGTACCGTGGTTTGTGGGAGATCTATTGGTGGAGTGGGATAAAAAGAGATATCCCAGAATTTGTGTCTAAGTGTTCTAGATATCAGCAGGTTAATATTAAGCATCAAAAGCCTAGTGGGTCCATGCAGGAGTTCAGTATTCCTACTTGGAAGTGGAAAGAAGTAAACATGGATTTTGTGATGAGTTTGCCTAGTACTCGTCATCAGTACAATTCAGTTTGGGTCATTGTAGATAGAATGACCAAGTCAGTTCATTTCCTTCCGGTTCATACCTCTTATTCAACTGAGGATTACACTAAACTCTATATCAGGGAGTTGTTCAGATTACACGGTGTTTCGTTGTTTTTTGTATAGAGGTACCCTGTTTACCTCTTATTTCTGGAAAGTATTCCAAAAGGGTCTTGGTACCCGAGTTCATCTCAATACAACCTTTCATCCTCAGATAGATGGTCAACCAGAAAGGACCATTCAGACCTTGGAAGATATTCTAAGGGCATGTGCAATTGACTTTAAGGGTAGTTGGGATGACCACTTGTCTTTGATTGAGTTTGCATACAACAACAACTATCATTCTAGTATCCAAATGGCTCTATTCGAAGCTCTCTATGGTAGAAGATGCAGATATCCAATCATTTGGTTTGAAGTGGGTGAGGCTGTAGTAGTAGGGCCTGACTTAGTCTTTGATACCTTAGATAAAGTTTAGTTAATCAGAGAGAGGCTCATGACAGCTCAGAGCTGATAGAAATCGTATGCAGATATGCACAGAAAGGATCTCGAGTTCAATATTGGTGATTGTGTGTACTTGAAAATCTCTCCCATGAAGGGAGTGAAGAGGTTCGGCAAGAAAGGAAAGCTCAGTTCCCGATATGTCGGTCCCTTCAAAATTCTCAATTATTTAGGCAAGGTAGCTTATGAGCTCAAATCACCTTCTGATCTAGCTTCAGTTCATCCAGTCTTTCATGTCTTCTTTCTTAAGAAGTGCATAGGTGAACCAGCAACCATAGTCCCTGTTTAGGGCATAGATATTTAGAACAGTCTCTCATATGAGTAACTTCTAGTCAAAATTCTTGACTATCAAACTTGTAGACTGAGGAACAAAGAAGTCCCTCTAGTCAAAGTTCTTTGGCGGAATCAGTTTGTTGAGGGAGCTACTTGGGAAGAAGAAGCAGACATGCAGACCAAGTATCCTCACCTCTTCTCCGCAAACTCAAACTCAACCCAAGGTAATATCTTTCCTTAAGCTTATTTAGTTTTATGTTCAAACTTCAGTTACAAACTTGGTATTCAGCTCCATGCTCAGTTTTCATTACAAACTTGGTATTTTACCATCACATGTTCAGCCGTAATTTCATGAGTTAGTCTAGTCATGTATTCATACATCAGATATGCGTGATCAGTTTATCAGAACTCTTAGTCATGCATTCATGTATCAGCTCAGTCATGAAATCATGCATCAGATATGCATTCTCAGTATAAATCCCAGTAATGTCAGTCATGTAGTCATGTTTCAGATGTTCATGTTCAGTATGTACTTCATCTTATCATTTCTCCTATCCCATTCAGTCTCATTCGAGGACGAATGTTCCCAAGGGGGAGATATTGTAAGACCCCGCAAAATTCCTATGCTTTATATAGTCCTTTAAGCTTGTCAAGGGATTCCAGACTTGGAAAATCCTAGCTAAGTTTCCAGACAGTTTATTTTTGTCCTTTAAAGATTGGAAATACCATTTTTCGACCTTAATGTCCTTTAATAGGTTATATTTTTATTGATTCCTGATCAAGAAGGTCATTAGGTGTTCCCAGACAAGTTTTGGATTTTTTAGAACTCGTTTAGACCACGTTTGGTGTCTCAAAATAGTGGACCAATGCGATCTTGGCGCTCCACATCACCTATCGTGTGCGCCGCATCGCCAATCGCGTCGATGGACAATTTTCACTCATTAAATGACCGCATCTTTAAGGGTAAATAGTCATTTTCCCATGAACCAGGTCAGCCTCAAACACTAAATTTATCCCTAAATGACCTAAATATTTCATTATTCACACAAGTTTCTCCAAATTTCATCATTCTCTCGCAAAAGCAAGAAACCCTAGTTTCAAAATTCATGAACAAGACTCAAGAATTCCTTCAAGAACCCTTAAGGATTTACGTTCTAAGGTATGTAAAGTGTTCATCCAAGGATCCCTTTCATCCTTTAAGTCCAAGAATCCAATTTTAAATTATAAATTTTGATATTCATGTTGTGGATTGATTATGATCACATTGATGTGTTGTATGATTCCCAAGTTGGAATCTTTAGTGTGTTTTCATGATATTGTGTTAGCATGTGGATTGAATTTCATGAAATTGGGTTGATTAATGTAGCCATGATGTAGAAGTGTTAATGTTCATCCCTAAGCCTAAGTATATGCATTCCATGTGTATGATAAAATGCCTAAGTGAGTAGAATTGTGTTTTATGAACCCTTATTGATCTACATGATGAACTTAGGCTATAACTGCTGTTCAAAATGACTCCCATGGTAATGTTATGTTTTGTGATGAAATGATGAAGTATTCATGAGACTAGATTTTGAACTTATGATATGTTGGGATGTATTCTTATTCATGTACAAGACTATGAGTAACAAGTGCATCATAAATCCCTCAATGGTTGTATTATGAATTGTTAACAATTGTTATGGGATCAAGAAGTGTCATGTCCTATTTATTTTCATGCAATCGAGTCCTAGGGGTATTCAATACCCTAAAATTTAGATGTGTGCCTAGAGCCAGTGTTACTTTCAAGATAATCTCAGTCATGCCATGATCAGTAGTATTCTCAGTCAGTTTTAGAACTCAGTAGAATTCAGTCAGTTACATGACTCAGGAAAACTCAGTAATCTTATGAACTCAGTCAGTTAAAACTTCAGTAATATTCCGTCGGTCCACGAAACACAGAGAACTCTGTCTAGTTCATCTTAGTATAATTAGTTCAATGTCTATTCAGTTGGGAGTAGGATTCAGCACCGAGCGAACCCAAGGATAAGGGCACACACTGATAGTAGAGGGTATGCCAGAACTATGTAGCCAGCATAGGTTGAGACATCAACACTGACAGTTGAGGGTTGATGAGGTGGACTAACATTGCCTGATGAGGGTCCCACTGTTCTCCTTTAGGGACACTGTCAGATGAGGGTCACTCACGACTTGTCCTTACCAGTGGTGCAGTATTGACACCCTTTCAATTGGGATTATAGACTGGACCCCAGCTCAGTTAGAATATCTTATTAGGGGCATGTCGGTTAGATAACTACCTCCCACAGTCACAGTCTCAGTCTCAGTAATAGAACTTAGATAGTTCTTCACAGATTTTAGGACTACCAGATACAATTACTCAGTTCAGTACAGAACTTATCTAGTTCTATCAGAAATAGGACTGTTAGATACAGTCACCCAGTAGTAGTTATATCAGTTATCAGTAATCCATGTTATCAGTAAAACTCAGTATTCAGAATTCTCATGATTTCAGTTACAGTCTATATAGTTATGCGTGTGTTCTCATTCAGTTATTCTCATGATATTCAGTCAGCTGTAGTTCATGCATATGAACCCTTGCAATCAGTCTTACCTCACTTTGCGTACCAATATATTCACACGTACTGACGCATACTTTTTTTTGTGCTATGGTGTTTTATACCATAGGTTCAGACGTACGAGCTCCACAACATCCTTAGCAGTTCAGATTTAGCCAGCAACAGTAGATTGCAGTGAGTCATCATCATTCGAGGATACCACGAGTATTTCATTATTTCAGTTTAGTTTTTAGTAGATGGATTTAGTTGGGGATATGTCCCATCAACTCCTTATTCAGACAGTTTAGAGGCTTTCAGACTAGATGTTTAGTCTATAGCATGTTTAGACAGTTATTTTAATTTTGGTATTGTTATACCGCATTATCAGTTATATTTCAGTTTTGAACCTTATGGCAAGTTTTCTGCCAAATTTGTGTATTTATTTCAGTTATATTGTTATTACAATATTACTATTATTCAGTGCTCAGTTATCGATATCAGTCATGGGTTAGCTAGTGGTCCATCAGGATTGTTAGCACCGTGTAGCATCTAGGGTACCAGACTCGGGGCGTTACAGATTCTGAGCTAAATAGAACTCTAATAAGAAATATCGACTCTAAACAAAATGAAGCAACAAGGCTTGTCTACTTGTTTCTACTCAAGTGAATCAAGAAAATCTGAATGCACCCGGACATGTATTAAATGATGATTCATGTTATGATAAGTTAGGGTATGTAGTTTATGGACAACGAGTTGGGAATATTACTCCAGCTAATAAGAATTAGTGGAAAAGAAATAAAGGGTGTCGATTTCAATGTCAACTCACGAACAGACCCCATAGCTGAATCACTGTGCAAGAGAAGAAGAAGTATGGCCAATTCCTGCATCGCGTGGAGATACAGGGTTCGAAAATGGTTAGCGTGGTGAATTCTATCATAATACTCAGGGATAAGGATAACATAATACCATTATCAAAAGTTTAACATCATTCAAAATCTAATTCTCATAACCAAATGCACACATATATATATTATATCACATGCCGGGATAGGGAACAAGGCTTAACATGAACGCTTGTAAATTTTAACTTGGGCTATATAGATTAATTGTCATAATAATAGTACCCATAGGTTATATAGACCCTAGTTCTCACCCCCTTGTTGGCCCCAGTGCCTGTAGCCGCACGAACCAGAGAAAGATCATACATATAAGCACGGGGGACTCGAACCCTCCAATCATATACTAAGGTGACTTAAGCACCCGATCATGAAATTTGATATGGGGGGCTCGAACACTCCAATTAAAATGATAGCAATAAGATGGACTCGAACCACCTGGTATTAGCAAGGGGACTCAAACCCTCCAACCATAACGACCCCCGCACCGACTAGCGTAATTTCCATTGTCGGTCCCCCCGCGACCTCCACCTCCTATAATTAGCTATACAACCCTCTTTTAACCCCAATTAAAATATTTAACACATTCTCATTTTCATTAAACCAATTATACACCAAGGAATCCCGTTGGTATCGTCATACCAACCTCGCTTGCAAGATAATATCATCATGCCATGTTATCTACTCAACCAACTGGGACTCAAACCCATAGGTAAAAACATATTCAAATAAACAATCATTTAAGACTTGAACCCATTTAAGCAACTAAACCCACAAGGTTCTAATTCCACCATTAATACAGGTCACCAAGGCCTTTCAAGAAAAACATAAATACTTCATTATCCATTTGATGCCAATGCAATATTTCAAGTGGGTAAACCATACTATGTGGAAAAAACCATTTTTCATTGACAATTTCACAAATATGTTGAGGGCATACAATTTCCAAAACCACAATCAAGGCAAAATTATCAAATTGGGGCTTAACCATGACTCCTCAGTTTAATTACCATTCAAATGCACCCATAAGTTCAACAACATATTTAAAGCATGATTAATCATATGTAAACCATAGGAAAACGTTGTTCAACAACAAACATTCAAAACCCCAATCTTTGTTTCAAAACCCACATAAACCACTCATGAACAATACTTTAAAATACATGATTTTGTAAAATTAACTATGAAGGAAGAGTAACATGCCTTGAATACCATGAAATATAGAGGAGGTATCACCCTTAGAACCCTAGATGATCACTTCCTTTGAAAACCTGGCCTTGACTTGAAGGGAGAGTTTGAGAGAGAATTTGAGAGTGTTTAATTAGGAATAATTTCATAAGGAAGTCCCAAAGATGGTTTTAAGTCATGGGATCAAAAGGGATAAAGTGTGAAATATCCAAAGTGCCTTCAGCTTAAAAACAAAAAAGTGACGCCCTTGGCTATGAGTCACCCATCGACTCGTAACCACACCTTACGACTCGTAACCAAAATAGTCTCCAGGACCCCTACCTACTGTTGTCCTTACAACTCAATCAACTGACTCATCACGTGACCCTACGACTTTTAGGGTCCAAGTCATAGTCAGAGCAGAACCCAATTGGGTGAACACTGGACACATTATAAAATACCCTCATTACGACTCTTTAGGATCCATATGATTCTTTAAGTCTAGTATTTATCAATGCAGTGACTTAGTTAAATCCTTCTGGGCTCATTATGATTGGGTCCTATGACTCATAAAGACACATTATAACTCATCAGGTGAGTCATTGCAGCACAGAAAGCTTAGAACTCAGAAATTTTTCAAGGGACAAAATGCTGGGTGTTTAAATTCTCCCCCACTTAGATAATTCATCATCAAATGATGGGTCAAGAAAATTACAAGCACGATTTTATCACAACTAACAACCATACATCCCTTTAACCAAGTCAGAAAATAAGATGTTAAGAATAAAGCATACCTCAAGCAAGATTAGCAAGGATGGGGAACAAAGATAGATACTTGGATTTTATGTCCTCTTTAGCTTCCCACATATCTCCTTCCTCACAAATAATACATCTAATAACCCTTAAATATGACCACACTCTCCACTAAGCTTTCAACTTTGTATACAACACTCCACCAATTCAACCTCCTAACTCCCAAGAAAAACATATAACTACAAGACCTGAGCATTGTTGTATCTCCCTCCCATGTTAAAGCCTAAATCGGAGTTAAGGTGCTAGTAAAATCCATGGGACTGTATACTTTACACTAATCATATAGTACTACTCAATCTTATCATAACAATCAAGTAACCTCGGATCTAAATCAAAGAGTACTAACCATATAACATAATGGTTTGTATATCTATCAATCACATATTCAAGCCTGCCTTTCTACCCCCTCTTTATAGATCTACCACCCAAAACTAGAAAATTCAATCATTATCGCAGTGGATTTCACCACATCTCTTCTTCTTAACTATTTTACATAACAAAGGTTCATCTTACTCTTCTATATTTATCTTTAATTTTAGCCTGAGTAGTCACCCTAAAGTTTTTACAATGAAGAACATTTACTCCCTAATCTAAAACATTACTATGCTTCTATAACCACTTCCATCCTAACATAAGAAGGGTCACTGAGGAATTAGAGTACAAGCATAAAAAATAAAGAGGGGTTACTTCTCAATCACAACTCCCATTTGTCATACTACTCAAGGTGAGACCCGTGAAATGGGATGCGGTACAATAGGTATGAAGTATTTCATAGCAACCACCTAGGTTATAAATAGAGGGTTGTTCCGACATAAACATACCATAGCACGAGTCCTTAAGACTAGGCACCAGGAGAAACACGACTGTATATATCATGGGTAATATAACATAAAGCCGAGATTCACATTCAAGGAACAAGGTGAGGATTTTCTGAGAATGATTATTGCCTTTAGTTCAAGGGCTAGGGTATGGACATTCGCTCCATGTAGAATGCAGGCCTTAGGTATAAGCACTATTAGAATGTGTATAGCACTAGTAGAGTTACCTCTTAACAGAAATAGGAGAGAATCACTATAAAAGGAGTAAATTCACCCCGACTCTCCCCTAAATCCCACTGCTAGGAGAAAATTTAAGATTATCCCTCGATCTCCATCCTATTATACCTATAAGCACAACACTCCGCTCTAAGGGGTATCACTATAGACATATACTAGGGACACTTGGCTCTTTTAAACTTAAAACCTCATCTATCCAGATGCTAACTAGGGTTCAGTGTACTCTTACAGACTCCATGCTCTAATCCATCCATTGACTTGGCCCCCAATCCATCAGTTCTTCTGAACCTCCGGCCTATATATCACAACTTTCCCACTCTAAGTTATCTACATCATCTCCTTCGCACACCCCATTTAGCCTACCAATTTACTCTCACAAATTTTGCATCGCTATCCTCGAGATAACATACTCTTTCAACAAAAATCAACATCTAAGGTTCAAACTTAGTGTCTATTAACCAGCATGTACTACTAATAGAGTACCCCACATAAAATATATATATGGTCTACCCCACAATGAGGTCACCCTAAATTCCTTATTCACCTACCGATAACCTATATATATTTAGAGGAAACCACCCTCCTTACACAAAAAAGAATAGAAACACCCCACGGAGAAATGCTAGGGCAGACAACCCTTATCAAGAAGATCTTTCAACTACTCCTTAAATTCTTTCAACTCAGTCGGAGCCATTCTGTAAGAAGGGATAGAGATAGTACGGGTGTTCAGAAGGAGATCAATCCCCAAAAACACAATTTTCCCATTGAAAAGAACACCAAGAAGATCATTAGGGAACACCTTAGAAGAAAATTCACAGACCACAAGGACAAACTATAAAGAAGGACCTTCAGATCTAAAATCCTTAGCATACACTAGATAGTAGAGGCATTTAAAAATCAATATTCGGGTTCTAAGATATGAAATGAACCTTTCCTTAGGCACTAGGGAACTACATTCCCATTCAATCATCGGCTTATTTAGGAAATAAAAACTGACCTTACGGGTCTGACAATCCAGAGATGCATAGCACGAATGCAACCAATCCATCCCCCAAATCACATCAAAGTCTAGCATGACAAACTCTATTAGATCCACCAAGCTCTCCATACCATGGACTGTTATCACACAACCTCTATAGAACCCTCTAGCAAAAATGGAGTCACCCACCAGGGTGGACTCAAAAAGAGAATCTGCAATACACTCAGGATCAAAATCAAAGTGAACAACCACATAAGGGGTCACATAAGAGAGAGTAGACTCTAGATCAAGAAATTAATACACATCATGGGGAAAGAGTTAAGACATACCAAGAACGACATCTGGTGATTCCTCAGACTATGGGAAGGTAGCAAGAGTATTAAGATAATTTTGGCCAGTCTCGGTATCAGAAGTAGCACCCCTTCGTGAGAAAACCAAAGAGCTAGTGACCAAAATCTTATTGGCTCCAGTAGCAGCACTGACAAAGGATAATACCGCTATAGATGACCAGGTTGATCACACTTGAAGTATTGATTCTTACTCTCAAAACATAATCCATGATTCCACTGACCACATAACTGACAAGGAGGATAGGGAGGGACTAATCGGGCTCTACTAGACTAATATTGGTCACCTTGTACCCTAGGACCTATATCCTTTCAAAAATGATGCCCACTGGACATATTTAGGTAAGGGGCTCTAGACGATGGGTATGAACCAGAATTCCCCTTACTTCCTTCTTTAGTCCACTATCTCCCATGTTTACCACTATTGTGATAACCCCTATCCTGCTCTGAATATCTGAATTTCTTGTTCTACCTCTCCTTCATCATAGACTATTTCCTTCTCCCACCAACAAGACCATACTAGCATGATAGATATGTTACTATTTGGGTCAACAAATGAATAGAATGATAGAATGCCGCATTGAACACTTCTCCCTAAGGTGTTCGAGGAGGACTAGGGGAAACTGGTGGAACATCACTAGGGAAATTAGAAGAAGAGACCCTAAATAGGTGTGGTAGGAAGGGTTCCATCTAAATTATCCTTAAATTAGACAGAAGAGTTTCCACAAGCATCAGATCTTCTAAGAGGCATGATATAAAAAGTGAACTTATGTGAATTAGAGAAGAATTTATGACATTAGACTCTATAGCTCAAAGAGTAGATCACAAGAAAGGGAAACATTCCTAAATCCTCATAGTCTCTTCCTTATAAGTTTGGTACCCTATACACCTATTAAAAAGACTAATTTACACAGATTTGTTGGACACCCAATGACACCAAACCTAGGCTTTGATACTACTTTGTCATGACTTAAACCAGGGATAGCCATGACAGGTATCTCAAGTATGTCGAGGACCATAGATCACCCCTTGCACCTAACTAACCACCATAATATCACCCTTGTCGGATGAATTTTGAACATATAACAAGATAAATTCAAAGAATAAAAGATACTTCTATAATCAATAACCCACAACCGATATCCAATACCCAAATCCACATTAATACAACAAATCCTTAAAATAAAGTACCAAAACTAAATACCAATAAGGTGTCAGGACATGCCCCCAACTATATCCAAAACACGTCTAAACAAATCTGAGACCTAGGAAACCAAAACATAAAATATAGACTTATGATGTATGGAAGCTAACCACTTTAATGTCATCTAACGATCTGACCTCGAATCTAAATCACTGCACAAGAGAAGTAGAAGTATGGCCAATTCTTGCATCATGTGGGGATACAACGTTCGAAGATGGTTAGTAGGGTGAATTCTAGCATGATAATCAGGGATAAAGATAGCATAAAACCTTGATCAACAGTTTAACATCATTCAAAATCCAATGCATATAACCAAATGCACATACATATATATTATGTCATATGCCGGGATAGGGAACAAGGCTTAACATGAATGTTTAAAATTCTTAACCTGGGTTGTGTGGCTTAACCGTCATAATAATAGTACCCGCAGGCTATATAGGCCCTATTCTATCTCCATGGGATGGCCTCGGTACGTGTAGCCTCACGAATAGGAGAAAGATCATACATACATGCACGGGGAACTCAAACCCTCCAATCATATACTTAGGTAACTTAAGTACCCAATCATGAAATGTGATATGAGGGACTCAAACCCTCTAATCATAATGATAGCAATAAGGTGGACTGGAACCACCTAGTCTAGAAAGGGGACTCAAACCCTCAAGCCATAACGACCTCCACACTGACTAGTGTGGTATCTAGTGTTGTTCCCCCTATACCTCCACCTTTCACGATTAGCTACAAAACCCTCTTTTAATCCCAATTATAATATTTAACATCTATTTTTATTTTTATTAAACTATTTATACACCAAGGGATCCTGTTAGCATCGTCATATCAACCTCGTTTGCAAGCTAATTTCATTATGCCATTTTATCTACTCAACCAACTAGGACCCCGACCCATAGATCCAAAGATATTAAAATAATTAATTATTTGGGACTCAAACCCATTTAATCAAATGAACCCATAAGGTTCCAATTCCACCATTAATAAATGGATACCAAGGCCTTTCAAGGAAAACATGAATACTTCATTATCCTTTTTATGCCAATGCATTATTACAAGAGGGAAATAATACTATGTGGCAAAAATCATTTTTCATTGACAATTTCACAAACATGTTGAGGGCATACAATTTCCAAAACCATAATCAAGGAAAATTATCAAATTAGGGTTTAACCATAAGACCTTAGTTTAATCACCATTCCCATGCACCCATAAGTTCAAAACCATATTTAAAGCATGATTAATCATAGGAAAACATTGTTCAACAACAAGCATTCAAAACCTTCGATATTTATTTGAAACCCACATAAAAATCTCATGAAAAATACTTTAAAACAAATGATTTTACAAAATTAACAATCAAGGAAGAGTAACATTCCTTGAATACCATGAAATTTGAAGGAGGTAGCACCGTTAGAACTCTAGATGATCACTTTATTTGAAACCCTAACCTTGACTTAAAGGGAGAGTTTGAGAGTGTTTAATAGGGAATAATGTGATAATAAAGTCCCAAAGATGGTTTTAAGTCGTGGGGTCAAAAGGGTTAAAGTGGGGAATGTCCAAAGTGCCCTCATCTTAAAAACTAAAAAAGTATCGCACTTGGCTACAAGTCACCCATCGACTTATAACAACACCTTACGACTCATCACCACGAGTCATAACCAAAATAGTCTCTAGGACCCCCACCTACTGGTGTCCTTACGACTCAGTCAACCGACTTATCATGTGACCCCACGACTCATAGGGTCCAAGTTGTAGTTAGAGCAAAACCCAATTAGGTGAACACTGGACACATTATGAAATGCCATCCTTACGACTCATCAGGAGTCTATATATCTCGTTAAGTCAAGCTATTATCAAAGCAGTGACTTAGGTAAATCCTTCTAGACTCTTTATGACTGGGTCCTATGACCCCTAAAGACACATTACATCTCATCAGGTGAGTCACTGCCAGCGCAAAAAGCTCAGAACTAAGAAATTTTTCAAGGGATAAAATCTGGGGTGTTTCACTTGTGTTCTTGAAATTTTTATTTTAGTGTCTAGACAATATTAGAATATATGTGTAATTATCGTATGAACTGACTATAGAAATGCAAGGATAGGGAGAGGAACACGAGGAATAAGCTCATCTCTTATGAAAGTAGGGTCATTCACAGTAAGGATACTAATATACCTAGTTTGCCTTATGCAATATACAGGATAAAAACATTAATGCATTTGGATTAGAAGCTTTCCTTACACACAATGATGAATTTGTGAGACTAATTCGAGTAGAAAATTTAGAGGATGACCATCTGAAGATCGTACACTTAACCCCGTAGCCCGTAATTCAAGAAATAAAGTTCATTGATACAAACTAATGCTAAACACGATTGTATGATATATCGTAACCCTAGAATATCTCCTCTTATTAATTACACCTTTAGTAAAATCATGTACAACACTTCTCTTTCAGTCACATATTGTTAGGAAATAATACTTTCTACAAACCTTTTGATACATCAAAATACTTGATTGAAATATTATTTATTGATTGATTAAGTGAATTAGTCATTTAGAGTCACTATATTTCTTGATCCACCATGTACACTTGCTTGTGCAGTAAGCCATAATTAAAGCCCCTAAATTGATGACTATATGACTATTCATGGATGACTATTCACTCAAGAGGCCAGTTGGGATATTGCATGATATGCTAGTAAAAGTCAATAACTTTAAATTTTTTGATGACTTTTTGATCATTGATTTTAAAGTGGACTTTGAAGTACCTATAATCTTCGGTAGACCACTCCAAGACACTAGAAGAGTGTTGGTTGACATGGAGAGTAACGAGTTGAAATTTACATTGAATAATGAAGAGGTGAATTTCAATATTTGTCAATTCATGAAGCAATAGAGATACATGAGGGTTGTCTTTATTATTGATGTTGTTGATAAGGCTAATATTAAGGTACCCATTAAGGAATGGTTTATTGTGGAGACATTAGATGTTGTCATGATGAGTTTCAATGGTAAAAGTATTAATGATATGGATATAATAAAAGAGTGAATGAAGGCCATGACTGAGATGGATTTGGCCAAGTATGAAGATGAACTAGAAGGGACCCGAGCTGATATGACTGGACTATAGAAAAGACTTATCTTGGTGTTCACGACTCCTAAAGCTAAGAAAGTAGAATAGAAAGAGGAACCTTTTTTTGTCTTAAGGGAAGGTCACTAAAAGCCAAGGGAAAGATTAAGAGGAAAAAAAGATATAGGTCATCTAAAAAGGGGTAAAAAAAAGAAAAAAGAAAGAGGAGAGAACAAGTTTCCCACGAATCGGAAAAAAGCTTTACGGGCTAGATCTATAGGAGCCTTCTTTGGTATCCCACCATGGGGATCTAGTGTTACTGATCTTAGTATGGAGCCTTATACTCAACCAACTATGATATTGAGTGTGATGGTCATTCCTAGAGTCACTACTGATGATGATGTGGTTTATGTTGCTACCACTTCATGTTCCATGACACAAGTGCCTAAGGCACCACAAGTACATCCATCCTCTAGTTCCTTGTCATTTTATATGTAATGCATTAGGGACAATGCATATCTTTTTTCTTGGGGGAGGGAAGTACTGGTATACACACGGGGATTTTTCTTGTCATGTTTCTTTTCCCTTCTATTCTATAAGTAGAATTGGCATGTTTAGGTTATTTTGATTATGTTATTTATGTGTCATATCAATTAATATATTTGTATTATGTATGAAAAAGGAGGATGGGAATGGATTGAAGTTGTTTTTTTAAAATTTTGAAAATGAGGACCCATTAAAATTCTTTGGTGTATGTATGTGATGTCATTTACTAATTAACCATTATGGATCTGTTTCTGTCATTAGTAGTATATGAATGTGGAAATATTTGCTTAATCTTGAGTATGAAATGAATAGTTGGTGGTGATTATGCTATTCTATTTCAGGAGTGTGTGTCTTTAAGTCATCGATAACCCCTTTAAGTTGTCTCGAAATTTCACTTGGATCCCTCAACTAAGATTGATACCTATCAGACACCCAATTTCTTAAATTAATACCTATTAGGCACAAAATGTTGATTTGGCAAGGAAAGTGTGTTACACTTTCCTTAGGTTCGTTTTTGAGTACAAATTGATATTTTACTTTTATTTTTATTAAAAAATTTAAACTTCAATTATTTTATTAATATAATTTTTAATTATAATAACTTCTTAATTTTTTTTTAAAAAAGAATACCACAACCCCACCCCACCTCCACCCCTACCCTCACCTATCGTCTTCACAACTCCCCACTACTCCTCGTCTTTACAACCCGCCCAAACCCCAGTCCTTATAATCTTCACATATCTATTTATCGTTATTTATTTATTTTCTTTCTTCAATTTTAATCCATATTTAACATTCCTTTTCTCCCAACCCACCATCACAGGACCATGGAAAATTTCTTGAACTATAAAATTCAGAGAAAAAAATTAAAGCAATAGAAAAATATAGCTGCCTACTTTTGCTAGAAATATATTGTGAACACATGCCCCTCTCCTCCTTCCTCGGTATCTCCGTTGATTGTGAATATTTTAATCACCTCGAGTAAGAGTAGTAATTGAATAAGCAAAATTTTTTATGTCTCCCTAATTGTTGAAAAGGGGAAAAACAGAGTATATTTGGCATTCACCAGACTTGATCAGAGCAACCATTTTTCTCTTATCTTTCTTATAAATAGATGAAATCTCTTCTTACAAAGATTCCAACCTCGATGTTTTTGTTGTCCAAATCTTGAAATCTCATTAAAGTTTTTTGAACTATTAATATAGTGGCAAAAATATTACTTCTTGAAATCTCAATGGTATCTGACAATGGAGAAGATAATTTGATTTTTAATTTATTGTCTTAATCTGATCGTAATAAAATGAAAAAAAGAAATAAAAATAACCTGAAAATAGAGAACAGGTTGAACGTGGCGGGGGGACAATTTTTTATTTACATTTTTTTATGTTTTATAATTACTTTTTAATAATCAATTTTTTATTTTTATTTTTTATAATTATTTTTAAATAATTATTGGATCCTTTATGCCACGTGTCATCTTTTAATTAGGCCTTTTTGCCATGTCACCGTGGTAGTGCTATACGCACTTCACAATATTTACTCAATATCCAAAAGTGCCTAATAGGAATAATTTTCTACATAGTATAGGTGTTCATTAGGTATCGGTCTTAGTTGAGGGGTCCAAGTGAAATTTCAGGAGAAGTTTAAGTGGCTATCGATGACTTAGGCCTTTATCTTTCATACTTTGTGCATGCATCTAGAACTTAACCAATCCATTCTATTAGGTGATAAGTTTGTTTTTTAGGAAAGGATCACAGGCCTTGTTTAATTTTAGTCCATTTAGTCTAATAGAATATCTAAATGATATAAATAATCCCCTTGATCCCTGTTTGAGCTAACTAAACCTTTTTTGTTCAATAACCATTCACCTTCTATTTTTTACCATTGAGACTCTATTTTTGTCCCTATTCCTTCCTTGGAAATTGCGTATCTCAACTCAAGAAAATTTACTAAGCTTATGGTTTATACTACAGAGGCTAAGACAAGTGGAATTATGTATGAAAAGATTGGGTGTTGATATAAAATAGAAAAAAAGGGCTAGGGGTTGTAAGCTTGGAAAAGAAATTCTCAAGTCTAAAGAACTGTTCACCTATAAATATAAATCAATTGAGAGAAGAAAGAACAAGCGTGGATGTAGAAAACATAGTTGAAAATAAAATTTCATAGATGATAAGAAAGGTTGAGTCACTAATTTCCAAACGTGTCCTACCTGCACCCAAGCTTTCGTTACAAGTCAAGTAAAGTACTATAGTGATCCTAGTCGACCTTCTAAAAATTTGAGATGAAATTATAAGGGCAAGCTTGTCGTATTTCATGTGCATTGTTTGAAATTAATTGTGTGAGTGAGAGATTTGATTTTCTGTCCCTAAGTAAATGCCAATATTGTAGGTGGGGGACTTCTTGGTAGTGAGGTAGTGTGGATAGTACTCTAGTCTTCTATCAATAAGATTGATTATTTCAAGTTTATGTAATGTTGCTCATTGTATTTTAATGCCAATCATGGATCCCTATTATTGATTGGTAAATAATTCGTGTATATGAAGTCACTAATCTGATGAGGTCAACTTTAATTTACAATTGTTATTCTATTCCTTCAAAATCATGATGTTTCATTATATAATATTCTTTAGTTGCTTAAAGACAACCAAATATTCTAAGTTGAGGGTGTTGATATATTGGTATTCCGATAACATATTTGAGGCTTTTAACTTAGAATAATTGTAAGGTTCTTAAGCAACTTTTGTCATTTTTAATTATTTTTTCTTCTTCGTGCAGAAAAGGTTAACATGTCAGAAAATAAGAAAAATGATGTAAAAAGGCAGTTGATGACTTAAGTTGATAAGCCATTAACATATGTCATCAACCATGGACTGAACTGAAGTCAAGAAGAATTTAATTGAAGACCTGAGTTGATGAGCCATCAACTGACATCTTCAACCTTAGGCAGAATATAAGTTATGAAGAATTCAATTAAATACTTGAGTTGATGAGCTATCAACTTATTGACGAGCCATCAACTGATATCTCAACCTTAGGTAGAATAGAAGTCAAAAAGAATTTAGTTGAAGACTTGAGTTGACGAGCTATCAACTTGTTGACGAGCTGTCAACTTGTTGACGAGCTGTCAACTTGTTGATGAGTTGTCGACTGTGAGCGGGCCAAATCCAAAATTTATTTGAATTCAAGTTTTTCTCTAATATAAAAGTAACTTCTAGGGTTTATTCATTATTTTTTGTCATCTCACTTCATACATTACTTTCAGAGAAAAATTTGATGTTTTGAATTTATTCTTGGGTATCTGGAAACCTTATTCATTCTTAGATATAATTAAAGTGTGAATCCATATTTTGTAAGCATAACTTTCTAATCTATGAATTCCTCTTCTATATTCTCTTTTAAATTCATGAGCAACTAAACTCCCACAACTAAGGTTATGGGAGTAATGGTGAATTCGTTGTTTGAATGTTACTTATTGTTGGAATTCAAGTGATAACTAGGATTATATTGATAATCTTGTCCTCTTAATAGATTTCTAATGGTTGAAAAATTTAGAACATGCTTTAGGGTTAATTCACTTGAAATTAGAAATTAAAATAGAAAAAAGGATTATCGATGAGGGTTCAAAGTTTTAACCTCTGTCTAATGGTCAATGCTTTAATAAAATTGACCAACTCAAAATAAAATCAAATTTGAATATGATCTCATTTATATTTTAAAGAATGAAAGTATTAATCATCTAATTTAGGTTGATAAAGATTTGGGTGAATGTTAGAAATTGATAATTTTATATTTTTTGCTATAATGAGAACCCTACGCAATGATCGACGCATAATTTCAATTTTAGCTGTAGTGAAATTTTGAGCCTTCCCACAATGGATACAAGTCATTTATGACTTGGTGTAACTGTCGGTTTGGTTATCAGACAGTTTGTTTGGATTTTATGCTCATTTCCTTATTTTGGAGATTTTGTTGTTTACAATTTAGTCTTGGACCAAAACTCCAAGTAGATGCCTTTAGATGAGAATTTTGATAGTGCCATTAGCACTGGAATTTTGAATTTTGGCTAGAAGGACCCTTGGTTCAGGTCTTGAGGCTCCTGAACTCATTTTAGGTTATTGGGTGGATTATGTGAAAAATAGAACTATAGGTGTGGGGCCCATACTTAGTCAAAACGATCTTAAAGTTTTGATTGTTCCATTAAGTCTAAAACATCGAATTTGGTAAGGTAGCTTTTTTTTCCATGCAAGGGGTTCCGAACAAATCCTAAGCACCAGGTCACAGTCTATTCTAAACTTAATAAAATCTGGGGCATCAGGTTATTGATGCAACCCTTAAGAAATCATATGACCACTTAAGCAGTTATTGCATATACAACATTGTGTTGCTTAACTTTTACTGCATAAGCGACATTGGAGTCTCTTAAGCGATACCCGGCTAGGCTTGCCAGATCCTTCAACAATGCCGGAGTCGCTTAAGTGATTATTGCTGAAGCGATATGGTGACCATTTAAGCGGCACTTGGTAGCTTTAAATGCCTTTTCCCCCCACCGGATTTTCTATTACTTCTTCCACTATTTTTACACCAAATAGAGAGCTCAAAGAGAGGAAAAAAGTGGGAAATCGTTCACATAAGTTGAGGTAAGCTAACCTAACTCTTCTTGTTCATTTCGTATTAATTTTCCCTTCAATTTCCATCCTAATTTGTGGTAAAATTATTAGTAATTGGGTCTTAAATTCCTAACATTTGAGGGTTGATTTGATACCCCATTTGTTCTCAACTTTTGAGAAGACACTTCTTGTCCTTTGAATCCCGTGACGGGTTTAATTTTGGATTCTATTTACAGGCCCTACAGGCACATTATTGATCTAAATTTTTTTTATCTTTATTAAAGTAGTATGGGTCTCGTTTTTCTCCTAAGCAATGTGTAGATTACTATTTTGATAGCGTGATGATATTTTGGAGTGAAGACAAATAATTCATGGATAATTTAAGGATTACGTTTCAGCATCAAGGTAGGATCTTGTATACACTTCTTATTGAGATGGTATTTTATGTTTGTTTCTTGTTAGATAGGAATATTATGATGTGATTATAGGTAGAACACCATGACAACACAATTTATGAGTTTTATGGTTGGAAGGGTGATTGACCCTTTAGGTGATATACTTTTTGTACTTCCATGATCCATTACCTTCTTCATAGATTGAGAAGATTTGTAGTGTTATTATGATATT
The DNA here is from genome assembly GCA_030864215.1 of Capsicum pubescens. Classification (NCBI taxonomy): domain Eukaryota; kingdom Viridiplantae; phylum Streptophyta; class Magnoliopsida; order Solanales; family Solanaceae; genus Capsicum; species Capsicum pubescens. The sequence continues at coordinate 180,434,380 of CM061546.1, read as the reverse complement.
ATGCTAGATATGAAATGAGATTTAGGTATTATAGGCATGATTGGTATGATTAGTCTTATTTGGAATGTTTAGATTCCCTTGAAACCATAATTTATGTGAAATTGACTTAGTTTCTCATGTTTTAAGTAGGGCTAATCATGGACGATCTAACATCTAGAAGTGAATATAGATACCTTTGCCTAGTCTGAGGTAGAGGCTTGTCTAAGAATAGATTTTGGGAATTAAAAGTGGGCCCCTTTGACCCACCTTAGGCCAAGACTTGTATTAGATTTAATAGACTTATATATGCATGTTAGACATAGCTGATATTAATGAACCTTTATTGTAAGGCTACTATGTGACTCGGTGGATTGAATGATTTTCCCCGAATTATGATGTTATTTTTATATTGGTTGTATTATTGGGCCTAAGGTCATAATTATGATATTGGTTGAATTTTGGGAAGTGGTTTATACTTGTAAAGAACATGAATATAGTTTATAGATGTAATGATGCTTATGATTGCTTTGTTTGGATTCTATGGCATGCATAGATTCAATACATTCATGATCACTAAAATGGTAAATTGGAAGATTCCAACTAAACATATCGATTTATTACTCTTTATCCTAACAAGGGATTTATTCCAACTTTTCACTTTTAAAATGGATTTCTTCATAATGGGAATCATACCATCTTAATGAATAAATTAAGAGACTTTGAGACTAAAAATGATGTTTTAGAGATTTGACCAAGATAGATTCTAATCCATGATTTTGCTACTACTATTTACCTTGGTCGAGAGATATTCTAACCCTTCCTACACTTTTATGATGATTTATTCCCAGAGTTTACCTCGGGCAAGGGATTACTGACTTACACTCTTTTAGCCATGATTTTAGCTTATGCATGTAATATGTGTATATATATTGTATTGGATAGAGTGGACTGATGATGACGATGGTTATTGTAAGCTTAGATTGAGACTAGGTCAGTGTATACGGGCACTCTCGAACCCCCTAGGGGCCCCTTTATTTGTGAATTGTCATGCCAGAAATAAGTAGTTTTCGTAGCTCCTGCCATTGCAAGTCGTCAAGATGGAAAGGTGTATACACTTTGTTACATTATAGAACTTGAATTAATTTTAGTATTATGTACATACTTGACATTTATTCTTGCATGTGCATTTTCTATCACTTATATACCCTATATCTATCAACCTTATAGCAGGTTGCATAGGTATAGGCATGAATACTATTTGTCGTATGTTGTATAGTTATCAACCTTATAGGAGGTTACACAGGTATAGGTTCTGATTGTTGTTTATTAAGTGTTGGTTGAACCTTTCAAGCCTATGATAAAGATGGCTTATGAAAGGCCTGATTAGGTATTATCTGTCTGGACTATTCGATTACTTTTTATTGTTATTGCTATTATGGTTATCTCGTGGTATTGGAATGGTATTGATATTTTAGGTAAGTTTTAATCTCTTTTCTTATGGTTGTATTATAATGCATGTTTATCCCATGGTTAGGCAGTATGATTTCAGACCCTAATTATGTTAGTAATAGTTCCTACAATGATTAGGAGCCCTTGAGATGCAAGTGTGACTACATATGTTGTACTTTTGAGTTAACCTTTTTTATGTATATCTATCTATCTATCTATTGTAGTTATGGTATTATTATATATCCCTCCCTTTTTTCATCTATTCATATCGTATATCCATTCTTTGGACTTGTTTACACACACACATACACACATATATATATACATCCACCCTCTATTCTTTATTCGTATAATGGATAGTGATATATAATTTAGTGGTTAGGTTCCTAGGTATGGCTAGAATGGGGCAATTCATCCTTATTACCTTCTTAGCTTTATTATGTTAGTTTCTTAGATATGAATAGAGTAGCTTATCCTTATTATCATAGTTGATTTATTTTGTAGTTTTCTAATATCTGAGCATACTATATATTTCTTCTTATATGTTATTTACATTATCATTGGAGCTCAATCAAAAGTCACCTACTGATTACCATGTGTTTGGTACTCATATTATACTTCTATAGCCTACAAATCATAGTATGGGTTCTCATAATTATTATGTGTATCGTGTGGATCAGATATGGTTCAAAGATATAGGGTAAGCTTTTGACATTTAGATTATTGCTATTCTCTATCTTATATACTAGACTAGCCTCTATGATGGGTTGTATCAGTATATTCATTCAGTATTTCATTTTGTAGTCTTGTTATATTAAATGCTTTTGTACTAATTCCACCAGGTTTTTGGACTATCTTAGGTATTCTAGTCTTTTAAGACATTTATTCTGCATTCTTCTTTCTTTCTCATGGTAGTCTATTACTAGTAGTTCTGGACTTTATGGTTAACTTACCCACTGGTAGGTTATAATATTTGTCATTATGACTTGAGAAATTACGTTGAGATAAATTGGCATCAGAGCTTAGGTTTATCGATGTGTTGGTACAAAATATAAGTGGTTGGTAGAGTCCTGTGGATCAGTGCAGAGATGTTGATAACCAATCTTTGCGAGGCTACAGGGCATTCTTAGGAAATATTCTTGACTTCTTACCGTGTGTTTGTATTTCAATGAGCTTCAAGTACATTCCTTGACTCTATTTTGTCTCAAATGGATGATGTGAGTCTGTTGATAGATCCAAATAGAATTTCAGCATGCATTTCTAGAGAGTCAGGGATGGATGCCAAAGATCTTCAACATTAGTCAGGGGATTTTGGGTCCAACCTAGGCTCCGACGGAGTTCGTAACTACTTCAGCCTTTTGAGATTCAACATTGGGGATCCAAAATGTTTTTGTGTAAACCTCACAGTCAGGGATAATATTAGGTTTATCGAGCAGTTCTCAGGCCAGCGTTAGGTTTGTTGGTGTTCATCAAGGTTCTCCATCGATTTCAGAGTATGAGATTATGTTTGTTAATTAGGACAATCATATTCATATGTTATATCATCTAAGAATGACATGGTTCATAGATTTATTAGAGTGTTAGCATTGCCACTCTGTTTGGTATTAGAGCACTTAATAGTAGCTGGGTCTTTCTTCTTTCTGGTTGTCAATCATGTGAATGCCATAGAGAGAGCATGTATTGAGACTTATGGAGGTAGTGGTAAGAGGCCATGTCAATAGTATAGTACTATTGGTATTCTATATGGGAGTGAGGATCCTCCCAGCAGAGGTTAGCTTCACTTGCAACCTATCAGTTCTATGCATGTATAGTTTTAGACTATAGGTGGCTCTTAGATTAGTTGTGGTAATCACAACAGAAAGAGTTTATGTCAGACCATATGGAGTTTTTGGTATGGGTTTTCAAGCCATGACGACTATTCTGGTTTAGGAGGAGTAGTATCTTGGAGTATACCTAGAGCTTGTTTTGGTTGTGGTGAGATAGGACACTGGTCTAGAGAATTCCCCAGATATGGGTTGGTTTCTCCGATAGAGTTATCATGTATTCCTCTCCAGCTTAGAGTTCTTGAGGTGTGTTATGATTTTAGAGAGGATGGTCATTTTAGTAGGGAGTTCCCTCGATGTTATTTGGTCAACCAGTTGGGGTCAGCTTATGTTTCTCGCTAGGATAAAGCCTTAGGGGTTTACTATGATTGTAGAGAGATCAATAACTAGTTTAGAGAGTGTCCCCCACTTGGGATTATTATTCATTCAGCTTATTTAGATTTATCTCAAAGCATCATGGCCTTATCTATGATAGGAAGTGTGCTTAGCACCTCATTTGATGATTTAAATGCTCAGTCTGAGTTTAGACCCATTTAGATTTGTTTTTCCTCAGACTATCCAAGCATATGACTTTGTATTCCACCGTGATAGGTTTTTTCTCCTTTGATTCCTTTACCTTTTCATTATGTGTATTGGGGTGCTCGTACCCATCGATAATTGTATGTCTTAGAAGGTTTATATCTATTATTGTGTGCCTTGATATGGAATTCTTAATTATATGACTACCCTCATAAATTAATTTTTAGTAGTGGGTAGAGTGGATCAGTATTGATACTGTCCCTTATGGGTGCAACATTTGTGTTCTAGTCCCATTTGCCCTGGCATATTAGCCTTTTTATGGCCCAAGAGTGGTACTTGTTATTGATTTTTATTTTTGTACCACTTTCCTTATATTGATGGTTATATTATTGTTGTTATTATTTTTATTGTTTAATTTTGATTGATCCTCACTTGGTAAATGGCTAGACTTTTAGTATCTAGTTAAAATTCCCTTCCCCGCAGTTCTTATTTGTTAGCTTGGGCAGCTAGATTGGTTGGATGATTTCTTCCTTGAAGCTAGGTGAGGTTAGTCCTCTTCCTCTTTTTTTGGATATGCTAGATCAGTTGCAGAGTAGATTATGGCAATAAAGGTAAGTTGACCTTCCATGGTTCTATTAGGGTTTTAGAGTTGGCAATTTAGTTATATTGCCCATTCTTGAGTTTAAGATTCTTGGACTTTCCACCTTGGTCATGGAGGTTTTTTAATTGACTATCCCTCTCTATGTAAATCATTTGTGAGGTTGACTAGTTTGGGCTTTGTTATTTTATTTTCACTAATTCATCTCCCGGTAGTGGTTTTGATGTTGATGTCGAGAGATTTTGGACTTATCTTTCAGGTTTGTTGGTTTTGTCTCCTGGTGATGTTTTGCTTTTAGTATTGAAGAAGAGTTGGATACTCTATTCTTGCCATGATATGGTGCATATTCTAAGTAGAGTTAGAGAGTAGAAGATAGGTGATCTTTCCTGTGACCGATTCTTAAGTTGGCAAATTAGGGAATTCTTTATCTTGAGTTGCTTGGTTCATTTTTTGATAGTGGTATTGACCTTAGAATTAGTGTCGATATTAGTACTCTCTTCTTCAGTGATATGATTCATGGGTTGATTGGGTTAAGGTTGTCCTACTTGGGTGGATTCAGGAAATCCTCATTTCGAAATTTATTTAACATAATAAGACACGGTGTAGTGCTTCTCCTTGGTGATATGTGCCTATGGGTATTCTTTGTTGAGATGGAGTTTTGGATTGATTAATTTCTGACTATAGTTGCATTTCTTTGAGTTGCTAGAGTTTTGGTTACCTCTAGGGTAGTTTCAGCCTTGGTGCATTCTTGGGTATGCTTTGGTGGTCCTTACCCTCTAGTAGATATGGAGTTGGTTGCTTGTATTTTTAGTTACTATATTTCATGCCTTTTAGTAGATATGGAGTTGGTTGTTTGTGTTTTTAGTTGATGATTTATCCTCCATCATAATTTTGTTCTTTAGCTATATTTTGATTTTTGGCTTGGCATATTTTCATAAAGTTATGCTTGATTTGGATAGTAAGGTCGATATTTGGCCTTAGTTCAGGATTATTAGCCTAGTTTTGGATTTGATGCCTTAGAATGGCAACTTGGAGGTTATGAATATATTAGGTATGTGGATCTTACCCATCTCCAGGTTTGGTTTGGGTAATGGAGATCGAGCGATTCACCCTTAGTGCCAAGATTTCAACATAAAGTGTTAGAGCGTGGTGCAGCCTTCATTTCCATACTTGACTCAGTTGGGATTTCATCTATAGGATTGTTAAGCCTACTTTGTGGCTACATATTTGGTCTTCTTTGATTCAGATGGATAATGCTAGATAGGTGTTCAAATGATAGTTTGTGGACACGGTATTGCTTCCTTCGGCTGTGACATGAATTTTTAGTTTTTGTTAGAATTTTTGGATGATTTACTCAGCAGGAGTAGTAGGTTTAAGATCAATGCAACATAGCTTATTCCTCAGTTGGTAGAGCATACTAGAGAGAATCATTTCATGCTGAGTGTGTGTGCTTCAGACTCCTATTTTCCAATCTCGATGGTCATCCAGACCAGTTAAAGCATTGGCATAGATTACAGACCTTTATTATATCCATTTGTGTACCCAGGTAGAACCTTATAAGCTTATCTCATGTTTATCATCATGGATTTTTAGTGGATCAACTCTTGTTATTTGAAATTAGTGTGCTAGAATTGCGCGAATAGGACTTAGGTGATCATATTCATAGGTTGAAGTAGATAGCAGGTTCGGAAATGCAAAAGAAGGTTATATTTTGATTAGGAGTTGGTTGCATGACTAATGCCTTGTTTTGACTTTGTCTTGGATGAGTTTTCATTTGATTGTGTTTGTATTGGTATGGTATCAATGTGTTATGGTTTGGATTTGTGTGCATCAACCTTTCTCAGTTTAATTGGAGGCCAGTTGGCAGTTGAGGTCAAGTTTTGGTTATTTTGGAATGAAGTGCAAAATTTTGTTAAAAAAGAATATTGGTAGCAAAATCCCTTGGAAGTATCATTTCTTCTTGAAGGTTGTCCGGGAAGTCGTGCTCTAAGCATTCAATCCCAGTACCTTACCCTTTTGAGATTTTGAGATCTTTCTATCCACTGACTTTTGCAGATAAAAATTCTTACAGTAATGGATATTGTAATGACCCTATAGGTCATTTCCTTAAATTATGTGTTTATTTAGCATTTAGAGCCTTCCCGTAGTGGATATAGGTCATTTATGACTTGTGGGAACTATCAGTTCGTTTATCAGGCAGTTTGTTTGGATATTAGGCTTATTTTTCTGTTTTGGAGTTTTCGCTATTTAGGATTTGTTCTTGGACCAAAAATCCTAGTAGATTACTCGGATGAGAATTCCAATAGCGCCATTAACTTCAGAATATGGAATTTAGGCTAGGGGGACCCTTGGTTCAGGTCTTGAGGCTTTCGAACTCGTTTTGGGCTGTTGGGCAAAATACATGAAAAATGGGACTATAGGTGTGGGCCCCATACTTAATCCAAATAATCTCTGATGAAAGTTTTGATGGTTTCATTGAGTACAAAATGTCGAATTTGGTATGGTAGCATAGTCTATTTGCACGCAAGGGATTCCAAACAAATCTTGAGCACCGAATCGACCTTCATTACGAACTTAGGAAAATCTGATGCATTAGGTTACTGATGCTACCGCTTAAGCGATCATATGACCGCTTAACCGGTCATCGCGTATGCAAAATATTATCACTTAAGATATATTGACCATATTGTCAATGGCAGCTTAAGCGGGCATTTCTTAAGCCACGTGGCAGTCACTTAAGTGATACCCAACCAGGCTTGCCATATCACTTAAGCGATGCTGGAGCCACTTAAGAGACAGAGTGACCTCTTAAGTGACTTGGAATCTTCAAATTCCATTTTCTCCCACTCAATTTTATATCACTTCCTCCACTATTTTTACACCAAATTAAGAGCTCAAAGAGAGGAAAACAATGAAAAATCATCCTCATAATTTTTAACCTAACTCTTCTTGGTCATTTCCCATTAATTTTTCCTTCAATTTCAATCCTAATTCTTGTTAAAATTCTTAGAAATTAGTTCTTAAATTCCTAAATTTTGAGGGTTCATATGAGACCCGATTTGTGCTCCATTTATGCTCAACTTTGGAGCACACATTCCTTATCCTTTGAGGGACCTTGAGACAGGTTCAATTTTGGATTCTATTTGTGGGACCCATGAGCCTATTCTTGATCCAAAATTCTACCAGACTTTTATTATAGCAATATACGTCTCGTTTTAATCCTAGCGATGTTTAGATTAATATTTTGATAGCATGATAATATTTTGGGATTGTGGAGTGAAGACGAATGATTCTTGAACAATTCAAGGATTACAGTTCAACATTGAGGTATGCTTCTGTCTACTCTTCTTCTTGAGATTGTGTTTTATATATGTTATATGATAGATAGGGATGTTAGGATGTGACTGTACATACATCATCATGATTTAGCATAATTTATGAGTTTGGCAGCTAGACGGGTAATTGACCCTTAAGGTGAAATACTTATTATACTTCTATAATCCATTACCTTCTTCAAAAATTGAGTTGATTCATATTATGATTATGATATTGTGCTGGATATTGGATGAGATTTAGGTATTGGAAGCATGATTGGTATTATTAGTCTTATTTAGACTATTTAGACTACCTTAAAATCATAATTAAGGTGGAATAGACTTAGTTTCTCATGTTTAGGGTGAATTTTTACCATAGGGCTAATTAGGGATTATCTAATATCTAGAAGTGAATATAGATATCTTATCTTAGTTTAGTTTGGGTTAGAGGCTTTTCTAAAAATAGATTTTGGGGATTAGAAGTGGGCCCTTTCATCCCACCTGAGGCCAAGACTTGTGTTAGCATTTGTAGACTTATATATGCATGTTAGCATATTAGGCATAGTTGACACTAATGAACCTTTAGTATAAGGTTACTACTGACTTGGTGGATTATATAGTTTACCCCAGATTATGATGTTATAGTTATGTTGGGTATATTATTGGGCTTAAGGTCATGCTTATGATATTTATTGGATTTTGAGAAATGTTTTATCCTTATAAAATACGTCATCATAGTTTATAAGTGTATTGATGCTTACAATCACATTGTTTGGATACTGGTGATGGAATACATAGATTCAGTACATTCATGAGCACTTAAATGATAAATGGTACAATTCCAACTAAAAATATAGTTTTATTACTCTTTTTCCTAAAAGGGGATTTATTTCCACTATTCACTTTTAAAACAGATTTCTTCATAATAGGAATCGTACCATCTTAATTAATAATTTATGAGCCTTTTAGACTAAAAATAATGTTTTAGAGATTTGACCAAGATAGATTTTGGTCCACGTTTTTTCTACTACATGTACCTTGGTCGAAAGAGACTCTGACCCTTCCTACACTTTTATGATGGTTTAGTCTCAGAGTTTACTCGGGGCATGGGTATACAAACTTACAATCTTTTAGTCATGATTTTAGCCCATGCATGTTATATGCATATATATGGGGTACTGGATAGAGTGGATTGATGATGATAATGATTATTGGAAATCCAAAATTAGGACCAGGTCGGTGTATACGAGTTCTCCCAAACCCCCTAGGGGCCCTTTCATCCATGAGTTATCATGCCAGAGAAGAAAAATTGTTGTATATCCATCCTTTGTGAGCGTCAATCTTGAGGAGGTGTATACACTGGGTAAAATTATAGTACTTGTATTGGTTATGGTATTATAGGCTTATTTGGAATTCATTCTTCCATGTGTATTGCGTATCATCAGTATGCCCTCTACCTATCAGCCTTATGGGGGTTGCATAGGTATATGTATGAGTACTTCTTCCAGTATGTTGTGTAGTGCTTGTATCTGTCAGTCTTATAGGGGGTTGCATATGTATAGGTTATGATTGTTATTTCTGAGTGTTGATTAAACCTTCTGAGCCTATGAAAATAGTTATTAATGAAAGGCCTGATTAGGTATTGTTTATTCGGAATAGTTGATTACTTTATATTGTTAATGTTATTATTTTTCTGGTTATTTTGTGACAGGTTGATTATTGGAATGGTATTGAGATTTGACGTAAGTTTCTAATCCCTTTTCTTACAGTTATATTATTAGGCATGATTATCCCATAGTTAGGAAGTATGGTTTCAGACCCTGATTATGTTAGTAATAGTTCCTAAAATAATTAGGAGTCCTTGAGATATAAGTGAGACTACTTAGGTTGTGTTTGAGTTAACCTTGTTTATGTATATGGCTCTATCTATAGTAGTTATGGTATTACCGTATATCTTTCCTTTCTTTCATTTATTCATGTATACATTCCTTGGCCTTGTATACATACATGTATATATATATACATCTTTTGTCCATACTTTATTCATATAATAGCCAGTGATGTACAGTTTAGTTCTTAGGATCTTGAGTGTGGCTAAATGGGATAGTTTATGTTTATTACCTCCTTAGCCTTATTATGTTAGTTCCTTGGATATGAATAGAGTAGTTTATCCTTATTGTCTTAGTAGCTTTATTATGTAGTTTTCTAGATATTTTGGCGTAGTTTACATTCCTGCTTGCGTGGTTTTTATATTTATATTTTATTTGGAGCTTATTCGGTAGTAGCCTATTAAGTACCATGTATTTTGTACTCACACTACACTTCTGCAACCTGCAGATCATAGTACGGGTTCTCACTATTGTCGTGGGCTTCAAGTGGATCAACTATGGTTTGGAGACATAGGGTGAGCTTCTAAATTCAAAGTATTGTTATTCTCCCACTTATGTACTAGACTAGTCACTATGATGTATTGAGAGAAGAATTGTATATCTATTTAGTACTTCATTTTGTAGACTTGTTATATTACTTGTTATATTACAATCTCTTGTACTAATTCCACAAGGTTTTATGACTATCTTATGTATTTTAGTCTTTTATGTTATTTATTTTGAATTATTCCTTATTTCTCTTGGTAGTCTATTGCTAGTAGCTCTGGATTATGGGGTTGGCTTACCGATAAGTGGGTTTGATCCTCTTTCTTAATTAAGACATGTACCACTCTTGAAAAATAAATATTAATCTTTTTCTCTCTCCTTGGAAGAACCATTATTCCCCAAAAAGCTACCATAAATGCAAATTGTCTATGCTCTTTCTAGATTTCAAAATTTACCTTGTTAACGAGTTACTTTTTGAACTACTCAAACCACTATTGTCTCCTATACCTTTCATACATAAATTTGCAAGGAGACCAACCTTTTCCTGGTGATTTTTCTTTATGATTGTGCATGTTTGAGAGTATTGGTACTGGACAGAGTGGGTAGATGATGATTTCTATTGGAAATCCTACATCAGGAATAGGTCAGTATATAAGGGTACTGTCGAACCCCCTAGAGGCCCCTTCATCTGTGATTTGTTGTGCCAGAGAAGAGAGGTCATTGTAGGTCCAACCTTTGAAATCCATTGAGCTGGAGGAGGTGTATACCCTAGGTTACATTATGATCATTGGATCAATTACGGTAATATGGACTTGCTTGGTAGTCATTCTTATATATGCATTGCCTATCACTAGTATGCCATATATCTATCAGCCTTATGGGAGTTGCATAGGTGTAGGTATGAGTAGTGCTTTTAGTATATTGCATAAGTATAGACTCTGATTGTTTTTTGTTTTGTGTTGAGTGAACCTTCCAAGCCTATGCTGATGTGGTTTATGAAAGGCCCGATTAGGTATTATTTGTCCAGACTAGCTAGTTACTTTATGTTGTTATTGTTATCATGGTTTTCTGACAGGTTGATTATGGGACTGATACTTATATTCGAGGTATTATTCTGATTTCTTTCTTTATGGTTGCTTTATTATGGTTAAATTTCTCATGTTTAGACATACAGAATAGAGATCCTAATTATGTTAGTACTAGTTCCTATTGTGATTAGGAAGCCTTAAGATGCTAGTATGACTACTTTAGGTTGTACCTTTGGGTTAGCCTCATTTATGTATATACATATATATAGTTATGGTATTACTATATATCTCTCCTTTCCTTCATGCGTTCGTGTTGTATATCCATTCCATGTCCTTGTAGACTATAATATATCCTTCAACTGCTTTTATTTGTATATGGGCCATCGACATACGGTATAGTGCTTAGGTTCCTAAGTATGGATAGAATAATATAGTTTATCCTTATGGTCTTCTTAGCTTTACTATGTTAATTTCCTAGATATTTGAGAATAGTTTACATTCTTTCTTGCATGTTATATGTATTTGCATTATCTTTGGAGCTCAGTTAGTAGTTGCGTACTGAGTACCATGTGTTTGGTACTCATACTACACTTCTGCTACCTGCCGATCATAGCAAAGGTTCTTTCCATTATTGGGTGCATCATACAAAACAGGTATGGTTTAAAGACATAGAGTGGGATCCTATCATTCGATGTATTACTATTCTCCCTCACATGTACTAGACTAGTCTCTATGTTGTGTTCAAAGATGGGTTGTATTAGTATATTCTTTCAATATTTCATTTTGTAGTTTGATTTTATTAGAAGCTCTTGTATTGAGCTAAAATTCTATTGTATTCATCCGGTCCTATGCCACAGACAAGCAATTCTTTTGCTTTGTAGTTTTTTTTAATTATTTTTCTGTCTTCATCGTTAAACTCCCTCCTACTTTTGATAATCATTCTTGTGACATCTCCTTCTTTGACTTCTCTTACAGGTACATAAGGACCATCAAGAATAATGTCCATAAGCTCACTTTCCTCAGCTATAATAAGGTCAAACATCCTTGCTTGCACCAGGATTTGGGACTATCTTATGTATTTTAGTCTTTTACATCATTTATTCTGCATTCTTTCTTCTTTACTCTTGGTAGGCCGTTACTAGTAGTTTCGAACTATGAGGTTGGCTTACCTACTGGTGGATTATAGTAGATGCCATAATGACCTGAGAAAATAAGTAATGACAAATTGTTATCAGAGCCTAGGTTTATTAGTGTGTTGGTACAAGGATTAAATATCTAGTAGAGTCCTGTGTATTGGGCTTAGAGTCCATATCCTATCTTCGGGAGGCTAGTGGGCATTCTTAGAAAATTTTATTCTTGACTCCTTGTTATGTGTTTGTATTTCAATAAGCCTCAAGTAGGTCCATTGACTTTATTCTGTTCCAGATGGATGATGCAAGGTTGTCGATAGATGCAGATGGGACTTTGACATACATTTTTAGAGCTTTAAAAAAACATTGTACTAGGGAGTCATGGATGGATGTCGAAGGTCTTCAACATCAGTCAGAGGATTTGGGTCCAACCAGGCTCTAGTAGAGTTCATGAATACTATAGCTTTTCAACATTAAGCAATGGGGATCCCAAGTCTTTTGGTTAATACCTCACAAAATGGGATGACAATTGGTTTATCGAGCAATTCTCAGGCCAAAGTTAGGTTTTTCGTGTTCACCAGGGCTTCTTTTTGTTTTGAAGTATGAGATTCAATTTCTTGAGTAGGCCAGATATGTTTCCTTGCTATATCCTTCGGAGCATAACATGGTGCATGGATTTATTAGAGCATTAGCATTGATACTCCATTTGGTATTAGAGTATTTGATAACAGTTGAGCCTTTCTTCCCTCAGGTTATTGATCATGTGAGAGCTATAGAGAGAGTATGTATTGAGACTTATAAAGGTAGTGGTAAGAGGCTATGTCATCAGTACAATGCTATTGTTATTCAATCCGACTATGAGGATCCTCGCGGTAGAGGTCTACTTTATTTGCAACCTATCGGTTTTGTGCAGATAGTATTTTAGATTATAGATGGCTCTTAGGTTATACATGATTATCATAGTGGGTAGAGTTTTCATTAGACCTTGTAGTGTATTTAGTATTGGTTTTCAAGCCATGGTGGTCATTTAGGATCAAAAGGTACAACACCTCGAAGTATTCTAGAAGTTTATTTTGCATGTGGTAAGATGGAACATTGGTATAGAGAGTTTTCCAGATGTATATTGGTGATTCAGATAAAGTTAACATGTGTTCCTTGCCAGCCTCGAGTTCTCGGAGTGTGTTATGATTGCGAGAAGGATGGTCATTTTAGTATAGAGTGCCTTTGTAGTCAGTTAGTCAACCAATTATGATTAGCTCATATTTCTCATCAAGTTAGGGATTCAAGGGTTTTCTATGACTAAAGAGAGACCAATTACTGGTCTAGATAGTGTCCCTGGTGTGGGATTACTAGTTATTCAGCTCATTTAGATCAGTCTCATTGTATTGTGGTACCTTCCATCAGAGGCAGTGCCCTTAGTGCCATAATTGGTGATTTAGATGGCCAGTTCAAGTTTGGACCTATTCAGATTCATTCTTTCTCAGATCCATCCAACATGTGATTTTGAATTTCAACATGATAGGTGTGCTTTTATTTCCTAGATATAACTTTTTATTTGTGTGTATTGAGGTTCTCGTACCCATTAATGATTGTATAACTTGGTAGGTTTTTATCGATTGTTGTGTGCCTAAATATAGAGTTTATGATTATATAACTACCCTCATAGAGTATTTGCTATAGTAGTGGATGGATTAGATCATCATTGATATTTTCCATATAGGTATAGTATTTCGAGTCCCATTTACCTTGGCATATTGGCCTTCTTATGGCCTTAAAGGGGTACTTGCTATTGATTTTTATTTATTTGGTACTGCCTATTCCTCATATTTATGTTTATATTACTGTTGTTATTATTGCTATTTTTTGATGTTTATCGATCCTCGCATGGTAGATGACTGGACTAGTAGTATCTAGCTAGAATTCCCTTCCTCGTGATTCTTATTTGTTGGCTTAGGTGACTAGCTTGGTTGGATGATTTATATCTTGTATAGAGGTAAGGTTAGTCATTTCCCTCTTTTTTTAGGTATGCTGGATCGATAGTAGAGTGGACTATGGAAGTAAAGGTAAGTTGATCATTCATGGTTTTGTTGTGGTTCTAGAGTTGACAATTAGGTTGTGTAGCCCATTTTTGAGGTTGACTACTTTGGGATTCATCCTTTTGATTTGACTAGTTCATAGCCTAGTAATGGTTTTGATGTTGATGTCGAGAAGTCATGGATTCGTCTTTCAAGTTTGTTGGGTTCATCTCCCGGTGATGGTTTGCTTTTGGTATTGATGTGGAGTTGGATACTCTGTTCTCTCCATGATGTGGTTTTTGTCTTTGTGGCATTTCAAAAGGTAGAGATAGGTGATCTTTCCTGTGAAAGTTTCCTAAGTTTGTAAATTGGGTATTCGTTGTCGAGATTTGGTACTTTTTTCTTCAGCGATGTGATTCATGGGTTGATTGGGTTAAGGTTGTCCTACTTGGATGGATTTAGGAAACCCTTATTTTGAGATTTTTTGGCCTAAAAAAACTTGTTGGAGTGCTTTTCCTTGATGATATATGCCTATATGTATTCTTTGCTGAGATGGAGTATTGGATGCACTAATTCCCGGCTAAAGTTGTATTTCTCCAAGTTACTAGAGATTTGGTTATCTCTAGTACGGTTTGTAGCCTTGGTGAGTTCTTAGTATGCCGTGACATTTCATGCCCTCAATGGATATGGAGTTATTTGTCTGTATTTTTAGCCGGTGATTTATCCTCTATTGTGATTTTGTTCTTTGGCTATATTTTTGTTTCGGATCTGACATGATTAAGCAAGTATATGTCTTATTTGGATAGTAAGGTCGATTTGAGTATTTGGCCTTAGTTCAGGCTTGTTGGCTCTATATCGGACTTGATACATTGGAATGACAATTTAGAGGCTATGATAGATTGGGAGTGTGGATACTTACCCATCTTCAGGTTTGGTTTGGGTAGTGGATATTGAGCGGTTCAGCCTTGATATTGAGATTTTCAGCGAGAAATTGTATAGCTTGGGTGCAGCCTCCATTTTCAGATTTGACTCAATTGGGATTTCGTCTATAGGCTGGCTAAAACTACTCCATGGTTACCCATCTGGTCTTATTCAGTTCAGATAGATGGTTATTAATAGTTGTTCAGATTATAGTCTATTGGCACAGTATTGGTCCCTTCATCTTTGACCTTGGGTTTTTAGTTTTCATTACAATTTTTGGATGATTTACTCAACATTATTAGTATGCTTGAGGTTGAAGAACATGGCTTATTCCTCAGTTTGTGGAGCATCCTATAGCAGATCATTCAGTGGTGGGTAGTTGTGCTTTTGACTCCTAGCTTCCAGGAGTTTTGATGGTTAATCGGATCGATTATAGCATCGACATAGATTGAAGACCTTGATTATATCCATTTGCGTGACCAGGTAGCACCTTATGGGATTATTCTCATGTTTGCCATCATGGATTTTTAGTGGATTAGCTTTTATTCTTCGAAGTTAGTGTGATGGAATTCGATAGACAGGACTAAGATGATCATCTTCTTAGTTTGAAGTAGATAGTAGGTTTGGAAAGGTGAAAGAAAGTTATATTTGTATTTTGGAGTTGGTTTCTGTCATGACCCGAACTAGGGCCTGGCCGTGAATGGTATCTCCAGTCCATCGTGGAACGGAGACCACCCTTTTGCCTAGTCAAACAAAACACAATACATTAGCAGCAGATGAATTCCAAATATATGAAAAGATAAAATACACAACAGTAAGAATGTGTTAAGAATGCATGTTACCAATCTTAATCCACAGTAATCCAAAAAGCCTCTAAACAAACCAAACCAATCTAGTTTGGTACATGCTCCCGATGATAGCCAAAAGAATCCAATACAAGTTGTCTAAGACATAAATGAAACAAGACTTCAAAATGATAGACCTTTCGGAGAATGAAATCTCACCACTTTAAAGTTGACCGTTGACAACCCATAAATCCTATCACTCAAGGAAGGGATAAAATAATGCCAAGTCAAAATCACAGTAAAATCCATATGCACACATTGTACATACATATATATACAATGTTGGGATAAGGAACAATACTTAAAATGAACGTTAAAACATTAGCATAGACTGTGTAGCTTAACCATCATGAAAAGGAACCTACAGTCTATATAGGCTCATCTCCCCTACTGAAAGGGCCCAGTGCGTGTTAGCTGCACAAACCAGAGAATAATCATATATGCTTATACACTAGGGGACTCGAACCACTTGGGCAAAAATAAAGGGAGACATGAACACCTGGTCATTTAACAAGGGTGACTCGAACACCCGATCATATTTCATCCCCCGCAACTGCAAATGCAGTTTCCAGTAGTGGTCCCTCAGGACCTCCACTTTCACAGCCCATCTACACAACCCTCTTTAAGACCAATTAAAATAGTTACACATTCTCATTCGTTGAACCAGTGATACATATCAGGTATATACTGTTGGTTTTGTTATGTCAACTACACTTGCAAGTATTATCATGATGCCATTACAATTTCATTAACCTGGGAGTATGCCTCGACCTCTTTTGTTCATTAAATTACTATGAGGGAATGTCGCGACTCCCTTTGTTCATTAAATCAAAACCATTATGTTTCAATAGTCTCTATTATCATGCAATGGTTCCAAAAGTAATTCAATGTGCATATTTTCATGTTCTAAACAAGTTTCATAAGATTGGGTTGAGGTTATACCAATTAAAATATTCAAAACCATTAATTTTGAGGAAACCACGACTCCAATTCCAATTAACCACACCCATGCACCACAAAAAGTTCAAAACCATTATTTCAACTACTCCTTGAGTTCTTTCAACTCAGTCGGAGCCATTTTGTAGGGAGGGATAAAATAGGATGCGTATTCGGAAGAAGGTCAATCCCAATGTCTATTTACTTGTTAGGAGGAATACAAAAAATATCATCAGGAAACACTTTGAGAAACTCATTGACTACAAAGATAGATTGCTAAGAGGGAACCTCAAAACCAGAATCTTTAGCCCAAACTAGAAGGTGTAGACACCCCTTGAAAATTAATTTCCAGGCTCTTCGAAAAGAAATTAACCTCCCCTTAGGTGCTAAGGAGATACTTTTCCACTCAATCACCAGTTCATTCGGGAATTGGAAACTAACTCTGCGGGTTCTACAATCAAGAGACGCATAGCACAAATAAAGCTAGTCCACCCCAAAATAACATCAAAATCTAACATATCCAACTCTATAAGATCTCCCTGCCATAGATATATACCATATAATCTCCATAGACTTTTTTAGTTACAACGGAGTCACCCACAAGGGTATACACAGAAAAGGGATTGTAAATATACTCAGGACCAAAACCAAAATGAATAGCCATATAAGGGGTCACATAAGAAAGAGTAGACCCTGGATCAAGTAAGAAATACACATTATGAGAGAAGAGTTTTAACACACCAATGAAAACATTAGGAGAAGCCTCCAATTCTTGATGGTGGAAAAAGCATACAGACAATTCCAACTAGAGCCAGTACCAGAAGTAGCACCCTTCGGTGTTGGAGATGAAGACGTAGAAAACAGAACCTTATTAGCCCATGAAGCAACTCTTAAAGGAAAATCCCACTGCATGTGACCAAGATGACCACACTTAAGGCATTTATTCCTCCCCTCATCACAAACTCTATGATACACCTGAACCAAAAATTGGTAAGAAGGATATGACGGGGCTGACTGGGCCCCTAGCCTGAGAATAGGCACCTTGTGCTATAAACCCCCTATCAGCCTAAAAGCGACGATCACTAGATGTCTTATGATGTGGATCACTATCCATAGAATAAAAACAAAAAGTTCCCTACTTATTCTTATACCACTGCCTGCCATTTTTACCACTATTCTATTGGCCTCCACCCATTTCAGAATACTTGAATTTCTTACTCTGCCTTTCCCCTATTTCGGTTTGTTTCTTCTTTTCCCCCTCAACTTGTTATATGTATACCAAAAGCCTAGATAAATCCATATACTTGTTAAATAAAGCGGTCTTTCACTCCAGCACCAAGTCTCGAGATAAACCCAAAACAAACTAGCTCATTCTATCCCTCATAGAAGATACCAACTCTGAAGTATAGCAGGACAACTAATAAAACTTCAAGGGATACTCCTTTAACATCATCTTTCCTAGTTTCAAATTCACAAACTCCTCATCCTTTGCCTTCCTCAACTTCTGAGGAAAGAAGCAATTAAGAAAGGCACTAGAGAAGTCATCCCACATAGCTAGCTCAACATCATCCCCTTCCAACTGCTTCCACTCTTTATACCATTGGTATATCACATCCTTCAACTTATATGAGGTAAACTCCACACTCTCTGAGTCAGAAGCATGAATCACTCAAAAGTTCTTTTCCATCTTATCTATGAACCCTTGAGGATCATCTTTAACCTTAGAGTCTATGAAGGTTGGAGGACTCAACCTCATGAACTGGACAACTATAACGCCCCGAATCTGGTATCCAGAATGCTACACGGTGCTCATGAACCCGAAGGACCATAAACTAACCCATGACTGATATCTGTAACTGAGAACTGCATAATATGATGTAAAAATGTAGAATTAAAGGCAGAAAGTCCATAAGGTTCAAATATATGATAAAACATAACATCTGGAAATGCGGTATATCATTAGTAAAATAACTTAAATAACTGTGAACATGCTATAGTCTAAATACCTTTAGACTGTCTGAATAAGGAGTTGTTGGGACATGTCCCCAACTTACTCCAACTACTGAAATAACTAAGTACTAACAGTATGAAATAATCAAATCATAACATCCTCAAAGGATGAGGACTCACTGCTGAAACTGGAATGCTACTGATGCTCTGGAGCTCATGCTTCTGAACCTATGGTATAAAAACACCATAGCGCAAATGCATCAGTGTAATTGAATGTACTGGTATGCAAGTGAGGTAGGCTGAATGCAAAGGGTTCATATGTATGAACGATGCTAACTAACTGTATAACATGATCGTAAGAATACATACATGAGTGTGTAACTGTGACTGGATTTGTAAGTAATACTGACTATTGAGTCTGAATACTGACAACATGAGTTACTAATAACTGATATAATTAATATAATTGATACTGGGCAACTTTGTCTGACAGTCTGGGTTCTGATGGAACAAGCTCAGTTCCGTACTGAGCTGAGTGACTGTATCTGATAGTCCTGGGTTCTATAGAACTATATGCATTCTATTACTAAGACTAAATACCAAGTTGGTAATGAAACTGAACATGATAACTGAGAAAGCTTAAGGAAAACTATTACCTTGGGCTGATTCTGAGTTAGTGGAAAAGAGGTAAGGATACTTGGTCCGCAACTCTACTTCTGCTTCCCAAGTAGCTCCCTCAATGAAATGATTTCTCCAAAGAACTTTGACTAGAGGGACTTCTTTGTTCCTCAGTATACGAGTCTGGTAGTCAAGAACTTCGGTTGGAATCTATTTATAAGAGAGGTTGTTCTGAATATCAATGCCCTCTATAGTGACTACAACTGATGGGTCATCTATGCACTTCTTGAGCAAAGAGACAAGGAACACTGGATGAACTAAGGCTAGATCTGAAGACAACTCAAGATCATAAGCTACCTTGCTGAAATGATTGAGAATTTTGAAGAGACTGACATATCGGGGACTGAGCTTTTCCTTCTTGTTGAATCTCTTCACTCCCTTCATGGGAGAGATCTTTAGGTAAACATAGTCATCAATCTCAAACTCGAGATCTTTTTTTTGCACATCTACATAAGACTTCTATCGGCTCTGAGCAGACCGGAGTCTTTCTCTGATCAACTAGAATTTTTCTAAGGCATCGAATACTAAGTCAGGACCTATAACTAAGGCCTCACTAAATTCAAACCAACCTATTAGAGATCTGCATTTCCTAC
Organism: Capsicum pubescens; assembly: GCA_030864215.1. Lineage (NCBI taxonomy): Eukaryota > Viridiplantae > Streptophyta > Magnoliopsida > Solanales > Solanaceae > Capsicum > Capsicum pubescens. Next base: position 180,414,227 of record CM061546.1, on the reverse strand, counting down.
CATAGAGAGCTTCGAATAGAGCCATCAGAATACTGGAATGATAGTTGTTGTTGTATGCAAACTCAATCAAAGGCCAGTGATCATCCCAACTACCCTTGTAATCAATTGTAAATGCTCGCAACATATCTTCAAAATTCCAAATGGTCCTTTCTGCTTGACCATCTGTCTATGGATCAAAGGTTGTACTGAATGAAATTGGGTACCAAGACCCTTTTAGAATGCTTTCCAGAAGTGAGAGGTGAACTGGGTACCTCTGTCTGAAATAATGGACAATAGGACACTGTGTAATCTGACCAACTCTCTAATATAGAGTTTGGTGTAATCCTTGGCTGAATAAGAGGTATGGACTGGAAGGAAATGAGCTGATTTGGTAATTCTATCTACAATGACCCAAACTGAATCATGCTGGCGATGAGTATGAGGCAAACCAATCATGAAGTCAATTTTCACATCTTCCCACTTCCAAGTAGGAATATTGAACTTTTGCATGGACCCACTAGGCTTCTGATGCTATATCTTAACCTACTAACATGTAAAGCACTTATCCATAAACTCTGCAACATCTTTCTTCATCTCACTCCACCAATAGATCTCCCTTAAGTCGCGGTACATCTTAGTGGCCCCTAGATAAATAGAGTAGCACGCACCATGTACTTCTACAATAATTCGCTGCCTCAAGGCATCTACACCTAGCAGACAAAGACAACCCTGACAATGCAAAACACCATCTCCCCTTTGGGAGAAAACCTCTACTTTCTGGTCTTTGACTAATTCTTTCAACTTGATTAGACTGGGATCTCTATCCTATTTTTCTTTTACCTCAGAAACTAGAGATGGTTCTGAACTAGTCTGAACCCATATACTACCTTTTGTTGAATCGACTAGGTGGACACCTAGTCTGGCAAGTTGATGGACTTGCTGAGCTAACTTCTTCTTACTATCCTTAACATGAGTAACACTACCCATAGACAGTCTACTGAGGACATCGGCCACTATATTGTCCTTGCTCAAATGATAAAGGACACTCATGTCATAATCTTTCAAGAGATCTAACCACCTTCTGTGACGGAGGTTAAGATCTTTCTGAGAAAAGACATACTGAAGGCTCTTATGATCTGTGAACACATCTACATGAACACCGTACAAGTAATGCCTCCAAATCTTTAAGGCAAAAACTATGGTTGCTAACTCAAGATCATGAGTAGGATAATTATTCTCATGGGGTTTAAGCTATATGGAGGCGTAGGCTATGACCTTACCATGATGCATGAGGACATAACCCAACCCTACTATGGATGCATCACAATACACTATGAACCTATCTGTACCATCTGGAAGAGCCAAAACTAAAGTTGACGTGAGTCGAGTCTTCAACTCCTGAAAACTCTTCTCGCAAGGATCTGACCACTGAAACTTGACTTTCTTCTAAGTCAATATGGACATAGGAGATATAATAGAATAAAATCTCCCAACAAACTTTCTATAATTTCCAGCTAAACCCAAGAAGCTTTAGATATCTAATGGAGATACAGGGCGAGGCCAGTTTTTTACTGCTTTGGTCTTTTGAGGATCAACTCTAATTCCATCACCGAAAATGATATGACCAAGGAATGCTACTGATCTTAGACAAAACTCGCACTTACTGAGTTTGGTGAACAACTAATGATTTCTAAGAGTCTGCAATATTATTCTAAGATGGTCTGCATGATCACGCTCACTGCGGGAGTAAATAAGGATGTCATCTATGAAGACTATGACGAACATGTCCAAGTACTGCTTGGACACACTATTCATCAAGTCCATGAAAGCTGCTGAGGCATTGGTAATACCAAAGAAAATAACTAAGAATTTGAAGTAACCATACCAAGTACAAAAGGCTATTTTTGGAATGTCATATTCTCTGACTCTGAGCTGATGATAGCCTGATCTGAGATCTATCTTGAAGAAATAGCTGGCACCTAAAGTTGGTCAAACAAGTCATCAATTCTGGAAAGTGGATACTTGTTCTTGACCGTGACTTTATTGAGTTTATGGTAATCAATGCACATTCCGAGAGAACCATCTTTCTTTCGTATGAATAAGACTGGTGTGCCCTACGGGTACACACTGGGTCTGATGAATCCCTTATATAGGAGAACCTTCAATTGTTCTTTCAATTCTCTGAGTTCTTCTGGTGCCATTCTATATGGTGGAATATATATAGGCTGAGTATCTGGAAGAAGATCAATACAAAAGTCTATTTCCCTTTTGGGGGAATTCCTGGAAGATCTTCGGGAAAGACATCTGAGTATTCATTCACTACTGGGACTAATTCAAAATTGGGAGTTTTAGAACTAGAGTCCTTAACTCAAATAAGATGATAGACACATCGGTTAGATATTATTTTTTATGACCGAAGGTAGGAAATAAGTTAACTTCTGAAAACTGAAGTACTACCTCTCTACTCAAGGATAGGTTCATTTGGAAACGAAAACTGGACAATTTTGTTTCTGTAGTTGACTGTGGCATAGCAGGAATTAAGCCAATATATGCCGAGAATGACATCAAAATTAGTCATCACTAATTTGATTAAGTCTACTGAAGTGACTTTCTGAGATACCATAACCGGACAGTTCCTATACACCTGTCGGGCTATGATGGTTTTACCCACTGGGGTGGAGACTGAGAAGGGCTCTTCTAGAATTTTGGGACTAAATCCGAAATCAACTACTATATAAGGAGTAACAAAAGACAAAGAATTTCCTAGATCCATCAAAGTGTAAACATGCAAATAAAAGATCTGTAATGTACCAGTAACCATATCAGGAGAATTTTCCTGATCTTTTCAAGACTGAAGAGCGTAGAGTCTGTTTGTCCATTGACCAATAGTAGCACTGGAAGTGGCACCCTGCTGATTCGGGAGACCAGACTGAGCTAAGGAACGATTACACTAACCCTGAGGACCTGGCTAAGGACAATCTCTGACTCTGTGGCCTGGATTTCACATAAAAAAAAAACATCACTGCCAGCTCTACAAGTACCCTAATGGTGTTTGCCACATATCTGACAAGGAGGATAGGTTCGGGCACTGCTAACACTTCCCTGAGATTTAGAGCCTAGCACTCTATCTCTATTGCCGTCTCTGAATTTTGGCACTAGAGCACTGGATGATGAAGGAGCTAGAAAAGATGACTTTGGGTGGAACTGAGAATGACTTTTGCCTTCTAACTTAGGTTGAGCAAAGTTGAAACTACTTGTCCTTGCTCTCTTATTCTGCTTCTCTCTCATCTTAATCTTTTGCTCTTTTATCTGTTGAGCATGGATCATAAGCCTGGCTATGTCCATCTCACTAATCAACATTGTAGATTTTCACTCATTGAACACACTATCATTCACCCTAGAAACAGACTTACTTATCTTAGCCCTGCTGTCTTCCACTACATGAGGAGCGTATCAGCTAGTTGAGTAAACTTAAGAGAATACTCTTTCACTATTACGTTTCCCTGCCTGAGGTTGATAAATTCTAGCACCTTAGCTTTCCTCAGCTCTAGGGTAAAGAATCTATCAAGAAAAGGAGTGGTAAACTCCTCCCACTCTATAGGCCCGACATCATTAGCCCTTTCTGCTTTCCACTATTTGAACCATGTGTGAGCCACATCCTGTAACTTATATGTAGATAGCTCAGCACTCTCAACAGGTGACACCCTCATGATATCTGTAACCTTTTAAACCTAATCAAGGAATTCTTGAGGGTCCTCATCTGACTTAGACCTGAAAAATGATAGTGGATTCATTCGGGTGAAGTCCCAAATCTTGGTTGCTGCAGTTTTGGCGACTGGGTTGGATGGAATGATAGTTGGTCGTTCATTTTGGGTAGAAACTAAGTTAGAAAGAATAGCGAATACAGCTCTAAACTCTGCATGAGAAATATGTTCATCCAAGGGATCTGCTTGGACGGGCTGAAGGGTTGATTGATTTTTGTTTCTTCTCTTGGGAGGCATGTTCTATAGAAGAAAGGGAGAAACAAATTAGACTGAGAATTAAACTTAAGCTAATGCTTACTGGTATGACATGAATACTAAAAGAAGGGAAACTGTTCCTAAAACATCTTATAGCCTCCTGTACATAAATGTGGCACGCAACACACCCATGTACAAGACTCTACTAATATGGTATTCAGACTTCCTAGGACACTATTGAACTTTAGGCTTTGATACCAAGTTTGTAATGCCCAAATCTGGTACCCGAAATGCTATACGGTGCTCATGACCCCGAAGGACCACAAGCTAACCCATGACTGATATCTGTAACTGAGCACTATATAATATGATGTAAAAATGCAGAATTAAAGGCTAAAAGGCCATAAGGTTCAAATATATGATAAAACATAACATCTGGAAATGTGGTACATCATTAGCAAAATAACTAAAATAACTGTGAACATGTTATAGTCTAAATACCTCTAGACTATCTGAATAAGGAGTTGATGGGACATTTCCCCAACTAACTCCAACTACTGAAATAACTAAGTACTAACGATATGAAATAATCAAATCATAACATCCTCGAATGATGAGGACTCACTGTTGACTCTGATTGCTGAAACTGGAATGCTACTGATGCTCTAGAGCCCGTTCTTCTGAACCTATGGTATAAAAACACCATAACACAAATACGTCAGTATAATTGAATGTACTGGTATGCAATTTAGGTAGCCTGAATGCAAAGGGTTCATATGCATGAACAATGCTAACTGACTGTATAACATGATCATGAGAATACATACATGAATGTGTAACTATGACTGGATTTGTGAGTAATACTGACTACTGAGTCTGAATACTGACAACATGAGTTACTGATAACTGATATAACTAATGTAATTGATACAGGGCGACTGTGTCTGACAGTCTGGGTTCTGATGGAACTAGCTGAGTTCCGTACTGAGCTGAGTGACTGTATCTGACAGTCCTGGGTTCTGTAGAACTATCTGAGTTCTATTACTGAGATTGGGTGACTGTATCTGAAAGTCCTAATTCTATAACTGAAACTGTAGGAGAATTCATCTAACCGACATGCCCCTTTTTCTAAATAGATTTGGGGTCCAACCTGTAACTCCAGTTAGAAGGGTGTCAATACCATGCCACTAGTAAGGATAAGCTGTGAGAAATCCCTTATCTAACTAGTACTTTAAGGAGAATAGTGGGACCCTCAAATAACAGGCTAATCCATCTCATCTACCCTCAACTAGCAAGTTTGATGTCTCAACCTACACTGGCTATATAGTTTTGGAGCACAAGGATTACTTCTAAGAATCATACCCTCTAATAACAGGTAAGTTCCCATCCTTGGGCTCACTCGGTGTTGAATCCTACTCCCATCTGAGTAGACACTGAACATGATTAACTGAACTGAACTGGACTAAGTTCATTGAGTTCTGTTGACTGACGGAATACTATTGAGATCTGATAACTGATTGAGATTACTGGGATTACTGAGATTACTGAGTTTTCCTGAGTCATGTAACTGACTGAATTCTACTGAGTTCTGAAACTGACTGAGAATACTACTAATCATGGTGTTACTGAGATTTATCATGATTCTGACGTTGAATTTAGGCACACAACTAAGTTGTTGGGTACAAGTAACCCCTGGACTTGATAGCATGAAACTAATAAGACCTGACACTTCTTGAACACATAATCATGATCAATATTTCATAGTACTATCATTGGAGATTTTCATGAAGTATTTGCATTCCCCAAGCTTACACATGAATAATAGTGCATATAAACATGTCATAATTCCCTAAGCCTAATCTCATGAGAATTACATCAAACTATTACAAGGCATAACAATAGAATGGGAGACATTTTGAACATAATGGTAACATGAATTAATCATTCAGGTTCTATTGAGACATAATGCACAGGTATTATTCTCTTAGGCATTTTTTCAAACACCTAGTATGCATAACTTAGGGCTTAGGAATGATATCAAATTAATACCACATGATTCCCTAATTCAACTCAATTTCATAAATTTCAACCCACATACTAGCGTAGTTTCATGAACAACATATAAAGATTCCAACTTGGGAATCCTACAATAATAACTACATGAACATAATCAATCCACAATATAAACATCATAATTCATAATTTAAAATTGGATTCTTGGGCTTCATGGATGAAAGGAATCCATGAATGAACACTTGACATACCTTGGATGGAAAGTTCTTGAAAACTAACGGTAGAATCTCTTGAATTTGAAGCTCCTATGAAAATTCTAGACTTGTTCTTAAGAGTATTTGAGAGTAACAACAATATTTTGGTGAAATAAGGGCTGAATCTCGTGTTATTGGCTTATATAGAGGTGGGAAATTGACCTTTTTTCCCTTAAAAATATGGATATTTAATGACTGAAAATTGGGCATCGAAGTGATTGGCGACGTGACGCGTCGATACATCAACGCGATACCCAATGTGTCACGCCATGATCGCACCAAGCCTCAGTAGTTTTACTGGAAATCCCTGCAACAATGTTAACCAACGTGATAGGTGACATGTCGCACCAAGATCACGTTGGTTCACTATTTAAGGACACCAAACGTGGTCTAAACGAGGTTTGAAAAATCCAAAACTTGTCCGTGAACACCTATTGACCTCTTTGATCATGAATTAACAAAAATACGGACCATTAAAGGATATTAAGGTAGCGAAATGAGATTGCCAACTTTTGAAGGACAAAAATAAACTAAGTCTGGGAACTTAGCTAGAATTTTCTAAGTATGGGACCCCCTTTACAAGCTTAAAGAACTGATTTAATCTTAGAAATTTTACGGGGCCTTACACCAACCTTTGTGGCCTCAGAAGAAGGAAAGAAAGAAGCAACACACTCAAACTGGAGTTACTGATCGGCCAACAATTGAGTAAGCAAATGAATCGACTAGCAAAACTCAGCATTAGACAAATCACCCTGGGGCATTGGGGAATAAGTACTATCAACTTGAGGAACCTGAGGAGGAATAGTAGGGATTGTTAGAACTCCACGGGGGCAATTAGAAGAAGGGACCTAAGATCGGGTCTATACCCCATAAATAGGACGGGTTCCATCCACGTTGTCCTCAAGCGGGACAGAGGAGTTTACAAGAATATCAAATCTTTAGAGAGGTATGATCTGAAATGCAAACAAACAAAATTAGAGGAGATTTCAACATCCTGGACCCTACATCCTAAAAGTAGAACACATGAAAGGGAAACATTCCTAAATGCCTTTAGCCTCTTCCTCGTAAGTGTGGCGCGCTACACACCTATAAAAGAGACTTCACTTGACACAAATTTGTGGATACCCAATTGACCATGAAGTCTGTCTCTGATACCAACCTTGTCATGATCCAAACCAGGGACTAGCCATGATGGGTATCTCAAGTCCACGTGGACCGAAGACCATCCCTTTTTCCCAGTCAAACAAAATACAATACACTAGCAGCGAATGAATTCCAAACATATAATAAGATTAAATAGACAACAACAAGAATATGTTAAGAATCTATAATATCAATTCCAATCCACAATAATCTACTAAGCCTTTAAATAGACCAAAACCTATATAAGTTGGGACATGCCCCCAACGATAGCCAGAAGAATCCGAAAGTAGTCTAAGACATAATAAAAGAAGACTTCAAAATGATAGAACTTTTAAAGAATGAAAGCTTAACACTTTAAAGTTGACTGATGACAACCTAGAAATCCTATCACTGTGCAAGAAAAGTAGAAGTGTCTTGATTTCTGCATTGCATGGGATACAGTATCCAAAGATGATTAGCGGGGTGAGCATTATCAAGTAACTCAGGGAAGGGATAAAATAATGTCAAGTCAAAACCATAATAAAATACACATGCACACATTGTACATACATATATATGTAACATACTGAGATAGGTAACAAGGCTTAACATGAAATTTAAAACATTAGCTTGGACTATGTAGCTTAACCATTATGAAAAAGCATCCACGGGCTATTTGGGCTCAACTCCCCCTACTGAAAGGTCCCTGATGCGTGTTAGTCTCATGAACCAAATAATAATCACATGTGTTCAGTGGAATTGAACCACTGAGGAATAAATTAAGGGTTACATAAACACCAAGTCATAAATAAATGGTGACTCGAACACTCGACCATTTTGACCCCCGCACCGGTAAATGTGGTTTCCAGTAGTGATCCCTCGGTACCTACACTTTCATGGCCTAGCTACACAACCCTATTTAAGCCTAATTAAAATAGTTACACATTCTCATCCATTGAACCAATGATACACATCAAATATACACTATTGGTATCGTCATACCAACTACACTTGCAGGTATTATTATCATTCCATTTCATTAACCTGGGAGTATACCTCGACCGTATTTATTTATTAAATCAGTGTGAGGGAATGTCATGACCTTCTTTATTCATTAAATCAAAACCATTATGTTTTAATATTCTCTTTGTATCATGTAATGGTTCCAAAAGTAGTTCAATATGCATATCTTCATGTTCAAAACTAGTTTCATAATATTGGGTTGTGGTGTACCAATTATAATATTAAAAAACAATCAATTTAGAGGAAACCATACCCCCATTAAAATTAACCACACCCATGCACCCCAAATAGTTCAAAACCATCAATTTAAACCATGAATTATTCATAAAAGCCATGGGAAAAACAATCCATTCATTAAACCCTCAACCCATATTCATAAACCATAATTTAATATCATGAATAACAATTTTAAATACATGATTTTAAGAAAATAAACTGTGAGGAAGAGTAACATGCCTGAGATATCAAGAATTACAAAGAGAAATCAGCCCTTGGAAGCTTTAATTGTCAATTCCTTGGAAACCCTAGTGTTCTTAACTTAGGAATTTAAGAGAGTTTGAGAGAGTGTTTTGATTTGTTTAAGTTATGGAAATAACCCCCTTTGTGTGTTTTATAGATGTGGTTTCTAAGTATGGGGAAGGAAATGAAAAGAATGTCCCTACTTAAAAGTGCAAAAAAAGTCGCCAAGTCGTCACGGGTCACCTTACGACTCATGATGTATAGCTACGAGTCATCTCCACGACTTGTAGTCTGAACAGTAGCTAAAGTACCCTCACTATTGACCCTATGAGTCACATATTATGACTCGTAAGGTTTCATCACAACACGTAGGGTCCTAGACATTGTCAAGGTAGAAATATTTGGGCATTACACTGGTTTGTCTATGAGAAGCACTATATGATTTATTTAGAGTCTTGAAAATTCATTGAATGTAGTTGTACTCAGAACAAACACCTTGGGCAACTTTACTAGTCACCCTACAATTGGGATTCTACAACCCGTATGGTGACCTTACAACTCGTAAGGTGAGTCGTGGGTTGGGTACTGAGCATAACTTAGAAATTTTCAAGGGCCCTAATTTTTGAGGTGTTACAATTTCATGGTTCATGCTTTGGTTTGCCTTTTTCTTGGATGATTTTTCATCTATTGTGTTGGTATGGATGTGGTATTAGTGTGTGGTAGTTTGAATTTGTATGCATCAACCTTCCTCTCTTCATTTAGAACTAGTTGGTGGTTAAGGTTTAGTTTTGGTTGTTTGTGAGTGAAGTAAGGATGTTGGTATAAAAAGAGATACTTGTGAAAAAATCCCTTGGAACAGTTGTTTCTTCTTAGAGGATATCTGGGGAGTCTTGCTCGGAGCCAGCGGGCCTAGTGAAATTTAAGAGGGGGTGAATTGAAATTTTCTTCTGTGAGTCTAGTACTGACTCCTCACAGTCAACTCGCCTGTAGATCAACGAACTTCACAAACAACTTAAACTTAAAAAATTAAGCACGTAAATAATAAATCATAAAGTAAACAACACAAAGATTTATCCTGGTTCGGCACACCAATCCAGTTCCTACGTCCAGTCTCCTTGGGTTTCAAGTTTCCTTTAGATCATTGAAGGGTTGGTTCGAGTACAATGATAGGAAATAAGTTTTGAAGACTTATTTTTCTCTTCAGATCTTGTGACAGTTTTAGTTGATGTTACAAAGATGACTCGATCCTACTCTTTATATAACAATTGTAAACTAACGTTACAGAGTATTGTAAGACTAAGAATAAGACACTTTGAATTTTCTCCTTATAGTTGCATAAGTAGTGTCTATCTTCGGTCTTCTTCTTTTATAGTCTTCGATTGCTATTTTACATAAGGAAACCCAAGAGATTTCTTCTCAATCAAGGACTTAGATTGATTCCTTAATTGAGGATATAGTTTTTTGATATGTCCATATCAGATATAACCATATACGTTTTTGGATCACTCCATATCAGATATGTCTGTGATCTTTATTTTCTTTTAGTTTGGATGTCTCGTGTGATGATTGTGTCCTTCCTTCTTTTGTTTAGATCTTAATTTATTCTTTGATTGATCTTGTTCTACCGTGATTCCCATTCTTCCGTGATTCTAGAATGATGACTTTTCTTCCTTTTTTCAGCATATTTGATTTATCTGCCATGCTTGTTAGAATGCCATAATCTTTTTGCAATTGAATAGCCTTCTTTTTCTAGAGCCAGCTTTCTTCATTAATGATTCACTTGTTATTTTTTCATTATTAAAATATAAACTTTGGAGGCTAACAATCTTCCTCTTTTTTTATAATAACAAACATAAGTAAACATTAGTTGACTTTCCTGTCAGTCAGCTTCCTCCCCCTGACTTTGTAACCATCAGTTGGATTTTATACTTAAAAAGTCGACTTGTACTTTACCCCCCTGAATTTTTATCATCTCGGTTGTTCCATGCTTTGTTAGCCAACCTTTGTATGTTGACATTTGACTTGTTCCTGCTGATTGATGGGTGTTTTCTATCCTGTATTTCTCCCCCTTTTGGCATAATAAAAAAGAATAGCAGCAAACGAAAATAGCACATACAAAAATAGTGCAACATGTAATTTATATAGGCAGTTGATAACCACGGATGGTCATAGCTAAGAATAGAAAAAAAAAATTATCAAAAAATCTTTTACAACCCAAAGATGTAAGGGACAGGACCCCCTTTTGAATGAGAAATTCATAATTCACCGTTTCGCCAGAAAATAGGTAAGAGTATTATGCATGTTTTGACAAAACTTGCCATATGATTTTCAATGTTTTTGACAAAGAAAAAATAGGAGTTTTTAATTCAGACAGCCAGATCATCATTTGAGGAAGAGACTTGGGATTTCAAGGAGTCCATGCGAGAGAGAACTCTAGAGAACAACGTGACTCCTTCTTGTTTGATCCTATCAAGCCCCATACTGACCATACTTATGTCAGAGCTTGTACTTTTCCCAAGGTCCAAGATCTTGGCAGTAGAATCTTGGAGTTGCATGATATCTTTCTTAATAGCCTTGAACCGTTTCTTAAATTCTTCCAGTTCCTTCATTAAAGAGACTGATGGGTTAGAGATAGACTTACTTACCTTTAAAGTCTCAGCCTTTGCATGAGCAGACTCCCTCCTGCACCACTCATCTTCCACTAGGACATACTCCATGCTACTGAAATTTATAGAATCATAAGTTGCAGTGACTTCTACAGGGGGTAGGCAGAGAGATCAATGGAGTTGAACAAGAGGATCTAGGTAATAAGCAGTTTGTAAGGTAAAATGGCTGAAGCATTGGCTTCCCTTGTGCTCACAAGCATGTATTCTTATATCCAAGTTGCCCAATTTATTTTGATCTTCTTGATAATATAGTATAACACAAAGACATCTCGACACGTGATGTTGCTCAAAGATCCCTTTTTGAGAAGTAGAGTGGTTGCAACTATATGGACCATAATGCGATATTTGAAGCCGAGAGACAGGGGACCAAAGTTTAGTCAAAGAGTCAGAATTAGATAAAAACTTTTTGTCTCAAAGCCCACTTCAAAGACCTTGGGCCGGTTATTGTTCATGAAGGGTACCACACCGTAGAACTTGGTGTCAAAAACATTTCCAAACAGAAAGTTATTCAAGACAATTCTTGTGCCTAGAAAAAGAGTCACGAATTCACCACTATTAGGGGAAAGACGAAGATTAGAATAAAACATACAAACACGGTCTTCATAAGCTAGAAGTCCACAGAGGTGAAAAAGTAAGGACAGATCTTGAAATTTAAAGAAGTGATTGACTTTGCAAGAGGCATCTTTAAGAACATTAAGATTAATGCTGCGACCAGGAATGATAGAGAAATTTTTTAAGGAAAGGAATTTCTCTCCATGAGATCTTGTCCAGAATTGGTGCATCTCTTCTGGAGGGAGTGAGAAAGAGGGATTAGGATGAGGTTTTTTGGAAAAGACTAGGCTAAAAGGGGGTCATCATCTATTGAGGAGAATGGACTGAGACAAGGACACATCAAAGGATTCTAAAAGAGGAGTGGGACCATCGTAGGAAATTCTAAAAACATTAGCCATGAAGTGGGTTTTTATCATGAGAAAGAGAAAGATGAGATTTAAAAGAGAACAGAGGGAGGAAAAGGGGAACCAGTTAAAAAAAACTGGGAAGGCAACTGTAGGGAAGGGTTAGGAATGGAGAAATGAAGAGGCGTGAAGTGAAAGGGAATAGATAGAAGTAAAAGTACGTAGCTTGGGGAAGAGTAAGGGTTGCAGAGAAAGTATGGGAAATGGTGAAATAATGATGACAACCTTTTAAAAGGAGTCCCTTTTTTAAAAAAAAAAAGGTAAAAAAATGGATTAAGTAAATAGAATATTGTGGTCAAAAATAGCTTATGAGTCTTAAATACAGAATACTTTTTTGAAGATCTTTCCTTCAGTAAAAAAATAGGATTTGACTAAGTAAAAATGATTTGTGTCATAAAATATGATGCATAAATTATTAACACAAAATTTTGAGAACCAAAAAATAACATGGATAGAAAATACTTGACTCTAACATACTTACACAGAACAATTTAAACATATAATCATCTCAGAATTTTCACATATCTATACTTTTGTAACATCCGTCATTAATTCCTTCTTATTATAGATCTTGTAGATATGTTCCTACAAAATGAGGAGATTAATTCTTCTTAGGTACCCAAGCGGTCTTGGGTCCTTGTGGGTTAGATGTACTCCCTTTGGGCTTCTAAATCCATATATTTTTTGGCTTATGCCTGCAACTGTAGGATTTGTGCCCTTTCTGTCCAATGATGAAACAAACAGGCCCTCTATAGGAGAAATAATTCTTATTTGATTTAAACGACCTTAATGAGGAACTCAAGTAATTTTTAAGCGAGTTTGATTTTATGAAACAATGGACTGGGTATGCCCAAAAATTATTTAATTTTACTCTCATATCATCAAGCTCTTCATAAAGTAGGTCAATTTCAATTTGACATGCTTCAATTTCTATTTGCCAGTTTCGTCGTTCCTCTTTGAGTTTTTGTTTAAATTTAGCTTAGCAATTTTTCTTCTCTTGGGTGAGTTTGTTATACTCATCTATAACTTTTTGAAGTTCATCAGTAATCATATCCAAGTTAGATTCAAGAGTATTACAATTATGGAAATCATGTACTTTTACCTCACTGGATTCACCAGTTTCCATGAAGCACATATTCACGGCTTCTACCTCTTCTTCTATTTCATCTTTGTCACTTTAGGCTCCAAATTTTTTATTTTTCCTGGATGTTTTTTTTCAATTCTGGACTATTTTGTTTGAAGTGACCAGGATTTCCGCAATAGTAGCAGCGTTCATTATTTCTGATGGAATTATTACTTTTGCCTCCTTGGGATCCTTGTTGTCTCTATATCATAAATCTTCCTTAAACCATGGTTGATGAGGGTCATTTCTTCACTATTAGCATCTTCCAAAATGTCCTCCTTTCCGATTGGAGTAGCATTGAAAGCTACTGGTTTCTTCTTTTCATCCTTATGAAACCTGTTGATATTAATTTTCTCATATGCAATAAGGTTACCTCACAGTTCATCATAAGCCATGTTGTGAAGATATCCATCTTCTAGAATGGCAGTCTTGGTTTCCTAAATCTTTAGGAGACTTCAGACTAGTTTTTGGACTTGCAGGCTGTGAGGATAGATCATTCCCAGTGATTTCAGTTTACAGATAATTTAATGAATCTGGCAAACATTGATTCAATATCCTCATTTCCCTCTATTTTGAATAACTCATATTCATTTACAAAAGCAATAATTTTTGACTTCTTGTCTTTGGTGGTCCTTCATAGGCTACCTCCAGTTTGTCCTACATTTCTTTTATTGTCTCACACATTGAGATCCTTCTGTATTCTTCTCCACTAACTTCACATAAAAGTAAACTTATAGCACATGCGTTAGTTTGGATTGCCTCCTATTGTTCTTTGGTAATATTAAAATTTTCAAAATCTTCTATATCAATATTACTTGATTCTTTATCCTTGTCCTTTTGCTTTTCCTTGAGCCTTGGAATTGGCTTAGGACTTTTTTTTATGACAACCCAGGCTTGGTAGTCATTTGATTTGAAAAATATGGTGAATCTTTTTTTCCAGTATGAGTAATGTTGTCCATTAAAGAATGGTGGCCATGTGGAGGAGTTACCATCCTGAAGAAGAGCACTAGGAATTTGGTATTTGTCCATTTGATCTTTACTCAGTTGCGGTTAGGCAATGCTATCTGTGAGACCTTCTCTGATACCAATTGAAATTCAAGAGGGAGGTGCATTAAAATTTTCTTCTGTGAGTCGACTACTGACTCCTTACAGTAAACTCACCTGCAGATTAACACACTTCACAAATAAATTAAACTTAAATAGTTAAACACGTAAATAATAAAGTATAAAGTAAACAACATAAATATTTATCCTGGTTTGGCACACCAATCTAGTGCCTACGTCCAGTCTCCTTGGTTTTTAAGTTTCCTTTAGATCATTGAAGGTTTTGTTTGAGTACAATGATAGGAAACAAGTTTTGAAGACTTATTTTCCTCTTCAGATCTTATGACATAGCTTCAGTTGATGTTACAAATATGAATCAATCTTACTCTTTATATAACAATTGTAAACTAACGTTACAGAGTTTTGTAAGACTAAGAATGAGACACTTTGAATTTTCTTCTTGAAGTTGTGTAAGTAGTGTCTGTCTTCAGTCTTCTTCTTTTATAGTCTTTGGTTGATATTCTTCATAAATTAACCCAAGATATTTCTTCTCAATCAAGGACTTAGATTGATTTCTTGATTGAGGAATATAGCCGTTTGATATGTCCATATACGGCTTTGGATCACATCCATATCAGATATGTTCGTGATATTTCTTTTCTCTTAGTCTGGATGTCTTATTTGATGATTGTGTCCTTCCTTATTTTATTTAGATCTTGATT
Organism: Capsicum pubescens; assembly: GCA_030864215.1. NCBI lineage: Eukaryota > Viridiplantae > Streptophyta > Magnoliopsida > Solanales > Solanaceae > Capsicum > Capsicum pubescens. The sequence goes on along the minus strand of CM061546.1, from coordinate 180,398,907 downwards.
GATCCTTCGATTGATCTTGTTCTACCATGATTCCGTTCTTCTGTGATTCTAGGATGATGACTTTTCTTCCCTTTTTCAACATATTTGATTTATCTACCATGCTTGTTAGAATGTCGTAATCTTCTTGTGATTGAATGTCCTTCCTTTTCTAGAGCCAGTTTCCTTCATCAGTAATCTTTAATATCCAGCAAGGATTCACTTGTTAGTTTTTCATTATTAAAATATAAACTTTGGAGGCTAACACCTAGTACCTTGTTCTTTTGAGCTTTTGTGATCTTTCTATCCATTGACTTTTGCGGATAAAAGTCCTTTTAGTAGTGGATATTGTAATGACCCTCCAGGCCATTTCCTTAATTTATGTATATTTTTGGTATTTTGAGCCTTCCTACGGCAGCTACATGTCATTTATTACTTGTCAAAACTGTCGGTTTAATTATCGAACTATTTATTTAGATTTTAGCTTCATTTCTCTATTTTGGAGCTTTCATTTTTTAGGATTTGGTCTCTGACCAAAGGTCCTAGTAGATGACCTCAGATGAGAATTCTGACAGTGCCATCAGCTCTAGAATGTTGATTTTAAACTAGGGAGGACCCTTGATAAAGGTCCCGAGGCTTCTAGACTTGTTTTGGGTTATTGGGCGGATTATGTGAAAAATGGAACTATAGGTGTGGCCCCAACACTTGGTCAAAATGATCTTGGATGAAAGTTTCGAAGATTACATTGAGTCCAAAACATCAAATTTGGTATGGTAGCATATTTTATTTGCGCGCGTACAGGGTTTCGAATGTATCTCGAGCACCCGATCAAAGTCTATTTAAGACTTAGGAAATATCTGGCGCATCAAGTTTTTGATACGATTGCTTAAGTTATCATATGCCTTCTTAAACAGTCATCGCATATGCGACATTATGTCACTTAAGCGACATTGACCATCTAATCAAGGGTCGCTTAAGTGATGCTTTGTCCGTTTAAGCGAGCGTCGCTTAAGCAACTTGGGAGTCAGTTTAGCGATACCAAACCAGGATTACCAGATTGCTTAAGAGATATTGGATCCACTTAAGTAGTTATCGCTTAACCAATAGGGTGACCGCTTAAGCGGCATGTGGTGGCTTTAAATTCCCTCTTCCCCACCCAATTTTTTATCACGTCTTCCACCAATTTTACACCAAATTGAGAGCTCAAAGGGAGGAATAAGTGGAAAATCATCCTTATAAGATGAGGTAATCTAACCTAACTCTTATTGGTCATTTCTCATTAATTTTTCCTTCAATTTCTTTCCTAATTGATAGTAAAGTTCTTAGAAATTAGGTTTTCAATTTCTAAACTTTGAGAGTTGATTTGAGATTCGATTTGTTCTCCATCTGTGCTCAATTTTAGAGTATGCATGTAACGCCCCAAAATATCATCCCCAGATGCCACACGGTGCCCAAGCTACACGTAGCCTCAAGCTAACCCTTTAAGCCAAAACACTACCCTTGGGTTCCAACACAACAACATACATGCTACGCTAAGATATATATATAAGTACATATCATATCACATCGCACATGGCACGGAATATCGTTAGACTATACATATATGGAATGTCTATACACAAACCAACCCAACATTACACTAGTCTGACATAGCCTATATACAGCAAAATCAATGAGTCATTGGGACAAACCCCCAACTGACTCAACAGACCAAAGAGATCACAAAACAACAGCACCAAAACTAGCAACTTGGTCCTCGAACCATGAGGACTCACCACTAAAGGAACGTAGATGCGGCACTCGAATATCACTGTCGCGGTTGCGGATGAGTACCTGAACCTACATTATGGTAAGAATGTAGCCCATAGAGAAATATGTGGGTCAACACAAGATACGTACTGAGTATGTAGGGGCGCATGCAAAATATAAATAATATCATAAATTTCGTAAAAACGTACATACGGACCATAATGACACACCTGGCTTGAGTGACATTGAATCATGCAACTCATAACATCTGAGATAGGAAATGTAGGAGGAAAACCTCATAAATCATTATAGATCATCATAGGCAACTTGACTTACCACATCAAAACTTGGAGTGACTCGGTATTTCAATAAACATGACTCTTATGGACATGGGAGTTTTCTATAACCGACAACCCCACGTGAGCTACGTGGAATACCAACGTTTGAAATCCCCGTTGGCAGGAGCGTCATACTCTTTGCCAGGGAGTACGACCATAAAACTGCAATAATCACAATCGGGCTCTCTGGCCAATAATATCATCATCAAACAACCCTACGGTGGCACATAGGTTTGGGGAAATACCAAATTTCTCTCTCGGTACTAAGTACTACTCCCCGACAAGCTCAGAACGCGTTAGAAAATCCACCACAACATCACAAGGGTCTATCATAAAGACCAAATCAAATCTCTTTCTCATTTATCAAATCATATCAATTTGTGGATTCCTAACTCAACACATTTTAGCTCAAAACATTTTAATCTTTCTCAACACCAACAAGGTATCAATGCATTGAACCATAACCGACTCGATATTTGGACAAGGATATAAAGACTCAATACATAATATTTTCAACAATTTAACTCATCAAAACCATCCGGAAAATACCAAGACTCATTGCAACTTCAATATCAACATTTCTCAATTTGCCATCCAACTCTCATTTAAAGGTACTTGAGATATCAACCCATAGTAGGGATATAGAATTTCCAATATCAATTATAAATTCATAATAAGGAAATAGTGGAATGATAGTATAAATCAAGGCTTAACAAATTAAATCATCATACTCTCATAATCAAATACTTTTTGGACATAATTCCATCTCAACATCGTACACATATCGGATGACATAATCTCATAGCTCATGGAAAATAATATAAGATATAAAACCATATTTTCAATTCATGGTAAAACATGTAAAATCTCATGTCAATGTAATTCAACAAAAATACCGGGCATAAGATCGAAAGGATAATCTTGTTCAAAGCCCCACATACCTAAAAATGGAAGATGAATATGAACTTCCGACTCCGGATGAAATTTTACATGTTTTGAGTAGTAGGGTTGGGGTTTGAGCCTTAGGAAATTTTGGAGAAAAATGAGCTATTGAAGCTCTTAATGGACTTAAATCCATGGTTTACCCGGATGGATTGGAGTGGGAATGACCAAAATACCCTTAAAAATCAAATAATGGCAAATCTGTCCTTTAGTGGACTGTTTTGATAGGCTGAAGTAGATCGACCATAACCTTTTGCTCCGATGGCCAAATTGGATGAAACCAATTTCATTGGAAAGAGGACTTTTAGAGATTTCTGTTGATATATAGTAGCTTAACCAGATCATTATGTACAAGGAGTTATGATCATTTGAAGTTGACCCTAAAATTCGCTTGGCCTTAGTATTTTTTTCTGCATATTTACTGTTCACCACTATTCACGGTTAGATCAGAATGATCATAACTCATCGCTCGAGTGTCCGTTTTGGATGATCCACATATCGTTGGAAAGCTTATTCGATGCTCTACGCGATGACAGGTTGCGTATCCAAAAATTCCACACAAGAAAATTATTAATCACGATAAAGTACAGAATTCAATATATTTTCGTCCGAGATCTTAACGGAAACTTTTTTCCGGGGCATCACATCATCTCCCCCTTGGAAAAATTTATCCTCGAATGTTGATAGGTAGGTCAAGAATACTATGAAAATGAGTATATAGAGAAAAATCATCTTGCCCAAGCATATACTCCATTCTAGATTTTTTTTTGGATATCGTAGAAAACACACAAGCCAAGATAAACATAGCAATAAGGATTAAATCAAAAGAGAACGATACCTTTGACATGCTCAGGATTCGTAGGAAAGAGGTGGGGATAGTTGGCGCACATATCCTCTTCGGCTTCCCAAGTAGCACTCTCCACGAATTGATTTCGCCAAAGCACTTTAACCAAAGGAACTTCCTTGTTTCTAAGCCTACGAACTTGAAAGTCAAAACCCTCAACCGAAATCTCTTCATATGAAAGACTATCTTGAATACCCAAGATTTCGGAAGGATCAATCACAACAGAATCAACAATAGACTTCTTAAGCATAGAAACATGGAAAACCGGATGGACGTTAGATAACTCCGCGGGAAATTCAACCTTATACGCTACCTTCCCAATGCGATCCACAATCTTATAGGGACCAATGTAACGGGGACTTAGTTTCCCTTTCTTCCCAAATCTCTTCACCCCTTTCATGGGTGAAACTTTTAAGTACACTAAATCACCAACATCAAATTCAAGGTCTTTCCTCCTTACATCTGCGTATGATTTTTGACGACTTTGGACGGTTTTCAACCTTTCTCGAATTAACTTAACCTTCTCCATGGCCTCGAACACCGCATCCAATCCAGTTGCGGTAGCCTCACCAACTTCAAACCAACCAATGGGTGATCTACACCTTCTACTATACAAAGCTTCAAACGGGGTCATTCCAATAGTAGCATGAAAACTGTTATTGTAAGCAAACTCAATTAATGCTAAGTGCTCATCCCAACTACCTTTAAAATCAAGCACACAAGCCATCAACATATCTTCTAAAGTCTGAATGGTCCGCTCGGCCTGACCATCTGTTTGTGGATGGAAAGCAGAACCTAAACGAATTTGGGTACAGAGACCCTTATGGAAAGATTTCCAAAACTGAGAGGTAAACTGAGTACCTCTGTCAGAAATAATAGCCAAAGGGATTCCATGAAGTCTGACGAGTTCCCGAATATATATTCTAGCATAATCTTCAGTTGTATACGATGAATGCACAGGCAAGAAATGAGCTGATTTCGTCAACCGATCTACGACAACCCAAATCAAATCATGATGGCAACGAGAAGGAGGCAAACCAATTATGAAGTCCATATTTACTTCTTTCCACTTCCAAGTAGGAATGCTAAACTCTTTCATCACGCCACTGGGCCTTTGATGCTCTATTTTAACCTGTTGACGCGTGGAATACTTCGCCACAAATTCTGCTATGTTCCTCTTCATACCATTCCACCAATAGATTTCTCGCAAATCATGGTACATCTTGGTAGCACCAGGATGGATGGAGTATCGTGTACCATGCACTTCCGCCATAATCCTCTACTTCAAGTTATCAACATCAAGAACACATAATCTTTCTCGGAGTCTCAAAACGCCATCTCCTCCTTGGGAGAAAACCTCCACCTTTTGGTCTTTAACTGACTCTTTTAACCTGACCAAGGTAGGATCCCTGTCTTGCTTCTCCTTCACTTCCGAAACTAACGAGGATTTGAAACCGCTTTTCACTCCTATACTACCCTCAGCATCACCAAACAACCTAACCCCCAATCTAGCCAAATGTGCTACACTACCCATGGACTTCCAACTAAGGGCAGTTGCTACTACATTGGCCTTGCCCGGATGATATAGCACGCTCATATCATAATCTTTCAACAGTTCTAACCATCGTCTCTGCCTAAGATTCAACTCTTTTTGGGTGAATACATACTGCAAGCTCTTATGGTCTGTGAAGACGTCGACATGGACACCATACAAATAATGTCTCCAGATTTTCAAAGCAAAAACCATGGCAGCTAATTCAAGGTCATGGGTAGGTTAATTCTTCTCGTGAGGCTTTAGATGCCTGGAAGCATAAGCTATAACCTTGCCCTTTTGGATCAATACACAACCCAAAACGACTCTGGAAGCATCGCAATACACCATAAAACCATCAACACCGTCAGGCAAAGTCAACACAGGGGCTGAAGCGAGTCGAGTCTTCAACTCCTGAAAACTCTTCTCACAAGATTTGGACCACAGGAACTTCACTTTTTTTTGGGTCAAACGGGTCATAGGAGACGCAATAGATGAAAACCCTTCAACAAAACGACGATAATAACCAGCTAAACCCAAGAAATTTTGGATATCAGAAGGAGAAATAGGTCTAGGCCAACTCTTTATAGCCTCTATCTTTTGAGGATCAACTCTAATACCTTCGGAAGAAATAATATGACTCAAGAAGGCTACAGAGTTCAGCTAGAACTCACACTTACTGAACTTAGCATACAATCGATGAGTTTGAAGAGTTTCCAATACGATTCGGAGATGATCCGCATGATCACCCTCACTTCGGGAGTAAATAAGAATATCATCAAGGAATACTATTACAAATAAATCCAGATATGGCCGGAATACACGGTTCATAAGATCCATGAAAGCCGCTGGAGCATTAGTTAACCCGAAAGACATCACTAGAAATTTAAAATGACCGTAACGGGTTCAGAAGGCTGTCTTGGGGATATCACATTCCCTAACCTTAAGTTGGTGATAACCAGATCTAAGGTCTATCTTCGAAAAGTAGCTCGCACCTTGCAATCGATCAAATAAATCATCAATTCGAGGAAGCAAATATTTATTCTTGATAGTAACCCTATTAAGCTATCGGTAATCAATACACATCCGCAAAGAACCATCCTTCTTATGCACAAACAGGACAGGTGCACCCCACGGGGACACACTAGGTCTGATAAAGCTTTTTGTCTAAAAGATCTTTCAATTGCTCTTACAACTCTTTAAGTTCTGAGGGAGCCATGCGATACGTAGGAATAGAAATAGGCTGAGTATCGGGAAGAAGGTCAATCCCGAACTCTATCTCTCTATTAAGAGGTATTCCAGGGAGATCTTTCGGAAAGATATCAAGAAACTCATTAACAACATTAATTGATTGAATGGTAGGGGTTTCAGACTTAGTGTCTTTAACCCAAACCAAATGGTGGATGCAACCCTTGGAAATCAACTTCCTAGCTTTGAGATAGGATATGAAACGACCCTTAGGAATCACAGAACTCCCGGACCATTCATGGATAGGTTCATCAGGAAACTGAAACTTGAACACACGGGCATGAAAATCAATAGACACATAGCATGAGTGAAGCCAATCCATACCCAGAATGATATCAAAGTCAACCATATCTAGCTCAATCAAATCAGCATACGTAACTCGATGAAAGACAATAATGGGACATTTCTTATACACCCGCTTAGCAATGACAGACTTTCCTACCGGAGTAGAAACCAAAATAGGCTCAGAAATTAGTTTAGTATCCATTTCAAAATTTACAGCAACCAGAGGTGTCACATAAGAAAAACTCAAACCGGGGTCCATCAACACATAGACATCAAAATAGAAAAATAGAAAATACGGAGTATACCAGTGACAACATCGGGAGAGTCCTCCTACTCCTGATGAGGTAGTATAGCATAGAAACAATTCTGGCGTTGACCGCCAACAGTACTAGATAAAGCACCCTGAGGAGGAACTGGACGGGCTGCGAGAGGTGGGGCACTGGTAGCCTGACTATGGGGATGGGCATCACGACTCCGCTGGCTGGCATACGGGTAGTCTCTAAGTATGTGGACCAACTTTCCACAACTAAAAAAGCCCCGCTTCCCCATATAACACTCCCTAAAATGGTCTTTACCACACTTAGCGCACGAAGAAGGATGAGGTCAGTTGCTTACACTGTCCTGAGACCTGGAAGGTACCGACCTATTCCCGAGCTCCTGCCTTCCCCAATATATGGGAGAACTAGTTGAGGAAGGCGCAGGTATAAATGGACATCTCTGAAACTGAGGGCGACTCCCTCCATAGAATCTAGTCTGACCAAACCCCTGTTGCTCCGATCTGACTCTCTTAATCCCTCTTACTCTTTCTCTTTCCTTTATCTTATCAGACTCAATCTGTTGGGCGTGAATCATTAACCTAGGAAGATCAATCTCCTTGTTGATCATAGCAGATCTATATTCTTTCACCACATAACTCGACACCCCAGTTAGAAACTTGCTCATACTAGTCCTCGAATCAGTCATCATATTGGGAGCGTACTTTGATAGCTGATTAAACTTAAGACAATACTCCTTAACCGACATGGAGCCTTGTCTCAAATTCATAAACTCCTCTATATTAGCTTCCCATAACTCAAGAGGAAAGAATTTATCCAAGAAAGCATCTTGGAATAATTGCCAAGTCACCGGAGCGGTATCTTCTTCTCTACCCTTATTCCACATCTGCACCCAGTCATAAGCAACATCCTTCAACCGATAAGAAGTCAGCTCCAAACTTTCTACCTCGGTCATGTGTATAATCTATGTAATTTTCTTCATTTCATCAACATACATCTGTGGGTCCTCACCTACTCTCGACCCATGAAACATTGGTGGATTCATCCGCATAAAATCAAGAATTCGTGTTGCTGCCGAATTATTTTCCTACGGAGGTGGAGCGTTGGCCTGAGTATTGGCGGTAACTTCCTGGGCTAGCATCTGAAAAGTTGCCCAAAATTCAGCATAGGATACCGTCTCATGTAATGGATCAACGGGTTGAGGTTGGTTGTTGTTTCCGCGAGCTCGATGTGGAGGCATTTTTTGTCATAAGAACGCACGAATTAACAGAAGAAGGAAACAGTTGTAAGCATGATAGACTCTTGTACAAAGAAAAAAATAACTTTTTCTAGAATGCCCCGCAGCCTCTTGATCATAGGTGTGGCGCTCTACACACCGATGCTCAAGACTCTACGTAACGCGGCTAATCAGACTCCCTAGGACTCTTCACAACCTTAGTCTCTGATACCATGTTTGTAATGCCCCAAAATATCATCCCAAGACGCCACACGGTGCCCAAGGCTACACGTAGCCTCAAGCTAACCCTTTAAGCCAAAAAAATACCCTTGGATTCCAACACAACAACATACACTTTACACTAAGGATATATATATAAGTACATATCATATCACATTGCACATGGCACGGAACATCGTTAGACTGTACATATATGGAATGTCTATACACAAACCAACCCAACAATACACTAGTCTGACATAGCCTCTATACAGCAAAATCAACGAGCCATTGGGACAAACCCCCAACTGACTCAACAGACCAAAGGGATCACAAAACAACAACACCAACACTAGAAACTTGGTCATCGAACCATGAGGACTTATCACTGAAGGAACGTAGATGCGGCACTCAGATATCACTATCTCGGCTGCGGATGAGTACCTGAACTTACATCATGGTAAGAATGTAGCCCAAATAGAAATATATGGGTCAGCATAAGATATGTACTGAGTATGTGGGGGCGCATGCAAAATATAAATAATATCATAAATTTTGTAAAAATGTACATAGGGACCATAATGACACACCTGGCTTGAGTGACATTGAATCATGCAACTCATAACATCTTAGATAGGAAATATAGGAGAAAAACCTCATAAATCATTATAGATCATCATAGGCAACTTGACTTACCACATCAAAATTTGGAGTGACTCGGTATTTCAATAAACATGACTCTTATGGACATGGGAGTTTCCTATAACCGATAACCCCACGTGAGCTACGTGGAATACCAATGTTTGAAACCCTCGTTGGCGAGAGCGTCATACTCTTTGCCAGGGAGTACGACCTTAAAACTATAATAATCACAATCGGGCTCTCTGTCCAATAATAACATCATCAAACAACCCTACGGTGGCACATAGGTTTGGGGAAATACCAAATTTCCCTCTCGGTGCTAAGTACTACTCCCCGACAAGCTCAGAACGCGTTAGAAAATCCACCACAACATCACAAGGGTCTATCATAAAGACCAAATCAAATCTCTTTCTCATTTATCAAATCATATCAATTTGTGGATTCCTAACAACACATTTTAGCTCAAAACATTTTAATCTTCCTCAACATCAACAAGGTATCAATGCATTGAACCATAATCGACTCGACATTTGGACAAGGATATGAAGACTCAATCCATAATATTTTCAACAATTTAACTCATCAAAACCATCCGGAAAATACCAAGACTCATTCCAACTTCAATATCAACATTTCTCAATTTGCCATCCAACTCTCATTTAAAGGTACTTGAGACATCAACCCATAGTAGTGATATAGAATTTCCAATATCAATTATAAACTCATAATAAGGAAATAGTGGAATGATAGTATAAATCAAGGCTTAATAAATTAAATCATCATACTCTCATAATCAAATACTTTTTGGACATAATTCCATCTCAACATCGTACACATATCGGATGACATAATCTCATACCTCATGGACAATAATATAAGATATAAAACCATATTTTCAATTCATGGTAAAACATGTAAAATCTCATGTCAATGTAATTCAACAAAAATACCGTGCACAAGATCGAAAGGATAATCTCGTTCAAAGCCCCACATACCTAAAAATGGAAGATGAATATGAACTTCCGACTCCGAAACTTTATTCACAAAAATAAAGGGTGCTTATCGAATCCCTTAACATGATCAACTCGAATCCCAAATCAATTTGAAATTTCTACGGTTCAATCAAGAGACATAGAAGGATAAAATTTGGAGTAGTAGGGTTGGGGTTTGAGCCTTAGGAAATTTTGGAGAAAAATGAGCTATTGAATGCTCTTAATGGACTTAAATCCATGGTTTACCCGGATGAATTGGAGTGGAAATGACCAAAATACCCTTAAAAAATAAATAATGTCAAATCTGTCTTTTGGTGGACTGTTTTGATAGGCTGAAGTAGATCGACTATAACGTTTTGCTTCGATGGCCAAATTGGATGAAACTAATTTCATTGGAAAGAGGACTTTTAGAGATTTCTGTTGATATATAGTAGCTCAACCAGATCATTATGTACAAGGAGTTATGATTGTTTGAAGTTGACCCTAAAATTCACCTGGCCTCAGTATTTTTTTCCTGCACATCTACTGTTCACCACTATTCACGATTAGATTGGAATGATCATAACTCATCGCTCGAGTGTCCGTTTTGGATGATCCATATATCGTTGGAAAGATTATTTGATGATCTACGCGACGACGGGTTGCATATCCAGAAATTTCACACACAAAAATTATTAATCACGATAAAGAATAGAATTCAACACATTTTCGTCCGAGATCTTAACGGAATTTTTTTTTTGGGGCATCACAATGCATTCCTTGACCTTCGTGGTACCTCATGAAGATTTTAATTTTTTATTCTATTTGCAGGCTCCGCCGGCCCATTCATGACCCAAAATTTGACCCAACCTTTATTACAGTAATATGGGTCTCGTTTTACTCTTAATAATGTATAGATTTCTATTACAATTGCGTGATGACATTTCAAAGTCATAGAGTAAAGATGGATTATTGTGGATAATTCAAGGATTGTAGTTCAACATCGAGGTAGGCTTCTGCCTACTCTTCTTCTTGAGATGGTGTTTTATATATGTTGTGTATTAGGTAGAGATGTTAGGATGTAATTGATGTTAGAACACCTTGACTTAGTCTAAATTATGAGTTTGGGGTCTAGAATGGTAATTGACCCTTATGGTGAAATATTTATTATACTTCTATGGTATTATTTCCTTAGGTGGCTAGCATGCTAGGCATAGTTGAGACTAATGAACCTTTAGTATGATGTTTAATTCATTACCCAATGGATTGTGATGGTTTTCTCTAAATTATGATGGTATTTTTAAGTCATATATATATATATATATATATTATTGGGCCTAAAGTCATGATTATGATATTGGTTGGATTTTGGGAAGTATTTTATCCTTATAAAGAACTTGGCCATAGTTTATAGACATAATAGTACTTATAAATTTATTGTTATAAAACTGATGATGGCATGTATAGATTCAGTATATTCATGATCACTTAGATAGAAAATGGTACGATTCCAACTAAAATATGATTTTACTAATCTTTTCCTAAAAAGGGATTTGTTCCCACTTTTCACTTTTAAAACTAATTACTTAAAGTTGGGAATAATACCATCTTAATGAGTAACTTATGAGCCTTCAAGACAAAAATGATCTTTTAGAGATTTGACCGAGAAAGGTTTTGGTCCATAATTTTGCTACTACTATTTACCTCGGTCGAGAGAGATTTTGACTATTTCTATACTTTTATGATGATTTAGTTCTGGATTTACCCTTGGTACTGAATTTACGGACTTACATTTTTTAGCCATAGTTGTAGCCCATACATGTTATATGTATGTGTGTGTGTCTATATATATATATAAATATATAATTGTACGGGATAGAGTGGATTGATAATAATTATGGTTGTTGAAAATCTTAGATCGGGACCAAGTCGGTGTATATGGGTACTCCCAAACCCCCTAGGAGCCTCTTCATCTGGGAGTCATCATGCCGAAAAAAAGAGGTCATCGTAGGTCCTGCCTTTGCAAGATGTTGAAGTGGAGGAGGTGTATAAAGTGGAGTATATTATGGTACTTTGATCAATTACAGTATTATGGACTTGCTTGGTATTCATTCTTTCTGGCGCATTCCCTATCACCAGTATGCTTTATATCTATAATCCTTATGGGAGGTTACATAGGTATCAGTATGAATATAATTTGTAGTATATTGTGTGATACTTGTATCGATTAGCCTGATGGGGGGTTGCATTGGAATATGCTCCAACCGTTGTTTGCTGAGTGTTTTTTGAGCATTCTTAGCCTATGACAGTGGCGGTTTATAAAAGGCCCAATTAGGTATTGTTTGTCCTGACTAGCCGGTTACTTTATGTTGTTATTATTATTATGGTTATTTTTTGACTTGTTGATTATGGGATTGATATTGATATTCAAGGTATGATTTTGATTTCCTTCTTTACAGCTTCTTGATTATGGTTAATTTTCTCCTGTTTAGATGTATGGATTGGAGATCCTAATTGTGTTAGTACTAGTTCCTGCGACAATTAGGAGGCCTTAAGATGTTAGTATGACTACTTTAAGTTGTACCTTTGGGTAAGCCTCATTTATGTACATACATTTATATATGTAGTTATGGTAGTACTGTATACCTCTCTCTTGTGTTTGTGTTGTATATCCATTCCCTTGGCCTTGTATACTATTATATACCCTTCATTTTCTCTTATTTGTAGATGGGCTAGCGATATACGGTATAGTGCTTAGGTTCCTGATTATGGATAGAATAGGATAGTTTATCATTATGGCCTCCTTAGCTTTACTATATTAGTTTCCTGGATATTTGAGCATAGTTTACATTGTTGCTTGCATGTTATGTATATTTGCATTATTTTAGAGTTAGTAAACAATTGCCTATAGAGTACCACGTGTTTGGTACTCATACTACACTTTTGCAACCTACAGATTATAGTATGGGTTCTCGTCGTTGTTGTGTGTGTCGTGTGGAGCAGCTATGGTTAGAGACATATCTGAGCTTCTTGCATTCGGAGTATTATTATTCTCCCTAGCATGTACTAGAATAGTCTCTATGTTGTATTCAGAGATGGGGAGTATCAGTATATTCTTTTAGTACTTCATTTTGTAGTCTGATTTTATTAAGAACTCTTATACTGATTTCACTATGTTTTGGGACTCTCTTATGTATTTTAGTCTTTTACATCATTTATTCTGTATTTTTTCTTATTTTCTCTTGGTAAACCATTACTAGTAGTTTCAGACTATGAGATTGGCATACCTACTAGTGGGTTATAGAAGGTGCCATCATGGCTTAAGGAATTGGGTCATGAAAAGCCACGTCTGAGTTTTAGTTCTACAAGGTTTAATCTGATAGAGATAGACGTCTAGACTGGCTTACTCGAGCGGAATCTAGAGTTGATGAGTGGCAACTTATTCGGTAGCAGTGCTATTCCGCCTTCATTATTGGTTCAAACCCCGCCTAATATGTGTGACTAATAATCCTTCACTGGTTGCCTAAACGCTTAGGCTTTATCTCAAAAATAAAGTAGGATGCATATTTACATTCCTTCTACATTATATTTCAATGACTTAGAGAGGGGGTGCGAGAGGAGATAGTTTATAATACAATTCAAAAATATCAAAATGATCAATGAGTGACAAGTACCAAATTAGGAAAACAAACAAAATATCCAAATAATTAAAGCAGGTCAAGTCAATATCAAGAGCTCAAATTCTTGTATTTCCAACGGAGTCGCCAGAGATGTCACAATACTTGGGTCGAAGGATTTTTATAATTAATGTGATGATATTGAATAGGAATTATTTTTATTTATTTACAGAGTCACCACTTGAAATTGAGTTATGGTATTCCAAGTCACCTTTTTGAATCCCTAGTCATAAGAAAGTTGACTCTTTATTTTTTATCTGCGAAAATAGAAGACCGGATAAGGAATTCTATTAATAGAGGGAAAGGTATGAGGCACCCCTCGAGTCCCGTGGTTCTAGAACGATCGATTTTATCAACTTATACTTAACTTAAATTATTTTGGATAAATTATATTTGTAGGCCTTGATTCGCTCATTTTTATTGGTCTCGTCCTAGATACATAATTGCATTCTAACTTGACATACCACTTTCTTCACTCAAGAGAACCATAGATACTAATCTCTATATGCATGTCTTGATTTGATTTACTTTTTTAAGACATTCTTCGCCAGGATGCATACTGCATTCTTGAATTTCTTTATTTGTTATTAAGCGTATTGAGAAAGATGCATAAGTGCATACTTAATCAAAACCAAATTTATCAGGCTTAAAGCTTATCTAGCGTTAAAGGAATTTGTTCGTATCTTCTAAACTCGAGACGATTTTCTTACTCAAATTTAACTCTTTCATTCCTTTGTTTCAATAATACAATGAGTCTGGGATTAATCCACAACTAACATCACTCTCTAACAAATAGGTTTTTCAACTCTTTTTTTTTTCTTTAGTACGACGGGTATTGAATAAATTCGCAACTCGCCTCGCTCACACTCACATAATTAATTCGGGCCTTAAACCAATTGAGGCCTCAAAATATTTTCGAGTAAGACAGTGAAGAAAAAGCTGGAAAAAAAAAATGACCAAGAGAATTTAGGGATGATTCATCATTAACAAAATGGGAATTAAACATGTACAATTACAATTTAAAGATTATTAACAAAAGGGAACACTAAACATTAACTATATAAGACTTTTAAAGATCGTCAAAATTTGAATCATTTATGTCCAGTAAACAAAACCAAAACCAACAAACAAGAAACTATACTTAATGGCATGCATATTTTCCAGATATATATAAAACTATAAACAACATACTACTTTGACTCCAATTAATTATTACTTTCTCCATTTCAAAAAGAATGATTTAGTTTGACTTGACATGGAATTTAAGAAAGTAAAAAAAACTTTTGATTCTTGTGGTCCTACATTAGAATTGTGTCAAATGTACCACAATGTCCTTGAATCTTGTGGTCTTAAGCATACCACATGTAAATTTGAAATTAAAGTATTATAAAAAAAGAAAAGGGATCATTCATTTTGAAACAGACTAAAAAGAAAAATAGGCTATTCCTTTTGAAAGAGAGGGAGTGTGAAATTAATATTGCATTGCAATGATTAAAAAATTGTTTGAACCAAACCCACCATTATAGTTCTCAATTCTCCAATTCCATACAATATACAGTATTATACTATTATTTATAATGACTAAACTTTCACATCCTAGTAAACTATAAACTAGAGATCATGATATCTTAGCTTCTATCTTAAGTTAATTTTAAACTAAACAAGTGATTTAAAAGTGATGAACATTTAAGAGGAACACTATTAAGTCCTAACAGAATTATATCGTGAACTGGGAAGATAAACGACCATAAAAATATCAATTTAGAGTACTTTTTTAGGTGAAAAGTATGTATAAAAATGGACCGAAACCAATAACCAAATTACATTGCCACTTGAACAATTTGAAAATCAACTGCCAACTTGACTAACGAATTGATAAAATAATATAACAAAAAATGAATATAACATGTCAAGAGCTAGTATTTTTGCCAGCTGAATCCAAACAAATCACCTCACTCACATTTTTTAATGCCTCAAACACTGCTCACCTTTCAAATATGTATCAATAGACACACATCCAAGATCCTTTCAAATTCTTTTAAATATCTTCTTTGTAGAATTTAAACCCCAACTTAACTCTTGATTCAGCGTATTATGCAATAGAAATATGTGGATAACAAAATATACAATTCATGATAAAAACTTCACATAATTAATATAGTTTTCAATTCTCCAATTCCATACAATATACAGTATTATACTATTATTTATAATGACTAAACTTTCACATCCTAGTAAACTATAAACTAGAGATCATGATATCTTAGCTTCTATCCTAAGTTAATTTTAAACTAAACAAGTTATTTAGAAGTGATGAACATTTAAGAGGAACACTATTAAGTCCTAACAGAATTATATCGTGAACTGGGAAGATAAACGACCATAAAAATATCAATTTAGAGTACTTTTTTAGGTGAAAAGTATGTATAAAAATGGACCGAAACCAATAACCAAATTACATTGCCACTTGAACAATTTGAAAATCAACTGCCAACTTGACTAACAAATTGATAAAATAATATAACAAAAAATGAATATAACATGTCAAGAGCTAGTATTTTTGCCAGCTGAATCCAAACAAATCACCCCACTCACATTTTTTAATGCCTCAAACACTGCTCACCTTTCAAATATGTATCAATAGACACACATCCAGGATCCTTTCAAATTCTTTTAAATATCTTCTTTGTAGAATTTAAACCCCAACTTAACTCTTGATTCAGCGTATTATGCAATAGAAATATGTGGATAACAAAATATACAATTCATGATAAAAACTTCATATAATTAATCAACCGCACATACTAAATAAGCATGAAGCCATTTAAACAATTTTATTCGTGCTTTGATTCATATTAAAACTTATAAAACAATAGTATGGGATTGGATAAGAATATGTATAACAAACTAAACTGAGTATAGAAGCAAGAACGTCGTCGCCAAAAACTCAAAACGGAGACCCAAACTCAAACTCTAACTTCTGAACCTTTAAGAATACCCTCTTTTCCTTCTCACTGTCTATTAGCCTGTTTGGGATTGCTTATTTCCCAAAATAAGCACTTATTTTAAGAAAAAAATACATTTTAAAAAAATGAATGGTGTTTGGTAAACTTGCAAATGTGCTTTTAAAAATAAGCAGAAGCAGTTTTTCTGCTTCTGGGATGAAAGAGAAAATTTCTGCTTCTCAAAATAAGCAGCAACAGAAGCAAAAAATTATTATTTTATGAAAAAAATATCCCTATCACACACAAATATACATATACATACATATATATATATATATATATATATATATATATATATTTCATATTTACGTCATAATTCTTTATAATTTATATATTATTATTTTATTTTCACTCATTTTCTTTAAATAAATTTAAAAAATATCATTGATGATGATGACTGAAGAATTTAAATTATTTTATTATTATTAATGATAATAATTGACAGATGAATCACGTTACAAGATTGTATTTTGACATCAAATATAAATTTTTTCTCGAATATTTAATTTTAAATAAATAATTAATAAAAAGTGACATATTTGTTAAAATAGTGAGTATATATATGAATATGATGACTGTTTATTCGTAGTAAATTTTGACACCGTAAAAATATATTAAAAATGACAACAAATAACATATAGAATATTATTTTAAATATTTGTCATCAAGTAGTATACATATATGAATTTGGTTACTTAGTTTTAGAATTGAAATGGTAAAAATATATCCAAAAGAAAAGGTAACAAATAACAAATATTATCTCATTTAAATATTGTAAGCATGAATATAGTGTTTGCTAACTTTTAGTAAATTTGACACACTAAAATGTATTAAAAAAAATAAGGTAACAAAAAAAAGATAGATTCTAATTAATTTTTTATTTGACCTTTTCCTCAAACCTTCTATTCATTCAACGAGTTTATCGTATTGCACACCTTCTTCTTCATCTATAAATTCAAATAATATTTCACATATATACATATACTTTATGAAATAACTTTTGTGTTCATTTTGTTTGATGTTTTAAGTAATATTTAAATTATTAAGTAATATATCAGTATTTAATTTTTTTAATGTATTTATGTATATCAATATTGATCAAAAATTTTAGAGTACATACTTTTTAATTAAATTAAAAAAAATAATTAAAAATATTATAATACATATTTAAAATAATTTTTCTCTATAAATTGATTTTAGTAATAAAAGTTTATTGACAGATGTCCTTTTTGGTTATTTGACTCAAAAAAGCACTTCTTGAAAAAGATTATCCAAACACATTTTGATTATCAAAAGCACTTTTCAAATGAATTTACCAAACACAAACTGTTTTTTTTTAAAGTACTTTTATGAAAAGCCATTTTATAATAGTGTTTCTCAAATAAGCAGTTTTGTAACAGTAATCCCAAACAGGCTCTATGTTTCTCTTGACTTATGCTTTTGCTTATTCTGATTTTTCACTCTTTTTCTCTCTGTTTTGATTTTTGTGTTGCTCTTTTTCTTTAAGTGTTTTCATTTTTTTCTCGTAATTTACTGTTTCTGTCCTTTTTTTTCAAGTGTTGTGTGTGTATATATAATTGTCAAGGTGTGTGTGCAGTTGTGAGGGATTAGTTGAGATTTTTGGGAATTGTGTTTGTGTACGTGGGTATTAAGGGAATGGGGTTAGTGATGTGTGTGTGTGTGGAGTGGGTAATGTGGGTAGAACGTGAGGTGGAGAGGTTCGAGGATTAAGAGGTATTGAGTGAGAGATGGTAGGGAATAATTGGCAAAAAAAGCACCTTCCAAAATTAATTTGTCAAATGCCCATTTAATTTCTTTTTGATTTATTTTTTAAATTTAGGGTGTAAAAAGTGGGGAAAAATGAAAAAAGTTGGGCTCACACGTGGGTCAAGGGACTAATTCATCATTTTTATAACTTTACAACTTTAATATAATACACTTAACACCCTCCACTTATTCCAATATTAAAAAAAAAAAAACTCTCTCTCCTCTTCAATTCTCAACTCCCGCTTTTGAAACTTCTTCTCCCAAAAATGTCATTTTCTTTTCTTCTTCTTCTCCATCTGTTAAGGGCTCGTTGTTGCTTTGCAAGGTTAGTTAAAATCAAGTTTCGATCATTTCTAGATCCATTTAAACGGTTTTCTGTGCTAATTGATTCGTAAAGATGTAGGAAATTTTTATTTTTTTTCGAATTTGGTTGATTAAGTAGTTAAAAAAGAGAATTTCATAGGTAATGAGTTTGATTTTGAAGCAATGGTTGAGGTTTTATGTGGCATTTTGACATATTTTTTCTTCGATCACGGTGTTGAATTTTAAAACTTTTGTTTACGAGTTTTGATTTAGTTTTGTTTTTTTAGCAAGGAAGTGTTGAATGGTGAGATAATTGCTATTTGAAGAGTTATTTTGGCATTTTGATCTGAACAGTAACTTTTTTCTGTCCGTGTCTATGAAATGAGATTGCCCTAGATTGAAATCAATTTTTAGACGTATAATTTTTTTTAAAAATATGATTGTTGAAATAGGGAAAATTGAAAGATTAATAGTTAATTAGTTTGATTTGGTGCAGTAGTTTGTTTTTAGCAATTGTTGTGTTTTGATACTGCATATTGGATTTAGTTCAATTATTGTATGTTTGTGTAGTGAACTGTTTAATGGTGGAGTATTTCTTAATTTTTTTATTTTTTTTTGGGGTGGGGGTTCATTTGAGCATTTAGTTATTTCTGTTGATAGACTTGTGGTCTATAAACTGAAAATGGGAGATTTGTTCTGCAGGTGTACATTGTGTTGAAAATGGCTAAAAAAATCATCCTTCCTAAACGCAAAGATGGTACAACATCTGATTCTGCTTGTAGCAGTAGAAAAAGAAAAGCTGAGACAGTTGAAAATGTCTCAAAAAGAAAGAAAATTGAAGAGGCAGTAGAAAAAGAAAAGCTAAGACAGTTGAATGCTAATATGTTTAATGTGTTGTTGGATGATGAGTAGTTAGGATATGACAATTTTTTTTGTTTCAAAAATATGAAGGTTGAAGGATCTGGTGGTAGGATATGACAAACATTCTTTTATTTTATGAAATTTGTTATGATTCTGCACTGAATCTGTTTCTATCAAACTGATTTATGGCATGAAATTTGAATATGCAGGGTGTTGTCATAGTTGGTACGGTGTATGCTTGATATCATAGAATGCATACTTAATCTTTTGTATACTGCATGCATAGTCTATCATTACCATGCTGCTCGAATTTTAGTTGACGTGTTGTTTGATCAACTATGATTCTATTAAAAATAGTATTAACATTATAGAAAAATAGAAATATTATTATTTATTCAATATCACTACATTCATGTTACACTTTTTCAAAGAACGAATACTAACATTATAGCACATAACATCATTTTTAGGTCATTCCCCCTTTCTTCGGCCAAAATCAATTTTTATTTCAGTTGATCCCTCTCTATTTATGTGTCATGTAGCAATACTTTAAAGTGATCCCTCTATTGTTCGGCTTCTTCGAACAAAGTCATGAGAAAATCTTTATTTTCTTTGCATTGTTGGAGCCTTTGTCGTAGATTAAATTTTGCCAAGCCTTGAACATTTGATGTCTCGGGTCCCGAACTCAACGTTGATGGACTGGTTGGAGGTGATAGCTCATCAAGCTATTTAGAAAAAGAGCATGTGCCATTATTCTAGAAAAAATTAGTAATTACATCACGATTAACTTAACTTAATAAAAAAGACACACACAACTCACCTTCGCAATTGCACAATTATAAAATTTGCGACCTAAATTTGAATTCGTGCGTGACGTCCTCAAGACAATCGCATTTTCACAATGACAAATTAGAGTATTTTTAGAATTGGATGTTTGAGATGCTCGAGACATTATAGAATTTTTAAAAACAAAATAAAGTGAATGAAATAAAATAATGAGGGATGGACACTTATATATGAAGTAAAAACAAAGTGTTAACACTGATGGATTACAAAAGTAGTCGTTCATTATCATTGGAACAATAATTTTTTTTTGGAACTGGTGGTGACACTTAATAGACTATCGTAGATCATGACCTACGTCACATATCAACGAGATACCAAAGTCTACCGTAGACACTCGTAATCGATAGACCATCAATAATATGTTAAATAAAAAATATTACAGTAAAAAATATACTTGTGCTTTGAGGGTCCATCGATTCGGTTGATCTATCGTAGACTTATACCTTAAGGAGTGCATCGATTGATCTCCTGATTATGCGTAGACCTTTTCTATAGACCAACACTTGGATGTTGTTTAAAAATGAGTAAATAAATTAAAAATAAATGTAGTATGGGTTTGTACACATATGAAGGAGTGTAAACAAGTCACATAAATATATTAGAGCTTATACAAATTAGGGGTGGTGAATTAAGGAGTGTATGGATGAGTATTGATCGAACAAACAATATCCTAAGAGTAATGGTTGTCAAAGCACAAGTATGTTTTGAGGATGATGATTGTTCAACCACTATCCATTCCACATACTCTTTTGATTTGGGGTGGTGATTGAAAAGTGGTGATTGAACCAGTGTGTGGAATGGGTAGTCATCAAATACAATCAACATCGTCAAAACATACTTGTTCTTCGATAAGCATTACCCTTATGATATTGTTTGTTTCGACCAATACCCACCCACCCACTCCTTAATTTACCATCCCTAATTTGTATAAGCTCTAATATGATTATGTGACTTGTTTACACTCCTTCATATGTGTACAAACCCATACTATAGTTATTTTTAATTTATTTATTCATTTTTAAACAACATCTAAGTGTTGGTCTATAGAAGTGTACATAGAACTATGTGGTCTACGAATAATCAGGAGACCAATCTATGCACTCCTAAAGGTGTAAGTCTACGGTAGACCAATCGGGTCGATGGACCCTCAAAGTACAAGTATAGTTTTTACATGGATTTGACATGGGTCAACATCGATGACAGTCTATTAAATGTCACCAACAGTTCTAGATTGTTTGTCTAACCACCACCAAATCATGTGATTATGTGTTTAAACCTTTTTTAATTTAATTATTTTCTTTCAACACCCCCAAATTATATGATTATGTTTTTAAACTTTTTTAAATTAACTTATTTTCTTTAACCAACCCCAAAACACGCGATTTATCTATTTAAATCTTTTTTAATTTAATTATTTTCTTTCACCAGCCCCAAAACATGTTATTATCTTTTTAAATCTTTTTAAATTTTATTATATTTTTTCACCAGCCCCAAATCATGTGATTATTTCTTGAAAACTTTTTTAATTTAATTATTTTCTTTCAAACTACAAGTTACTCATGGGCCATCGATTCATATAGTCTACCGTCGACTACTATGTTTGGTCGAGGCGAGACTGAGTCTAAGATCGATGATAGACTATTTATGTGATCTGTATTTACAGATGCATTCATTACAGATGCAAACACAAAAAATAACAATAACCAAAAAGAGGGAAACAAAATTTAAAATAGAAATTCTTATATTAAAATTTGTTCATTGCAGAATCATAGAAATTTTACATGGAAAACATTGGCACAGCGTCTAGAACAACCAAAATAAGCAAAAAACGAAGAAGCTTTCTTCTAAGAACAATCCTACCAAGAAAGCTTTTTCTGCAAGGTGTCATACGTTTTTGCCCGTAACAACCAGCCACAACCACGAGATAAACATTTTGCCTTCATGAATTTGGAGAAGCTCTTCTCCATATAATAATCAAAAGATTGCCTCGTTGCTGCTGTGTCTAATGGCATTTTTAGCTTTTTCATATCGATGAATGCTTGACCACAATAGAAATTGGTTTCGTCGGTGAACGAGTGTCCTGGTTGTGATCCCATTTCACAGTCTTCTTCATCATCTTGCGAGTCTGATGAAAAGTCTTTCATATGCATAGAATCATTTTCCTTATTAATTGGATGATCTTCATCATTCTCGTAATCATTCAAATCATCATTGATCAAATCGTAATCGACTGTCGAGCGCCGAGGTGGGGGTGGTGATGAATTCAGCGGTCCTTCAAAGGAACTCTCAACCATATTTATCCTCAAAATAGGCCTAAAGTCATCTGCATCGGCATTCATTGTGTACGTCAGAGCACGTACATCGTTATTTATGATCGTAGGATTCACATTTTCTCTCGAATGCATTAGATAACTAATCACCATGTCGCTTGGCGCGCAATCTAGATCCCCGTTTTGCATTACGCTTGCAACAAATTCGTCGTACGAACTATTGCGGCGAACAGGAATGAGAATTGTCACCTTGGTAAATGATCTCCATTTTCAACATTTGGGAGTCTCCACCCATTCTACCATGAAATCACCAGAAACCAAAATAAATTCTGCAATAGACATCCTAGAATTAAGCTTTGGTCGATGGTAGATTATGCTTAGGGTCTATGTCGGGATGTATGCACGATCGATGACTGACGATGACGGGTCGATGGCTACACAGATATCCGTGCAAAAACATAAAGTTGTAAATATTGCTTCTAATCAATGATTGTTGGGTTTATGGAATAGAGAAATGAACTTGGAGTCGCCTGAGCTGCTGTAATGCACCTTCTAAAGTGGTTTTGAGTAATATGAGTGATTTAAAGTTTTTTAACAATGGCGGAAAGTGTGTTTGAGAAGATAGGAAACAAATGGGGTAACAATAGATGCAATGGACAAGCTTATAATATTTGTGGACTGATTTACAGCTGATCGCTGGAAAATAACATCGGAATCGGAGCTTTTTGGAGGGAAAAATAACCACCTTCTATTTTTAGCTTTTGGATTTTTTTTTAAGAATATTTTTGGAAAACTTAGATATTTTTGTATATATAATGGTGGATGATGGAGTGGGTTGAAGTGTATTATTAAAAACTTGTGGGTGAATTTATTAAGTTGGAAGTATTGGGTTAAAATGAATTATTATAAAAGTTTGGTTGAAATTGTTAAGTTGAAAAAGTTGGTGGTGAGGTGGAATTAAGTGGGCATATGACCAATTTTTTCAAACTTTTGGATATTTGGCAAAATAATTTTGAAAAAGAGTCTTTTTGGCATACTTGCCCGAAATGGTAGGGAAAAATGTGAGGGGATGGGGGTGGTATTAGGGTTAGTTGCAGGTGGATTTTTGGGTAGTTTAGGTTAGGATTTCTTGTTTTCTTCTTCTTTTTTTGGTTTTTGTCTTAAAATGTAATAGTAGTAATATTAAATAAGTTAATCTTATACTCATAAAATATAAGAAAAATTTAAATAGCTAAGACTAATAAAATGCAACTAAGAAGATACTAAATTTATTAGCTTGTTTATTAAAACCTAAATAAAAATAAAATACATTTTTTTCTAAATTTTCTTTTTTTAAAATAATAATCCTAAAATATGATTTTATTTTTTGAAATTTTCAAATAAAACATACTAAACATGAAATAAAGATTAGACAAAAGATAAATATTTAATGATAAAAGCAGGTTAAAGCTCAAAAAGGAACAAAAATCACGTATCTACAGAGTTGATTGTGCTTTGTCTCACTTATGTGCACACTGGTAGCATGGGCTTTAATTAGCATATTGTTGGGGATGTACTATGATGTGAGGAATTATTATTGATTGTCCTTGTTTGGACCGATACTGTGATTATGGTATACTTTGCCATTCCCCCCCCCCCCCTTCATATTCATATGGTTCTACTAGTAATTTTTCTCCTTGGCTTTCTGGCAGATCACGAGGTTGAGATTACTGAGGCACCAGGGTATTTGGAAATTCTCTTTGTGGTCAAGTGGACGGATCCGACTGATATTTGATTATTTACTTTATGGCCTTGGAGGCGGATCTTGAGAGTGTATATGGACTTAACAAGTCCCCTATGGGTCTCAGATAGCTAAACTGATGCTGTGGGTATATATAGGTAGGACAGATATGCATCACATAGATCATCATCATATTTTTCCATTGGTGTATGACATGCATCACTTCATCATATTCATTTGGTTGAATGATTTAGTGTAGTGAGTGTTGGCACCGGTTGTTGTACCCTTGAGGCAAGCCTATCAACCGGGTCGATCCAGTTCAAAAAGGCACCGACCTACTTGTTGTTATCGGGTTCTGAGCCGGTCCGGTATCGGTTCAGATCTTACCTGACCGGGTTGGGCCCAACAGTAAAAATCGTCCCACTACGCGTAAAACCGGTTTTGATCGGTCCAAATTGGTCAAATTCTTTTAAGAAAAAAATAAATTTGAATTTATATGTTTTTCCAATATATACTATATATACACACCTATAACTATAATATATACATTTTAAATACGTTAAACAATACATGTATAACATATATATGTTACATATTATACTACAATATAATATATATACAAATATATACGTACAATAAAATATATATACTACTTAAAATACTACTTGAAACAATATGAATACGACACATATACATTATATATATATACTACTTTAGAAAACATATACACATGTACATATTAAATATATACTGCTTTAGAGTTTGTAGAAAACATATACACATATATAGGTACAATATAATATATATATATATATATATATATATATATACTACTTGAAATAATATACATACAACATATATACACTATATATATACTACTTTAAAAAACATGTACACAGGTATATATTAAATATACACTACTTTAGAGCTTATAGAAAACATATACACATATATAGGTACAATATAATATATATACTACTTGAAATAATATACATACAACATATATACACTACATATATACTACTTTAGAAAATATATACACATGTATACGTTAAATATATACTACTTTAGAGCCTATAGAAAATATATACACATATATACGCCAATATAATATATATATACTACTTTTGAAATAATATACATACAACATACATACACTATATACATACTACTTTAAAAAATATATACACATGTATATGTTAAATATATACTACTTTAGAGTCTAAAGCAAATATATACACATATATACGTATAATATAATATATATATATATATACTACTTGAAATAATATACATACAACACATATACACTATATATATACTACTTTAGAAAATATATACACATGTATACGTTAAATATATACTCCTTTAGAGTCTATAGAAAATATATACACATATATAGGTATAATATAATATAATATATATACTACTTGAAATAATATACATACACCATATATATACTACTTTAGAAAACATATACACATGTATATGTTAAATATATACTACTTTAGTGTCTATAGAAAATATATACACATATATACGTATAATATAATATGTATACTAATTTTTAAATAATATAAATAGAACATATATGCACTAAATATATACTACTTTAGAAAATATATACACATGTATACATTAAATATATACTACTTTAGAGTCTAGAGAAAATATATACACTTATATACGTATAACATAATACACACACACACACACACATATATATATATACTACTTGAAATAATATACATATAACATATATACACTATATATATATACACTACTTTAGAAAACATATACATATGTGTATACGTTAAATTTATACAACATAGAGTATATAAAAAATATATACACATATATATGTATAATATAATGTATATGCTACTTTTGAAATAATATACCCACAACATATATACACTATATATATATGTATACTACTTTAGAAAACATATACACATGTATACGTTAATATAATAATACTTGAATTTTTGAACATATATTAAAAAAATTACAATTTTACATACAACACTTAAAAGATAAACTTATAGTATTTTTATATATCAATACTAGTTGTCTAAGTAAAATTGTTCTAATTTTTATTTTTTTCATTATATGTATATATGTTTGCTATGTTTATTATTTAGTGTAAAGTTTGATAGTAATATATTAGTATTTAATTCAAACTAGAAATTTAATTTAAATGAAAATAGATAAGTAAGGAGTGAATGAATATTGTATTTTATTATTTGCAAAATGATCCAGAACTTATAATTTACATGAATGAAAAATATACAAAATTTGCATCATTTTTTCAACTCATGCATGTTAATATTAACGGGAACTGCCATAGGAATGTCAAAATCCATAGGGGCAAAGACTAAATCATGCATTGGACTTGATTGTGCTGAGTTCTCTCTTGCAGTCATAATTTCTTCAAGATTCTGTTCGTCTTTTGGCTCCTCTTCCATTCATTGATTTCTTAGTTCCTCTAATTCAATCTCTAAGGCAAACTAGAACATTCATAACATTGCTTCCCAATGAGTGTCGGTTGTTTCCAAGTTGTTGTCGTCCCTAAGTAAAAGCGCTCTCTGATGCAATGATTGATATTAGAACATTCAATATATCTCTAGCTAAGTTTGAAAGCATCGAATATTGTCTTTCATTATTCTTCCACCAATCCAGCGCGCAGATCCTTGCTCTACAATCCTCTATTGGCTGTCGAAGAAAATACTTAAACTCTTCTCGAGAAGTTGTTCTGTGTGTTGAAGGCTGCACCCTGTCCCAAATATTTAAATGAAAAAAGTAATCAGGATAACTACTAGGTGTCTTCCTTTTAGAAGATGATGGCTCATCGGGAGCTTGAGGAGCGACTGTTGAAGTGATATTTGTCGGTATGTCTTCATCAAGTAAATCGGCATAATGGTTATATAATGCTTTCATGTAATTGTTCGCATCACTCATAGCCGTAAACAAAGAAGGTTCTTCTTCAGGCTGTATCTCTAAAGTATTATAAATAATAGAACTAAATTCGGCCATAGTATTATATTTCATATATGGATTTATTATAGCACCAATCAAATAAATTGGGAGAAGCGAATAAAAATATTTTTTAAATTTAACAATCATAGCAGTAATAGCTTTTTTGTAACCCTCTTTATTCTTATATTCGTTAAGAAAACAATAAATGTATTCTAAACAAGCTAAAATATTACAAATAGTAGGATAATAAGCACTAGAGAATTCAACTGTAGCTATATAATTTTTTTTCAAAAATTTAACAAGATCATAATTGCAGCCCAATCAGAATCATGTAGTATACACTCAGGAATAGAACCAAAATATTGATTAAAAGTCATTGTAAAAGGAACTTTATAAGAAAGACAAGTTTTTAAATAAGTATAAGTAACATTCCATCTAGTATCACATTCTTCAGTCATAAATATCGATCTAAGTCCATTTTGTTCACATTTGGTTTTAAATTCTCTCACTCTAGATTTTTTATTATTTCCTTGAATTAAGCAAATAACAAGATGAACCTTTTCAATATAAAGCTCAAAAAATTCAAGACCATCTCTGATGATTAAATTATATATATGACAAGTATACTTAACATAAAATATTGCGGGTAACGGCGGAAAAAGTTTAACTTTCAACAACTCAACAGCAACCCTGTTGTTATCGATGCATTATCAAAAGCTATACATAAAACTTTTCTTTCAATACCATAATATTTTGCAACTTTAGAAATAGATTCAAAAATAAATCTTCCAGTGTGTCGACGATCTTCATCATACAAAAATACCAGAATACGTTTTTGCATAGCAAAATTACTATCTATCCAGTGACAAGTAATTGTTAAATAATCATTTTTGTTAACATCACGACCAAGATCAGAAGTTAAAACAATTCTACATGGAATATTTTTTAATAATGCAAATAAATAATAAATATATTATACATGAAGTCTAAAAATATCGGCCCGACAAGTACTTATAGGAATACCGGTAAACATAGGATTATAAATTGCTTGAATATAATGAATAAAAACATCTGAAGAAGCAAAAGTGAAAGGCAAACAACCCACAACTATCATTTTCGCTATTTCTTCCCGGTCCTTCATTTTATTATAATTCTTAACTAATTGACCGGTTGTTGAGTTCAATCTAGTTTGTGCTGGCCCACCAACAGCCTCACCATCTTATGCAATACTTAACTCTCTTGCGTATCTATCTCTTAAATGTCTCATCAATGAACCCGTACCCCTTTTATTGCCTCCGATTTTATGCTCATATATAATTTCACAAATATTGCATTGCACCTTAGTTTCTCCTTCTATTTTCAAAAAAAATTTCCATGCAATACTAGTTTTTGTACAAGATCTTACAGGGGGAGGACGGGGAGGACGAGGAGGAAGATTAACCGATTCGGATATAAATTAATCGTGTCTACTTCATTCTCTTCTCCTATATCATAATTATCCCGAGCTTCTAAATAATTCATATCGTGAGCACCTACACCTATTTCTTCCTCAAAAGTTGACTAACTGGTACCGAAGGCACATGAGTTTATTCATTGTTAGACTAGGATGGCTGTTTGAGTCCATGTTATTAGGTTGTCTCGTATGGTTGGTTTATTGATTTTGTCATGGCATTGAATTAGGATTAATCGATGATGCTAAGTACACATTTTCATACTCACTTTTATTTTTCTTCACCTTACGTACAGGTACCGAGCTGGCATGCCCTCAGTATTGATTTTGACATAAGGTGATCACTCTAAAGAGATTGAGGTAGCGACTTTTGAATCTCAGATGTTTGCTCACATCTCTTCTATCTTCTTTTACTTATGCTTATTCTACATTTGAGACATTCAAATAATTTTATTGTACTTGATATTAGTGGCTTGTTATGGTGACATCTAGACTTGAGATTTTTATCGATGTTGGATTTCCTTACTATGTCTATTTTGGGATGTTGAGTTATTTCTTTCTTTCGCTTCTATTTCTTTTACTTGGATCCGGTTCCTCTCCATTTTTCTTCTCTTCAATTTTCTTAAGTTCCTATTTGGATTATTGACGCATAAAAAAGGTTAAATTTAATGGTTAAGATTTAACTATTCAAAGTAAATCTTTAATTATGATTAAAACAATAATAAAATTATATTATTTAATTTCAAAAATTATTATAATTTCACAATCCTAACAACATATTATCTTATCCATAAATATATTTGAAAAATTTATCTTCCTAATTGTTTTTTTTTTCTCTAGACAGATCCAACTTTCAATTGTTGTTTGAATTAATCTTTGTATTGCATTTTTTCCTTTGAAACTTTCTCTTAAACAATTATCTTCAGAAATTTTATTTCACAACAAAAATATTGAGAAAATAGTTGAAATAATATAGCAGAAATAATTGGCTCTCCATTAGCTAATGTTTAAAGAAAAGTTCCCAAAAAAGCCAATGAAAAATTAATTTAAAAATAGAATAAAAAGATGAATCCTCGTAGGAACAAAAATTAGGATGAAAATTTATTTTTTTATATTTATTGACAACCTAATATGTGGCTAGTATTGTGGGATTATAATAATTTTTGAAACTAAATAACATAGTTTAATTATTATCTAAATCATAATTAAAATTTATTTTGAACAATTAAATCTTAACCATTAAATTTAACTTTAGCCACGTGTTACTAATCTAAGTAATAACTTGGGGAAATTGGAGAGAAAGAAAATGGAAAGGAGACGGATCCGTTTTACTTTAATATCTATGTTGGGTTGAGTTGAAGCTCACCTATTAAGAAGGTGTGACAGGTTCCATTACGGTTCTAGTTTTGGTTAGCAGCATTAATTGACACTTTCATATTCTTAGCTGCTAAGTACATTATTTAACCAGTTTTCCTATTTTGAAGATAATGTTCATGGTGTGTTGTGGAGAAGTGGACTTTGATTGCTTGATACACGCAAATTACACCTTCAAATGATATAAAGCTATTGTTTTCAAATATAGATAGGGGTTTAATTGTGTTAAACTACTAAAATAGTGCTTTAATGGTATCGATGATTGATTCAATATTAAAGGGGGACCAGGTTTGTGTTTCCCAAATGGAATGTAATGCAAGTAGGTTTCTCACTTGAAATTCATTTTGGTGTTCCATGTGCAAACCTGATAATTCTAATATTTCTGAAAAGTTTTTCGATCTAGTTAAAAGAAAATCGCCCTAAGTCCTTCTGGCACTTGGATGTGTATTGAGTAACCTCCATCATAAATAATTTCAGATTGACTTTCCATGTGACAATTCAAGTCATTAGATGAGCATTGAAAGCTCTAAAATCGCCCCTAGTAACCCTTTTTTCCTATTCTTAGCTTCTTTTGTCAAGCAAATCCAGAATAGAGGCAAGTTTAATAATTTTAATGTTTGTTGTCGTTAAAAACTAAGCAATCTCAAAGGGTTAATAGTACACATAGAAAACACCACTGAAAATACTAGTTTGAAAGACCTATTTACATTAATCACTTATTGGGTTCAGTAATCCTAACTTTGGAGCTTAGCTACTCATGACGATAGGCTAAAAGACAAGGAATAATCAGAAAATGTAGAATCTTACAAAGATATTCAACGGTACGTGAATCAGTTGTGGCAATTAATGTAATCCAATAGTTCAAGGAATAAGTTCTTGTCTTTTCTATAATAGTGTTCAAAAATAATAATGAGATAATGATTATAGAACCCCTGGAGATATTTAAAAGCCTGGAAAAGTCATGCACCCGCATTGACGAAATTACACTCATTGATCCATTTGAGACCGCATATAGAGATATGCAACTCATATTTTGTATCGCACTTGGGCTGCTCAAATAGCTGAGATTCTTCCTTGAAGATGTGTTTGCATGCGCGGCTTCATATCGTGGTATGCGGACGGTATATGCTGATATTCTAGGCATGAAGGCTGAGAAAATGAATTAAGGATGACCTAAAAGTTTCAAAATAAAATTGTGGTGACTCAAATTTTAATTATTAAGTAAGGGTGGCAAAAATTTAATCAAAGATTAAGAGATTTTGATTCATGTACTCAAGTTTTTATTTTTACACTTTGGTCTATCTTTATAAAACCCTAATTGTAAAAGGGGAGGAAAAAAATTACCCATTTCTTTCTTGTTTCTCTCTCCTCCCTACACGTTTTCTCCTCTGCATTTTTTTCTTCTTCATCTTGCCATTGTTGTTGTTACTGCTGCTTGCTTCTTCTTCTCACTATTGCTTTTATTGTTGCTGCACTATCCCCTGTTGCTGCTTCTTGCTTGAAATTTTTGGACCAAATTTTGTTCGTATATCATTGATCATTATTTCATAGAT
Organism: Capsicum pubescens; assembly: GCA_030864215.1. Classification (NCBI taxonomy): domain Eukaryota; kingdom Viridiplantae; phylum Streptophyta; class Magnoliopsida; order Solanales; family Solanaceae; genus Capsicum; species Capsicum pubescens. The sequence goes on along the minus strand of CM061546.1, from coordinate 180,366,866 downwards.
AATTTTGGTAAGTAAAACAATGATTTTAGTTTAATTTCTCACTTGGGTATATCTGCTATTTTTTCAACAATTCATAGCGACATATCCAACTGCTGTTATATTAATTTGCGACGGCAGCTGGATAGTCTCCACTACTGTTAAAAGTAGTTTCAATAGCTAAGTCATCTGTTGCAACAGATAGGAGATATGTTGCAACATATGTCTTAAGTGAATCCAACAGATTAGTAATTTGTTGCAACAAATCACTAAGCAGTTGGATAGCTTCTTTCAAAGATGGGATAAAACCAAAAGCTGGATCCAACAGATAAGTGATCTGCTACGACAGGTAGGTCATTTGTTGCAGTAGATGACTCATTTGTTGCAACAAATGACTTACCTGTTGGATACATATTTAGAACCAGTAGTTGAATCCAATAGGTAAGTCGTCTGCTGCAACAGATAACTCATATATTACAATATATAAGTCATTTGCTGTAACAAAAGACCTGTTGGATTGTGTGGAGTTAGGTAATGGGCCAAAATGTGAGGCAAGAGAGCTGGAGGATTAAGAAGTATTGAGTGAGAGATGGTAGGGAAAATGTGAGGGAGTAGGGGGTGGTATTAGTGTTAGTTGCAGGTGGATTTTGGGGTAGTTTAGATTAGGAATTCTTTTTCTTCTTTTTATTTCTTTCTTAAAATATAATAATATTAATATTAAATAAGTTAATTTTATACTAATAAAGTATAAGAAAAATTTAAATAGCTTGACTAAAATAAGTTGTAACTAAGAAGATACAAAATTTATTATCTTGTTTATGAAAACCTTAATAAATTTTTTAAATAAGTTAAGAATCAATTGGGTGTAATTTATCACCATCTCCATCCTGCATATGTAAAGTAATTACTATATAATTTATTGAATTGTAATTGAACTTATTAATTGAATGTTAATCATGGGGATGGATATGTTGTGGAAAGAGATGAGAAGGAGAATTAGTTGAAAGATCTAGAGATGATGCAGAAAAAGAAGACAAATACACTTAAAAATTTAAATAGCTAGACCAAACTAAAATGTAACTAAGAAGATACTGAATTTATTAGCTTGTTCATTAAAATCTAAATAAAAATAAAATGGAAGGTGAATACACTTATTAATGAAAAATTTAAATAACGAAGGAGTTACTTGCTTAGTTTGAATGGGATGAGGACATGTTTGACAACTATAGAGGGAAGGGGCAATATACCGATGTCATGGATTGGACAGCGGCAAAGAGGAGTTACTTTATTAATTATTACTAAAAATAACTAAGCAAGTAAATCCTTAGTTATTACTAAAATTGTTGAATTATACTAACAAATGCTTCAATAAATCATGATTAGCAATAACAAATTATTTATCAATAATTAGCTTTCAATCAATAAGTTCAATTACAATCTCAATGAATTACATAGTAATTACATGATCAACTAAAAATGTTAGATTATACTTACAAATTCTTTATTAAATCATCATTATATTTAGCTATAATTAATTAGCTTTCAATTAATAAGTTCAATTACAATCTCAATGAATTATATTATAATTGCACGATCAAGTAAAAATGTTGGATTATACATACAAATGCTTCATTAAACCATAATTAGTAATAAAAAATTATTTAGTTATAATTAATATTCAGTTAATAAATTCAATTACAATCTCAATAATTTACATAGTAATTACATGATCAACTAAGTGTATTTGTCTTAAATAAAGTGATTATTTTCAACATACTCTACATATATTTAATGTGAACTGCTTCATTAAATCATGATTAGTAATCAAAAAAGTTATTTAACTAACATTAGCATTCAATTAATAAGTTGTATCACAATCTCAATAATTATTTAACAATTATTCAACATATGGTGGGTATATACAAGTAGGACAGATATGCATCATATACATTATCCATATGTAGAGTAATTACTATATAATTTATTGAGATCGTAATCTAACTTATTAATTGATCGCTAATTATGGGCGATGGAGATGTTGTGGAAAGAGATACACATACACAAATATATATATATATGTGTGTGTGTGTGTGTGTGTGTATGTATGTATGTATGTATGTATATATATATGTATGTATGTATTGCAATAATGTCTAATATATTTGATTATTTTTATAGACTCTACATATATTGCAACTGATGAGTCACCCGTTGAAATAACCAAATAGATATAACATCTGTTGCAACAACAAGTTAGTCATAAGTTCTAACAGATGACTCATCTACTGAAAATAATCAAACAGATATTGACATATTTTGCAACAGATGGCTAACTTGTTACAACATATGACCCATCTGTTGGAAATAATAAAAAGAATATAGACATTTATTATAACAGATGACTAACTTATTACAATAGTTATTTAGCCACAACACCATTTACTGCTGCAATAGATGTATATAGATTTGTTGATGACTCCCTCATTCATAATGATCTCAACAGTCACAAAATATTTTTTTCTCTAAGTTTATGACTGCAAGATCCCCTTTGACTGCAAGGCATCTCTAAAAGATCCTCTAGAGATTGTTATTGAGTTCAAATGCTTGACAGGAATATTGCACCCTTATATATGCTTAAATAATTTCTAATGTTTCTATATTTTTTTTTTATTTTTTCTCTATTATTTGTTTATTTATTATTTATTTTTCAAATTTTTGTAATTAATATATGAAAAAATATTTTTTTCATGAAAACTATCATTTACAAATTTTATAAGTTATTACTGAGTGCATTAGCTCAGTCTTATGTTAAACTGTGAAATTCTAAGTTGTACATGTCTAGCATAATTCTCTTGCAAAATTATATCTACTCCTAACACTTGGGCTTTTTTTAAGCATATACAAGAGGGGTCAAAGTGTTGAAGGCACTTCGAGGTGACTGTCACTAGTTGGTATAGGAGCTCATTGGGCATGTTGATCTGTAGTGTGGTCATATGGTATCATGCATGTATCTTTTGTGTGAGATAATGCAGCCTGGAAAACCATAGCAACGTGGTTCATTAAGCGGTCATATCGTCTATCAATGACATCGTCCACGACGTGGCTGTGGCAGTATTTTTTTGTATGTGGTTAGTTCTAGATGTTGCTCTTGGGGAGAAATCCATAAGTTGCATGCATGGGATCTACCTGAATCTGCATCGAATGTGGATGGCACCCGTGCAGAAGGCCCGACGTGCCTTCTTTACTTGTGCTCCTCCCAAGGGTAAGATATCGTATCAAATGGGAATTTCTTTGGCCTTGCAATGTCGACATAGGTAGAAACACATGGCATCTATTGTTGAACGTTGTGGTTGGTGTTGGGTGTGCATCCACATAGAATTTGAATGCACGATGCATGAGTTATGTTTTGTATATGCGATTAGGTTGGATCCCTACTCGAGCAGCGACGTCCTTACCCGTCTTTCATCTCAATCGTGACCTGCCTTCCATCACAATCATGGGGAAAGATCTATTTAGGATTTCTCAAAGTTGATCTCCTATGTTGTATACCTAATGCCAAGCATTATCATGCTCAATTAATCGTCTTTCGCCCCTCGTATTTTCATGCGCGAAGTGAACCAAAAGGTCGCTCTAGTGTCCCATGCCTTTCTTTGTCGTGCAATATCATGGTCCATAAGTGGTGATCAAGATTCTCAAATGCAGTAGATGTAGTATGCATGGGTCTTCACCAGCTCTTATCTGCCGAAATAATGCTCCTTGTGAATGATGGTCACGCTAGCCTTGGACCTAAATGTACCTTTTTTGGAAGGTTAGACTCATGCGATACCCAATGAGCCTTCCACTAGTCATATGCATGTCTTAATGTTTAAGTCATGCATGTGTAAGTATGAAAAATTCAGACTGTGAAATTGCGAGTGGATCATTAGTATGAACAAATTCAGACTGTGAAATTACGAATGGATTATTAAATTATTTATAGTTTTCTTAATGGTATCTATTAGTTGGATAACCATAGTAATTCTAGATCTAATACGTGAAACAAACCCCAAATTCTGAAAGGGAGGCATTTATTAGATAAAAGGTCGACGCGGGATGTATCCATTGTTGTGATGATTCATGATAACTCGATAGATTGCATGGTCATTGTGTCAGTGTGGCATCATCCAAATTTCTGCCCGATCAACTTTCGGTGTTAGGATAGTGTCCTACCATGATGGTGTGGGTGATAGAGAATTAGGATATAATTTCGGAGAGGAAGCCTAGAAATGGCTACCACATCTAAGAAAGGAAGCCGGCACAAAAATTTCCCAATCCTGACATGGAGAGGTAGTGACAATAAATAAATACCGAGTTTAATTATTCTAATAATTGAAATGAGTACAATCTAATTCCCTTAACAAGGATCCATTGGAGGGAAAGTCTAGTGCCAATAGTCGTGGTAATTCTAGCTCCAATAGAGTATATTTAATTTGTTGTAGTTAAAAAGCTCATAGTTGGACTTTGGGATGGGCGTCCAGTCTGCCTATTGTGTACAACGACCGTCTCATCCCTTCTTTTGGTGATGTGCTTATGCCATAAATAGTCGAGTTGCACCGACAAAATTGGTACTTTGAAAAAATTAGAGTTCTCAAAGCAATACTATGGTTTGTATACATTAGTATGGGACAACATTATAGGATTTCGATCCTATTGCGTTGGCCTTTGGGATCAGAGTAATATTTAAGAATGACAGTCGGGGGCATTCATATTTTGTAGTTAGAGGTGAAATTTTTGGATTTATGAAAGATGAACAACTACAAAAGTATTTTCCAAGGATGTTTTCTTTAATCAAAACTTAAAGTTAGGGTCTTGAAGATGATCAGATACCATCCTACTCTCAACCGTAAATGATGCCGACCAAGGATCGAAAGATGATGCTTTTAAGATTCCGCCGGTACCTTATAAAAATCAAAGTTTTTGGTTTCGAGGGGTTATGGTCACAAGGATTAAACCTAAAGGAATTAGTGGAAGGGCACCACTAGGAGTAGATCTTGCAGATTAATTTGACTCAACACAGGGAAACTTACCTGGTCTAGACATAATAAGGATTGACAGACTGGAAGTTGTTTGTTGATTCTATGGGTGGTGGTGCATGGTCGTTCTTAGTTGGTGGAGCAATTTATCTAGTTAATTTCATTAACGAATAAGACCTCAGCCTGCTAACTAGCTATGTAGAGGTATCCATTCGAGGCCAGCTTCTTAGAGAGATACTATCACGACCCAAATGAAGACCTTGTCATGACAAGTATCTCAAGCCTACTATGGACTAGATACCACTCCCTTAGGCTAACCTCAAGAGCACAGTAATTATTGTAATGTGGAAGACAATTAAGATAGTAATAAAAGATAAATAAGTCAAATGAAAGTTCTAAGAGTCAAAACCAACAATCTGACCCATACTTGTCCATGAAAGCCTCTAAAACCAGAATAACATTTAAGTTGGGTCATGCCCCCGACTATGACCAAAATAATCCAAAATTACTATGATAATAAATAAATTATAATGAAATGACAAAGACTTTCGAAGGATGGAGGCTCACCACTTCATAATACCTCAAAAGACGTACTCAACCACCTAACGTTGCACAGGAGAAATAGAAAACCCTTTAGACCCTACATCATGCAACGATGTAGCATACAGGGACGATCAGTAGGATAGGCACTAGAATGTAACTCAAGAATTAAGGATAAAATAATGCAATTACCAAAATACAGTCATAAACCATATGCACCACATTCATATATACATATAGGATGCTAGGATAGGGACAAGGGTCATGAAAATGAGAGCTTAAACTATTAACCTGAACTATGTAGCTCTCTATATCCTAAAGGCATCCACGGGTAATATGAGTTTAGCTCCCCCTATTAAAAGAGATCCAGTGCATGTTAGCCGTACAAACAAAGAAATCCAAAGGAAGGGCTAAAGACACCAAGACTCTAGCCACTCCAAAATATAACGTGTGAACCAAGCACACGATCATATAGACCCCCACGCTGGCACACATGGTTTCCATTATTACTCCTCTCGAGACTATACCTTCACGTTGGGCTATGCAATTTCCTTTAAGCCCAATTTAAAATAATTTGCACATAAACCCAACTATTAACCTAGGAGTCCTATATTATGGCATTTACCACTTGGTATCGTCATACCAATTTTTCCTGCAAGCTTATATAATCATGCCAAACCAATACATGTAACTATTAGACTCCCTAGTTCCAGTTTAAAATACAAACCATGGTTACCAAAGGCTTTTCAAATCCATTTTAACCAATTATCCATTAATGCAATGCAATGGGTTCATAAATAAGTTGAATTATGTAATTATACATGTTCAAAAACCAAATTCACAAAGTTTGTTAGGGTTAATGACATTACCATACCAAAAAGTCATCAATTTAGGGAAACCCATGTTCTCCATTCCAATTCCCACCACAATGCACCCATTCAGTCCAAAAACACTAAATTTAAAACATAAATTATCAATTTAAAACATAGGAAAAGTAATTCAAGTGATACCAATCAAAACCCCTCAACCCAATTTCAAACCTATCAATTTAAATCACATGGATAATGAGTAAATAAATTCCACAATAATTAAAGTTAGGGAATAAGATACATGCTTGAAATACACAAGGAATTGAAAATAATTTAAAGTTTGGAGCCCGAATAATGAATTCACTGTAAAACCCTTGAATGTTCTTGGGTTTTGAGTTTGAGCGAGAATAAGAATGATTTGATCTTTAAAAATGAAGGGAATAGGGTTATTTTATGTTTAAAGGTCGTATGAGGGGTAAAAATACCAAAAGCCCATCACCCCAAACGAAAAAATAAAATTGGGAATGTTTAGCACAGTAGCGTGGTACGCTGATATCACGGAGGCTAGCCTCCGTTCCACGCTGCTATTGCGGAGGTTATCCTCTCTGGCACGCTAATATTATGGACCCTTACTGCTTTGGGGTCCCAAAATGACCGTAAACCCCTTCCAAAAATTCTGTAACTTCCCCAAAACACCTTTTTAGCATCCCTAAACATAATTCAAGTAACAAATTAATGTTATACACGCGGGAGGGTCAAAATAAAATGGTTGAAATTTTGAGGGGTCTTACATTATCCCCCTCTCTTATGATCAGTCATCCCCGAATGAGAAGTTAGGACACTTTTAACATGATAATAGCAAGAATACATTAGAATCAAATAAAAAATTCAAAAGGGAACGGAATTCATACCTCAAGCACTTTCGTTCAACACGAGGAACAAGAACGGGTACTTGGCCTTCATATCTTCCACTACTTCCCATATAGCTTTTTCCATCTTTTTATTTCTTCAAAGGACTTTCACCAAAGCTATATCCCTTTTCCTCAATCTACGAATTTGCAAATCCAATATCTTGATTAGTACCTCCTCATAAGACAAAGAATCCGAAACAACAACATCATCAATAGACACTATCAAAGAAAGATCACCCACACACTTTTTCAGCATGGACACATGGACCCCATGATGAATAGAAGCTAAACTCATAGGCAATTCCAACTCATAAGTGATATTGCCTATTCTCCACATAATTTGATACGAGCCAACATAATGAGGACTGAGCTTCACCTACTTTCAAAATTTCATGACTCCTTTCATAGGAGACACCTTCAAGAACACCCAATCACTAACTTCAAACACTAAGTTACTTCGTCTCATATCCGCATAAGACTTTTGGCGACTTTGAGTAGTCTTAAGTCTTTCTCTAATCACCTTCACTTTTTCCATGGCTTGGTGAACCAAGTCAAGACCACAATCTTGTCTCACCAACCTCACACCATCCAATAAGGGACCTACACCTCTTACCATAAAGAGCCTTAAAAGGAGCTATTTGGATGCTAGAATGATAACTGTTGTTGTACGCGAACTCAATAAAAGTAAAATGGTCAGCCCAACTAACTTTAAAATGAATCACATAGGACTTTAACATATTCTCCAAAGTTTAAATAGTACGTTCCATTTGTCCATCCATTTGCGGGTGGAAAGCGATGCTAAGATTCACATGAGTGCCCAAAAAATTTTAAAACGAACGCTCAAAATGAGATGATTGCGCACCTCGATCAGAAATAATAGACACTAGCACCCCAATGGACACTAAAACCCCATGAAACTCCACAATCTCTTGAATGAACAACTTGGCATAATCCTCTCCTGAGTAATTAGTCCTCACAGGCAAAAAGTGAGAAGACTTGGTTATTCTATCCATAATGACCCAAATAGAATCATACTGATTGCCAGATCGCAGAAGACCCGTAACAAAGTCTATATTAATCATCTCTCACTTCCACATGGAAAACTCTATCTCTTGAGACATGATACCAGTCCTTAAGTGTTTAACCTTAACTTGCTGACAAACCATATATTTAGCCACAAAATTTTCCACATCTCTATTCATATTGTTCCGCCAGTAGATTTTCTTCAAATCATGATACATTTTAGTCGAACCCAGATGAAATGTATATCTAAACTCATGAGCCTCAACATAAATTCTTTCCTACATCCCATAACCATCAAGAACACAAAACCTTTCTTGATACCTCAAGATGCTATCTACCCCAATCTCAAAAGCCATAACCTTTTGCTGACCTACATCATCCTTAATCTACATAAGTATGGGATCCAAAGGTTGTTTCTCCTTCATCTCAACACCAAGAGATAATTTAACCACTTTCTGAATAAGTACTCCTCTATCCTTAGAGTCCAAGGGATGAACTCCCAAGTTAGCCAATCGGTGAATATCCTTCACCAATCCTCTTTTCTCCTTATCAATATGGGATAAGCTCCTCATAGACAACCTACTAAGAGCATCAACAATAATATTAGCTTTACCTGGATGGTAGTGAAAGATCATGTCATAATCCTTAAGTAGCTCGAGCCATCGCTTCTACCTTAGATTCAATTCCTTCTGTATATATACATAATGCAAGATCCTGTGATCTGAATAGATATCTACATCCAATCCATATAGATAATGATGCCAACTTTTTAATGCAAACACCACAACCACAATACTAGATCATAAGTCAGGTAATTCCTCTAATGAACCTTAAGCTGCCTGGAAGCATAGTCTACGACCCTACCATACTGCCCTACCATACTGCATTAGGACACAACTTTGTCCCACACAGGATGCATCATCAAACACAACAAAACTATCAGTACCCTCGAACAGGGTCAAAACCTTCACAGAAGTCAACTTATCCTTCAACCTCTCAAAACTACCGCCATAAGCATCAGACCATAAGAACTTAAACTTTTTTTTAATTAACTTTATTAACGGAGCAGCAATAGAAGATAAAATACCCATAAAGCTCCTATAATACCCATTCAAGCCCAAGAAGCTCCTAATGTCTATTAAAGTTTTGGGTCCAGGTTATTTCTTAACTGCCTCAACTTTTTATGGATGCACCTTGATCCCTTCACTAGATACAACATGCCCAAAAAAGGTCATAGCACTCAACAAAAATTCATACTTAGAAAATTTTGCATACGACTTCTAGTCCTTAAGAGTCCGCAACACAATTTGAAGGTGATTGGCATGATCCTTCTCACTCTTAGAGTACACCAAGATATCATCAATGGAGACTATAACAAAAAAAAATCCAAAACCTTCTTGAACACCCAATTCATAATATCCATGGAAGAAATTAGAGAATTAGTTAATCCAAATGACAAAACCATAAACTCATAATGTCCATACCGGGTTTAAAAACAGTCTTTGGAATATTAACTTTCCTAGTTTTCAACTGATAATATCCTGAATGAATATCAATCTTAGAGAAACACCTAGCACCCTGAAGCTGATCGAGAAGGTCATCAATACTAAGAAGAGGGTACTTACTTTTCACTGTCACTTATTCAACTAACGATAGTCTATACATATCCAAAGAGACCCATCTTTCTTTTACATGAAAAGCACAAGAGCACTCCATGGAGAAACACTAGGATGAATGTATCCCTTATTAAGAAGATCTTTCAACTACTCTTTTAGCTCCTTTAATTCAGCCGGAGCCATCATATAAGGAGGAATAGAAATGGGATGGGTATCCAATAGAAGATCAATCCCAAAATCTGTTTCCCTATCGGGAGAAATTCTGGGAAGATCATTAAGAAACACTTTAGGAAATTCACTAACCATAGGGATAGATTGCAACGGGCTTTCAGAGTTAGAATCTTTGACCCATATTAGATGATACAGACATCCTTTAGAAATCAACTTTCGGGCTCTAAGATAGGAAATAAACCTCTATTTGGGTACTAAGGAACTTCCCTCCCATACTAATACTAGTTCATTAGGGAATTAAAAATTGACCTTTTGGATCCTATAATCCAAATAAGCATAGCACGAATGGATCCAATCCATCCCCAAGATAACATCAAAATCCACCAATCCATCTCTTTGAAAGATAGACACCACACAACCCATATAGATTTTTCTAGCAACTATAGAATCACCCACTGGAGTAGACATAGAGAAGGGGTCAGAAATACTTTCAGGACCAAAACCAAAATGCACAGCCATATAAGAAAGCATAAAACCTAGTTTAAGTAAATAATAAACATCATGAGAGAAAAGTTGTAATATACTTGTAATAATATCTTGAGATGCCTCAGATTCCTGACGAGTAGCTAGTGGATAGAGATGATTCCGGCCAGTGTGGACACTAGAAGTAGCGCCCATAGGGGCAGGAGCTGAAGAAGTGGCAATAAAAACTTTATTAGCTCTAGTGGCAACCTTGGATGAAGGACAATCTCACTATATATGACCAAGCTGACAAAAATTATAACACTAATTTCTAAGCTCCTCATAATATCCATGGTAAAACTACCCATAAAAATGGAAAGGAGGATAAGGTAGGGATGACTGAGCTCTACTAGCCTGAGACTAGAAACCTTGTGACTTTGGACCACAACTATTATGAAAATGATGATCACTTGAAGTCTTAGGATAAAGAGCACTGGCAACCAAATACAAATTTCCCCAATTCTTCTTCTTAGTCCACTGGCTACTATCTCTTCCATTATTCTACTGACCTACACCCTGCTCTAAATATCTAACCTTCTTATTTTGGCTCTTTCTCATCTCTGCCTACTTTTTTTTCTCATTCTCAACCTACTGCATATAAACCACTTAGCATCCTTACATTCCAACACCAAATCACGAGACAAACTAGAAACAAACTTTCTCATTCAGGACCTTATATTAGACACCAACTCTGGTGCATACCGAGCCAACTGCTAAATCTTTAGAGCATACTCCTTGACATTTATCTTACCATGTTTCAGATTAACAAAATCCTTAGCCTTAGATTCCCTTAATTTTTAAGGAAAGAAATGATCAAGAAAAGCACCTAAAAAGTCATCCCATACTACCTGTTCAGCATCATGACCCCTTGTTTCTTTCTATTCCTCATACTCCTGGTAAGTAACATCTTTTAATTGATAGGCAACAAACTCCACACCCTCAAAATCATTAGCATGTATCACCCTAAATATTTTCTCCATCTCATCATTAAACCACTGAGGATCCTCCTCAACTTTAGGTCCTATAAAGGTTTGGATATTTAACCTTATAAACTAGCCAACCCGAGTCACCTCAGATGAATAAATAATAAAACTAACATGGTTAGACTGCTACTCTACCAATTGAGTAAAAGCATATGAATAGACTGACAAAACTCCACATTAGAGATATCCTCCAGAGGTGACTAAGCATAAGTGTAACCATCCCTGGAAGCTCGAGGAGGACTAGTAGGGATCGGTAGAACTCCATATGGGGTGACATATTCATGAGCAGGGACCCAAGATTGGGTCTGCACTCCATAAACAAGAGTGAGTCCACTCTACATTCTTCTCAGGTGGAACAGAGGTTCCAACAGAGTTTCTAGGAACATCAGATATTTAGGGAGACATGATAAAAAATAAGAAGAATCCAAGTTTTAAAGAAGTTTTATAACACTAGACTCTGTAGACCATGGTTGCTCTTAGGACGAAGCGAGCTATGAAGTCTAGGTTAATAGATTTAAAATTCACATGTTCATGACCCTTACACTATCCCTACATCTTATATATGTATATATGAATGTGTGCATACAGTTTTGACTAATTTTGGACATGGCATTATTTTATCACTTTCTTGAGTTACATGCAAGTACTTATTCCACTGAATGTTCTAGGACGCTACATCATTTCATGATGTAGGTTCCAAAGTCTTTTTTATTGCTCCTATGCAGTGTTAGGTGGTTGAGCACGTTGGTTAAGTTGCTATGAAGTGGTGAGCCTCCATCCTTTAAAAGGCATTATTATTTCATTATTCTTCTTTATTGACTTAATATTATTGGATTCTTTTCTTTGATCATAGCCGGGGGCATGTACCGACTTAGTTGCTATTCTATTTTTCAAGGCTATTGTGGAAAAGTATGGATTGGTTATTATTTTTACTCTTAGTTTTCATTTGAGTTATCTATTTATCTTCTTATTGCTATTTGATTAAATTTTGCTTTATTATTATTATTATTATGCTCTTGAGCTGAGGATAAGGGGGCGGTATCTGGTCCATGGTGGACTTGAGATACCCATCACGAATAGGGCCTGGTTTAAATCATGACATATGCAATTCTCTTTAAGTCCAATTTAAAACAATTTGCACATAAACCCAACCAACCCAGAAGTCTAATATTAAAGAATTTATGACTTGGTATCATCATACTAATTATGCTTGCAAGCTTATATAATTATGCCAAACCAATTCATGTAACCATTAGACTCTCAATTTTCAGTTTAAAATCTAAACTATGGACACCAAAGGGAATTTCAAAATCGTTTTAACCAATTATCCATTAATGCAATGCAATGGGTTTATAAATAAGTTCAATTGTGTAATTATCTATGTTCAAAAACCAAATTCACAAAGTGGGTTGGGGTTAATGCTATTACCAAGACAAAAATTCATCAATTTGGAGAAACCAATGATCCTAATTCCAATTCCTATAAAATTGCAAATGTTCAGTCCAAAAATCATAAATTTAAAACATAATTTATCAATTCAAAACATGAAAAAATTAATTCAAGTGATACGAATCAAAACCCCTCAACCCAATTTTAAACCCATCAATTTAAACCATATGGATAATGAGTAAATTATTGCCACTATGTAAAATTAAATTTAGGGAATGAGATACATGCCTATGATGCACAATTAAATTGAAAACAATTCAAAGTTTGGAGCCCGAATGATGAATTCACTGTAAAACCCTTGAATATTCTTAGGTTTTGAGTTTAAGAGAGAAAAAGAATGATTTAATCTTTGAAAACTAATGGTAATGGGGTTATTTTATGTTTAAAGTTTGTACAAGGGATAAAAAGATCAAAAGCCCCTCACCCCTAAACTGGGCTTTTTTAACACAATATCGTGGCATGCCAATATCACAGAGGCTAGCCTCTCAGCCATATTACTATTGTGGAGGTTATCCTTCGTAACACACCAATATCATGGACCTTCACTTCATCGGGATCCTAAAATAACCTCGAACCCCTTTTGAAAATTCTAAAATATTTCCAAAACACCCTTTTAGCATCCCTAAACATAATTCAAGTAAAAAATTAATGTTACGAATATGGGATGGTCAAAATTAAAATGGTTAAAATTTTGAGGGGTCTTATAAATACAATCTTTTAGGCCACAAAAGTTTGAGGCAATAACAGGTCTAGGATGCCCCGTTATGACCCTCCAGGTCATTTTCTGTATTTTTGCTTATTTTTTCTATAAGAGATTTTCCATAGCTTTCCCAAGTCATTTACGACTTACTGAAATTAATAGTTCGGTTATCGGGTCGTTCGTTTATTTTTTAGAGCCAATTCCCCATTTGGAAGTCTTTATTGGTTCTAAATGGACACCCAGCAAAAACATTAGTAAAACGATCTCAGATACGAATTTTGACTACGCCAACTACTCTGGAATATCAATATTTGGCTGTATAGACCTTTAGTTTGGGTCCCATTGCACCCAAAACCATTTTGATCCATTGGTTGGAAAGTCAAAATATCAGAAGATATAGGTGTGGAGCCTACAATTAGTCTAAATGACCTCCAACAAAAAATCCAACTCCACCAATGCATCTAGAACATTGAATATAGTGGGGTTACATTGTTCAGTTAGGAAAATCAGAGTGTAAATGAGTTTCGGAGGTCAAAAAAAATATTTAGACTTTGCTGGAACTGGAGAATAGCGATCGCGGTCCATATCATGATGATCGCACAACAACAATCATGGAACATACGGTGGCAATCGCAGTATATCCATACTTGGAGGGGCTATAAATAGGCCCCTTGGTCGTGATTTAGCCATTTTCACTTCTTCGTGAGACTTAGAAACCCTACAATAATATGTTAACTTCAAATTGAGTCTTGGGTGTAAGTCAGAAGATTATTTAACATATATTTTTGTGATTAACAATGGGTTAAATGTATGAATCCTTCATTTTTATGCTTGAATTTCTTTAATTTTTGACCAAAACCCCCATTAGTACAAGGGTTTAATTTTTACCCAAATAAGCATGGTTTTCACTTATTTCTTAAGGGTTATGATTCCCTAATAGTGTATGAACAGTGGGTTAATCTCAAAAATGTGTTTTCTGTATGTTGGACCCACTTAGGGTTTTTGGTGTTATTTTTAGATCTGAAGCTCAATGGTGCAATATGGGTATCAACATTCTCATATTTATAAATAGAATGTATTTTTTATAACTTGGATCATTGAAGAAGCTTCTCAAAAGGGAAACACAAAGGTTTAACAGATTGTTAAGCATTTCTCAAATTGGAGGTAGGCTAGGCTTACTCCTTGTTAGATTGCTATTTTTTGATATAATTGTGATATCTTGTTAGATTAGGATGGTTTTTAAGTATTGGATTAATGAAATGCAAACATGGGTTAGTTGGACCACTTAGGCTAGGTGAGCCTTAGAATTGAAAATCTTGACTTGTTTCCTTTTGACTGAGGTGGAATAGATTTCATTACTCTTGTTTAGCATGAGAATGCCATAGAATACTCAATATTAGGTAAATTTCTCAATTTTCTCATACTTAGAGTAAGTTGACCTTAGTTGTTAATACTAGTGAAGGTTACCTTAGTTTCATTGGACTTAGTAAAAGCTCTTGAGTAGAATATCTACTTTAGGGATTATGGTGGCCTGCTTTACATATAAGAGTTGATTTAAATACCATAGCCTAGTCGGGGGTAAAAATTATCTTAAAATGCATTCAGGGATTTAGATGTGAGCTTTTTGACCCACCTTAAGGCAAAACTTATGATTAGTTCTCGTGAACCCTTACGCTTAGTAATTGACTTGAGAGTGCCCTTTTGAGGCAATATTAATGGCTCTTGGTACTTTTTGTCTATGTGGAATGGCAATGAGAATAATGCCCAAGTGATTATGCTTTTTATATGTCTTGTTGACTAAAGCTTATGTAAATCTATTAATTACGTTATTGTAATTAACTATTATTTAGGCTAACGAATATTGTATTGAATGGGCCCTTGACTATAAAATGGCCTAATCCATAAATGATGTTATTAACCATGCTATGAATAAGCTATATATTATTTCATGCTTTAGCCATCATTCATACTAATGATAAATTATCTTTAGGCCAATAGTGGTCCAACAAATACGCTACTAATGGGCCATTGTTTATAGTATCACTTATGGTTATGCCCATGGTCTATATGCCTAGATTATGAATTATCGCGATCGCATTAGAAGTGATGTATATGATTGTTGACCAAATTATCGTTAATGTGATATGTGGCTATGGATTATGTTATTAATTAAGCCCAAGACTATTTTATCATGTGTACAATTGACTAGAGTACTATTTCGGGACATGGGCTAGGATATTACCTATTTTATGATTTTTTCTAGTAACCAAACTAGTGCTTTTTCTAGAAAGCCCTCTTGTTTCTAATATTGTGAGTCATGATACTAAGGGCTCCAGAAGGTATATTATTGACTACATAAGAATCTATGCTACAATCAATGTTGAACTATTAATGCTTTATAATATTTATGCTACATATATATTCATCTATTTATGGATAAATTTTCCTAGAAAATAAAAGATGAAATATGAAGGTTTACTTATACTTACTTCTCTTTTACTTTAGCCCTCCTCAGCTGGTCATTTACTTTAGCTCTTGCAGGGCTTGTCATTTACTTGACTTGTCAGCTAATTTATCCCTCATAGGGATTGTCATTTACTTTAATTGTTATTTACTTTAGCCTTTGTGGGGCTTATTCTCTATTTTTGAACTATTAATGATATGATGATGCCCGATAAGAACAAAGGATATATTGATGATATGATGATTCCTGACAAGGCTGGAAGATATATTGATGATATGATGATGCCCGCCAAGGACGAAGGATATATTGATGATATGATGATGCTCTTCAAGGACGGAGGATATGTTGATGATGTGATTATGCCCAACAAGGCCAGAGAATATATTGATGATATATTAATACCCGATAAAGTCGGACGATATTATAATAATATGTTGATACCTGGTGCAGACATGTGATATTGTGAAAATATGCTGATACCAATGAGGTCGGAGGATATTGTGATGTTACATATATACTCATCAAGACCGAAGGATACTATGATGTTATGATGATGCCCGCCAAGGATGGTGGATGATTATTGATGATCAAAAATATATGTCCACCGGATTGAACTTGGCTAGCCCTATAAAAGGCGATTATAAGTTATGCATGCTCTTGTGTAGTTGGGTAAAATATTGGTAATAGAGATGTCAATTATATTCTTTTACTAAGTTAAGGTATTAAGTGGTATAGTAGGTGATTTAAGTATTAAAAATGCTTAGTGGTGGATATTACTTAAGTGGCTAATAGTGACTACTGGATTCATGTACCTTAGTGATAAAGAGAACTAGTGGCATTGATGGCTATTAATAGGGATGATAAACTTATTATGGTTGTTAGTGATAATGGACTTAGCGATAGTAATAATTAGTTGCTATTAATTACTAAGTTTATGATGTTGATTAGTTTCTAAACAAAGATTTATGGATTAATGATGCTAAGTAATAAAAAATATTAGTTAATAGAGGAATAGTGAATAAGTGGTTATTAGTGGACATATAATGAATGGTGACTAGTGGGATTATGATGGCTAGAAATAAATATTGGTTAATTGTCAAATATTGTCTAGTGATGATTCTTGACCAGATGCTTGATATTGTCTATTTAGTGAATAATGGTTAGTTGTTGAACCTTGAATAGGAATTATGTGATGAATAATGGATAGAAAATAATTAGGGTTTATATGATAACTAGTGAGTAATTGGTTTAGTAATATGCATTGGCTAGCTAATAATAAGTAAATAGGGTGTACTAATGAGATAGGTGCATATATGATGGTACGGTCATGGTCATGAATATGTTGGTATATGTTATACCATTACAATTATTGATGATAATTATGTATGATGACAAATGGTCATTTGATGAAAATTGAGGAAAGATATGGATAGTGAGAATGTTTGGATATAGTGTTGATTTCTTTCCTTTATATTTCTCTTGGGTGTGCTCTCCGGTGGTATGGTATGCCGTGATGAGTTTGTTGCTTTATGTACTAGTAATTGTATGTGCGCCAACTTTATACTTGTGTTTGTTTGTGGTTGTAATTGTGTTGCTTTATGGTTTTGAATCATATATTTATTATGCATGATGGTATTGGCATGTGTTGATGCCTTATGTTATATTGTTTTTCTGATATTTAACACTTGTGGTGTACGATGATAATGGCATGCATTGATGTCATAGGTTATATTGTGATTCTGACATTTTATGATTGTTATATATAGCGATATTGGCATATGTTGATGCCTTATGCTATACTATTATTTTGAATTACGTACTTTTTATATAAAGTGATGATGGAGATGATTCAGGTTAAATTTTGTACCTTGACTTATTTATGATTATCTTGCATTTTATCATTCTTATATCATGATTTAGCTAGGTCCGCCAATGATGCATACTGAGTACCAGTTATTTTGGCACTCATACTACACTTTTGCACCTTTTTGATGCAGATCCAAGTATTAGCTATCGTCATTGATCGTTACTCATGTGGTGATTAATTTTTCGAGATAGGGTGAGCTCTTGGAGTTTGAGTCACCCAATTTCCTTTTATCTCTATTTCCAGTATTTAGTATTCAAGACATATGTATTGACTTTTCTAAACTTAGAGTTGTATTGAAAATATTAGTTTCTTTTGTACTAGATCTTCCAGGTTTTGGAATTAGTATCTTGTATGATTGTTTATCCTATCTAGAACCTTTATGTTTTCAATTCATGTTCTTAAATTTAGCCTATGTTGGGTCTTTTTTACTAGATTAACCGATTGTGTTAGCTTTGGGTTATGGTATTGGCTTACCAAAAAGTGGCAACTGGTAGGTGCTATTATGACTCATAAATTGGGTCATGATAAATTGGTATCAGAGCTTAGGTTTCACAGGTATTGTTGGTACTAGAGCAAGTGTCTAATAGAGTTATGCAGATCGGAATATTGATATATGCTTCCTATTTTTGGGAGGCTTTGGGACATTCTTAGGAGTTCTTTACTTCTTTAATTCATATCGTGCTAAGAGTCTAAGTTGGTTTGTAGAATATTCCTTTGACTTTACTCTTTCACTGATGGCCTGGACACATTCTATCGCTACACGCAATGAGGGCCCTAAGATTGAGCCTAGAGATTCTGTCGTTGGTCATAGACGACAAAGAGGTCGTGAACATCCTAGAGATGTGTCCCCAGTTAGAGGATAGGATAAGCCGTCTTCCCTAGACCGCTTTGTGCATGAGCCTGAGATTCTTCAACCATAACCAGTGGTGGGCTAGGGATCAGCCCATCCTCCACTAGAGTTTGTTCCCTCTTCATCGCTCAGAGATGCATTGGTTTAGCTTTTGGGTTTTATTGGTGGTGTGTCATCTGATGGTTTGGAATCTACAAATCAGAGTGGTATAGGGGCAAGAGCAAAACTTGTAGTTATGGCTCCCAAAGTTATGGATTCTTCTGTGCCAGTAGTTTCTCAGCTGGTATCCTCTCAGCTAGTGGTTTCTCAGCCTGCTACTTCTTTTATGACTTTTGAGTATGATGGAGTTCATTGTATTATTAGAGGAGTGGTTTTTCCCTTCCATATGACTCAGATTTTTACCATTGTGAGTAGGATTTTTGCTGAGGTTTCAGATCATGCTAGGGTGATGAAGGAGATGCATCATGAGGGTCGTGAGGTCTATGATAAGAGACCTAGATTTTAGGGTAGATTCAGTGGGAGTCATAATAATTCCCAATTTAGAGGTTGTAGTTCTCATGTTGGTCATCCTCTACATCTATCTTTTCATCCTCAGAGTCAGCCTAGTCGGCCAGTTTAGAAAACTCTTTCGATATTGATAGAGGTTAGTTTGGTGATAGTATTTTTCCTAGGTAAGGGAGTGGTCAATCTTTGAGGGGTTCATTTTCTGGTCAGTCTAGACGTGGTGGTCATTCGGTTCAGTCATAGCTATTGGTTTTGGTTTTATTTATGGAATGTATATAGTTATAGTGGTCGTGATCACTATTATTAAGAGTGTCCTTTTTGTGGAGAGGTTGTTGATTTAGCTCAGAGTGACCCCTATTAGAGTAGTTCACCCCTCAGTTAGAGGGGGTTCTATGGTCGCAGAGGTTGTTTCCAAAGTATTTGAGGAGGTTCTCTAATAGGCAGGATAAAAGGTTGATCAAGTCCTAACTAGGTGGAAAGTATGGTCAGTTTTATGTAGTACCTGCTAGACCCGAGGCTTAGACTTAAGATACTGTAGTTACAGTTACGATTTTGTTGTACCGCCAGTCAGTCCTTGGTTTATTGGATCTCAGTTCCACTTATTCTTATAAATATCTACTTATTATGCATCATGGTTTGAGTTGACTATTGATTTATTATATTTTCCATTACGTGTGTTAACTTTCGTGGTTATTATTTAGTAGTGGATTGAGTATTTAGATTATTTTTTGTGATGATAAGAGATATTGACACTTATATTGACCTTATTATTTTTGATATGGTAGATTCTGATGTGATTTTGGGTTTGGACAAATTATCCCACTATCATGCAGTCATGGACTATTTTTCTTAGACTGTTACCATAGCCATGCCTAGCATTCCCCCATTCATGAGGTAGAGAGTGGTTAACCACAATCCAATGGGGATTATACCTTATGTTCGCGCTAGGAGACTTATTTTTAAGGGTTGCGAATCTTATCTCACTTATGTTGTGCTGCTAGTGTTGAGAGTCTGTCGCTTGACTCAATTCTTATTTTGTATGAGTTTCCTGATGTGTTCCCCACCGACCTACCTTGTATTTCCCCTATCCGTGAGATTGAGTTTTCTATTAATCTCGATCCTGACACCTGATCTATTTCTATTACACCTTACGGAATGGCTCTTGCTGAGCTTACGGAGGTGAACTTCCAACTTCATTATCTTTTTGGTAAGGGTTTTTATTAGATCGAGTGTGTCTCTGTGGGGTGCCCCAACATTGTTCATAAAGAAGAAGGATGGCTCTTTGCTTATGTGTATTGATTGTAGACAGCTTAGTAAGGTAACGGTGAAGGACCGCTATCCTATGATTCACATTAATGATTTGCTTGACCAGTTTAAGGGTGCAACTATATTTTTTGAGATTTATTTGAGGTTTAGTATGGTAAGAGATGACATTCTCCATATGAATGGGTTGAGACTTCCGAGGTTAGACCATCGTGGTATGGATATACTTCAAGAGTGATTACATAGAGTCAGGGTGTTTTAAGATAGACTGAGAGTGGATTAGAGTACGCAGAGGGCCTTGCAGACCGTCAGTCTTCATGCCTGGAGATTTGAAGTTGGGAATTGTGTATTCCTTTGTGTATCACCTGTGAAGGGTGTAATGAGGTAGGAAGAATGGTAAGATCAGTTAGAGATATATTAGTCTTTTTGAGATTCTCTATGATGTTGGTGAGGTAGCTCATGAGTTAGCCTTACCTATAAATTTTGATGCAGTTCATCCAGTTTTCCATGTCTCTATGTTTTGGCAATTTAGACCTTCTCCTTCTCTCGTGCTTTGATGGGACTCATCCTAGTTGGATGAGTGTTTAGGCCTGTTGAGGAACCAGTGCTCACTTTAGCTAGTTATGCGAGATGATTGTGCCCCAGAGGAATTCCAGTTGCCAAGGTTTAGTGGAGACACCACCCAGTAGAGAAGGCCACTTTGGAGATTGAGGGCGAGATATTGCCACAATATCCTCACCTGTTCATGACTTTAAGTATACCCTCATTCTTAACTTTTGGGGACGAAAGTTCCTTAGTAGTGGATGTTGTAATGACCCTCCAGTTATTTTTTTGTATTTCTACTTATTTTTATTGTTAGAGCTCTTTCATAGCTACCCCAAATCATTTATGACCTGCTAGAACTGATAGTTCAATTATCGGGCGTTTTTTTTTTTAAAGCCAATTCCCTCTTTAGAAGTCTTTGTTGGTTCCAAATGGCCACCGAGAATAAACATCAGTAAAAAAGATCTCAGATGTGAATTCCGACTGAGCCATCATCTTTGGAATAACAATTTTAGGCTAGGTAGACCTTTGGTTTAGGTCCCATTGCCCCCAAGCCCATTTCAACAAATTGGTCAAAAAGTTGAAATATCGGAGGATATGGATGTGGGGACCATAATTAGTCTAAACGACCTATAATTTAAAATCCAATAATACCAAGGCATCTAGGACGTCGAATTAAGTGGGGTTACACAGTTCATTTGCGAAAATTAGAGTCCAAATGAGTTTCGAAGGTCAATGACAAAATTTGTACTTTATTGGCACTGTAGCATGGTGATCATGGACCACATCATTGCAATCACTCTATGGAAATTGCGGCACCAATGGTGGAGATTGTGGTACCTTCATATCTAGAGGGGCTATAAATAGGCCCCTTGGTCGTGAATTTGGTCATTTTTTCACTTCTCTTTGAGACCTAGAGACCCTAGAATGATATGTTAACTTCAAATTGAATCTTGGGTGTGAGTTGGAATCTTATTTAACATATATTTTCATGATTAACACTAGATTAAAGGTATGAATCCTTCATTTTTATGCTTGAATTTATTCAATTTTTTACCAAAACCACTATTAGCTCAAGGGCTTGATTTTAGCATAAGTAATCTTGGTTTTCACTTATTTCTTAAGGGTTATGATTCTCTAATGGCATATGAATATTGGATTGATCTCAAAAATGTGATTTCCATATGTGGGACTCACTTGTAGGTTTTGGTGTCGTTTTTGGACCTGAAGCACAATGATGTAATATGGGTATCAATATTCTCAAAATAATTTGTAGAATGTGTTTTTGATATCTTGGATACTTGAAGAAGCTTCTCAAAAGGAAAACGTGGAGGTTTAGCGGATTGTTAAGCATTTCTTTGATCGGAGATAGGTTAGGCTTACTCCTTGTTTGATTGAGTTATGTTTTGATATAATTGTGATATCTTGTTAGATTGGGATGGTTTTTAAGTATTTTATTGATGAAATGCAAGACTTGGGTTAGTTGGACCATTTAGGCTATGTGAATCTTATAATTTAAAAGCTTGACTTAGGTGGAATAGAGTTCATTACTCATGTTTAGCATGAGAATGCCTTAAAATACTCAATATTAGGTAAATTGCTCTAGTTGCTCATACTTAAAGTAAGTTGGCCTTAGTTGTTAACACTAGTGAAGGTTGCCTTAGTTCCATTGGACTTAGTAAAAATGCTTGAGTCGAATATCTACTTTAGGGCTTATGGTGGCCTGCTTTACATCTAAGAGTTGATTTAGATACCACAGCCTAGTCGGGGATAGAAATTGACTTAAAATGCATTCAGGGATATAGATGTGAGCTTGTTGACCCCCCTTAAGGCAAGACATATGATTAGTTCTTCGAAACCCTTACGCTTCGTAATTGACTTGAGAGTGCCTTTTTGAGGCAATATTAATGGATCTTGGTACTTGTTGGCTATGTGGAATGACATTAAGAATAATGCCCAAGTGATTACAATTTTTATATGTCTTGTTGGCTAAAGCTTATGTTAAGCTATTAATTACGTTATTGTAATTAGCTATTGTTTAGGCTAACGAATATTGTATTTAATGGGCTGTTGACTATAAAATGGCCTAATCCATAAATGATGTTATTAACCACGCTATGAATAAGATATATATTATTTCATGCTTTAGCCATCATTCATACTAATGATAAATTATCTTTAGGCCAATAGTAGGCTAATGAATACACTACTAATGGGCCATTGTTCATAGTATCACTTATGGTTATACCCGTGGTCTAAATGCCTAGATTATGAATTATCACGATTGCATTAGAAGTGATGTATATGATTGTTGACCAAATTATCGTTAATGTAATATGTGGCTATGAATTATGTTATTAATTAAGCCCAAGACTATGTTATCATGTTGACCATTGACTAGACTACTATTACGGGACTTGAGCTATAATATTACCCATTTTATGCTTTTGTGTACTAACCAAACTTGTACTTTTTCTTGGAATGCCTCTTGTTGCTAATATTAGGAGTCATGA
This sequence comes from Capsicum pubescens, assembly GCA_030864215.1. Taxonomy (NCBI): domain Eukaryota; kingdom Viridiplantae; phylum Streptophyta; class Magnoliopsida; order Solanales; family Solanaceae; genus Capsicum; species Capsicum pubescens. The sequence continues at coordinate 180,343,150 of CM061546.1, read as the reverse complement.
TACTAGGGGTTCTAGAAGGTGTATTTATTGACCACATGAGAAGCTATCCTACCAACCATGTTGAACCCGTTGATGCTTTGTAATATTCATGCTATATATATTCATATATTTATGGATAAATTATCCTTGACAACGAATGATGAGATACGGAGGTATACTTCTTCTTACTTCTCTTTTACTTTAACTCTTATGGGGCTTGTCATTTACTTTATTGTTATTTAATTTAGCCCTTATGGGGATTGTTCTTTATTATTGATATATTGATGATATGATGATGCCCAGCAAGGCCGGAGGATATATTGATGATATGATGATGTCCGAAAAGGTCAGAGGATATATTGATGATTTGATGATTCCCAACAAGACCAGAGAATAGACTGATTATATGATGATGTGCGGCAAGGCCAGAGGATATATTGATGATATGATGATGCCTAGCAAGGCTATAGAATATATTGATGATATGTTGATTCCCAATAAGGCCGAAGGATATTATGATAATTAGTTTATACCCGACATGGATGAAGGATATTATGATGATACGTTGATAGCTGTTGTGGTCGGATGATATTGTGATGATATGATGATACCCGATATGGTAGGAGGATATTGTGATGTTATATTGATACCCAAAAAGGATGTAGCATACTATGATTTTATGATGATGCCCAGCAAGGCCGGTGGATGATTATTGATGTGCCTATATATACATCAATCGATTGAACCCATCTAGACCTATGTATGAAAATTATATGTTATTTATGCTCTTGTATAGTTGGGTAAAATATTGGTAATAGAATGTCGGTTATAGTCTTTTAATGAGTTAAGGTATTAAGTGGTATAGTTGGTGATTTAAGGATGAAAAATGCTTAGTGGTGGATATTACTTAAGTGACTAATAGAGACTAGTGAATTTGTGAACCTTAGTGATTAAAAGGACTAGTGGCATTGATGGATATTAATAGGGATGATTAACTTATTATGGTGGTTAGTGATAATGGACTTAGTGATGGTAATGATTAGTTTCTATTTATGACTAAGTTTAAGATGTTGATTAGTTGCTAAATGATTTTTTTTGGATTAATGATGCTAATTAATAAAAGATATTAGTTGATAGAGGAATAGTGAAATGGCCAGACAACAAAAACATTAGTAAAATGATCTCGGATGCAAATTTTGACTATGCTAACTACTCTGGAATATCGATTTTTGGCTGGATAAACCCTTGGTTTGGGTCCCATTGCACCAAAGCCCATTTCGACCCATTGGTTGGAACGTCAAAATATTAGAAGATATGGGTGTGGAGCCTAAAATTAGTCTAAATGACCTCCAACAGAAAATTCGACTCCACCAATGCATCTTGAACATTGAATTTAGTAGGGTTACATTGTTCATTTAAGAAAATCAGAGTGTAAATGAGTTTTGAAGGTTAACAAAAATATTTAGACTTTGCTGGCACTGGAGAATGGCGATCGTAGCCCATATCACGGTGATCACACAACAACAATCGCGGAACCTATGGTGGCAATCGCAGTATATCGATACCTGGACGGGCTATAAATAGGCCCCTTGATCATGATTTTAGCTATTTTTCACTTCTTCGTGAGACTTAGAAACCCTACAATAATATATTAACTTCAAATTGAGTCTTGGGTGTAAGTTAGAAGCTTATTTAACATATATTTTTGTGATTAACAATGGGTTAAATGTATGAATCCTTCATTTTTATGCTTGAATTTCTTTAATTTTTTACCAAAACCCCCATTAGTACAAGGGCTTAATTTTAACCCAAATAAGCATGGTTTTTATTTATTTCTTAAGGGTTATGATTCCCTAATGGTGTATGAACAATGGGTTAATCTCAGAAATGTGTTTTCTGTATGTTGGACCCACTTAGGGGGTTTTGGTGTTGTTTTTAGATCTAAAGCACAATGGTGTAATATGGGTATCGATATTCTCATAATAATGAATAGAATGTAGTTTTGATAGTTTGGACCGTTGAAGAAGCTTCTCAAAAGGGAAACGCTAAGGTTTAGCAGATTGTTGAGCATTTCTCGAATTGGAGGCAGGCTAGGCTTACTCCTTGTTATATTGAGATATTTTTTGATATAATAGTGATATCTTGTTAGATTAGGATAGGTTTTAATTATTGGATTTATTAAATGCAAGACATGGGTTAGTTGGACTATTTAGGCTATGTGAGTCTTAGAATTGAAAAACTAGACTTGTTTCCTTTTGGCTGAGGTTGAAAAGACTTCATTACTCATGTTTAGTATGAGAATGCCTTATAATACTCAATATTAGGTAAATTGCTCTATTTGCTCATACTAAGAGTAAGTTGACCTTAGTTGTTAATACTAGTGAAGGTTGCCTTAGTTCCATTGGACTTAGTAAAAGCTCTTGAGTAGAATATCTACTTTAGGGCTTATGGTGGCCTGCTTTACATCAAAGAGTTGATTTAGATACCACAGCCTAGTCGGGGGTAAAAATTGACTTAAAATGCATTCAGGGATTTAGATGTGAGCTTGTTGACCCACCTTAAGGAAAGACTTTTGATTAGTTCTCGTGAACCTTTACGCTTAGTAATTGACTTGAGAGTGCCCTTTTGAGACAATATTAATGGCTCTTGGTACTTGTTGGCTATGTGGAACGACAATGAGAATAATACCCAAGTGATTATGCTTTTTATATGTCTTGTTGGCTAAAGCTTATGTCAAGCTATTAATTACGTTAGTGTAATTAACTATTGTTTAGGCTAACAAATATTGTATTGAATGGGCCCTTGACTATTAAATGGCCTAATCCATAAATGATGTTATTAACCACGCTATGAATAAGCTATATATTATTTCATGCTTTAGCCATCATTCATACTAATGATAAATTATCTTTAGGCCAATAGTGGTCCAACGAATACACTACTAATGGGCCATTGTTCATAGTATCACTTATGGTTATGCCCATAGTCTAATTGCCTAGATTATGAATTATCGCGATTGCATTAGAAGTGATGTATATGATTATTGACCAAATTATCGTTAATGTGATATGTGGCTATGGATTATGTTATTAATTAAGCCCTGGACTATTTTATCATGTGGACAATTAACTAGACTACTATTTCGGGACATGTTCTATGAGATTACCTATTTTATACTTTTGTTTATTAACCAAACTAGTGTTTTTTCTAGAAATCCCTCTTGTTGCTAATATTATGATTCATGATACTAAGGGCCCCAGAAGGTATATTTATTGACTACATAAGAATCTATGCTACAATTAATGTTGAACCCGTTAATGCTTTATAATATTCATGCTATATGTATATATTCATATATTTATGGATAAATTTTCCTAGAAAATGAATGATGAGATATAAAGGTTTGCTTCTACTTACTTCTCTTTTACTTTAGCCCTCCTGGGCTAGTCATTTACTTTAGCTCTTTTGGGGCTTGTCATTTACTTTAGCTCTTGTGGGGCTTGTTATTTACTTGACTTGTCAACTAATTTAGCCCTCATAGAGCTTGTCATTTACTTTAATGGTTATTTACTTTAGCCTTTGTGGGGATTATTTTTTATTTCTGAACTATTAATGATATGATGATGCTCGATAAGGATAAAGGATATATTAATGATATGATGATGCCTAACAAGGCTGGAAGATATATTGATGATATCATGATGCCCGCCAAGGACGAAGGATATATTGATGATATGATGATGCCCTTCAAGGCCGAAAGATATGTTGATAATGTAATGATGCCCAACAAGGACGGAGGATATATTAATGATATGTTAATACCCAACAAGGCCAGAGGATATTATAATAATATGTTGATACCTAGTGCAGACAGATGATATTGTGATAATAAAGATATTGTGATGTTACATTAATACCCGTCAAGGCCGAAGGATACTATGATGTTATGATGATGCCCGACAAGGCTGGTGGATGATTATTGATGTGCGTATATGTACATCTACTAGATTGAACCCGTCTAGCACTATATAAGGCGATTATGTATTATTTACGCTCTTGTGTAGTTGGGTAAAATATTGGTAATAGAGATATCAGTTATATTCTTTTACTAAGTTAAGGTATTAAGTGGTGTAGTAGCTGATTTAAGGATTAAAAATGCCTAGTGGTGGATATTACTTAAGTGGCTAATAGTGACTAGTGGATTCGTGAACCTTAGTGATAAAGAGAACTAGTGGCATTGATGGCTATTGATAAGGATGATAAACTTATTATAATTGTTAGTAATAATGGACTTAGCGATAGTAATAATTAGTTGCTATTGATGACCAAGTTTATGATGTTGATTAGTTGTTAAACAAAGATTTGTGGATTAATGATGCTAATTAATGAAAGATATTAGTTAATAGAGGAATAGTGAATAAGTGGTTATTAGTGGACATATAATGAATGGTGACTAGTGGGATTATGATGGATAGAAATGAATATTGGTTAATTGTCTAATATGGTCCAGTGATGGAACTTGACCTGATGCTTGATATTGTCTAGTTAGTGAATAATGATTAGTTTTTGACCCTTGAATAGTGATTATGTGATGAATAATGGATTGAAAATAATTAGGGTTTATATGATATCTAGTGAGTAATTGGTTTAGTAATAAGCATTAGCTAGCTAATAATGAGTGAATGAGGTGTATTGATGAGATAGATGCATATATGATGGTACGTTTATGGTCATGAGTATATTGGTATATGTTACACCATTACAATTATTGATGATGATTATGTATGATGAAAATGGCCGTTTGATGAAAATTGAGAAAAGATATGGACAATGAGAAAGTTTGGATATAGTGTTGATTTCTTTCCTTTATATTTCTATTGGGTATGGTCTCCGGTGGTATGGGATGCCGTGATGAGTGTGTTGCTTTATATACTAGTAATTGTATGTGTGCCAACTCTTTACTTGTGTTTGTTTGTGGTTGCACTTATGTTGCTTTATGATTTTGAATCACATATTTCTTATGCACGATGGTATTGACACATGTTGATGCCTTATAATATACTGTTTTTCCAATATTTAACACTTGTGGTGTACGAAGATAATGGCATACATTGATTTCGTATGTTATATTATGATTCTTACATTTTATGCTCGTTATATACAACGATATTAGCATGTGTTAATGCCATATGCTATACTATTATTTTGAAATTCACACCTTTTATATAAAGTGAAGATGAAGATGATTCAGGTTAAATTCGGTACCTTGACTTATTTATGATTATCTTGCATTTTATAATTCTTATGGCATGATTTAACTAGGTCTGCCAATGATACCTACTGAGTACCAGTTGTTTTGGCACTCATACTACACTTCTGTATCTTTTTGATGCCGATCCAAGTATTAGCTATTGCCATTGATCATTATTCATATGATGATTAATTTTTGGAGATAGAGTGAACTCTTAGAGTTTGAGTCACCCGATTTCCTTCCATCTTTATTTTCTGTATTTTATTCAAGACATATGTATTGACTTTTCTAGACTTAGAGTTGTATTAAAACTATTAGTTGCTCTTGTACTAGATCTACCAGGTTTTGGAATTGGTATCTTTTATGATTGTTTATCCTATCTAGAACCTTTATGTTTTCAAATGATGTTCTTGAATTTAGCCTATGTTGGGTCTTTCTTACTAGATTAACCGATTGTGTTAGCTTTGGGTTATGGTATTGGCTTACCTAAAAGTGGGAACTAGTAGGTGCTATTATGACTCTTAAATTGGGTCATGATAAATTGGTATCAGAGCCTAGGAGTTCTTTACTTCTTTAATTCATATCGTGCTAAGAGTATAAGTTGGTTTGTAGAATATTCCTTTGACTTTACTTTTTCATAGATGGCCAGGACACATTCTATCGCTACACGCAATGAGGGCCCCAATATTGAGCCTAGAGATTTTATCGTTGGTCTTAGACAACCAAGAGGTCGTGAACATCCTAGAGACGTGTCCCCAGTTAGAGGCTAGGATAGGCCGCCTTCCCCAGACCCCTTTGTGCATGATCCTAAGATTCTTCAACAATAACCAGCGGTGGGCCAGGGATCAACCTAGGCTCCACTAGGGTTTGTTCTCTCTTCATCGTTCAGAGATATATTAGTTTAGCTATTGGGTTTTATTGGTGGTATATCATCTGTTGGTTCACAATCTAAAAATCAGAGTGGTATAGGGGCAGGAGCGCAACTTGTAGCTATGGCTCCCGAGTTGTGGATTTTTCAGTGCCAGTAGTTGCTCAGCCGATATCTTCTCAACTAGTGGTTTCTCAGCCTGCTACTTCTATTATGACTTTTTAGTATGAGGGAGTTTATTTTGTTATCAGAGGGGTGGTTTTTCCCTTCCATATGACTCAGAGTTTGGCCATTGCATGTAGGCCTTTTGCTGAGGTTTCGAATCATGATAGGGTGATGAAGGAGATGTATCATTAGGGTCGCGAGAGACATGATAAGAGGCCTAGATTTTAGGGTAGATTCGCTGGGGGTCATAGGATTCCCAATTTAAAGGTTGTAGTTCTCATGTTGGGTATCCTCCACGTTCATGTTTTCAGCCTCAAAGTCAGCCTTGTTCTCCAGTTTAGGCAGTTCTTTTGATATTAATTGAGTTAAGTGTGGTGATAGTAGTTTCCCTAGTTAGGGGAGTGGTCAGTCTTCGAGGGGTTCATTTTCTAGTCAGTCTAGACGTGGTAGTCATTCAGGATCATCCATATCTGTTGGTTTTGGTTTTGCTTATGGAATGTCTATAGTTATGGGTGTCGTGGTCACTATTATTGAGAGTGTCCTTTTTGTAGGGAGATTGTTGATTTCTCTTAGAGTGACCCCTATTAGAGTTGTTCACCCCTCAGCTAGAGGTGGTTCTCATCGTCGTAGAGGTTGTTTCTATAGTATTCGAGGAGGTTCATTAATAAGTAGGACTAGAGGTCGATCAGGTCTCAACTAGGTGGAAAGCATGGTCAGTTTTATGCAGTACCTGCTAGACCCGAGGCTTAGACTTAAGATGTTGTAGTTACAGTTATGATTTGGTTGTACCTCCAGTCAGCCCTTGGTTTTTTGGATCTCAGTTCCACTTATTCTTATATATATCTACTTATTATGCACCATGGTTTGAGTTGTCTATTGATTTATTATTTTTCCCATTATGTGTGTCAACTTTCGTGGTTATTCTTTAGTAGTGGATCAAGTATTTAGATCATTTGTTGTGATGATTACAGATATTGACACTTATATTGGCCTTATTATTTTGGATATAGTAGATTCTGATGTGATTTTGGGCTTGGACTAATTATCCCACTATCATGCAGTCATGGACTATTTTGCTTAGATTGTTACCATAGCCGTGCCCAGCATTCCCCCATCCGTGATGTAGAGAGTGGTTAACCGCAAGCCAACGGGGATTATACGTTATGTTCACACTAGGAGACTTATTATTAAGGGTTGCGAATCTTATCTCACTTATGTTGTGCTGCTAGTGTTGAGAGTCCGTCGCTTGACTCTATTCTTATTTTGTATGAGTTTCCTGATGTGTTCCCTACCGACTTACCTTGTATCCCTCCTATCCGTGAGGTTGAGTTTGCTATTAATCTCAATCCTGATACCTGACCTATTTCTATGGCACCTTACCGTATGGCTCCTGCCGAGCTTAAGGAGATGAATTCCCAACTTTAGTATCTTTTTGGTAAGGGTTTTTATTAGATCGAGTGTGTCTCTGTGGGGTGCCCCAACATTGTTCATAATGAAGAAGGATGGCTCTTTGCATATGTGTATTGATTATAGACATCTTAGTAAGGTGACAGTGAAGGACCGTTATCCTATGTTTCACATTAATGATTTTTTTGACCAGCTTCAGGGTGCAACCATATTTTTTATATTGATTTGAGGTTTTGTATTGTAAGAGATGTTTCTCTCCATATGAATGGGTTGAGACTTCCGAGGTTAGACCACCATGGTAAGAATATACTTCAAGAGTGATTAGATAGAGTTAGGGTATTTCAAGTTAGATTGAGAGTGGATTAGAGTAGGCAGAGGGCCTATACTGTCCGTCAGCTTCGTGCCTGGAGATTTGAAGTTGGGGATTGTGTATTCCTCTGTGTATCACCTGTGAAGGGTGTAATGAGGTTGGGGAGAAAGGGTAAGATCAGTTAGAGATATATTAGTACTTTTGAGATTCTCCACGATGTTGGTGAGGTAGCTTATGAGTTAGCTTTACCTACAAATTTTGATGCAGTTCATCTATTTTTCCATGTCTCTATTTTGTGGCAATTTAGACCTTCTTCTTCTCCCGTGCTTTGATGGGACTCGTCCTAGTTGGATGAGTGTTTAGCCCCGTTGAGGAACCAGTACTCACTTTAGCTAGTGATGCAAGATGATTGTGCTCCAGAGGAATTCCATTTGTAAAGGTTCAGTGGAGACACCGCCCAGTGGAGGAGGCCACTTTGGAGATTGAGGGAGAGATGCTGGCCCAATATCCTCACATGTTTGAGACTTCAAGTATACCCTCATTCTTAACTTTTGGGGATGAAAATTCCTTAGTAGTGGATGTTGTAATGACCCTCCAAGTCATCTTTTGTATTTCTACTTATTTTTATTGTTAGAGCTTTTTGATAGCTACCCCAAATCGTTTATGACCTGCTGGAATTAATAGTTCAATTATCGGGCGGTTTGTTTGTTTTTTAAAGCCAATTCCCTCTTTAGAAGTCTTTGTTGGTTCCAAATGGCCACCGAGAAAAAACATCAGTAAAAGGATCTCAGATGTGAATTCCAACTGAGCCATAATCTCTGGAATAACGATTTTAGGCTAGGTAGACCTTTGGTTTGGGTTCCATTGCCCCCAAGCCCATTTTAACCTATTGGTCAAAAAGTTGAAATATCGGAGGATATAGATGCGGGGACCATAATTAGTCTAAACTACCTATAATTTAAAATCCAACTTCACCAATGCATCTAGGATGTCGAATTTAGTGGGGTTACATAGTACATTTGAGAAAATTGGAGTCCAAATGAGTTTCGGAGGTCAAAGATAAGATTTGGACTTTGTTGGCACTGGAGCATGGTGATTGTGGACCACATCATGGCAATCGCTTCACGGCGATTGCGGCACCTATGGTGGGGATTGTGGTACCTTCATACCTAGAGGGGCTATAAATAGGCCCCTTGGTCGCGAATTTGGCCGGTTTTCACTTCTCCTTAAGACCTAGAAACCCTAGAATGATATGTTAACTTCAAATTGAGTCTTGGGAGTGAGTTGGAAGCTTATTTAACATATATTTTCATGATTAACAATGGATTAAAGGTATGGATCTTTTATTTTTATGCTTGAATTTCTTCAATTTTTGACCAAAACCACTATTAGCTCAAGGGCTTGATTTTAGCATAAATAATCTCGATTTTTACCTTTTTCTTGAGGGTTATGATTCCCTAATGGCGTATGAACATTGAGTTGATCTCGAAAATGTGTTTTCCATATGTGGGACCCACTTGGGGGGTTTTGGTGTCATTTTTGGACCTGAAGCACAATGGTGTAATATGGGTATCGATATTCTCAAAATAATTTGTAGAATGTGTTTTTGATAGCTTGGCTCCTTGAAGAAGCTTCTCGGAAGGGAAAAGTGAATGTTTAGCGGATTGTTAAGCAATTCTTGGATCAGGGATAGGCTAGGCTTACTCCTTCTTTTATTGAGCTATGTTTTGATATAATTGTGATATCTTGTTAGATTGGGATGGGTTTTAAGTATTTTATTAATGAAATGCAAGAATTGGTTTAGTTGGACCATTTAGGCAATGTGAATCTTATAATTTAAAAGCTTGACTTGTTTCTCTTTGACTTAGGTGGAATAGAATTTATTACTCATGTTTAGCATGAGAATGCCTTAAAATACTCAATATTAGGCAAATTTCCCTAGTTGCTCATACTTAGAGTAAGTTGGCCTTAGGTGTTAATACTAGTGATGGTTGCCTTAGTTATATTAGACTTAGTAAAAGTGTTTGAGTAGAATATCTACTTTAGGGCTTATGGTAGCCTGCTTTACATCTAAGAGTTGATTTAGATACCATAACCTAGTCGGGGTTAGAAATTGACTTAAAATGTATTCAGGGATTTAGATGTGAGCTTGTTGACCCACCTTAAGGCAATACTTATGATTAGTTCTCGTGAACTCTTACGCTTAGTAATTGACTTGAGAGTTCCCTTTTGAGGCAATATTAATGGCTCTTGGTACTTGTTGGCTATGTGGAATGGCATTGAGAATAACGCCCAAGTGATTATGCTTTTTATAGGTCTTGTTGGATAAAGCTTATGTCAAGCTATTAATTACGTTATTGTAATTATCTATTATTTAGGCTGACGAATATTGTATTGAATGGGCCCTTAACTATAAAATGGCCTATTCCATAAATGATGTTATTAACCACGCTATGAATAAGATAAATATTATTTCATGCTTTAGCCATCATTCATACTAATGATAAATTATCTTTAGGCCAATAGTAGGCCAACGAATACATTACTAATGGGCCATTGTTCATAGTATCACTTATGGTTATGCCTGTGGTCTAAATGCCTAGATTATGAATTATCGTGATTGCATTAGAAGTGATGTATATGATTATTGACCAAATTATCGTTAATGTGATGTGTTGCTATGGATTATGTTATTAATTAAGCCCAAGACTATGTTATCATGTTGACCATTGACTAGACTACTATTTTGGGACTTGAGCTATAATATTACCCATTTTATGCTTTCGTGTACTAACCACACTAGTATTTTTTCTTGGAAGCCCTTTTATTGCTAATATTGTAAGTCATGATACTAAGGGTTCTAGAAGGTATATTTATTGACTACATGAGAAGTTATGCTACTAACCATGTTGAACCCGTTGATGTTTTGTAATATTCATGCTATATATATTCATATATTTATGGATAAATTATCCTTAACAACGAATGATGAGATATGAAGGTATGTTTCTTCTTACTTCTCTTTTACTTTAGCTCTTGTGGGGCTTGTCATTTACTTTTTTTTTCATTTACTTTAGCCCTTGTGGGGTTTGTTCTTTATTATTGATATATTGATGATATGATGATGCCCAGAAAAGCCGGAGAATATATTGATGATATAATGATGTCCGATAAGGTTGGGGGATATATAGATGATATGATGATTCCCAACAAAACCAAATGATAGATTGATTATATGATGATGTCTAGCAAGGCCAGAGGATATGTTGATGATATAATGATGCCTAGCAAGGCCAGAAAATATATTGATGATATGTTGATTCCCGACAAGGCCAAAGGATATTATGATGATTAGTTGATACCCGACATGGCCAGAGGATATTATGATGATACATTGATACCCGATGTGGCCAGATGATATTGTGATGATATGATGATACCTGATATGGCAGGAGGATATTGTGATGTTATATTGATATCCAAAAAGGATGTAGCATACTATGATTTTATGATGATGCCCAACAAGGACGGTGGATGATTATTGATGTGCCTATATATACATCAATCGATTGAACCCGTCTAGACCTATGTATGGTAATTATATGTTATTTATGCTCTTGTGTAGTTGGGTAACATATTGGTAAGAGAGTGTAGGTTATAGTCTTTTAATGATTTAAGGTATTAAGTGGTATAGTTAGTGATTTAAGGATGAAAAATGCTTAGTGGTGGATATTACTTAAGTGGCTAATAGTGACTAGTGAATTTGTGCACCTTAGTGATTAAGAGGACTAGTGGTATTGATGGATATTAATAGGGATGATTAACTTATTATGGTGGTTAGTGATAATGGACTTAGTGATGGTAATGATTAGTTTCTACTTATGACTAAGTTTATGATGTTGATTAGTTGCTAAATAAAAATTTATGGATTAATGATGCTAATTAATAAAAAATGTTAGTTGATAGAGGAATAGTGAATAAATGGTGATTAGTAGTCAAATAATGAATGGTGACTAGTGGGATTGTGATGGCTAAAAATAAATATTGGTTAATTGTCGAACATGATCTAGTGATAAATCTTGAATAGAGGCTTGATATTGGCTAGTTAGTGAATAATGGTTAGGTGTTGACCCTTTAATAATGATTATGTGATGAATAATTGATAGAAAATAATTAGGAGTATGTGATAACTAGTGAGTAATTAGTTTAGTATTTATTGTTGGATAGCTAATAATGAGTGAATATGGTGTATTGATGATATAGGTGCCTATTTGATAGTATGGTTCCGATTATTGGTCTATTGGTATATGTTACACAATTACGATTATTGATGATGATTATGTATAATGGAAAATGGTCGTTTGATGAAAATTAAGGAAAACTATGGATAATGAGGAAGCTTGGATATAGTGCTGATTTGTTTCCTTTATATTTCTCTTGGGTGTGCTCTACAGTGGTATGGGATGCCATGATGAGTTCTTTACTTTATGCACTAGTTGGTGTATAGGACCCAACTCCTTACTTGTGTTTTCTTGTGATTGCACTTGTGTTTCTTTATGATTTTGAATTGCATATTTCTTATACACGATGGTATTGTCATGTGTTTATGCCTTATGCTATATTATTATTCTGATATTTAACACTTATGGTGTATGAAGATAATGGCATGTGTTGATGCCTTATCTTATTTTGTGATTTTGATCTTTCATGTAAGTTATGTATAACGATATTGCCATGTGTTGATGCCTTATGTTATACTGTTATTCTGAATTGCTTACTTTTTACATACAGTGATGATGGAGATGATTCAGGTTTAATTTTGTACCTTGACTTATTTATGATTATCTTACACTTTATCATTATTATATCATGATTTAGTGCAGTTGACTTATGATGCCTACTGAGTACCCGTTGTTTTGGTACTCATACTATACTTTTGTACCTTTTTGGTGCAGATCCAAGTATTAGCTATTGTCGTTGATAATGACTTGTGCAGTGATTAATTCACTGAGATAGGGTGAGCTCTTGGAGCTCGAGTCACCTAATTTCCTTCCATCTCTGTATTCAGTCTTTAGTATTCAAGACATATGTATTGACTATTCTAGACTTGGAGTTGTATTAAAACTGTAAGTTGTTCTTGTACTAGCTCTACCAGTTTTGGGATTGGTATCTTGTTTGATTGTTTATCCTATCTTGAACCTTTATGTTTTCAATTAATGTTCTTGAATTTTGCCTATGTTGGCCCTTTCTTACCAGATTAACTCATTGTGTTAGCTCCGGGTTATGATATTGTCTTACCAGAAGGTGGGAATTGGTAGGTGCCATCATGACTCATAAATTAGGTCGTGACATGCCCTTAGATATTTGGGCCGCATGTGCTCTACTTTGATGTATTCAATGAGTTTATATCCTTGGACTACAGGACCGAGTAGTCTTTGAAATTTCATCGTGATGGGGATAGATTATTGCAATTTTTGGTCTTCATTGAGTAATTCCTAATAAGCGTGAGTCATCATCTCGTGTTGACTACATCCCTGTCTTTTGTACGCACCGCCTATTACTCTTACCAATTAAATGATCTAGTGAAATATTTGTATTGCAACAATATGGGTAGCTCGCTGCCCATAATATTTGAGAAGTCCATTGAACCTTATTATTTAGAGTAAGGAGAAGTCAACAAGGATTTTATATGTCAACCTATGGAAGGATCATTATTGAAACCTATAGAGCAACCGCTCCACGCACGCACCCCTTCTTCGTCCCTAGCACACGCTTTTATGGTGTGTGTCAGGAAACTAATAAAACCCAGTGCAAAAAGTGCCAAGCAATACTTAAATCAATAGCCTATCCCCCCGCACCCTATCCACAATGTGTCTGAGGGGACTTAGCTTTTTTTTAAAAAAAATGACTCTTGACAAAGGATTTCTCAGCTCTCGTATCAATAAAGAATGCAGAAAAATGAAATATTTTGTTTGAATTGCAGAATCCCATTTACCATAAAGTCTTTGAATACAAGTTGAACTTTAAGCCATTAGGTTGAGGTCACATCTTCTTGGGTGTCACGCACCACATCTCCCCCTCACATCACGCCCTAATATCGGGCTATGTTGTTATCGCAGGGTAGATTATAATGACCCTTCTAGTTATTTCCTTGATTTTCATGTATATCTAGTATTTTGAGCCTTCCTACAACAGATATTGGTCATTTATGACTTGTCGGAATAGTAGGTTTGATTATTGAGCATTTCATTTGGATTTTAGGCTCATTTCCCTATTTTGGGGCTAAATTGTCGAGAAAATAGTCTTAGACTAAAACTCCTAGTAAATGATCTTAGATGAGAATTATGACAACACCACAGCTCCAGAATGTTGATTTTAGTATAGGGGATCCTTGGTTCAGCTCCCGAGGTTTTTGAACTAGTTTTGTGCTATTTGGTAGAATTTAGTTAAAGTGGAACTAGGTGTGGGACCCATATTTAATCAAAATGATCTCGAATGAAAATTTCTGTAATTCCATTGAGTCTGAGATATTCAATTTGGTATGGTAGCACACTTTGATTTCTTGCATGGGGTTCTGAATGAATCTTGAACACCCCATCGGAGTCCATTTAGACTTAGAAAAATTTGGTACATGGCATCAATTGGTGAAACCACTTAAGAGGACCCTTGGTCGCTTAAGCGGTGGTCGCTTAAGTAACTAAGGGATCACTTTAGCAATCAACCTTTTACCCCGTCAAGACACTTAAGAGATTGCCTCATTTCTTAAGTGGAGATTGCATAAGCGACAATCGACCACTTAAGTGAAGGCCAACTTTTTGTGGAGGATCACTTAAGAGATCATTTGACTGATTAAGTGGTGATCGCTTAAGAGATCATTTGACCGATTAAGCGACAACTGCTGGTATTATATCCCCTACTTAACCAAATTTTCTCTCATTTTCTTAACCCTTTTCCATTATTTTGAGAGCTTGAAGCGTGGAAAGTGTAAGGAATCATCCATTGAAGCTAAGGTAAGTTAGCCCAATGCTACTTGGTCATTTCTCATTATTTTCCCATTAAATTCCGTCCTTTTCATTGTAAATTCTTACAATTTAGGTCTTAAAATTCTTAGACTTTAGGGACTGATTTGGTCCTCGATTTATGCTTTATTTGTGCTCAACTGTTGAGCACACAATTTTTGTTCTTCAAGGGACCTCGTGAGGGATTCAGTTTTGGGTTTTATTTGCGGGCCCTGTAGGCCATTTTGACCCGAATTATGACCTGAATATTTTTATAGAAATATGGTTCTCATTTTACTCCTATTGACGTATAGATTATTATTTTAATTGAGTGATGTTATTTCTGGATGAAATACTTATGATGGCTATAAAATCCTATCACCCAAGATTATAAGCATGTTAACCATAACTCGATATTAAGGATCCTTTAGCATAAGATTTACTATTTGACTTAGTCAATGAGGTTATATCTTTTCGGATTATAATATTTCTATATTATATATTGTTGGGCTCAAGGCTGTGGTTACGATACCAATTAAAGTCTAAGTGAGTATTCGATCCTTATAAAGGATGCGGCTTTAGTCTATAGATGCTTATGGTTGTATTGTATGGATACTGGTGATGGCATGCATAGTTTTAGCCGCATTCATGCCTATTTAGTGGTATGATTCCAATCAAAATCATGATTTTACTATTGTTTTATAAGAAAGAATCCACTTTTTAGTTTTAATACAGATTCTTTTATAATGAAAATCATACCGCCTTATTTAATAATTTATGGGCTTTTAAAATAAAAATTGATATTTTTAGAATTAGATCGAGATTGATTTCCATCTGTGGTTTATAAACTCTTTTACCATTACTATTTGCTTCGGTCGAGAGAGATTTCTACCCTTACTATGCATTTATTTTAATTTAGTCCAGAAATTGATCTCGAGTAATTGATTAATAGGTTTACACTCTTTAGTTATGGTTTAAGTTCGTGCACATATTATATACACATCTCTTTGATACTGGATAATGTAGATTGATGATGATGATTATTAGAAGTCATGGATCAGGACAAGATGGTGTATACAAATATTCCCAAATCCCTTAAGGGCCCCTTTATTCGTGAGCCACAGTACCAGAGAAGAAAGTTCGACGTAGGTCCTATCTTTGTGAGCTGTTGAGATGGAGGAGGTGTATACACTTGGTAAATTATGATACTCAGATCAAATACAACACTATAGATTTACTGTGCATTCTTTCATTCATATACATTGCCTATCACTAGTATATTGTTTGGTGTTTATATCTATCAGCTTTATAAGGGGTTGTAAAGGCATAGGTTATGATTGCTGCTTCCTGAGTGTTTGATTGAACCTTTCGGTCTTATGGGGTCCGATTAGGTATTGTTTTTCCAGACTATCTGATTACATTATTGTTATTATTGTGATGAGTTTAAGGAAGGAATGTTATGGACTAGTACTTAGTATTTTCGATACATTCCTGTTTATTTTCTTCCTTTAATATTGGTAACAGTACATTATGACTAAGGAACCTCATTACGCTAGTCTTAGCTCGCCTATCTGGTTATGACCCTTGAGATGTTAAGTTGGATACCTTAGGCTACCACCTTGAGTTAGCTATATATATATATGATACAACCATATATCACTCTATTTCCTTATTTATTCATATCGTATACGTATCCTTTGGCATTGTATTACTACTATATATCCTTCTTTCACTCTTCATTTTTATATTGGCTAGTGATATACGGTATTGCTCTTTAGTACCTGAATATTATTAGGATAGGATAAGTTTATCCTTTGTGGCTCCTTTAACATTATCATGTTTAGTTTCCTTGATAGTTTCCTATAAATTATATCCCTGCTTTAAATGTTACTTATACTTAAGTATCATTGAAGCTCAGTTGGCTGATGACAATCGAGGACCCCGTATTTGATACTCATATTACACTTTTGTATCCTGCATATCATAGTGTGAGTTCTCGTCATTGGTTTGTTCATAGTACAGAGCATCTATGGATCAGAGATTTAGGGTGAGCTCCTGACATTTGAAGTATTTCTGCTTTCCCTCTTATTGATTAGGCTAATCTCTATTTTGAATTCAGAAACATCTTTATATATATATTTATTCAGTATTTCACTTTGTACTCTGATTGTGTTAGAAGATCTTGTATTAACTTAACTAGGTCTTGGATTTGCGGGAAAAGGGTAAAAAAAAACCTTCAAGCATTGAAATTGGTTCAAAAATACCCTTTGTTAACTTATTGGGTCCAAATACCCATCCATCCACCTTTATGGCTCAAAAATACCTTTGCAACTATTGGCTTTTTTAAAATCATAATTAAAAATATTGTTAAATATGTGGCAAATTTCTATTGGTTGAAACTAAATTAATTAAAATGTTAAACTCAACCCAGACCCAGCTAAAACTATCGACTTAAATCTTATAAAATTCACCCCAACTAGAACTACCCGATAGAATGAGTAATTTTTGTTGTCAAATACAAAAACTTTGACGACTAAGAATTTGTAGGTCTAATGGAATGTTGTGAAGAATTTTATCTCCTAAATATAATGTTAGTTTGGAATTTCTTTGTGTTAGCTAGCAAAGCTAATTATGATGCCTTGGTTATTCAACGTCTTAGGCAACACTATCTTATTTCTCCCTCTATTTTTTTTTATGTACACCAAATTGTCTTGCGACCACTGGCAAGTATTTTCTCGTGCAACACCACTTCACACCACAAACTTTTTGGTGATATAAGAGCTACTCCATACTATGTCCATACATGTTCAGTCACCTTGCATAATGTTTTTTTATTGATGACAACATGAGTTATCTTGGGTTTTTTGTTGTAACTTGACTTGTCTCTTATCAAAGTATTGAATCTAGTGCCAATGCTCTCATTTCATCCAACATTATTACTCTTTCGAGTACACAAGTCCATCCAAATCAATCAAAATTATGATTAATTATGTAGGGTTTGGGTTGGGTAGTTTTAGTTAGGTCCGGATTGGATTTAATATTTTAGTTAATTTAATTTCAACCAATAGAAATGTAAAACCTTGCACTTTTCCTGTCTTAATTCGTTCCTAGAATGTTAAGAAATAGCTTTCAAAATGAAGAATATTTATTTCGTGTGAAATTTTCCATATTTAGACCTCCCATTGTGTGGGAAATTGAATAAGCTTTCCAGCGATACCAAATTCGCCCGATTTCGACACTCGATGAAGGAGTTAGAGCATTTTTTTGGCAAGACAGTGTGCCACCTGAGAACTTGGCGCGTCGCGGAGGCGAACAAATTCATAATTATCAAATTCCAGTGGCCCTCCGTGATAATCCCGCATCATGGAGAAGCCCAAATTCAAAATTATCCTATTCCAGTAGACCGACGCAATATTGGCACATCGTGGAGAGAGCCAATTTCCTAGTTGTTGATTTCCAGTAGCTCGACGCGATGTTGGCGCATCGCGTCAGTGGTCAAAATGGCAAAACTATAGGGCACCGCGTTAGCTCGGCGTCGCGAAGAAAACCCAATTCCCACTCGTCTATTTTTCAGTAAGCCACCGAGATAATGATGCATCGCGGTGGCCACCCAAATCAAAAAAATGTTACATTTTCCAGTTTTGTTCAGAAGTTTAAAAAGGGTATTTTGGTCAATTCCTAAGGCCTCAATCCATCCAAAACACAAGGTTAATCATATTCAAAGCACTTTGTGCTCATTATTCATCTTTTTCTTCAAAAACAAAACCCTAGAGCTATAAAACCTCTTCTCCAAGAAATCAAAATCCTCCATTGATTCTCCAAGAAAGCTTAAGATTGAGGATTCACAATGCAAGATAATCAAGAATCCATCTCCAAGAACTCAATTAGGAATCAATAATTCAATTTTCTTCATCGAATCATCTATCAAGGTAGGTGGGGTTTATGAACAAGGATATTCTTCCATCCTTGTGCCCAAAACCAAGCTTTTACATTAAATTTATATGATTTTAAATGATATTACATGAGTTTTGATTTAGGGTTCATACCCATTATTGTTATTTGCAAAGTTATGAGTTTTTGAGATATTTTGAAGATGAATTGCATGTGTATTTTCATATTTTCATGCCTATTGTAGTAAATTATATATTTTGAGATCAATTATCATTGTTTTCATTATCAAGCATGATTATTATGATGTTTTGACATGAGTTTGATACATGGGTTACTAAGCCCCAAGTTTATATGTTGAGATTTTAAGAAAGATGATGCTTTAAGCATCTTATGAGCTGATCATATCAAATTTACATTAAAGTTTTGATCTTTTGATCTTCAGATAAGTTTTGGAATCCACATTACAGATTACAGAAAGAAAAATAATTTTATTTATAGATTGATTCAGAGAAATGCATAACTGGTTTTATAAAAAACCCTTATGCTAGTTTTAAAGTGGATTTCCAGTGAGATGAGTGTAACAAATTAAAGGGAGTAGTATTTAGCACCGAACTGGGTATGATTCCAAGGTCTCATACCCCTGAACTATGTGCCACCATAGATTTGAGATTAAAGGGCCCATAGTGGGCTGAGATAGTGATCACTTAAGTTGAGGTTATACTCCCTGGCAAGAGTATGACACCGCTCCCCAACGTGAGGTTTCTTCATTAGGAGGATGAGATGCTTGACTCCATGTCGCTTGAATGGTTTATGTCAGTTAAGAGAACCTCCCTACTAGTAAAGAAAAGCTTTGAAAGATTTCCTTAAGATAAAGTATTTTCCCTTACAGATAAGCTTCAGTTAAAGTATTTTCCCTTGTAGAACAGTTTTTCCTAAATAGTAAAGCCTAACAGAAAAGATTTACAGAAAAGCTTTTAGAAAACTAAGTGTAAAGGATGACAAATTTTACTGAGATTATGCTTTACAGAAAGATAACAATTACAGACTTCAGCTTTTAGATTTCAAATTTTAGAAGTGAGCTCTTTCTACACTTAGGCTGTATGATTTACAAATAGAATACGAGTATAGCTTTCAGAACTAAATGTTATGACTCACTAGAATTATAAAGTATGATTGATTTATTATTCATGATTTTAGTATTTCAAATATTTAAGCTTTTGTGAGTAATTTACATTTGGCATGCATTATTTTATAAATTATAATGATGAGATGATGTTTTACTTATGGATTTCACCCCATATACTAAGTACATCCTCAAAGTACTGATCGACATACATGTCTATGTGCTGCATTGTCTCATAATGTAGGTTTAGGTGCTCAGTATCAGTAGCGTGAGTAGTCTGAGCATCAACATCTACATCCTACAGTTGGTAAGTCTATATAGTTTGGGGACTTGTTCACTCAGATTTTGCAGCTTATAAGTTTATATGATTTAGTATTATTCTCAGACAGTTTGAGTTAGCTGAGGGTTTGTCCCAGTGACTCTCTAGATATTAGTAGTAGAGGCTTGTCAGACTACTAGTTGTGATTTAGATTATTTAGTATTGATGTTTGATACATTATATTCAAATTATTCTTAGTTATTTCAGATAGTTTCTGCATTCAGTATGACTTTCATGTCTATATTATCTTGATTATTAGATTTATATCTAGTAGAAGGCAACAAGGTTGGCTTAAGGCTGCTCGTAGTCTCTCAAGATTAGATTTTGGGGCGTTACAAACTTGGTATCAGAGCCTAAGGCTTTTAAGAGTCCTATGGAGTCATACAAGCTGCGTTATATAGAGTCTTGATCGTGGGTGTGAAGCACATCACATTTATGAGCAAGAGGCTACGAGACGTTCTTAGGATATAATCTCTTTCTTTCATGATCTATCGTGCTTACAGTATCTCTATATGCTTTTAACTCATGCTCTTAATTGGCTGTTGAATACGCCTCCTCATAGACCTAACGCCCTCAGAAATGATAACCAGCCTCCCCAGCCTACAGATTCTTTAAATGAGAATGTATCATATACTGTGTTTAGGGCTGCCTTTCAGGCATTAGCCTAAGCTGTGACTGGCAATGTTCAGGGCAATCTTTAGAATCAGGCTGCAGTCCCACTCCACTAGGATAGATATTTAGCATCATCTAGAATCAGGGACTTCATGAGAATGAATCCGCCATAGTTTGTTGGGTCAAAGGTAGGTGAGGACCCATAACTTTATTTAGATAAGATGAAGAAGATCACCTAGATTATGCATGTTTTTTAGGAGGAGAGTGTAGAGTTAGCATCATATAGATTGAAGGATGTATCATATGATTGGGTAGTGATGTGGAAGAATAGTAGAGGTGAGAATGTTATTCCAATGAGTTGGAAAGTGTTTCAGGATACTTTTCTAGGTAGGTTCTTAGCAGGATTTAGCACAGAGAGAGTGTAGGGATGGCGGATTCCCCATAAGATAGGTAGAGTCATTAGTAGCAGTCCCTACACTCCAAAACTATGTAGCCAGCATAAGGTATGAGAAGTCACCCGTCAGATTAGGCTTGACTATCTCGCAGGGGTCACCCATCAGTTCAGGCTTGACACCCTTAGTACTTTGGACATTATATTAGATCAGTGGGTCCACACAGCCATCATTAGTACCCGTGGCACGGTATTAATACTCTTCTAACTGGGGTTACAGTTTAGACCCCGATTAGATCAAATTGGGGAATTTTGGTTAGATAATACCTCCCACAGTCACTGATATAGTCTCAGTTACAGTCCCAACTCAGTTATTCAATCTTAGTGTTTCTTGACCAAAGCATATAAATTTTAGTTATCTCAGTATATCAGTATTTACAAATTTTACTCAGTTCATGTTATATGTTTGATCATGCATCCTCAGTATTTACAGATTTTCATGCATTTTCAGTATCTACATATTCCATGCTCTTTATTCAGTAATCCATGATTTACATGTATGCCCAATTAATTATTATAATTCATATTCATGAAACCATGCATACTAGACTACCTCATTTATCATACCAGTACATTTAAAGTACTGATCGCATACCTTTATTTTGTGCTATGATGTCTCATATCATAGGTGTTGATGCTCAGTTCTTGGATCACACCTAGACCCTCATATTATCAGTAGTACAGTAGCAGCGGTGAGTCCTTATCATCTGAGGACAAATTATATTACTTCATTTCTTTATCTCAGTAGTTAGTAGAGTTAGTTGGGGTTTGGCCCATCAACTTACAGTATCCAGTTTAGAGGCTTTTTTAGACACTACAGTTAGCTATTTAGAATATTCAAATTTCAGTATTTTAATCAGATTCATAATTCAGTAGTTATTTCATTATTAAAACCTTATGGCATTTTAGTTATTCTTCCACATTCATGATTATATTATCCATTGCTCACAGCAGGTACCAGCTCATGTATTAGCTTATGGTCTCTCGGGACTATAAGCATTATGTAATGACTAGGGGGTAGTCTTGGGTCATTACAAACTTTCTATCAGATCCTAAGGTTTTAAAGTGTCCTAGGAAGTCTGAAAGCCACGTTGAGTAGAGTCTTGTGCATGGGTGTGTAGCGCACCACACTTATGGACGAGAGGCTACAAGGCATTTAGGAAAAGTTTCCCTTTTTTTAGTATTCATGTCGTGCAAGTGAGCATGAGATCAAGTTAAACTCCCTGTCTAATCTATCTCTTCCTTCTATTTATAGAACATACCTCCCAAGAAGAACACAAGAAAAACAGGAACCCAGCCAGCCCCTCAACCCGTCCAGGAAGATCCTCTGGACGAGCATGTCTCTCATGCAGAATTCAGGGCTACGTTCACTACTCTAGCGAATACCATAGAAGAACAGAATGAATGTACAGCTTCTATTCTGGCTAACCCAGTGGCCAATATTGCTGCAACTAGAATTTAAGACTTCACCCAGATGAATCCTCCTTCTTTCATGGGGTCCAAGTCTGAAGAGGATCCACAGGAATTCTTAGATATGGTTCAGAAGGAAACTATGCTATGGGGGTGATGTCTAGTCAGAGTGCCGAGTTGGCTGCATATCAATTTTAGGATGTAGCCCATACTTGGTTTACGCAGTGGAAACTTGATGTGTTGATGCAGGGCTTGTAGAATGGGAAGAGTTTGGTAGAACTTTCTTGGACAGATTCTTTACATTAGAGTTGAGGGAGGCCAAGGTGTTAGAATTTATTAATTTGAGGCAAGGTAGAATGCGTGTGAGGGAGTATTCCCTCAAGTTCACTCAGTTAGCTAGATATGCTCCTCATGTGGTGGTGGACAACAGGTCCAAGATAAGTAAATTTATGTCTGGCGTGTCTGATAGTGTGGTCAAGGAGTGTAGGACCACAATGCTGATTAGTGAGATAGACTTGTTTAGAATAATGTTCCATGCTTAACAGATAGAGGAGAAAAACATTTAAGAGAGGGAGAGAGGAAACAAGAGAGCTAGGACGGGTAGTTTTAATTTTAATCAGCTAAAGTCAGAAGGTGGTAACCGCCCTTAGTTTTATCAGAGGTCTTCAACCCCAGTACCCTCTTCAGCCAGTACCCTAGTACCCAAATTCAGAAACGACAATAGGGATAGGGCACCAGGCTCTAAGTCCTAAGTCATTGTTAGCAGTGCTCGTACAAATCCTCTATGTCAGAAATATAGTAGACACCATCAGGGTAAGTGTATAATGGGTAGTGATATGTGTTTCAGTATGGAAAGCCAGTCCATCATATTCAAGAGTGTCAGGTAGTTGCTCAGAAGGGTCGGTATGTATGCCAACAGGGCCAGTCCCATCAGTCGTCAGTTCCATCCGGTCGCCCGACTCAGCTGGGTACCGCTTCCAGTGATACTAGTGGTCAGTGTCCCAATAGATTATATGTTATTCAATCTCGCCAAGATTAGGAAAATTCTCCTGACGTAGTTACTAGTATGTTGCAGGTCTTTCACTTTCATGTTTATGCTTTACTAGACCCTGGAGCTTCTTTTTCTTTTGTAACTCCATATATAGCTATCAATTTTAGAGTCAGTCCTGGAACGCTAGTAGACCCTTTTTCAGTGTCTACCCTAGTAGGTGTTTCCATTGTAGCTAGATAGGTATACAGGAACTGTCCTATCATAATATCTCAGAAAGTTACCTCAATTAATCTCGTGGAGTTAGAGATGATGGATTTTGACGTCATTCTCAGCATGGATTGGCTCTACTCATGCTATGCCTCAGTTGACTTTAGAAATAGAATAGTTTATTTCTAGTTTCCAAATGAACTAGTCCTTGAATGGAGGGTTAATACTACCTCTCTTAGGGGTTAGTTGATTTCATACCTTAGAGCCAGAAAGATGATATCCAGGGGGTGTATTTACAATCTCGTACAAGTCAAAGACTCTAACTCAGAAACTCCAACTCTTGAGCCAGTCCCAGTAGTAAAAGAATTCTCAGATGTGTTTCCTAAAGATCTTCCTGGAGTTTCTCTCAAAAGGGAAATCGACTTCCGAATAGACCTTCTCCCAGATACTCAGCCTATATCTATTCCTCCATACCGAATGGCTCTAACTTAACATAAAGAACTAAAAGAACATTTGAAGGATCTCTTAGATAAGGGATTTATTAGGCCCAACATCTCCCCGTGGGGTGCACCTGTTCTATTAGTACGTAAGAAAGATGGTTCTCTCAGAATGTACATAGACTACGGTCAGCTGAACAAGGTCACAGTCAAGAATAAATATCCATTTCCTAGAATCAATGATTTTTTGGACCAACTTCAGGGTGCCAGTTACTTCTCTAAGATAGACTTTAGATCAAGTTATCATCAACTCAGAGACAGAGAATGTGACATCCCAAAAATAGCTTTCAGAACCCAGTATGGTCACTTTGAATTTTAGTCATGTCCTTTGGTCTTACCAATGCCCCAGTATCCTTCATGGACATGATGAACCATGTGTTCAAGAAGTACTTGGACATGTTTGTCATTGTCTTCATTGATGACATCCTTGTTTACCCCCGTAGCAAAAATGAGCATGAAGACCACCTAAGAGTAGTGCTTCAAACTCTTATAGCTCATCAGTTGTTCGCTATATTTAGTAAGTGTGAATTCTAGCTAAGATCAGTAGATTTTCTTGCCCATATTATTTTCGGTGATGGAATTAGAGTCGATCTTTAAAGGATCGAAGCGGTGAGAAACTGGCCTAGACCCATCTTTCCATCATATATCAGGAGTTTCTTGGGTTTAGCTGGCTATTAACGTTGGTTTATATATGGGTTTTATTCTATTGCATCCCCCATATCTAGATTGACTCAGAAGAAAATTAAGTTTCAGTGGTAAGATTCATGCAAGAAGAGTTTTCAGGAGTTGAAGACTCGACTCACCTCAGCCCCAGTTCTTACTCTACCAGACAATTCAGATCGTTTTTTTATGTACTATGATGCATCCAGAGTAGGTTTGGGTTGTGTCCTCATGCAGAGAAGTAAGGTCATAGCCTACGCCTCTAGACAACTTAAGCCTCATGAGAAGAATTATTCGACTCATGATCTTGAGCTAGTAGCAGTAGTGTTTACCTTAAAAGTTTAGAGGCATTACGTGTATGGGGTGAATGTGGATATGTTAACAAATTACAAAAACCTTCAGTATGTGTTCTCTCAGAAAGATTTGAATTTGCATCAGAGGAGATAGTTAGAGTTATTGAAGGATTATGACATGAGTGTTCTGTATCATCCGGGCAAGGCCAATGTAGCGGCTGATGCTCTCAGTAGATTGTCTATGGGTAGTGTAGCTCATGTTGAGGATAGTAAGAAGAAGTTAGCTCAGGAAGTCCATTAGCTTGACCGACTAGGTGTCTATTTACTCGATTTAGCAGAAGGTAGTGTATGGGTACAGAGTAGCTCAGATTCATCTCTAGTTTTTGAAGTGAAGGAAAAGCAGTATAGAGATCCCAGTCTAGTTAAGGTGAAAGAATCAGTCAGAGATCATAACTTGGAGGTATTCTCCTAAGGGGGAGATAGTGTTTTATGTTGTCAGGGTAGATTATGCGTGCTTGGGGTAGATGAGTTGAGGCAACAAATTCTTAAAGAAGCACATGGTGCGCATTACTCTATTCATCCAGGGGTTGCTAAGATGTACCGTAATTTGTGGGAGATCTATTGGTGGAGTGAGATGACGAGAGATATCGCATAGTTTGTAGCTGAGTGCTCTACATGCCAGTAAGTTAAGATTGAGTACTAAAAGCCTAGTGGGTCTATGCAGGAGTTCAGTATTCCCATGTGGAAATGGGAGGAAGTGAACATGGACTTTGTGATGGGTTTACCTCGTACCCGTCATCAACATGACTCTATTTGGGTTATTATAGACATGATAACCAAATAAGCTCATTTCTTTCCAGTCCATACCTCTTACTCAGCGGAGGACTATGCCAAACTCTATCTCAAAGAGTTAGTTAGATTGCACGGGGTTTCCTTATCTATCATCTCAGATAGAGGTACTCAGTTTACCTCTCACTTCTGGAAAGCATTCCAAAAGGGTCTTAGTGCCCAAGTCCACCTCAGTATAGCCTTCCACCCTCAAAAATATGGTTAAGAAGAATGGACAATTCAGACTCTTGAGGATATGCTGAGAGCATGCGTTGTTAATTTCAAGGGTAGTTGGGATGACTATTTTCCTTTGATTGAATTCGCATACCATAACAACTATCATTCCAGTATCCATATGGCTCAATTTGAGGCACTATATGGTAGGAGATGTAGATATCTAATTGGTTGGTTTGAAGTAGGTGAGGCCGTAGTAGTAGGGCCTGACTTAGTGTTTGATGTGTTAGAGAAGGTTCAGTTGATCAGGGAAAGGATTAAGGTTGCCCAGAGCCGATAGAAATCATATGCAGATGTGAGGAGAAAGGATCTTGAGTTTATGGTTGGTGACTTTATGTACTTGAAAATGTCTCCCATGAAAGGCATGAAGAGATTCGGCAAGAAAGGGAAACTCAGCCCCCGATATGTCAGTCCCTTCAAAATTCTCAGTCATTTTAGAAAGGTAGATTACGAGGTTGATTTGCCTTTTAATTTAGCCTCGATACACCCAGTGCCCATGTCTCATTGTTGAGAAAGTGTATTGGTGATCCAGCTGTAGTTGTTCCCTTAGAAAGTGTAGATATTCAGAACAGTCTGTCCTATGAGTAAGTTCCAGTCGAAATTCTTTATCATTAAGTTCGTAGGCTAAGGAACAAAGATGTTCCACTAGTCAAAGTTCTTTGGTGTAATAAGTCCGTTGAGGGAGCCACTTGGGAAGCAGAGGCAGATATACAGACCAAGTACCCTCATCTCTTCTCCGCAAATCCAAATTTAGTATAAGGTACCGAATCTTCTTAAGATTTTTATCTATCATGCTCAGTTTCAGTTGCACATCATGTTCATGTCAGTCATGCATTCATGAGTCAGTTCAGTCATGCATTCCATTCATCAGCCATGCATATTCAGTGTGTAAGCTCAGTCCATCAGTTCCCTCAGCTTAACCAGTTTTATTTGGGGATGAAAGATTCCAAGGGGGAGATATTGTAACACCCCGTATTTTCCCTAGCATCATCTAAGTCCCAATACATGAGTATTCACATATAAAATTTCTAAAACACTCATTATTTTTCAGTTTAGGGCCTGCCATTGCATAGGAAATTGAATTAGCTTTCCAATGATATAAAATTTGCCGAAATTCGATAATCGGGTAAGAAGTTATGCGATTTTAAGTTTCAATCATTAAACACCATCATTTTACCCATCAGTGCATCACAGAGAGAGTCAAAATAGCAATTGTCAATTTTCAGTGAGGTATCGCATTTTTGGCGCATCGTGCCAAAGGCCAATTTGGCATTTGTCTTTTCCAGTGTTGCAGTGCGATGCCACCGTATCGCGGAGAATTTCTAGGTCTCAATCAATGAAGGACCGAGATTTCCCCGCATCGCACCACAGACTAGTTACCCAATTGTCAGTTTATAGTGACATGGCGCGATAGCGCCGCGTCGCACTAGGGGCCCAAATCGGAAAATTTTCATGAAAATCTAATATTTCGTCCAGGGTTGAAACAGTCTTATCCCATTATTTTAATCCGCCCATATGGAATACTTAAGCCCTAAAAAAAATTTAAAAGTTCATTCTTTATTAATTTCCCCCAAAATTCAAGAGTTTTCTCTCTAAATTACAAACCCTAGCTCTCAAGAAACCAAGAACAATCTCAAAAATTCACCCAAGAACATCAAGAAATTCATCCGCTAAGGTATGTTAGATGTTCATCCATGGATTCCTTTCATCCATGGAGCCCAAGTAACCTTTTTATTTATAAAGTTATGATCTTTTTAAGTTATTTGATTTTAAATCATGATTTCATCTATTAATCTCCATGAACTTTGATTTAATACCATGTTTTAATGAAGTTATTATTGTTATTCGATTCCTCATGTTTTAGTGTTATCATTTATTGAATTAAATCATGACTTAATGTTTTTCATGAAAATTTCATGTCAATTATGCCGGTCCTTTAGTAATTCTATGATTATTTTAAACCATGAACTATAAGTGTTTGATAAAATGCCTACAAGAGCAATTGATTTAATAAGAGACTTCATGTTTTGGCCTTCAAGCTTTAATGTCTTTTTAGTATTGTTGTATTGAGTCCTAGGGATATTGAATACCCGAAAACCATAGTTGTTTATTTAGTCTAGTCTCAGTACATTACATAATAGTCTTCAGATTATGTTATAAGCATTATCAGAATAGTCAAATATCAGTTATTCAACTCAGAACAGTCTAGTACCTCAGTGTCTTTCAGTTGGGAGTAGGATTTAGCACCGAACGAGTGTAGGGATGGCGGATTCCCCGTCAGATAGGCAGAGTTGTTAATAGCAGTCCCTATACTCCAGAACTACGTATACAACGTAGGGTACCCATCAGATTAGGCTTGACTATCTCGCAGGGGTCACCCGTCAGTTCAGGCTTGACACCCTTAGTCCTTTGGAAATTATATTAGATTAGTGGATCCACACAACCATTGTTAGTACCCGTGCCACGATATTAATACCCTTTCAACTTGGGTTCCAGGTTGGACCCCGATCAGCTCAAATTAGGGAATGTCGGTTAGATGATACCTCCCACAGTCTCAGATATAGTCTCAGTTACAGTCCCAACTCAGTTATTCAATCTTAGTGTTGCTTGACCAAAGCATACAAATTTCAGTTATCTCAGTATATTAATATTTACAGATTTTACTTAGTTCATGTTATATGCTTGGTCATGCATCCTCAGTATTTACAGATTTTCATGCATTTTCAGTATCTACAGATTTCATGCTCTCTATTCATACTCCATGTTGTACATGTATGTCCAGTTAATTATTATCATTCGTATTCATGAAACCATGCATACCATCCTACCTTATTTATCATACCAGTACATTCAAAGTACTGATGGCATGCCTTTCTTTTGCGTTATGATGTCTCATATCATAGGTGTTGACGTTCAGTTCCCAGATCGTACAAAGACTCTCAGATTATCAGCAGTACAGTAGCATCAGTGAGTCCTCATCATTCGAGGACAGATTATATTACTTCATGTCTTCATCTCAGTAGTTTGTAGAGTTAGTTTGGGCATGTCCCATCAACTCACAGTATCCAATTTAGAGGCTTTTTAGACACTATAGTTACCTATTCAGACTATTCAGATTTCAGTATTTTTATCAGATTCATAATTTAGTAGTTATTTCATTATAAAACCTTATGGCGTTTCAGTTATTATTCCTCATTCATGATTATATTATCCAGTGGTCACAACAGGTACCAGCTCATGGGTTAGCTTGTGGTCTCTCGGGACCGTAAGCACCGTGTAATGAGTAGGGGGTAGTCTCGGGTCGTTACACCATGCCAGGTTACTTGTACTTTAACCTCTTTCTTCAGTTTGCTATTCCCCCTATCACAAGCCCCAGGTCCCTCTATAACTAGGAACATTATCTTCTCCTTTTTGTTATTATTTAAAAGGATAAGTAGTAAACCAAGATAATGAAGATGCAACAAAAGTTAATCAATGTACATTGAGGGTACACTGACTTGAATGACAAAAAGAAAGAAAGAAGGCATGTTGTAGAAAAAGTAAAAGAAGTCACTTTATTAGAAATATAGTACCAGTTATATTGCAGAGATTAAAATATTAAAAGAACCACAAGGTTCTACAAACAACAATGACAAGGGAACCAAACATATGAGAATAAAGACCAAACGAGGCTTAAGAAGTAACTAAACCTGGAGGAGGGAGGTTTTAGGGCAAGGGACTTAAGAAGAAAATCCATATGAGCACTCTCGGCAGCATGGGAATTTAAAAGTTGTTTTTTGAGATCCTTGGACTCAACTTAGAGACCTAGAACCTCATTAGTTAGTACACTAACTTGTTTTCACAGCTTGAACCAGGGCCTAAACGTAATGGGAATCCCAAGTCCAACCGAGAATGGGGACCACCCCCTATTTTCCAACCTATCCACCAAACGCATACCTTGAGTCGACTGAAGTCTGAACATATAACAAGATAGTGTTTTTCTCCATGTGTTGACTATGGGTTAAGTCTACAACCAAGACCCACCGAATCAAATCTAACCACCCAATACACAACCAAACTGATGCAGAAACTATAAAACAAAACCAAGACAATGATCCAATGTATGTATATATATAACATATGTGACATAAATAGTACATACCATACCCAAGTCCACAGTTGCCCATACAAAGCCTCTAGACCAACCAAAGAGTAACTAGTCGGGACATGCCCCCGTGCATAGCAAAAAACCAAAGTCTATGAAAGATAAGAATTATGTAAAGTAAACCATGACATGAAATAGATTCCTTACGAACTGTGGAAGCTCACAACTTCAATCCAACATCAAATGTACCCAAATTCGATCACTAAGAAGGAGGAGTAGAATGGTCGGTTCTTGCATAACGTGGGTATACAGTCGCCAGTAGACGGGTTAGCAGGTGAACACTAACATGTACTTAGAATAAGGATAAAATAGTGTCATTTATAAAACCAAATAAAAACCATCCAATAAACATAACCATACATACATATATATATATATAAGTGTAGAGAAAAAGCAATCAGGTTTAGCATGCCTTTAAACCATTACCTGCGTTAGTGTAGCTTTGCCGTCCTAAACCACCCATAAGCCATATGGGTTCAGCTACCACTGCTAAAAGGGTCCCAGTACGTGTAGCCGCACGACCAGGCAATATCTCATGGGATAACTAGTACATCCCCTAATATAAAATGTTACACACGTACATAGTCATCAAGACCCCTCATATCGGCAAATATGAGTTTCTGATTTTTGTCCCCCGGGACCTCCACTTTCCACAACTTAGCTACATACCCTGCAATTAATTCCCAAGTAAAACCATGTCCAAACAATCCAATTACCATTTTATTAACCAAGGCCAATATTGGTATCCTCATACCAGCCTTACTTGCTAGTAATATCCATAGCCAAATTATTTAGGTTAAGGGAACTTTCAAGTGCCCTTCTTTTTAACACATTGAACCATTTGGGAGACTTTGATGTTCTCCACAAGCAAAACCATTTAGAATTTAACCTTTCCAAACCATTTAAACCAATTCCATTAATGCATCCACTTAGGGGATTTCCATGTATCCTACAGGGTTTTCAAAATAGACCAATCGTGACTACCAAAACCTTTACTCTTTAAACCATGCTAAACATTTAAAGCATTTATATCAGTTAAATCAATAAAACTATAAAAAAAACCAGCCAAAACCATTTAAAGATCCATTACCAAACCAAACCATGCAAGAGTTCTAATAAAAAATCAACAACAGAGTAAAAAGTTCTTTGAGGCATTTTATCAAACATATTGAGGGCACACCTTTACCAAGGCCAAAACCAACATGAAAATCACCATAATTAGGGTTACTCAAGACCCATTAGTTAAACCATAACCAACAACCAACCATATATGCAAACCATTACCAAAAAGATGAAATAATATAGTTTAAACATATACCAAACCATATGCATAAAAACCCTCAACAATATTTTGAAATCCACCATTATAGATTCATAAACCAACATTTAAAACAAAATACACAAGCCTTATTTTGAAATAAAAATAAGATAAGGAGTACATTCTTTATCCATGAAGATTCACGGAAGAAATCTTGGTCTTTGATCCCTTTGAAGAACATATGAAGAAACTGTAGCCTCCAATCATCTCAGAGAGTCTTTGAGAGAGCATTTGATGTGTTATAATCCTACAATAAGTGTTATGGAAGGTCATATAGGGTTATACAATGTGAGGACATAAGGTTTTAGGAGTAGGAAATGTCCAAACTAGACTTGAATTAAAAGTTAAAACAATTCACGTCCAGGAGTACGACTCACCTTACCATTCGTATCCAAGGGTACAAGTGACACCCAAACTCATATCCCAACTTGTACCCAACTTTGTCAAGACCTTACTTACTAGTTTCTACGCGACTTGCCCTCCCAAAATTTTACCTATGGGTATGAGTGGTAACCTCAATCATATCCCCTAATTGTATGATGGACAGATTACACTAGACAACTCAAACATGTACCATACGACTTCTCCTATACCACTTGTAAGCTGTCATACGATTCTTACCCATATGAGTCATACCTTGGGAAGTAGCTAAGACTTTCATACTACCTAGTATATGAGTAAGTCACCAAGATACCCTACGACTCGTATCCAAGTGGTACAAGTGACTCTCTTGAGTCATATCGAGCCAAAGAAGTCCAAAACCAATGAAATTTCAAGGGTCTTATTTATGGGATGTATCAGTCTCCCCTACTAGGAACATTCATCCTCGAATAATAGGTGAAGGTAAGGATAAGCATGAGGCAACATATTAACACTCATTAAACTAACCCCCAATCGAAAGAGAGGACAAGAATGCAAACCAAGATAAGAAGATTACCATAAACCCCAAGAACAATTTACACCCTAACACCTCCATTTTAGCCTCTAACTAAGTTAGGAAACAAATATGCAAGAGGAACTATTCCTCACCTTTAACAAAGTTTGAAAACAAAGAAGTATTAAAGAACACACACCCAATGCACGAATTTCTAGAACAAAGAACTAATGCAGATCCTTGAACTCCATGTCCACTTCCACATTGCAAATGGATTCCTTGGGCTTTTAGTTCCACCATGGAACCTTTACCAAAGCCATACCTTTCGCTCGTAACCGGTTAACTTACCGATGCTAGATCCTCATCAAAATGCCCTTCAAGATCCAAGAATTTGGGATACAAATACCACCTAAAAGAGCCAACCGACCAAGTACCATTCACACTCCCACACAACATAGGTTACCAAATGAATGGACTCATGCTAGAGAGAAATTTCAAATAAATTTAGAATTTACCGAGCTGCATCACTATGAGTGCTTGAGTCAATCCATACATCACAAATTCTATGTTCAAGCCTATCTAAAACACAAAAGAGCTAACTTAAGCCACCAAACTCTACTCCTTACATCTATTCTGAAACACTACTCCACCCCCATCGCCATTAAAACATGAAAACCATGAGTAAAGAACATGGAAAAGCCATATTTAACCATCGTAACCAAAACCCCCAGCCTATGAAATCCATGCAACCACTATGCTAGGAAGACAATTCATAAGACCATGCCTTACCAAACCTCTTTAGTACCCAACAAAACCATGGGTATACCTACCAATCACAATATTCAAGCCTACCACTTACATACCCGCGGTATGATCTAACCATCAAAGATCTAACACCATTTAATATTTCACAATGGATTTTCACCACCTATTCCTTTCCTAAACACTTATCATGACAACAACCTTACCTCACCTCTAAACCTTAACTCTAGTAGCCACCCTAGACTCTTCTCCACTTAGGGACTTTTACATTCCCCTTTACAAAATGTCACTATTTTCTCCAAGCCACTACCATCCTAACATAAGGAGAGTCATTAAGGAACCGAAGTACAAGAACTATCCATGCTTCCTAAGGCAAAACCTCAGAACAAGACACGACACCAAAGGCGCGAAGTACTTCATAACAACTTCCTAGACCATAATGAAGAACCATCCCGTAAAGCCATACTACAAAAGGAGTCCTTGGCAATGGACACCAGAAAAAACATAACCACATATACCATGAGTAACTTAACACAAGGTCAAGACTCATATCCAGGGAATAAGGCAAACGGAAGATGTGAACCTCAAGCATAAGTTGTATAAGAATGACTACAACACCAGTAGAGTACTTCTCTTAACCGATGAAGAGAATCACAAGAATATGCAACCCGACCTTCCCTTAAAGCCCACCACTAAAGAAAATTCAAGGCTAGTCATCAACTTTTACCTCATTTACAAGCACAACACTCCACCTTAATGGGTGTCACTGAAGGCGTACACTAGAGACACTTGATTTTCCTATACCCAAAAGATCATTCAACTAAATGCTACCTAGAGTCCGACATAGACATGCAAAAATCATGAGACTCAATTAACTCCAAGGTTTCCAATTAAACCCAAATCATTCAAAATCAAACAAAGGTCACCAAGGCCTTTGAAAAATCATTTGAGTCCGACCAAAACAAATTTATGTTCCTTTAATACTTTATCCAATGCAAAGATTTAAGAATAGTCAAACCATAAGACAAAATCATCTTCATTGGAAATTTCATAAACAATTTGAGGATATATAATTTCTAACACCAAAACAAAGTAATTAGGGAATCCATAGTGCACCAAAATCCATTTGCCATTTTTATTCATCCCACAATGTTCAAAACATTTATAAAACATGAATAATGCATCATAATCCATGGAAAATCAATTAAATAAGTAATCAGACCGAAACACTCCAATTGTACCAAAACCCAATTTTCAAAACTATGAATTTAGAAATTGATTTTATGCTAACAGTAAAGTACAAGCATAGGGACAAAGACATATGCAAGCTCCATCATCCAACCTATCCAATGACTCTATCCCCCCTCCCAAATCTCCAAGTTCAATCTAAACCCTCGGCCTATATGGCAAAATATTTCCACTAGTATTTCTCAAGTCATCAACCTCATCCAACCTACCAATATACCTTCATAATTCTGCATTGCTATCCCGAGCTAACATACTCCCTTTACCAAGATCAAGCATCTAGATTCAAGCCTAGGATCTACTAACCACCAAGTACGACTAGCAAAGTATCCTCATATCGAATGTAATATACCTATAAGGTCCACCCCATAAGGAGAATACTCCCAATTCCTTAGTCACCACCGATAACGTATCCATTCCAAGGGAAAATCGTTCCCCTTAAGCATGTAAGAGTGAAAACATCCCACACAGAAACATTAAGGCGGATGAAATCTTCATCTAAAAGATCCTTAGTACCTCTTTAATCTCCTTTATATCTACTGGAACCATTCTATAAATAAGAAATAGAAATTGGACAAATGTCCAAAATAAGACCAATTCTAAACCAACCTCCCCATTAGAAAGACACCATGAGAGGAGTTAAGGAATACCTTATTAATTCATCATCGACACCAAACCAAAGAAGGACCTTCCTAGTTAGGATCTTTAACCTGGACCAAGAAATTAAGACACCCCTTTTTGGAGAGCAATCTCCAAGTTTTGGGACATGATATAACCACCACATTTGAGTCAAACAAATCCACAAACACCCCTTTAGTACCAGTAGACACCATACACACCCATAGACTCTTTTGAAAATTGCAGAGTCACCTACCAGGGTAGAATCAGAAGAAGAAAAGAGTTTGAAACAACCTTGGAACCATAACTAAAATGCATAACCATAAGTGAGGTCACAAGAGAGAGGGAAACCCAAACCAAATAACCCATATACACCACAAAAAAGAGTTTTCAACATACTAGTGTCGGCATCAAAAGATGCCTCAAACTTACAAAGGATAGTAAGGGCATTGAGATGATCCTGACCAATACTGAAATCCAAAGTAGTACCCCTTAGTGCCACCCCTTAGTTCAGAGAATCAAGACTTTCTTACCTTACCTATTTCTAATCTTACCTTATTCCTCCCTATACTAATAGGACTTGATTGGCGTGACAGAGTTTTTACTATCTGGGTCTATAAATTGATAGAATGTTGAAATTCAACATTGGTAACCTCTCCTTGAGATAACCAGGATGAGTTTTTCTTCCCAAAATAGGGTCAGTGGTGACCAGTGGGACTTCATAAGGAAAACCAAAAGCTATAATCCTTGACCAGGTCTGTGCCTCATGAATTGGACTAGATCAATTCATGTTGTCATCTAGTGGGACAGGTGAGTTTTCAAGAACCTTTGAATCTTTGATAAGACATGATCTGAAGAGTGAACCAAGAAGATTTAGAGAAAAGTTCAAGACTTTACTCCATATCTAGAAAGTAGAATAACAAAGAAAGTGAAATATTCCTAAATGCCTCGTAGCCTCCTAATTATAAGTGTGGTGCACGACACACTCATAAGGAAGACTCTACTAAAGGGGCTTTGTGGATAAACCATAACACCAAAACCTAAAACTCTGATACCAACTTGTCACAGCCTGAACCATGGACTAGACGTAATGGGCATCCAAAGTCCAACCAGGACCGAAGACCACCCCTATTTCCTAACCCATCCACTAAACGCATACCTTGAGTTGGATGAAGTCCGAACACATAATAAGATAGCATATTTATCCATGTGGTGACTCTAGGATAAGTCTACAAATGAGATCGACCCAATCAAGTCTAACCACCCAATAACCACCCAATCAATATGGAAACTGTAAACCAAAACCAAGTTAATAATCCAATGTATGTATAGATAAAACATATGTGACATAACATTCCATACCATACCCAATTCTACATTTGTCCATGCAAAACCTCTAGACAAACCAAAGAGTAACTAGTCAGGACTTGCCCCCGACCATAGTAAAAAACCAAAGTCTATGAAAGATAAGAATTATGTGAAGTAAACCATGATGTGAAATAGATGCCTTTCAAACTATGGAAGCTCACCACTTCAATCTAACATTGACTATACCCAAATCCGATCACTATGCAATAGTAGTATAATGGTCGGTTCCTGTATAGTGTGGGTATACAACCGCTAATAGATGGGTTAGCAGGTGAATACTAGCA
Organism: Capsicum pubescens; assembly: GCA_030864215.1. Taxonomy (NCBI): domain Eukaryota; kingdom Viridiplantae; phylum Streptophyta; class Magnoliopsida; order Solanales; family Solanaceae; genus Capsicum; species Capsicum pubescens. The sequence goes on along the minus strand of CM061546.1, from coordinate 180,306,043 downwards.
TGTACTCATGATAAGGATAAAATAATGCCATTTATAAAACCAAATAAATACCATACAATGCACATAAACATACATATATATATAAGTGTAGGGAAAAGGGAACCAAGTTTAGCATGACTTTAAAACCATTACCCGAGCAGTGTAGCTTTACCATATTAAACCATCCTTGGGCCATATGGGTTCAGCTCCCCTTACTGAAAGGGTCCCAGTACGTGTAGCCACACGACTAAAAAATATCTCATGGGATGGCTAGTACATCGCCCAATATAAAATATGACACACGCGCATGGTCATCAAGACCCCTCATATTGGTAAATATGATTTTCTAATTTTGGTCCCCCCGGGACCTCCACCTTCCACGGCTTAGCTACACACCCCGCCATTAATAACCAATTAAAACCATGTCCAAACAATCCAATTACCATTTAATTATCCTAGGCCAATATTCGTATCATCATACCAACTTTACTTGCAAGTAATATCCATAGCCAAACCATTTAGGTTAAGAGGACTTTTAAGTGCCCTTCCCTTAACCATATTGAAACACTTAGGAGACTTCCATTTTCTCCACAAGCATAACTATTTAGCCTTTTACCTTTCCAAACCATTTGAACTAATTCCATTTATGCATCCACATAGGGGATTTCCTTGTATCCCAAAAGGTTTTCTAAATAGACCAATCATGACCACCAAAACCTTTAACCTTTAAACCATGACAAACATTTAAAGCATTTATATCATTTAAAACATTAAAACCATTCAAAACTATCAAAAACTATTTAAAGTTCCATTACCAAACCAAAATAGGCAAGAGTTCCAATAAAAGTTCAACAATAGAGTAAAAACATTCTTTGAGGCATTTTATTGAACATGTTGAGGGCACACCTTTACCAAGGCCAAAAAACAATGTGTAAATCACCATAATTAGGCTTAAAAAATACCCATTAGTTAAACCATAACCAACAACCAACCATATATGTAAACCATTAGCAAAAACATATAAAAATATAGTTTAAACCAATACCAAACCATATGCATAAATACCCTCAACAATATTTCAAAATACACCATTATCGATTCATCAACCAATGTTAAAACACAATACACATGTCTTTATTTTGAAATAACAATGATGCAAGGAGTACATACCTTATACATGAAGATTCAAGGAAGAAATCTTGGCCTTTGAACCCTTTGAAGAACATATGAAGAAACCCTAGCCTCCAATCTTCTAAGAGAGTGTTTGAGAGAGTATTTGATATGTTATGATCCTTTAATAAGTGTTATGGAATGACATATAGGGTTATATAATATGAGTAAATAAGGGTGTTGGAGTAGTAAATGTCCAAACTACCCTTGACTTAAAAATTTAAAAAATTCACGTCCAGGGGTACGACTCACCTTACCATTCATATCCAAGGGTACGAGTGACACCCCAACTCGTATGCCAACTCGTACCTAACTTTTCCAAGACCTTAGCTACTGGGTATGAGTGGTAACCTCAATCTTATCCCCCAATTGTATGGTGGACAGATTACACTAGACAACTCAAACATGCACCATACGACTTGTTCTATACCACTCGTAAGCTTTCATACGACTCTTATGGTAAGAGTGAGTCATTTCTTGGGCAGTTTCTAAGCCTCCCATACTACCTATGGTAAGAGTGAGTCACCTAGCCACCCTACGACTCGTATCCAAGGGGTACGAGTGACTCCCTTGAGTCGTATCAATCCAAAGAGGTCCAAAACTAATGAAATTTTCAAGGGTCCTATTTTTTAGATATTTCACTTGTGCTCTCAATTCAGCATTCTCCGCCCTTATTCTATTTGAGGAACTATGTTACTCAAATATCAGTTATTGCAACCTTGCATTTAGCTGAGAGATAGCAACATCACATGTGGTTATTTCTACTCTCATATCTCCCAACTCCCCACTCAAGAACTCCTGAACAACTAATAACTCAGACACTTAGGGCTAGGTCCCAACCTTCCCTTCGATATATTCATTCTCGATCAATGTGGTCATACTAATATTTACTTGGTAGTCCCTTGAACTCCTCCCATACACACAATTTTGAATTGCTTGAACAATTTACTGGGGAAGTACCCACAGGAAAGTCTATGTTTACCATCCTTAATGTGCAACACATCATACAAATCTCAAGGATTAGGGCAGGCAGATTTATCATCTCAAACTTTCTTAGAGCTTTTATAAGAAAGAGCTCTACTATAGAGGCAATTGTATGTTTTTTTGAACATGGGCAATAGTACTTTGTTAGGAAATTAAAATAGTGATTGGAATTCTAATTTTAGCAACTTTTTCCTATTTCCAACCTTGGAATTTTTGCTGAACTTAGAAGCAGACTAAACAAAAGAAATGGAGGGTTGCTTATCTCGAACTAACCTAATACCATCTATAGGAATACCGAAAATCTATCCAAATGATGCTTCATACAGTAATATCTCAACTCCATACACCATCTCAATGAGACTTGATGCATCCTTATTAAACTCTAATGTATAGTAGATGTCTTTGACTTCTCATAGACTATGGGTACATGAGTCTCAAAGAGGTATGGCCATTCTTGGTGTTCCACATGTTGAATGAGATCATTTATCCATGATTCATCAAAAATCCTGGAATCAAAGACTCTTCTAATCAGTAATTTTTAGGATTTGAAAATCAAATTCCCCTCTTTCCTAGTGAGACTGGGAACAACCGTTGAAATTTTATTATCTTATAAGAGAAACATGGTCCCTCAACCATGTAACCAGTATTATTGTGGTCCTATGGTTCTACCTTAATACTAGGTCCTTTGGTCACTTCCACCCTTTTTCCCTTAACTAATGTATGTTTTTTCTTACTAGCACCCTTTGACTTGGGTGATGTAGACTACATAGATTTTGAAAATACCACTTACTTACACTTTCTGTCCACAACAATGAAAATTTCATCATTAGGCTTTTCCTTCTTATCTTCAATTTTGACATTCACTATCTTTTCAAGAGAAAGATTGGCTTCTCAACTGCATTTCTTTTTTCGGTAGTCACTTGTTTGCTTAATTTTAAGGCATCACTCATCAACATTTTCTCTGCCCCTCGAGTACTATATGACCTATGAATAGGTTTCTCAAAGACTTCTTCCTTCCTTGAACATCCCCTCTTCTAACTCTATTCTAGGAAAGGTTTGCAAAGTCATCCTCCACTTTATCATCTTTTACAGAAGGACAAATCACTTTTTTGGCCATCCCAGTAGATATTGGGGTGCCACAATACTTAGGATCAAGGGACTTGGGAGAAGAATCCATAGAAAGAACAGAAAAGCCTCTAGGATATGAAGCTAACATGGTTAAATTATCAACTATTCAATCTCTGCCATCCTCAATACTAGTAGGAGGGTTTCCATTCTCTTTAGTTAAATATCCATTGAACACATTTTCTTATACTTCAAGAGGCTTAACTACTGCAAAGGGAACATATCCCTTGGACATATCAGGTTGGGTGCTAAACTCATAAGGATTAGAAGATATAGTGTCAGGAAGGATGGCTATCAGAGACAAGGATGGAAATTTTTGTGAAGGAGCAGTGACTTTGACTTTTTTTGAGTTGGTAAGTGATGGACAAACTAATGCTATCACTATTTCTTCATTGATAGGAGACCCAAAAAGGCCTTTAGTAACAAACTTTGGTTATGAAGTATCCTCAAAAAGGGGTTTTTTAGATGTGGGTCGAATATTTACTGAAGATGATTCAGCAAGATGAACATTTTCTTCAGATGGTGTTTTGATCACAGAAGAAAGAAGAGACATTGTATTATAATCCTAGTTTTTGCAAGACAAAAAATTCAAATGAGGACAAGAAAGGAAAAAAAGTGAAAAAACACAATGATTAATATAGAGTAAGATCTTTCAGAAAGAGTTTGGAAGAGTTTGGTTGCAATGAGAAAGATGAAGTAGACAAGGGATGTATTTAATGGGGATTAAGGAGGAGTCTTTTGGTATTAAAGTGAAATGACGTGCCTGGTCCCTATTGGAAACACTAATTCACTTGGAAAGGTGATATGACAATAGCTAGAGAAGGAAATAGAGGAATATGAAGGGCCACGTGATACCTTTAGGTAGTTATTTAAACATTTTAAAACCGTACAACACATAGGTACTAATCTTGTATTATGGACCAGGTCCCTATTGAAGAAGCTTTCTTTCTTTCTTAAGTTTATCCTACTGCTCTTTCAGTCGGGCTAATCCACCATGGTTGTATACCTGCAAAAGGTATGAGACTAAACTAGACTTGTTCACAACTCACACTTGGATACTTGTCTTCTAATTTTAGCCAATAGAGAGAGAAAATGAAAATAATTGTATAAAAACTCAAATTCATTTTCATTAGACCACGTTTGAGCTGTTCTTCTTATATTGTTCCTTGTGTAATGATTTGGTGAAGATATCATCCACCTAGTCCTCAATTTTGCTGAACTTCACACAAATTATCCCCTTCTCAACATTATCTCACAAAAAGTGATGTCTCACATCAATGTGCTTGGTTCTCTTATGTTGTACTAAATTTTTTTCCATGTTGAGAGCACTAGTGTTGTCACAGAGTAAGGGAATAGAGTCTGAGACAATCCAATAATCTTTAAGCTATTACTTGATCCATAGAACCTGAGTACAGTATGAGGCAACAACAACGTATTCAGCTTCAACTGTGGACAGAGCTATTGAGTTCTATTTTTTACTTCCCCAAGAGAGTAGATTATTTCCCTAAAAACTAGTCATTCATGAGGTGTTTTTTATTTCCACTAGGTTCCTTCATAATCTACAGAAGTATAAAAAGTTAGATCAAAAGAGTCACTTAAAGGGTAGAATAGGACCATATCCCTTGTACCCTTTAGATACCTCAACATTCTCTTAGATACCTTCAAACAAAACTCTTTTGGACAAGCTTGGAACCTTGCACACATTCTAACTCTAAATGCACTATCAGATCTACTAGTTTTAAAGTATAGAAGATCTCCAATAATTCATCTATACATTGTTTCATTCACCTTAGGGCCTGATTTATTATTGTCCATCTTGCAGCTGGTTTCTATAAGGGTGTAAATTGTCTTGGAATCATTTATATAGAATCTTTTTAGTAGTTTCTTGATGCACTTTTCTTGGTAGCTTATAGTCCCATCCATTTGATTTGCAGTCCCTGAAAGAAATTTAGCTCTCCCATCATACTCATCTCAAAGTCATTTCACATAAACTTGGCAAAGTTTTTACTCAGAGTAGCTGAAGTTGCTCCAAAGATAATTTCATTCACATATACTTAAACCATCAGTAGGTTTATCCTTTTGAGTTCAAAAAAGGGGTGTTGTAAATTTTCCCTCTCATGAACCAATTTTCAAGAAGAAACTTAGAGAGTCTTTCAAACTATTCTCTAGGAGCTTACTTCAAGCCATACAAATCTTTGTCAAGTTGCATGACATGGTTCAGCTGATCAATATCCTTAAACCATAAGGGTTGTTATACATATACCTTCTCTTTTAAATAATCAGTAAAGAAGGCACTCTTGACATCCATTTGAAATAGTTTGAACTCCATGTAGGCAGCAAAGGAAATAAGAATTTTGATTGCTTTCATTCTTGCTACTGGGGAAAAGGTCTCATTATAATCAATGCCTTCCTATTTATTATACACTTGCACTACCAATCTAGCCTTATTTATAATAATAGTTCCAGGTTTATCTTTTTTGTTCATGTATGTCCCACCTAGTCCCTATAATTGTTCTGTAAGTAGGTTGGGGACCAAGTTCCATACCTTACTTCTCCAAAATATAGTTCTTTTTACTTTGTAATGAACCAATCAACATCCTTAAGTTCCTCTTTGACATTTTTTTGGCTCAGTGGTTAAGATAAAAGCTGAGAAGGAAAATGGATTTCTCATATTAGATCTGTTTTGCATTTCTGAGTCTAGAGGTAATGTGAGATTTTCCAAAGAAGGGGAGGACTCAGTCTTCCAGTTAGATCCTCTGATGCTTTACTCCAACTGATAAGGTCTAATTTTCTCATTTGCCTGATTATCAAGCTGCTGAGAGAGTGAGCATGTATTGTCATAATTGGTGTCTAAAGAATCTGGTCCCTTATTGGCTCTGGCATTTTCATCTTTATGACTTTCACTATTCTAATTCTCATTCTTCTCTTTATTTCTATGATCTTTGCTCCCCTCATCATTTAATGAGTGTTTTTAAATCAAAAGAAGCTCCTCCAATTCTACATCATCCTTGTACCTTAAATCCTGCATGTTTCCTAATTCATCAAATATAATATTAACACTTTCTTCTACTACACAAGGTCCTTTTGTTAAAGATGATGTATGCTTTACTGGTTGAAGAATACCCAGCAAATACTCCCTCATCACTTTTGGGATCAGACATCCCAAGATAATCTTTTCCATTATTTATAACAATGCACTTATATCCAAAGGTCCTTAGGTACCCAAGTTTAAGTTTCCTATTATTTAGCTATTCATAGGGAGTCTTGTTCAGCATGGACCTGATTAGGTATTTATTAGTTACATAGCAAGCAGTTTTAACCCAAGATTTTTTTAGAAGGGCCGAATCTATCAGGATTGTTCTAGCAATATCAACCAGTGTTCTATTTTTTCTTTCCACAACTCCATTTATCTGAGGATTCCTAGGTACTGGAAAGTTGTTACTGATTCCATGATCTCTACAAAACAAAGCCATCTTGATAATTTCAAATTCAGTTCCATGATCTCATCGTATCTCAACAACCTTGAAGTTATACTTCACTTCAATTTTCTTGACAAGAGTGACAAATGATTCAAAATTTCATCTCTGGATCTCAGGAATATATCTAGGTGAATCTTGCCAAATCATCCACAATTATAAGAATGTACATCTTTCCTCCTCTACTTTTAACCTTGACAGGTCCACATAAATAATATACAGCAATTCAAGAGGTGTAGAAGTGATGACATTCTTCTTCTATTTGAATGAGGACCTTGTCTACTTTCCTCCAGCACAAGCATCACATTTTTTGTCTTCTAAAAATTTGACTTTAGGAATTCCATGGACCAAGTCCCAAGTATCCAGTTTGTTCAACAATGATGAACTCACCTATCCCAATCTTCGAAGCCACAATTTAGTATTATCTCTTTGAGCACTAAGATATTTTAGTTCATCACCTGAAACTGAGCTAAGATATGCAACACACATGTTTTTTCACCTTTTTGCTCTCAGAACTACTTTATCTGAACTGAGATTGGTCACAATACATCTATCTAATAGAAACCTTTACTTCTTTTCCTTTATCGCAAATCCGTGATACACTAGTAAGACTTTAATTCAACCTACTAACAAAATATACAATTTAAATAGAATGATTTTGTGATCTTCCAATCTTGCCAACACCTTTTATATTACCCCTTTTCCAGGTTCTAGTCATATGCTTGGAGCATCCACTATCCATGCTCTAACATTGATTTCTTCCTCTTTCTCTCACTTACAATTGAAATTACTTTTTAGACTTGGGAATTCACTTGTGTCTGAATTCCCAATATGTTGACAATGAGGTAATTAAGGATTTCTTGGTCTAGCTGGGCAATCTTAAATGATTTTTTTCAATATGAGAACCTGGTCTCTAGTTCCTTAGACTTAGTTTTCTATTAGACTTATTTATTTCTTAGTTGTGCATCTGAAAACTTTACTCAGCTCTCTTTCTTGACTCACAATCTCTTTTTAGATGCCCATTTCTATGACAGTTGGTACAAAACAAGTTTTTAAGTACAGAGACATACTTGCTATAGGGATTATAAAGGGGGTTGCAGTTCTCTTTCCTAGACCTTGTACTCCATTGGACCTTTGATTTGTTAAATATGGAGAAAAGTTTAAAGGGGGCGGTTCATTTATGAGATTTGTGAAGATCTTCTTTGACCCAGACTAGGTCCCTCTCTAATTGAAAGTTTCTACTTAAAGAGGCTACAAGAAGTTCTTCAGATCTTTTTAATCTCTTCTCAAGTTCTAAATAAATATTATTGGATTCCCCCTTTCCCTTAGACCGTTCTACAAAAAATTTTAGCAATTCTTCTTTGAGATAATCATTTTCTTTTGGCAAAACACTTAAATTTCCCCTAACTCAGATAGTTTAATAGCAAAAGACTATTTTTTATTTCCAGACACTTTAAGAGTTTCACCCAAGAGATCCTTCTCATTTGTAAGATCAACTAATGAGTCTATCAAAAGAGTTGCTAGACCTTTGGGCATTTTGAAAGAGTAATTATTGAGATTTTGTTTAATATTAAGAAGAGTTACTTCTTCATCATCTTCATCATTAGACTTGGCCATAAATGCAAAGAGTAAAATAAAGGCATCATTTAAATCTTTAATCACCATCATAGAAATATCCTCAGGGAGTTGGGAGTCATCAAAATCACTAGATGAGTCTCCTTAGGCTGCCAAGGCTTGTTCACAACATAATTAACAGCTGCTCTTTTACTGACTTTGTTTGGAACCCGACCCTTCTTGTTTCCTCTTTCTGGTCCATCTCTTCCATAATCCTTGTTCTCTACCTTATGCATTAGGTAGTCCTTGAAAAAATAACCAGTCTTTCCACACTTATAAGATAAGTCATTTCCAATAGCAGATCTACTTGAGTTTCCTCTTCTTTAAAATCGTCTATTTCTTCTCATAACCTTGAGAAATCTGTTAGTTATGTATGCCACATCTTCATCCTCTTCACAGTCTTCTTCTTTGGTTGCTTTGATTGCTAAGGTTTTCTCTTTCTTAGGTTCTTTCTTATCTTAATCTTGTTGCTTCTTCATTTCATAGGTTCTAATATTTCCCATGAGCTCGTCCATTGTAAGATTATTTAGGTCCCTTGCTTCAGTAATATTATTTACCTTACTTTCCCATGACTTGGAAAGAATATTAAACATTTTTCTTACTTGGTTAGTAGGCTTGATATCCTCACCAAGACTATGAAACTCATTTGTAATAGATATAAACCTTGTATGCATTTCCTTAATAGTGTCTCCCTCTTTCATGGTAAAGGTTTCATATTGTGTGGTGAGCATGTCAACCTTCAATCCTTTACTTGACTGGTATCCTCATGTGCAATTTTTCAAACAATCCCAAATCTCTTTACCAGAATGGAAAGATCTTGTTATACTCATCAGGTCATCTACCAAACACTAGCTGTTTCTTTCCCTTTTAGTTCTTTTCAATTTCCTTATGATCATCTTCATTATAATCCCTATGAATCTTGGGGACTAGTCTGGTAACCTCCTCTTCTTTCACTTCTCTCATTGGAATATGTGGACTATCCAAGATAATATTCATCAGTTTACTGTCTTCCACCATTATTTAATCATACATTCTTATTTTCCACCAACCATAGTATCGACCATTAAATCTTGGAGGTTTGGTGGTGGACTGATTCTCTTCTAGATTCAGTGGAGCAGTCATTTTTAAGCTGGATCCTCTCTAGATGTTAACCTTATAGATATATCTAGCTCTGATACCAATTGATAAAGTGTATGAGTACACCAAATAAAACATAACATGATCCCTAAGTTACAAGCGCAGTGCAGTATTAATAAAAAAAGACAATGCAATAATGTAAAAAACCCTTGAAAGTTTATGTGGAAACCTTCTTGCTTAAGGGAATTAAAAACCACGACCTGCTATTAGGATTTCAAATCTCCACTCTTTTTCAAGAAACTAAGTGATTACAAACTCCTATAATCATTAACTCTTGTAATAACTCTATTATAAGACAAGTGTGATAACTCTAACATACTTATGACTGACTAACTCTAATCACACATCCTAGGCATCTCTAAATAGGACTAAACACACAAGTGATAAGAACAACCGCTTGACCAACTTACAAATAACTCCAACAACCAACTCTATCTACTTCTACTCGAGTGAAGATTTGGAAAAGTTAAACATCAACTATCCTTTATAATCAGAAGTAGATTACAATATAAGACCAAAAGAAATAACAACACAACACACACAAAAAATAGGATAAGAAAGCAATCAGGTCCTTTTTATGAGCTGTGTTCAAAGATGCCTTTTTCAATCTTGATATTTCCAAAAACTAGGTTTTGTTGTGAGTAGAAGATCCTTTTATATAAGACAACAAAAAACCTAGGTGTCTTCCTATTGGTCAAGGTTCATCTCCTCTACAGCTGCGCCACCAACTTTCTGTTGGAAAGTACAACCTCCAACTGTGGTCAAGCAAGTCATTGCCAAAGGATGAATTTATATAAAATCAGTCCCCATAGATACTAAATAAGCCACTTATCTGGTTCATTGTGGAATAGTTTGTAGATCATCAAAATTTCAAGAGTGTAAACACAATAGAGAGGTCCAACTTGCTCACTTTGTCACAATTCCAATTTTTCGTGGGTATTCTCTAACTTTATATCAACTGGGCTTATTTGATTGTGGATAAGATTCAAATAGATCCCTCGATATCCATCGACAAAGTCAAAATTTCTCTTTCTAACAAAGAAAAGGTGTTGATTCCGTGATGATATAGTTAGTTGGTCATCCTTGAAATGGATCTTTAATGTATATTGGTTGTGCACATTTAACCATGCCATCATCGAGAATTTTGATGGGCCTTTTCTCAACTTCAAAGAAACATATGAGTTAAGGGTTCAAATCCTTAGTGAAGGAATCTGCTAAGTACTTATCAGGTAATGATGGGAGTCTCATTCTCTCTTTTTAAAACTTGGTCACATAAACTATTTATTATAAATATACTATTATCTTGATGTCCTCTTCTAATTACCCTTCACCATTAAATTACACCTCCCTTATGATCTTCATTCTTTATGCTATATATCCCACATCCTCCATAATCATCCCACTTAATGTCATGCTCATGAAAACTTATATATGCCTCTATGTAAAATTATAATTAGAGGAATAAAGTTTGATATTGTATACACTTGAATTTACTTGTAGATACTTGGATAAACTTAAAAGTATATGGAAGCATATTCTCTATTGCTCTCTGCATTTCCTGTCTACTTAATTTCTTATGTAGTACTGCTATCTTTTAAACTTGATTTTAAAACACATAAAATTTATTTGTTGCACAAACATCATTTTACTCCTTAATTTGCAAGATTCATAGGTCTAAATTTCTCCAGGACCCTCAGCTTTCCTAGGACTAAGTACAACTTATTATACTAAGAAGTGCATGACACGTGCAACTCAAGCAACATCGTGTCACTACTCATAATTTCGTTTACTTTTTTATTCATCGTGTAATAAGGCCTCATTTAATAAGATCCTTATTATCACTCATTAACAATTCCTTCGTTAGCTTCTTAGGAAAAAAATGGTCAAATTTTCTTATTGTATATAATGGGGGGATAATACTAGAAATTTCACAGACCTAGTCTCTAATCTCTACTTTGATAGACTATTAAGTTGTTAAAGTATGCCTCTTTCATATCATGAACAAATGACATTCAGGAATTGCTAGAAAATCCTGTGTACTTCTACATTAATTTGGAGTATTTGGTATATTATTTTTCATTATGTCACTATATTACAAAGGAACATTATTGGAGAATCATGAGAGACCTCTTTTTCTTTTATGGAATTCAGTTTACTCTTTACAAATATGTTGTGAAGGTCAAGAAAAATATCAAATTAATAGGGATACATTATTCAAAAACCAATAAATAGCAATAATCGATAATGATAGAGAAAATTTTTTAGCAACTATAGCCAAAACACCTAAAGCTGAGAAAATTGAAGGAATGATGTCAAACAAGTTTGCTTTTAAATATTGATGACACCTAATCAAGCCTAAGAATCAAAGACACTTAAATTATTAATTAAGTTAATTGGAGAATCAATTAACATTTTTAAAACTTCTTATATTTTTAAAAATATAAATCAACCTACAACTGTATTTCATTAAAAACAAAAATTCAAAGTGAGGGAAATATCAGTTTTCAAAGTCGTACCTCTCTCCTCTCAAACATCCCATCTCTTTCTCTCCCAAGACCAATAACAGTTGACCTTCATTGATAATAGATCGACGAGACAACCATCCTCCAGTGACTTTCAATCTCTGGTGACCCCAACTTCGAGTTCTTTATTATTATTTTTTGACTTTCAACCATCAATTTCTCTTTCTTCGTAGTTAAAGGCTTCTTTTTTTTGTTTTAAAAAAAATAGAGATTTTTTGTTATGAAGAAAAAGAGGAACTTGGATTGTCTTTTCTTCTAGTATGGGTTAACAAGGATGAATTTTGGATGCTTAATAAGAAATAAAAACCCGAGAAAATTCTAATTTGTGATATTTTATCTCTTAATATGATGGTTGATATAAATGTTGTATCTTTTTGAGTGACATATAATTTTTTGTTGATGTTGTTGGTCTCGATGAAATTTGAATTATGATTTTTTTCCAAGAAATATCAGTTGTGACCAAATTCAACAACCGTTGAGATTGTACCATAGATTAAATTTTGTATTCTTAAATGGGTTCAAAAAGTTCAAATTTTCAACTGAATTTTGTTTGTTCTTAAACAACTATTGGTTTTTTCTAGTGGTTATATTTGTGGCTTGTTGTTTGTATTGTTATATTATAAATATAGGTATTTGTTAACTTTTGTTGGTGTTGTTGTTTTTGTTGGTTTTATTAATTTTGTTGGTGTTATTGGTGTTGTTGTATTATAAATGTTGATGTATGTTAACTTTTGTTGGTATTGTTAGTACATGTAGGTGTTCTTGGTGTTGATGTTGATTTTGTTGATGTTATTGGCATTGTTGAATTGATAAATAGTGAAATTGGTATTGTTCTTATATTGGTAAATGTTGGTCTAGTTCTTGAAAATTGGTGTTCAAGTGGTAAATGTTGAGTATGTTTGTGTTAGTGTTGTTGGTGATATATGTATACAAATGTTAGTGTATATGTATATATGTGGTAAAAATGTTGTTAATATCCCAATAAATGTGTAATATGTTACAACAAAATACGAATCTATTGGAATATATTAATCATCTATTAGGAAAAACTATATCATCTATTTGTTTACTACTATGATGCTCAAACAGATGGGCAATCTGTTGCAAAAAATGGGCCATCTACTGAAAGAAATTAAAATAGCAAGGTATACTATTTTGATTTCTTCCAATAGATAACTCATTTATTGCAACAGATAAGTGATTTATTGGAAGAAATAAAAATAATAGGCAATACAATTTTGGTTGCTTTCAATAGATGACTTATATGTTGCAACCGATTACCCATCTGTTGGAAGAATATAAAAAAATAGGATAAACTATTTTGATTTCTTCCAATAAATGACCTATTTGTTGCAACGGATAAGTTATTTGTTGAGTAACCGATTGGACGAAATAAAAATAGTAGAGTAGTATTTTGATTTCTTCCAACAGACGATTCATTTGTTGCAATAAATTAGTTATCTATTGGAAGAAATCAAACTAGTATTGAAACTATTTTTATTTCTTTTAACAAATGACTCATATGTTGCAATAGATGAGTCATCTATTGCAATAGATCACTCTTTTGTAGGAACTACGATTTTACTGTGTTGTACTTGTTAAAGTCCCTATTATTCTTTTTTTAAATGATGCTCAAATCAATTATGATATTTTTTATTTTCCTCTTACTTGTATATAAAATGGCTTCCATAAGAAAAGAAAGTGAATCAACTCCAAGAAAGAAAAAAGTAAAGTATCTCGGCTACATTCACCACTAGATGAGCTTTTGTGCAAGCAATATCTCAATCAGAAGCAGATGTCCCTTCTCAAATAGCTCTAGATATAAAAAAGTGAAGGAAAAAAATGATGAAAATATAGTATAAAGAAGTAAAGAATCTGGAGATTTAAATAAAGATAAACAAGCAGATGAAGAAAGTGAGAGAGATGAGAAAAATGAAGAAAAAAGTGATGAATGTGAAAAAAAAGTAGATATAGATAAATAATGGGATGGAGAAGATGTTAAAGTAGAAGAACATGATAAAAATGATGAATAGAAGAAAATGATATGAAATAAACATGAAAAAGATGAGAGCTTCACAAGAGATCCTAAATTTAGATCAAATACTAAACATTGTCTAAATGTTAATATTGATTCTAATATTCCTTCCACCGAAGAGATGTCAAGTTTTGATAATTTTTCAGTGAGAATGTATAGTGATGATGTCATAGATTTAATTGGTGATTGTGTGGTAAAGTCATCCACGAGAACTATTTTGAAAGCTTCAGGAAAGTACTTCGAGAATAAAAATTTAATGTTTATTTCAGGGACATCTGCTTTAGTCAATATCTTGATTTACCAAAGGATAATAATGCTCGTTTTCAAATGACCGTGGTGTATGATCTTCTCAAATGTAGATTTATGTATGAGAATAAAGATAAGATAGATAAGGTTTCAATAAATTACTATGGCATGCCACTTTGTTTTTGTTAAAAAGATTTTGCCATAATTACTAGACTAAAATGTTATCCTCTTTCTTAATCTATACCTACTATAACACAAAACAAGTACTCTGCACACCAAAAACAACAACAATGAAAGGAGCTAAGTCAACAACTAAGACTTTCAATAAAAACTCAAAAAGGCAAGTCAAGTGATGGTGATGAATTGATGTACCTTGTTAGTCCAAGGTTTAAAAAACAAATTTAATTGAAGAGTCAATAGGTAAACAACTTTCTAAGAAGAACAAGCAATCGTTATGCTTGGTTTGGTTTGTATATAATATTCTTTGGTCAAGAGACATTAACAAGAACACATCACTTTGTCTAATAAAGCTCTCTAAGGATCTAGAGGCATTCAACAACTACCCTTGAGGTCATGAAAATGCCAAAATAACTGTCAAATATTTGTTGACTCTGTTAATGTCAAAAACAACCAACTTATATGACTTTTCATGGGCTTTCCTGATAAATATTTCTTTATTTATGTTTTATTTATTTTTTATTAATGCTTTTGATTTATTGGCATAATTTTATAGGCTCAGACATTTGAAGTCATTCCTCATAGCAGACAACAAGTGATCAACTAACAATAAGAGTTTCCACTCTAAGAATCCTGAGATGATTGTCGAATAAAAATAATAAAAAAATCTTGATATTTTTAACCCTGTAAGAAAGCAGTAAGTCTACTTTTAAATAAGTTTTGAATTTAATTAATTATTAATTCTATCCTTCAATTTATTAATAAATTTGGTGGGTGGACATGGTAAATTAATAAATTTGGTGGGTGGACTGGGTAAGTTTTCTATCCTTCAATTTATTAATTTTTAGGTAATTTAAACTTGTAAATATTCATGTAAATATTTCTCACTTGTTGCATCAGATTTTATATCTATTAAAATATATGGGACATTTATGGCAACAGATTACCTATCTGTTGACTAACTTGTAATAGCTGAGCTAATATATTAACAAGTACAGAGATAAGTGTAATAGATAAATTATTTATTGTAATAGATTACCCATCTATTGCATAATATGCAGTAGCTGGGGTAATATGTTAATAAGTATAAACATAAATACAACAAATGGGTCATCATTGCAATAAATTACCCATCTACGGCACAACTTATAGTAGCTATGATAATCTATTAACAAGTACATAGATAAGTGCAACAGATACCCATCTGATGTATTTTTATTTTTACTATGCATATTTATGTAAAAAAAATTCATTTATGTTGATAAAATTCTTTATTTGATGTGTGAGAGACATTCCAAATACTCTGACTACTATGATATAAAAGATGGCATAATGGATCTAAACTTCTACAGTAACTTCTTATTGAGATACAATGAACTGATCGAGGAAGAGACAAGCAAAGGTGGAAAATTGCTTGACCAATTACTTGCTGAATTCAAATGGGATGATGGTATGCTCAATCACTATAGAGGTAAGAGACCCTACCCAGGTGTCTTACTATAAAGATCCCTTCTATCATTATGTATAAACATTCTATTGAAAATTCCATGTTAAAATTCTACATTAATTTGAAGTTATAAATTTCATGCTAGGCTAGTTTTGAAAGAAATAATAGCGAGGTATGATCTAGGGAACTTTAAGAATGATTTACAAAAGTTTGGTGATGCTTTATTTGATTTGTAGTTGTTTAAGATGATAAGTAACCCATAAGAATTTATGAAATTTAATTTGGTAAGTTGAACTCTTGAAATTGATCTTAGTTTAAAGAGCATTATTTGAAATATTCCAGATTTAAGGTGTGCTGGAAAAATTAGAATTTTTGGGTGAACCTCAACATTTTGTGTAACGACCTAATTTTGATGATTTATGTGAAATATTTATTTTTGTGTGATTTGACCATTTTACCTCTCGCCGTGATTGTGTTATGGTATTTTTTGGGTGTGGAGATTCTTTGCATTATTCTCAGTGTATTTTTGTGTGATTTATTCAATATTGTGGTTTTTGGTGGCTTAAGAAACCTTATAGTTGACTTCAGTCAACATTCATTGATCTGTGCGTCAGATGAAAAAATAGACCGCGCCAGTATATCTGGAACGTCAATTTTAGGTTGGTAACATGGTTGGTGTGGTTTTGTTGCTCTTATATCTCATTTCGACCCTCGATTTGGAAAGTTGTAAAATTATTTTTCGGGTTCAACTTTGTGAAAATGATATTTCTTCAAAAAATTTATATCGCCATTGAGTTCAGAGTATCGAATTTAATAAGGTTGCATAGTCATTTATGTTCACGATATTTTAAATAAATCCTGAGGGGTTCCTGAATACTTTTAATTCTCTAAGTCTCCAACTGGTGCTAGTGCATCCATGATCACGATTGGCCAGTTGCATATGCAAATCGACTGACCAGAACCAATTGTCTCATATGTGGCATCTTGGTCGCGATTGTGATCCCCACAAATACAACGATAGGTTAGTATATTCGATACCTGCCCTTAGTCTAGGTGCCGCGTACGTGACCCGGTGATCCCGGGTGTAATGCCTGAATCTTTTAAATATCCATGTTTCGCCATTTTTTACCATTTTTAAGACTTGAAGCTTAGGGTTTTGAGATTTTGAGCAATTTCTTCCACATTTAATCTTGGGTAAGCTCCATAACACCTATTTCAACTATTTTCTCAAAATTTTATCATGTAATTCTTCCTTAAACACGAATTTAATAGGTAGAAATCGGACATTTTGGGTCGTAAGGCTTAAAAATTATATTTCTCTGATTTAAACCCTAATTTCAACACATTTTCACTTGGGAGTTTCTAATATATTAATTATCACTTATATTTTGATTTCATCTTCAAAACAACTTTTATTCTTAATTTTAAAATAAATTCTGAGGATTTTTACCGAGAAAGCATAAAAAATGGTTTTCGTTGATTTGGACCTCATTTTAACTCATGTTAGCTTGGGTTTTCCACTATAGATTCCTAAGAGTATGGGCAATATGTTTTAAAAATAAAGTTTCAATTTTACCTTTTTTTATGAAAACCTGTTTTGGGGGTTCGTTTTGACCCCAATTCAAAAATAGGCAATATGAATATCATTGGCTTTCTTTTGACATATAGATTCTATGTTTGTATGATTTAGTAGATTCTGAGTCCTTTCGTGAGAAGTAAGGCTTTGAATTGAAGGGTTTCAGACTTGTTTGGACATTCAAGGTAGGTTATGGCTTAAATTTTTTCAGACTGGGTTGGGTAGTTAATTTTAATATAAAATCATGTTAAGGGTGTGGGAACTTAGCATGAAAATGGTTGTAATTATTGTTTTGTGCTTGTATGGGTCCTACATACTGATTTATTAGGTGGTTGTTGGAACATTACTTGTTATGTGTGACCGTGTAGGGTATAACGCTCAAACTACAGCTCTCGTAGGAGTGTCAAGCGGTCGTTTGTCAAATATAGAACCCAACCTGGGTTGGGTATCGATCCCACAGGGAATAGCTTGGTCAACAAGTAAGCAACGATTACTAAACTTTTAGTGCAAGTCTCGTAAGAAGGGGGGTTTGTAATGTGTAACCAAATTATTAAAGCCAAAACTGAAAATAGCAAAGTAAAAAGAAAGAATGTTTAGTAGGTTGTGAAACAATGAGAATTGAGGAGTTGGGGTTATGTCCACCTTCTGAGTTATACGTCTCTATTGACTATGAGTGTGTTGAATTCAGACATGCATGTGCTTATAGAGAATTGTATTCGATGGTAAATCCAGACGTCTTTTGACCTATTCGAGGATTACTTCACTTTAACTCTTTCGAGCTTAAAGCGTGTCTAACGGTACGAATTCTCCAAGAGGTTAATCCAGTTACGGCACTAACTTTTTAATAGGGGATGGGACCCTACTACCTTGACATTATCTCTTTTCCAGACAGATAACCTTTCTTTCGAACAAGTTAAATGTTATACTGGCGTATTCTTGCGTTTGCAACCACAAAGAATTTAGATTAAGATGAAGAGAATAATGATATAAGCAACATACGTGTCACGAACTCACAAACTCACAGCAAAATAGATAGTATCTCATTCGGCTTCCATAACCCCAACAGAGAAGTTTAGTTACCCATGAGTGCGAAGGAAATCACAATTGACATTGTTGTTATACCACAATAAAGATTTCACGTTTGTAATGGTGTGGTAGGCGTTAGGCGTGAATCCCTTAGCAAAGTAACGTTTCTCTTGTTGTGGAATTTAAGAATAGATGAATAGAAGAAGAAAAATAGAATCAATGAAAGAATGATTGTTTAGAACTAGAATGTCTTAGAAGTAGAATAGAATAGAATTGAATGTAAGAAGATGTCTTAAAATCTCTAGCAATATAGGGTATTTATAATACCCATATCCTATTCCTACTAAGCTAATGAAATGCTTAACAAAATCCTACTAAGCTAATGAAATACTTAACTCAATTGTACTAGGTTAATGTATCATTATCCTAATCCTAACAAGCTAATGAAATACTTAACCCAATTGTACTAGGTTAATGTATCATTATCCTAATCCTAATAAATTACTGCTAGTCCCCAAAGTCTTCAGAAATGCTGTTTTAGCCCGGGACAGATTTTCCATGCGCCATCTTTAGTCCTTGGCATCCAAGATTGGCTTTTCTCCTTTCGTGAAGCTTTTTTTGGCGTCAAGTTATCCATAAAATGCTGAATTCTGCATCATTTATACCTGAAACTTTGCTAATCATGTTCGTTAGCTCACTTTACAGGAAAAAGGACTAAAAGTGCATGAAATATATAATTTGTTCTCAAAACTAGGCTAAAATATGGGCAAAATATAGTGCTATAGGCGTGTAAATTCGCCTATCATCAACACCCCACACTTGAATCTTTGTTCGTCCTCGAACAAAATATCATGTCCCTCTAAACATCAACTTAGGGTTTCACAGCAACAACATAAAATATTCGTCAAGACAAGCACAACAATTATCAACAAAGAGTAGTTTTTCGATCATTAGTAGAAACAGTTTAACCTCTAGCATAGACTCGTGATGGTGGTCAACTCGTATTCAAAAGTTAAGGCACAAAGAATCATACACTACTATCCAAAACTCATCAACCATGTGTGTCTCACAATATACTACCCATAATCACTCCCAAGTATAGAATATTTTTCAAACATGGGTATCAAAATATCCTTGCTCTCACTCTCACAAAGAATTCATATATAGCAACTGATGACCATAGGCTTGCCCTTAGTGTAA
Organism: Capsicum pubescens; assembly: GCA_030864215.1. NCBI lineage: Eukaryota > Viridiplantae > Streptophyta > Magnoliopsida > Solanales > Solanaceae > Capsicum > Capsicum pubescens. The sequence continues at coordinate 180,286,329 of CM061546.1, read as the reverse complement.
TGCTCTACTAAATGTCAGAATGCTAAGCTTAGGATCAAATAGGTCTTTTGATGGTTGTAATGTAGGCTAAGGGACGGGTAGGACTATTTTGGCCAGAAATAGTGACTATGTTCCTAAGCGCTTTAATACATCACATTGCATCATTAACACTTTTCTTTCAAACAACCTTTCTACTTTCTTTTATTCTACCACTCTTTTTCTCCTCTTTTATTTTTCAATTTTAAACATAACTAACTTTTCAGTTTTCCTTTCCTTTTTCTTTTGATAACATTCCTCTTATGATAGCACTTTCTTTTTCATAACTCATTTAAGCACCAATGCATTCTAAAGCATCATACTCACCCAATTTCCTCTTATTTTGTCACATGACTTTTTCACTTTAAAGCACTTAGGAATTTGGATCAAATTATGGTCTTGAAAAAAAAATGGATTAGGCTTACATACGAGGTTTGTCAAAGAAAATAGGCTAAAGGCTCAAAAGGGTTTAACTAGGATGATGTCCATGGGTAGGTAAAAAGAAGGTAAATAATCATAGGTTGCCAAAGAAATGCCTAAATCATCTCCTAGACTTGCACTCTTTATTTTCTCTTTACATACATACCAGGCAAGTTCTAGCATCAGCCACAAGCATAGAATATACTATTATCTCACACACACAAGGCACATGATCGACTTTATTGGGAGTAGTATAAACTCTTGACCCAACAGATGAAGGAATTAAACCAAACAATATCACATAGTGAGTCACAATTAGAGCCTAAACGTCTCAATAGTCATGATTTTAGCACAAACTCTTGTCATAATCTCATGTTGCCTATTAGAATAATTTCATGTGAAGCTAAGTTAAAAAAAAATAATTTAACTACTGAAAAAAACAATTAACTACTAACAAAACAAACAAACATAAATAAATGCAAATGTGGATAGAGAAGTATAGCATGCAAATACCATCACCCCACACTTAGACGGGACACACTGCCCTCAGTGAAAAATAAATAAGAAGAACCTGATTAGTCGGACTCATTCTCTATGTCTGGGGTCATACCCCCTGCATTGGAATCGTCATCAGAGTCGTCGTCATCAGAGTTCTCTTCCACGTCGGAGTCTGGCATTCGTCGATCATCATCGGTTGGCATGTCGTCATCAAGAGGTTCCTCAAAATATACACCTTCTCCACACATCGCCCTCGCATGCTCATTCATTAGGTAGTCATAATCCAACTGTTGGAGCTCTGCAGCAGTTGGAACACGACCCCCGCTCATCATGGTAAACTTTATCATGCCATATAAATGGCGGGAGAAGCTTTCGTCGCGAGCATGCCTTTCTGAAGTGGTAAGGTTGACTCCATGAGTGGTTTCAGCATCTTTAACCTTCGTGAGGTCAACCTTCTTTGTGTTGTTTGGGAGTTTGTGATCAGTCGGTTCCTCTTCGATGTCTTCTTCCCTTAGTATTGCAGTCAACAGGTTGCCAAAACTGAAGTGGGACCTCTTGTGTAACCTAGCTTTCTGCATTGTGGAACGAATAATTGCCCCGACGTTGATAGGGACATTCGTCATCAATGCGTATACCAAGCACACTCTATCTCTTGTTATCTTGGTGTACTGAGTCCCTGGAATTAGGCAAGAGTTGACTATGCACAACCATATCCTTGCTTCCCTATTCAAAGGAGCATATGGGAAGGTGTTGTGTCGACCAGTGTCCTTGTGTCTACTCCAGCGTGCCATGGATCTTGTTCCACAGAGTGTGTGTCGAATATCTCTATATAGAGGTCTCTTGTACAGCTCCTTGAATGGTGATGGATCGACTGAAGGCAAGCCAAGAAAGGAGTTGAAGAAATCCGCATTGAGTTGTAAAACTTGGCCCCAAATCTTGACCTCGCTTCCTATGGTTTTCGGTGACCAGTTGGCATAGAATTCTCTTGTTAAATGAAGATTGCATTCTCCCATGTCTCGGAAGATGAAATCCAAAAGTAATGTCATGATCTTTGCCAACATGCGTGGCTCCTTCTTCGCTAGGCTTTCCTTGTTGATCAGGTCTACATGAACATATTATCTTTCTTTGTTGTTCCTATACCATTCCTTCTCTTCCTCCTCAAGAACCCATTTTATTCCAAACGTGCGGCATGGTAATTGCATTGAGGATGATTCTCCTTGCTCCTTGCGACTTCTTTTCTTGCTCTTTTGGGAAGTGGTAGCCTTATTTTTGCCTTGTCTTGCTTTGGGTGCCATTGTACCTGAGACTTGAAATAGAGTTCACGTTAGCACAATCTCAATAGATACAATCTATACATAAGCAGTAGGGGTACCACCCCACACTTAGTTTGTTGATACGAATTAGTGAAGTGAAAGTGGTTGATTACTTAGACTTCATCGACATACGTTGTAGGAGCTATATTCCAACAAGAAAATCAGAGATGTATCACTTCTTGCAACCTTTGTAATATTTTCATGTTAGATATATCAAGACTACTACATAGGGATTACATCATGGTATTGTTTCTATCAATAATCACAACCTCCTATGTCGATAGGCAACTATAAGTCTTATTCTGATGAACGGGACATTCTAACATGTAAGCATTCTAGTGACAAGATTATGCAATGTTCATGACTATAGCAATTCCGCAAGTAGTATAACAATGCATCAAAATCAAATTCAAGTCGGAAACAAGTTAAGAGTATCCTAACGTACATGTTCACTCACTTGGTTTTGTATCAACAATTCAAACACATTAACATCACCTATATTTCTTCAAGATGGAGCAATTCATAATAGACATAGCAACGTAGTACTTACGAAAAATAGATGAAGAACAAAAGAGTACTTACATGATTGAAGCCTTTGGAGATGTTCTTATGAAGTGGGAGAGAAAAAAGAAAAGTTTTGAGATGATTTGGAGAGTATGTGCGGCGCCTAGGTCAAGTTTTCAATGTGTTTGTGTTTCAAGACTAAGTCTCCTTTATATAGGAAAAGAATGGGTCGGGTTTTGACCCATTTAAAATTGGTTTTGGAGACAAAAAGTGACCATAGGCGGCGCCTTTAGCTTTGCCTAAGCTTGTTATAGGCGGCGCCTAATGCAAAGCATTTGCTAGCATAGGCGGCGCCTAGTTCAATGCCTTTAGTGACCATAGGCGGCGCCTTTAGCATGGCATATGATATTCAGAGACCAAATGCTTTAGCATAGGCGGCGCCTATGCTATGGCATACTTGAGCATGGGCGGCGCCTATGCTATAGCACACTAGATTCCGAGACCTTGGGCTATAGTGTAGGCCATGCCTTGTTCGTGGCCTAGTTTTACCTAGGCCTAGCCTTGATCGATGCCTATTTTTTCATGAGCAATGCTCAATCCATAGCCTTATGCATCTTCATTCCTAACTCACCACCTTTACCATGCAATACGTCCAAATCGTCATTTGAAATCAATCTCCTCGTTTTATACCTCTTGCACCTACATTTTCTCAAACCAATGAAAACAATTAGTACGATGGGTTGCCTCCCATCAAGCTCCTTAGTTTTGGTCGTGGCACGACTCTTATTTTTGGATTTTTTTATTTATCAAAAACAAAACACGTACTAAAATGAAAGAAAAAACAAAAAAATGTAAAACGATAAACGATAAATGATGGGTTGCCTCCCATCTAGCGCCTTATTTATTGTCGTGGCTCGACATAGTTACCTCGAGTACTTAGACTTTGTCGAGATAAATAGTGGATCGTTTTCTGAATGGATTCAGACGATAATGAGGCTTACTTGTAGGCATGCAATCTTCTTCGAGATGACCCTTGTGCATGCCTATCCCAGGAGGGATACCAATTATATCATCAATAGTCCAACCCATAGCTCTCATGTATCTCTTCAGAGCAGAGATGAGAGCCTCTACGTGCTGTTTACTTAAATCATCCGCACTCACCGGAAGTATATTTATACTTTCCAAGAACACATACCTTAGATAATCGGGGAGCTCTTTCGATTCTAGCATTGGTGGCTCTTCAAGGGAAGTCTTCGCTGTTGGTGACGGTTGATTCTTAAGATCACGGTCCGATTGCTTAGGAGTATGGGAATAGGACTCTATTTCTGTTAGAGCACATATAGTGTCTTCATAATCTTCATCATCCTTATGCTCAACATTCAACAGCACATCAGATAGTGGCTCAACAGTAAGCTGTTTCTCTACAGACAATGCTTTCTTATCCTCAAAGTAAACATCAGCCACCGAGAATACGTTCAGCTCTTTGGGTTGCTTCATTGATTTGCACACATCAAAGCGAACTACTTCATCATTTATTCGGAATGAAAGCTCATTAGCTCTCAAATCAATAAGCACGCTTCCTGTAGCAAGGAAAGGGCGCCCCAAGATTATGGGAACTTCAGAATCCATCTCGCAATCCAAAATCACAAAGTCTGCAGGAAAAATGAAGGTAGACACCTTCACCAACACATCATTCAAGATACCCACAGGTCGTTTTACCGACCTATCTGCCATCACGAGCCGCATATTGGTTGGAGTAGGGTCGCCCAACCCCAACTTTCTGTAGACGGAAAGTGGCATTAAATTGATGCTAGCTCCCAAATCGCACAATTCCTTATCAAAATTCATAGATCCAACCGTGCAAGGAATAGTGAAAGCACCAGGGTCTGCCTTCGTCTGTACTAAGTACCTTGTGGCAATTGCACTGCAATGATGAATATTATCTGCCGGCTCATAGCTTACTTCCCGCTTCTTTGTCAAAAGATCCTTCATAAATTTCTCATACCCAGGCATTTGTTCAAGTGCCTCCACCAATAGAACATTAATGGTCAGCTATTTTAACATAGTCATGAATTTGCTGAACTTTGTATCGTCTGCCACCTTCTTCAATCATTGAGGAAAAGGTGGTGGTGGATATGGAATTGTTCTCTCCACGGATTTCTTCTCCTCTTGCCTTCGTTTTTTAGGCTTTTCAGGCTGCAACATACTCGGTGTACCATCATGGATGTCGTGGGTGGATTCTACGGCAGCTTCTCCTTTTGCCTTGTCATCAATGTCTGCTATATCGTCGACCACTTGTTTGCCCTTAGATGAAGTTTCCAGCGCCTTACCACTTTGAGTAGTAATAGCCATGCATGATCCCTCATTCCTTGGATTTTGCACAGTGTCGCTAGGTAAAGTGCCAGCCTTTCTTTGATTGAGTGCTGCTGAAAGTTGGCTCAATTGCTGCTCTATTTGTTTGATTGAAGTGGAATGTGAATCAACTAATTGCTTCATAGAGGACAAATCATTTATTACCTCCGTTACTCCCGCGCTAGTTGCTTCCACTCCTTTCAGTAGTTTAGCCATCATGTCTTCCATACTTCCAGAACTAGATGTGGTGGCGTCACGTCTTCCAGGGGGAACATACAAACCACTACTGTCATTCTTGTTCTTCCAACTACCTTGGTCCATGTTTCCAGATTTACCATGATAGTTCCGACCTTGGTTTCCTTGGGCATTGCCTCGGAAACCCCCCTGATTGTTCAAGTAGTTGGCTTCTTCTTCCGAATCAGATTCGTTTCTTCCTTTTGACGCAATAGCTTTGACTTTTTCGGTCTTCCCTGATAATAGATTCTTTGTAAGAAGATCCACTTGTGTTTTCATGTGCGCCATATCTTGATCACGTTCTTCTTCTCGTCTCCTTTGGTCTGCAGTCATGCCAATAGAAAAAGTGGGGCTTGCTACCACAGAATCCCTAGTATGCCAAGCTCTACTTTGCTTTGTCATATGATCTAGCATATTGCTTGCCTGACCAAAGGTGAGATCCATAAAAGATCCTCCGGCCGCATTATCCGCCACTGGTTTAGTTATTGAATTCAAGGCTCTATATAGTATCTCCATTAGGTGAATATTAGTCATGTGATGGTTTGGGCACCTCATTAGCTTCGTCTTGAACCTCTCCCATGTTTTATGAAGGGCTTCAGTTGGAAGCTGACAAAAGTTGTTGATTTCATCTCTCAATTGTGCTCTTTTGGATGACGGAAAGAATCTTTCTAGGAAAGCGTCTCTTAATTGCCTCCAATTTGTAATAGAATTAGGAGTCAGCCCATTTAACCATAGAGTTACCTCCCCAGATAGAGACAATGGAAATAAGCGTAATCGAATTGCATTCTGACCAACACCAGGATTGTCAAACGACTTGCATGTAGAAATAAAGTTGATGAGATGCATATTCGGATCATCGCCTGCTAGTCCACCAAATAATCCCTTGAGTTGCAATAACTGAATCATGGTGCTTGTGATGTTGAACTTGGCTCCGGGTGCCAATGGTGGAGGAATAATGGCTCCTGTGGCTCCGGCTCCATCAAGATCATCATCATCGTCGTCAAAAGCTGGTTGCATAGCTTGGCGTTCAGGCCTAAACCTAGCTTGACGATCTCTTCTGTTGGCAGGTGTTGCGATCTCAGCGGCATACCTAGGGTTTAGTAGCTCGTCATCACCTAGATCCTCATCATCAGGATTTGTTGCTCGCCCAGGGTTATCAATATTCTGTTGATGCACTTGAGCGGCGGCTAGCGCAGCTAGTCTCGCCTGTTCCTATTGAGCATCCATCCTTTTAATTGCGTGTTGTGCCTCCATTCTGCCAATACGTTGTGGTTCAGGATTGATAGGTAATAATGGTTGACCAAAACTTCGGGTATGGGGCATGCACTGAATAAAAAAAACCTGCAGTAAACAAAAACAAAAACTAAAAGTAAAAGTACGAGAATCTTTGACCAAAGGGTCTAGTAATTATTACGAACTTAATTGACACTTGTATTCCCCGGCAGCGGCGCCAATTTTTGATAACGCTCAAACTACAGCTCTCGTAGGAGTGTAAAGCAGTCGTTTGTCAAATATAGAACCCAACCTGGGTTGGGTATCATCCCACAGGGAATAGCTTGGTCAACAAGTAAGCAATGATTACTAGACTTTTAGTGCAAGTCTCGTAAGAAGGGGGGTTTGTAATGTGTAACCAAATTATTAAAGCAAAAACTGAAAATAGCAAAGTAAAAAGAAAGAATGTTTAGTAGGTTGTGAAACAATGAGAATTGAGGAGTTGGGGTTATGTCCACCTTCTGAGTTATACGTCTCTATTGACTATGAGTGTGTTGAATTCAGACATGCATGTGCTTATAGAGAATTGTATTCGATGGTAAATCCAGGCGTCTTTCGACCTATTCGAGGATTACTTCACTTTAACTCTTTCGATCTTAAAGCGTGTCTAACGGTACGAATTCTCCAAGAGGTTAATCCAGTTACGGCACTAACTTTTTAATAGGGGATGGGACCCTACTACCTTGACATTATCTCTTTTCCAGACAGATAACCTTTCTTTTGAACAAGTTAAATGTTATACTGGCGTATTCTTGCGTTTGCAACCACAAAGAATTTAGATTAAGATGAAGAGAATAATGATATAAGCAACATACGTGTCACGAACTCACAAACTCACAGCAATAGATAGTATCTCATTCGGCTTCCATAACCCCAACAGAGAAGTTTAGTTACCCATGAGTGCGAAGGAAATCACAATTGACATTGTTGTTATACCACAATAAAGATTTCACGTTTGTAATGGTATGGTAGGCGTTAGGCGTGAATCCTAAGGCAAAGTAATGTTTCTCTTGTTGTGGAATTTAAGAATAGATGAATAGAAGAAGAAAAATAGAATTAATGAAAGAATGATTGTTTAGAACTAGAATGTCTTAGAAGTAGAATAGAATAGAATTAAATGTAAGAAGATGTCTTAAAATCTCTAGCAAGATAGGGTATTTATAATACCCATATCCTATTCCTACTAAGCTAATGAAATGCTTAACCAAATCCTACTAAGCTAATGAAATACTTAACCCAATTGTACTAGGTTAATGTATCATTATCCTAATCCTAACAAGCTAATGAAATACTTAACCCAATTGTACTAGGTTAATGTATCATTATCCTAATCCTAATAAATTACTGCTAGTCCCCAAAGTCTTCAGAAATGTTGTTTTAGCCCGGGACAGATTTTCCATGCGCCATCTTTAGTCCTTGGCGTCCAAGATTGGCTTTTCTCCTTTCGTGAAGCTTTCTTTGGCGTCAAGTTATCCATAAAATGTTGAATTCTGCATCATTTATACCTGAAACTTTGCTAATCATGTTCGTTAGCTCACTTTACAGGAAAAAGGACTAAAAGTGCATGAAATATATAATTTGTTCTCAAAACTAGGCTAAAATATGGGCAAAATATAGTGCTATAGGCGTGTAAATTCGCCTATCATCAGTAGGGTCTCATGTGATATTATTGGCCTTGTATATATGAAATTAATTATATCCTATTAATGAAAAAGCCTAATGTGGTATCAATGGTGTATTTAATTGTATTCTACTCCTTTGGTATGTGGTTTATGTTGGAACTCATGGATGATTGGAAATATTGAGTGGATTAGTTGCTCACTTGGTTGATATATTGGTTGGATATAAAAATACCCATTTTGGTTTGTTGTGAGCATTATATTCTTATATCATATGCATTCATGAAACATTGGTATCACCGTAGAAATACTGGAAATACAAGAAACACTAGCTTTTTCTGACAAAAATTGTGACATCTTTAAAACCCTCTACTGATGGATTTGATGGAGAGGAGTTATGGATATTGGTATTGGAAATTGGTTGTATACAAGTTGAAAAATCCCCTATGGGTCCTACATCGGGAATCTTTAGCTCCATAGGTGTATACAGTGGTTGTGCAACAACCTTGGCCATCATCATCTTTATCACCATCATCATCATCAATGTTGTATTTGTATTTACTTTGTAATTTTCTATGATGCATTTTTTCCTTTTGATGTGGTTTCTGTCTATGTGTATTTCTTCCTTCGCTATTAGTATGTGTTATACCTATCTACATGTATGCTTTACTTCCATCTGTTATGACAGATATGAATATTATAAAAACTGTTAGTGGAGATGGTGTTGTCTATTGTTTGAGACATTTTCTGGTTGCAGGTGATGTGCCATTAGTGTGTATTTCTAATGTCCCGGATCTGGTACGCGAAATGCTACACGGTGCTCATGACCCCGAAGGACCACAGGCTAACTCATGATATACTGTATAAATGCAGAAACATGAACTGAAAGGCCATAAGGTTCAAAACTGTAACATAACATCTGGGAGAGGGTATAAATACCCAAAACAAAACTGTCTAAACATGATAGTCTGAACATAATAGTCTGGAAAGCCTCTTACTGATTGAACTGTCTGAATAAGGAGTTGATAGGAGATATCCCCAACTAACTTTGACTACTGAAATGACTAAGTACTAAGATAATGAAATAACAAATCATATCATCCTCGGAGGATGAGGACTCACTGTTGACTGACTGCTGATATCTGGAATCTACTAATGCTCTAGAGCTCGTGTCTCTGAATCTATGGTATAAGACAACATAGCGTAAATGCGTCAGTACTTTGAATGTACTGGTATGCATGTGAAGTAGGATGAATGCATGGGGTTCATAAGCATGATCAATACTCACTAACTGACTAACATGAACGTTAAAATACATGCATGAATACATAGTAACTATATCTGAGATCGTGATAACATAAAATTACTGATAACTAATCATGACTGATAACTGAGTTCTGATGACTGATATAACTGATAACATGAGTGACTGTATCTGATAGTCCTGAATCTGATGGAACTAGCTGAGTTTCAAACTATTTTGAGTTGACTGTATCTGACAGTCCTGAATTCTGTAGAACTATCTGAGTTCTATTACTGAGACTAAATGATTGTATCTGACAGTCCTAAATTTTGTGAATAGAACTGTGGGAAGTAGTTATCTAACCGACATGCCCCTAATACACTATTATGGCTGAGTTGGGGTCCAATCTGTAACCCCAATTAGAAGGGTGTCAATACCGCGCTACTGGTAAGGATAAGTTGTGGGTAACCCTAATCTGATAGTGTCCCCTAAAAGAGAACGGTGGGACCTTTATCTAATAGCATTTATCCACCTCATCAACCCTCATGTGACAGTGTTGATGTCTCAACCTATGCTGGCTACATAGATCTGGAACACAAGGATGACTTCTATAAATGACACCCTCATCTGACAGTGTGTGTCCCCATCCCTGGGTTCACTCAGTGCTAATTCCTACTCACATCTGAATAGACACTGAACATAGATTACTGAACTGAACTGAATTGATGGAATTAACTGAATTAGCTGAATTCCGTTGACTGGCGGAATATTACTGAGATCTGATAACTGACTGAGATTATTGAGTTTTTCCTGAGTCATGAGACTAATTGAATTCTACTGAACCTGGCTTGACTGGGAGTATTTTGAAACATAACACTGATTCTAGGCACACAACTATATTTTTCGAGTACAAGTACCCTCAGGACTCGATGGAAGAAAACTAAAAAGGCATGACATTCTTGAATACATGACTAACATCAACAATCCATAATACAATAATTAAAGACATTTCATGGGAATTTGATTATCATAGCTTGGTACGTAAATAAGATAGCTTGTATACATTGCATAATTTCATATGGCTAACTCATGAACAATCCGACAAACAATTTCTATCTTCCTAGGCATTTTATCAAACACCTTGCATGCACCCTTAGGGCATTGGCCTAATCATCAAATTGACACATTATAAATAATTCAATTTATGGATTTCACTCACTTTCTAATGTAGTTTCATGAAAAAAACACATAAATATTCCAACTTGGGAATCATATAACAAGATAAATATGATTATAACCAGCCCACGACATAAATATCATGATTCATAATTTAAAATAGGGTTCTTGAGCTTTATGGATGAAAGGAATTCATAAATCAACACAATGCATATCTTAGTTCTTGTTTTACCGAAGATTGATGGAGAGATTTTCTTGAAATTGAATCCCCAATTGAAACCCTAGTTTGTTCTTGAGAGAAAATTGAGAGAAACTAGTATATATTGGGTGAAGAATGGCTAAATCACGTGTTATTGGGTTTAAATAGGGTGGGAAATTGACCCTTTTAACCCTGGATGCGTCTTTTAAATTTAGTGAAATTTTCCTGAATTGGACCCCTAGTGCGACGCAGTGTTATCGCGTTGTGTCACTTGAATTTGACAATTGGGAAATTGAGGGATGGAGCGATGCGGAGCCATCGCGTTTCCACTTCATTTACGAACTAGAAGTTTGGAGCAACGCGCCACTCTCATAGACCCCTACTGTAATTTTACAATTGCCATTTTCTCCTGTGGCGCGGCGCACCACTGACTAATATGGTGCTATTTTACGATGGGAACTTGAAATAGTCATAACTTCTTACTCGATTATTGGATTTGGGTGAATATTATATTGATGGAAAGCTTATTGAATTTCCCACATGAAAAAAAGTGAAAATCAAAAAAATTCCTCATGGAATAAACATCATTTATTTTAGGAGATAATACTTGACATTCTTGAGATAAAATTAGTTAGGAAACTTTGGGGTATTACAATATCTCCCCTTGAGAACATTCATCCTTGAATGAGACTGACTGAGAAGGGAGAAACGATAAGCTGAAGTACACACTAAACATGAACACTAAAACATGACTGCATAACTGACATTTCTGAGATTCATATAGACCATGCATATCTAATGCATGATTTCATGACTGAGCTGATACATAAATGTATGACTGAGAGTACTGATAAGCTGATCACACATATCTGATGCATGAATATATGACGGAACTAATTACATGACTGAGATTTATAATAACTGAGTCTTCTTACAAGGAGAATACATGTATGATGCATGAACACATGACTAATCTGATGCATGAACACATAATTGGATATGCAATGGTACTTAGTACCAAGTGAAAAAATGGAATCCTGAACATGAGGATGATACCAAGTCGTAACTGAAATCTTGACATGAAAATTGAAAAACTTAAGTAGAACTATTACCTTGAGCTTGATCTGAGTCAGTGGAGAAGAGGTGAGGGAACTTGGTTCGCATATCTGCTTCTGCTTCCCAAGTAGAACCCTCAATAGACTGATTTTGCCAATGAACTTTGGCTAAAGGGACTTCTTTATTCCTCAGTCTATGAGTCTGGTAGTCTAGAATTTTGACTGGAATCTCCTCATAAGAGAGGCTGTTCTGAACATCTATGCTCTGAATAGGGACTACAACTGTTGGGTCACCTATGCACTTCTTGACCAAAGAGACATGGAAGACTGGATGAACTAAGGCTAGATTTAAAGTAAATTCGAGCTCATAAGCTACCTTGCCGAAGCGATTGAAAATTTTGAAGTGACCGACATATCGAGGACTGAGCTTTCCCTTCATACCAAACCTCTTCACTCCCTTCATGGGAGAGATATTTAGATAGACGTAGTCACCAATCTCAAACTTGAGATCCTTTTTACGCACATATGCATAAGACTTATGTCAGCTCTTAGCAGCCCAGAGTCTTTTTCTGATCAACTGGACCTTCTCTAAGGTATCAAATACTAAGTCAGGCCCTATAACTGAGGCCTCACTAACTTCAAACCAAAAAATTAGAGATCTGCACCTCCTACCATCGAGAGCTTCGAATGGAGCCATCTGAATACTGGAATGATAGTTATTGTTGTATGCAAACTCAATCAAAGGCAAGTGGTCATCCTAAATACCCTTGAAATCAATTGTACATGCCCTTAGTATATCTTCTAGGGTCTGAATGGTCCTTTCTACTTGAAAATCTGTCTGAGGATGAAAAGCTATACTTAGATGAACTTGGGTACCAAGACCCTTTTGGAATGCTTTCCAGAAATGAGAGGTGAACTGGGTACCTTTTTCTGAGATAATAGATAATAAAACACTGTGTAATCTGAACAACTCCTTGATATAGAGTTTGGCATAATCCTCAGCTGAATAAGAGGTATGAACTAGAAAGAAATGAGCTGATTTGGTCATTCTGTCTAAAATGACCCAAACGAAATCATGCTGATGACGAGTATGAGGAAAACCCATCACGAAGTCCATGTTCACTTCTTCCCACTTCCAAGTAGGAATAATGAACTCCTGCATAGACCCACTAGGCTTCTAATGCTCTATATTAACCTGCTGACATGTAGAGAACTTAGCCACAAACTCTGCAATATCACTCTTCATCCCACTCCATCAATAGATCTCTCGCAAGTCACGGTACATCTTTATGGCCCCAAGATGAATAGAGTAGCGCACACCATGCTCTTCTACAAGAATTCGCTGCCTTAAGTCATCTACATCTAAAACACAGAGACGACCCTGACAACGTAATACACCATCTTCTCCTTGGGAGAAAACCTCTACTTTTTTATCCTTGACTGACTCTTTTAACTTGACTAGACTGGGACATCTATCTTTTTTTTCTTTCACCTCAGAAACTAGAGATGATTCTGAACTACTCTAAACCCATATATCACCCTCTTCTGAATCGACTAAGCAAACGCCTAGTCTGGCAAGCTGATGGACTTCCTGAGCTAACTTCTTCTTACTATCCTTGACATAAGTAACACTACCCATAGACAGTCTACTGAGAGCATCGTCCACTATAATGTCCTTGCCTAGATGATAAAGGACACTTATGTCATAATCTTTCAAGAGATCTAACCACCTTCTCTGACAAAGATTGAAATCTTTCTGAGAAAAGACATACTGAAGGCTCTTATGATCTGTGAACATATCTACATGAACTCTGTATAGATAATGCCTCCAAATCTTTAAGGCAAATACTATGGCTGTTAACTCAAGATCATGAGTAGGATAATTCTGCTCATGGAGTTTAATCTGTCTGGAGGCATAGGCTATAAACTTATCATGCTACATGAGGACACAACCCAAATCTACTCTAGATGTATCAAAATACACTATGAAACCATCTGAACTATCTGGAAGAGCTAGGACTGGAGCTGAGGTGAGTCGAGTCTTCAACTCCTGAAAACTCTTCTCGCAAGGATCTGACCTCTAAAACTTGACTTTTTTCTGAGTCAATCTGGACATAGAAGATGCAACAGAAGAAAATCCTTTAAAAAACCATCTGTAATAGCCATCCAAACCCAAGAAACTCTTGATATCTGATGAAGAGATAGGTCGGGGCTAGTTTCTTACTGCTTTGATCTTTTGAGGATCTACTCTAATACCATCACCGAAAATGATCTGACCAAGGAATGCTACTGACCTTAGCCAAAATTTGAACTCACTGAATTTGGCGAACAACTGATAATTTCTGAGAGTCTGAAGTACAATTCTGAGATGGTCTGCATGATCATGCTCACTATAGGAATAGAACAGAATACCATCTATGAAGACTATGACGAACATATCCAAGTACTTCTTAAACACACGGTTCATCAAGTCCATAAAAGATGATGGGTCATTGGTGAGACCAAAGGACATGACTAGGAATTTGAAGTGACCATACTGAGTTCGGAAAGTTGTTTTCAGAATGTCACATTCTCTTACTCTAAGTTGATGATAGCCTGATCTGAGGTCTATCTTAGATAAATAACTGGCACCCTGAAGTTGATCAAACAAGTCATTGATTTTGGGAAGTGGATACTTGTTCTTGATCGTGACTTTATTGAGTTGGCGATAGTCTATGCACATTCTAAGAGAACCATCTTTCTTTTGCATGAATAAGATTGGTGCACCCCACGAGGATACACTGGGTTTGATGAATCCCTTATCTAAGATATCCTTCAACTGTTCTTTCAGTTCTCTGAGTTCTTCTGGTGCCATTCTATATGGACGAATAGATATAGGCTGAGTATCTAGAAGAAGATCGATGCGAAGCCTATTTCCCTTTCGGGATAAATCTCTGGAAGATCTTCGGGAAAGACATCTAAATATTCATTCACGAATGAGACTGAATCAAGACTGGGAGTTTTAGAACTAGTGTCCTTAAATCGAACAAGATGATAGACACATCCTTTAGATATCATTTTCCATGCCCGAAGGTAGGAAACAAGTTGACCTCTGAAAATGGATACACTACCCTTCCACTCTAGGACGAGTTCATTCAAAAACTAGAACTGGACTATTCTGTGTCTACAGTCGACTGTGGCATAGTAGGAATAAAGCTAATCCATGCCGAGAATGACATCAAAATCCATCATCTCTAATTTGACTAAGTCTGCTGAAGTGACTTTCTAAAATATCATAACTGAGTAGTTCCTGTATACCCGTCGGGCTATGATGGTTTTACCCACTGGGGTAGAGACTGAAAAGGGCTTTGCTAGAATTTAGGGACTGACTCTGAAATCAACTACTATATAAGGAGTAACAAAAGACAAAGAAGCTCAATTTCGCTCAGCCTAAGTCAGAGGGTGGTAACTATTATCAGTTTATAGAAAGAAAGAAAGAAAGAAAGAAAGAAAGAGAGAAAATAAGAGAGCGAGAATAAGTAATCTTAATTTCACTCAGCCTAAGTCAGAGGGTGGTAACTATTATCAGTTCCACCCAAAGACTTCGATTCAGTTCCTTCCTCAGCCAGTGCTCCGGTCCCTAAATTCAGAGATAAGGCACCAGGTCCTAAATCTCAGGGAAGTGTTAGCAGTGCCCGAACCCATACCATTTGTCAAACTTGTGGAAAATATCATAAGGATATATGTAGATCTGACAGTGATGTGTGTTATGGGTGTGGTGAGTCAGGTCACAGAGCCCAATATTGTCCTAAGGCTGGTCCATGAATCCCGCATAACCATTTTTCAGCTCAGTCCAGTTGCTCAAATTACTAGGGTGCCACCTCCAGTGCCACTAGTGGGCAATGCCCAAACAGACGATATGCTCTTCAGTCTCAAAAAAATTAGAAAAATTCTCCTGATGTGGTCACTGGTACGTTACCGATCTTTCACTTGCATATTTACGCTTTCCTAGATCCAGGGGCCTCTTTGTCTTTTGTTACTCCTTATATAGAAGTTGATTTCGGAGTCAGTCCCAAAATTCTAGTAGAACCCTTCACAGTCTCTACCCCAGTGGGTAAAACTATCATCGCCCTATGGGTATACAGGAATTGTCCGGCTATAGTATCTCAAAAAGTCACTTCAGTAGTCTTAGTTGAAATAGAGATGACTGATTTTGATGTCATTCTCGACATGGAATGGCTTCATTACTACTATGCCACAGTCGACTGCAAAAACAGAATTGTCCAGTTTCAATTTCCAAATGAACCTGTCCTAGATTGGAGTGATAGTACTTCAGTTTTCAAAGGTCAGCTTGTTTCCTACCTTTGGGCATGGAAAATGATATCTAAGGGATATATCTATCATCTTGTTCGAGTTAAGGACTTTAGTTCCGAAACTTCTAGTTTCGAATAAATCCCAGTAGTGAATGAATATTCAGATGTTCTTTTTCTGAAGATCTTCTAGGAATTCCTCCCGAAAGGGAAATAGACTTCAGAATAGATCTTCTTCTAGATACTCAACCTATATCTATTCAGCCATATAGAATGGCACCAGCAGAACTCAGAGAATTAAAAAAATAGTTGAAGGATCTCCTAGTTAAGGGATTCATCAGACCTAGTGTATCCCTATGGGGTGCACCAGTCTTATTCGTGCGCAAGAAAGATGGTTCTCTCAAAATGTGTATAGACTACCATCATCTCAACAAGTTCATAGTCAATAACAAGTATCCACTTCCTGGAGTCAATGACTTGTTTGATTAACTTTAGGGTGCCATCTATTTCTCTAAGATAGACCTCAGATCAGGCTATCAGCAGCTCAGACTCAAAGAATGTGACATTCCAAAGATGTCTTTTAGAACTCGGTATGACCACTTCAAATTCTTAGTCATGTCCTTTGGTCTTACCCACGCACCTACAACCTTTATGGACTTGATGAACTGAGTATTCACCTAGTACTTGGATATGTTTGTCAGAGTATTCATAGATAGCATTCTTATCTATTCCCACAGTAAGAGTGATCCTGCAGACCATCTCAGAATATCAAAACCCATCAGTTATCATGATATCTATTCATGTCCTATATGTCAGCTCTATAAACATCGCTCATATTCATTCACGTTAGTGAAAACTCATGTACGCTCCAAATTCCTAGGATAAGGAGTTCCAGTTCATTCAGTGTTATGAATCATGTCCCATGAGTATAGAAACTTTAGACTCAGGTCATGAGCTCATGACTCATACACTCATGTCATGCTTTACAATATGCCCAGATCACACGACACATGTTTCACTCCTTATGATCAATCGAACTCAGATTTATGTCATAAATACCCTTAATTAAGATCCCTTGGTGAATCCTTGGTATTGATTTTCTATCGCTAAGCTTAGTTATTATGTCAGTTCAGTAATCTATATTCAGTAAAGGAATCAGGTAGTCCTACAAGACCATGGATTTCAGTTATCAATTACTTAGCCATCAAAATTAAGTACTTCAGTACCAATCTAAACTTCAGTTATCAGAAACCAGTATTCAGTCCCAGTTACAGTCTTAGTTGCGGTTATATCTCAATTATCGTCAAAGCTACCATCTCAGCCCCAGTCATAGTCCAGCCAGATCAGAATTTTAGTTCACTTTTAGGATTACCCGACCATAGCATATGGCCAACAATTACTTAGTAGTATTTCAGTACCTCAGATTACAGAGAGTTTCCAAATTATGTTATACGCTTGGTTTTGCATCCTTAAGATAATACATCCTTCACCCATTTATGCTTAGTTACCTCATGTTACCTAGTCAGTCCTTACCATCTATGTATGATAGTCTGCAGTTTAAGTCCAGTTATCCAAACTAAGTACCGTTCAGATTTACATTCCCAATACTCAACCATTGGTCAATCAGTAGATCAAATGATTCAGTCAATAGGAATTAGTCTAAACAACCAGTACCTCAGTCCAACAGTCAGACAGACAAGTTCATATATTTTCCCATTCTGTCCATCTAGTCACACTATCTGAAGTCTCATGAATGTTACCATTCTAAGATGAACCAATCATGTAGTTGCGTGTGTAGCTCAGTCCATGTTTCATGTCTCAGTCTTAGATCCTATATATATAGTCATTATTTAGTTCGTAGGTGCCTTGTGCATCGCCTCAATTTTCCTCAACATCTCAATCAAGTTAGCATTCTTCGAGGGACATAGTGTCCCAAGGGAGAGATACACTATAACTCCCAAACTTCCATAACCTAGACACTCTATTTTCCTGTTCACATAATGAACCAAGTTTGGAGTAGTGGGTTTCCATAGGTTTAACCTCTATCTTCAATCTCGATCGTAAGCCATGTACTCAATGGCTCAGTTTATCTTGTGATGCTCAGTCTATGACATACATTATAGACTAAGTTGTGTTCTCATGTTTCCATTCATGAATGTTTAGAAAGGATCTCGAGTTTGATATTGGTGATCATGTTTATTTAAATATCTCTCCCATGAAAGGAGTGAAGAGATTTTGCAAGAAGGGAAAGCTCAGTCCCCGATGTGTCGGTCCCTTCAAAATTCTTAGTCACTTTGGCAAAGTTGCTTATGATCTTGAATTGCCTTCAGATCTTGCCTCAGTTCATCCAGTGTTCCATGTCTCCTTGCTTAAGAAAGTGCATAGGTAACCCAACAGTTGTAGTCCCTATAGAGGGCATAGACATTCAGAACAACCTCTCTTCCAAAGAGATTCTAGTTAAAATCCTTGACTATCAGAGTCGCAGACTGAGGAACAAGAGGTCCCTCTAGTCAAAGTTCTTTGGTGGAATCAGTCCATTGAGAGGGCTACTTAGGAAGCAGAAGAAGATATGCAGACCAAGTATTCTCACTTTTTTTCCACTAACTCAGACTCAGCCCAAGGTAATAGTTTTCCTTAAGCTTACACAGTTATCAGGTTCAGTTTCATTAACATCTTAGTATTTAGTCTCATGCTCAGAATTCTATTATAAAATTGGTATCAGATACCATTAAATATTTAGTCATATGTTCATGCATCATGTCAGTCACGTATTTATGCATTAGATATGCATCCTCATTATGAGAAACTCAGTTTATTAGAAATCTCATTCATGCATTCATGAATCAGTTACGCATGCATCAGATATGCATGTTCAGTATGATATATGCAGTTTATCAGTCATGTTAGTCATGAAATCATGTTTCAGTTATTCATGTCCTATACATACTTCAGTTTGTATTTTTCCCATCTCAGTCAGTCTCATTCGAGGATGAATGTTCTCAAGGGGGAGATATTATATGACCCCGCAAAATTTCTAAGCTTAAATAAGTCCTTTAAGCTTGTCAAGGGGGTCCCATACTTAGAAAATTCAAGCTAAGTTCCCAGACTTAGTTTCTTTTTGGCCTTCAAAAAATGGTAATCTCATTTCACCACCTTAATGTCTTTTAATGGTCCGTATTTTTGTTAATTCATGATCAAAGAGGTCAATAGGTGTTCCCGGATAAGGTTTGATATTTCGAACCTCATTTAGACCACGTTTGGTGTCCCAAAATAGTGGACCAACACGATCTTGGTGCGCCGTGTTGCCTATCGTGTTGGTTAACGTTGTTGCAGGACTGCCAGTAAAACTATTGAGGCTTAGCACGATCACGGCGCAATGCGTCAGGTATCGCGTCGATGCCCAATTTTTAGTCATTAAATGTCCATGTTTTTAATGGCAAAAGGGTCAATTTCCCACCCCTATATAAGTCTAAAAACACGAGATTCAGCCCCTATTTCACCAAAATATTATTGTTTCTCTCAAATACTCTCAAGAACAAGTCTTGGGTTTTCATAGGAGCTTTAAATTCAAGAGATTCTACAGTTAATTTTCAAGAATCTTCCATCCAAGGTATGTCAAGTGTTCATTCATGTATTCCTTTCAATAATGAAGACCAAGAATCCAATTTTAAATTTTGAATTGTGATGTTTATGTTGTAGATTGATTATGTTCATGTAGTTATTGATGTATGATTCCCAAGTTGGAATCTTTATGTGTTGTTCATGCAACTACGCTAGTATGGGGTTGAAATTCATAAAATTGAATTGAATTATGAAATCATGTTGTATTAATTTGATATCATCCTAAGCCCTAAGTTATGCATACTAGGTGTTTGATAAAATGCCTATGAGAATAATACTTGTGCATTATGACTCAATAGAACCTTAATGATGAATTCATATTACCCTTATGTTCAAATATAACCTCAATACGATTGTTGTGCATTGTAATTGTTTGATGGAATGTTCATGATATTAAAAGTTATGAAAACATGGCATGTTTATACGTATTCCTATCAATGTACAAGATTATGAATGATAAATGCTTCATGAAATCCCTCAATGGTAGTGTTCTGAAATGTTGACAATAGTCATGTGTTCAAAAAGTATCATGTCTTATCAGTATCATGCTATTGAGTCCTGGGGGTACTTGTACCCGACAATTTAGTTGTGTGCCTAGAGCCAGTATCAGTGTTCAAGATACTCTCAGTCAAGCCATGCTTAGTAGAATTCAGTCAGACTCATGACTCAGGAAGACTCAGAAATCCTAGTAATCTCAGAAATCTCAGTAGTATTCTATCAGTCAACGGAACTCACTAAACCCATTCCAGTTTAGTTCAGTTAATTATGTTTTAGTGTCTATCATCTGGGAGTAGGAATTAGCACCGAGTGAACCCAAGGATGAGGGAACACACTGTCAGTTGAGGGTGTAATCCTTAGAAGTAATCCTTGTGTTCCAGAACTATGTAGCCAACATTGGTTGAGACATCAACACTAACAAATGAGGGTTGATGAGGTGGATTAAAACTATCAGATAAGGGTCCCACCGTTCTTTTTCGGGGACACTGTCAGATGAGGATCACTCACAACTTGTCTTTACTAGTGGCGTCATGTTGACACCCTTCCAATTAGGGTTACAGATTAGAACCCAACTCAGCTATATTGCTTTAATTGGGGCATGTCGGTTAGATAACTACTTCCCACAGTTATAGTTTTAGACCCAATCTCAGTAATAGAACTCAGATAGTTCTATAGAACCTAGGACTGTCAGATACAGACACTCAGTACAGTACGAAACTCAGCTAGTTTCATCAGAATTTAGACTGTCAGATACAGTCACTCAGTTATCAATAGCTCATGTTATCAGTATTCAGACTCAGTAGTCAGTATTACCACGTATTTAGTTTCAGTTACTTATCCATGCATGTATTCTCATGTTTATGTTATACAGT
This sequence comes from Capsicum pubescens, assembly GCA_030864215.1. Lineage (NCBI taxonomy): Eukaryota > Viridiplantae > Streptophyta > Magnoliopsida > Solanales > Solanaceae > Capsicum > Capsicum pubescens. The sequence goes on along the minus strand of CM061546.1, from coordinate 180,265,149 downwards.
TAGTTAGTATTGTTCATGCATATGAACCCTTTGTATTCAGCCTACCTCACTTGCATACCAGTGCATTCAATCTTAATGACGCATTTGCGCTATGGTGTTTTTATACCATAGGTTCAGAAGCATGAGCTCTAGAGCATTTGTAGCATTCTAGTTTCAGCAGTCACAGTCAGTAGTGAGTCATTATCATTCGAGGATGTTATTATTTGATTATTTTATTCCTTCAGTACTTAGTTTATTTTAGTAGTTTGGAGTTAGTTGGGGATATGTCCCATTAACTTCATAGTTTTCAGACAGTTTAGAGGCTTTCAGACTACAGTATGTTCAGACAGCTTATTTCAGTTTTGAGTATTTCTATACCCCGTTCAGGTTTTATCATACATGTTATAGTTTTGAACCTTGCGGACTTACAACTTATATTCTACATTTATACAGTATATCATGCAACGCTCAGTTACAGATATCAGTCATGGGTTAGCTTGTGGTCCTTTGGGTTCATAAGCACCATGTATCATTTTGGGTACCAGACTCGGGGTTTTACATGTGTATATAGATGTAGTAAAAGGAATTACACAACGGAATTAAGTGATGACATAACATTAGTAACCAATATCTAGGCATATACACAAATCACTACCCGAACAGATACGTATTCTAGCAACGCAACCCATGTACCCTTATAATTTAAAAAAGTCCCATTCACTCACATAGATAGAGCATGATACTACCGGGACAGTTAATAGATTCTCTCACTCATAAAGAAGTTCTTTAATGTAAATAGAATGCCATAGGCTTTCCCTTATTTTCTTTGCCTCAACTTTCAGACAATCTGGATGGGATCACTATAGGGATTTATTTGGCTTGTAATGTAGGTTTGGGGATGGTATGATCTTCTTGGTAATGTTTTAGTGACTAAGTCTCCTTGACACTACAATTACTTTGGTATCCACTTATTTTCCAACTTTACTTTCACTTCGCCCTTATTTTTCCATTTTTATCATTTTCTACTTGTTAAGACTGGGTGTGGTTTCTTAAACTAAAAAAAAGATAATATAAACATGAGATAACACTAAAATACTGAATAACTATCTGAACTGTGCTAAGTTTAATTGAACATAATGTCTGAAAATATTTCACATTAAACTCTGGCAAACAAATACTTCTCGAACTGACTAAAACAATTAAAACGAACTACTTAGAGAGCTAGAAATATGAATAATTGGGTCCTCTCTCTATGAGGACTCACCAACTATTGGAATGTAGATAGAGATACTCGCGGTCAATCACGCTGCTAGAACTGAGCACCTAAACCTAAATTATAAGACAATGTAGCACACAGACGTATATGTGGATCAATACCTTTGGAACGTACTGAGCATGTGGGGGTAAATTCATATGTAAAAGAAATAACCAAATATACATACAACTGGTAAAAAATGCATGCTAAGTGTAAATGACTCACATTGGCTTGAATATCTGTAAACTAAAAATCACAAATCATGAATAATAAAACAGACTGTATAAATTTTTTTAGTAATAACACTTTGTTCTGAAAGTTGTATTGTTATTCTATTTTAGGACTTAGGGAGTTTCTTTTAAAAGATTTTCTATTCGTTTCTCTATTAACGAGGTTCTTCTAACTGACATACACTATGTGAGATATCATAGTGTCCAATGTCTAGTTCTCCTAAGGGGAAAACCTCATGTTGGGGAGAGGTTTCATACTCTTGCGAAGGAGTATAACCTGAGCTGAGTGATCACAATCTGTATCTGCATCCATATAAATAGGGAAAATCTATTTATATGTTGGCTCGCAGTTCTTGGTCATGTGAACTAGGACACATACCCAACTCGATCAACTCCCTTTAATATATATGCTCATTCTATAGGAAATCCACCTTATAACTTGCATAAGGGTTTATAATAAAAAATCAGTTATGCATCTACTTACTTTAAACTGTAATCAAAACTAAAATGTGGATTTCATATCTTAGATGAGTATCAAAAGATCAAATCTTGCTTAAAATCTGAATATAAACTAATCATAGGGTGCTTAAAAGCATAATCTTCTTGAAATATCAATACTAAAACTTAGGGCTTAAAACCTAGGCTTTAAACTCATATCAAATCATTACAAGGTTCATGCTCAATAATAAAAATCTTGAAATTTGTTAACAAATTCTAGTCAAGATAATGACATTCAATTCTCAATCTGTGAAATCAAGCCACACTTATAAAGATGTGAAAATAGACATGCAATTTGACATTTATATCACTTATAACTTCATAAACTTCAAGCAATGATATTTGGGTATGAACCCTAGACTACAAATCATGTAAATTCATGTAAATTCAACTTTAAAAAATAATTTTGGGCACAAGGATGAAAGGAGTATCCTTGTTATAACCCCACATACCTTAGTTGATGAATTAGATGAAGTTCATGGTTTCTCTCTTGGAATTTGAGATTGAATTTAGAGGAAGCTAGGGTTTGTTCTTGAGAGAGAATTAGTTTTTGCGAGAGAAATTATAAGTTATGGGGCACATAATGCTCCTTGGAGGCTTTAATTTTGTGTTATGGATGAATTTGAGTGGTATAATACCCAATTGCCCTTAAAAAATTAGATAAAAAATTAGAAAAATATGGGGCGCGATAGAGCGAGCGACGCAGGCTCCGCAGCACTGGTATGGAGTGGGCGACGCGAGCTCCACAGTGCTGCAATAGAGTGGGTGACGCGGGCTATACAGTGCCGCTATGGAGCGAGCAACGCGGGCATATTGTGGTTTGCTACTATTTTGGTTATCCAAACTTGCCCTTATGCTTGTTTGAAAATTTTAAAACTCACTAGAGATGTACTAATTACTACGCCGATCATGAATCAACTTTAAAATAAACAATATGATCTCGGGAAGGTCGAAAATAAGATCATTGAATTTTAAGAGGTTTTGGAAATGACAAAGACTTAACACTTAGTAAAATATTTAAGTCCTAGGCACCTTTAACATGCACTAGCGAGATGAATGGAGCTAGAATCTTATGGGGTCTTACAGGGCATCACTATAACATCAACATATAGTCTGGATGCACTGGGCAACATCATATCATCAATCTATCCTTCGGACTTACCGGGCATCTGACGAGTGGTGAATTTACTACTCATTTGCACTCAACATCCATGCATACTACTATTATTTGAATGTCTAAGTGCGATATATTTGTGGTTAAATACACTAATTCCCATATTTGGCAGGTATACAAGTGCTGATGAGAAAAGGATCAAAAAATGAATAGAAGTGCAAGAGCTAGACAAGCTGAAGCAGGAACAGGAAAAGGATCTGTAGCTCAATTATTGAGATGATGGGATGAGGGCCATGATTGCAGTCAATCAAGTTAGTCAACAAACGGCGATCGAGGTCCTTACTCCATAACCGTAATAGGTGCAATCACGATCAAACCTCCGCGACTGCGTGAGGGTGAAAAATGAACCAGGGTCTAAAATATTATTTGGCCAGCTGACCCCAAATCCTATTTAAGGTTCAAAACACTTTCATTCAAGAGAACCATTATTCCACAACCCTACATCACATCTTTAGTTTAGGGTTTTTATAATTTCTTGGAGCTTGAAGCTAAATTTGTACTAATTGGGAGCTAAGAAGACACTAGAGTGACCTCCTAGTGGAGAATTGGCAAATCCCATTGAGGATTCATTCAAACTGAAAGTGTGGTTTTCATTAGCTTTACTTTTGATGAATTAATTTAATAAATATTTTGGTTTATTTTTATTTATTATAATCATGAGTATCTAGTTCTTCCTCTAGGGATTATGTTAGAATATGGTGTAAATTGTAGGGGTTGTGATTCATGTGTGCTTATGCTTGTTTATTGGTGATGGGTTCTTTATTGCTTAACACTAAATTAGTTGGGATTTATGGGTGAAAAACTAGATAATCCTTGAAAAAAGGGTTTGGGTGAACTTTAGAAAACCACATCATCCTTGAAAGAGGGATGTGGGACCCAAGGCAATAATAGATAATTATGGGCATAGTTTGATAATTTTCACTATCTTATAAATAAGGGTGATTATGAGGTTGACTATACCATAGGTATCATCCTAGAAATAGGGATACCCAATTGAGTTGTTGGGTAGTTTTAATTTTCGTACTCATTAGGTACTTAAAAGGGTCAATGGGTGACATATTTGAGGTTTTGTTGAAGAACTAGCCTCAAGGACTTTAAACCTAGCCTACCATATCATCAATGAATAAAATTTGCATTGATTCATCACATACTCATGCATAACTTACCCCTATATAGCTTAATCCTAAGATTCATGCCTAATTAATTACACTCTAATTATTCTTATTCTTGAATTAGTCCCTTAGACTCCCAAGATTTACTCTCACATTAGCAAACACTAAAAATCCCCAAACCATCTTGTTTCATAGGTTTGAACTTAGAAAGTAACTTTTATTTTGAACTTACTAAATCACCACTCACATTGTTCCTCGTGGATTCGACACCAACTCTTTGTTGGATAAATATATTGACAACGACCTCCTCGCACTTAAATTAATGTGTAAGTTGAGCGTTATAAAAAATGGCACTATTGCTGGGGAACAATTTGGCGTATTGAGTTAGTTTGAAATTTTAGCTTAATTACTTTGATTCAAACTTATAAATATTTGATTATTATTTTATTTTATCTCTCGTGTTAGGTAGATTTTCTTTATTTTTGTTTATAACTTACTATGGCATCTTGGAATGAAAGTGAGTTCGGTGGTTGGAAATCCTATCTTGACAATCCCTATCTGTGTTGTGGTGGACCTCACTTTTGCAAGATTGTAGATATTCTTCCCGAAGAGAGATATGTGTAATATCTAAATACGATCAGGAGTATAGTTGTTCTCTATGTGGTGGTCGAGATGACATTGGAGAGATTTCCCAAATGCCCCCTACCCCTATTATGATAACCCAATTTCTAGTTCTTCTTATGATTTTGATAGGTCTTATGAGAAAGAAAGGGAAGAATGAAGCATGAAAAGTAGTGGTGTTGAATCAATGCTTCAACGTATCTTGGAACGGGTGAAATAAATAAAGGATGATTTACGACGTTGGAGTGATTTTCCAAATGCCCCTAGCCCCGTTATACTAACCCGATTGCTAGTTTTTCATATGAGTTTGATAGGTATCATGATCTGATAAGGGAAGAACAACAAGTCAAGTCCAATAGTTTTGAAGAAATGCTTTAAACTATTTTGGATCAGATAACTACAACGGGGGTGAATGTGCAAGACATGCATCTATAAATGTGGGCATGTAAAGAGGAAATTATAAAGATAAAGACATGGAAATGGAGGTCAATCATAAAAATACTACAACCATTCCCATGCATCTAAATAAGCTTGACATTGAAGAATCCTCCGTGATTCCCCAACCGATCGAGACCAATATGGGTAAAGATGTTAAAATCGAGGAAATAGTACTAGAGTTGAAAGAAAAAGACAACCAAACTCCTTATGAAGACTCTAGTCTATTTTGGGGTGAATATGACCAACAGAATATGACTCAGAAATTAAGGAAAAGTCCCCATTCTGTCCACTTTTCAACATTATGCTTGGTGCATTCGATGAAATTCAATCCACCTAATCAAGTGATGAATATTGGAGAGAAGGGGCAATTTCCTTATATTTTAGAGTTTGACCTTCCAAATGGGCATGCTAAAGCCCCAATTTCGAAGGCCAAGAAAATTAAGGACTGATGTCCAAGTAGTGGCCTTCAAATACTCTCTTACTGTTGGCCAATGAGTTCACACAAAAGTTTGATGAAAAATTGGGCAAATGATTCAAGTCTTCAAAGTGTCATGATCAAGCATGCATCACCGTGCCATTACTTTTTCCCCAAGAGCCTTAGAGATTGAATGACCAAAAGTGGGGTAGAAAGTTTAAATTATCTAAGTGGAAACACAAATGAGGATTAAAATATGTCATTTTGTGATGTTAAACTAAGCCCTTGATGGGATGCAACCCATCATTTCCATATTTATGATATTTCTTTTAAAATAAGTCATAAAATTTTAATACTTTGCAGGGGCTTGAGGCAGGTTGGAAGTCAAAAACAAGGGAAAACCTAGTTTGGAAAAGTAACAACCATGCAGAAAAATAGGGCAAAACAGAGGAGCAAATGTCCTCAGTTACCTTGATCACAGATTGAGGGACGCGATCGCAGCACTGTGATCACACCAACCTTGCCGCGATCGCCCCACTATGCTAGCTTTCAACATCATTATCAATGCGGTTTCAGAGAGCCCTTTGACCCTTCTTGTGCTTTTGTATTATGTAGGGAGGTCACTACAATTCTTTTTATTGGGGTGTGTGTGGCCCTGCCCTTGTGTGAGTACACGTTGGCTTGCAATACTTGAATTTAGTACACACGAAATATGGAAATTTTATGAATTGATTGTTTTCAGTTTTAGTTATCTATTTCTTTTAATAATGATGTTGGACGAGCCTTTCCTTATGATAGATTGAGTGATGGAATTCTTAAGGTAAACCCATCATGATTAGGTCTTGAGCTATAGATGTAGGGGAAGTCAGAGTACCCGTAACATCAAGGACATAAATGCAATGGCATTGTGGATTTGGGATTGCACTCATACCATTGGCGAAGTCTGAGTACCCATATGGTTGGTTTGCCCATATAAATCCAAAATATGAGACCAAGACTTGGGTTGTTTCCATGGTTATCAAATTGTGCATGGTGCAAATGCAAAACAAACACCTCCCTCCGTCCAAATTTTTTTTTCAAAAATCAAGTGCTCAACGTGAGCGACATTGTAACAATTCTTTTTCTCTTTTTGTGACTCCAAATTTTTGACTTGTGAAAATTGGTAGATACTCCATTTTTGTCTCTAGGGGGAGGGGCAATTAATCCACCTTGGCGAATATGCATGCCATGTGTGGTAAGTTTTTTTGTCTAAATCTCATATATATTTGTACCATCTATAACTTGCCCCATTAGTCTCTCAACGCTAATTTTGATTGTACTTGTTTAGGGAGATGGTCTTAGGCCATCTTTGCGACTTTGGAAGTCTATTTTAGTCTAAAAATCTTACCATTGCATAGAAATTATCCCTAGTCACCCACTTTAAGCCTTTATACCTTTATTTGGCAAACACATTACAAATAGTGGGCCTTTCAATTCTTATCCCTCTTTTAAACCCTATTCTCTTTAAACTTAAAAATACAAATTGAGGTTAAAAGCCTAGGTTGGGGTTAGGGGAGATTGGAAGAGGTAAATTGGGCCACGAGGATGTAAGTCAGTTCGTAAGAGCTAAATTTTGAGAACAAATGAATAGGAAAAAATAGGGACCAATGAAAGGAAAGAAAAGCATGAAATGTACAAGGCAAAGAGGTGAAAATAAAATTCTTTCCAAAAGATGGGTGAATCAAGGTAGTAAAAGTAAGCATATGTTTAAAGAGTGAAAACAAAAGAAGTGGCCCATGGTAAGAAGTTTGATGAAAAAGTATAATGTAGATGTTCAAGGAGGGTATAGCCACTTTGTTCCCAAATAATATCCTACCCTACCCCAAACCTACATTACAAAGCCCTTTGAGATCTCCAGCCAAATGCATTCATTGTAGTGGTGATTGAAAATAGGGGCAAGCCTATGACATGGTACTTGTTAAGATCGAGAGTTCTTGAGAGAGAGAGAGTTTCATACTTGAATTCCTTGTTGTATATTTGATAACATGGTGTGTGGAATTTTCTTTATTTTGAGGAGGCATCTAAACAAGTTGAGGTGGGTATTTTGGTTATCTCCTAATAAATGAGGCAAAAGGGGTATAATGTAGTTGAGGTCAAAGAGGAGTCATTTCTTGAGTATTAGTAATTATTGAATGATTTCTCTTTGAAGTCTTTTGCATCCTTAAAAATTACGTGTTATGTTGAGGGGTGTCGTGAAACTTGTCTTCCCCATGTTTAAATAGCAATATGTGGTAGTAATCAAGTTGAAGTCATCATGACCATTTGTGTAATCTAATTTTGGCATAAAAGTACATTGTCTCATGATAAAAGGTAGTGTTGCTTGAGGATAAGCAAAGTTTTAAGTTGGGTTGTTAATGATAGTGAATTTACCACTCATTTGCACTCAACATTCATACACACTACTATGATTTTAATGTCTAAGTGATATATATTTGTTGTTAAATGCACTAATTTCCATATTTTGCAGGTATACAAGTGCTGATAAAAAATAAAGCAACCTTGAGCTAAAAAGAATCAAAAAGAGAAAAGAAGTGCAAGATCTAGGCATGCTGAAGCAGGAGAAAGATTTGGACCTCAGTTACTGCAATTGTGGGTTGAGGGTCGTGATAGCGGTCAGTCAAGTTAGTCAAAAAAAGATGATTGCGGTCCATCCTTCGCGATCTCAGTAGGTGCGATCGTAATCAATCCTCTGCGATCGTGTGAGAGTGGAAAATGAACCAGGGGCAAAAATGTCATTTGGCCAGCAGACCCCAAATCCCATTTAAGGCTCAAAACCCTTTCATTCAATAGAATAATCATTCCACAACCCTACATCCCATCCTTAGTTTAGGGTTTTTGTAATTTCTTGGAGCTTGAAGCTAAATTTGTACTAATTATGAGCTAAGAAGTCATTAGAGTAACATCCAAGTGGAGAATTGGCAAATCCCATTAAGGATTCATTCAAATTTAAAGTGTGGTTTGCATTCTCTTTAATTTTTATGAATCAAGTTAATGGAGATGTTGGTTTATTTTTATATATTATAATCATGAGTATCTAGTTCTTCCTCTAGGGATTATTTTACAATAGGGTGGAAATTGTGTGGGTTGTGATTCATGTATGCTTATGATTGTTTGTTGGTGATGGGTTATTCTATTGCTTAACTAAATCTGTTGGGATTTATGGGTGAAATCTCCAAATATCCAAATGGTTTTGATGAATGAAAATTTCAAGATCTTGAAAGCCTAAACCATCCTTGAAAGAGGGGTTTGGGTGAACTTTAGGAACCCACATCATCCTTGAAAGAGGGATGTGGGAACCAAGGCAATAATAGATAATTATGGGCATAGTTTGCTAATTTTCACTATATTAGAAATAAGAGTGATTATAGGGTGACTATACGATGGGTATCATCCTAGAAATAGGGATATCCAATTGAGGTATTGGGAAGTTTTAATTGTCGCATTCGTTAGGTACTCGAAAAGGTCAATGGGTGACTTCTTTGAGGCTTTGTTGAAAAACTAGCCTCAAGGACTTTAAACCTAGCTTACCACATCATCAATGAATAGAATTTTCACCTATTCATCACATACCCCTGCATAACTTACCCCTAGGATATCGTAATCCAAAGATCTGTGCCTAATTAATTAAACTCTAATTATTATTAGTTACGAATTAGTCCCTTAGAAGCCCAAGAATTACTCTTACATTAGAAAAAATTGAAAACAACAAAAGACGATTGCGGTCCATCCTTCGCGATAGCAGTAGGTGCGATGGCGATCAAGCCTCTGCGATCGTGTGAGAGAGGAAAATGAACCAGGGGAAAAAATGTCATTTAGCGAGCAGACCCCAAATCCCATTTAAGGCTCAAAACCCTTTCATTCAATAGAATAATCATTCCACAACCCTATATCCCATCCTTAGTTTATGGTTTTAGTAATTTCTTGGAGCTTGAAGCTAAATTTGTACTAATTGTGATCTAAGAAGTCATTAGAGTAACATCCAAGTGGAGAATTGGCAAATCCCATTAAGAATTCATTCAAATTTAAAGTGTGGTTTGCATTCTCTTTAATTTTGATGAATCAATTTAATGGAGATTTTGGTTTATTTTTATATATTATAATCATGAGTAACTAGTTCTTCCTCTAGGGATTATGTTACAATAGGGTGGAAATTGTGTGAGTTGTGATTCATGTATGCTTATGCTTGTTTGTTGGTGATGGGTTATTCTATTGCTTCACTAAATTTATTGGGATTTATGGGTGAAATACCCAAATATCCAAATGGTTTTGATGGATGAAAATCTCAAGATCTTGAAAGCCTAAACCATCCTTGAAAGAGGGGTTTGGGTGAACTTTAGGAACCCACATCATCCTTGAAAGAGGGATGTGGGAACCAAGGCAATAGTAGATAATTATGGGCATAGTTTTCTAATTTTCACTATCTTAGAAATAAGGGTGATTATGAGGTTGACTATACCATGGGTATCATCCTAGAAATAGGGATATCCAATTGAGGTATTGGGTGGTTTTAATTGTCGCACTCGTTAGGTACTCGAAAGGGTCAATGAGTGACATCTTTGAGGCTTTGTTGAAGAACTAGCCTCAAGGACTTTAAACCTAGCTTACCATATCATAAATGAATAGAATTTGCACCGATTCATCACATACCCCTGCATAACTTACTCCTAGTATAGCGTAATCCAAAGATCCGTGCCTAATTAATTAAACTCTAATTATTCTTAGTCGCGAATTAGTCCCTTAGAAGCCCAAGAATTACTCTTACATTAGCAAACATTGAAATCAAAAAAGATGATTGCGGTCCATCCTTCGCGATCGAAGTAGGTGCGATCGTAATCAAGCCTCTGCGATCGTGTGAGAGCGGAAAATGAACCAGCGGCAAAAATGTCATTTGTCCAGCAGACCCCAAATCCCATTTAAGGCTCAAAACCCTTTCATTCAATAGAATAATCATTCCACAACCCTACATCCCATCCTTAGTTTAGGGTTTTAGTAATTTCTTGGAGCTTGAAGCTAAATTTGTACTAATTATGAGCTAAGAAGTCATTAGAGTAACATCCAAGTGGAGAATTGGCAAATCCCATTAAGGATTCATTCAAATTTAATGTGTGGTTTGCATTCTCTTTAATTTTTATGAATCAAGTTAATGGAGATGTTGGTTTATTTTTATATATTATAATCATGAGTACCTAGTTCTTCCTCTAGGGATTATTTTACAATAAGGTGGAAATTGTGTGGGTTGTGATTCATGTATGCTTATGATTGTTTGTTGGTGATGGGTTATTCTATTGCTTAACTAAATCTTTTGGGATTTATGGGTGAAATCCTCAAATATCCAAATAGTTTTGATGAATGAAAATTTCAAGATCTTGAAAGCCTAAACCATCCTTGAAAGAGGGGTTTGGGTGAACTTTAGGAAGCCACATCATCCTTGAAAGAGGGATGTGGGAACCAAGGCAAATCGTAGATAATTATGGGCATAGTTTGGTAATTTTCACTATCTTAGAAATAATGGTGATTATGAGGTTAACTATAAAATGGGTATCATCCTAGAAATAGGGATATCCAATTGAGGTATTGGGTGGTTTTAATTGTCGCACTCATTATGTACTCGAAAGGGTCCATGGGTGACATCTTTGAGGCTTTGTTGAAGAACTAGCTTCAAGGACTTTAAACCTAGCTTACCATATCATCAATGAATAGAATTTACATCGATTCATCACATACCCCTACCTAAATTACCCCTAGGATAGCGTAATCCAAAGATCCGTGCCTAATTAATTAAACTCTAATTATTCTTAGTCGCGAATTAGTCCCTTCGAAGCCCAAGAATTACTCTTACATTAGCAAACATTGAAAACCCCAAAACCATCTTGTAGCATAGGTTTGAACTTAGCAAGTAACTTTTATTTCGAACTTACTCAATCGCCACTCACATTGTTCCTCGTGAATATGACTCTGGCTCTTAGTTGGGAAAATATATTGACAACGACCGCCTTGCACTTAAATTGTCGTGTAAGTTGAGCATTATTAGTATCATAATATCGTCAATATATCCTCCGGATGTACCCAGTATTATCATATCATCAATATATCCTCCGGACTTACCGGGCATTATAATATCATTAATATATCCTCCGAATGTACCAGGCATCATCATATCATCAATATATCCTCCGGACTTACCAGGCATCATAATATCGTCAAAATATACTTCAGATATATTGGGCATTATCATATCATCAATATATCCTCCGGACTTACCGGGCATCATAATACCATCAATATTCATAATGACAACAACATATGTATGTATATAGCCAATCAAGGACAAGTACAAGATTCACAAACAATAGAGTGTAAGAAAAGTAAGGAAAGACATAACATGGTACCTCACTATTTATTATCAATACATTATAATAGTATGTGTATGAACGTGCATATACATATGGTATGAACACTCAATACATTACTAGTCTTGACATGATTATTAGCATGGTTAATTACACGCCATGGTTTATACCTTCTAGAATCTCTCTTATTAGGCATAAACATAAGTTTAGTCACTAGGCTTGATTATAATATAAGTATTAACATAATCCAAGGCTCAAATAGTAAAATAGTCAATAGTTAAGTGATAGCATAGTCATAGGTTCAATTTACAAGACTTACCATTGGTATCTAAGTAATGACAATAAGATAATCAATCAAGTATACACCTTATTTCCAGTATCAACTTCATGAATTAACCATTTACCGGGTTTAGACATCATATTACCAAAAGCATATTCTAGGTGTTTAACAAGTACCTAGGTCACTAATGAAGCTACATAGGCCAAGCTTAAGACGGGTCAAGTTCTGCTTCTAATATCCCAAGTTATATCTTCAAGTCTAACTTCTACCCGAAACTAAACTAAGTTGTCTAAATCATGTCTTAAAGGTTTATCAATCAACACTAGTTCTATAAGACAATCCTTCCATAAGTATTCCTCTTATGTCATCCAAAGCATCTAAGGCCAAATTCACAACTATGCATATCTTGGTCAACTTTCTCTTAATGATGAGTGAACAAGGTCACTTCCGTCTAACTAGAGCATTTTCATGCTATACATGAGATAACAATTCCACTAACCAAGGTTCTAGACTATGAGTCAAATATCACACTTTATGAGTTCAATAGCCTAAGTGATTCAACTTATTCCAAACATTGCCACGTACCATTTCAACACCTAAGACCCCGCCCAATCTTATCAGGATATCACAATTATACTACAATAAAGCTCAATCTAACACAAGTAAGCCTAACCTACCTTGAATCCAAATATAGCTCATGAACCAACAATTTTTGCTTTCCCTTCCCACAAAGCTTCTTCATAAAAGGCAAGCTATCAAAAACATAATCTATACGTTATAACGAGAACATTAACACCCATACTGCACCATTGTGCTTTTGGTCTAAAATGAGACCAAAATCCCCAAGTAGGTCCCACATATGGAAAATGAGTTTTTGAGACCAACACATAGTTCAAATACCATTAGGTAGTTATATCCCTCAAGAAATTGGTGCAAATCAACCATAATTGGGGCTAAAATCAAGCCTCAAACCATTTCGGGTTTTGGGTCAAATAATCAAGAATTCCACACTAAAATTAAAGGATTCATACCTTAGATTGAACATTAATCATGACTATGCAATTAATCCAAGCTCAAAATCAACACCCAAGACTTAATTTACAAACCACACATTCTATTAGGGTTTTGGTGCTCAAGACAATGGAAAAAATGGCCAATTCTCGGCCGAAAAGAGTATTTATACAACCCTTCCTAGGCCCTCATCTAGGGCGATCATGCACCCATGCTAGACGCAATTGCGGCATCACAATCATACCAATGCCTCCGCGATCGTGGTACCTTGCTACACTAGACGACGATTGAAACTTGGAATTTGATTCCAAGTTTTGGCCAAGGCCTCGGGATGGATCCAAAGTCTAATATGAGCAAAAGAGATATGCAACCATATTGATTTCGATATTTAGAACGCATTAGCAAAGTTTGATTTTCTATCCGAGGTTATTTCGACCAAATATGGACCCTACACTAGAATTTTTAATTTTTCAACTTTCTGACCAATAGGTCATAATGAGTTTGGGTGTAGTGAGACCCGAGCCACAGGTCTACCCAACCTAAAATTAATACTCCAAAACTGCTGGCACAGTCTGAATTTGAATCTAATAGTTTTTTGGTAAAGTTTTCGCTCGGCGTCCATTTGGAAATTATAAAACTTCTAAACAGGGAAATGGTTCTAGAAACCAAATGAACTGCCCGATAGCCAAACTATCAATTCCAAAAAGTCATAAATGACTTGGGGCAACTATGGGAAAGCTCTAATGGTGAAAATAAGTAGGATCACGAGAAATGTCCTGAAGGGTCATTATAACATCCACTACTAAGGAACATTCATCCCGAAAGTTAAAGATAGAGAAAATACCTAAAGTCTCAAACGAGTGAGGATATTAGGCTCGTATCTTGCTCTCAATATCCTGAGTGGCCTCCTCCATTGGGCAATGACCACTGAACCTTAACTGTGGGAATCTCTCTAGTATGCAACTGCCTCAGACCACTAGCCAAAATAAGCATATGCTCCTCCATAAAGGCCAACTACTCATCAAATTGGACTGAGTCCCACCAAAGAAACTGAGACAGATCAAAAATATGCTTCCACACTATAGAGACATGAAAAACCAGATGAACAATAGAAAAATCTGGAGGCAAGTCTAACTCATAGGCCACTTAGCCAACTATGTAGAGAATCTCAAAAGGACCAACATATCTAGGGCTGAGCTAACCCTTCCTTCCGAATTCATCACACCCCCCATGGTTAAAACATAGAGAAACACATGGTCACAAACTCTGAATATCAAGGCATGGAGTCTACGGTCGTCATAGGCCTTCTGCCTACTTTGGGCTACTCTCAGCATATCCTGAATCACCCTAAATCTATCCAATGAGTCCTGAAGCAAATTTGTACCACGAGGTCTCACCTTCGAAGTCTCAAACCATCCTATCAAGGAACAACATCTCCTTTCATATAAAGCCTCATAAAGAGCCATCTCAATACTCGAATATTGGTTGTTGTTGTATGCAAACTCTTCTACTGCTAAGTGTTGATCCCACTGTCCTCTGAAATCCATAACGCAGACTCGAAGAAAATCCTCAAGCACCCGAATAGTCAACTCGAACTGACCATATTTTTGTGGATGAAAAGTTGTACTCAAATCCACTTGAGTACCTAACTTCTCCTAGAATGCTCTCCAAAATCATGAAGTAAATACAGAACCATGGTCTAATATGATAGAAATAGGCACTCCATGCAAACAAACTATCTCCTAAACATAAATCTGATCCAATATCTCAGCAATGAAGGTTATTTGAATAGGAATGAAATATGATAACTTGGTCACACGATCCACAATAACCCAAACACCATCTAGACCATGGGACGTACAAGGAGAACCACTAATGAAAGCCATACTAATTTGTTCCTATTTTTACTCGGAAATAGGCAACCTCTGAGTCAATCCTTCTAGACGTTGATGCTTGACCTTCACCTGCTCACAATATAGGCAACGAGCCATAAAGTTTTCCACATCTCTTTTCATACAATCCCATCAGTAATGCTTCCTCAAATCTCTATACATCTAAGTTGTACCGGGATTAATAAAATATCTAGAGCTATAAGCCTCATAAAGAATAGAATGAATCAAATTATTAAGTCGGGGAACAAAAATATGACCCTAAAATTTCAAAATACTCTCGGAGTTAACGATGTGCCTCCCAGACTCACACTCACCACCTAATCATGGAGGAAGCACAACCTGCTATCCCCATACTAAAGATCATAAATTTGGTCAAATAGGGGGGACCTCTTCTTCACACAATCCAAAATCCTTATAGGATCTGAAATATCAAGGAGCACTATCAAATTTCCTAAGAAATGGATATCCCGTACCATAGGCCTCTCAGAAACTGATATGCATGCCAAGCTACCCATATTCACTGCCTTGCGACCCAAGGCATAAGCTAACACATTTGCCATACACAGATGATACAAGATGGAAATATCATAGTCCTTTAGAAACTCCATCCATCTATACTGGCACGCATTAAGCTCTTGCTAGTTCATAAGATGCTAAAGGCTGCGGTGATCGGTGAATATTTCACAATGCACTCGATATAAATAATGCCTCCAAATCTTGAGCATGAAAACTACCACCGCCAACTTCAAATCATGAGTGGGGTAGTTATGCTCATACACTTTAAGCTATGTCGAAGCATAATCAATGACAGGACCTTGCTTCATCAAAACACAACCAAGACCAACACCCGAAGCATCATAAAACACGGTGAATCCCTCACCCTTAATAGAAAGAGCTAACATAGGGGCTGAAGTAAGATAATCCTTGAGCTTTCCAAAGCTCAACTCACACTCCTCGGACTATCAGAAAGGAACTTCCTTCTAAGTCAATCAAGTCATAAGAGCTGAAATATTAGCGAAGCTCTCAAAATAGCGCCTATAATAATTGGCCAAACCAATTAAACTATGAACCTCATTCAAAGACATAGTCCTAGCCTAATCATGAATCGCCAAAATCTTAGTCGGGTCCATCATAATATCAGCTTTAGATACCACATGACCAAGGAATGACACTGACTCAAGACAAAACTTACACCTAGAGAACTTGGCAAAAAGCACATGATCTTGCAAGGTCTGAAGCACAATCCTCAAATGATGTGCATGCTCCTCACTACTCCTCGAATACATAATAATGTCATCAATGAATATAGCAATGAAGGAATCTAGATAAGGTCTGAACGTACGGTTAATCAAGTCCATGAACATGACTGGGGAATTAGTCAGCCTAAGATACATCACCAAAAAGTCATAATGACCATAACTGGTCTTGAAAGCTATCTTCTAGATATCTTCATCCCGAATCCTCAATTGATGATAACCACACCTTAAGTTAATCTTACAAAATACAGTTGCACCCTGAAACTGGTCGAACAAATCATTAATGCGAGGAAAAGGATGATAGTTATTCACGGTCACCTTATTAAACTGCCTATAATCAATACACATACGCATTGAGCTATCTTTCTTCTTCACAAACAATATAAGAGCTCCCCACAGGGACCAACTCAGTATAATAAAACCTTTACCAATAAGATCTTAAAGCTGAGAATTCAACTCCTTAAGCTCAGCAGAAGCCATATTGTAAGGTGTCAGGTAAATAGGTCGGATGCCAAGCTCAAGGTCAATAGAAAACTCAACTTCACGGTCAGGGGAAATACCAGGCAGGTCGGTAGGGAACACATCAGGAAACTCACAAACAATGACAAAGGAGAAGATCCAATTGGCCTAGAACTCATAAAACCTATCCATTTGTGTCAAGCAGAAAATCCAACTGAAATATGGTGTAATCCACACCATAAATCTCAATAAGGCCTAAACCACGAATCTTCCCTCACAAGTCGTAAGAAACTCAAATGTATCCTCTCCTGAAGCTCTCAAAAACCTAAGCGGAGCCAGCCTTAAAAACCTACCCAGTATCTTCTGCTTCTCAGCAGACATAACAGGTTGGATCACAACTAGCTGAGTGGATATCGACTGAAAAACTATTATCACAGGAGGAACCTCAACTCCAGGAGCTGCAACTACAGGTTGCACTCCTGCCCCAGTAGTCTACGTACCATCAACAATACCCAACAGCTGAACTAATAAGTCTCTAAGCAACTAAGAGGGAATAAAACCTGCTGGAGCCTGGGTTGGTTCCTTGCCCACCACTGGCTATGGTAGAGAAATCTCTGGCTTAGGTGCAGGAATAGGGTTTTGGGGAGGCCCATCCTAATCTCTAACTATGGACACATCATGAGGTTGTCCTCGAACGAGAGTAGCATCCCTAGGTTCAGTATCGGGACACTCCTTATGCAACTGCAGCATGTGTCCTAAACATCTACAAAAGATTAATGTCAAGAAAATATCCTACAAACCAACTCAGACTCTTAACAAGATACGAGTGGAAGAAGTGAAAGACTCTTAAGAATGTCCCATAGTCTCCCGAGGATAAAAAACAAAGTCAATGTTCTGATCCATAGGACTCTATGAGACACTTGCTCTTTTACCAATAATACTGGTAAAAACTAGACTCTGATACTAATTTGTCATGACCCAATTCACGAGTCATGATGGCACCCACTAAAACCCAATAGTAGGTAAGACAACACCGTAACCCAGAGCTAAGGAAATGGGTTACTTCAGTAAAAACGCCCAACATGGGCCAACATACATAAACACAACATAATCAACAGTGTTCCACTTAATAAGAAAATCAAAATACGAACACCTATTCCACGACCTTGTAATATCAATACAAGAGTAACTACGTATGATAATAGGAAATACAATCCAAAGTCTTAAATAATCTATACTTTTATCTTGAACACAAAAGACTGAATTAAGATAGGAGGACAATGGGCAACTCAAAACTCCAAGAGGTCACCCTGTCTCTAAAAGAATAAAACTACATGATCTCAACTCAGCGGCAATAACTATTACTTAGGTCTACACCAAAAATGTACAAAAGTTTAATAGAGTACAAAAACAATGGGTACTCAGTAGTCATCATTGGTCGACTGAGCTAAATTATGATATAAAGCTAGATAATATATCTAAGTCAAGGTACAAAATCAAACATGAATCTTCTTCATCATCACTGTACACATAAGTAATCAACTAGAACAATAATACAACATCTTATATCAATACGTACCAATACCATCACATAAAATGGATAATCAATATGGAAGCGTAAATCGACACCAATATAGTCATAACCACATAAATACCAATTCAATGCACATACATCCATTAGAGCATAAGTAAAAGAACTCTCCATGGTATCTCATACAACCGGGAGTACACCCAAAGGATATAAAGTAAAGAACTCATCACGGCATCTCATACCATCAGAAAGTGCATTAAAAGATCGAATCGTCAAGTATACAGACATATGACTAATTTAATAATTTCTAACATTTCCACAAATCCCATCAACGCTCATTTATACTTAACCATAACTCATAGATCTAGCCGAGCTAGAGTAGCCATAATAAAAAGAGTATTTATACAGCCCTTCCCAGGCCCTCAGCTAGGGAGATCGTGCACCTACACTAGTCGCAATAGCGGTATTATGACCGAACCAAGGACTTTATGATCGTGGTACCTTGTTGCACTAGACGACGGCAGAAACTTGGAATTTGATTCCAAATTTCAACCAAGGCCTCGGGATGCATTCAGAGTCTAATATAAGCAAATAAGATATGCAACCACAGTGATTTTGACATTCCAGACTCATTAGCAAAGTTGTATTTTCCATCTGAGATTGTTGTGACTTAATGTGGACCCTACACCTAAATTTCTAATTTATCAACTTTCAAACCAATAGTTCAAAATAAATTTGGGTATAGTGGGACACAAACCAAAAGTCTACCCAACCTAAAATCAATCCTTCAAAACTGCTAGCCCAGTCAGAATTTGCATCCAATATTGTTTTGCTAAATTTTTTTCTCGGCGGCCATTTGGAAAAAATGAGAACTTCTACAAAGGGAAATGGTTCTAGAAACCAAAATAACTTTCCGGTAACTAAACTATTAGTCCTAGCAAGTCATAAATAACTTGGGACAGCTATGGGAATACTCTAATGGTGTAAATGAGTAGGATCACAAAAATGACCAGAAGGGTCATTACACCTCCACCCCAATTAAATACCTACGCATTCTCCCCAATGCATCTAGAAAAACAAATCAAGGAGCAGAGACATACGTGGGCTCTCTAAGGGTAAGATTAAACTATATCAGCATATAGGGCTTCGAGACGGGCCTCATTCTCAGCAACAGTGGCCCCAGCGGTGGCTGGGATACTCATTTTAATAGTGGCACCAATTATGGATAGTGTGCTCAATGGTAGCTCTAACGATGGGGATAAACCACTACCTAGATTAGTAGTATTAATAGGTGCAGAACTATCAGCTCTTGTCACCATCTCACGGACCCTAATCTCTCTATCCCTCTTACTCTACAAATTCTCTTTCTTTACAATCTCAATCTTTTCTTCTTCGATTCTCTGTCTCTTCCTTATTTTGGTTTTTTTTCTCTTTCTACCTCCTTCATTAGCTTTAATGTTACCTTTAGGTGTCTAATCATCAACAACCTAGATATTCTTGATTACATATTATTTGTGGGTCTCCTTAATAATAGGCATCAAAAGAATGGGCCTATCATATGAGCCATAAACTGACTTCCGTAATATAGTTGGATCGGCATTACACCTACAAGGTTTAGGGACTGGATAACCTTAAACTGTAGAGTAATCCTCTACTCATACCCATCAAACATTGCCTATATTTTTCTCATTTAATTACTAAGCCTCTTCTCAACCCATGGTTGTACTCCTTTCTCCATATGTCACACCTTTATTTCTACTATGCTGAACCTCGTCATAACCTCGAACAGGAATAACTATGATAGTAATACATAGATGGCTGGAATTGACATGGATGTGGATGGTCGTGGTATCGTAGTAGGTGGTGGAGTGGGAGTACTTGATGTACCTACTACATCAGAAGCCTGGGGTACGAACTGGCCGGTCTCAATAGGGGTATCACCCATATCGATGAAACCTATAGTGCCATCTCCTCCAGCTTTATATGTTTAACTGATTATCAACACACCCAACTTTTCTATCTTCAATATTGGGTTGGTTGCATCTCTGATTAACTCCAAATTAGTCGTGTCCTTGGCCTAAAAAATTGATCAATATCTAGGAGCTGTGGCACTCCTGCCTCAAAGTAAATTTGGGTCTATAAGGAAGGGAATGTCAACCCTGTATCAGTTCTAGTTTCCCTATCTCTAATTTCTCGGGCTATCTACTTGGCTATATCAATCACATATCCTTACATTATACCTGCTATTAGCGCTTCCTTGTCTAGACCCACAACATTATCGTATAAATTGGAACTCAAACTGTGTCTAGACAGGGTCCACCAAGCCTTGGACTAAAAGTTCAGGTTGTTCTTCTTAATTGATGATGAAGCTTTAATTCCACCAATTAACCATGGGGCCTCCTCCCGAGTTGAAGCAATATTTCTGGCCATCCACCAAAATTGAACAATATAATCTTACGAACCTATTTGTTTCACCTTTACTTTTTTCATATCCTCTACTCAGTAGTCCAATTCTATAGTGTTGGTTAGAAGTACAAATTTTGGGCCATGTAATATCCAAAAGATCATTTGATCTGATCAATGCTTTAATTACTTGAGCCCTAGTTTTTGTGATTTTTTGTGCTTTGAGGAGTGTTAAATATTCAATCTGATGTAGAGAAATAAAAATTTTAGGATTTTTTTATTGACTTTGGGAATAGAGGGAGTCACTCGATTCAAATGATTGGAATACCAAATGGTATGTTTTAATTCAATTTCAAACAAACTGGGTTGACCTGCTAGGCCAGCTATGTTGGTTCTAGTTACAAGTCTTGAGTACGAATTATTACCACACGCTATGGGTCATATGCTTCCTCCATAATACCTAAGACCTTATTTAGGTCTCCAGTCATTATGACTTAAGGTACGACTCATTTCAAGAGTCGTAGTGGCTGACTACGACTTATTTTGAGAGTCGTAATGACTCTACAAGCCAAATAACTTAGAGATGTCCAAGTTCTAGGTCCCTACAACTCTTTATTTATGAGTTGTAAAGTCTTCATGCGACTCATAAGGTTGGTCGTATGGCCTGGAACCAGAAATATTTTCTAGTTTATTCCTATAATCTCAAGCTCTACACATTGAACAAATAAGTTACCCTTTAATTGACTAAGTGCAAACATGGGTTTCCTCCTACACAACGCTTGACTTAACATCACAACACGACGTGGCTAGATTGGATACTCAGATTTTACCAACCATCCTGATGGGTTGCCTCTCATATAGAGCCTGATTATCATCGCGACATGACACAGTTGCCTTCGTTACTCAGACTTCACCGAGGCTCAAATTATCAATCACCTTTATTTCCTTATTGTTACTCATATAGTGCTTGAACCTTTTCCCATTTACTTTGAATGAATATTCAACATCACATTTAAATTCTATATCACCATATGGGAACACCCTTATCATAATGAACAGCCCATACCACCTAGACTTTAACTTGCCGAGAAATAATCAAAGTTTTGAATTATACAGCAATACTTGGTCAACAGACTCAAATACTCTTTAATCAATTTTTCAATCATGATGTAGCTTCATTATCATCATGATCTATTTATATAGTACAGAACTCTCATAAGCCCAAAGTTAAAATTCATCCCACTCATTCACTTTGCTCATCATCATCTTTGTTGTATCATGCCACTCAAAATTTAGCTTCTTTAATGACCATAGTTCCTTGTGCTCAAGTTCAATAGGCAAGTGTCATGCCTTTCCAAACACAAGCTGATATGCATCATCTAACTTTTTTGACCAATCAGTCTTGTTGGTATTCACAGTCTTTGCCAAAATGGACGTGATCTCTTTATTGGAGACCTTAAATTATCTGCTTGTATGGGGGTGATAAGATTTTTCCACCTTATGTTTTACTCCATATTTCTCAAGCAGACTCTTGAACAGATAATTATTGAAATGTAACCCACCGTCACTAATTATTGCACATGGAGTAAAAATCGGCAAAGATATGCTTTTTCAGGAATGCGGTGACACTTTTACCTTCATTATTAGGGAGCACTACCACTTCCACCCATTTGGAAACATAATCAACTACAATCAAAATATACCTCATGCCATAGGATCTCATAAATGGCCCTATGAAATCCACACTCCACATATCAAACAACTCAAGCTCTCTAAAATAAGGGACATATGGAGTTTATTACACCTCAAAATATTGCCTTGACCCTTGAATTGGTCATAGGCTATAGAAAATTAATGATAATATTTGTATATTATCAGCCAGTGGTACCGACCATACAAGATCTTATGGGTTGTGTAGGTTCCTCCATGTCAAAGAATGTGACATTCTAAAAATAGCCTTCCATACTTGGTATGGTCACTTTGAATTCTTAGTCATGTCATTTGGTCTTACCAATGCCCCAGCAGCTTTCATGGACTTGATGAACAGTGTGTTTAAGTAGTACTTGGACATGTTCATCATAGTCTTCATAGATCATATTTTTGTCTATTCCCACAGTGAGCATGATCATACAGACCATCTCAGAACAGTATTGCAGACTCTCAAAAATCATCAGTTACTTACCAAATTTAGTAAGTGCAAATTTTGACTAAGGTCAGTAGCATTCCTTGGTCATATCATTTCTGGTGCTGGCATTAGAGTTGATCCTCAAAAGACTGAGGCAGTGAGAAACTAGCCTAGACCCATTACTTCATCCGATATCAGGAGTTTCTTGGGTTTGGATGTCTATTACAGATGGTTTGTTGAGGGATTTTCGTCTATTGCATCCCCTATGTCCATATTGACTCAAAAAAATGTCAAATTTTAGTGGTCAGTTCATGTGAGATGAGTTTTCAGGAGTTGAAGACTCGACTCACCTCAGCTCCAGTTTAGACTCTTCTAGATAGTCCAGATATGTATGTCGTGTACTACGACACATCCAGGTTAGGTTTAGGTTATGTCCTCATGCATCATGGTAAGGTAATAGCCTATGCCTCCAGACAGCTTAAGCCCCATGAGAAGAATTATCTGACTCATGATCTTGAGTTAGCATTAGTATTCTTTGCCTTAAATATTTGAAGGCACTACTTGTATGGGGTGCATATAGATATGTTCACAGATTACAAAATCCTCCAGTATATGTTCTCTTATAAAGATCTTAACCTCCATCAGAGAAGGTGATTAGAGCTCTTGAAGAATTATGACATTAGTGCCCTTTATTATCTTGGCAAAGCCAATGTAGTAGTTGATGCTCTCAGTAGACTGTCTATGGGTAGTGCTTCTCATGTTGAGGATAGTAAGAAGAAGTTAGCCTAGGAAGTTCATTAGTTATCCAGACTAGGTGTCTGCTTAGTCGATTCAACAGAAGGTAGTGTGTGGAATCAGAACAGTTCAGAATCATCTCTAGTTTCTGAAATTAAGAAAAAGCAGGGTAGAGATCCCAGTCTAGTCAAGATAAAGGAGTCAGTCAAAGATTAGAAGGTAGAAGTTTTCTCCTAAGTGGGAGATAGTGTTTTGCATTGTCAGGGTCGTCTATGTGTTCCAGGTGTTGATGACTTAAGGCAGCAAATTCTTGCAAAAACGCATGGTTCACGTTACTCTATTTATCTGGGGGTCACTAAGATGTACCGTGATTTGCGAGAGATCTATTGGTGGAGTGGGATGAAGAGAGATATTGTAGAGTTTATGGCTAAGTGTTTAACATATCAGCAAGTTAAGATTGAGCATCAGAAGTCAAGTGAGTCCATGCAGGAGTTTAGTATTCCTACTTGGAAGTGGGAAGGAGTGAACATAGACTTTGTGATGGGTTTGCCTCGTACTTATCGTCAGCATAATTCAGCTTGGGTCATTGTAGATAGAATGACCAAATTAGCTTATTTTCTTCCATTCCATACGTCTTATTCAACTGAGGATTATGCGAAACTCTACATCAGAGAGTTGGTCAGATTACATGGTGTTTCATTGTCTATTATCTCAGATAGAGGTACCCATTTCACCTCTAATTTCTGGAAAGAATTCTAAAAGGGTCTTGGTACCTGAGTTTACATTAGTATAGCCTTTAATCCTTAGACCGATAGTCAAGCAGAAAGGACCATCCAGACTTTAGAATATATGCTGCGAGCATGTGCAATTGACTTTAAGGGTAATTGGGATGACCACTTGTCTTTGATTGAGTTTGCATACAATAACAGTTATCATTCCAGTATTCAAATGGCTCCATTTAAATCTCCCTACGGTAGGAGATTAAGATCTCCATTCAGTTGGTTCAAAGTCAGTGAGGCCGCAGTGGTAGGGCCTGACTTAGTCTTCGATACCTTAAAGAAAGTTTAGTTAATTAGAGAGAGGCTCAAGACATCTTAGAGCCGACAAAAATTGTATGCAGATATGCGCAGAAAGAATCTTGAGTTCGAGACTGGTGATTAGGTGTACCTAAAAATCTTTCCCATGAAGGGAGTGAAGAGGTTCAGAAAGAAGGGAAAGCTCAGTCCCCGATATGTCAGTCCCTTCAAAATTCTTAGTTGTTTCAGCAAAGTAGCTTATGAGCTCGAGTGGTCTTCAGATCTAGCTTCATTCCATCCAATGTTCCATGTCTCCTTGCTTAATAAGTGCGTAGGTGACCCAGCAGTTGTAGTACCTGTTGAGGGCGTAGGTATTCAAAATAGTCTCTCTTATGAAGAAATTCCAGTTGAAATCCTTGACTATCAGACTCGCAGACTGGGGAACAAAGAAGTCCCTCTAGTCAAAGTTCTTTGGCAGAATCAGTCTGTTGAGGGAGTTACTTGGGAAGTCGATGCAGACATGCGGACTAAGTATCCTCACTTTTTCTCCGCTAATTCAGAATAAGCCCAAGGTAATGTCTTTCCTTAACCTTATTCCATTTCATGTTCAGATTTTAGTTACAAACTTGGTATTTAGTTTCATGCTCAGTTTTCCATTTCAAAATTGGTATCCTTTACCATTGCATGTTAAGTCGCATGTTCATGAGTCAGTTCAGTCATGTATTCCTGCATCAGATATGTATGATCAACTTATCATTACTCCCAGTCATGCATTCATGTATCAACTTAGTCATGAAATCATGCATCAGATATGCATGCACAGTATGAATCTCAATAAATCAGTAATGTCAGTCATGTAATCATGTTTTAGTTGTTCATGTTCAGTATGTACTTTAGCTTATCAATTCTCCCATCCCAGTCAGTCTCATTCAAGGATGAATGTTCCCAAAGGGGAGATATAGTAAGACCCTATAAAATTTCTAGCTTAATTCAGTCCTTTAAGCTTGTCAAGGGGCCCCAAACTTAGAAAATTCTAGCTAAGTTTTCAGAATTAGTTATTTTTAGCTTTTGAAAGTTGTCAATCTTATTTCAAGACCTTAATGTCCTTTAATGGTCTATATTTTTATTAATTCATGATCAGGAAGGTCAATAGGTGTTCCCGAACAGGTTTCAGATTTTTCGGACCTCGTTTAGACCATGTTTGGAAGTCCAAAATAGTGGACCAACGAGATTTTGGCCCGTTGCATCGCCTATCACGTTGGTTAATATTATTACCAGACTACCAGTCAAAAGTCCTAAGACACGGCGCAATCATGGCATGATACGTCGAGTATCGCGTTGATGCCATCGATGCACCGCATCGCCAAACACGTTAGTGCCCAGTTTCAGTCATTAAATAACCACATCCTTAACGGTAATCAGGTCATTTTCTCCCGACCTTCATCCCTTATAACACAAAATTTAGCCCTCTTTTGGCTAAATACATTAATTATTTCACAAGTGCTCAAGAACAAGAAACCCTACGTGATTAATTTCAATTCAAGAACTCAAGATTTCTTCCATTAATCTTCAAGAAATTGTCAACTAAGGTATGTAAAGTGTTCATCCAAGGGTCCCTTTCACCCTTGGAGATCAAGAAATTCTTTCAAAACATAAATTTTGAATTCCATGTTGTGGGTTTGATTATACACATGTTTACGTTGTGATATGATTTCCAAGATTGAATCTTTATTGAATTCTCATGACTTTATGTTAGTATGTGGACTGAAATGCTTGAATTTGAAATGCTTGATATAGCCATGATGTATTAGTTGTTGATCCATGCCCTTGAAAAGGTTATGCCTTCCATGTGTTTGTAAAAATGCCTAAGTGAATAAGAATTGTTTATCATGACCCATTTGTGAGCTATATGATGAACTCATGATGTACCCACATGTTCAAAATGACTCCTATTCTAAAGCTATGTCTTGTAATGATTTGGTGGAATGCTCATAAGTATGGATTTATGAAATTATGATATGTTAGCATACATTCCTATTTATGTGTAAGCTAATGACTTGCAATGTTTCATAAAATCCCTCAATGATAGTATTATGAATTGTTGACTATGGTCATGTGTTCAAGTAGTGTCATGTCTTATTTATTTACATGCTATCGAGTCCTGGGGTATTTAATACCCGATAATTTAGCTGTGTGCCTAGAGCCAATGTCAGTTTTTTAGATAACCTCAGCCAAGCCAAGATCAGTAGAATTCAGTCAGTCTCAGAACTCAGGAAAACTTAATAGTATCAGTTCAGTCCTCAGTAACTCAGTCAGTTAACAATATTCAGTAATATTCCATCAATCAATGGAAATCAGTGAACTTATTTCAGTTTATCCCAGTATACTCAGTTCAGTGTCTTCATATTAGAGTAGAATTCAGCACCGAGTGAACCCAAGGATGGGAACTCACCTGCCAGCAGAGCGTGTGATTCTTAGAAGCAGTCCTTGTGTTCTAAAACTACGTAGCCAGCGTAGGTTGAGACATCCAAACCTATCATATGAGGGTTGATGAGGTGGCTTAATATATCAAATGAGGGTCCCACCATTCTCGTTTGAGTACCTGACTGATGAAGGTCACTCACAGCTTATCCTTACAAGTGGTACTGTATTGACACCCTTCTAATTGGGGTTACAGATTGGACCCTAACTCAGTTATAATATCTTATTTAGGGCATGTCATTTAGATGACTACATTCAACAGTCTCAGTCTCAGTCTCAGTCTTTAGTAAAAAACTCAGATAGTTCTACATATTTTAGGACTGTCAGATACAGTCACTCAGCTTAGTACGGAACTCAGCTAGTTCCATTAGAATAAGGGTTGTCATACATAGTCACTTAGTTATTAGTTATATCAGTTATCAGTAATCCATGTTATCAATAAACTCAGTATTCAGAATCCTTAAGATTTCAGTTACAGTTATGTATTCAAGAATGTATCTTCACGCAGTCATGTTCATGTTATCCAACCAGTCTATTTCATGCATATGAACCCTTGCAATCAGTCTTACCTCACTTTGCATACTAGTACATTCACACGTACTGACGCATACTTTTCTTTTGCGCTATGGTGTTTTATACCATAGGTTCGGACGCTCAAATTCCCAATCGTGCTTAGAAGCTCAGATATCAGCAGTCAGAGTCAGTGGTGGATCCTCATATTTTGAGGACATGATTATTTCATTCTTTCAGTATTTCAGTACTTAGTCATTTTCAGTAGATGGAGTTAGTTGGGTACATGTCCCATCAACTCCGCAGTTCGGACAGTTTAGAGGCTTTCTGACTATAGCATGTTTAGACAGTTATTTCAGTTGTGGTATTATCATACCTTGTTCAGACGTTGTTTTATTCAGTATTGTTTAGTATTTAAACCTTTTGGAAAGTTTTTCGATAGATTTTTTCATTTAATTCAGTTATATTGTTACTACAATATTACTATTATCCAGTGCTTAGTTACAGATATCAGTCATAGGTTAGATAGTGATCCTTCGGTATTGTTAGCACCGTGTAGAGTCTAGGGTACCAGACTCGAGGCGATACACAATCTTCTTAAGGTAGCTTTCTTACTTTCTTGGCCTTTCACTAACTTTGACAAAATTGTTTCCATTCTCGACTATGTATGTCGACTGCTCGGTGGAACATATCTATCACTCTTTTCTTTATAATCATCTTTGCTCCTTCAATCCCTATCTTACTCTCTACTTTTGTCTCAATACCATCATCAAAGTAGTTTCGAACTTGATTTCCTTTCCCTTTGTATCAAAAACCCGTCACTTCTTTATCCAGATACTTTGCTTCTTTATCTGCAACAGACTCACAAGCCTTGGAAGTAGTTCTCGGTGCCCCCACTACATTCACCTTTTCAGCATTCATTGCTGCAAATTGTTTTGTAAGCAGCCCAATATCTATTCTGAGATATGTAACTTCTTGTGCTACCAAATCATCACCAGCTCTATAGTCAATTGCATCTCCAATATCATACATACCAGTACCTCTATAATCCTCCCGAGGGTGCCATCCTTGATTAGTTACTAAGATCTCATCTAGGATTTCCTGCGTCATCTCCCAGCGCAGCCACATAAACATTCTTCCAAATATAGTGTATGTCATAGACCTAGAACTTATATTCAGGGATCTGTAGAGTATCTCCAGGAAATTAGACCCTGGAATCTGGTGGTTAGGTACCATGCTTAACTTCTTTTTGAATAGAAATCATGCCTCATACATAGATTTTTCAAGCAACTATCAGAAGTTTTAAATTTTATCTTTTAGCTATATCATCCTAGAAGGAGGGAAGAATCGATAAAAAACTGTCTACACAGCAAGTTGTGATTGAGCCTCTAGAAAGTTCCCCCAACCACAATGATGCTTCTCCAGTCAATGATAACAAGAACAACCTCAATCTCAATGCTTCCTAATCTACCCCATGAATGGTATACGAAGTTTAGATCCTAGTAAAATTGGTAAGATGTATGTTCGCATCATCTATTGACAATACCGAAAATACACCCTTCAAATTCAATAGCTAGATCATTGCACTAGAAATATCAAACTTTACATTAAGGGGTAGAGCAGGAGGAACAATGGATCATATCTCAGCGTGCTCAACATATCCCATATCTTTATTTTTATCATATGGCAATAGATACTGATAGGTTGAAATCACTCGAGCTCTACCACCTCGTGCTCTATCATGATCACTGTCGAGTGTTACTCGATGATTAGATACTAGTCTTAGCCTGGATAGCTCTGCTTGCTAAGCAAATCAGGCTTCCTCTGCCGCTCTTTTCTGTTGCTCAGTTTTCTCTGCAAACATCAACTCCGTTTGTCAATTAGCAACATTTTGTGGATCATATGGAGCAGGAGGAGGTATAGCAAGAGGTTTATCCCAAACCCCTTTTGCAACAACATCATGAATATGCTTCGACATCCTTCTTGGTGCTTACAAAATTCTCTCGGGCTCTAGATTAATGTGGAGTAAGGGTTTGCCTTAACTCCGAGTGCTAGGCATACACCGATGGATGCCCAACTAAAGCAAAAAATAAAAAACCTGTGAACTTCACCAACTGTAGTCAATAATTCAACATTGTATTCCCCAAAAACGGTGCCAAAATTTAATGTCAGCCAAAAACTAATATCTAAAGAAGTATGTTACGGCCGATGTCAAATATAGTAACCCAAAAAATGGTGGGGTCGATCCCCTAGGGAGTATATGAAATGGTCTCTCAAACTTAAAAAAATCCATGAGCAGTAGAAAAAAAGTAAATGAGGGGTTTTAACGTCAACAGTAACAAGTATCTGAACTTGCATACTTGTGTTTGTAAATAATAGAATACGAACACTATGACTGTGTCCCCCCTGGCTTCTAAAATCCGTAAATTTCTCGTGTTTGATCCACCTAACGCACTGTTCTGCATGACAAGTTGAGAAGATATGTATTATCAACCATATTGTGAACATGTTGATAAATATCACCCTTTACCTGGTGATTCTTAGGGTATCGCCTTGCTTTTCCTTGTCTATAACCTCAGTACAACACCCATCTTTTGAGTCTATATTTTATTAAATGGGGTTTGATAGCCTCGAATTACTGTTGAAACCTCCTTTTTCCAATCTCATACTCCCTTGTAATTTTTGATAATGCTCAATTCGCTCCCATTCTTGAGAGGTGATGTGTCCATTGTCAATATAATTACCAATCAAGGTTCAGGGTCCAATCCATGAGGAAAAATATGAGTGGTGATTGAGTAGGTTCGAAATAAAAGTTACTTGCTAAGTTCAAACCCATGATACAAGATAGTTTGCGGGTTTTCAATGTTTTCTAATGTGAGAGTAATTCTTGGGCTTCTAAGGGACAAATTCGAGACTAAGAATAATTAAAGTATAATCAATTAAAATGGATCTTGGGATTATTCTTTCCTAGGGGAAAACCATACATGGGAACATGATGATTCGATGCAAATTCTAATCATTGATGATATGGTGGGCTAGGTTTAAGGTCTTTGATGCTAGTTTTTCAAGAAAACCTCAAAGATATCACTCGTTGACTCTTTCGAGTAACTAACGAGTGTGTTAATTAAAGACACCCACTGCCTCAATTGAGCACCCCTATTTCTAGGATGGTACCCAAGGGATAGTCAACCTCATAATCGCCTTTATGTCTAAGATAGCAAAAATTAGCAAACTATGCCCATAATTGTCTACTATTGCCTTGGTTCCCACACCCCTCTTTTAAGGATGATATGTGTTCTAAAAGTTCACCCGAACCCTTCTTTCAAGGACGGTTTGATCTTTTAAGAGTTTGGAATTTTCAACAATCTAACCCATTTGGATATTTAGGCTTTCAGCCATAAATCCCAACTAGTCTACCCAAGCAATGGTAGA
This sequence comes from Capsicum pubescens, assembly GCA_030864215.1. NCBI lineage: Eukaryota > Viridiplantae > Streptophyta > Magnoliopsida > Solanales > Solanaceae > Capsicum > Capsicum pubescens. Next base: position 180,233,907 of record CM061546.1, on the reverse strand, counting down.
AACCATCATCAACAAACTAGAATCTACAAAAATACATCACAACCCATATCCGATTGCACCCTATTCTAGTATAATCCTAAGAGGTAGATCTAGCACATCATAAGGATAATGAAATCAAACATACCAAGATGTCTATCAAAGTTATGCATAAGAAAAATAAAGAGAGGAAAAACCACACTTTAGATTCAAATGAATCTTCAATAGACCAATCTAAATCTACATTTCAGAGTTCCTCTAATCACTTTTTGCCTACAATTAGTACAAATTTAAGCTCTAAGCTCCAAGAAATTATAAAAACCATAAACTAAGGATGGAAGGTAGGGTTGTAGAATGATGGATAGATGATAAAATGATGATTTTGAACTTTTAAATGAGAATTTGGGGTCTGCTATGCACTTTTTATGACTTTGCCCCTTTGCTGATTTGTTGTTGTCCTGCAATAGCGTGTGGATAACCGCGATCGCGTCTTTCCGATCACTGCATTCTTCAAGAAATTGCGCCTTCTGACTTTCTTGACTTACCGCAATCGCAATGGTCACTCCACATCGAGGTACCTGTGGCCCAGTCAATCTTCACAGGTTTTCCAGCTTTTGCACTTGTCTTCTCGCTTTGATAATTTTCAGCTCATTTTGCCTCTTTTTGTTTCAGCACTTATGTACCTACAAAACATAGGAATTAGTGCAATTTCCTTACATTTTTGCCTCATTCATACCTTCAAAACATAGCAGTGTGTGCTAATTTGGATGTCAATGAGTGGTAATTTCACCACTCATCAACACCCCCAACTTAAGGCTTTTGCTTGTCCTCAAGTGACACTACCTCTTACCATGAGAAAATAGTCTTCTATGCCCAAACTTAACGCCTTAAAGCTCATAATGACTTTGAACTTAGTCATCACCACAAGTAGCTCATTTCACGTGTGCTAGGCTATTTCCACTACACCCCTCATTATAAAGAGCAATATCTAAGGATGCATGAGACTTCAAAGAACAATCAAATAATAAAAACCAATACTCTAGAAGTGGCTCCCTTTTGACAACAACTAAGCTATACTCCATTTTCCTCATTTTTTGGAAAGTGAAAAAATCGCCCGCCTCAACTCGTTTGCATTACCCCCTCACAAGAAAGAGAATTCCACACACACCAAGAGACCAAATATGCAGCAAGGACTTTAAGTGCAAAAACCCTCTCCCTCACAAAAGAAATCTTTATGCAACAACTGTCATACCATAGGCTTGACCCTATTTTTCAATCACCACTACAAAGAAAGCAAATGTTTGGAGATTTCAAAAGGATTTCTAAGCCTGTAACGTAGGTTCGGGTTAGGGTAGGATATCATTTAGGAATAATATGGATACACCCTTCCTTGAACATTCACGTCACACTATTTAATACGTTTTTTTTACTATGAGCCACTCCTCTTTGTTTTCTCTCTCTTATCATGCCTACTTTTTGCTTCCTTTGGTCACCCAATTTCTTTCATTTCTTTTTCTTACAACTTTTGTGCAATTCTTTCCTTTGTTGGACCCTTTCCTCTTTTATTTTTTTTCAATGTTTAGGCACATTAGGGATATAACTACAACTTCATGGCTCCAAACTTACTCCCATCAATCTTTACCACCCCCAACTTAGGATTTTGGCCTCAAGTTACATTTTTAAGTTCAAGGAGGGTATTGTTCAAAAGATGGGTAAAAGAATAGTTCACGACTTGTAATGAGTTTGCCAAAGAAAGGTCCAAAGGCTCAAAGTTGGTAACTAGGGATTATATTCATGCTTGGGTAGGCTTTTTAGGCTAGAGTGGTATCAAAAGTCACAAAGATGGCCTAATATCATTTCTCCAACCAAATACAATAAAAATTAGCTTTGAAAGACTAATGGGGTAAGTTCTAGATAATATAAGTATACAAGGGATGAATGAAAATAGCTCACCGCACATGGTATGCAAAATTTGCCAAGGGGGCTCAAATGTCCCTCCCGCTAGAGACAAGCTTGGAGTATTTATTTCTATCCACAAGCCAAAATTTTATGGAGCCACAAAATGTGAAAATGCTTTGCTACAACATTCTCTCGTCCATGCCCTTAATTATTTTTTTTTGAAAAATTTTGGACGGAGGGGGTTTCTTGTTTTACATTAGCACCACGCACAATTTGCTAAACTATGGCTACAACCAAAGCCTTAGTCTAACATTTTTTCTTAAAATGGGTAAACCAACCATATGGTTGCTCAGTCTTTGCCAATGGTGTACAAAGTGACCCCAAATTTACAATTTGCAATGCCACAAGTACTCAAACTTCCCTTGAATTCTTGACATTTATGCTAAGGGTACTCAAAATTCCCCAGAATCTATGTCTCAAACCCCAGATAGGATGTTTTTCACTTAAGAATGACGTCACTCTATTTTGCCCTATTTTTCTGCATGGCTGCGACACTTCTAAACTTGGTTTCCCCTATTTTTGGCTTCCAATCTTGTCAAGATCATCTACAAAACATCAAAATAATGTAACTTATTCAAAAGTAAATAGTGTAAACATGAAAACGATGGGTTGCCTCCTATTAAACGCTTGATTTAACGTCGCAGCACGACATCTCTTTAATCCTTATTTGTGTATCCACTTAGAGGATTTAAACATTCTGCCCCTCTTTTGGTCAATCAATCTCTGAGGCTCTTAGGGAAAAAGTAATGGCATGGTAATTCACACTCGATCCCTCCACTTTGAAGACTTGAACCGTTTTTCTAATTTTGCATCAAAATTTTATGTGGGCTCGTTGGGCAACAGTGAGAGCATTAGAAGGCCACTACTTGGAAATCGATCTTTAAGATTCTTGGCCTTCAAAATTGGGGATTTAGCATGCCCATTTGGAAGGTAAAAATCTAAAATATAAGAAACTTGCTCTTTCTATCCAATATTCATCACTTGTTTGAGTAGATTGACTTTCGTCAAATCCACAAAGCATAGTGTTGAAAGGTGAATAGAATGGGGCATTTCCCTTAATTTTAGAGTTGCATTTCATTGGCTATCTTCACCCCGAAATGGGATAGAGTCTTCATAAGAGATTTTCCTTGATTCTTCTTGAGACTATAGCACCATTCCTTTTATTTTGGCTTCTTCTTCCTCATTTGATTTGGTAGATTAGGAAGTCACCGAGGAGTCTTCGCTACCAAGCTCATCATCATAGCTTGGTTTCTTTTCTTGATAAACCGTCTCTTAGGAAATGGGCAAGGTGATGATAGTTTCAAGATTTTCTTCTTTACACATTTCCTTCGTCTTGACACTTGCCCATCCTAATGCCTCTTAATGCATGTCTTCTATATTCTCCCCCATTGTATCTACCCGATCCAAAATAGCTAGAAGCCTTCGGTCAAAGCTATTAGATTCGGAATGTTGCTCCTTCTTCCTCTCATCATAAGACTTGTTAAGCTCATAAGAAGCACAGTCAACTCAATTACCATAATAGGGGAGGGGAATTTGGACAATCACTCCAATATTCATCTCAACTACTACATAAAAAACACCTATACTTCCTATAGGACCGAGATGGTGAATCCATCTTTCTCAAAGGAGCATAGTTATAATCTCTCATGAAGTATGGTACGTCATAATATATACATGGATCGTTAAGATAGGACTTCCAACTACCAACATCATATTTGTCGGAAGATGCCATAGAGAAAGATTAAATAAAATAAAAAACAACCTACAAAAGAAAATCACAAACAAATATTTACAAGCTTGAATTCAAGAAACTAAGATAAAATTTCAAACTAACTCAATACGCCAAAATGTTCCTTGTCAATGGCGCCATTTTTGATAACGCTCAACTCACTCCCATTCTTGAGGAGTGAGGCGGTCGTAGTCAATATAATTATCAAACATAAGTCGGGGTCGAATCCACGAAGAACCATGTGAGTGGTGATTGAGTAGGTTTGAAATAAAAGTTACTTGCTAAGTTCAAACCTATGATACAAGATAGTTTGGGCTTTTCAATGTTTGCTAATGTGAGAGTAATTCTTGGGCTTCTAAGGGACTAATTTGAGACTAAGAAAAATTAGAGTATAATCAATTAAAATGGATCTTGGGATTATGCTTTCCTAGGGGAAAACTATGCAAGGGAACATGATGATTCAACACAAATTCTAATCATTCATGATGTGGTAGGCAAGGTTTAAGGCCTTTGAGGCAAATTTTTCAACAAAACCTTACAGATGGCACTCATTGACTCTTTCGAGTACTTAACGAGTGTGTCAATTAAAGCCACCCATTACCTCAATTGAGCACCCCTATTTCTAGTATGGTTCCCAAGGGATAGTCAACCTCATAATCGCCCTTATGTCTAAGAAAGCAAAAATTAGCAAACTATGCCCATAATTGTCTACTATTGACTTAGTTCCCACATCCCTCTTTCAAATATGATATAGGTTCTAAAAGTTCACCCAAGCCCCTCTTTCAAGGATTTCTTGAGCTTTCAAGAGTTTGGGATTTTCACCCATCGAACCCATTTGGGTATTTGGGGCTTTCACCCACAAATCCCAGCTAGTCAACCCAAGCAACAGTAGAACCCATCATCAACAAACTAGAATCTACACAAATACATCATAACCCACAGACAATTGTACCCTATTCTAACATAATCCCAAGAGGTAGATCTAGCACATCATAAGGATAATAAAATCAAACATACCAAGATGACTATCAAAGTTATGCATAAGAAAAATAAAGAGAGGACAAACCACACTTTAGATTCAAATAAATCTTCAATAGAAAAAGCTAAATCTACACTTCGGAGTTCCTCTAATCACTTCTTACCTCAAATTATAACAAATTTAAGCTCCAAGATCCATGAAATTACAAAAACCCTAAACTAAGGATAGGCGGTAGGTTTGTAGAATGATGGATAGATGATAAAATGAGGGTTTTGAGCTTTCAAATGGGAATTTAAGGTCTGCTATGCACTTTTTATTACTTTGCCCCTAAGACAATTTCTCGTTGTCCCGTGATCGAGTGTGGATAGCCGTGATTGAGGCTTTGTGATTGCTTAATTCTTCAAGCGATCTCTCCTGCTAACTTTCTTGACTTACTGCGATCACGATGGTCACTCTACGATTGAGGTGCCTGAGACCCAGTTAGTTTGCACAGGTTTTCCAGCTTTTGTACTTCTCTTTGATCTTTGATCTTTTTTCATCTCATTTTGCCTCTTTTCATCTCAACATTTGTGTACCTACAAAACATAGCAATTAGTGAAATTTCCTTACATTTTTGCCTCATTCATACCTTCAAAACATAGTAGTGTGTGCTAATTTAGATGTCAATAAGTGGTAATTTCACCACTCATCAACACCCCCAAATTAAAGTTTTTACTTGTCCTTAAGCGATACTACCTCTTACCATGAGACAATAGCCATCTATGCCCAAACTTCACGCCTTAAAGGTAACAATGACTTTGAACTTAGACATCACTACAAGTAGCTCATTTCACGTGTTCTAGGCTATTTTCACAACACTTCTCATCATAAAATGCAATATCTAAGGATGCATGAGACTTCAAAGAACAATCAAGCAATAAAAACTTATACTCTAGAAGTGGCTCCCTTTTGACCACAACTAAGCTATACTCCATTTGCCTCATTGTTCGAGAGGTGACAAAATTACCCACCTCAACTCATTTGCATTGCCTCCTCACAAGGAAGAGAATTCAACATACACCAAGAGACCAAATATGCAACAAGGACTTTAAGTGCAAAAACTCTCTCCCTCACAAAAGAAATCTCAATGCAACAAGTGTCATACTATAGGCTTGGCCGTATTTTTCAATCACCACTACAAAGAAAGCAAATGTTTGGAGATCTCATAGGTCTTTCTAAGCTTGTAACGTAGGTTCTGGTTAAGGTAGGATATCTATAAAACTTTGAAACCTGGTCCCAAGATGTCACATGGTTCTTAAGACTATGAGTAGCCTTAAGCTAACCCTGTCTACTTGTTATTAAGTCTGATTCTCATAATAAAGGAAACATAGACATAAGAGCCATACTAATGTGGAAAACTGTCTGAAATAACTGATAATGAATCTAAAGTAATGTCTGAAGATCAATACTTTAAGTCTGAATAATATCTAGTAGTCTGACAAGCCTTTACTACAAATAACTAGAGAGTCACTGGGAAAACCCCCATCTAACTCGAACTATCTGAAGAGAAATATTGAATCATGTAAAACTAATAAGCTACAAAATCTGAATGAACAAGTCCCCAAATTATGAGGACTCACCAACTGTAAGATCTAGATGGAGATGCTCGACCTACTCACGTTATTGGTACTAAGAACCTGAACCTACATTATGAGATAATGTACCACATAGAAATATATGCGGATCAGTACTTTGAGGATATACTGAGTATATAGGGGTAAAATGCATAAGTAAAACATCATCTCATCATCATAACTTATAAAACAATGCATTCTAAATGTAAATGACTCACATAAGCTGGAATAGCTGAAATACTGAAATCTGAAATCATGAATAGCAAATCATACTTTATAAATCTAGTGAGTCATAACATTTACTTCTAAAAGTTACACTTAATGTTCTGTCTGTAAATCATGATGTCTAAGTGTAAAAAGGACTCACGTCTATATCTGAATCTGAAAGTTGAAATTTGTAGCAAATATCTTTCTATAAAGCATAATCTGAATGAATTCGTGAGCCTTAGCACTTAGTTTTTCTAAAAGATTTTTTGTAAATCTTTTACTTTAACTAGAAGGGAGGTTCTCTTAACCGATATAAACCATGTGAGCTTACATGGAGTCCAATGTCTCGTCCTCCTAAGTAGGAAACCTCACATTGGGGAGAGGTGTCATACTCTTGCTAGGGAGTATAACCTACTATCCTTGTGATCAATCACAAGCTAAATCTGTCATCCATATTAGAATGGGAATAATATGATAATCTGTACCTAAGTTAGCCACGTAGTTCGATGGAATATAGGGCACGCTAATCCCACACTTCTCGCTCGATGCTAAGTACTACTCCCTTTAAATCTGCATACCCATTCTGTTAGAAATCCACTTTAAAAACTAGCATAAGGGTTTTTCTGAAACCAATTATGCATTTATCTGATTAAATCTGTAAATAAAGTTGATTTGAACTCTGTAATAAATCTGTAAAGTGGATTCAACAAATAAACTAAGTATCAAAAGATCAAAGCTTAGCTGAAAGTCTGTAAATAATCTGATCATAGGATGCTTAAAGCATCATCTTTCTTGAAATATCTACATATAAACTTGGATTTAATAACCCATGCTTTAAACTCATGCCAAAATATCATAATAATCATGCTTGATAATGAAATCAATGATATGTAAATCAAATCAGGAATTTACTGCAATAGGCATGAAAATATGGAAATAGACATGTAATTTAACTTCATAAATACTTGAAATCTCATAATCTTGCAATTAGCAATAATAGGTATAAACACTAATTCAAATCTCATGAGTATTCATTCAAAATCATATGAATTTGTAATTAAAACTTGATTTTGGGCACAAGGATGGAAGAAGATCCTTGTTCATAAACCCCACATACCTTGATAGATGATTAGATGCAGAAACCTTGAATTTGGGATTTCTATTTGAGTTCTTGGAGATGAGTTCTGAATTATCTTGTCTTGGGAATCCTCAATTTCAAGCTTTGTTGAAGAAGAAGCTTTGGAGCTCTAGGGTTTTGCTTTGAGAGAGAATGGATGAAATTGGGCATAAAGTGCCTTGAATATGTTTAATTCCTTGTTTTGGATGAATTAGGGCCTTGGAATTGACCAAAATACCCTTTTTAATATTTAAACGAAACTGGAAAAGCAACATTTTCCACACTGGCAGGCCACCACGATGCACCACTATAGTGGTGGCTCACTGGAAAAAGGATGAGTGAGAACTGGACATTCTCCGTGACACACCACCATCACGGTGCCCCTTTGGAATGTTATTTTGGCCACTGGCGTGACACGCCATTATCGCGTTGGGCTACTAAAAATTGATAAATAGGAAATTTGACCTCTCTGCGACATGCCAATATCATGGAGTTCCACTGAAAAATCACAATTATGAAATTGTCCTTCACCGCAATGCAGTGACTGCCTAGTTGGCACACTGCTTCGCTAAAAATGCCCTAACTTCTTCACCAAGTATCAGAATTGGGCGAATTTGGTATCGATGGAAAGCTTATTCAATTTCCCAAACAATGAAAGGTCTAAATCTAGAAAATTCTGTATGAAATAAAAAATATTCATTTTTGAAGCTCTCCCTTAACATTTTAGGAACAAATTTAAGCTAGAAAAAATATAGGGTATTACAATATCTCCCCCTTGGGAACATTCGTACTTGAATGTAGATAGTTAAGCTGAAATAATAAGGAATCTGAGGCTATAAGTTATCATGCACAACTGATATAAACTGTATGACTGAATCTCAAATATAATGAGCTACTGAATTAATCTATGAGTGCGTGAATTCTTATGAAAATAGCTATATGGCTGAATCTGAAATAGGAAAAGAACTGAAAGAAGAAAAACTATTACCTTCAGTTGAATATGAGTTCGTGGAGAAAAGATGAGGATACTTGGTATGCATGTCTGCTTCTGCTTCCCAAGTAGCTCTCTCAACGAACTGATTTTTCCATAGAACTTTCACCAAGGGAACTTCTTTATTCCTTAGTCTCCGGATCGGATGATCAAGAATCTCTGTTGGGACTTCTTTGTAAGAAAGGCTATTCTGAATACTTGTACTTTCTAGAGGAATGACAACGGCTGAATTATCTATGCACTTCTTCAACAAGGATATATGGAATACTGCATGAACTAAGGATAAATTTGTGGGTAGCTCAATCTCATACGCTACCTTCCCAACACGACTCAAAATATGGAAGGGACCTACATAACGGGGACTAAGCTTCCCTTTTTTGCAAAATCTCTTCACCCCCTTTATGGGTGAAACTTTTAAATACACAAATCATCAACCTCAACTCAAGATCTCTTCTTCTCATGTCTACATAAGATTTATGATGACTCTGGGCTACTTTCAATCTATCAAATCAACTGAACTTTTTCCATGGCCTCAAACACCATGTCTAGCCCGATCAAAGCTGCTTCACCCACTTTGAACCAACCAACTGACGATTTATATCTCTACCCATAAAGAGCCTTAAATGGAGCCATATGAATACTGGCATAATAACTGTCATTATAAGCAAACTCAATTAACGGCAAATGGTCATCCCAACTACCTTTGAAATCAAGAACACATGCCCTCAACATGTCCTCTAGAGTTTGAATGGTCCTTTCTGCCTGACCAAATTCGTTAGGGCTTGATTTTAGCCCAAAATTTTCTTGGTTTTCACCCATTTTTGAGAGTTTGGATTCCATGAGCTTGATAGAATGTTGGGTTGGTCTCAGAAATGTGATTTTCCATGAGTTAGACCCATATGGAATTTTTGGCATGATTTTTGGACCCAAAGAATAATGGTGCAATATGGGTATCGATATTATCATTTTAAGGAGTAGAATGTATTTATGATAGATTGGCATCTTAAAGAGGCTTCTCGAAAATAAAAAACAAAGGTCTAGCAATTTGCGAGCTTTCTTTGGTGTTGAGGTAGGCTAGGTTTATTCCTTGTTAGATTGAGATTTATCATAGTATTCATATGATATTATATTGGATTTGGGATGGGTTTTAGGTGTTGGATTTATGAAATGCAAGAGTTGGATATAGTTGGATTATTTAGGCTAAATAGAAATCGTATAGTTGAAACACTTAGCTTGTTGCCTTGAACCTTAGTGCATTAGACTTCATTACTCATGTTTAGTATGAGAATGCCTTGGTTTGGTCTAAAATTAAGTAAAATGCTCTAGTTAATTATGCTTAGGGTGAAGTGGCCTCAGTTGCTTACTCCAAAGGAAGGGTTCCGTAGTTATGATATTGTCTTAGTGGTTGTGTTTGAGGAGAACCTTTACCTTAGGACTAGTCATGGCTTAATGCACATCTAAGAGTTTATTTAGATACCTTAGCCGAGCCCTGGGTAGAAATTGATTTAGTATGTATTTTGTGGATTTTGAAGTAGGATCTTGGACCCACCTTGAGTCAAGATTGATGTTAGTCATCGTGAACCCTTTGTACTCTTGTTATATGCTTAGGGAATGCCCCTATGAGGAAATATTGAGGAATATCGATACTTGTTGGTTATGATGAATGACATTAGAAGTAATTCCTAATGATAATCCCATATGTATGTTGTACTGGTTAGGCATATGATAAGCTATTGATTTTGCTATTGTTGTGGCTATTGATTGGGCTACAGAATATACTATTGAATGAACCCTTGTCTATGATATTGTCGAAACCATAAATTATGTTATGAACTATATTATGGATATATTATAGACTATGCCATAGATTAGCTATTGCTCAAGTTATTGATAAGATATCCTTATGCTAATGATAGGCCATTGAATAGGCTATTAATGAGTGATTACTTAGGATATTACTTATGATTATGATCATGCAAAGTAGTCATCCTAGAACACATTCCTAATGTTGATTTAGCAATTGTTCCAGGAATTATCTAAGAAATCATGTGTGTTGATTATTGCAGAAAGTCGTGCCATTCATTATGTGTAAAATCATGCTACTTCATTATATGATGACTTATGCTATTGGTTTTGTCACCGAGTATGATTATGATGATATGGTGATGCCCGACAAGGATAAAGGATATTATGATTATATGATGATCCCCAACAAGACCGAAGGATATTATGATGATATGATAATGCTTGGCAAGGCTAGAGGATACTCTAATGATGTTTATGCCCGAAAAGGTCGGAGAATATTATGGTGATACATTGATACTCGGCAAGGCTGGAAGATGATTTATTGATATGCCTATGTGTACATCTATCGGTTCGAGTCCGGCTAGCCCTATGTATGAAAATTATATGATTATTTATATAGTATGTGTATTTGGGTATGTTATTGATATTACAGATGCCGGTAGTAAACCACTAGTCTTAAATGACTTCAAAGTGGGGTAATTAATGATTAGTGATGGATATTATTAAGTCATAACTAGTTGATAAATGAAAATTAGATGGCGATGAATGGTAAGAAGTAAATGATGTCAGTTAATAAATGAGATTAGTTGATGAATGATAGCTTTTAGCTAATACTATGATGGCTGGTGATAAAGGAGGCCTAGTAGATTAAATGGTAAATAGTGGACTCACATAGATATTCCATGGTGTAAATTGGTATGAAATATGGTGGATAGTTGCCTAAGTTATGACTAGTAACTTAGTGATCTAGTATTGAGAATTAGGTAGCTAATGAATATTAGATAGTGAAGTAGTGATGATAAAGTAGTTAATATTGGTAATAGTATGGAATATGGGTACATGGTTAATGTCGGTAATTAATGAAAGTTTGATAAAATGATCGATTGATGAAAATTATGGGAAAACGATTGAATAATGATGAGGATTGGATATATTGTTGGTTAAATTTCTTTATGTTCTCTTGGGTGTACTCAGCAGTAGTATGGGATACTGTGATGATCTCTTTAATTTATGCACCAGTTGGCGTATGGGAGCCAACTTTGTACTTATGCTTGCTTGTGTGGATTCTTTATGATGAATTATGGTTTCGAATTGTCTATTTCTGATGCACGGTGATATTGGCATATGTTGATGCTTTATGTTATATTGTTATTTCAGTTTAATTACATATTACATATAGCGATGATGGAGATGATTTAGGTTCTATTCTGTACATTGACTTAGTTATGATTATCTTACATTATGTCATATTTAAATCATGACTTAGCTCGGCTGATGATGCCAACTGAGTACCCATTGTTTTGTACTCACACTATACTTTTGTACTATTTTAGTGCAGATCCGAGTACTAGCTATTGTCGTTGACCGTTGTTCATGCAAAGTTGATATTCTGGAGATTGGGTGAGCTCTTGGCGTTCCGAGTCGCCCATTTCCTTCTATCTTATTGTTTTTCAGTCTTTTGTATTGAGACAGATGTATTGACTCTATTCTAAGTCATTTGGGTGGTATTAATGACATTATATGCTCTTATACTAACTTTGCCAGGTCGTGGAATTGGTATCATGTATTGTCTATGTTATCTATTTAGAACACTTGTCTATTTCCATGTTGTGTTCTTGAAATTTGGCCTATGTTGGGCATTTCCTACCAAATTAACCCATTGTGTTAGCTACGGGTTATGGTTTGGCTTACCTACTGGCGATATTTAGCAAGTTCCATCATGACTCATAAATTGGGTCATGACAAAATATTTGGATCAAAATTTGAGTCAAGAACGGGCCTGCAAACGCAATCCAAAAATTGAATCCATCACGAGGTCCCTCAATGGACAAGGAATGTGTGCTTAAAAGTTGAGCATAAATAGAGCATAAATTTGGGATCAAATCATCCTATAAATTCCAAGGATTTTAAGACCTAAACACTAAGAATTCACAATGGAAAAGGATGAAAATTGTCGGAAAAAATAATGGGAAATGACCGTGTGTAGAACTAACTTACTTTAGCTTCAAAGAGTGGTTTCCCAAACTTGTCCTTTCTTCAAGCTCTTTAAAATTGGGAAAAAGGGTTAAGAAAAAAATGGAAAATTCAGGTGAAGAAGGGGGGATTTAACACCCTAGGTGCTATTAAAGCATTTGGTCATGTAAGCGATACTAGTCTGCTAAAGCGGTCGGGCAAGAAAAGGTGGGGGCCGCTAAATCAGCATCTTGGCTGCTAAAAAAGAAAAGGATCACTCAAGCGACCCTCAGCCAAACAGCCAAGGTCACTAAAATGGTTCAATGTTGCTAAAGGGACTACTGCTTAAGTGGTCATTTGGCCACTTAAGCATCTACACCAACAACTTGAGGCATCAGATTTTTTTAAGTCCAAATGAACTCCGATCAGGTGCTCGATATTTCTTTAGAACTCTATGCGCACAAAAACAGCTATGCTACCATACCAAATTTGGCATTCTGGACTCAATGAAACCATTAGAACTTTCATATGAGGTTTCGACTAAATGTGGGGCCAGACTTATAGTTTTATTTTCATAGAATCCACCCAATAGCCCAAAATGAGTTTGGAAGTCTTGGGCCTAAACTAATGGTCCCCCTAAGCTAAAATCAATAATTCAGAGTTGATAGTGTTGTCGAAATTCTCATCAAAGGTCGTTAAATACGAGTTTTGGTCCGAGACCAATTCTTTAACAACAATAGCTCCAAAATAGGGAAATCATCACAAAACCCAAACAAAACTTTTTGATAATCAAACCGATAGTTCCTCCAAGTTTTAAATGACCTGTAGCCATTGTGGAAAGGCTCAAAATGCTAGAAACGTGCAAAATTGATGAAATAACCCGGAGGATCATTACAATATCCACTACTTAAAGGACTTTCATCTATGAAAATCAATGGATAGAAAGATCCTGAAAGCTCAAAAGGATGAGGTACTAGGCCAACATGCATAGAGCATGACTCCATGATAACCTCTAAGGAAAACCAATGCTTTCAAGGGATTTCACCAAAGGTATCTTTTTTAAACCAACTTCCTTACTATTCTCCAAATCACCAACGACACAACCTCAACAACCAACAAGCCTCCAACCGAATAGAGAATGACTGGTGCATGAATATACACCACATCATACTGATATCATATCGAAACAAGAATCGCCTAGAAAAAACTCAACCAAGCCAAAGGTAATCCAAGTAATGAATCATGCGACCAATGCCAATATCCAAATTTAACCTTCTTTTGCCTTTCCACACCTGTCATCTACTCCAAACCAAGCAAAAATCTAATCTGAGTCTTATTCACAAAACCTCATCACACTAACCTTGAGGAACTAAAGATGATCAACTAAGAGTCCATAATGGTAAGCATAAGGATAAGCCCATAAAGCGCTACCTGGACTCACAAATGGAGATGGCTGAAGTCTGCAATCTATGCCAAAGCTACTAACTAATTTAGTTGACCCTCTAATATGATAGTCAGAAGTTCAACACACAAACACTCAAAACTAAATGATCTCCTCCAGCGTGTCCCACCAACTAATGAAAAAATCATGCTAAGTCCAACTCGAGTACACTTTTTTTGCTAAGTAGATATTTAAAATTTCTGATAATTACTGAAAACCAAGGTTAAAAGTAGAAGAAACCATCATCACGTGCAAATAGGTTATCACCTAAACATCTATCCACCATAATCTATCTGAATTGAAGAAGATCGGATAGCTAGCTAGATAAGGAGTAGGCTTAGATAGCCTATAGATGGAATCCCAATAGAGTCAAACTCGAAACGAAGGCTTCAACCAAGTTACACGATCCAATATTATAACTTTAGCACCGAAGCCAAATTATTCGACCCCAACTATCCAAACCAATCTGGTTGATAACTAAGCATCCAAGTGCCAATCTACTATGAACCTCACACTGTTATTCAAAGAGTTAAAAATTCAAAACTTGAGACAACAAGTTTAAACTAAGGATAAACACCCAATCAACCTCACTATTAAAAATTAGGTATATCCCCACTGGTCCCCACCAGAGGGGAAATCAAAAAGTAGATGAAGACAAAATCACCATAAAGGAAAAACCACAGGCTGAAGACATAAGCACTCAACTCCATAGCTGTTGGAGGACATAAATCATCAATGCAAAATCAAGAATACATTGAGGCCACAAAGAATACTAATCCAACAACTCAAGAAACCTTGAGGAATACAGTTTTATCCTAAACATGGACAATTCAATACCTAATAAGTGGCCATGAATACCTATAGACATATATCACTAAGGAAAACTACTCCACAGAGTCATATTAGGTCGAGCAAATGCCAAAATAAGGATTTCCTAAATTCTCCTATCTTATTCTAGCTTTAACTTAACTCGTTCATGAACTACATCAAAGCAAGAATGGGGTATCAAACTCTACACCAATAACAAGATCCAAAATATCACCACGAGATGAACCCAACAAACCAGAAAGTCAAACCTAAGACCTTTCAACACCAACATCAAGACCACATCGAGTGATGAACTAGATAAATTAGAAGAATAATTTCCAAAATAATCAACCTTGGAAATGGGATATAGAAAAAGATTTCCAATTCTAAAATCATAGTAAACCAAAAGGTAATTCTTAGAATCACAACTCAAAAAAGTGCAATAAAGCCAAATTCCCAACTCTAGAACAATAATAGAACCATGGAAGGCCAACCTATCATCACTTTCATAGTGCACTTAACAATTGATTTAACTTCACCAACAGAAGAGAAAAATAACCAACCTCACCTTAGTAAAAAAGAAAACCATCCAACCATGCTAGCCGCATAGGTCAATGAATAAGAATTGCGAGGAAGCAAATTCTAACAAGATAATTCTAGTATTGTCATCTATCAGGTAAGGATTGATCAACATCAAAATAATGACAATAATAACAACAATAATAGTGACACTAGTAAAAGGTGTAGGTGGTACCAAAAAATAAAAATCAATAACAAGTACCACTCTAGGGCCATAAGAAGGGTAATTATCATGATCCAATTTTTCAGGTCATGATGGCACCTACTACAACCTACCAGTAGGTAAGGTAACCCGTAGTCCAAAACTTCTAGTAACAAGCTATCAAGTAAAATGAATGAAAACAATGAATAAATATAATAAAGGGGGTAATATGTATAAAGCAACCCTAAGACCTAGTAAAGTTAGTATTAGAGCTTCTAATATAATAAGATTACAATTCAAATACTGAATAAATAAACATGTACAACCCATCTCTGAATACAACATAGAGATTAGTCTAATCCATAAGAAGAAGAATAGTAATGCCCCAAACATCAAGAGTTTACCCCAAATCTATGAACCATAGCTGCTCTGCATGATGCAGACACCAAAGATGAGAACTTGTACTATGATCTGCAGGCTGCAGAAATATAGTATGAGTACCAAACACATGGTACTCATTAGGCAACTACCGACTAAGCTTCAAAGATAATGCAAATATAGATAACACAAAAAGTAGGAATATAACTATAGGCAACTATCCCAGAAGCTAACATAATAAAGTTAGAGAGGTAATAAGGATAAACTATACTATTCTAGTCATATTTAGGAACTAAAGTACAATACTGTATATCACTGGACAATGTACAAATTAAAAGTGAAAGTAGGACATATAGTAGTATACAAGGTCAAGGGATACATATATAATATAAATGAATAAGAAAAGAGAGGGATATATGATATTACCAAAGTAAGATATATATATATATTGAAACAGAGAGAGAGGTACATACAAGACTAAATTATAGGAAATAACTTAAGGTATCCAAGATAACTTCTCAAGAAAAATCTAACCAAATAGGAAAGCTAACGCTAACATGATCAGGGCCTACAATTAAAGCGTTTAACTATGAATACACTTTCCATATGCAATTTAACATATAAAGAAATAGGATTATAATCATACCTCCAACATCAATACCGGTCCATAATTATCCTACAATGAACTAATCATAACACCAAAAATAAAGTAACCGACTAGTCCAGACAAACAATACCTATCCAAGGCCCTATAAACCCGATAGGTTTAATGAACACTCAACAAACAACAGTCATAGGCTATACCTATGCAACACCCATAAGGTTGATATATATAAGAACTAAATTACATATTGGTGATGGACAGTGCATATTAATAAATGAATGAAAAGTAAATCCATAAACCATAACCGATCTAAGTTCTATATGTACCGAGTGTATATTACCTCCTCCTATTCAAAAACACAAAAAGGTAGGACCTACAATAACCTTTATACATCATCACTCTCATGGATAGAGGGTGATCTTATGTGGATTTATGCACCTAAGTGTCATTATTTATACTTTTTTATCTTTATTTTGAAGACGTCTTGTGTGCCTAATGAAGTAATCTTTGTATAAATAAGCATCTAAGTGTTTAGTGTGTATTTAGAGTTTAAGGTGTGTTCACAATTATTTTTGAGTCAAAACATTAAGTTAAATATCAAACGTAAAAACTAGTACTCTTATCTTGAGCTGTTTTTTTTTTAGTTCATTGTGTGGATTTGATTGAGTTTTGAGCTCTAATTTGTGGTGTTTGATGTTATATAATGCTTTTTGAGTTGATAAAAATTATAAATGGATGATACACGATCTGGAAATCAAGATGAAACACCACCACAAATCTTGTGATGAAGGGACAAATGCATTGGGACAAGCATTGTGCAAAGTTGGAATTTTTGGACATATTAGCATGCCACGCTGGCTAGATGTCGCGATAAGGAAGTGGAACATCCTTGGATACATTGTGGATGGAAATTTATAGTATATAGGAATGATAATGGCATGCCATGTACCCTTGGCCACATGATAAGGGTGTGGCATGCCCCTATGTTAAAAACGGCAATTATGGTCCTAGTATATATAGGACATTTAATCATTGTTGTACACACCTTAGACAACCATAGGGATTGGATAAACGATTGAGAAGTCTAAAAATAAGTTTTTCTTAATTTAATTTATTTTGTTTATGGATTTTAACAAGTATTCATTGATTATGATTACGTATATGTCCATGAGCGACTAAAAGCCATTTTCTGTGGGATAGTAATATACCTAAGTGACCTATTTGGTTAATTTATGAGATACAATATGAATCCATTTAACTTAGTTCTCACATCCCAGGTCAATGGTGTAGTTGTGGGGCTAAGTTAGAATTAATTAGAGTTTCGGAAGGCCATAGTCATAATATCAAACCCGTGAACCAACAACTAAGATAAACAGCCTAGCCAACAAAGTTACCTAGCTTAGTATGATTTTTTGTAGTGCCTTAACCCTGGGTTTCTCCCCATTGTTGTTCAAGAACTTTTAATTTACCGCATTGATTAAGTTTACTTTTATTCATAGCTCTCAAATACTTTTTTGGTTACTCTTACACTTATTTGATCTTTGAAGAGAAACTGGATTGAGATAGTTATTTAACACTAGTCCTTATGGGATTGATTCTTGGCTTTTTTTAAGGCCACTATATTACTTAGTGGACCACGTACCCTTGTGTGTGCCACTATATTCGTTAAATAGACAACATTCATTAATTAGCCATTATTTATCAACTAACATCATTTATTAACTAAACATCATTATACAATAAATTCCCGATTATCAACTAGTCGTTATTATCCACTTAAATAATATCCACCACTAATCCTCATTCAACATCAAACATCAACTATACCACTTTATATGCATTTACCACTAGTTGGCTATAATCAGCATCTCTATTATCAACAACATACTCAAATTCATATAGGTATATATAAGAATATAGTTGCCATACATAGGGCTAGTTGGACTCGAACCGGTAGATGTACACATAGGAACATCAATATAATCATTCCCCGAACTTCAAGCTAGTACTATAATGACTACGCAGAATGCAAGTTTTTATACTAAGCATGTTATGTACACATTTGAAAGTTCAAGAATACTACTCCAAAACTTCCTAGCCTCAAGAATTGACTCACCTAGTTGGCAAACTCATACATATCGTTCAATTAAAGACATCGTACAAATCCCCCAACTATCATCAAACATGTGTCCTTACTACAAGAGAGTTACCCATGATCACTTACATAGATGCAATTTATAACATAATGGGTAAAAGAATCAAATAATGCTCACTCTCACAAGGAATTCACAAGTAACACAAGATGAACCATAAGTTTTCCCTTAGTGTAGTACTCAACTAATATCAGAATGTTAAAGCATAGGAACAAGTAGGTCTTTAAGGGTTGGTATGTAGGCTAAGAGATAGGAACTATTCTGGCTAGTAATAGTGACTATCTTCCCTAAGCACTTTAATACATCACATTATACAATTAAGACCAATCTCTAACAACCAATTCACACAACTTTTATCTACCCAAATATTTTTCTTTGCCTTATCTCATTAAACTCATTCATATACACTATGGTGGGAGTGTGCTATGTACACATCATTCAATTTTACCCTTCTTCACACCTATTTTACATCATGCACCCGTATAATAGCTACCCTCAACTTAAATGATTATCGTAGTTAAGGTGCACAATGTCAAACAAGGACCGGGACCAAAACAGGTTCATTGACTGGCTAACAATAGGAATTTCTTTAGCACAAATTTCCCTAACTCCCAACCACAATGCATCAATTGTACACACCAATAACTATTACTTTAGGGCTTTAATTTCACCTTTCTCCAACTTTTTTCAACTCCTTAACTTAATTAAGTTTACACTAAACTGCTTACGATCTTGGATCAAATTAAGGTCAATCAAAGAAGGGGATTAGGCTACATATGAGATTGACAAAGAAAAATCTAAAGAATCAATAGGGCTAACTAGGATTATGCACAAGGGTAGGTAAAAAAAAGGTATAAAACATGGCTATCAAAGAAATGCCTATATCATCTCCTAAACCCACACTCTTTATTTCACTTTATACACACACCAAGCAAGTTCTAGACATCACATGCAACAAGAAATATACAAATACATCACACGCATATGGCACGTGCTTAACTCAAGCAGGTTCATCATAGACTCTCAACCAAACAATCACATGAATTCAACTTTAAGCCAACAAGTACAAGAGTCATAACCATGAGCCTAGGAGTCTCAAAAGTAGCAATTCACACAATCAACATGCTCTTTAACATCAAAACACTTCCATCATGCAATCAAATATAGCACTAACAAGAACATCTTTCTTATTCCTGCCACTAAAAATTTTAAACTTACTCCTAAAAATGGGAATTTCCCCAACCCATACTTAAAAATCTATTTTTCCCCAAAGTAAACTTAAAAGTAGAGATAGAAATACTCCCTGAGGCCTCTAGGACTAGATAGTAACATCTTTATACATCAAGAGGGTCCGGGGACCCTACATTTAGTCTTCGCGATGCTCCTTAGCTCAGATTTTTGGTACTCAGACTTCCCATCAACCTGTGACTCAACAAAAAACAAAAACTAGTGAAGTAAGAACTAAAATACTAAAAATAAAACATACCTTAACTTGGGTTACCTCCCAAGCAGTGCATGATTTAGTGTCGCGGCACGACCCAAGCTCTGACTCATCCGTTTTCCTTCATCATCTTCCTCACACTAAGACACCATCTTTTTATTCATTTCTGACCTCTTAAGTGTAAACACTCAAGGTCAACAGCTTTCTCAACTTTACCCCTTTCAGGCTCATCAAATTGCATCATGTCAAGCTATGCTATTAGAGGCTTAAGCTGCTCAATAAAAAAGTCTGAAGAGGTCTTTTATGGAATAGACTCCACCACTCCACACTTATCCCCTTCAATAACAGTAATCATACACAAATCTTTGTAGTGGGATAGTGTTTTAAGCAGTTTGTACACTTTAAATACTGCCTCTTCATCAACCAGCCCCATTGTGAGCGTGCCCTCTTTCACATCTATTAAAGCTCCTCACATTACTAAGAATGGACATCCCAAGATGACTGGCACTCTTTCATCTACCTAAAAATCTACAACAATAAAGTCAGTAGGAATAATAAACTTACCAACCTTGATGAGAACATCCTCTATGATCTCTTAGGGACGGGCTAGGGTCCGGTCAGCCAATTGAAGTATCACAGTGCTCAGTCGTGGCTTCCCCAAACCCAAGGTGTTAAACAAGGAAAGGGGCATCAAGTTGATACTTTTCTCCAAGTCACCAAGTGCATAGACCACCTCACTATTGGCAATTTGATCAGGAGAGTGAAACTCCCAGTGTCTTTGAGCTTTTGGGGCATTTTTTACATCACCAAAGAACTACACTACTCAGTAAGTGCTACTGTCTAAACATCCTGCAACTTAACTTTGTTAGTGACCACATCCTTCAAGTACTTAGCGTACTTAAGCATTCCCTGCAAAACATCTAAAAGATGAAGGTTAATATAAAGTTATTTGAACATGTCAAAGAACTTTTTGAAGCATACATCCTCCTTTGCCTTTATATGTTTCTGTGGGAAAGGTAGTGGTGGTCTCTCCTTCACCTGTTCCGCAATTTTTGCTTGAGTACCCAGACTTTATCGAATTTTCAGCAACTTTTTTGGATACCTGTGGGGGACTCAACTTTGCATCTACCTCCTTAGTTTTCTTTGGAGGCTCTTCATTTAGCTCCTTACCACTTGATCTGAGGTGATTTTATACACTTTTGTATCATTATTCTAGTTTATTTCGTCTTGTTTTGAGAGCAATTCGTGTGCTTAACATGTCTATATTGGTATAAATAAGCATTTATGTGTCCAAGTGTGTATTTACAGTGTCCAAAGTATTTTTCAAACAAGTTTGTGCTTAATTGAGTCATTTAGTGTTCAACCCAGAAAATTAGTTTTTACTAGCTTGAGCTAAGTGTGTGTCTAGTTGGTTTCGTTGGATTCTAATGTGTTTAATTTATTCCAAATATTTTAGTAGTGTAATTATGAGTGAAATAACTTATTTGTAATGTGCAAAGTTTAATTTGATTAAGTCGAGAGTTGAAAAAATAAGTGGAAGATCATCGCGAATTTGTCTTATCTTAGCTTTTGTTTTGATTTGTTGTTGAGAATATTGTGTTGTTTTAATCTTTAATTTGTGGTGTATGATATTTTAGGAGGCTTGATGAACTAAATACGATGATATGTTAATGATAAAAAGGCTCAAAATTTATTAAAAATACACTATAAAAACATGAATAAAGGATAGGACATTCCATACTTATCAACACGTTCAACGACGCGTCGCATTGATAATTCATGCACACTCAAAAGTTAAATTCAGACGACACCAAAAAAAAAAAAGAGAATGGAGGGAATCTTGTGGGAAAAGAGGACCACGTGCCAGCTTACTCTTTTTTTTCTATCCCACAAACATTTGAATAAGGATTAATGTTATTAATATATTATATATATGGACAACAGCTGGTGAGAATTAAAAAGGAGGGATTAATTTTGGTGGACAATATTATCTTGGTCAACGTGAGGGGACAAAAATTAATTAGCTGGTCAATTCGGTGGAGTATTGTACGTACGGAGCGCTGTTTTGAGGAAAATTACGGAGGCAGCTACACGGTTTATTAGATTTTAATTTTATTTTTAGTCTTTAATTTTTTATATCATGTATTTAAATATTTGGATCGTGATTATGAATATTAGTGGCTAAAAAACCCTCCTTCTGGGGTTAAAGCCAAGAACATGAGTACTATTATTTTGGATTAATTTCGTTAATTTTGCTTATCATATTTGGTTGTTTGTTTATTCTTATTTTAATTATTTTATGAATTGATCACCCATAAAATACATATATTGTCGATCTTTTGATCTCGGGAGAGGCAATAGGGAGATAGAACATGGGAATAAACAAAGTTTGGGTTTTTATTCTTTTATAAAATAAAGAAGTAAACTTAGCGTCTTGGACAAGGATGTACTTAGATGACTTACTTGATTCATACGTAGGATGATAGCTTTAATTAACTTAATTGGATTATTACATCCCTGCTCAACGATGTAGCTGTAATGTTCAAATTAGGTAAAAGATTATAGGTTGGAAAACCATGATCATGCAATGAACCCTACGAATCAACAACCAAGATAAGCAAATTAGCGAATGAAATTCAATAACATAGTATGATTGTTCGAAGTGCTTTAACCCTGGGATTTTCTCCATTGATTGTTCCAAGAATTTATTTTTCCGCATTATTTATTTTATTTTTAATTTACAAAATAATGTAAAATTCTCTTTTTGATTACTTTTGCACTAAATTATTCTAGACGGTGAACTAAAATTAAATCATGTCTCTGTGAGATCGATATTTAGTTTTCTTGAAGACCACTATATTACTTGGTAGACCACGTACACTTGCGTGTGCGCTTGGGCGCTGTCAAGTTTTTAGCATCGTTGCGGGGACTTGTACTTTAGCAATTGTTTATTTTAGTTTTACTTTTAGATTGATTTGGTGTTTTTACGCTTGGTCTTGTTTTTGTGATTTGCAGGAAATAGGTTTTCAAAGTAGAAAGATGGCAAGGGATCACAACTTGATTGAATCAAGCTCCGAACCTGAGCAATTTTACCATCAACGCAGGAGAGAAGCAATCCTTCTCCTCAGAATTTCACAATTCCAAGAAGACCAAGAGAATCCTGCTCCTATGGCTGAACAACAAGCAGCTGGTAGGAAGGTTAGGGAAGTGGCAGTCCCATTTTCAATGAACTTGACTTCCCCAATTCAAAGACCGGCAACTGGGGGAATTTCGAGTTGAAATACAATATAGTGCAGCTTCTTATTAGCAGTGGACAGTTTGTAGGGATTTCACATGAGGATCCACAAGCCTACTTGCAAACCTTCATTGAGTTTACAGATACATTCACTCCAACCGGGGTGACTCCAGATTATGTGAGGCTGACACACTTCCTCTATTCACTTATTGGGGAATCTAAAAGGTGGTTGAATGCAGAGCCGGAAGTTCAATCACAATATAGGACGTCTTAGCCAGAAGGTTCCTCATTAGATTTTTTCTATCAGGCAAGACTGCGAGACTTCACAGTGAGATAGTGATCTTCAAACAGAAGCCTGATGAAAATCAATATCATGCTTGGGAACGCTTCAAGGCCCTTCTTGGGGATTTTCCACACCACCAATAGTCCAATGAGGTACTTTCTCACACTTTTGTAGAAGATCTTGATCACAATACGAAGATTTTTCTAGTTCAGTCGCAGGTGGTCAAGCGTTGGATCTCACTTATGATGAGTTATACACATTGCTGGATCGCATAGCACAAGGAAATCCAGTGTGTCATTCAGATTCTAAAAGTGCCACGAAAAGTATTGTGGTTGTATTGGGGGTGGACTAATTCACAGCTCTACCAGCTCAGGTTTCTGCATTATAGAATTTGATCAACATATCATTCAACAACATGAAGTTGGGAGTAACACAACCTGCAGCCACAGTCAATGTCATCCAAAAAGCTACAGGTTGGTGTGAAGTATGCAAAAGTAGTGCTCATACGGCTACCATGTGTGCTTCAAATCTAGAATTTGTGATGTATGTAGTCAATGCTCAAAGGCCAAATTATGGTAATGCCTACAATATGAAGTGGAAAACTCAGTCATCCTATCAGTAATGGAATACCCCACAGCCACAGGCCCAACGAATCAGTCAACGAGCATTATGGAAGAGATGATGAAACAACTCTTAGCGAGTCAAACACAATTGATTGCGGATCTGACTAGTTAAAAGGAGGAATTACAGAATCAGAAAGTGGCCTAGAGAAATTTAGAGTTACAGGTTGGACAGATACAGCAAGCGTTAAATATCCATCCTCAAGGTGGTCTGCCCGCTGATACAGAAAATCCAAAGCAAGTCATGGCAATCACCTTGAGAAGTGGTAAGGATCTTGAAGGAGAACCTCCCAAGGCAACAAAGGATATTGATGCTGATATGGTGACCAAATAGGTTCCCGAAGAAGATGTTGAAAATTCAAGAAAGTCTGAGTATTTGAAAGATAAAGTTGTTGAACCAGAGAAGAAGAAGACGTTGCCACTACCCTTCTCTCAAAAGTACATAAAAGCGAAAGAGGATGCATTGTTCAAAAAGTTCATTGATATACTCAAAGATCTTCATACTAATTTACCTTTTCTAGATGTTCTGCAGAGTATGCCTAAGTATGCAAAGTACTTGAGGGATATGGCAGAAAAGAAGGTAAAATTACAAGATGTGGGAGCAATAACACTCACTGAAGAATGTAGTACGGTGATGACACAAAAAATCCCAAGAAATTGAAAGATCAAGGGAGTTTGCTATCCCTATACAAATTGAGGGAAAAGATATCCATGCATTGAGTAACTTAGGGGCAAGCATAAATTTAATGCCCGTATCATTATTTAGAAAATTGGGCTTGGGAGAACCTAAAGCGACACGAGTGGTGATGCAGCTAGCAGGCGGATCTATAGCATATCCGGATGGAATCATTGAGGATGTCCTCATTAAGGTTAGTAAATTTATTATTTCTGCTGACTTTTTTGTTCTTGATTTTGTGGCAGACGAACAGGTACTAATTATTTTAGGGCGTCCATTCTTAGTAACCAGAGGGGCTTTGATTGATGTTAGAAAAGGCACCCTCAAAATGAGGGTAGATGATGAAGAGGTGGTATTTGATGTTTACAAGGCCCCCATTAAAAATCCCTTATATAAAGACTTATGCATGATCAATGTGTTTGAAAGAGATGAGTGTGGGGTGACTAAGCCACTAAAGACCTCCTCTGAATACCTTATTGAGCGACCTAAGATGAAACCACCAATTTCTAACATGTTAAAAGGTAAAAGAGGTCTGAAACGAATAAAATAATGGCTCCCGAAAGGGAGTAAAAAGGTGAAGGAATATGGTTGAGTTGATATGGGTCGTGTCGCGACACTAAATTAGGCGCTACTTGGGAGGTAATTCAAGTTAATTAGGTATATTTTTTCAGTTGTTTTAGTTTTTATTTCATGTAGTTTTTATTTTTTGTTGAGTCACAGGTTAATGGGAAGTCTGAGTACCGAAAATCTGAGCTAAGAAGCATGGCAAAACTTGAGTGTAGGGTCCCATGGATCCCCTTTTCATGTGAAGATGCTACTAATTAGGCCTAGAGGCCTCAAGCAGTATTTCTATCTTTTTACTTTTAAATTCACTTTGGGGACAAAGTAGATTTTTAATTGTGGGGTGAGGAAATTTCCAAAAACTTTACTCAATTTAAAAAAAATTAGGTTAGGAATAAGTGAGATATTCTTATTGGTGCTATTTTTTATTACATGATGCAAGTGTTTTTTTTTAAAAGCATGTTGAATTGAGTGAGTTGCTATTTTTTAGACTCTTAGGCTCAAGTTTGTGACTCTTGTATTTGTTGGCTTAAAATTTGAATTTATGCTATTGTTTGGTTGGGAGTCTATCATGATCCTATTGAGTTGATCATGTGAGTGTGAAGTATTTTGTATATTCCTTGTTGCATGTGATGTCTAGAACTTGTCTGGTGTGTGTGTGAAGCGAAATAAAGAATGTGAGTTTAGGAGATGATTTAGGCATTTCTTTGATAGCCTTGTTTTACCTACCTTTATGTATTATCTTAGTTTAATTTCATTGAGCCTTTAGCCTTTTCTTTGGCAACCTCATAAGTAGCCTACTCCCTTCTTTGATAGACCATAATTTGATCCAAAAAGTTTCTAAGTGCTTTAATTGAAAAAAAATGAATTTGAGAATGAAGTTTGAGAAATTGAAGAAGAAAAAGGTGAAATTGGTGCCCCAAGGTAATTGTTATTGGTGTATAATTGATGTGTAGTGGATGGTTTTGATATGATTTATGCTAAAAATATTTCCATGATTGTGAAAAAAGAGAAAAATTGATTCTTGTGGTAGTAAACTATGCGTCCACCAAGTGTTTGTGAAAATGCTTAAAAGAGATGGGCAAAATAAAAGAATGGGGTAGACAAAAATGGCGTAATTTGATTGTTGGAGATTTATTTTAAACGTATAATGTGGTGTATTAAAGTGCTTAGAGAGAATAGTCAATATTCCCAAATAGTTCCTACCCGTCCCTCAGCCTACATTATAACCCGAAAAAGTCCTAATTGATCCTAAAATTTGCATTCGACTATTAGTGGAGCATTACACTAAGGGCAAGCCTATAGTTCATTGTGTGTAACTTGTGAATTCTTTGTGAGAGTGAGCTTAATTTGATTCTTATATCCATTGTGTTATAATTTGCATTTATGTGAGTGATTATGGGTAACTCTCTTGTTGCAAGGGGCACATGTTTGATGAATATGAGTGATTTGTGTGATATCCTTGATTGAATAATTTGCATGAGTTGCCATGTATTGAGTCAATTCTTGAGGCTGGGATGTTTTGGAGTAGTGTTCATGAGCATTCAATTGTGTAAATAACGTGCTTTGTGTAGAAACTTGCATTTCGTGTAGTCATTATAGTACTAGCTTGAGTGTTTTACATTTAATAGAAGTGTAGCGTCACCTCAGATTCTATGCTTAGAGTAAAGAGTTGTTCGAGGACCAACAAGGATTTAAGTATGGGGTGATGATCTGAGGTGATTTTATACACTTTTGTATCATTATTCTAGCTTATTTCGCCTTGTTTTAAGAGCAATTCGTGTGCTTAACGTGTCTAGATTGATATAAATAAACATTTATGTGTCCAAGTGTGTATTTACAATGTCCAAAGTATTTTTCAAACAAGTTTGTGCTTAATTGAGTCATTTAGAGTTTAACCCGGAAAACTAGTTTTACTAGCTTGATCTAGGTGTGTGTCTAGTTGGTTCCGTTGGATTCTAATTTGTTTAATTTGTTCCAAATATTTTAATGGTGTAATTATGAGTGAAATAACTTATTTGTAACGTGCAAAGTTTAATTTGATTAAGTCAAGAGTTAAAAAAATAAGTGGAAGTTCATTGCGAATTTGCCTTATCTTAGCTTTTGTTTTGATTTATTGTTGAGAATATTGTGTTGTTTTAATCTTTAATTTGTGGTGTATGATATTTTAGGAGGCTTGGTGAACTAAATACGGTGATATGTTGATGATAAAAAGGCTCAAAATTCATTGAAAATACACTACAAAAGATATGGACAAAGAATACGACGTTCTACACTTAACCATATTTTTTAACATAAATTCTAGTGAGATGACACGAAGTCAATGTATCGCATCGATGTGCTCAACGCGTTCAACGACGCGTCGCATTGATAATTCATGCACAATCAAAAGTTAAATTCAGACGACACCAAAAAAAGAGAATGGAGGGAATCTTGTGGGAAAAGGGGACCACGTGCCAGTTTACTCTTTTTTTTATCCCACAAATATTTGAATAAGGATTAATATTATAATATATTATATATATGGACAACAGCCGGTGAGAATGAAAAAGGAGGGATTAATTTGGTGGACAATATTATCTTGGTCAACGTGAGGGGACAAAAATTAATTAGCTGGTCAATTCGGTGGAGTATTGTACGTACGGAGCATTGTTTTGAGGAAAATTACGGAGGCAGCTACACGATTTATTAGGTTTTAATTTTATTTTGTCTTTAATTTTTTATATCATGTATTCAAATATTTGGATCGTGATTATGAATATTAGTTGCTAAAAAACCCTTCTTCTGAGGTTAAAGTCAAGAACATGAGTACTATTGTTTTGAATTAATTTCGTTAATTTTGCTTATCATATTTGGTTGTTTGTTTATTCTTATTTTAATTATTTTGTAGATTGGTCACTCATAAAATACATATATTGTTGCCTTATCTTGCCTTATCCTAGATGCTAAGTTTAATTCTTTATTTTATAAAAGAATAGCTTTTGGGAATAAACAAAGTTTGGGTTTTTATTCTTTTATAAAATAAAGAATTAAACTTAGCGTCTAGGACAGGGATGTACTTAGATGACTTACTTGACTCATACGTAGGATGATAGCTTTAATTAACTTAATTGAATTATTACATCCCCGCTCAACAATGTAGATGTAATGTCCAAATTAGGTAAAAGATTATAGGTTGGGAAACCATGATCATGCAATTAACCCTACGAATTAACAACCAAGATAAGCAAATTAGCGAATGAAATTCAATAACATAGTATGATTGCTCGAAGTGCTTTAACCCTAAGCTTTTCTCCATTGATTGTTCCAAGAATTTATTTTTCTGCATTATTTATTTTATTTTTAATTTACAAAATAATTAAAAATTCTCCTTTTGGTTACTTTTGCACTAAATTAATCTAGACGGTGAACTAAAATTAAATCATTGTTAAATCAAGTCTCTGTGGGATCGATATTCGACTTTCTTGAAGGCCACTATATTACTTGGTAGACCACGTACACTTGCATGTACGCTTGGGCGTTGTCACCGCTCCTCAAAGAGATTGCCATTACTTGTTTAGGATTTTCAAACACACTTAGCAAATCACCTTGAGGCCTGGCATTTTGTGCTTACTACATCTACCCTATCTGCAACTCCAAGCTCCTTGTAGCTGATTACTGGCTCTTTATATCTGCATCCAATTATGTCTGAGCAGCCATAATTTGTTTCAACATCTCTTTGACATTGTTTCTTTGGGTTATGGCTTGATTTTTGTAAACCTGTTGCTGATGTTGGGCGTTCCATTGGTGGTTGAGTCTGCCACTTCAGATTGTAGGTTTTTCCATAATTCGACCTTTGAACATTTCCCACAAACATCACCGACTCCGGATTAGCAACACATATATCTGCAGAATGACCATTATTTCCACACACCATGCAACAAGTACTCATCTGCTAAATTGCATTCACTGTTGCTGCAGGCAGTGTAACCCTGAACTTCATATTGCTGAATTGAGTTGTTAATCGATTCTGTAATGCAGCAATCTGAGCAGATATAGCAGTAAATTGGTCCACCTCGAACACACCTGCAACCTTCTTAGTAGTATTTCTTGAGTTCGAATGCTATTCAAGATCTCCTTGTGCAATCCGGTTTAACAAGGTATACAACTCATCGTACGTCAATTCAAAAGCTTGACCACCTGTGACTAAATCTAGCAAAATTTTTGTGTTATGGTCAAGTGCCTCAATAAAAGTGTGAGCTAATACCTCATTGGATTGTTGATGATGTGGACAGTCCCGAAGAAGAGTTTTGAAGCGCTCCCAAGCATGATATAAATTCTCATATGGCTTCTGTTTGAACCATACAATCTCACTGCGCAGTCTCGTAGACTTTCCAGATGGAAAGAATCGGATGAGCAATTTCTGGGCTAAGTCATCCCAGGTTGTGCTTGAACTTGTCGGCTCAGCGTTCAACCACTTCTTCGCTTCCCCCAACAGTGAAAAGGGGAATTGTGCCATCCTAATATAATCAGTTGACACACCCGTAAGGATGAATGTGTCACTGATCTCCAGAAAGTTCTGTAGATGGTCTTGTGGATCTTCATATGAAATCCTCGTAAACTGTCCACTGCTGATCAAAAGCTATACCAAGTTTTGTTTCAGCTCAAAATTACCTCCAACAGCCGGTTTCTGAAATGGGGAGGTCAAATTTTATGGAAGTGGGATTGTCATTTCACGAACTATACTGCGGGCTGGTTGATTTTCATCCATGATAAAAGGATCTTCTTGTTCTTCATGGATTTACGAAATACAGGAGAGAAGGATTATTTCTCTCCTTCGTTGATGGAAGTGTTGTTCGGGTTTGGGTCTTGGTTCAACCAACTCCGTAACCCTTGCTAACTTATTTGCCTGTAAAGTTGTTTCCAACAAATTCAATACCAAGACCAAAGAGTAAAGCACCAAAGAAATCTAAAAAGAAAAATTAAAAATGAAACAGTTGCCAAATTGCAAGTCCCCGGCAACAGCGTCAAAAACTTGTTGCACACACGCAAGTGTACGTGGTCTCACTAAGTAATACAGTGGCCTTAAATAAAACCAAATATCGATACCTCAGAGACTTGTATCCACAACTATCTAATTTAAGTTCAACTACTAAGATTAAAGTGGTCCAATGTAACGAAAAGAGTTTTGAAAGTTTGTAAACTAAAATAATGCAAAAAAGTAAAGACTTTGGACAAACAATGGATGAACACCCAGTGTTAAGGCACTGTGAACAATCATACTACGCTAATGAAATTCATTCATTAGATTACTTATCTTGGTTGTTGATTCGTAGGGTTTATCGTATGATCATGGTCTCCTGACCTCTAACCTTCTACCTAACTGGACATTACAACTACATTGTTGAGCGGCATGTAATGATCCATTTAGATGCATTAAGATATCATCCTACATGTTAACCAAGCAAGTCTTCTAGGTATATCCTTATCCTAGTCTGTAATTCACATTCCTCATTTTATAAAAGAATAAGAACCTTACTCTATTCATCCCATGTTCTATCTTCCTATGTTCCCTTCCAATTTCACAAGGTCGACAATAAATATATTTTAGGGGTAGTGAATCCTCAAAATGGTTAAAACAAGGATGAACAAACAACTAAATATCATAATCAATCCAAACAAAAAAACTCAATTCCAAGTGAAAGTAAACATGTTCTTGGCCTTAACCCTGGATAGAGGGCGTTTAGCCACTAATAGACATAATCGTAATCAAAGTAATTGAATATATGATTAAATCGATTCAAAATCTAAAGTAAAGAGAAATAAATCCTAAAATAAGTGTTGAGCAGCCCCTCTCCAAGTCCAAAAATGTCAAAAAGTATCCAAGCTATCAAACAAAGTGTACAACGAGTCCTATTTATAGTAGAAGATTTTTGTCGGTTGGGGAATAAGGTTTGTGACGCGTTGGTCAGCCCTTATGGAGGGAGAAGCATTTTGAGTGTCTTAGTACACTGAATAAATAAGTGCACCACGTTGCTTAGTCCATCAGGGAGAGGTCCGCGCAGCCCCTATTTCGCGTTGGCTTACTGGAAATTGCCTTTGACGCCAAACTTAGCCTTTTACTTTTGTCTTCCATCCCACACCTTGTGGTGTTGTTTTCACTTCGTTTTCAGCTTGTATATCATCAATATATACTCAAAATAAACTCACCAAGCATCCTAAATCATCATACACCACGGATTAGAGCTCAAAACAACACAATACCAAGAACGGTGAACAAGAAACTCGAGCTAAGACTAGGCTTGCCTACTTAAATCTTTACTTAGTGTTTTGACTCGTGGCTTGTTTTACTTGCACTTTGAACACTATAAACAAGATTTTCCACACATAATTACCCATTTAAAACCCTTAGGAACTTAATACATACACTAGAATCCATCGAGATCAACTAGAACAACACCTAGCTCAAGCTAGTAAACCTAGTTTTCTCGTCTAAACTCTAAATGATCAATTTGAACCCAAACTTGTTTAAAAACACCTTTAAACATTGAAATCACATACTTAACCACTTAGATTCTTATTTATATCATTATTAACACATAAAGCACACAAATTGTCCTCAAAACAAGGTTAAATAAGCTAAGATAACCACACTAAGGTGCATAAATACAACCAACATCAATATGCCAATTGGTGTAGAAAAGTAAAGAACTCATCACAGCCTCCCATACAACTGGAGAGTACACCCAAGAGAAGAATAAATAAATTAATCGATATTATAACCAACTTTCATCTTCATTTAACCATCATTCCACAATTATCATCAATCGGTCATTTTCGACACTTCACAATTTGCCAACTTTAAACTAGTGCCCATATTTCATAATATTACCATCATGAACCACTTTATCACCGCTACTCATTAGTCACGACTTAATTGCTAACCATCTTTACTTAACTAATTCATTAGATTACTAGCCATCATAAAACCTCTAGTCATCACTTAGGCAATTATCCGCCACATATTCGTTAAATAGACAAGATTCATTAATTAGCCATTATTTATCAACTAACATCATTTATTAGCTAAACATTATTATACAATAAATTCCGATTATCAACTAGTCATTATTATCCACTTAAATAATATCCACCACTAATCCTCATTCAACACCAAACATCAACTATAGCACTTTATATGCATTTACCACTAGTTGGCTATAATCGGCATCCCTATTATCAACAACATACTCAAATTCATATAGGTATATATAAGCATATAGTTTCCATACATAGGTCTAATCGGACTCGAATAGGTAGATGTACACATAGGCACATTAATATAATCATCCCCGACCTTGTCGGGTATCAATATCATCATCACCATATCCTCCAGCCTTGCCGGGTATCAACATCTCATCATAGTATCCTCCGACCTTGTCGGATATCATCATATCATCATATCCTCCGACCTTACCGGGCATCAATATCATCATCACAATATCCTCCAACCTTGTCGGGTATCATCATATCATCATAATATCCTCTGGCCTTTCTGGGCATAAATATTATCATCACAATATCCTCTGGCCTTGCTGGGTATCATCATATCATCATAATATCCTCCGGTCTTACAGAATATCAACATATCATCATAATTATAATTAGAGAAAAAATCAATTGCATAAGCAATCATATAATGAAGTATCATGATTTTACACATAATGAATGACATAACTTCCTAAAATAATCAATAAGCAATATCATGAACAATAACTCATTAATAGCCTATTCACTGGTCTATCATTAGTATAAAGATAGCTTATCAATAGCTTGAGCAATAGCTAATCCATGGCATAAATCATATCTTATTTATAGCATGGTCCATAACATAATTTATGGCTTCGACAATATCATAGTCAAGGACTCATTCAATAGTATATTCGGTAGCCTAATCTAACCAATAAATCATACATATGGCATAATCGTTAGGCATTACTTCTAACATCGTTCATCATAACAAACAAGTACTGAGATTCCTTAATATTTCCTCACAAGGGCATTCTCTAAGCATATAGAAAGCGTACAAAGGGTTCACGATAACTAACATCAATCTTGACTCAAGGTGGGTCAAAGATCCCACTTCTAAATCCCCAAAATATTTACTTAGTCAATTTCTACCCTGAACTAGGCTAAGGTATTTAAATCCACTCCTAGATGTATAGTAAGCCATGACTAGTCTTAAGGTAAAGGTTCTCCTCAAACACAACCAGTAAGACAATATCATAACTAAGGAAACTTCCTTTGGTGTTAGAAACTAAGGCTACTTCACACTAAGCATAATTAACTAGAGCATTATACTTAATTTTAGAGCAAACCAAGGCATTCTCATGCTAAAAATGAGAGATAAAGCGTAATACACTAAGGTTCAAGGAAACAAGCTAAGCATTCCAACTCTAAGGTCTCAAATAACTTAAATGATCCAACTACTACTAAGTCTTGTATTTCATTAATTCAACACGTAAAACTCATCCCAATCTAACAATATATCATACAAATACTATGAAGTATCTCAATCTAACAAGATTTTAAACCTAGCCTACCTCGATGCCGAAGAAAGCTCAACGAACTGCTAAACCTTTAATTTTCCTTTCCTATAAGCATCCTCAAGTTGTCAAGCTATCAAAATCACATTTTGTACGTCAATATGAGAATAACGATACCCATATTGCACCATTGTACTTTGGATCTTAAAACGACATAAGAAACCCCAAGTGGGTCCCACTTACGGAAATTATATTTCCGAGGCCAACCCAATGTTCATACATGATCAAGGATTTATAACCCTCAAGAATGGGTGAAAAGCATGCTAAATTTGGGCTAAAATAAAACCCTCAAGCTATTTGGGATTTTGGTCAAGAAATTGCTAAAATCCACCAAGAAAAGATTGAAATATTACCTTAATTCGGATGATAATCAAGAAAATAGATTTTAAATAAGCTCCCAAGTCACCCACAAGCCTCAATTTTGAGATATCACACTCTTAGGGTTTTTGCTCTCAAGGTAATGATAAAAATGGGCTAATTTGCAACTTAAGGGGTCTATTTATACCCCCACCAGGTAATCAGGTGTTGCAATCGCAGCATGCAAGTGTGCAATCACACAACCTGGCATCAGGAGCAGGTGTTGCAATCGAAAAAATATTTAGTGAAATCGCACTATCTCTTTTGCACACGGAGGTGCAATCACCATTCAAAAGGTACGATCGCAGAGGCACCAGCTATCAGCTGAAACTTGAAAAAATTTCAAGTTTTTGCCAAGGCCACAAAATCCATTTAAAATCCGTTATACGCAAATGAACTCTATAACCATACTAAATTTGACGTTTCGGACGTAATAATGAGGTCAGAATTTCCATCCATGGTCATTTCGACCAAATGTGGTTCCCACACCCAAATTTTCAATTTTTCTATTTTCTGACCAATAGGTTGAAATAAGCTTGGGTGCCTCAGGACCTGAACAAGAGGTCTACCTAGCCAAAATTTGATATTCTAGAGCTTTTGGCATAATCAAAATTTGTATTTGAGATTGTCTTACTGAAGTTTTCATTCGGTGGTCATTTTGAACTAGCGAAGACTTCAAAATAGAGAATTAGCTCTAAAAATCAAACAAACTACTTTGTAACTGAACTATCACTCCTAGCAAGTCATAATGACTTGGGGGAGCTATGGAGAAGCCCTAATAGTAAAAATAAGCAGAAATATGAAAAATAACCTAAAGGGTCATTACATCACTAAAGTCCTAAATGTACCATACCAGTCCCCAAGCCTACATTACAAGCCAAATAAAGTCCAATAGTGATCCTAGTCCGACTGTCCGAAAAACTAAGCTAAGAAAATAAGGACAAGTCTATGGTATTCTATGCACATTGCTTGGAACTTCTTTTGTGAGTGTGAGAGTATCTCGTAATCGTCCCCGTATTAATATGCATAATTATATTGTAAGAGAAGGACTTCTTTATTATGAGGGTACATAAGTTGTGTTGCTAGCTAGTTATCTGTTCGAGTAGTATAATTTGTACATATTCTTGGTTGTTTATTGCTAATGTAATGTCATAGATTGATTCCTTTGTGTTGAATTATTGGGCTACATAGATCCCTACGGTTGGTATTGAAAAGTTAAAAATAGAAGGGGGTGATATGTTTTGAGCTGAACTTGAGTTGATTGTCGTAGGTACTTTAGGTTTCTCTTGGTTAAGCATCATCGTATTTTTTTTGTTATGTTTTTGTTGCCTCGGGATATGCAAATGTTCTAAGTTAAGAGTATTGATGTGCCGGAACTTTTAATGCTTAAAATAAAAAAATATGCAAGTAATTAGGTCTGTTTTGTTAGATATGATGTGTTTTTGCATTTATTTTACAGAAAACTAGGTTTTGGAGCTTAAAATAAAAAAAAGAGTTGAAGTTTACAAAAATACTCCACTTACGAGACCACATACGGGTTGTAAGTGCTACTTACGGCCATCGTAAGTGGACTCGTAAGTATTAGAGGTACCACTTACGGTGCATAGGTACCACTTACACCATCGTAAGTGCCAACGTAGGTAGCAGAGTTTGAAGGTTATGAGGCTCTAAAGTTTGAAGAAGTGTCTGAGTTACGAGGAGATCACTAATGGGGCGTAAGTACCACTTACGCCGTCGTAAGTGCCATAGTGGGTGGCAATCTAAAGACTATAAATTTTCTATCACTTATGACCTACTGAGGGCCCGTAAATACAACTTATGGCCCGTAAGTGGGTCCATAAGTGTCCACTGATCCAGTTTTCCCTATTCATTTTGGTTAGGATTTTTAGGGTTTTGATATAAACTATAAATTCCTTTTGATGTTTTTGTATTAGTATTTGCACTCATTACATTCACAAACATATATTGATTCTAAGATTCGATTTTTGATCTTGGAATCCTTTGTTCTTTATTATTTGGTTGATTATTAATTTGAGAATTTGACTTTGTTCTTAAATTATTGTGAGATTCATCTTATGCTTTCTTTATTGAATTTCACGGATATTCTTGCAAACATGAGAGGTTAAAACCACCTAACTAGGATTGTGGGAATTCTAGTGAAATAACAAAATATAGAAAATGTGAGATTCTTCTATATCAGTGTTTATGCATGTATTGTGGTATTCTTCAATTTGTATGTTTTCTTAACTACTGCAGAAGTTAAGAACTTGCTTGTATTTGAGATCATCTTCACAAGAGAGGTCAAGATTAGGAAAAAAGATTACAATATTAATTTAAGGCTACTAACCCTCGTCTAATCAACTTGATACCTAAAAAGAGATAGTTAAATTGGGATCAAAGACAAGAGTAAGTAAGGCGACACTCTGAAACGCACAAGGTGAAGAGTGAAGAATGACATTTATTAAAGGCGTTCACAAGACAGTTGGTAATACATAGCTTGTCATGTTCTGTATGTAGAGCATTGAGTTAGTTAGATTGAGCACAATAAGTCTACGAAGTTAGGAAGCTAGGGGAAACGCAGTCGTAGTATTCATCTCAGATTGATTTCAACTAAAGTGATCAAGACTTCTTGCTACTTACTGTTTTCACAGTGAAACCCCTCATTTACTTTTCCTATATTTTTCCGGCTACTCCAACAGATTTGTAAGAGACATTCGGCCCATTCCCTGTGGGTTCGATCCCAACCTCTGTTGGGTTACTATATTTGACATGGACCGCATTTTACTTCTTGGAGGTGTAGTTTTGAGAGACATCAATGGGTTTAGATATTAATTATTCAGACTAGCCGGTTACATTACTGTTGGTTACTATGGTTAGTTCGTGGCAGATTGATTATGGACTGGTATCCGCGGTTGTCGGTATGATTCTGGTCCTTTTCATCTTCATGATAAATTACATTATTATTAGTTGTCCCATGGTTAGACATTATGGTTAGGGACCCTGATTATGCTAGTACTAGTTTTCCTACTTAGTTAGAATGCCTTGAGATGTTAGGTTGGTTACCTTAGGTCATTACCTTAAGTAATCCTATATATATATATATATATGGTATAATCATATATCCCTCTCTTCTTTGTTTATTCATGTCGTATATGTATTCTTGGTCTTGTATGCTACTCCCTTCATCCCATTTTATGTGTCGTCATATTATTTTTGATCCGTCCCAAGAAGAATGTCATATTTCCTTATTTGACAACTACTTAATAGCATCATTCCCATTTTATCCTCATTGGATCCCACTCAATAAAAAAAAGACAACTAAAAAGTAAACATTAAAGTGACTTTAAGAGGGACAATTTTGTAAACTTTACAAAGTGATCATTTATTTCTTAAACTCCATATCTGGTCAAATATAGACACATAAAATGAGACGGAGGGAGTATTATATAACTTTCTGTCACTCTTCCTTCATATATTGACTAGTGATAGACGGCATTGCACTTAAGACTTTGATTACTGTTAGGATAGGATAAGTTTGTCCTTATTGTTCTCTTAGCAATATCCTGTTTAGCTTCTTGGATAGTTGCCTATAGCTTATTTTTCTGCTTTACATGTTATTTATGTGTGCATTATCTTTAGAGCTCAGTCGATTGATGCCTACTGAGTACCACATGTTTGGTACTCATACTACACTTCTGCAACCTGTAGATCATAGTATGAGTTCTCTCTATTATCGTGTGCATCATGCGAAGCAGCTATGGATTGAAGATTTGGGGTGAGCTCCTGGCATTAGTATCACTACTCTCCCTCTTATTAATTAGACTGATCTCTACGTTGTGCTCAGTGACGGCTTGTACTTGTATTTACTCTGCATTTTACTTTATACTCTTATTGTATTAGTTCTTGCACTAATTTCACCAGGTTTTAGGGTTGCTTTGCATATATTAGTCTATCATGTTTACTCCGCGATCTTATTTCATTTCTTTTGATAGTCTGTTACTAGCTGTTTCGGACTATGGGTTGACTTACCTACTAGTTGATTATATGAAGTGTCATCGTGACTTGAAAAACTGAATCGTGATATATAATAAAGTCATCATACCAATTATTATTTTCCTAATAGGTGTGTCAAGTCAAAATGTAACAAGTAAATCCAAAAGGCGGGAGTAACTTTACCAACTTGCCCCTAACTAAATTTTTCTCTTTTCGAATTGACATTGATTACATTTTATCTAGATAAGGACAAATTAGGAAGAACTTAACCAATTTATTCTTAAATCCTTAAATAAATACTTATTTAGAAATAAAATCAAAAAATAAAAGAAACATTTATTCAAAAACAGAGAGTAACACTCATTCTCACATAATATGTAACTTTATGATAAATTAAGGTGTTGGTACAAACACCCAGTACAAGTAACGGTTACAAAGTCGCTTGGTTTCCAAGTTACTATCCTACGAATTAAATCTGGCCTGGCGACCTTGTAAAAACTAAAACCCCATAATGCCGAAAATAGTTTAGCTTTATATATGGTCACTATGGTGTACGTCAAAATATGCAAATAAAGATACTTCCATCCTTTAAAATTTGTCTATGTTATTAAAAATAGATATCCAACAATATTTATTTAATTTAAAAAATTAATAAATTATTTATCCATTTATGTTAATTTTGCCCTTGATATTAAATAATGTTCATGACACAATACATTTCCCAAAGCATTAAATTCATTACTCCCCTTATTCCATAATAGGTGAATTATTGAAGTAATGCACACGTGTTAAGAAAAGAAAATTAAGACATAAAGTAGCCATTACTTTTATTTTTATTCTTTTTAATTATTGTCAAACTACTTTTAAAAATCAAAACATTGATAGTAATAACTACTTCCAAAAATATAATTCAAAACCATTGATAGTAATAACTACTTCCAAAAATATAATTCAAAACAATAAGTAAATAGGAGCAATTAAGCTTCTTAAACTCTTCACACAGGAAATTCAAATGAAGGGTAAAAATGGAAGGAACTTCCAACATACTCTTGCAGATTGAAAAAAAATGTTAATTTGACATTAAAAAATATCTCAACAATTCACCTGTTATGAAATAGAGGGAGTATATTCAAACAGTGATAAAGTAAAATTACCCCTATTATTTATTTATTTTTTAAATATGTATCAAGTTCAAAGCGGACAAGTATGGTTGGAGGGAGGGAGGGCTTGTTAGTGTACCAAAAAATAAATGTACTTTTGCAGCATTACTTAATGCTTATATATACTATATTTCTTAGTAGAACCAATCGCAGTCCTTCCATTTGATTGTACTGCCGAATAGTTAAGATTCTCTCAACTTAGCTACCTTCCCCCCCCCCCCCCATTCACCAAAGTAGAACATTTTACTGGTGGACCATTATCAGTGCATCCAACTTTTCATCCTGAATTATCAATCAGTTGCATTGAAGATAAATCGATCACCACCACTCGATTTTGTTAAATTATTAACGGGCTAGAACGAGCTGAAAGTAAAGAGGACAATAAACGTACCAAGACTAATTGTGAACTTCTGGATATGAGTTCGGACTGGTTACCAACAATATTTTGTAAAGATGACATCTATAGTAACCAACAGCATCAGATTTACATACAGGAGGTACCAGGACAAAAAACAAGAAAATGCCATAAACTATTTGTTGGAGTCCCACATCGGCGGTTAAAGGGTCCTTGGTCTCCTTATTTGGTGGGTTAAGGGGAGGATTGTCCAAGACCATATAAGGAGACCAAGGACCCTTTAACCCACCGATGTGGGACTCCAACACCCCCCACACCCAGGGAAGGACCTGAACATCTGGAGCGTGGACAATATAAGATGAGGCCCAACATCGGAAACAATGAATTGGGTGGGCCTAGCTCTAATACCATGATAAAGAAATGGACTTTGAGCCTAACTTAACCTCAAAAGCTAGCTCATGAGGGGAGGATTGCCCAAGATCATATAAGGAGACCAAGGACCCTTTAACCCACCGATGTGAGACTCCAACACTACTTATAGACTACCCATATACTCCATGCAGATACCATAAGCTAAATTTTGGAAAAACAAGAATATTCAGTGTTCGTACCAAAAAGTCTATTTCTTGCTAGTATAACCTATAATTCCAACTTCTAGTTTACAAGTCCTCCCACTAGATCCAACTTCGAAGATATATAACAATTATTGTAATAGAACTTGACCCAAAAATGCAACATGCCACATACGCACTTTGTCAGAAGTCATTGCAAAAGTACATCAAAAAGAAGCACCAGGAAGAAAACAAGGGGGGAAAGTATATGAGGAGAAGGTAAGATACAGCTGAGTAAGAACTATACACTAAGTAGTTCTCTGCTTACTGTAAGGACAACAGATCAAAACCTGCGTAGCTGCAGCAAGCCCACATATATCCTCTTCCTCAACCAAAAATGAAAAATGAAAAACGAAAGGCTTCCTTCAGTGCTTAGTCCTTCAAAAACTTCGCTGAACCTTACAGAGAAGCACAGTATAATTGAAGTATTGTCTATGTTTTAATATCTAAGTTGGTATCCAAAATGAGGTAACATGTAGTGGAAATAGCTCTGGTCATCTATATCAGTGATTGTCCTTCTCTATTAATGAAAGAGAAGTACTCAGCCGTTTTATAATCGATAGTTACCTGGTCCATAGCCATGCGTGGAAGAAACATGTATCCCTATAATGCTAATGTAACTCTCCCCTTCTAAAGAAAAGAAGGAAGATGCAACAAGTGCAGCATTCTAAACTCTCCTTCCCAAAAGAGGCTATTTTCCTCTTCAGTAACAGGAGGGTGTGTTCAAGTCCCTTGTACTCTTATCCCCATTTTCCCTTTTTCTTTTTTATTCAAAAGACCAAAAAGACTCTACATTTGGCGTGGAATATATACCACCAACAGAGGCACTAGCCTTTGGTGAGTTGCCAAAAGCTTCATCCGGACACTGCGAAGTCCAGTCCTTCCTAAAAGAAAAAATTTGCAAATTACAGTAGTAAGATGGTGTCTAACAAAAGAGGAGAAGGAAAAGAAAGTCTCTCAGAACATAAAAAGAAAGAGGTGCCAAGACACCAGAAAAAAGAGTTCAACAATCTATTTCTAAGACACTGACATAATATATATATATATAAATATACAAAATAAGAAAAAAGATGTCAAAGAAGCAACTTATCACCTCAGAACAGAAAACAAGCATCACCAAGTTACAAATCCATAACCGAAGTTTAAATACGCTTATCAAAAAACATAACAATACGCCATAACAATAGGGAATAGAAAGGACCAGATCATGTATGGATGACCTACTTGTGCAATCCAAGTCAACATCATTCTTGTTATGAAAAACTTAAAACATAATGCTTGCTTTCATTGTACTACTACAACTATGCCTCACTCCCAAGCTAGCTAGTTGGATTTGGCTTTATATGAATCCTCATATCCAATTCCGCTCCACTTGGACAATCCTCATTCCCCAAGACTTAAGACTACACCACTTGGACCAGATCATGTATGGAGCTATTAAGCTTTACTTAGATATAATGCAGCAGTCTGCAGCTCATGC
Organism: Capsicum pubescens; assembly: GCA_030864215.1. Classification (NCBI taxonomy): domain Eukaryota; kingdom Viridiplantae; phylum Streptophyta; class Magnoliopsida; order Solanales; family Solanaceae; genus Capsicum; species Capsicum pubescens. The sequence continues at coordinate 180,191,897 of CM061546.1, read as the reverse complement.
AAGCTGCTGGTTCCACTGTCTACAAGTACAGGAATACAACACAGAATTGTACGCACGCCTAATAGAGGTGTCATTAGAAACTTATACATTTAATTTGCATATCTATTTCAAACAGTGACTAATTGAATCAAGACAATTTACTGATAAAATAATATGGAAGGAACAACACCAAGAAGGATCCCCTAACTCAATAGCACTTTGTTGTGTATACTTGACAATGATGACCTGGGAATGTAGTAAGAAATAATAATGACGTTTGTAATATTCAAGCACACTTTATGGTGACAAATGATGTGTCCATATCAGGAAAAGAAGGTAAGAGTTACACATCTGGTTTGTGGTGGTAATTCAGCCAAACGGACGCGATCTTGCATATTTAAACAGCTGAATGTGTCATGAATCGTGATACCTTTCAGTGTTAAAGCTTTCACAGAAACAACTGAATCGATACAGTAACTTCATAAGGATTTGCTTCAGGGAGAACGTCACGGAAAATTCCTTTTAAGAAGCAACACTGAGATACATTTTCACAGTAATTTTTACCTATGTTGCTCGGACTCTTCAAAAATGTTATGGGGTATATGTCGGATGCTTCAAAAAATAGTGCATTTTTGGAGGATCCAACACCTGTGCGGCAACATTTTTGAAGAGTCCAAGCAACTTAGATTTTTACTAAGAGAAAGATTTGGTATATTGTGGCTGCTGATAGCAGTAAAGAAGTGGATGGGGTTGATATAAAGAGGTCATATTCGTATCTCATTTTTCGGTTCTTCCAACTTTTTCATGGAAAACAAACCATATTTTCCAAGAAAACTACTTACTCCATTCAAACAGTGTTACCGAAGGAGAAAAGCAAAAAAGAGGCTAGGTCTGTTGAGACCTCAAGTGTCACAGGAAAATACAGGTTTTAGGTCAGACAACACCAAATAGACAAAAAATTAAAGATAGATACGTAATTCAAGAAAAATAACTACAAATATAAAAGACAATTACTCCCTCTATCCCAGTTTATAAGACTCAAACTCCTTTTTAATCAATCCCAAAAAGAATGACACATTTCGATATTTATTAACACTTTAATTTTAAAAAAACCCATTTGATCCTCTGATGAAATGATTTGTAGGCTATAGCCACACAAACATCTATAACTTATTTTAGACCACAAAATTCAAGTGTCTTTCTATCTTAAACTTCGTGTCAAGTCAAACTACCTCATATAAATAGGAACATTGGGAATACATGTACAACAACAACAACAACAACAAACCCAGTATATTCCCACTATTGGGAATATATGTACATTAATAGAAAAAAGTAAAACTAGTGAAACAGTTATTTCTAGGCGCAGCTATCTTCAAGATAAAAGTCCATGGGTGATGAGATGCGCACCTAGTATTTTGGTGCCTGAACTAAAGTTCTACTTAAGCAAGCCTAACAGCCTGTTGTGCACCTAGCAGTCGAGCCCGAATTTGACATTCTGATGTGTAACACTCTGATGTAAACACTGCTAATTGAGTCCGAATTCGCAAAATTGACAATTGACACAAACGAATTGGGAAATCTTATTACTCATAAACTGTGGATCGATTACAATTATTAAGGGAAGAAAACTAGACTATAATCTCCATAGCCCGCTTGGTGTCGCCATTAATGAAGTGAGAATGATAGTTAAGAAGGGAGGAAGATGAGAGAAGAGAGAACGAAGAAGAAGCAGAAGTTTCTAGAAGAGATTACCAATATTTCCATAACTGCCTTTTCCTTCAACTGTGTAGATATTTATAGATGGCTTTGCCACATCAGCTCACTTAACAGTTGGACCCACTACGAAGCCTCAATCGATCTCTTATTCTCACAACCCAAATTCCCAATTCTCAATCCAATTTTCCCCCAATTCTCTCCTTAGGATATAACAATCCCTACCCCTGCAAGAATGACCTTGTCCTCAAGGTCAAGAACGAGCCACAAATTGCAGAAATCTACTACAAATATAGGACCAATCTTCCCAGGTTGCTTCAGCTGGACTCATATTGGAGCACTGCACAAGCACCTTGACGCTATTCAGTTTGATGAGACGACGCTTGATGATGGCAATGGGTTCAACCAAGATACTACCTTCAGCATCACAAGTGGGGGGTGGTTGTTGAGAAACCACAGAGGTCCCTATGTGTCGTTTCAGCTGTGACACATGGAAAACAGGGTGGATTCGTGACCCTGGCGGCAACTCCAAACGGTAAGCTATTGTTCCCACCCTTTCCACTATCTTGTATAGTCCATAAAATTTAGCACTCAGTTTAAGATTTCTGCGCACCTCCACTGAAGCTATTGTGCCAATGTCCTCTCCGACCTCCGTTTGTCGGCGTAAAACTTCATCCTCGCTTGGGCCACTAATAAATTGTCTTTTAATTGTTGCAACAGTAATTGTCTACGGGCAAGATCTGCCCCCACCTGAGTATGAATAGAATGGCCTAGGGATCCCATGGGTTACTATGGGGGAGGAAACCCCTGGTAAGTTCCCCTTCTCAACTATCTATCTCATTTGCAGACATAGTTAATAGATGGGACCAAAACACCTTCCCTTTCTTGAACAATTGTTTTAGGCTAGTTGCTGACATAGACTTCAGTGAGGCTTCATGATATAACCCTTTTAATTTGACCCTTTTTTCCCTGATGAGTGACTTGAGCTTCATAAGCTACAAAGTCCAATAAAACTGGATTATGGTTCCTCATCCAATCTCCTCCTAGTATCATATCAGCAGCCCAAGCTTGGAAGCCTTATAGAGTCCTCAAATTCCACACTCTGAATTACCCCATTTAAACTTAGGACAAATATGGTAACTCATTACCAAACTTCCATTAGCAACTGTCACCCTCATTGGATGAGCTTCCTTAATTACACAACCCATTTCCTTAGCTGTTTCCATGTCTAGGAAACTGTGTGTACTACCAAAATCCAACAAAATGGTGAGCTCTTTCTTTCTACATTCGCCCCCGAGTCTGATAGTATTTGGGATCTCAATTCCTGAAAGAGCATGCAAAACTGATGGCCTCATCCATGGTCTCTTCTATGGTGAATGGAATGTCTTCTTCCACTATCTCTTCATTTACAATTTCACCTTGCATTTCTTCTTGATTTATCTCCCCTGAAATAGCATTGAGCTACTTGGATTTACACTGATAACCATAGACATTTATCTCCACATTTATAACACAACCCTTGTAATCTCCTATTCTCCCTCAAGCTACTACTCCCGGGTCCTGAGGCTCCTTGATTGTCTTTGTTAAACCCAATAGAACCCTTTGGATTTTGTTGATGTAGAGAACCTGCAGGTGTAGCACTTTTATCCCCTGTAACCCTATTCCTTTTACTGTTTGACTCTAATATCTTCTCCTGATGTCGAGCCTTATCCACTGCTTGAGTCAAAGTGTAGGGGTCTAGCATTTTCACCGTGTGTTTAATCCCTTCCTTTAAGCCTTCAATGAAAAATCCCAAGAAAAATTCCTCCGAAATTGTAGGGTTTCTCATCATCACCCAAGCCTTGAGATCTTCAAACCTTTCTAGGTATTCATTCACCGTCCCTGTTTATTCCAATTTTTTCAACTCTCCCAGCAGATTCATGGTACTATTAATGGAATCAGAGAACCTTTTACAGATTTCCTCCACAAACTCCCCCCATTTCACTACACTTTTACTAAGATGGAACGAAAAATACCACGATTCTGCTCTACCATTTAAATACAGTACTGCCATCTCCAGTTTTTCCTCGGGATTTTCAACTCGATTATAATGAAAATACCTCACACTTACGTAACCATGATTGGGGATCTCCCTCCTCAAAATATGGAAACTCAACCTTGTGACTAAAGTTACTTATCTGATTTTGTGGTGCAGGTGTATTCTCCAATTCTACCAGTCTATGGCGGTTACCAGAACCTCCAGCTGATGATGTTACTCCGGGCGGCGCCCCCAATATTCCATCTCTTCCGGCCATCATTTTATCCATCAGTAGATCTAGTTTTTGGAAGTTTTTTGGCGAGGCTGGTTTAAGGTGGTTGACTGGATTGTTTAACGGAATTTTCAAGACGGCGAAAATGCCCGAGGCTTGGAGGTGGAGTATTATGATCCCTCTTTATAAGAACAAGGGTGACATTCAGATTTGCAATAACTATAGGGGTATTAAGTTATTGAGTCACTCTATGAAGATTTGGGAGAGAGTGGTCGAGGTGAGGCTGAGACGGATAGTGCCTATTTCGGAGAACCAGTTTGGATTTATGTCTGGCCGCTCGACGACGGAGGCAATTCACCTGTTGCGGAGGCTGATGGAACAGTATAGGGAAAGGAAGAAGGACCTGCACATGGTGTTTATCGACTTGGAGAAGGCATACGACAAAGTCCCCAGGGAGGTGCTTTGGAGATGCTTGGAGGTGAGTGGAGTCCCGGTGGCATATATCAGAGCAATTAAGGACATGTATGATGGAGCTAAAACCCAGGTGAGGACGGCGGGAGGAGACTCAGGGCATTTCACTGTCTTGACAGGATTGCATCAGGGATCTACTCTTAGTCCCTTTTTGTTTGCTTTGGTGATGGATGTGTTGACGCGGCGTATTCAAGGAGAGATGCCTTGGTGTATGCTTTTTGCAGATGATGTAGTTTTGATTGATGAGACGCAGGGGGAGGGGGGTGAATGATAAATTAAAGGTGTGGAGACAAACTCTTGAGTCTAAATGGTTCAGGTTGAGTAGGAGCAAGACAGAGTATTTAGAATGCAAGTTTAATGACGTGAGGCTGGAGAATAAGGTGGTAGTGAAGTTGGAATCACAGGTGGTATGTAAGAGGGATAGTTTCAAGTATCTCGGGTCCGTGATTCAGGGTAACGGTGAGATTAACGAGGATGTCTCGCACCGTATTAGGGCGGGATGGATGAAGTGGAAGCTCGCTTCGGGGGTGTTGTGTGATAAGAAGGAGTCGCCCAAGCTTAAAGGCAAACTCTACAGGGTGGCAGTCCGTCCGACCATATTGTATGGAGCAAAGTGTTGGCCAGTTAAGAACTCCCACATTAAAAAAATGAAGGTGGCGGAAATGCGGATGTTGCATTGGATGTGTGGGCTGACTAGGGGGGATAGAGTTCGGAATGAGACTATCAGGGAGAAGGTTGGTGTGACTCCAGTGGAGAATAAGATGCGGGAAGTCCGATTGAGATGGTTCGGACACGTGATGAGGAGGGGCATGGATGCCCCGGTTCGTAGGTGTGAGAGGTTAGCTTTGGATGGTTTTAGGCGGGGTAGGGGTAGGCCGAAGAAGTACTGGGGAGAGGTGATTAGGCGGGACATAGAGCAGTTACAGCTCACTGAGGACATGACCCTAGATGGGAAGATCTGAAGGACGCGAATTAGGGCAGAAGGCTAGGGTCAGTTTGGGTCGCTAGTGTAGGGCATTACTTGGTGGGGGTATTATTCTTGTTATGATACCTTGTTTCATGCTTTATTACGAACCTGTTTACTTTTCTCTGTTTATTATTACTTGTGGGTGTCGTATTTATGTTATGCCATCTTGTTCCATGCTTTACTATGAATTTGTTTAGTATTCCGTGTCTCGAGCCGGGGGTCTATCGAAAACAGCCTTTCTACTTCTTTAGAGGTAGAGGTATGGACTGCGTACATCTTACCCTCCCCAGACCTCACTATGTGGGAATACACTGGGTTTGTTGTTGTTGTTGTTGATTTGCCTCTGTGATGTGGTTTTGTAAGTGAAATTCCAATTTCTTTATATTTTCCTCCATAACTTTCGATCTCGTTTCTGTAATCGTCATGTGTAATGGCCACGACGTGGCTTTGATACCAACTGTAACACTCTGATGTAAGCACTGCTAATCGAATCCGAATTCGCAAAATTGACAATTGACACAAACGAATTGGGAAATCTTATTACTCATAAATTGTGGATCGATTACAATTATTAAGGGAAGAAAACTAGACTATAATCTCCATAGCCCGCTTGGTGTCGCCATTAATGACCTGTGAATGAAGTGAGACTGATAGTTAAGAAGGGAGGAAGATGAGAGAAGAGAGAACGAAGAAGAAGCAGAAGTTTCTAGAAGAGATTACCAATATTTCCATAACTGCCTTTCCCTGCAACTGTGTAGATATTTATAGATGGCTTTGCCACATCAGCTCACTTAACAGTTGGACCCACTACGAAGCCTCAATCGATCTCTTATTCTCACAACCCAAATTCCCAATTCTCAATCCAATTTTCCCCCAATTCTCTCCTTAGGATATAACATGATGGTAAACAAAAAGTTGAGAAACTTTTCTCTGAACTTGTATTCTATAAAATGGAAAAAGCAAAAGAGAATTAGAATATTGCTTTAAGAAGATACTCTCAAGTACATATAAATATAGGAATCAAAACAATTGCCCCAGCCCCAGGGATTATCTCAATTGGCAAAGGTTGAGGAAGTTGTGTCTCAAATCACAAGTTCGAGCTCAATGCCAAGTGAACCAAGTCCTGTAGTTAAGTAGAGAAGAGAAGGGTGCAAAGGCGGATCTATTATTCCCGAATTTCAAAATTTGTAGTTGGCCCAAAGAGTTAGGGGATTGGTGGTAGAGTGAGCGGTCCCAGATAAGGAAGCAAAGTTAGCAGTTACGTCGTCTAAGACAGCAACGTTTGAACGCTTGTATGAAGATCTTCAAAACAAATGTGGGGTTAAGTTGTATATGCTCACCAAGGCGAGAAATAGGAGAGTCCGAGACCTGGACCTAGGGCTGTGCAAAAATCGAACCGACCGATAAACCGAACCGATAAAAATCTTATTGGGTTATTGGTATTGGGTTATCGGGTTAACGGTTTTTTATTGGTTTTATAAAAAAAATTATTGGGTAAACGGTTTGGTTTTTACATATTTAAAAACCGAAAACCGATAAACCGAACCAATAACACGTAAAACCGAACCGAACCGACCGATGCACACCCCTACATGGACCAAGTGAAGTGCATTAAAGATGAGAAAGGCATCATATGGGTGGAAGAGGTCTATCGAGAGAACCGATTTGGATTCATGTCAAGGCATTGAACCACAGAAGCCATATCTCGTAAGGAGATTGTCGAAGTAATATCAAGAAAGAAAGAGGGGAATTACATATTGTGTTCATTGACCTAGAAAAAGCTTATGATAGTCCTTAGGGGATTCCTATAGAGATGTTTGGAGGCTAAAGGTCACATGTAGCTTACATTGGGGCAATTAAGAACATGTACGTAAAGCCAAGATCTGAGTGAGGACAATGAGAGGAAACTTGGATCACTTTCGAGTGATGGGGCTACACCAAGGATCAATCCTTAGCCTGTTTCTATATGCCTTGGTGATGGATGGAATAGACGCGACATATTCAAGGAGAAATGTGAACGTGTATGCTATTTTACAAGTAGCATAGCTTTCATTGACGACACAGCAGAGTTAATGATACAGTGGAGGTTTGGAAACAGACCCGGGAGTCTAAAGGGTGCAACTCAAGCATGACTAAGAAAGAATACTTTGAGTGCAAGTTTAGTGATGTAACTCAGGTGACAAATGTAGAAGGATTGATACACATGTCATCTCTAAGAAGGAAGTTTTAAATATATAGGGTCAATAATCCAAGGAAATAAGGAGATTAACGACGATGTTACACATCATATTGAACTGGTGAATGATATGGAAGTTCACATTCAATAACGTGACACCTCGCCTTAAAAGCAAGTTTTATAAAGCGGTGGTTAGACTAACTATGTTGTATAAGGTGTACTAGTCGGTCAAGAACTTTCACTTCCAGAAGATGAAAGTAGTGGAAAAGAGGATATTAAGATGGATGTGTGGGCATAATCCGAGTGAGAGTGGCTTGTATGGTGGACAAGACGAGGGAAGCAAGGTTGAGATGATTCAGGTATGTGAAAACAAGATAGATTAACAAATGCCCATGTGGGGAGGAGATGAGAGAGGTTGCTATAGTGGGCATTAGGAGAGGCAGAGGTAGCCCAAAGAAATCATGGAGTGAGGTGATTAGACAGGACATGATACACCCACAACTTACCAAGGATGACCCTAGATAAAAAAAAATGGAGGTCAAGATTTAGGATAGAAGGTTAGTAGATAATTGAGTATTGTTTAGTCCCTTTTAGCAGTATTGTTATTATTATTCTCTAACTATGTTATTCTTCAACTTTAGAGCCACCTGTTGTTTCCTTTGCTTTGGTTATTGTACATTTTATTGTTGCTACTTGTTCTTTTCTAAATTGTTTTTAGCATTTCTTCACAACTATATTTGTTTTACTTGTTTTTTGATTCCGCTTTACTAGAGCCGAGGATTTTTCAAAAATAGTCTTTTTACCTTCATAATAAGGCTAAGTACACACTATCCTCCTAGGATTACACCGTATATATATATACACACATATATATATTATATATATATATGTGTGTGTGAGAAAATAATGGAGAAAAATTATTATTGAATTATGTGACTACATAATTACATTGACATCTTATTTATAGACACTACATTACAATCATTTTCTAAGTAGGATTTTGTATTCAATTCCTATTCCTATTCATATTCTAACACTCCCCCTCAAACTGGTGCATACAAGTCATATGTACCTAGCTAGTTACAAATATGATTAATACGAGGACTGGTGATACAAGTATGAGGAGCACAAGGATTACAAGTTTTTGTTGAAGGTCCAAGTTTCGGATTTGCATAGTGAATTGAAGACCTTTTTCAAAGCCTTGTCCAAGCTCGGGAACTACAAAGACTACAAGGTGCGTTTATGCAAAATGGACGCGTTTGAGCTTGTTGTGAACTCGCCCAAGGGAGTGTACGCCTTGACATGTGAGGGTTGGTCTTAGGTGCTCAAAAATACACCCAAGGCTGCCCCAAATACACTCCACACGCAAGGCCTTAAGGGCAAAGGAGTCCTTTGCAGCACCTGTTGTAATAGACTATTTAAACATTTTCCTTAGTCTTGTTCCTTAGTTAGCTTATTTTGAATGAAGATTGTAACATTAAAACACCATTTTTCCTCTCAAGAAGAGAGTAGACCACCAACTTTGAACATCACGAGTGAAAGGTTCCACTTGTGTTGTGAAACGGCTAGAAACGTGAATGCTTGAGTGAACCGAGTTCCTCTTGTGTTCGTGTAAGAACTTGGTGCTTGTTAATGTGATTTGTAGAGGTTTTAGAGTTTGATACACTCTTTAGTTGCTACATTTCGTATTCTATTTGTGTCAAGTTATCTATCTTCTTTATCTTTCAAGTTTGTGTTTGTTGTTTCCACTTGGTGTCTTGTATGTGTGGGTTGTTTTGCGAGATTACAGACTGTTTTATGCTCATTTAGGTACCGTTTGGTATCAACTAGTGAGGGACTTGGTGAAGATATCTGCAAGTTGATCACTTGACTTTACAAATTTTGTATTAATATCTCCCGAGAGTATCTTTTCTCTGACAAAGTGACAATCAATCTCTATGTGCTTGGTCCTCTCATGGAACACTAAATTAGATGCAATATGAAGGGTTGCTTGATTATCACATACAAGTTCCATCTTATCAGTTTCTCCAAATTTTAGTTCTCTCAGCAATCGTTTGATCCAAACCAACTCGCAAGTTGTTGTAGCCATTGCTCGATATTCTGCTTCGGCACTAGATCGAGCAACCACGTTTTGTTTCTCACTCTTCCAGGACACCAAATTACCTCCTACTAAAACACAATATCTAGATGTAGAACGTCTATCAGAAGGTGATCCTGCCCAATCAGCATCTGTATATCCAATGATATGCTCATGGCCTCAATCCTCGATGAGTAGTCCTTCACCTGGAGATGACTTTATTTATCGCAAAATACGAACTGCATCCCAATGACTATCACAGGAGGAAGTCATAAACTGCCTTACAACACTCACAGGAAAAGAGATGTCGGGTCTAGTCACTGTGAGATAATTCAACTTTCCAACCAACCGCCTATACCTTCCAGGATCACTGAGTGGCTTTCCTTGTCCTGACAGAAGTTTAGCATTTGGATCCATAGGAGTGTCAATGAGTCGACATTCCATCATTCATGTCTCCTCAAGAATGTCTGAAGAATACTTGCGTTGAGAAATAACAATACCTGATCTGAACTGAGCAACCTTAATACCTAGAAAGTATTTCAGTCTGCCAAGGTCTTTAGTCTGGAAATGTTGAAAGAGATGTTGCTTCAAGTTAGTGATACCATCTTGATCATTGCCAGTGATAACAATATCGTCAACATAAACCACCAAATAAATACACAGATTTGCTTTAGAATGGCGATAAAACACTGAATGATCAACTCCATTACAAATCATGCCAAACTCCTAAATCAATGTGCTAAACTTTCCGAACCAGGCTTGAGGGGACTGTTTCAAACCATAGACCGACTTGCGCAATCGACATACAAGGCTACTAGACTCCCCCGAGCAACAAAACCAGGTGGTTGCTCCATATAGACTTCTTCCTCAAGATCACCATGCAGAAAAGCATTCTTAATGTCCAACTAATAAAGAGGCCAATGACGAACGATAGCCATAGAGAGAAAGTCGGACTGATGCTATTTTAGCCACGGGAGATAAAGTGTCACTATAATCAAGCCCAAATATCTGTGTATATCCTTTGGCAACAAGGCGAGCCTTCAGCCGATCAACCTGACCATCTGAACCAACTTTGATTGTATAAACCCAATGGCAACCAAAAGTAGATTTACCTGCAGGAAGGGAAACAAGCTCTCAAGTACCACTAGTATGTAAAGCAGACATCTCATCAACCATAGCCTGTTTTCATCCTGAATGGGAAAGTGCACCTGTAGTCTTAGGGATGAAAATAGAGGACAAAGATGATACAAAAGCATAATGGGGTGATGACAAACGGTGATAACTCAAGAAAGTATAATATGGGTTAGCATTACGAGTGGATCTTATACCTTTTTAAAGTGCAACTGATTGGCTAGAAGGAGGTAGGTCCGCAGTAGGGGAAGCATCAGGCGCATGACATGAATCATCTGGGGCTGATGCTGGACGTGGGCGGCGGTGATAAGTCAAAAGTGGTGGCACTGTAGCTGGAGATGGAGAAGTTACCATAGATTCCTCAAAGATTGGTGTGGGTAAGATTGGAGGATGGGTAAAACCTCAGAGATATTAAGATGATCAGAAGATGTATAATAAGGTTGAGATTCAAAGAATATGACATCAGCAGACATAAGGTAGCGACCCAGATCAAGTGAATAGCATCGATACCCTTTTTGAACTCGAGAATAACCAAGGAAGATACATTTGAGAGCACGAGGGGCTAATTTATCTTTTCCTAGGGCTAAGTTATGAACAAAACATGTGCTCCCAAAAACACGAGAGATAGAGTAGAGATGTGACTGAGGAAATAGTATGGAATGGGGAACCTGATTTTGGATCGAAGATGAAGGCATTCTATTAATGAGGTAGCAAGATGCAAGGACTACATCGCCCCAAAAACACAGTGGAACATGGGATTCAATGAGAAGAGTACGAGCGGTCTCAATGAGATGCCTATTTTTCCTTTCTGCTATACCGTTCTGCTGAGGGGTGTATGGACATGATGTCTAGTGGATGATTCCTTGATGAGTCATAAACTCTTGAAACTGGAGGATAAGTATTCTAAGGCATTATCACTACGAAAAGCACGAATAAAAACACCAAATTGATTTTGTATTTCAGCACAAAAACCTTTGAATATAGAGAATAACTCGGAACGATCTTTCATCAAGTAAACCCAAGTACATCTTGAAAAATCATCGATGAAAGTAACAAAGTAACGAAATCCTAAGGGTGAACGGACTCTACTAGGACCCCAAATATCAGAATGAACTAATGAGAAAATAGACTCTAAGCGACTCTCAATACTACGTGAAAATGTAGCACAGGTGTGTTTCCCAAGTTGACACGACTCACAATCTAATGTGGATAGACTACACAAACTAGGCACCATCTTTTGTAGCTTGGATAGACTCGGATGTCCTAAACGTTTGTGAATAAGGTCGGGAGGATCTGTAGCGGAGCATGCTGTGAAGGAATTTAAAGAGGTAAGATGGTAATGGCCTTGTGATTCATGTCTTCTGCCAATTGTCTGTCCCATTTTGCGGTCCTGCATTAGAAATGAATCATCAACAAAAGTTATACTACAATCAAAGGCACGTGTCAAGCGACTAACAGATGCAAGATTAAAAGGACAACCAGGGACATAAAGAACAGAGTCTAGAGTGACAGAAGATAGGGGTTAGGCTTAACTCTTTTTGGCTCTGTTCGAATTCCATTAGCTAAAGTAATAGCAGGAAGAGATTGTGAACAAACAATATCAGACAAAAGTGATTTGTCACCAGAAATATGGTCAGAAGCACCTGAGTCCACAACCCATGATCCAAAGGTAAGAGATTGTGCAATTGAGGCTATTGGTAGAAATATATGCTTACTTGCTTGATACTGAAGATACTCATTATATTTCTTGTCAGATAAATACACCCGTTGATCACCTGTGGTGTTAGACTGAGCAAATATGAGCATTTTTAGGTAGTCGACCATGCAGAGAATAGCATATTCCACGAGTATGTCCAAGCCTATTACAATAACTATACTTAGGTCGAGAATAGCATACGCCACGAGTATGTCCAAACCTTCTACAATAACTACACCTAGGTCAAGATCTTCCAAATCGACCTTCCCCTCGTTGATTCTTCATAAACTCTGACATCCTAGTTTCTGATCTCCTCATTAAGATTCAGATTTAATCATGAAAAAAAATAGTGTTGGAATTTGGCCAGGAAAAAGAAAAATCGTCGGATATAAGATCTGATGTCTGGAAGTTGCTCGGAATCAGAAAATAATCATATGAGCAGCCTCGGAGTGAATAAGTAAGGCTACTGAAAAAAAAAAATTGCCGAAAAAGTCGCCGGAATTTAGGTTCCGACGATCAGAATCTTTGAAAGACTTGTCGAAATCTGGAAAAGAGTACCTGGTCGGAGTCGGAATGGATCGGCGATCCCAACAAAAAAAGAACTCAAAAATTTGACCAAAAATAGGCTCACGCACCGACACGTGACCAAATCTCACCGGAATTTCAGAATTCCAGCAAGCGCATGGGATGGTATTTTTCAGGTGATTGTGGTCGGATTTTTGTCACTTGAGCTTCCCGATCCTCTTGGTGGTGTTGTATTTTTCACACAACCCACAAAATTAAAAAAGGCACAAATCAGTCACCGAAATTGACGCACGGTGACGGAGTTTTCTTTTCTGAAGTTTCTCTCACCAACTCTCTGATACCATGTGAGAAAATAATGGAGAAAAATTATTATTGAATTGTGTGACTACATAATTACATTGACACCTTAGTTATAGACACTACATTACAATCCTTTTCTAAGTAGGATTTTGTATATTATTCCTATTCTTATTCATATTCATATTCTAACAGTATATATATATATATGTATACACACACACTCTATCTCAAGAATCTAGTTTAGTCCCCATAAAAGCTGAGAAAGGCATGTCTGAGTGTCAGCATACATCCTATGTATTTGTCATTGTTGAAGCATGTACTATAGCTTATTAGTACAAATCATCCCAGCTCACTTTCAGCACTATGAAGTAATCTCAATTATTCTTCTACAAATGGAAACTCCTTTCTGCGGTAACTGGTATTTGTTCTCCTTCAACTCTAGGAATCACATAGCATACTTTGGTGCGGCCTTATAAAAAGACCAAACTAATCCTTCTCTTTGTTCCACAATTATCAATAAATGGTAGGCATGTACTTGAGAAGCAAGCATGAAGTGGACAACTCCATGGCTCAGTTTCTAAAGGATAATTAGTAGTTCAAAATTAATTGACCACTTTAGTTATGTGAGAAATATAAGAGAAAAATATTATTGAATTGTTGTAACTACATTATTACATTGAGGCCCTACTTATAGACAATACATTCCAATCCTTTTCCTAATAGGACACTACATTACAATCCTTTTCCAAGTAGGATTTTATATGTTATTCCTATTCCTACTCATATTCTAACACTCCCCTTCAAGCTGGTGCATAGAAGACATATGTACCAAGCTTGTTATGGATGTAACTAATATGAGAATCGGTGAGGGACTTGGTGAAGATATCTGCAAGAAAACTGATAAGGACTGCTTCAGACGTCTGGGAGACCTCAATTGAAACGGTACAAACTGAAAAAATGATCCGAAAAGTAGTAAATATTGCCATAAAGTCGATGTGTCGCTGGAAAATTCCCGAAAACTGGTATAAAATATACGGGTCATCTCGAAATCAAGAGACGACTAGATCTTGAACATGAAAAGTGACTACAATCTGCTCACACGCCGGATTATTAGATTTGATGGCTGAAAAATGACTACAATCTGAGGAAAAAAAAAGTATATGGGTAGGGTCGGAATGATGACACGACCCTACTGAAAAGGAGAAATATGTGTAGGGTTGGAATGATGGAACGACCCTATTGAGAAATAGAAATTATATGAGTAGGGTCGAAATGACGGCACGATCCTACTGGAAAAGAGAAATTATATGGACAGGGCCGGAATGATGGCACGACCCTACTGAAAAAGATCTGAGGAGTCACCAAAAAGACGTACGGAACTATGTAAATTAAATATGAGGAGTCACCAGAAAGATGCATGGTGTTATGCAACTCAGATATGAGACAGTAGTCCGAAAAGATGCACGGTGCTACGCAAATCAGATATGAGAAAATAGTCACCGAAAAGAAGTACGGTGCTAAGAAAAATAGATATGAAAAAGTAGTCACCGGACAGATGCATGGTGCTACGCAAAGATATGAGAAAATAGTCACAGAAAGATACACAATGAGTCAGTGACCCAACTTTTGCTAACATTATCATTGGCCAGACGGGCGGCATATATGGATTATAGCCGCCCGCCGGCAACGAAAACTCTTTGATTCTTTACCAAGATCATGGAAGCTTCGATACCATGTGAGAAATATAAGAGAAAAATATTATTGAATTGTTGTAACTACATTATTACATTGAGGCCCTATTTATAAACAATACATTCCAATCCTTTTCCTAATAGGACACTACATTCCAATCTTTTTCCTAATAGGACACTACATTACAATCTTTTTCCAAGTAGGATTTTATATGTTATTCCTATTCCTACTCATATTCTAACAAGTTACTTGAAGGGGAGGCATCAAGCAACTTAAATCCAGAAATACACCACATCCAGCCAAGAATTCAACATAAATGTGCATATTTTACAAGGTATGCCAAAAAAGGTGCATACTTAGAAGGCTGATGTGAAGAAATAAATGATGTTGAACAATTTGTGTTGGTGAAAGCAATCAAAACCTCTGGGTATTAGAACAATTTTGACCCACTTATTTACAATTAAGTTTGATATTGGTAGAGAGGAGCTTAAATGGAATGACAAGGGCAGTGGGGACTCAAATAGTCAACCCAAACTTTCTTGGAATTGAGGCGTAGTTGTTGTTGTTTATCTTTTATTAACGCGTTATTCAAACTTTCAACACATTAAGAAAAATGGATCTTCAACATATTTACAAATTCAGATCGGCATAAAATGACTTTCCGCACATATCAGCACAAACTTTTACTAACTCAAATATAACACCAGCAAATATTATTTATTCAGTGATACCTTAAGTCTTCTAATTGAAACTACTTACTTCTTTAATATGTTTTTGCTCAACATAACGCACAATGTAACTGAAACAAATAAAATTTATGGTAAGAGTATTGACATAAAAATGTCTATATCTTACAGTACCAAGTTGCCATGAACTTCTATAATCATCTCATTCTCTAACTTGGCTCCATAGACATTCAACCAAATGACTCATCACTTCTCCGAATTGATTAATCAACCAACTGCAGATGGCACAGGTGGGAGGTTTTTGATAGTTTACTCCTTCGTTATAATGACTGCCAAATCGTCAATACTTTCCCCCTTTACTTTGTTTATAATTTTCTTTTCTTTAGCAAGCCAGTACATAAGGAAATGATTTCCAGAAAAGCCTTCAAAAATTCACCAATATCCACATGCCAATATACTTGAAAACTTAAAAAAAGATAAAAAATTTATCCGTGAATTAAAGAAAAAAAAACATAGCAGATACACGTACAGCCTTCCTACATTTGCTCATCAAACAACTAATTTTCTCATTCACAACCATATTAGGCATCAACATACTTCCACCGCAAGAGTACTTCCACCGCGTGAACATGTTAGCTTTCTACTCAAAGTGTATGTGACTCACATGGCATGAGTATCAAGCAGGGGATGAATATGTGCAATTTTTAGAATTAAATGTTGGACGTTTAAGGCTCACGTATCACATTTTTGGAGGGTTGTTCGGTTTGAGGAATAGATGAGAAAAGAAGCTGCTTCAGGAAAGTGTAAAAGCAAGGCCCACATAGCTGTTTAGCTTACATAACATGTGATAAGATTTTCAATCTATAGAGGACAGCAAGCATTATTGTTGGATGGAGCAAAAAGTGCACATCTGCACATAAATTCAACATAGATCATTAGTTTTTTAAAATGTTTAAGCTTGTCAGGTGTCTTCAGCATGTACTTTTATACCAATTTTAAACCATAATCTCCATCGTTTGGACATACAAGTCAAAGTACCTGAATGCCCCAACCAATATTCACTAACGTTCAATGTCAAAATGCAATTCGACGAGGATTCAAGGAAAGCAATAATAGTTACAATGAGTTCAGCCATCACTTTGATGTCACAGTATATGAATCATGACAAAAAGTGTTGATATCTTGGTTACTATTTCACATCTTTTCTACTTTCTTTTTATAAGTAGGACTTTTATTAATAAAAGTTGTGTAGCACTAATCTAGTGTTGAATTACAGAACAGGAGCCCCCACAATCTTCTATACTTTTTTTTGGATAACCGAGAAATCCATGGGGCTAGTGGAAGACAGTTTGAAAATCGGTGTATCAATGGTCCAGCCTATATACCCTTCTGTGATTAAATACCAGGCTTACAAGTTACATAGGCTTTCGTCAGCGACAGGGTTCCAACCTGTGACATGCGCCTAACCTACACATCATGTGGTGCGGTCTTACCACTACACCAAAGCCCTAGCCTAGGGGGATCACGTTTTATACTTTTTTTTGTTTTGGTTAAAATTAAAGATTAGGCTTTAGGATCATCTCTGACATAGGCCAATCACATGTATTACAACATCTCAAAAGCTGGATCTCCAACTTAATAGGTTTGGTCAACATCTAAGTCTGGTGAAGGTGGCCCCAAGCTGGTCTGTTCCATAGTGATTTTGATTATCTGAAGCCCTCGGGGAGTGTAAGTGCTTAAAGGACTTTTACTTTCAAGAAGAGGGAAGGTGGAAACTTTCCAGATAACTGCCACTTCCATGCCAAATGCATTTCATCTGAAAACCAATAAGCTGCCTCTACTATATGATCAGGAATGTATAAAGCAAGTTTAAGTTTTAGCCTAATGTGAGAGTCTGCTTGAAGCAATTGCTATAAAAAGTTTCAGATTCAAAATTTAAAACTGTCGTGAATTATGAAGAAATTCGTAGATGAACTTATCCATACACACAAAGGACCAGGGGATAGCAAAAGGAAACATCACAAATTTTCCTGGTTGCCCATGGATTCTTAGAAAAATGAAAGACGTACGAATCGAATGTGAAGGATAATTTAGGGTGCTTTTTCAGCAGGACTTCACTGCTAAAACTTAAAAGAAAAGAAAGAAAAAATTAACCTTTTATATATATATATTTTTAAAACAATTCTTTAAGAACCCAATTGCAAGCTAGTCCCAATATCGGATTTTCCATAGGAAGCATGCAACAGCGACGAAAGCCTTGTAATGCTATTTCTGTGTAAATGCAGCCAAACTGGTGCAGCATGGATATTAAGGATTCATAGGTCGAAAACCCAATTGATTTTGGTAGAGGCCAAGCTGTTGCTGTTTAATACAAAACAGCCGAAATGTATCTGGTTCAGTTCTACCTAACTTCAAATTAAATTGCATCTTTCTCATAAGCACACAAATACTCTCCCTTGTGCACAAACTCTCATAGTTACAAGCATGTCCAGGTGGACTGTCTGGGTAAAATTGATGGCATTATCTAGTGTCAATAGAAAGATACCATGTACTGATATACATATGGCTAATCACAAGCATATGAATGGCCAGGACACATCTAATCAAACATCTACATACTTGATGTAAATACTTCTGTTGATTTTTTTGAGTAAATAGTAGCCAACAACGACATAATACTTTTGTTGGGATTCCTGCATACTTGAAGGAATTATGAGTCTTTCTCAAATACATATCAGCACATCTTCGGCAATCGGTGAAATTCACAACAAATGGCCCACAACTATGAAATCACAGAAGACACTCTCAACAATGACTACAAGAAAGACAAGATTCACATAATATTTTTTAATACGGTAAACACTGAGAAGATTCAGATAATATTGATGCAAAAAGTACAGCAGTTAAGGTACCTCAATGTACTTTAAACTTTCAAACAGAGGCAAAAACATTCTACTTTACTTTTACCCCACTTGGCAAGAGAAATTAGTGGTTTCTTTTGCTTACTTGGCCCAATTAGGTGGAGATGATGCAAATGGATGATTAGTAGCAGTAGCATTAGGACTCCCGTACGTCATTTCATTTTGAGCAGCATCTTCAGACTTGAGAGAAAATCGACTTTCACCTCCTGCATATGTACCAAAAGGAACTATTGGATACCTACTTTCAGTGCTACCAGGCAAAACAGTACTCAGTGTCCCACTATTCTGGCAACTTCCCGTATAAACTGTGTGGGTAGAATGACAGACAGAGTGGAGTTGCTCATCATTCTTGAAAAGTGAAGCCATTGTCCTTGGAGGTGTAGGAGCCATATTTGATGTATTGAGATCTGTATTCAAACGCCAGTTGGTTGGAGAACCTATCAAGCTTAGACCAGCTTGACCAAGCGGAGAGCTGTTCCACATCTGCCACATTCCTAAATCATTTGAACTATTTGAAACATTCGTTGGCACAGGGTGCATGTCCTGAGCATTAGGAGTGTTGGGGAAAAGAAAAGACCCAACATGCCTTTCCTCTGGAACACGCATTCGTGATATTGGAGACTCAATTGGTGAAGGCCTGGTCACTTCTGAAGACACATTCACATTTTTTACCATACATGGGCTATCAAGTCCTGTATCTGACACAAAGCCAAGGTCAACCTCCAGTTGAAAGTCATCAAGGGACTCACAAACTGGTCCAAGCAATGACACAGGGTCTGGAACATAACAAGGATCTTCAAAATTCTCCAATTCTTCCGCCAATAACTGACCTGTCCCATCTCCAATTAGAGGATGTATTGCTCTCGGAGACGATGGATTAGTTGTACTACAACTTGTGGGCCCACAAGGAAAAGAAGTTAAAGTGAAAGGCGATGGGAGACCAAAGCTAATAGGGTTGTCGAAAGATTGTGCAGCTGGAGTCTGACAGGAAGGACTCAGAATTTCTGCTTGGGGCTTCGCACTTGGTCTGCTGATTACACTTGAAGAGGGGGAAGAAACAGTAGAGGATCGAGTGAATAGCTGTTGCCAAGACTTTTTAGGAGTTGTAAATGGTTGAGGTTCAATAAGTACCTGTAAAGAACAGAATTAACCTGACAGCTTAACAAGAGCCAAGTCTCTCATTGAACAGTCAAATAATCATCTAAAAGACCTACATTTCTGATGATATGATAAGAATCTATCTGTAAGTTCAGGTTAAATCAACAAGATGAACATGCCAAAAATTGAAAACATAAATGGTAAATAAAGCTATCGACAGCAAGATTAAGTTAAATTCAGAGTTACTTAGGATTCAATACTTCAGAAGTACCAAACGAAAGACATGATGAAGGAGAGCACTTCGATATAAGCAATTGAAATAGAAGATGACAACAAACTTACAGGTCGATTCATACTCCTGTCATCTCCACTTGGATTCAGCTTTCCAGGTATGCGATCTGACTGAGATAGTTCCCTCCTAGAGGCATTATGAACAGGATCTATCAGCGTATTAGATTTCAGCTCTCTTGGAATATTAGTAGCATTATTCTTGCCAAAAAAACCACCTCCAGTAAGTGCTCTAGAAGATGATAAGAAAGTACCCCGCATACGATCCAAGTACCGAGTACCAACATTTCCATGGTTATGACTGCTAGAAGAACCACCCTTATAACCATGTATAACTTCTGCATTATGTGTCTTAATACTTTCAGGCCCATTTTTGTGTTGGTTCCTTCTATCACCATCACTCTGCCTATTTCGTGCACTCTCCTTGCCTTGTCTTTTATCCACCTCTTCCACATCTGAGTTGCTTTTGCTTGATCCCCTGTCTCTTTCTTTCTTCTTCTCCTGCCGCTTCTTTTCTGCTTCCCTTTTACTATCCCGTACTTTAGCAGAGGGAGACCCCTGCCCCCGTTCTTTCTCTGCCTCCATCTTTTCATCGCGCAATCTCCTGCGTTCTTCCACCAGTCTAGCAACCTCCTCTCTTTGCTTTCGCTCCTCCTCCTCTGCTAGCTCTTTCTCCAACCTAGCCAGCCTCTTTTCCTCAGCTTTTCTCTTAGCTTTCTCCCCTCTACTCTCCTGACAATTTCCTCCATTCTCACCTCTTTTATCCATCAGTGCTCTCCGTTCTGCATCAATTGAAGCATCGCTTCTGGAGGAACTTAACCTAAAAATCTTTCTACACAGCCATGTGATACTTAAGAAGAAGGCAGTCAGAGCTTTGCAGGCAAAAGTAAAAACACGAGAATATGACTTCTCTGCTAAACAATGCTCCATCCCAAGAAATCCACTGCCAGTCTTGCTCCAAGAATCTGACTTGCTAACAAAAGACCCCCCAACCCAATTCCCATTCTCTAACCAATCCTGCCCGCACATCCACCTGTTATCTGACCAAACCTTTCCATTTAACATCTTCCCACCTTTCCCAACCAAATCTCTCAAAATGCCTGAATTCGAAAGACCCAACCCTGGCGGCACAGGCAAGTCTAATATGGGTCTCTTAGAAATATGCCCACAATATGAACACATGAACTTGCCACCACCAGGATTCTGATCTCTATATGGAGTCAAACAATTTCTACACCTCCTCGTTGCTATTTTCCTTAATTTCTGCATTTCAATAGCCTCAGACCTCTTCCTTTCCCTAAGCCTAGCATTTCTTCTCGCCCGCCAAGCTGACAACTTAGGCATAAAGACCTCATACCAACCAAGAGTAATCACAAGCACAAGCACACATGCCAGCCTAGGTGATGTGATTTCAAACCGAAATGCCGGTGGAAATAACTGTGATAAAGCCCATAATCCAATCAAGGGAATCACTAACCAAGGTAACATGGTTGCAACTCCCCGCGACCACTTCTGGATCGAACACAGTATACACATTATCCTTTCAACCCACACTTATCGAAAATACGATAGCAAATCAAAAATAAAATTTCTTGACTCGCCAAAATGTTATCAAAGTCAAAGAAACTCTCAATCTTCCCCTTCTTTAACAACAACAATAACCACAATCCGAGAAAACCCCTAGCTCTGCAAGTTCCCCTAAATTTTCGATTGTGAAATACGAGCTCTTCAATTCTTCAAAACCCTAACAGGGCGAATCGGGAGAAAGCGCTTATGAAGCGGAAGAAAACGGGTCAAGGTTCAAAAAACGCCTCATTTTAGCTCCGAAACCTAATGGACAAGAAAAGAATAATTAAGAAGAAAAGAACTTGAAGGAAGAAAATGAAAAAAAAAAAAAAAAAAAAGGCGCTCACTGATTCAATGCCCATCGGAGATTCATCGGAAAGTACTCGTCGGCGGCCGGAGAGAGTGACGTTCTTTGGGTGCAATTTTCCGTCGAAATATAACTGTGAAAGATTGTTGGATTGATGAAAGAGAATGTTTTTTTTTTGTTTAGAGGAGATAAGAGAAAGAAATGTGTCTTCTGTTCATATTGGCAGTGATTAAAACCGGGTGTATGAATTAAACCAAACCGGTTTAAAATTGTGATTTACTTATTTATGACTGCTGTTGTAAGTGATCACTGGAGTAATTAATAAATAACAATAATCTATAAGGGGTCGTTTGGTGTGAGGTACTAAAACATATAATTTCTGGATAAAATAATAATTTTGGAATAAATTTTTTGATGCATTATTTTGCTGCCAATATTCGAGATAACTTATTTTGGGACTAATAAATAGTATCGAAATAAGGTATTCCACACATATGATGGGATAACAATCCCAAGATAATTTATCCTAGGGATAAACTATAAAATGACAAATAACTCCTAAATTCTTTGATTATCACTTTATATATATTATTTTACTTATTTTTTTTATAAAATATAAGGTATTTGTATAACGAGATAGGTTAGATTTTAATGCGAATAAATATGAAACTTATCATATGAAGTTCAAATTTTTAGATTAAATGAAAAAATAAATTATAAAATTTTGTGTATAATATTTTGTTATTTCGACACAAGTTTTTCATCTTTTTTATTTTACTTTTTCTACCAATTTACTCAAATATTTTTATCTAAGAATCTAAAAAGAAAAAAAAAAATCTAACTACTACACGATTCATCGTTATATATGTTTTGGAGAAAGTAAAAAATACAAACTTACAAATAAAGAAAAAAACCATATGAATCAAAAAAAAAAAAAATTATGTTGAGTAATGGAGAATCTAACTAGCTATTATTTTAAAACCTTTTTCAAAACTATAGGTAATAACATTTGTTCAAATGATTTTACTGATATATATATATATATATAGTAGTCCTCGCATCAAAAAATTTTTAATCACTTTATCCCTAATTTAAATTTTAATTACACTACAAATTTTTGTTCATTTTGATAAATTTAAACAATTATATGAGCTTATTAAATGCTACAAAAGTGTAACCACAAGGGTTGGTGCGGTGGTTCAGCACCTCACCTCTTAAGCAAGAGGTTGGGGGTAGTAACGGGAGATTAGTCTCACGGTTGTCGGCTGTGGGATACCTTGGTAAATAAAAAAAAAATGCTACAACAGTGATGAGTAATGAAAATAGTGACACCATAAAAACTATTTATACAATCAAGTTCAAAATTGATGCAAAGATTTATTGTCTTTCTATTTTGTAGAAATGTTTATTAGTCGTACTTTAGATTTTCATTTTTCCTAACAAATTTATCATGGACATAAATTTTTATTTTTTCTAACAAATTTATCATGGACAAGTTATTAAAGTATGTTGACATTCCCTTTCTAACTTGATACATGCTTAATTATTAAATAATAAAAATTATATTTAGCTAAAAATATTTGAAAATTTATTTTTAAAAAAAATACAATTTGACTCTCCAAATATTAATTATACTAAATAATGAAAAATGAGAGTAATTATTTTTAACATTTTTTTATGATGAATTTTTTTGACAAAAATGAGATTATCAATATTTTATGAAATTATATAGTATGCATATATAATAGTCCTCGCATCAAATTTTTTTTAATCATTTTATCCCTAATTTAAATTTTAATTACTCTACAAATTTTTATTTATTTTGATAAATTTAAACAATTATATGAGCTTATTAAATGTTACAAAAGTGATGAGTAATGGAAAAATGATAGTGACACCATAAAAACTATTTATACAATCAAGTTCAAAATTGATGCAAAGATTTATTATCTTTCTATTTTGTAGAAATGTTTATCAGTCGTACTTTAGATTTTCATTCTTCCTAACAAATTTATCATGGACAAGTTATTAAAGTATGTTGGCATTCCCTTTCTAACTTAATACATGCTTAATTATTAAATAAAAAAAAATATTTAGCTAAAAATATTTGAAAATTTATTTTTAAAAAAAATACAATTTGACTCTCCAAATATTAATTATACTAAATAATGAAAAATGAGAGTAATTCTTTTTCACATTTTTTTATGATGAATTTTTTTGACAAAAAATGAGATTATCAATATTTTATGGAATTTAGAACAAAATAAGTAATTTAACATGAAACATTAGAGCTTCATAAACATTTAAGAAATATCAACATAAATTTCTTAACATATATTTTTAGAAAAAAATAAACTAATAAAGTTAAAAAAAAATTAGTAACTTTTTAATTTCTTTTGTATGATTCAATATGAAGGAAAATAGTTAAGCTAAATATTGTGAAGGGTATTTTAGTAAAAAAATAATATATTCTTACAAACAATGTACTACATATTATTTTTAGTACCACAAACCAAACAACCACTAAAAAATAATATCAGGATAACTTATCTCAGGACAACTAATCTCATCATAACTTATCCCAGTATAACTAATCCCGGTAGAACTTGTTTTCAAACCAAACAACCCCTAAATGTAGATGCGTGAATCTAATAATTACCATGAATAAGCTTCTATGATGCCCCAATTTTATTTTAGATACCAATGTTTTATTAAAAAAAGAATTTACCTTTCGAAGTTAATTATTCTCTATCTCAATTTTTTTTTCAAAATTACTAAAATTCTCTTATTTAGTTCATACTAATACATCATATTCTTTTTGGTACATTACTTCATTTTACACACATACATCACGTTCTTTCGGATACATCGCTTAATTTTGCAAAAGTACATCACATTTCACACGAATACATGACAATCTTCCTAATACATCACATTTCTTTCTATTTTGTAGAAATGTTTATTAGTCATACTTTAGATTTTCGTTCTTCCTAACAAATTTATCATGGACATAAATTTTTATTTTTTCTAACAAATTTATCATGGACAAGTTATTAAAGTATGTTGACATTCCCTTTCTAACCTAATACATGCTTAATTATTAAATAAAAAATATATATATTTAGCTAAAAATATTTGAAAATTTATTTTAAAAAAAAATACAATTTGACTCTCCAAATATTAATTATACTAAATAATGAAAAATGAGAGTAATTCTTTTTCACATTTTTTTATGATGATTTTTTTTGACAAAAAATGAGATTATCAATATTTTATGGAATTTAGAACAAAATAAGTAATTTAACATGAAACATTAGAGCTTCATACACATTTAAGAAATATCAACATAAATTTCTTAACATATATTTTTAGGAAAAAAGAAACTAATAAAGTTAAAAAAAAAATTAGTAACTTTTTTATTTCTATTGTATGATTCAATATGAAGGAAAATAGTTAAGCTAAATATTGTGAAGGGTATTTTAGTAAAAAAATAATATATTCTTACAAACAATGTACTACATATTATTTTTAGTACCACAAACCAAACAACCACTAAAAATAATACCAGGATAACTTATCCCAGGACAACTAATCCCACCATAACTTATCCCAACATAACCAATCCCGGTAGAACTTGTTTTCAAACCAAACAACCCCTAAATGTAGATGTGTAAATCTAATAATTACCATGAATAAGCTTCTATGATGCCCCAATTTTATTTTAGATACCAATGTTTAATTAAAAAAAGAATTTACCTTTTGAAGTTAATTATTCTCTATCTCAATTTTTTTTCAAAATTACTAAAATTCTCTTATTTAGTTCATACTAATACATCGCATTCTTCTTGGTACATTAATTCATTTTACACACATACATCACGTTCTTTCGGATACATCGCTTAATTTTGCAAAAGTACATCACATTTCACACGAATACATGACAATCTTCCTAATACATCACATAATTTTACATAGATACAACACAAAATTTTATACGAATACATCACATTCTTCCGGATACATCACCTAATTTTACACAAATATATCATATTCTTTAGCGAAGCATCTGAGCTAAAATTAGATATTTATGTAATTATTTAAAAGAGTTAGAATTTTAGGTAGTTATGACAAGTTAAGTTGTGGTGTGATGTAATTTTTCCTAAAAATAATTGCATCTAACACATGGCTTTTCATTCTTAAAGGTTTCTTTAAATCAAATTGGGGTTTCAGAGTTCATTTTACTAAAAAATAAATGACTAAACAATAAAAAGATCGGATCAAGAGGTCCAAAACAAAAGATAATATGAAAAAACAAAATGGTTTGATAAAAAAAGGCCCTTCCCAAAATCCTATATCTAAGCGATGATCTTTTCTATCTGAGAAGATTATTCGTCAGTCTTCTCAAAAGTTGTAAACTGTGTCTGAAGATGCTTCCTGAAGCTTGCCGTCAAAATCGTCATCTTATCATACTCATCCTCGGGCTCATCTTCATTTTTTAGCTCTATATTGCATAAGATTTTGTCAGCATCGATTCTTCACATTTCAAGGTAAATACATGCCTCTTTTTTCTTCTTGACTATATCTACCAGATTATTTGAGGTCTAAAATTTTACTTCTTACTTCTGCTCTGACTATGGGTAGTCGGGGTAACTTCATCTCTCTAAAGGACCAAAGAAGGTTGTCATCTAAGGGTCTAAAGATTCATCATGTGACATCTTGCTTGTTCAAAATGTTTAAATTAACTCATATTTTTGGGTTAAGACTAAGAGTGTTTATGTCATGATGCGAGTATACATCATGAACGAGATATGATGTTTAGAATCATGAGTGGTCTCAACTAATTCTTGGTACTGTCATACTAGTAATATAATTAATGTAAATACTGTCCGAAAGCATAATGATACTGAAATGGGCAACTGTGAAACCAACTCAATGTTTTACTGAAATAAAAAACTGATCAATAATCGTCGAACTAACTACTAAATCAATTATGTCTGAAAGCCTCTACTAACTCAATAAGCAAATGGGACAACACTCTCAGCTAACTCTTAAAGCAAGCAAGCAACAACAACAACATATCCAGTGTACTTCCGTAACTTTTAAAGCAAGCAAAAACTTAAAATGAAACTGAAACAAGACTGACCAGGGCATAAATTAAATAAAATTTGTCCTCGAATGATGAGGCTCACCAAAGCTGTCATTGAATCTGGAACTAAAGCGTACCTAACTGTGTGACTGAGACTGGACACCAAAATCTATATTATAAAGTAACATAACGCAAAGAGGTATGCGGTAAATACTTTAAATGTAATGACCATGATAGATATGTAATGTAATAAATATACTGAACATGCTTTATAACTAATGTACGTGAATTATATAAAGTTGAATAAGTAAATGAATTGTAGTACAATGACTCAAAAGTAAAAGCATAACTGAAATGCGAAGCATAAGTTTTATAATCATAAAGTAACTCACTTTAAGTGAAACTGAGGGTTGTGACCTACAAATCATGCTAAAACTGTTTATGTGGGAGATTCTCTTAATAGACATAAATCATGCGAACTGAAGCATCCCAGGTTTGGACCCTTAGAAAATTTCCAGGAATCTCGTTCTTCGGACCCATTACGACTCATGGTATGTGTTGTAAGCTAGGGTACGAGTGGTGAAGATCTGTCGTAAGTTGACCAGTGTTAGTTGGTGGGATGGTCTTGGACACTAGAATGGATACGACTTAAGGGTATGAGTCGTAAGGTATGAGTATGAGTCGTATAGGTGACTCGTAAGGTGGTCAGTATTTGATCCTCCTAGTGTTACATTCTGCCAGGGATACGGATCATGGGTACAAATCGTATACTGAGGTTATGACTTGGTTGGATGAGTCGTATACTGGATAGTATCTGATTCATGGTTAAGAATTGGTTACGATTGGATGGGTATCAGTCGTAAGCTAGGTTACGACTCGTAAGGAGGTCAGTCGTAACCCTGTGTTAGGTTTTATGGGATTTAAGTGGGGGTATACTGGATATTTTTCTACTTACCCTAATAAGGACCCACGATTTCTAATACACTTAGGAGGTTATTTACCTTATTCTTTTATTCTTAAACACTTAGAATCTCTTCTAAAATATATCATAATTCTCTCAAGAGCTTTTGAGGCAAAGAGCTAGGGTTTCAACTAAGGGATTACTTTGGGGCTTGTCTTGGTGAATTTTTTCCATCAATCTTCTTGGTTTAAGGCATGATTCTCTTCCCTACTTGTAATTTCAATTAAAGCCATGGTTATATGGTTGATTTCATGGTTTTTACTTTTGCATGGTTTTGGTTTCCAATCATTGATTTGGGGATTTTGATGTTAAAGACTTAGTTATGATTTCTTATGGTTTTAATTATGCTTTCCATGCATTAGTAGTGGTTTTGGATAATGGAATTGCATGGTAATGGTTTAATGGTAATGGAATTTGGCTTTGGTTATACTATGTCCCTAAGGTGTTTGATTAAATACTTATAAAGATATATTTATTGCATTGACTCTTTTAAAAGGGAACTCTTGCTTGTTTTCTTTTATGCATGAAACTACAAATGATTTAAATGGCTTACAAAGATTAAAGTCTAATTGGTTATGCTTGCGGAGAACATGGTAGTCTCCTAAGAGGTTAATATGGTAAGCGAAAAGAGCACCAAGAGTCCCCTCAATCTAAATGGTTTGGTTATGGATAATTCTTACAAGTATGGTGGTATGACGATACCACTGGTTTATCAAATAACCTTGGTTAATAAAAGGATAATTAGATTGTTTGGACTTGGTTTTAATTAGGCATTAATAGCTGAGAGTGTAAGCTAAGTCGTGAAAGGTGGTGATCCTGGAGGGATCAAAACCGAAAACTCATATTTTTTTATATGAGAAGTATTTGATAGACACGTGCGAGTGTCACGTTTATATTGGAAGGATGTTCTATTCATCCCAAGATTATTGCCTGGTCGTGCGGCTACACGCATAGGGACCCTTTTAGCAGGGGAAGTTGAACCTATATGACCCGTGGGTGGTAGGACGACTAAGCTACCCGACCCAGGTCAAGATTTTAAATGGCATGCTAAACCCGATCCCTTATCCCAGCACATACATATATGTGTGGTTGTTTGCATTGGATGACTTTCACTTGGTTTTGATAAATGTCATTACTTTTATCCTTATCCCGAGATTCATGCTAGTGTTCACCCACTAACCTATCTACTGGCGGCTATAAACCCTCGCTATGCAGGAACCGGATGTTCGATTCCTTCTTCATAGTACTTGATTCTGCGCTAGCTTATTGAACTGAAGTAGTGAGATTCTATTCTTTCGGTAAGCATCATTTTATGTTGGACATTCTTAGTATTTTATTTTCTTTTTGAATATTAGTTTTGGCCATGTCCCAACCAGATATTTGTATTTTTTTGGATAGAGACTTTGTGGTACTTCTGGGGGTTGGAATAGGCGGGATCGGTATTGGTGTCGACCTTGGCATTGGAACAAGCTGGGAGGCTGGCATCATCAGACATAATTTCTCATTGTTCCATCGTATTACATTTTGGGTTTGACTTTCATATTATGTTTCGATATTCTCTTTGGTTTGGTATGGTATGGATGGTTGGATTGGTATGGATAGGCTTAGTTGGGTCGGTCATGGTTGTGACCCTATCCCAAAGTCTTTATGAGAGCATTGCGCAATCTTGTTATATGCTCGAAATTCAGCTCATCTAAGGCTGTATAAAGTGGTTGGATTGGGTTAAAGGGGTGGTCCTCGATCCTAGGTGGACTTAGGATGCCCATTACCATAAGACCCCGGTTCGGGCCACGTCAAGTTGGTATCAGAGCCTAGATTCATGGTCAATTAAGAGTCTACAAAGTCGTGTTGAGTAGAGTCCCTTTTAGGGGTGTGTAGCGCCCCACACTCATAAGGGAGAGACTGCAAAACATCTAGGAATGTTTCACTTTCTTGGTATTCTTTCTTCACGCTTGACTTCTCAATCCTGGAGTCTCCTTTAATCCTTGTTTGTTCATCTTTCGGATCATGCCTCCTAGATCTGGAACACAAGAAAATTCTTCCTTCCCATCTGGGGGTAATGCTGAAGAAGTACCTCCTACGTCTAGAGTACATCTTCGATCGTATATTCTTGTTCCTGATTGTACCGAAGTTCCTCCTATTTCTCCTGCTACTCCTCAGGTCCCTCAGGGCAATGTAATGAATGTCGAGTTTCATCAGTTTATGCATGTTATTGCCCAACTGGTTACTGCTCAGGCCGAGCGGGGTGGTTCATAGATAGTTTAGCTCATGTGAAAGATGGAGAGCGGGAATTGGTGAAGGATATTCATCGCTTGGAAAATCTTGGGGTTCGTCTCTTGGACTCCAAGGATGGTGGTGTGATGGTGCAAGAAGTGGTTCAATCGTCTCTTGGTGTGGAGATTAAGAAGAAACAAGTGTCAGATTCTGCCTTGATAAAAATCAAGGGTAGCATTGGTGAGCAAAATGTAGTAGATTTTGAGATTTGCGGAGATGGTACTTTGCGGTACCAAGGGAGGTTATGTGTTCCTGATGTAGACGGTTTGCGGCAAAGGATCATGACTGAGGCGCACGAGTCACGCTATGTTATCTATCCTGGTTCTAATAAGATATACCATGATCTCAAAGAGATCTATTAGTGGAGTGGCATGAAGCGGGACGTGGTTGATTTTGTGTCTAAGTACTTAGTGTGTCAACAAGTTAAGGCTGAGCACATGAGGCTTGGTAGGTTGTATCAAGAGATTAAGTTACCTGAATAGAAGTGGGAGGAGATCAATATGGATTTTGTTACCAGTCTTCCTTGGTCTCAAAACCAATTTAATTTGATTTGGATTATTGTGGATAGGATGACAAAGTTTGTGCATTTCTTGTCTGTGCGAACTAGCTTTTTGATGGAGGATTATACGAAGCTTTATCTTCAAGAGATTGTGAACCTGCATGGGGTGCCTGTTTCGATTATCTTCGATCACGATATGCATTTTACGTCCCACTTCTGGCGGTTTTTCTAGAAAGGTCTGAGGACTAAGGTGAGTCTGAGTATAACTTTTCACTCTGAGTACAACTTTCCACCCGCAGTCGAAAAGAACTATTTAGACGTTGGAAGCTATGCTTAGAGCCTATGTGATTGATTATGGTGGTAGTTGGGTGGAGCATCTACCTTTGGTAGAGTTTGCTTACAACAATAGCTATCATAAGAGTATTAGTATGGCTCCTTTTGAGGCATGGTATGGTAGGAGGTGTAAATCTCTTATTGGTTGGTTTTAGCTTGGTGAGGATGATTTGTTTGGTCTGAATTTGGTTCATCAAGCTATGGAAAAGGTGAAGGTGATTCGGGATAGGCTCAATGCTGCCCAGAGTCATCAAAAATTGTATGCAAATGTTAGGCGTAGAGATTTAGAGTTTGCAGTTTGGGATAAGGTTTTCCTTAAGGTGTCTCCTATGAAGGGAGTAGTGCAGTTTGGCAAAAAGTGAAAGCTCAGTCCTCGGTACATTGGCCCTTATGAGGTTTTTCGGAGAGCGGGCAATATTGCGTATGAGTTGGAGTTGCCATCTAGTTTGAGTTTGGTTTATCCGGTGTTTCATGCTTCTATGTTTAGGCAGTGCGTTGGTAATATATCTTCGATTATACCTTTGGAAGGGTTGGATATCTCGGATTTTCTGTCTTATGAAAAGGTCCTAGTTGAGATATTGGATAAGAATGTTTGTCGGCTGCGGACTAAGGATGTGGCTTTGGTTAAGGTTCTATGGAGGAACCATAAGGCGGAAGAGGCCACGTGGGAAGCGGAAAAGGACATGAAGTCCATGTATCCGCTCTTGTTTTCTACTCCTGATATTCGTGTGGAAGGTTTGTATTCTTGAACACATCTTTATTTTCTGAGTTTGTTAAAGGAAAGATTAACGTCTTTGCCTCTTTATTTTTAAACTTTGTTAAAGGGATGTTTGATAATACAAATGACTCTCTATGTGGTTACCTCCACCTTATCCGTCATTCGGGGATGAATGTTCCTAGTGGGGGAGACTGAAGCATCCCAGGTTTAGACCCTTAGAAAATTTCCAAGAATTTTATTTTTGGACCCATTACGACTCATGGTACCAACCATAAGTTGAGGTACGAGTGGTGAAGACTTGTCATAAGCTGGACAGTGTTAGTTGGTAGGATGGTCTTAGACATTGTATTAGATATGACTTGAGGGTATGAGTCATGAGGTATGGGTACGAGTCATATAGGTGACTTGTAAGGTGGTCAGTGTTTGATCCTCCCGGTGTTACATTCTGCTAGGGATACGAATCATGGGTATGGATCGTATGCTAAGGTTACGACTTGGTTGGATAAGTCGTATACTGGATAATGTTTGATCCATAGTTGAGGATTGGTTATGATTGGGTGGGTATCAACCGTAAGCTAGGTTACGACTCGTAAAGAATTCAGTCGTAACCCTGTGTTGGGTTTTTATGTGATTTAAGTGGGGGTATTCTGGACATTTCCCTACTTACCCTAATAAGAAGCCACAACTTCTAATATACTTAAGAGGTTATTTACCCTATTATTTTATTCTTAAACACTTAGAATTTCTTCCAAAACATATCATAATTTTTTCAAGAGCTTTTGGGGCAAAGAGTTAGGGTTTCAACTAAGCGATTACTTTAGGGCTTGTTTTGGTGAATTCTTTCCATCAATCTTCTTGGTTTAAGTCATGATTCTCCTCCCTACTTGTAATTTCAATTAAAGACATGGTTATATGGTTAAGTTCATGGTTTTTACTTTTGCATGGTTTTGGTTTTCAATCATTGATTTGGGGGTTTTGATGTTAAAGGCTTGGTTATGATTTCTTATGGTTTTAATTATGCTTTCTATGCATTAATTGTGGTTTTGGATAATAGAATTTAATGGTAATGGTCTAATGGTAATAGAATTTGGTTTTGGTTATACTATGCCCCAAAGATGTTTGAGTAAATGCTTATAAAGAAATATTTATTGCATTGACTCTTTTAAAAGGGAACCCTTGCTTGTTTTCAGCTTATGCATGAAACTAGAAATAGTTTAAATGGTTTACAAAGTCTAAAGGCTAATTGGTTATGCTTGCGGAGAACATAGTAGTCTCCCAAGAGGTTAATATAGTAAACGAAAAGGGCACCGAGAGTCCCATTAATCTAAATGGTTTGGCTATGGATAATGCTTGCAAGTATGGTGGTACGAAAATATCACTGGTTTATCAAATAGCCTTGGTTAATAAATGGATAATTGGATTATTTGGACTTGGTTTTAACTGGGGATTAATGGCGGAGAGTGTAAGCTAAGCTGTGGAGAGTGGCGATCTGGGGAGGATCAAAACTAGAAACTCATAGTTGCCGATATAAGGGGTCTTCGATGGCCACGCGCGAGTGTCACGTTTATATTAGAGGGATATGCTAGTCATCCCAGGGTTATTTCCTAGTCGTGCGGCTACACGCACCAGGACCCTTTCAGTAGGGGAGCTGAACCCATATAACCCGTGGGTGGTAGGACGACTAAGCTACATGCCCCAGGTTAAGGTTTTAAATTGCATGCTAAACCCGTTCCCTTATCTCAACACTTAAATATATGTATGGTTGTTTTCATTGGATGGTTTTCACTTGGTTTTGATAAATGGCACTACTTTATCCCTATCCCGAGTTTCATGCTAGTGTTCACCCACTAACCTGTCTACTGGTAGTTGTATAACCACGCTATGTCGGAATCGACCATTCGACTCCTTCTTCATATTATTTGATTTGGGGACAACTTATTGGATTGAAGTGGTGAGCTTTCATCCTCTCGGAAGGCATCATTTCATGTTGGACATATTTAGACTTTTATTTTCTTTCCAGATATTGGTTTTGGCTATGGTTGGAGGCATATCCCAACCGGATATTAGTATTCTCTTGGATAGAGGTTTCGTCGTACTTCTGGGGGTTGGAATAGGTAGGAACGGTATTGGTGTCGGCCTTGGCATTGGAATAAGCTGGGTGGCTGACATTGGACATAATTTCTCACTGTTCCATCTTATTACATTTTGGGTTTGACTTTCATATTATGTTTCGATATTCTCTTTGGTTTGGTATGGACAGACTTGGTTGGGTCGGTCATGGTTGTGACCCTATCCCAAAGTCTTCATGAGAGCATTGTGCAATCTTGTTACATGCTCGAAATTCAGCTCATATAAAGCTGTATAAAGTGGTTGGGTTGGGTTAAGGGGCGGTCCCTTGGTCCTAGGTGAACTTGGGATGCCCATTACGACAAGGCCCCGGTCCGAGATGTGTCACGAACTAACATAGAACCTAACCAAAATTGAGGTCGATCCCAAGAGAAATGTGGTGAGCAGTTCAATCAATATGGTTATTTTAGCATTTAGTCAGTGATTTTCAAAAAGGGGGATTTAAAAGAACAAATAACAATTTGTCCATTAACATAACAAGTAGCAGAGTATCAATTAAAGTTGTTTGTTATCAATGAAAATAATGAACTAGGATTATGTTTCCATGATTTCGCAACTCAATAACCGTTTCATACTAGTAATCTATCCTGATGCTTAGCATGAAAAATTGGTAAGTTAAGTTCACCTAAATAGTTAGTCCCCTAGATAAATGAATATCATCACACACCTTGGTCCGTCTAGGGGTGTTTGATTTACTAACCTTTTATGTTTGATCCCAATTAGCTATTTTGCGAATAAAGCCAAGCTATTAGATGAGGGTTGATGGCCTCAAATCTCCATTGTTAATCTCTTTTACCATTTGTCACCCCTTTGATCCACCAAGTAATAATAAGGCGAGTTCTAACGGGTGCACCAGATACAAAGCAATTAATAAGGAGAAAATAATAATATATTCATAAACATTATTCAAGAATCACTAAGTACTTTGCTTACTTTCTTAATTCATTATGATTTTCACAATTATGAAATTTAGATACTTATGTTCATAAATCACAATAAAAATTTCTAGATGAATTCATAATCATAAACTTACGAGATTGGGTAGATAGATTTTAAACACTTGAACTATCAAAAAGAATTTCATAACCAAGAACCAATGTATGATAATCCTCAAAACTCAAAAACAAAACAATGTATATGTTTTTAAGCTTTCAAAGAGCGTAGTAGTGCATAAACTGCAGCACCTAAATTTTTTTTGACTCTACGTTTAATGCTATAGACGAGTGTAACACTTAATTTATGAAGAGTAGCATAAGTATAATTAGTTATCTCTATGTTCGATGCCTGTTGGGATGAAATAATAAAATGATGTCTCCTTATCTTTTTTTAATTTTTGTTATTGATTTAAGAATAAATGGAGACCACGTCATAAGTATTTTTCCTAAAATAACATTAAGTGGAAAAAGAAGGGAGTATTTGTATTTCACTGGAATTGATTTCCCAAAAAAAAAAAGAAATGCTACTCCTCAGTTTCTGTTTTGTTCATATCATGATATCAACAAGGAAAAATAATTTTAAGGATCAAGGAGGTGATTATAAATGGAGGAAGGATATCTGTGTCCTTACGAAACATACATGCTAAAAGGATTTTGTGGAAAATCTTAAGAGATTTCAAGGATTGATTTATGAAATCTATATATAGTTGGAATTTGAACTCCAAGAGGTAAATTCTTTACTCCTTTCTTGAATTTAATTATGAATAAGTATTGGGCATATTTTTGCTGGAATTTTGTACTAGCTCTTGAAGTGGATTTGGTTACTTAGGGAAAGGGAAAAATGTGAAATTTTGATAAAAGTGGAGTTTTAGGAATTCCTACCAGTTGGGTAAAGTTAATATTTAATTTTATTAGTCCGATACTAAAGGATTCATTCCGAATTCTTATTAAGAAATTTGACTAATTTTAGGCATAAGTGAAGATTATCAGAATAAATTGTTAAATGTACCTACAGTTTATTGATGGATGTATATATTATCCTTGTAGTTAATTGTTTGCCTATAGGATAGTGGGAACTAGTGGTTGAAAAGATAACGACTACATTTTAGTGGGTTGAACTTTTTGAAGCTTGGAATACTATCGTAGCTAATAAAGTACTAACAGTATGTAAAGTGATACCTTCCATCGCTACTAAGGAACTACTTATGTCTTGTACTCTTTTATAAATATTAGTATAGTTTGCATGAAATATGAGGATAAGGTCTTTATTTGCATCATGTATTGTCCCCTCGTCCTACCATCAACCTTATAAGTATTCATTTTGCTCTTTTTATGTTAAATCTTCATAATATTCCATATTATAATAAGTTTCTTTATTTGAATTCTTAGGTCACATGGAATATATGCCATGATATAGTTACACTTGTAGATATGAGAAGTTAAAATAAGAACTAGCTTTGAATAGAGATTCCACTTAAATAATTAAGTGATCTCGATTGTGATTTACATGTCATAGGCCTTTAACATATTATTTGATAAACATTAATGATGGGAGGGTACATAGATTTTACTTGGCACATCTGCGTGATGTGATTCTGTGCAAAACATCGAGACCATACCATTATACTGAGCCAAAACATTAAGGCGTACCCACCTTTAAGGCATCACTTGTATTTGGAGTTAGATGGAACATCATATACTCATTCCCCCCGACTCAAGCTAATAAATGGCGCATATGACCAACTGACAAACCCTCATAGTGAGCCCATGAATGGATACCTTGTATCAAACTACGACTACAATTATACACATTTGCATTTGGGCAGCGTACTTATGTTTGACTCAGATCGCCTTCAGTAGGCCATCTCATGATCATTTGTACTACATATAGTTTAAGTACATCACCTAGGCAAATTTTAGGTGGTAATTATAATGAATGCTTCCGTGGAAAT
The DNA here is from genome assembly GCA_030864215.1 of Capsicum pubescens. Classification (NCBI taxonomy): domain Eukaryota; kingdom Viridiplantae; phylum Streptophyta; class Magnoliopsida; order Solanales; family Solanaceae; genus Capsicum; species Capsicum pubescens. The sequence goes on along the minus strand of CM061546.1, from coordinate 180,155,167 downwards.
TCTATGACAATCTAATAAAGTTGGTGTATAAGTTACAGATTCATATCGTATATGTAATACTTGTATACTCATAATTCTTTCACCTTGATACTTGATTCATACGAGCCTCCACACTTCTCAACTATTATTTTGTTTTGCTTTTTATACCACTATTGGTTATTTATTGACGTCTCCACACTGGGGACACCACATTCTATTGATTAGGATTATATTCACAGGATAGCAGAAGTCTATGTTAGGATTTATTGCTATTTTTAGTTGATATTTTGGAGAGCTCTATCTCTCTCTGGAGCCAGTCTATATCTTGTATTTTTGATTGTATGTACAGATCTCTTGTTGGGTATGTCGGGGCCTATTCCAACTAGCTATTACCAATATATTATGTCAAATTCTCTAGAGGCTTCATGAACATCATGTAATGTTGTATTGTTCAGTTTTTATTCATATAACTCCCCCATGTGTATATATCTCATATTGGATATCTTGATAGTTATTATTCTATAATCTTGTATATGTCATATATTGCTTGTAAAGTAGGTGCATACCATTTTTGTCCGTCATTACCATCTGGGGGCGTGACAAACTTGGTATCAGAGCCATGTTCAGTTGTCTCAGGGTGTTTATGAAGTCGTGTTATCACGATCCGATTTATGAGTCATGATGACCTACTTTATTTCGCCAGTGGGTAAGACAAATCATAACTCGGAGCTATAAGAAATAGGCTAATTTGGAGGGAAATGATTTAAAATCTAGAAATAAACAATTAAAGGCTTATAATAATAAAAAGACAATAAATATAGTCTAAAAGATAGATAAAGCATCAACAACCATCCCACGGCCTAGTAGTATCGGTACAAGAGCTACATAAAAAGGAACATAAGTACTGAAATATTCAAATAAAATCTGTCTCGAAAAATGAAAACTAGACATAAATATAGAAGGAAAAAGGTGAAACTCCTACTCCGAGAGCTGACTTTATCTCCAAAATTAACTCACACGATCGTCACGTCAACGGTGGCTACTAGTACTCGAATCTGCACCAAAAAGGCACAAAAGTGTAGTGTTAGTATCAAAATCATGGATGCTCATTAGTCATTATCGGCCGACTGAGCTTAATCATAATATAAATACGATAAAGTTGCGAGATAAATAAACTAAGTCAAGGTAAGAGAAAAACCCTGAAAATAAGATCCAACACTATAAATAAATAACAGGAATAAACATAATATGAAATAAAACATAATTAATACTATAAAATTGTACCCCATAAGACAGTAAGTGCAAAAAGTAAATAATCCCATGCAACCCCTATAAGATCATATGGTACTATCAAGGAAAGTAAGTAGCTGAAGATCCATAAATTTATCAAATATCAAGTTGTAATCATGAATCCATCCATACCATATCATATCACAAATAACTCTCAATGCCAGACTCAAATCGGAGCACATAACGTTAACATTATTATCATTATTTGCCAAACTTAAATCATAACTCATATTATCAATTGCCGGACTTGAATTAAAACTCAACATTAATAAACCACTGTGATTTTCCCAGAATTAACACCAACTCTCAAATACCAACCAACATAATCATTAAGTATTTAATCTCATAAAAGTCCCAAAAATATCCATTTCAAAGGGTATAACATGCATATAGAGGTTTACAAGAGCTAACATGAATCTTAGCCTAAGGTGGCTCGAAGGGGCCCACTTCAAATCCCCAAAATCCATTCTAAGGTTAATTCTACCTCAGACTAGGCTAAGGTATCTAAATTCACTTTTAGATGTTTAATAATTCATATTAGCCCTAGCATAGCAATTCTACCTAAAACATGAGAAACTAAGTCAGTTCTGCCTAAATTACGGTTTCAAGATAGCCTAAACAGTCCAAATAATGCTAATTATATCTAACATGCTTCCAATACCTAAATTCCATCCCATATCTAGAACAATATCATACTTATACTAAAAATTAGCCCAATCTATGAAAAAAGTAAACTTAGCCTACCTGAACGTCGAAGAAAAGCCCAAAGATTCTGTTAAATCAATGATTTTCCCTTTCAAGAAGCTTCCGCAAGATGTCATGCTTGCAAAATCACAATATACTCATCAAAATGAGAATAATGATACCCATATTGCACTATTATGCTTTAGGTAAAAAATTATGTAAAAATTCTATGTGGGGCTCATTTACAGAATCACACTTTCAATACCGATAATATGTCCCTCTATGCTCAAGGAAATTTACCCTAAAAATGGGTAAATTCCAAATTCTAATGGTTTTACAATAAATCCACTAATATTCTAGGGACTTCGAAAAGAAATGAAGGATTTAATCACCAAATTGATGGAAGCTTACCAATAATTTAGAGAAGAAATATGTAATTTAGCTTCATGAATGCTCCAAAATCACCCACTAATGATTCTACCAAGTTCTCACACTTTTCTGGGTTCTATATTCTTGAAAATGGGAGAAATCAGGCTAAATGGTTTTTTTATAGGCTTACCAGGTGACTGGGTGTCGCTTAAGTGGACACTAGGCTGCTTAAGCGATCACCGCTTAAGTGATCTAGTGTTGTTTCAGTGACATTCGGGTGTCTACGCACATATCGCTTAAGCGGCCCCTTACCGCTTAAGCGGTCATCGCTTATGTGGTAGGGGTACTTTTTTAGCGAGCCTCGACTGGGCTAGCATGGTCTCTTAAGCAATAGGCTAGTCGTTTTAGCACCCTTTTCGCTTAAGCAGGCCAAAAGGGCGCTTAAGCGGCGCACCGGGAAAAGTTGAGACTTGGAATTTTTCCAAGTCTTCTACAACCTCTTGAAATTCATCCGCAATCTCGTATACATAAATGAACTATGATACCCTATCAAATTTGACATTTTAGATTCAATGACGTAGTCAAACTTTCCATTCGAGGTAGTTATGATAAAAAGTGGGTCCCACACCTATGTGCCATTTTTCTTAACTTCTGGCTAATAGCCTAAAATGAGTTCGAAAGCCTCGGGACCTGGACCACGAGTCTATCTAGCCTAAAATTGATGTTCTAGAGTTGTTGTAACTGTCAGAATTAACATACGACATTGATTGACTAAAGTTTTCACCCAGTAGCCAATTTGAACCAGCGAAAACTTTAGAACAAGGAATTGACTCTAAAAATCAAATGAATTATATAATAACCAAACTGTCAGCTCTAACAAGTCATAAATAACTTAGGGAAGCTATTGGAAAGCTTTATACGATAAAAATAAGTGAAATAAATAAAATGACCTGGAGGGTCACTACAATATCCACTATTAAAAGGACTTTTGTCTAAGAAAGTAAAGGGTTAGGATGTACTTGAAGCCTCGAACAAGTGAGGATACTGGGTCCTTGTCTCACTCTCGATCTCCCAAGTAGCCTCCTATACTGAGAGGTGCCTCCACTGAACCTTAACTACTAGAATTTCTCTAGTGCACAACTGCTTGACATTACTTGCTAATATGAGCACCGACTCCTCTACGAAGGTCAATCGTTTATCCAACTGAACTAATCCCCATCTAAGAATATGAGATGGATCATGAATGTATCACTGCAACATAGAAACATAGCAAATAGAATGGATAAAAGCAAAATTTTTTGGTAAGGCTAACTCATAAGACAACTCACCAACTGTGCGAAAAATCTTAAATATATCTGGGGCTAAGCTTGCCTTTTCTTCTGAACCTCATCACACCCTTCATGGGCGATACACAGAGGAATTCTCGGTCACCAACTCTAATTCTCAGGGTATAAATTCTATGATCTGCGTAAGCTTCTGTCTACTCTAAGCTTCCCTCAACCATTTCTGAATCACCCTGACTTTATCCAACGACTCCTGAAGCAAGTCAGTACCGCGGGGTCCAATCTCGAAGGTCTCAAACCACCCAATCGAAGAATGATATTGCCTACCATACAAAGATTCAAAAGGTTCCATCTCAATACTCGAGTGATAAATATTATTATATGTGAACTCTGCCAAAGCTAAGTGTTTTTCCCATGACCTCTAAAATTTATAACACAGGCTTGAAGCATATCCTTGAGAACCTAAATAGTCTGTTCCAACTTCCCATCAGTCTAAGGACGAAAGGCTGTTCTAAGGTCCATCTGTGTACCTAAATTCTCCTGAAAAGCTCCCAAAATATTGAAGTGAAAACCAAACCCTGGTATGAAATAATAGATATATGCACACCATGCAAATGGACTATGTCACTAACATAGATATAGGCTAACCTCTCAGCTCTAAAAGATATTTGAATATGAATAAAATGTTCTGACTTGTTCAACCGATCCACAATAACCCAAATACCATCAAAAGCACGAGAGATCTGAGTCGACCCACTAACAAAGTCCATGATAATCCGCTCCCATTTCCACTCAGGAATGGTCAAGCTCTAAATTAATCCACCAAGTGTCTGATGCTCGGCCTTCACTTGCTGACAATATAGGCAATGATCTACAAAGTCTACCACATCTCTATTCATACTACTCCACCAATAATGCTACCTCAAATCTCTATACATCTTAGTTGTACCCGAGTGAATAAAATATTTGGAGCTGTGAGCCTCAGCAAAATTGTCTGAATCAAGTCATCAACCCTCAAAACACAAAAGTAGGTATCAAATCTCAAAACACCATCAGAATCTATGGTAGACCTCTTAGAATTACCCCTCAACACCTGATCATGAATGATGAAAAATCTCTTATCCTTAAACCGACGACTTCAAATTTGCTCAAATAGCGAAACCTTGCCTCAACACTAGCAAGAATCCTCCTAGGCTCTGAAATATCAAGTCACACCATCAAGTTGGCTAAGGACTGGACGTCCCGTGCCAATAACCTCTATGAAATTGAGATATAAGCCAAACTACCTATGCACACCGCCTCTCGACTCAAGGCAACTGCTACTATATTTGCCTTGCTCGGATGATACAAAATAGAGATTTCATAATCCTTAAGCAGCTCTATCTATCTTTGCTACCTAGAATTAAGCTCTGTTTGAGTCATAAGATGCCGAAGACTACTATGATCTATAAAAATCTCACAATGCACGCCATAAAGATAATGTTTCCAAATCTTGAGTGTAAAAACTATTGCCACCAACTCCAAATCATGAGTAGGGTAGTTACATTTATGAACCTTTAGCTGCCTTGATGCATAAGTAATAACTCAACCCTGCTGCATCAACACACAACCTAAACCAACACCAAAAGCATTACAATATACGGTTAATCCCTCATCCTTAATAGAAAAAGCCAAATAAGAGTTGAAGTAAGAAATCCTTGAGCTTTCCAAAGCTCGACTCACGCTCCTCAGACCATAAAAAAAAGACCTCTTTTTAAGTCAATCTAGTCATCGATGCTGCAATAGTAGCAAAAATTTCAACAAACTATCTATAGCAATAGACTAAACCAATAAAGCTATAAACCTCAGACGAAGATGTAGTAAAACACCCTGAGTTTTGATCTTTAGAATTTTCTAAAGTTTTTAAGTCTTCTGCTGATCATACCATTTACCATATGAGTTATATGGTTAGGGTATAGGTTATATAACCCATCTCATATGTTGTCCAGTGGTTGGTGAATGAGTTTCTGGTGTGGTTACAGTTTAGTGGGTATGGGTCGTATGGCTGGTGACGGGTCAGTTGGTTGATCCTTCACTTAATCTAAAATATGGTAACTTAACTTAGATCTGAGTACGAGTTGCTCACCATGAGTTGTGAGGATAGGGTACGAGTGGTATAGTGCAACTCGTATGTTGGACAGTGTCCAACCCTTCTTAATTTTGTTATGGGTACGAGTTAAGGGTACTTGTTGTATGCTTTGGTATGAGTGGGCCTTAGTGGTCATATGTAGGAAAGTGTTGGGGTCCAACATTCTGTCTAGGATACGAGTGATGGGTACCATTCATATTATAGGGTATAGTTTGGGTGGTGGAGTCATATCCTCTAGCAGGAATTTTTACAGTTTAAGTTGGGGGTATTCTAGACATTTCCCCTCTTAATCCATTATGACCCCATGACCTAAAACCTTATTGAGACTTTATTTACCTTATTATTCTAATCTTAAACATTTTAAAAGTCTCTCAAATCTCTTTCAATCTCTTGGGTTAAACAAAGGCTCGAGTTTCCTTTAAGGTGGTTAATTAGGCTCTAAAGGGGTAATTGCACCCCGTCTTCTTCATAATCTAAGGCATGTTACCCCTCTCTCATTGTTAGTTTAATTAAAGGTATTTTTTATGAATGGTTTTTATTGCAAAATTATGATATGGCTTTGAGTTTTGAATTATTTATTGGGGGTTGTTGGTTATTAATGGTTGATTTATGTTTTCCCATATTTTTACTTATAGTTTTCATATTATAATGGTGGTTTGAACATGTGGTTTCATGGGAATGGTCAATTGATACTTGGTTTTGGAAATTATATTCCCTCAACATGTTTGTTAAAATACTTATGAGAATGCTTTTATTACATAGTTGGACTTTCATTGAAAACTTTACATGGTATAGTATGATAGTGGGACCTAAATTGGTTAAATGGTTTTAATGGTTAAATGGCAAGGCCTTGGTGGCCATGGATTTGATTTAAAAACCTTATGGGGTACACGAGAATCCCCCAAGTGAATCTAATAATGGTACCTATGGGGTACATAAGAATCCTATGTGATTGGCTAAGGACATTGCTTGCAAACTATAGTCGGTATGATGATACCACTTCTTACAGCCTTGGTTAATAATATATGGAATTGGTAGTTTGGTTGTATGCTAAGGGTTTTAATTTGGCAATAATGGCGGGTTGTGATAGCTAACCGTAAAGGTGTGAGTCCAGTGGACGAACACTGGAAACTCATGTTTGCCGACATAAGGATTGGTCATGGCGATCATGTACTTATGGGGTACACGGGAATCCTCTAAGTTATACTTGTATATATGTATCATGAAGGGTGAAGGATACGTGGGAATCCCATTCCCCTATGATATCTTTGATACATGCGGCTACACGCACTAGGGCCTGTTCAGGGGGTAACACTAGACCCTTATAGCCTGTGGGCGGTCGTAGGATGATTAAGCTACACAAACCTTGGTTAATGGTTTTAAATGCATGCTAAACCCAATTCCCTTTCTCAACATGGATTATATATATATATATATAAATGTGAATACATATGGGTATTTACTTGGTTTTAAATATTGACATTATTTTATCCCTATCCTAAGTGCATGCTAGCATTCACCCGCTAACCCTTCTATGGATGTTGTATCCCCAAATATGCAGGAACCGGCCATACTACTTCTCTTGCTTAGTGATCGGATTAGGGAACAACTTAGAGTTGGATTGAAGTGGTGAACTTACATACTTTGGAAGGCTCCATTTCATGTTATGGTCTTGTCATCATACTTTAGTTATTTCTTAGACTTTGGTTTTGTCTATGATTGGGGGCATATCCCTATCGGATACTGTTTTGCTCTCGGGTAGAGGCTTTGTGAGACTATTATGGGTTAGTATGGGCGGTGTCGGCATTGGTGTCAGCCTTGCAATTGGTATTGGTATTATGGCTAATACCGACTGACTGTATTTGATTTATGATTTCTCCATTTTGTTATGTTATATATATATGTTTGAAATCCATCCAACTTAAGGTGTAGGATGGTTATGGTTGGGTATTGGGAGTGGTCTCCAGTCCCAGTTGGGCTTGAGGCACCCGACACGACTAGGCCCTGGTACGGGTCATGTCATGCAGGCCTGTCCCAATTATGATTAGCCTCGATATTTGATGGGTTTATCATAATACTATCCTTAGACACCACATGCCCAAGGAATGTCATCGACTTAAGCCAAAACTCAGACTTAGAGAAATTGGCAAAAAGCCAATGATCTCTCAACGTCTGGAGCACAATCCTCAAATACTGCATTTGATCCTCTCTACTCCTCGAATACACAAAGATGTTATCGATAAACATAATTACAATTGAAAACAAATACTGTTAGAACACGCGGTTCATCAAATCTATAAACGCGGTTGGGCCGTTGGTCAACCCAAAATACATCACTAGGAACTCATAATGAACATAACGGATCCTATAGGCTGTCTTTGGGATATCCTTATCTTGAATCCTCAACTGATGGTAATCGAATCTTAAGTTAATCTTAGAGAACACTACGCTTCCTAAAACTGGTCAAACTAACACGACCCAAACTGGGGCCTTGTCGTAATAGGCATCCCAAGTCCAACAAGAATCGGAGATCGTCCTCGATACCCAACCTAACTAATCAACAAACCACAAAACAATAACCAAATACATAACCATTCCATAATATACCCATGTCCATAGTTTGTCCATACAAAGCCTCTAAAATAAAACAAGAATATTTGATCGAGACATAACCCCGATCATAGCCAAAGCCAATATCCAAATCTAAACCAAAAGAGACAAAATAAACTCAAAGAAAGAAAAGAGCTTTCCAAAGTTTGGAATATCACCACTATAAGTAAACATAAGCTATCCCCGAATCCAAGTCACTGAGCAGAAAGTGTGATAGTATGACTAACATCTGCATCGCCCGGGGATAAAGCATCCGAGGACGGTTAGTAGTTGGAGCGCTATCATGTAACTCAAGGATAATGATAAAATAATGCCAACAATTCAAAACCAATCATCCAATTCATATAACCAATGCAATATATATATATATGCACACACATATATACCATGTCGGGATAGGGAACAAAATTATCATGAACTTTGAAATTATTAACCTGTTTAGCATAATCGTCATATAAGAAGGCACCCATGGGCTATATGGGCCCATCTCTCCCCAAGCTGAAAGGGCTCAGTTCGTGTAGCCAAACAAACTAGAGAACATCCATAACTGTATATGCCTATATAGAGGACTCAAACCTCCCGACATAATCAAGGTGGATAAAACACCAATACATATATTATGGGGGATTCGAACCTTTAATTCATATATCCATTCAGGGGACTCAAACCACTTGATCATAAAGACACTCGCACCGGCTAGTGTAGTTTCCAGTGTTAGTACTTCAAACTCCACTTTCATGGCCCGACTACATATCCCACATTAAAGCTCAATTTAAAACCATCATTTCACATACTTAACCATTAAGCCAATTAGTTACCAAAGGTACTTCATTGGTATCGTCATACCAACATCACTTGTAAGTGTACAACATGCCATTACATTATCAATTAACCAATCATCCATTTGACTTTGGGAATCGAACCCATTGTCTAACAAAGACTTTAAAAGACCTTGGGTTTTGGTCCTTATAAAATTTCTTGGGTTTTGGACTCTCTGTACATCATTTAACTCACTATACCAGTAGTATAGTGAGGGTAAGGGTCAGGTGACCCATTCGTATATTGTCCAGTATTAGTGGTGTTAGGTGGTTGAGTTTCTTAAATAGGTATGACTTGGATGGGCATGAGTCATATAATGGGTGACGGGTTGTAGGTTTGGGCTTTTATTCACTTAATCTGAAGCTTAGTAAGTTAACTTGGATCTGAGTACGAGTGGCTCACCATGAGTCGTGAGATAGGATACGGGTGGTATAAACTTGTATGTTTGACAATATCAACCCCTCTTGGTTCTGCCTAAGGTATGGGTTAAAGGTATGTGTCGTATGCTTAGGTATGATTGGGGCTTGGTGGTCGTATATTGGCTAGTATTGGGGTCCAAGGGTTGCCTAGGGTACGAGTGATGGGTACTATTCGTATGATAGGGTACGGGTGGTATGGTGGAGTCAAACCCTCCTGCAGGATTTTTATGCAGTTTAAGTTGGAGGTAATTTGGACATTTCCCCTCTTAACCTCTTAAGGCCCTATGACTTATTTCACTCTTGGGACATTGATGTTCCGATTTTTAACGGAATATTTTAGGCCTTTTCCTTAGGATAATTGTGTGTTTTCAAGAAACCATGGTTGTATTTAATATAGTATTTTAATATTTTCAGGGTAAGGACTGAGTGTGAAGGATAACTTAGACTATCTGAGCAAAAGAAAGGTAAATTGAGCAGTGATGGCTCAGGCGATGGACCGTCGACCTTGCGATGATCTATCGGTCTAAACCATCAATAAAAAGCAGAAGGCATAGACTCTGTATGGCTTGCGATGGTCCAGACGATGGAACATCGGCCCTGCGACGAACCATCGGAGTGAACCATAGCCATAATACAGAAGGCATCATCATTGGAAGTCCTGCGATGATACAAGCGATGAACCGTCGACCTTGCGATGGGCCATCACACTACCCATCATCCAAAAGCAGAACATGGAGTCACTGGATACCCTGCGACGATGCAGGTGATGGAACGTCGGACCTGCGATGGACCGTCGCTTGACCCATCTCCCAGAAGCAGAACATGGAGTCACTGGACACCTTGCGATGATGCAGGCAATGAACCGTCGGACCTACGATGGACCGTCGCTTGACCCGTCAACCAAAACGCAGAGAATCCAAGTTTGAATTTTAAAACCCCAGTTCTGGAATCATATAAATACCAAGTATTAAGGTTTATTCCGTATCTTTGTCTTCAGTTTCATACTTTCTCCTCTATTGAGAGCTTTGTACTACTTTTCATTGAGATTTGAATCTAGTGATTGAGACGTGATTATTAGTTTTCATATTTTCCATCAAAGATCGAGAGAATAATATTGTGACTTCTGTAAGTACTCTTCTAAAGTTATTTATGAACATCAATATAACTTTGATTTCTGACATGGAGATGAGTAGCTAAATTCCCATAACTAGGGTTATGGGAGCCTTGATGCAGAGAACTATTTTGGGGTTGTGAATGGGTTTGTTTTCTAACATCTATCAAAATTGTATGAACCTTTCTTCATTTTAATGACATCTCTTGGTTTTAAACTTGAGAAGTGAGCCCATGAACTCCACTTATCGGATAAGAAAATGGATGTTGGGAACAAAAGTGATTCACATAAGCTTCATAAGTTTACCCTTTGGGTTAACGGATTGATGCCTTAGCAGGATCAACCCTCGTGAAAGTGTTATAGAATAATGCATGAATCCTTTAAGTTCGAGAGAAGTAAAGGGTGAAATACTCATTAGGTTGAGAAACACGTGGGTAATCTTTAGAATTCAATAATTCTTGCAATTGGATACATAAGTTAGAATTTGAACACAAACTCACAACCCTGATTGTTTAAACATATTGGTGAGCATAACTCTAGTTAATTTATTCTCATTGGAATTACATCTAAATTTACTCTCAGTGGCTGGGGTTTTGTGTAACATTAATGCAAAAGAACACCGTTAACATTTCTAAACCCCCTTTATTTTGGAGACTTAGATCAACAGTCTAATAACAGTCACAATACTTAGTGAACACGATATTCCCTGTGGGATTCGACACCCAACCCAGTTGGGTTCTATATTTAATAGCTATCGCTTACTCTCTCATAAGAGAGTTATAATTTGGGCGTATCAAATTTTAGCGTCGTTGTCGGGGAATACGGTTGTCAATTAAGTTTGTCTTTGTTAATTGACCTTTGGTTAAGTTTCACAAATTTTATTTTTGTTTGTTATTTTTGTTTGTGCAGGGGAATTGTTGTATATGCCAAGTACACAGAGATCAGGTGCACCGTTATTACCAATACATCCGAAGCCACAACTTATTGGCAGAATGACAGAAACTTAAGATGCTGAGAGACTAGCCATATTGGCTAGAGCTCAACTAAATCAGCAGAATGATAGACAACAGACACGTCATCCTAACCCTGACAATAATGATTTAGGGGATGATGACTTGTTAGATCCTTCTAATCGAAGGCGTGCAGAGAATGTAGATGCACCAGTGAACAAAAATATGAACAGAAACCATCCTTTCAGGGCGAGACCTGATCGTCAAGCTCTTGAATTTGATCTTAATGATGATGAAGATGGAATGGACGGTGCTGGTTCCACTGGAGCTATTATTCCTCCACCTTTATCACTAGGAGCAAAGTTTAATATTACCAGTACAATGATCCAACTCCTTCACTCGAAGGGGTTGTTTGGTGAACTCCCGGGAGATGATCCCAATATGCATTTAGTAAAATTTGTCACTATTTGCAAGTCCTTTGATAACCTTGGAGTGGGATAGAATTCCATTCGGCTGCGTTTATTTCTGTTGTCTCTATCTGGGGAGGCAACATTATGGCTTAATGAGCTGATGACCAATTCCATAACCAACTGGAGGCAATTGAAAGAGGTTTTCCTAGAAAGGTTCTTTCCACCTTCCAGAAGGGTACAATTGAGGGACGAGATTAGAAACTTTAGGCAGCTCCCAACTGTAGCCCTTCATGAGATATGAGAGAGGTTTAAAAAGAAGCTGACGTAGTGTCCGAACCATAATATGATAGATATTCATCTGATGGAGACTCTTTATTAGTCTTTGAACTCTATTACAAAGCCAGTTGGTGATAATGCTGTAGGGGGATCATTTGTGGATCTCACATTTCAGGAGGCCTCGGAGATGCTTGACCGGATGACCAAACAAAGTAAATCTTGGCATACCAGGGATTCTGTGGTAGCAAGTCCTGCTGCGTCTCTTGGCATGACTTTGGAGCAATGTAAGAAAGAGGAAGAACGTGATCAAGACATGGCACACTTGAAAATGCAGATGGATCTGTTGACCAAACATCTATTATCTGTAAAGACTGAAAAAGTAAAGGCTGTTGCAGCTAAAGGTAGAGATAATTCTAATTCAAAAGAAGAGGCTAACTATTTGAATAATCAGGGGGGTTTTCGAGGCAATATCCAAGGAAATCAAGGTCGTAAATACTACGACAAGGCTAGTTATAAGGATAGAGAGCAAGGAAATTGGAAACGTAAGAATGATAGAAGTAGACTATATGTACCCCTCGGAAGCAGAGATAGTGCTATAACTAGCTCTGGCAAGATGTCCCTGGAGGACTTGATGGGTAAATTATTAAAGAGAGTTGAAGCTACCAACTCTGGAGTGACTACCATGAAGAGCGATTTATCTTCTATGAGTTAGTTGCTGAACTCACAATCTACCTCTATCAAGTAGTTGGAGCAACAAATGAACTAACTCTCAGCAACTTTGAATCAGAGAAAGACTAGAACATTGCCAAGTGGCACCATTTAGAACCCGCGAAATGATGGCTTTTGCATGGATATCACTACTAGAAGCGGTAAGGTATTGGCAAGCCCTCATGTGGGTAAGCCTGCGATTGATATTATAGCCGATGATGTTGAAGAAGCAGAGATTTATCATCTGAGAGAATCTGGGAAATTGGATGAGGTTATTGATGACACATCCTCTAATAGTCAGTAGGTTGATGAGTTGGAGAAGAATAAGGGAAAGAAGACAGAAGTGGTGGTTACCATTATTCCAAAGCCACCTCATCCATTTCCTCATCAGTTAAAGAAGAAAGCCAATGACATAATGTTCAACAAATTCATAGCTATGCTTAAGCAACTGATGATTAATCTACCACTAGTAGAGGCATTAGAGCAAATGCCCGGGTACGCAAAGTTCATGAAAGACCTCGTCACAAAGAAACGGTCGATAAGTTTTAAGCTGATGGATAATTTTTATCATTATGGTGCTATTTCCACAAGGTCTTTAGTTCAGAAAAAGGTAGATCTAAGAGAATTTACTATCCCATGTACTATTGGGCCTCTTGACTTTGCTAAAGCTCTGTGTGACTTGGGGGCTTGCATCAATCTGATGCCGCTGGCTATGTATAGAAAGTTGGGTTTGGGAGACCCCACACCCACCAACATGCGACTGGTGATGGTGGCAAGGTTGGTAAAATGACCAGTTGGTATTTTTTATGATGTGTTGGTGAAGGTTGCTAGTTTCATATTCCCTGCGGATTTCATTATTCTGGATTGCAAGGTGGATTTCAAGGTGCCCATAATCTTGGGTCGACCTTTTCTCACAACCGGAAGTGTGCTGATTGATTTGCGAGCTAATGAGCTCTTATTCAGGCTGAATGATGAAGTGGCGCGATTTGATGTGTGCCAATCAATGAAGATGCAGAAAGAAATGAGTGTGTTTTCCATTGTATATGTCTATTATGAGGAGGTGCAGGAAGTGTCGATAGAAAAGAAATTTGCTGTTGAAACCTTGGCTGCAGTGTTGATAAATTTTGATCAGGATGGTATAGAAGATTATGAGGAGACTGTTTGTGCCTTAACGGGCATGGGGTATTACTTATATGCCCCCAAGAAGTTGGACTTGGTCTTAGAAAATCATCTTAGTCCACCTGCTAAGCCCTCTATAGAAGAACCACCTATCTTGGAGCTAAAAGAATTACCTAGTCATTTGAGGTATGTGTTCCTAGGCAGTGGGAATACACTACCTATTATTATTGTGGTTGACCTGGGTGAGCAGCAGATGGAAGTACTTATTTCGGTGCTTCAAAGATACAAAAGAGCAATAACTGGACTATTGCTGATATTATTGGCATTCCTCCAGGCATTTGCACTCATAAGATACAACTTGAGAAAGAATGTACTCCTACCATCAAACAGCAATGCTGACTTAACCCACCAATGCAAGAGGTGGTTAAGAAGGAAATTATTAAGTAGCTAGATGCAGGAGTGGTTTATCCTATTTCCGATAGTAAATGGGTGAGCCCGATTTAATGTGTGCCCAAGAAAGGGGGCATGACAGTTGTTGCAAATAAAAAGAACGAGTTGATTCCTCTCAGGCCTATGACTGGATGGATAGTTTGCATGGACTACCGCAAACTAAACTCATGAACTTTGAAGGACCACTTCCCAATGCCCTTCATGGATCAAATGCTTGATCGATTGGTGGGAAGGGGATGGTATTGCTTCTTGGATGGATATTCTAGCTACAATCAAATCTGTATTGCACTTAAAGATCAGGAGAAGACAACGTTCACATGTCCGTATGGGACTTTTGAATTCAAGCGGATGCCATTTGGGTTATGTAATGCACCCGCTACTTTTCAAAGGTTATGATGTCTATTTTCTTGGTTATGGTGAGGACACCTTAGAGGTATTCATGGATGATTTTTTTGTGGTTGAAGATTCATTTGGGTTGTGTCTGCAGAACTTCAGTAAGGCTTTGCAGAGGTATGTGGAATTCAATCTTGTGCTTAATTGGGAGAAATGCCACTTCATGGTGAAGGAGGGCATTGTTCTCGGGCATTAAATTTCAGCAAAAGAGATAGAGGTTGATAGAGCCAAGGTAGAGGTTATTGAGAAGCTACCACCTCCCATCTCAGTGAAAGGGGTGCGTAGTTTCCTTGGACATGCTGGCTTTTATCGGAGGTTTATACAAGACGTCTCTAAAATTGCAAATCCACTTTGCAAACTTTTAGAGAAGGAAATTAAGTTCTTCTTTGACGGTGATTGCATTAACGCATTTGAATGCCTTAAGAGGAAGCTGGTTGAGGCCTCTATCATTGTTGCACCGGACTAGTCAAAAATATTTAAGATATTGTGTGATGCAAGCAGTGTTGCCGTCGGAGCTGTGTTGGGGGCAAAAGAAGGACAAATTATTTCATCCAGTTTATTATGCCAGAAAAGCACTGAATGAAGCTCAGAAAATCTACACTGTCACAGAGCAGGAACTTCTAGAATTGGTGTATGCTTTTGAGAAGTTTCGGGCATATTTGCTAGGTACCAAGGTAGTGGTACACACTGACCACGCTTCCTTGAGGTACCTAATGGTGAAGAAGGATGCTAAACCAAGGTTGATCCGGTGGGTATTGTTACTTTAGAATTTGACTTCGAGGTTAAGGATCGTAAGGGATGTGAGAATCAAGTGGCTGATCACGTATCCAGACTCGAAGGCGAGCAAGATGTAAAAGACGGGCTTGAGATTGATGATTCCTTTCCTAATAAGAAAGTATTGGCTGCAGTGCTCGAAAAAGTCCCTTGGTATGCAGACTTCGCGAATTATGTGGTAAGTGAGGTGGTACCAGAAAATCTTTCCTTTCATTAAAGGAAAAAGTTTCTTCATGATGTGACCCATTACTTCTGGGATGAGCCGTATATTTTTTGGCAATGTGCAGATGGTATTATTAGACGGTGCATCCCAGAAGTAAAAATACTGAGTGTATTGGAAGCAAGCCATGATTCCCCAGTTGGAGGTCACCACGCAGGTGATCGGACTACAAGGAAAGTCCTTCAGAGTGGCTATTATTGTCCCTTTTGTTCAAAGATGCTTATGATTTCGTGAAGAGATGTGACCAATGTCAAAGGCTAGGGTCCATCTCAAAGTACCATGAGATGCCAATGTATAAAATGCTGGAGGAAGAATTATTTGATGTGTGGGGCATAGATTTCATAGGGCCCTTGGTGAGCTTATTTGGAATAATGTACATACTTATTGCTGTTGACTACGTGTCAAAATGGGTTGAGGCTGTAGCTCTGGCGGATAATGAAGGAAAATGGGTTGTTGCATTTTTAAAGAGAAATATCTTCTCTCATTTTGGGGTACCACGTACCATCATAAGCGATGGAGGATCGCACTTTTGCAATAAGATATTTAGAGCTGCCTTGGCGAAATATAGAGTTAAGCAGCATAAGGTAGCTACGCCATATCACCCGCAAATAAGTGGAAAAGTGGAAATCTCCAATCGGTAAATTAAGGATATCCTTGCCAGGATTGTGAATGCTAGCAGGAAGGATTGGTCTAGGAAGATGGATAATGCATTATGGGCATATCGAACAACTTTCAAGACACCTATTGGCATGTCGCCATACCATTTAGTTTATGGCAAGGTATGCTATTTGCCGATTGAGCTAGAGCATAAAGTACTGTGGGCGCTGAAGTGTATAAATCTGAATTAGAATAAGACGGCAAATATGAGACTGGGGCATCTTAATAAGATGGATAAGTTCCATCTCGGAGAGTATGAGAGAACTGACCTACACAAGAAACGAATGAAGAAATACCATGATCGCAGAATTGAAAAGAGGGAATTTCAAAAAGGTGACTTGGTGCTTCTATTCAACTCTAGGCTCAAATTGTTCCTAGGTAAACTTAAGTCCAAGTGGTCAAGCCCGTTTAAAGTTAGTCAAGTCTACTCATCTGGAGTAGTTGAACTTGAAAATAAAGATGGAAGTGTCTTCAAAGTCAATGGGCAACGAGTCAAACTTTATATCGGTCTAAAAGACTCGATAAAAAACATTGCTACTTTCCATCTCGATGAAGTCTGAGTAATCGAGATAACTAAGTTGTGCCGCGATTATAAGTCAGGCGCTAGTGGGAGGCAACCCACATTGAGTTGTTGTATAGCATTTACTTAAGTTATTTAGTTGTTTGTTTTGTTGATTTGTGCAAGCTGAAGGGTTGTAGAAGTGTGAAGGTACAATAATGCAGAGTAAACAGAAGCTAAAGCAGTTTTGCGTGACCGACGGATCACCCTACGAACCTTCGCAAGATCGGTGGATCGTCGCGGGCAATCATCGAAACCATGTCTAGAAACCAAGAATCTGGAAAGTAGCGACGAAATTATCTGACGGACTGTTGCATGCTCGACGAACCATCGTTTAAACCATCGTAGGTTGGCTCTAAGGTTAGTTCACTGGATAGTCGCGATGGGATGTCCGACGGACCATCGCATACTCGACGGACATTCGATTTCACCGTCGCACATAACCCTAGTAATGCGGGTCGAGTCAAATAAGTTTAAATAGATGAATTTTTTATTCTTATGTGATTCAAACGGTTTAAAATTGATAATTTAAATAGTTAAGTAACTCCCACCTGTTCAATGCACCTGTGCCTTTTCATTCTCCCTTCTAACTTCTCAACTTTCTTTTTTCCCTTTATATTTAAACGCTACTTCCTCCTTTTTTATTGTCTCATCACAAGTCATAAGTTCACTTCACTAAATCAAATCTTTAATCGACTGTTCAAAGTGTATTATGCAAGACCAAGTAGTGATTCAATACTGTAGCATTTAGGTATGAATTCTCCTTTCCTTTTCTTCAACATGATGAGAAATCAAATAGGTGAAAACAACCCAGTGCATCAAAGTCATTTCTTTTGCAAATTTTGTTGCATGTTGTTTATGTTAGTTGAAGCATTGCATATACTGTCCTGGGGGAAGTCTGAGTAACCCATGGACCAAGAATGGCAAGTTAGGGTGAGGTATTGTCGATAAAAATATTTTAAAAATCACCCTTACATGAGATGCACGCAAGGTGTTTGACAAAATGCTGAAATGAGAGTTGCATTTGCCAATTACAGTCGACAGTATGCACGACGGACCATCGCATTGGATCGTAGCACATTTTATAGAAAATGATCTACTGGAATGACCCTAACGGTTGGGGTCGACGAACCGTCACTTACTCGACGGACCGTCGCTGGTTAGAAAAATTTCTTTTCTCTGGTTTAAAACAATATATTGATAAATGCTACATTTGTAGGTACCATGGCTCCCAAATTACTACAAACCAGAGGCCGGGGTAGAGGCCAAGTAGCCAGGTATGACGCACCATCCCATAACACTCGGTGAAGTCAAATAGTGGTTTCTTCATCCTCTTCGTCTGACGAGGTGGTGGAAAGTAGTAGCAGCAGTACCTTCATTTCAATTCCACTTGATCTAGGGGTTGAAACTTCTAACCCCATTCAAGAAGAGGTCCCAGAACAAGAGGATGCAAATGTGATTCGACGCAAGGATCAACAACTAAGAAAAGCCATAAGATGGTAAGTAGCTGGTGCCCGTAACATTTTCTACAAAAGGATACCACCAACAGATAGGTTTCCTATCAAAAGGACAATTTTTGAGGAGCACTAGATCATCAAAACAACCCTGCAGGAGTATCTAGAACTTGAATGTTGTTTCAATGCATATGAGTTGTCCTGGATGAGTAAGCCACTTAGACCTTACCAACCAAACTTGGTTCATTAATTTTTTACCAACTATTTGGCATTATTAGGGAAGGACTGCCCTAAAGGTTCATCGGCTGCCGATATGAACAAGCTTGATACAGTTCCTGTGAGAGGATTCGACATTGACATTTCAGAGAGTACTTTGAATAGATTTCTATTTGGGCCTGACTATCAGATACCAGGGGCTATTCCAGAGTTGGAGCATCGAATATTTTCATGGGCTGAACAAAGGCCATGGTTAGCCAGGATACTGACAGACGCGGGCTAGCATGCATGGTTGCTTGGACCCCATGAAAAAATATCGAAGAAATCACTAATTTTTAGGGCCAAGTTCTGGTGGCAATTTTGCGATTGAGGCTTATGCCAATAGGTGGTGATGATCATTTAGAGAGCACCAGAGCTGTGGTTATTTCCACTTTGATAAAAGGGTTGACCGTAGATTTTGAGCACATCATTTTCGATGAGTTCTTTTTCCGTGCTCACAAGGCTCACACTGCACTGTCGTTTCCATGCCTTATCACTGAGTTGTGCATAACGGCCAAAGTTTCTTGACCAGTAGAATAGACAGTAAGGTCCCAGCACTGCACAAGCAGGACATTGAAAAAATGAAGGATGACTCGAGATTTTATTTGCGAATCAACAGACCTCTAGCCCAACAAAATCATTCAGCATCGGTGCCCAAACCATCAGATTTTCCTGCAGGTATGCCATTGCCTTTGACTATGTATGTGCCTCCTACCACCTCTACAGGTTCAACTTCTATGCCGATGGACGGAACCCCAGACTCTACGTCTGTCCCACCCCAAACTTCTGAGTATAGGCTGAACCCTGATAACTTTGCAAAGACTGTATAAACCATTAAAAAGGTCAAAAAGCAGATAGCAATTTGAGGGAAAGATTTCAGACCCTTTGTGGAGAAAATTATGGAGGATGCATTGTGCCTTTTCAGAAACGTCCAACTACGCATGGACAACAAGAAAGAGCACATAAACAAAAAGTTAGATGAAATGTCCATTCCTAATTTTGCTAATGTAATCGAGGAGGTTAGACGGCACCGGGCAGATATTAATAAGATAAGTCAACAGCCACAACAGACCATATTCAATCTAGTCCAGGTTACTAATGATGAGAATGAAGGTTTTATGGACGTATTTGGGCATCCGATCAAGGACAAAGGTAAGAAGGTATAAGAATCAAACAAGAAGACTAAAAAAGATGCTAAGAAAGAAGAGAAGAAGCGAAGACTGGCAGCCATGTCACCTGAATAATTCAAAGATTACCAGATATGGTAGGCAGTAAAAATGTCAAGGAGAGAGGATGAAAAACAGCAGAAAAGGCTTCAAGATGAAGCAGCTGGAGTATCCACTACTTTGGCCCTAGTCAGAGGGCGAATTTCAGACCCTGTCAGAGATGTGCTACCTCCGACTCTGGAGGGAGAGATTTTGAGTACTCCCACCACCATGGGAGACAACATTACACCTGGTGAGGATGCTGGCGCCTCCCCACACTTCACTGATGCCTCACATTGACTAAGAGGCATGACATGTATTTTCTCATCCTTTGTACTTAAAATATTATACATTTGAAGACAAAGCATTTTTTTGGGGGTGAATGTGCTTGTTGGGGGGCTGTATTGCCGATATGATCGGCATGTCTAAGTGTTAATTTTTTATTTTCATGTTCTGTTTGTTGAATTTTTAGTTTCATGTTTGGTTGGTAATATGGTTGCATGAAGTAAAAGTCCATTCCTATTGGCACCTTATTGTACATATATGGATGACAACTGATGGTGGCAAAATTGTTTTTTTCCTTTTTTCGTATAAGTAATTCCTCTTACCAAGTGTCAAAGTGATGTGAAACCATGTGTGACTCTATTAATGGCATTAGAAGTTAGTAATAAAGCAAAGCCTAGCTATGTGATCGGGATCCCAAAAATTAGTAGGATAGAAATTGACTCAGTGCCTGTGTGGGTGAGTATTTGTATAGTTTTGACATAAGTGTTACACCTAGAACTTGCCCGGTTCATCATATATTGTCATATGTTTGAATCAATAAGAGAGGATAGTAGGCCTTCTTGTATTGTTAGTCTACTTAGCCAAATGATTGACATACCAAAAACAGTGTGTTCCCTTTGTCAACCCTTTTGAGCTGTGGTAGTATTTTGTTGTCCAAATAAGTTTGATTCACTCTCTAGAAGGTGTTAAGCATTTAGCTTTGGCCCTGGTCTAATTATGGACATTGTGCACTTTAACTTAGGCAAATCGCCTAAGTTGAGGATGGCTACTGCTGGACTGTTAGCAGCCTAGGAGGTTGAGTTGAAAGTAATGTGAAGAGTAGCATTCGACCCTAGTCTAGTTAGCAATCTAAATAGATATTGTGCACCTCAATATTCTGCATTAGCATAAGTTGAGGGTGGCTGATGCTGTGTTCTAAAAAAATTAGGCTATGACAAGAGCGCTGAAGAATAACTGTGATTGAATAAGAGGGTCCTTAATTCTGGTTAGTAACTACAAAATAGGGTAAAGATAGTGAAATTCTTGTACTTTAAGTCACTTAACCAAATGAATAACCTTCACCGATCCTAAGACCTCATTATAACCCTTAGCAAGTCCTACTTGATCTTAGTGAGTCAATCATAAGAGAACATTAGATGATAAGGGTAAGTTTATAGGTGTACACTATGTTGGCAACTTTTTTTTCTGAGAGTGAGAAGCTTAGTTTTGTCCACGATTTAACTGTGTGATGTGAGGTGGACTTCTTTGGCTGTGAGGGCATGTTGAGTTATATCTATTCTATTTAGTTCTTTGGGGTGCCGTATCTGTAGCTATAAATGTGCTGATTAGTAGTTAATGCCAATAGTGGATCCATGTGTGTTGAAATGGCATAACTAAATGGGTAGTCGAATGATTGTATGATTGTGTTGGTTTTACTGTGAACTACCCATCATGTTGTTATTCATATATGTATCCCGGTGTTGAGTTGCTTACGAACAAGCAATTACCTTAAGTTGAGGGTGTTTGATGTTCCGGCTTTTGACGGAACATTTTAGGCCTTTTTCTTAGTATAATTGTGTGTTTTCAAGCAACCATGGTTGTATTTAACATGGTATTGTAGTGTTTTCAGGGTAAGGAATGAGTGTGAAGGATAACTTGGACAATCTAAGTAAAACAAAGGCAAATTGAGCAGCAACAGCTTAGGCGACGAAACATCGACCTTGCGAAGATTCGTCGGTCTAAACAGTCGACAGAAAGAAGAAAACATAGACTCTGGATGGCCTGCAATAGTCCAGGCGACGGACTTTTGGCCCTACGATAAATCGTCCGTGTGAACTGTCGCCATAATACAGAAGGCATCATCATTGGAAGTCCTGCGATGATGCAGGCGATGAACCGTCGACCTTGCGATGGACCATCACACTATTTGTCGTCCAGAAGCAGAACATGGAGTCACTGGACACCCTGCGACGATGCAGGCAATAGAACGTCGGACCTGCAATGGAGTGTCGCTTGACCCGTCACCCAGAAACAGAACATGGAGTCACTGGAAACCCTGCGACGATGCAGGTAATGAACCATCGGACTTGTGATGGACCGTCGCTTGACCCGTCAACCAAAACGCGGAGAATCTGAGTTTGACTTTTAAAACCCCAGTTCTAGAATCATATAAATACCAAGTGTTAGGGTTTATTCCGTATCTTTGTCTTTAGTTTCATACTTTCTTTTCTATTGAGAGCTTTGTATTATTTTTCATTGAGATTTGAATCTAGAGATTGAGACGTTATTATTAGTTTTCATATTTTCCATCAAAGATCGAGAAGAACAATATTATGACTTTTGTAAGTACTCTTCTGAAGTTATTTATGAACATTAATATAACTTTGATTTTTGACATTAAGATGAGTAGCTAAATTCCCATAACTAGGGTTATGAGAGCCTTGAAGTAGAGAACTATTTTGGGGTTGTGAATGGGTTTGTTTTCTAACATCTATCGAAATTGCATGAATCTTTCTTCATTTTAATGGCATCTCTTGGTTGTAAACTTTAGAAGTGAGCCCATGAACTTCACTTGTCTGATAAGAAAGTTGATGTTGGGTAAAGAAGTGATTCACTTGAGCTTCATAGGTTTACCCTTTGGGTTAACGGATTTATGCCTTAACAGGATCAACCCTCGTGAGAGTGTTATTGAATAATGCATGAATCCTTTAAGTTCGAGAGAAGTAAATGGTGAAATACTCATTAGGTTGAGAAACACGTGGGTAATCTTTAGAATTCAATAATTCTTGCAATTGGACACATAAGTTAGAATTCGAACACAAACTCACAACCCTAATTATTTGAACATCTTGGTGAGCATAACTCTAGTTAATTTCTTCTCATTGGAATTACATCTAAATTTACTCTCAGTAGCTGGGCTTTTGTGTAACATCAATGAAAAAAAACACTGTTAACATTTCCAAACCCCCTTTATTTCGGAGTCTTAGATCAATAATCTACTAACAGTTACAATACTTAGTGAACACAGTATTCTCTGTGGGATTCGACACCCAACCCAGTTGGGTTCTATATTTGATAGCGAACGCTTAATCTCTCGTAAGAGAGTTGTAATTTGGGCGTATCAGACATTATTTACTCTAATATTCTAATCTTAAACACTTAGAAATTTTCTCAAATTTTCTCTAAGGCTCTTGGGTTAAGGAAGGCTAGGGTTTCTTTAATAGGGGTAAATTGGGGCTTACAAGGGTGATTATTCTCCATCATATTCTTAATCTAAGGCATGTTACTCCTCCCTCATTGTTAGTTCCAACTAAAGGCATATTTTATGAATTTTTTCATGGCGTAATTATTGTATAGTTTTCAAATATATGTTGGGGCTTTTGATTATGAATGCTCGGTTTTGGTTTTCCCAGTTTTTAATTATGGTTTTCATATTATTATGGTGATTTGAATATTTGGTTACATGGGGATGGTTAATTGATACTTGGTTTTGGCTTTGAAAATACTATGCCCCCAATATGTTTGATAAAATGCCTATGAGAATATTTTTGGTTAAATTGTTGGACTTTTATTGAACTATTTCATGGTATAACTTGATAATGGAACCCTAAATGGTATAGATGGTTTGGAATGGTTAAATGCTTAGGTCTTGGTGGTTATGGTTGGTCTATTTGAAAGCCTTGTGGGGTACAACGGAATCTCCTAAGCAAGCATAATAATGATCACTTGTGGGGTACATGGGATTCCCTCAAGTCAACTTAATAATGTAATCAATGGGTACATGGGAATCCCTTCTTCTTAAAAAGGATGGCTAAGGACATTGCTTGGAAACTATAGTCGGTATGATGATACCACTACTTATAGACTTGGTTATTAATAATTAAAGGAATAGTGGTTTGGTTGTGTGGTAATAGTTTTAATTGGGCAATAATGGTGGGGTGTGATAGCTAACCGTGAAGGTGTGAGTCCAATAGACGGACACTGGAAACTGATGTTTGTCGACATGACAATTGGTCATGGAGACCATATATGATACTTACGGGGTACACAAGAATCCCCTAAGTACACTTGTACATATGTATCATGGAGAGCGAAGGGTACTTGAGAATTCCATACTCCTATGGTATCTCCGGTTCATGCGGCTACACGTATCGGGGCCCATTCAGGGGGTTACACTGGACCTATATTGTCGTGGGTGGTTCTAGGATAGTTAAGCTACACATACCCAGGTTAATGGTTTTAAAGACATGCTAAACCCGATTCTCTTTGCCAGCATGGTTATATATGTATGTATGGTTGTGAATTCATATGTATGGTTTACTTAGTTTTAAAGGTTGGCATTAGTACATGATAGAGTTCACCCGCTAACCATCTTCGAGTGGATGTATCCCTACGCAATGCAGGAACCGGCCATTCTACTCCTCCTGCTTAGTGATCGCATTTGGGATCAGCTCGTGTGGATTGAATAAGTGAGCTTTCATATTCAGGAAGGCTTTATTTAATGTCATGGATGTCTGTACATACTTTGGTCATTTTATAGACATTGGTTTTGGCTATGGTTGGGTCATGTCCCAATCGGATATTGTTTTATTTTTGGTTAGAGGCTTTGTGGAACTACTATGGGTCGGTATGAGCAGTTTTATCAGTGGTGTCAACCTTAGTATTGGAATTGGTATTGGGGCATAGAACTACCAGAATGTATTTATGATTGTTCTATCCTTTCATGTTTTTGGATTATATATATAATTACATTAGAACCTATTTGGTTTGGGATGTATGGATTGGTTTACGATTTTGTTTTGGTTTTGGCTATTCGTTAGGTATTGGATGGTTGGACTTGCTTGGGTTGGTCACGGTTATGGACCTATCCTAGAGTCTGGATTAGTAAAAATGCACTATCTTATTATATGTTAGGAATTCATCCAACTCAAGGTATGCGTTTGGCGGTTGGATTGGGTAATGGGGTGGTCCCCGGTCCTGGTTGGACTTGGGATGCCCATTACGACAAGGCCCTATTTTCGGTCGTGTCAGACACTAATTCAATTCAAAGTTTAGGGGCTTGAACCCATTATCTAGTAAATGCAAAAATCAATTTAATGTTTAGGGAATCAAACCCTTTTAGAAAATTAAACCACAAGGTTACCATTTAAATCATTACATGGCAAACAAGGCCTTCACAAAACCATTTACCAACCATTCATATTCATTAGGCCAATGCCTTAGTTCAAAACACTATTTAACTTGTGACTAGTTAATTTTCTTAATCATTTTCACAAATACTTTGAGGGCATACCTTTACCAATACCAAAACCAAGTAAAGACCATCAAATTTAGGGTAAACCATTACCCAATTGTTAAACCCCTATTACCAAGCACCCACATGTGCAAACCATCATAAAAAACTTGTATAACACAATTTAAACCAAGAATAAACAATACTCAACAATATGCAACAAAACCCTCAACATTGGTTTTTAAAACCACCATTCATGAATCATAATCCATTTTTAAAACACATGATATTTGAGAGCTAACAATGAGGGAAGAGTCACATGCCTTAATTCACGAAGATTCACAGAAAGAACTTGACTCTTGAGCCTCTAGATGATCACCTGTAGAAACCCTATCCCAGTTTTCAAAAGATTATTTAGGGAGAGTTTTAGGAGTGTTTTGATACTTCAAAGTGTGTTATGAGAGGCTACAATATGTTTTAAGACGTAGGGTCTTAAGGGTTTTGGGGTAGGAAATTTCTAAAATGTCCTGAGCTTAAAAGCTGAAAAATGTTCATAGGAGGGTACGAATCCCCCCTAATTCGCACACAATTCATACGAGTGTTACACACAACTTGTACCCTAGATAGAATATTGGACTCCAATTCTGTCCAACATACGAGTTCATGGCCTAACTTTTATCCAATCATACGATTAGTACCCTAGAACCGTACCCTAGGCAGAATCATGTAGGTTTGACATAGGACATCATACGGTTTGACACTATACTTCTCATACCCTAACATACGACTAGTATGATGTCTATTCGTACCTTGGACAAAAACCAACCAAAACGATACTAAGTATCATAGGACCAAGGACTCTAAATCATATCCATAATATACAACAAGTAAGCACAAGTCGTATGATGTCCAAAGAGCTCAAAATCCAAAAATTTCCAAGGGTCAAGACTATGGTGTTTCAATTTCCCCCTACTAGAATCATTCTTCCTCGAATGACGGGTTAAGGCAAGCACAATCACGAGTTAACACATTATTACTCATCAAACTTCCCTCTAACCAAGTTAGAAAGCAAAGACGTAAAAGAAAGATATTAAGATCAACACATACCTCAAGCACGAATTTTCAGAATGGGGAATAAGTGCGGATACTTTGACTTCATGTCCTCTTCTGCTTCCCATGTAGCTTCTTCAACCTTATGGTTCTTCCAAAGAAACTTTACCGAATCCACATACTTCATCCACAATCGATGAACTTGACTATCCAAGATCTTAATCGGGACTACCTCATAAGATAAGGAATTCGAAATACTCAATCCATCCAAAGGAACAATTGATGAAGGATCACCCACACACTTCCTCAACATAGAGACATGGAAAATCGGATGAATGGAGCTCAAGATAGAAGGCAACTCCAACTCATAGGAAACATTACCAACCCTCCTTTAAACCAAATACAAACCAATATATCGGGGACTGAGCTTCCCTTTCTTACCAAATTGAATTACTCCATTCATAAAAGACACCCAATTGCCAACCTTAAACTTCAACTCCCTATACCTCACATCCGCATAGGACTTTTGGTGATTTTAAGCGGCTTTCAATCTATCACGAATCACCTTCACCTTCTCCAAGACTTGGTGAACCAAGTCAGGGCCAAACAACTTACCCTGACCAACTTCAAACCACCCAATAGGAGAACGATACCTCCTATTATACAATGCCTCAAAAGGAGCCACACCAATGATAGAGTGATAACTGTTATTACAAGAAAACTCTATAAATGGCAAATAGTCAACCCAATTACCACTATATCAATCAAACAAGCACAAAGAATATCTTTCAATGTCTGAATGGTTCTCTCCTTTTGTCCATCCAACTGCGGGTGGAAAGCGGTACTAAGGCACACCTTAGTTTCCAAACCTTTCTGAAATAACCTCCAAAAATGAGAAGAGAAAGGAGTACCATAATCCAAAATGATAGAAACAGGAGCACCATGCAACTTTACAATCTCCGCAAAATACAACTTAGCATAATCCCCCGCTGAATAACTAGTCCTCACAGGCAAGAAGTGAGTGGACTTGGTTATCCTATCCACAATGACCCAAATCAAATCATACTGATTTTGAGACCGAGAAAAACTGGTAACGAAATCCATATTGATTACCTCCTACTTCCATTCAGGTAACTCAATCTCTCAGTAGAAACCTCCGGGTCTCATGTGCTCAACTTTCACTTGTTGACAGACCATACACTTAGCCACATAATTAGCCATATCTCGCTTCATATTATTCCACCAATAGAACTCCTTAAGATCATGATACATCTTCATACATCCAGGTGGATAGCATAACGAGATCCATGAGCTTTGGTCAAAATCCTTTCCCTCAATCTATTGACATTGGGAATACATAACCTGCCTTAGTACCTCAAGATACCATCACCACCAATCTTAAAGTCAACAACCTTTTGCTGGCCAATATTCATCTTAATCTTCATCAAAATAGATTCCATTATTTTCTTTTCCTTTATCTCAACAACAAGAGACGACTGTGATACCTGTTGAATGAACACATCACTATTTTCAGAGTCTGTGAGACAAACTCCAAGACTAGCCAAACGGTGAATGTCCTTCACCAACTCTCTCTTATCCTCATCCATATGAGCTAGACTCCCTATGGATAACCTACTAAGAGCATCAACAACTATATTAGCTTTACCTAGATGGTAATGAAGACTCATATCATAGTCTTTCAGTAACTCAAGCCACTTCTTTTGCCTGAGATTCAACTCTTACTGAGTAAACACATACTGGAGGCTCTTATGATTAGAAAAGATGTCAACATGAACCCCATAGAGACAGTGATAAAATTTTTCAATGCAAATACCACAACTAACAACTCTAAATCATGAGTAAGATAGTTCTTCTCATGAACTTTCAACTGTTTAGAAGTATAAGACACCACCCTACCATGCTACATTAACACACAACCAAGCCCAAACCAAGAAATATCACAATACACTACGAAGCCATTATTACCCTCGGGCATGTTCAAAATTAGAGCTGAAGTCAACCTATCCTTCAACTTCTCAAAACTACCCTCACATGCATCAGACCACAAGAACTTAACTTTCTTCTGAATCAATCTAGTCAATAGGGCAGCTATAGTTGAAAAACATTCCACAAATCTCCTGTAGTAGCCGGCTAAACCCAAGAAGCTCCTAATATCAGTTGGAGTCGCGGGTCTGGGCCACTTTTTAAGCACTACAACCTTCTGTGGATTCACCGTGATCCCTTCACTAGAGATAACATGACCAAGAAAAGTTATAGCCTTCAACCAAAACTTACACTTTGAGAACTTGGCATACAAATGCTGATCCTTCAAGGTATGCAACACATCACGGAGGTGATCGACATGATCCGCCTCACTCTTAGAATACAACCAAAATATCATCTATGAAGACAATAATGAACAGTTCCAGAAACTGAAGAAAGACCCTATTTATCAAATCCATAAATATTTTTGGAGCATTGGTCAACTGAAAAGACATAATTAAGAACTCATAGTGACCATATCGAGTCCTGAAGGCAGTCTTAGGGATATCTTCCTCCCGACCTAAGATCAATCTTAGAAAAATACTTCGCACCTTGAAACTAATCAAACAAGTCATCGATCCTAGGAAGAGGATAATTATTCTTTATGGTCACCTTATTCAACTAATGATAATTAATACACATCCAAAGAGAACCATCCTTCTTATGCATGAACAACATATGAGCGCCCCAAGGAGACACATTAGGATGGATAAAACCTGTATCTAAGAGATCCTTCAATTGCTCCTTAAGCTCCTTCAACTCAGCCAGAGTCATTCTATAAGGAGGAATAGGGATAGGACGAGTGTTTGGAATAAGATCAATCCCAAAATCAATTTTCCTATCAAGAGAAACACCAGGAAGATCATCAGAGAAAGACTCAGGAAACTCATTAGCCATAAGAACAGATTCTAAAGAAAGACCTTCCAAATTAGAATATTTAACTTGGAACAAATGATACAAACACCCTTTGGAAATCAACTTTCGGGCTATAAGATATGTAATGAATCTCCCCTTAGGCACTAAAGAACCCCTTCCTAGTTAATGACTGGATTATTAGGGAATTTAAACATGACCTTGAGGGTTTGATAATCTAGGAAACATAGAAGGAATGCAACTAATCCATCCCCAATATGATATCAAAGTCAACTATGTCTAACTCTATCAAATTTACAAGAGTTTCTCTTCCACTAACTGATACCACACACCCCCTATAGACTCCTTTAGAAATTACAGAGTCACTAACCGAGGTAGATATAGGAAAAAGATCAAAAATAAACTCAGGACCAAAACAAAAATGCACAACCACGAATGGGGTCACATAAGAAAGAGTGGATCCTTGATCAAGTAAACAATACACATCACGAGAGAATAGTTTTAACAAAATAGTAATGACATTGGGGGATGCCTCAAAATCCTAACGAGACACAAGAAGATATAACCAATTTCTGCAAGTACTAGTACCAAAAGTAGAAACAAATATAGAAGCAACACCCTTTAGTGCAGGAGCAGATGAAGAGCCAATAGGGATCTTGCTAGACCAGAAGCCATTCTCACACGACATTCACGTTGTATATGTCCAATCTGACCACAATAACAACATCTGTTCTTCCCTTCCTCATAGAACCCATGGTATAATTTCCCATAAAATCTATAAAGAGGGTGGGATGGAGCCAACTGAGCCCCACTCGCTTAAGATTGGGCACCTTGTGCCCAGAACCCACCATCATGCTGAGACCGATGATCACTCGAAAACTTCGGGTAAAGAGCACTAGCTGTGGAGAAAAAAATGAGAACTTCCCCACTTCTTCTTTGGCCACTTACTACTACTATCTCTACCACTTTGCTTAGAAGGCCTAAATTTCTTTTCCTGCCTCTCACTAAACTCAGCCTGCTTCCTCTTTTCTTCCTCTACTTGGAACATATACATAACTAACTAGGAGATATACATGTCCTTGATCAATAAGGCAACCTTACTCTTAAAATAATCCCAAAGCAAACTTATGCATTCTAGCTCTCATGATAGAAACCCAGTTAGGAGCATACCTAGAAAACTGATAAAATTTCACTGCATACTCCTTAATAGACATCCTACCTTGCCTCAAATTCACCAACTCTTCTACTTTTGCCTTTCTTAACTCCTGAGGAAAAAAACGGTCAAGAAATACATTAGAGAAATTCTCCCACAAGGCAGAACCAGAATCCTCTCCCCTCAACTATTCCTACTTTTCAAACCATTGGTACGCCATATCTTTCAATTGGTAGGCAGTAAACTCAATACCTTCAACCTTTGAAGCATGCATAACTTGAAAGATCTTCTCCATCTCATCAATAAAACTTTAAGGATCCTCCTCAACCTTTGTACCAGTAAATATAGGAGGATACAATCTCATGAACTGGACAACCTTTTTGGACTCAGAAGATAGAGTAACAGGAATACCACGCTTAGATTGAGAAACTACCAACTGAGTCAACAGAGTAATGGAGTGACGAAACTCAGCATTAGTGGCCTCTGATAAGTGGTAATTTTACCACTCATTTTCACTCAACATTTAAGAACATTACCATGTTTTAAACGAATAAATGAGACATAATTGTAATTGAATGCACTAATATCCACATTTTGCAGGCATATAGTTGATGAGATAGAAAGATATGGATTGGAGCTTAAAATAATCAAAAGGAAAGAAGAAAGTGCAACTGAAGACTTGGAGCAAGACATAACCTCAGGTACTGCAGTCGCAGTCTGAGGACCGCAATCACGACAGTCAAGCAAGTTAATAAGGCACGATCCCGTGAGTCTAGCACAATCACGGTGCTGTGGTCGCTGCCAAGCCTTTGCGATCGTGTCATGGCAGAAAAAAGCAGCCCAAGGGCAGAACTATAAATGCACATGGCTGATTCCAAATTTGACAAAAAGAAGACTTAAACTCTATTATTTATCATATTCCATCTTCACCAATTTTGAACATTATTCTAGGGTTTGTAGCCTCTATTTTTGGAGAAGAAAATACTGTATAAATTTTGGGTGAGGAATATTTTGGAGTCACTTCCAAGTGAAGAATTAGTGAACTCCCATTGAATATTTGTTGGATCTCATAGGTTGAAGTAATATTCACTTAGGTTTTCTCAAATCATATCAATGGAGATTTTGGGTAAAATCTTTACATATTTATCTTATGAGTTGCTAGTTTTTCCACTTAGGATTATGCTAGAATAGAGTGTAAATATATGTGAGATATGATTTTTTGTGCATTTGCTAGTTCGTAATATTGGATTCTATTATTTCTTGAGTGACTTGGTTGGGATATATGGGTAAAATCCTCAAATACCCAAATGGGTTTGATGGATGAAAATTCTAAACTCTTGAAAGGTCAAACCATCCTTGAAAGAGGGGTTTGGGTGAACTTTAGGAATCCACATTATACTTGAAACAGGGATGCGGGAACCAAGGCAATAATATACAATTTATAAGCAAGGTTGACTATTTTTCACTATTTTAGACATAAGGTTGATTGTGAAGTTGACTATACTTAGGACACCATCCTAGAAAAAAGGGATGTCTAATTGAGGTATTAGGTGGTTTTGATTGAAGCACTCATTAGGTGCTAAAAAGGGTTAATGAGTGACACCCTTGGGGTTTTGTTGATGAACTAGACTTAAGTATTTCCAACCTAGACTACCACATCACCAACACTTAGAATTTGCATCAACCTATCATACACTCATGCATCTGTTGCTCATAGGAAAGCATAATCCTAAGATCTGTGCCTAATTTCCTAGACTCTAATTATTCATAGCTTTGAATTTAAAAACCCAACAAGAATCATTAATATTTATACCTCACTCACCCCTCATTTTTATCTCTTTGTACTATTGGTTTGAACTTAGTAAGTATTAATTATTTTGAATTAACTAGATCACCACTCACATTGTTCCTTATGGATTCGACCCCAACTCCAAAGTTGGGTAAATATATTGACGACTACTTTGTTATGCTTAAATTGACGTGTAAGTTGAGCGTTATCAAAAATGGTGCCATTGTCAGGGAACAATTTGTCTTATTGAGTTAGTTTTAAATTCTAGATTACTTGCTTGAATTCAAACTTGTATATATTTGTTCTTGATTTTATTTTGTTTCTTGTGTTAGGTAGATTTTTATTTTTGTTTTACTTTTCTCTATGGCATCTTCTGACAAATGTGATTTTTGTAGTTGGGAGTCATATCTTGATGATCCATGTCCATAATGTGAAGGACCCCACTTTGAAGAGATTGCACATATTCTCTTTAGAGTGAGATGAGAACGCCATCTCGATCCTATTAGGAGTATATTTGTTCTTTGTGTTGTGGTTGAGATGGACATTGAAGTGATTGCCCAAATGCCCCATCACCTTATTATGCTAACCGAGTTGCTAGTTCTTTTTATGAGTTTGATAGGTCTTATGAGTGATGAGATTCTTAAGGGTAAAGCATCGTGTTTGGGTTTTGAGCCATAGATGCAGGGGAATTTTGAATACTTATGGCATCTAAGTCATTAATGCAAGGGAAGTCTGAGTACCTGTGGCATTGTAAATTTAGGATCTTATTATGCACCGTTGGTGAAGTCTGAGTAGCCATATGGTTGGTTTGCCCATATTGAGCCAAAATGTGAGGCTAAGGCTTTGGTTGTATCCATAAGTTGGCAAATTGAGCATGGTGCTAATGAAAAATAAACACCCCCCATCCAAAATTTTTCAAAAATCAAGGGCATGGACATGAGCAACTTTGTAACAAAGATTTTTCTCTCTTTGTTGCTCCACAAATTTTTTACTTGTGAATAGTGATAAATACTCCTATTTTGTCTCCAATGGGAGGGGAAATTGAGCCTCCTTAGAGAATTTTGCATGCCATGTGTGGTGAGCTATTTGCATTCATCTCTTGTATACTTGTGTTATATAGAACTTTCCCTGTTAGTCTCTCAAGGCTAATTTTGATTGTATTTGGTTGAAAAAAATATCTTAGGCCATCCTTATGATTTTGGAAGCCACTTTATCCTAAAACACCTACCTAAGCATAAAAGAAATCCCTAGTTACCCACTTTGAGCCTTTGGACCTTTCTTAGGAAAACACATTACAAGCCATGAACTATTCCTTTTATCCCTCTTTTGAACCGCACCCTCCTTGAACTTGAAAAGGCAACTTGACGCTAAAAGCCTAAGTTAGGGGTGATGAAGATTGATGGAAGTAAGTTTGGGGACACAAAGTTTTTAGTGAAAAGCCTAAGTACCCAAGCATTGAAAACAAATGAATAGAAAAAGAAAGGGTCAAACAAAGGAAATAATTGCATGAAAAGTGCAAGAAAAGAACTAGAAGAAAATGGGTGAACAAAAGAGGCAAAAAGTAGGCATATGAAAAGATCAAATATCAAGGAGGAGTGCCCATAGTAAAAAAATGGATTAAATAGTGTGATTTAGATGTTCAAGGAAGGGTGTAGCCATGTCGTTCCCAAATGATATCCTACCCTAAACCGAACCTACGTTACAAGCTCAAAAAGTCATTTGAAGTCTGTAACCATTTACTCTCTTTGTAGTGGCGATTGAAAATAGGGGCAAGCCTATGGTATGACACTTGTTAACATGGAGAGTTCTTTTGTGAGGGAGAGAGTTTTTTCACTTAAATTCTTTTTTACATATTTGGTAACTTGGTATATGGAATTTTCTTTCTAGTGAGGAGGTATGTGAATAAGTTAAGGTGGGTAATTTTGTTACCTTCTGAGCAATGAGGCAAATGGAGTATAGCTTAGTTTTGGTAAAAAGTGAGTCACTTCTAGAGTATTGCTTGTTGTTGCTTGGTTGCTCTTTGAAGTCTTGTGCATCCTTAGATATGGCATTCCACGATGAGGTGCGTAGTGAAAATAGCGTAGCCCATGTGCAATGAGCTACTTATGGTAGTGACTAAGCTTGAAGTCATTGTGATCTTTGAGGCATGAAGTTTGGGCATAGATAATTATTGTCTCATTGTAAGAGGTAGTGTTTCTTGAGGACAAGCAAAAGCTTTAAGTTAGGGGTGTTGATGAGTGGTGATTTTACCACTCATTTGCACTCAACATTCATGCACCTTACCCTGTTTTGAATAAATTAATGAGACATAATTGTGATTGAATACACTAATATCCATATTTTGCAGGCACATTGTTGATGAGATACAAAAATGTTGATTGGAGCTTAAAATGATCAAAAGGAAGCAAAAAAGTGTAGCTGAAGCCTTGGAGCAGGACATAGCCTCAGGTACTGCGGTCATGGTTTGAGGACCACGATCGTGGCAGTAAATCAATTTAATAAGGCACGTTCACATGAGTCTAGCGCGATCGCAGTACTGTGGTCGCTACCATGCCTGTGCGTTTGCAACATGGTAGAAAAATACAGCCCAAGGGCAGAAATGTAAATGCACGTAGCTAATCCCAAATTTGACAAAAAGAAGAGTCAAACCCTATTATTCATCATATTCTATCTTCCTTAATTTTGAACATTGTTCTAGGGTTCATAGCCTTCATTTTTGGAGAAGAAAATATTGTAAAAATTTTGGGTGAAGAATATTTTGGAGTCACTTCCAAGTGAAGAATTAGTGAACTCCCATTGAAGATTTGTTGGATCTCATAGTTTGAAGTAACATTCACTTAGATTTTCTCAAATCATATCATTCAAGATTTTAGGTAAAATCTTTACTTATTTATCTTATGAGTTGCTAGTTTTTCCTCTTGGGATTATGCTAGAATAGGGTGTAAATATTTGTGAGATGTGATTTGTTTGTGCATTTACTAGTTTGTGCTGTTGCATTCTACTATTGCTTGAGTGACTTGGCTGGGATTTGTAGGTGAAAGCCTCAAATACCCAAATGGGTTTGATGGATGAAAATCCTGAACTCTTGAAAGCTCAAACGATCTTTGAAAGAGGGGTTTGGGTGAACTTTAGGAACCCACATCATCCTTGAAAGAGGGATGTGGGAACCAAGGAAATAATATACAATTTATAAGCAAGGTTGACTAATTTTCACTATCTTAGACATAAGGGTGATTGTGAAGTTGACTATACTTAGGACACCATCCTAGAAATAGGGGTGTCTAATTGAGGTATCAGGTGGTTTTGATTGAAGCACTCGTTAGGTGCTCAAAAGGGTCAATGTGTGAAACCCTTGGGGTTTTGTTGACGAACTAGCCTCAAGGATTTCCAACCTAGCCCACCACTTCACCAACACTTAGAATTTGCATTAACCTATCACACACTCATGCAAATGTTGCTCCTAGGAAAGCATAATCCCAAGATCTGTACCTAATTACCTAGACTCTAATTATTCGTAGCTCCGAATTTATACTAGAAAAACCCAAAAAGAATCATTAGTGTTAATATCTCTCTCACCTCCCATTTTTATCTCTTTGTGCTATTGGTTTGAACTTAGTAAGTTTCAATTATTTTGAATTAACTCGATCTCCACTCACATTGTTCCTCATAGATTCGACCCCGACTCCAAAGTTGGGTAAATATATTAACGACGACTGCCTTACACTTAAATTAATGTGTAAGTTGAGGGTTATCAGCCTCCCCTTGAGGCGACTGAGTACGAGTATCGCCCTTATGAGTAGGATCAGTGGGGAAAGGTGGAACCCCATGAGGACAGTTAGATGCAGCGACCCTTGACCAGGTCTGGACTCTAGAAGTTGGACGAGATCTATCTATATTGTCCTTAGTCTAGACAAAAGAGTTTGCATGAACATAAAATTTTCTTGGAGGCATGATCTGAAAGATGAACAAACAGAAATCAAAAGGATTCAGACCTTAGACTCTATAGCTCAAAGTAAGACAATAAGAAAGTGAAACATTCCTAAATGTCTCATAGTCTCCCTCTTATAAGTGTGGCGCGTTACACACCCATAAAAAAGACTTTACTTGTCACGACGTTATGGACACCCAGCTGAGCATGAACCTAGGCTCTAATACCAACTTGACACGACCCAAACCAGGGCCTTGTCATAATGGGCATCCCAAGTCCAACAAGAACCAGAGATCGCCCTCGATACCCAACCCAACCAATCAACAAACTACAAAACAATAACCAAATCCATAACCATTCCATAACATACCCAAGTCCACAGTTTGTCCATACAAAGCCTCTAAAGCAAAAAAAGAATATCCAGTCGGGACATGCCCCAGACTATACCCAAAACCAATATCCAATTCTAAACTAATAAATACAAAAGAAACTCAAAGCAAGAAATAGAGCCTTCCGAAGTATGAAAGCTCACCACTTCAAGTCAACACAAGATATCCTCGAATCCAAGTAGCTAAGCAGGAAGTGTGATAGTATGACCAACACCTATATCTCCTGGGGATCCAACATCCGAGGATGGTTAGCGGTTGCAGCGCTAGCATGTAACTCAAAGATAATGATAAAATAATGCCAATAGTTCAAAACTAATCATCCAATGTGCATAACCAGTGCAATATATATATATATATATATATATATATTTACCATGCCAGGATAGGGAACAAGACTAGCATGAACTTTGAAATCATTAACCTGGGTTGTGTAGCATAACCATCATATAACAAGGCACCCATGAACTATATGGGCCCGCTCTCCCCTAGGTGGAAGGGCCTCATTGCATGTAGCCACATGAACCAGAGAAAACATATAACTGTATATGCCTATAGGAGGGACACAAACCTCCCCGCCTAATCAAGGTGGCTTAAGCACTAATTCATGTATTATGGGGTACTCGAACCTCCCATTCATATATCTATTCGGGGGACTCAAAGCATAAAAACAACCGCACCGGCTAGCGCAGTTTCCGGTGTTAGTTCTTCGAACTCCACTTTCATGGATCAGCTACATATCCCGTTTTAAGGCCCAATTTAAAACCATCATTTCACATAAACAACCATTAAGACAATTACTTATCAAAGGCACTTCGTTGGTATCATCATACCAACACCACTTGCAAGCGTACAATATGCCATTACCGTTATCAATCAACCAATCATTCATTTGAATTTGGGACTCAAACCCAAAGTCTAACAAAGACACTAATTAAATTCAAAGTTTAGGGACTCAAACCCATTATTTAGTAAAAATATAAATCAATTTAATTTTTAGGGACTTAAATGCTTTTAGCCAATTAAACCACCAAGGTTACCATTTAAATCATTTCATGGCCAACAAGGCCTTTACAAAACCATTTACCAACCATTCATATTTATTAAACCAATGCCTTAGTTAAAAACACCATTTAACATGTGACTAGTTTATTCTCTTAGGCATTTTCACAAACACTTTGATGGCAAAGCATTACCAAGACCAAAACCAAAGTAGAAACCATCAAATTTAGGGTGAGCCATTATCCAATTATTAAACCACAATTACAAAGCACCCATATGTGAAAACCATCATAAAAAATATGTATAAACATAATTTAAACCAAGAGTAAACAATACTTAACAATATGCAACAAAACCCTCAACATTTGTTTTCAAAACTACCATTAATGAATCATAATCCATGTTTAAAACATATGATATTTGAGAACTATCAATGAGGGAAGAGTCACATGCCTTATTCATGAAAAGAACTTGACTCTTGAGCCTCTAGATGAACACTTTGTAGAAACCCTAGCCCAATCTTCAATAGAGTGTTTAGAGAGAGTTTTAGGAGTATTTTGGTCCTTCAAAGTATGTTATGAGAGGCTAAAATATGTTTCCAGATGTGAGGTCTTAAGGGTTTTGGGGTGGTAAATGTCTAAAATGTCCTCATCTTAATAGCTAAAAAATATTCGTAGAAGAGTACGACTCCTCCCTTAACTCGTACACCAATCATACGGGTGGTACACACCACTCGTACATTAGAAAGAATGTTGGACTCCAATCCTATCCAACATATGAGTTCATGGCCTAATTCGTATCTAATCATACGATTGGTACCCTAGAACCGTACCCTAGGCCGAATCATCTAGGCTAGACATAGGACATCATACTGTTTGGCACTATACTTCTCGTATCCTAACATACAACTAGTATGATGTTCATTCACACCTTAGATAGAAACCAAACAAAACCATACTGAGTATCTATGACCAAGGGCTTTAAACCATATCCATATCATAAGACATGTAAGCACAAGCCATATGATGTCCAGAGATCTCAAAATCTAGAAATTTCCAAGGGTCAAAACTAGGGTGTTTCATAAATAAATCATCAATGCGGGGCATAGGATACTGGTTCTTCACCATCACTTTTTATAACTGCCTTTAATCAATGCACATACACATAGAACTATCATTCTTCTTCACGAACAAGATAGAAAATCCTCAAAGAGAAATACTTAATCTAATGAAACCATTACCAAGAAGGTACTGAACTGAGAGTTTAGCTCCTTAAACTCAGTAGGAGCCATATGGTAAGGCGCTATAAAAATAGGTCAGGTGTTCGAATTAAGATTAATAACAAACTCAATACCATGACTAGGAGGAATACTAGGTAGATCGGTAGGGTAAACATCAGGAACCTTACAAACAATAGGAATAGAGTCAAGCGATAGATTCTCCACACTAATAATGATGTCCAAACTATACCTCATCTCAGAAGATGATACAACTACTATCAAAATATAGTAACCCAACACAGGTTAGGCTTGAATCCCTAGGAAACATGTGGAATCGTTTCTCTCAGCAGTTGTAGTCAGCAAGCAGAACAAGAAAAGTAAATGGAGGAATTTATGTAGTAATCTCGAGCAACTAACTCTATCAACTTGGGTTATGATCAGTCAGAGGTGAACACTAGGATTTTGTTCCCCCTGGCTTCTTTACTCTACAGGCTTTTCCTGCTTTGTTGAAATAATCTGTTACTTTACATGCATAATCGATAAGTTATGTACCTTCTGCAGTCTTTTGGACGAGCAGAAGGATTTCACCCTTTACCTTTTGAGTCTCAGGATGTTGCCTTACTAACCCTTATATTGATCCCAGTTAACTATTATATTTTGAGTTTCTAATTATTAGATGAAATCTAACCATCTTACTTAGATAAAACCTAGAAGTGTGGATCGACTGTTAAACTCTAAATTACTGCTGTTTTTATCTTTTCCTAGTCATTACTCCTCTTTTAGAGTAATTAGCAATATCTAGGTGGGATCCTAACGTGTTCACCTATTAAGAAACTATTATAATGAAGATAATGCAATGCATGCATGGGTATCAGTTCAGAACAATAACAACACTTTTCCTACTTCATTAATCCGCCAGGGTTTACAAAACCCTAGCTATGGGTTTTTAGCCGTTTATGCTTGTAAAGAAATCAATAATATTCATAATAGAAAGCATAAATGAAATCAAAATGATAAGAATTATAAGAACCCACAATCGTAATTGAATTAATCAACTGAAGTCCATAAAAGAGAATCCCAATCTTGGAATCAAAATATGTTTGTGAGTATTAATAGTGCTTAGCTCTTACTAAAAAATACATAAGGGTATTTATAATACATGAGAAAACCCTAAAACCAAAGCCCAAAAGAAATAGGAGAAATTAGGATTGGTGGCCACATGTGGCCCATACTTGCACCCTAACCCTCGGCGCAGGTAGTACCCGCGGTCAGCAAGGTATGTGTAGGTACAGGGCGCAGGTACGGATGAAAAAATCCTAAAAGTCATCTCTTGAGATTTCTATCTTCTGGCACTTGCTTTGCCTACTTGCGGTCCGTAGGTCCTACTTATGGTTCGTAGGTTGACTTAGTAAGTGCCGAAAGTCATCTTTTCAGATCTTCTTCAATTCTCAAAATGCTTTGATCACGAATAAGTCGAAAAGTGTCCCGAACATCCAAAATTGCTCCAAAAAGTGGCCAAAACACCTTTTTTCATCCTTTTCACAAACTTAGCATTCAAAACATGATTTCCTGTAAAATCTACCCAAAATGTAACTAAATCAATTCTTAAATAGGAGAATCTAAGCTATTCAAGGCAGTCAGTCAAAAATTTAAACTCAAATTACAACATCCCCATCATATCTCACTTTTCAAAACCATCTGTGAATGAACATGAAACACAACAATGTGATACAATGGGATCAAGGTATGGCAATTACATTAGCAATAAACAACTATTCATATATACAAATCACACTACCCGGAACAAGCAAATAACTAGCAATATGACTTAAGTGACCTCACAACAAGGGTGTCCCACTCACTCTTATAAGATAATGCATGTCAATAAAGGGACAGTCAAGAGACATCCACACTCAGAAGATAAGTTCTAATTAATATGAATCAAATACCATAGGCTTGCCCTTGTTTTCTTTACGTTAGCATTCAGATAGTCAAGTTAGCATCATTATAAGACTTTTCTCGGCTTGTAATGTAGGCTTGGGGGATGGTATGGTACATATGGACATATCAAGTGACTAAGCCTCCTTGGCACTACACTAACCTTGGAGTCTCCCTTACTAGCCAATTTTCTTTCATTCCACCCTTTTCTCCCTTTTTATTCTTTATTGCATATTCAAGTTGGGTATGTTCTTTTATTCTCTCTCTTTTCATAATTTTTCTTTTCTTTTTATTTTTCTACCACACCCAGATCTACTAACCTTTTTTTCTTACTTTACCCTTGTACATACCTACTTTACACTACAAAACCTTATGAACACCCTCAATTTAGGAATTTACCCGAGTTAAGGTGCATAATGTCCAAGGAGGACCAGGCCAAAATAGGTTCATTATTGCACAAATGGGAAAGGTGAATAGGTGAAACAAGAGAAATAGGCTACAAGGCTTAAAATAGGGATCAATGGATACAATTCACATATGGAAGACCATTTAGGCTAAAAGTAGACTAAAATAAAAAATGGCCTACGATCCTTTCCTAACCCACTACCCTTCAACCTAGGTAAGACTTTCAAGCAAGTTCTGAATTCAACACAAAAAGGGAACTAGGTAGTATCTCACACACATGACACAGAGTCAATATTACCAACTACTACCTATCTAGTTCATGCAATTGTTAGAAAGTGATTGTCCCTAATTCTAATGCCATAACATCCAAAATATTCACACATCTATACATTCACACAGTTCTAAAACACAAAATTTTGGAGGGGTATCAAAAATCAATTAAAACATGACTACTACCCTAAATACTTAAAATTTCCTAATTACACAAAAACAAAACACAATACAAAGTAAAACACAATATGACTAAAAATTATCCTAGACATGCTGGTTTTACAACCATACCGCGGCCAACAGGAAAAGAAGACCAATAACATAAACCCGCGATAGCATGGTATGCCAACCCCCAACTAAAAACTGTGCACTATTCTCAATGTGCTAAAATAAAACAAAGGGAAGTGAGAACATACCTGGGACACACTAGGTGCCCAAATTATGAGCATCCCCAGATGGAGGCATATCAGCTGACGAAGGCGGTGGTGGTGGCGGTGCACTACTAAATGAAGCACCCATTTCTATAGATGCATGCCTCTACCTATTAAAGAATAGAGTCTCCAATGAATCATGTATGGTTTTTTTAACGGCCTGGTCATATGGAAAATCAGGATCCTGCAAGTCATTTATGTAACCTCTCTTAGCCCCAACTATTGGGACCTCCTCAACATCCTCTGTGAAGAAATTAAACTATCTCGATACACGCCAAGGAGATATCTAGACCACCGAGGGTATAATTGAAGGAGTGGCTGCTACATGACTCTTTGTAAGAGAGCGTACCTCTGCTTATAATATATCAAACTCCTCCCTCATCTAGGCTAGATTCGATGCATCTGTCTCTGTGAATTAGGATATAACCCACCACTTAAACTCATCAAGCCATGTTTGGAAATTATCACGTAGCTCAAATAGTGTAGCTCTCTGTGCAGCCTCTAATCGAGCCTCTGCCTGCTCAAATCTAGTCCTAACCCCTGATTTCATCTGCTCATAGAGGGTAGTCATCTCGGTCTCAACAATCCTTAACTGAGCATTGGTGTCCCTCTAGATGTCTACAAAGCTCTAAAAAAACTTACTAGATATAATGATTATACCTATAGAAGGAGCTACAGTAGATATCTGAGTAGTCTCTAAAGATACACCAACCGGCTCTGAGGTTGTACAGAGGATGAAGAAGAAGTAGCTGGTGTCCTCTCACCCTGCGTACTAGAGTCTGGAGCTTTTCTATGCTCTCCTCTCTCCAAATCAATACTAACACTAACATCACCTTGATGTGCCTCATCAGGCTCTGTGGAAATTACTGGGCCCCCAGTCTAGGCCCGTGGTACTGTTGCCTGCCTTCTTAATCTCCTGGAAGGGCCAGGATGTTCCATATCCTTAATAGTATTTGTATGCTCAGTCACCATCGCAAGTACCTTTTTATCTACTCCCAGTATCTCAAGCACACCATTCTCATCACACAACCTTTGAATTATGCAAGGGAATGAGAGATTAGTCAACTCCTCAAATGCTCTTTAATATAACTCATACTTGAGGATGACAGTAGAATCCATAACATATTCAACCATCATACAAGCAACCAGTGCTGCTCTCTCCTACGTCAATGTATTATCTAAAGCAGTGGGTATTCGTCAGTATCTGATTTCCAACTACAAAAACTTTTCTTAAATGTCAATAGGCCCTTCTTGATCTTACCATGCCCCTTAATCCATGGGGTTGAATCACCCAAAGGTAAAATATAACTATCTATCCACCTAGCCATCTCAACCCTCTCTAATCAATACTCAGCCTCTCGTATGATATGTTAATTATGTGCGACTCTCATTTTGAGTTATACTCTACTATAGATGCAAGAGTAATATAATCTAGGCCAAAGATAACTCTATGAATAGTCTCTATCAAAATGTCAACTCTGACCTCTCAGACCAGTGTATGCTCAAGTTGTGGCTGCCTCGCGAATCTTACTAGGCCTGGATATATGCATATATGAAGGACTATGGTAACTCGGTATGATGCATAAAATTCTTATTCTATGTGGTGATAAAGCCTATTGGCAGTTCCCCCTAACCATAAAGATGCTTCTCCTATTAGTGAGAATAGGAATAACCTCAG
Source organism: Capsicum pubescens (assembly GCA_030864215.1). Lineage (NCBI taxonomy): Eukaryota > Viridiplantae > Streptophyta > Magnoliopsida > Solanales > Solanaceae > Capsicum > Capsicum pubescens. The sequence continues at coordinate 180,111,383 of CM061546.1, read as the reverse complement.
TCTGAGTGCTTCCTAATTCAATCCTAGATTACATACGAACTATATATCCCTATGAAATTTGCAAGGTGCAAGTTTGCGTCATCTGTAGGCAGACCTACAAATACACCTTTAGATTTAGAAGTTGGATCATTGTGCTCGTGATGTCAAACTTGATGCCTCGGGGTAGAACAAGAGGAACTATCGCTCCAGTCTCTGCCGGCTCAACATATCCCAGGTCTTCTTCATCATTTATATATGTCTGCACATATTGATATGCTGGGATTACTTAAACATGGGTAACACTAGCTCTATTTTGATTTCCACCAAGTGTTGCTCGACGGTCTGCTGCTTGTCTTTGCTCATCTAGATCTACCTCCCTAGCTATTCACTAAGTTTTATCAGTTACCCTTCTTGGATTTAGCTTGAGCTAACAGCTCACCAGTCTGTCAATCAATAATTTCATATACTCCTTTGAGAGGAGAGAAAGGTATAAAATTATGAACCCTTTCAGGAAGCTCATCTATTTTCTGCTCAGACATCCTACTAGGTGTTTATAGGACCCTCTCTGGATTCGGATTTAGTGGGAGTAAGGGATTGACTTTACTACGTGTTCTCGAAATACACCAGAGTATGCATAAATAAGAACAAAAACAAAAATAAAAACTCGAAAACTGCAAAAATATCAAATCACAAATCAATACCGTGTTCCCCGACAATAGCGTTAAAATTTTTATGACGTACAAACTACACCTCCTCTCAGAAGATGATACAGTCGCTGTCAAAATATAGGTAACCCAATGAAGGTTGGGGTCGAATCCTAAGGAAACATGTGGAATCGTAGATCTCAACAGTTGTAGTCAGCAGGCAGAACAAGAAAAGTAAATGGGGGGAATTTATGTAGTAATCTCGAGTAAGTACCTATATCAACTTTGGTTGTAATCAATCATGGGTGAATACTAGGATTATGTTCCCCCTGTCTTCTCTACTCTGTAGGCTTATCGTGCTTTGTTGAACCAACTCAATACTTTCCATGCAAATTCAATAGGTTATGTATCAACTGCAGTCTTTTGGATGAGGAAAAAGAATTCACCCTTTACCTTTTGAGTCTCAAGATGTCGCCTTACTAACCCTTATCTTGATTCTAGTTAACTATTTCCTTTTGAGTCTCTAGTTATTAGATGAAATCTAACCATCTTACTTAGATAAAATCTAGAAGTGTGGATCGACAGTTAAACTCTAAATTACTATAGTTTTTATCTTTTCCTAGTCACTAATCCTTTTTTGGACTAAGTAGCAATATCTAGGTGGGATCCTAACGTGTGCACTTGTTAAGAAAACTATTATAATGAAGATAAAGTAATGCATGCATGGGTATTAGTTCAGAACACCAACAACACTTCCCTTACTTTGTCAATCCACCAGGGTTTCTATAACCCTAGCTATGGGTTTTTAGCCGCTCATTCTTGTGAAGAAATCAATAACATTCATAATCAAATGCATAGATGAAATCACAATGGTAAGAAGTATAAAACCCATAACCATAACTGAATTAATCAATTGAAGTCAATACAAGAGAATCCTAAGATAAAAATCGAATCTTGAAATCAAAATATATTTGTGAGTATAAAAAATGTGTAATTCCTACTAAAAAACACATAAAGGGTATTTATTGTACATGAGGAAACCCTATAACCAAAGCCCAAAAGAAATAGGATAAAATAGGATCGGTGGCCACATGTGGCCTGTACTTGTGCCATGACCTTGGGCGCAGGTGCCGAATGAGAATATCCTGTAAGTCAGATCTCGAGATTTTGGACTTCTGGCATGTGCTTTGCCTACTTGCATTCTGTAGGCCCCACTTGCGCTCCATAGGTTGGCTTAGTAAGTGTCGGGTGTCATATTATCACCTCTTCTTCAATTCTCAAACCTACTTTGATCACAAACAAGCCGAAAAGTGTCCCGATCATCCATAATTGCTCCAAAAAGTTGCCATAAACATCTTATTTCAGCCTTTTCACAAACTTAGCATCCAAAACATAGATTCCTGTAAAACATACCCAAAATGCATCATATCTAACAAAATAACCTTTGAAACTTACATATTTTCCTCGTTTTTAGCATTAAAAGTGCTATATTTCTATAGAGCATCAACTAACATCACAAATATAAGCGAGATAAGACTCGCAACCCCTCAAAATAAGTCTCCTTGCCCAAATATAAGAAATCATCCCTGTCGGCTCGGGAATAATAGCTCTCTGCTAGACAATCAAGTTTATGCTGGGCATGGCTAAGGTATCGGTCTTGGCAAAATAATCCAAGACTACGCGATAGTGGGATAAATAGTCCATGCCTAGAATCACATCAAAATCCACCATATATAACATAGTAAGATCATCCTGAGTATCAAACTCTCTAATAGTCACAACACATGATCTATAAATCCGATCCACTACTAAAGAATCACCCACAAGAGTAGATACACATAATGACAAAGATAATGAATCCCAAGATAACTCTAATTGTGGGGCATAATAAGCAGACACATAAGAATAAGTGGATCCTAAATAAAATAAAGCAAAGGCCAACTGATGACACACCAAGATCATACTTGTGAAAAAAATATCCGAAGACTCAGCCTCTGGTCTAGCAGATATGATATATAACTGACCATGCTCATTACTTGACTGGTCTATTGACCGAGATCTCCTGTCCTACCTTCTATAGAACCTCTACGAACACCTTAGAGACCACCCCTACAACTGTGCATGTCCTTCTAGGCGGGGGTAGAACTACGCGAATCAGTGGAACACTCTGAGCTGAAGGAACCATTGCTCCATAACTGGGCCACTTTATCGAGAAATGACAAAATCCCCACAACTATAACATGCCCAGGCACTTTACTGAAACCAGAAGATTCGGCTGACCTAGAATAACCATCACGACTAGGATAACCAAAAGACAAACCCCTTAAAGACAGACCACTACCTATCCTGGATGATCACTGTAACTAGGCTGACCTCCAATAGTAATCTAAAATGCGGCCTACTAAACTAACCATGATGCTGATATGGCAAAAGTGGAGGGTACCTACCCAGAGAACCACTACCCCAGAATTGTGAGCCACTATGGCTTCTACTAAAGATACCCTGATATTACAACATCTTATTGCTACCCTCTTGGGCTTCACGATGCATCTCTTCCATAACTTAGCATGACTAGAAACCTTAACGAAAGATTTACCCACAACAGCCAAACTCTATATAGACATGCAAAGAGGAAGTCTCAATCCCCTAACAAAGCAGCAAATCCTCTCATACTCAGTAGTCAAAATAAAAGTTGCATGCCTAGACAACTCATAAAATCAAGCCTCATACCTCCCCAAAAATTATGAAGCCCTTCTCCAACCTCTAGAACCGATCCCTCAAATGATCTCTAAGACTGCAAGGCATATTATTCTCCAAGAAGATCTTAAAGAATTTTGTCCATGTCAATGGGGGAGATCCAACTAGCCTGGAATACTGATGACCTCTTCACCAATGTCAAGCTGCTAAGTCCAACTGAAAAGTAGTGTAATCCACACCACGAGTCTTAACTAGGCTTAAATTATGGAGCCCATCTTCACAAGAAATTAAGAACTCATAAGCACTCTCACTCGATGCACAAAAAACCTAGGCAGAGCCAATCTCAGGAATCTATCCAATATCTTCTGCTCCTCAATAGATATATCAGGTTGGGAAACTATCGAATAAGCAACCACCAATGTAGGAGGGGCCTCAACTCTAGGAGTTGCAGCTACAGGCTATGCCCCCTAGTACTACTCTTATCTATAGATGGTGCACCATTATATAATCCCAAGATTTGAACCAATGCATCCTTAAGCACTGAAGATGAAATAAACCCCAATGGATCCTGAGCTGTTCCTTGGATCACCACTGGCCAGAGTAGAAGAATCTCTAGCTCAAGAGCAAAAATAGGGTCTGGTGAAGGCCATATATGCTGGCCCCTAGCTAGAGATATATTTCTAGACTCTCCACAACCTCTAGGTCATCCACAAATAGGGACAAGATCCTTAGTCTTAGTCTTAGGATCCTCATCTCGTGTAGCGACAGTACGTGTCCTAGCCATCTATAAAAAAGAGTAAAAACAAAGGAATTATTTAGAAACCAACTCAGACTCGTAGCATAAAATGAGTGAAAGAAGTGAAGAACTTCTAAGAATATCCTATAGCCTCCCAAAGATAAGAAACAAATGTCATTATTTCGATCCATGAGACTCTACTAGACACTTGTTTTTGTTCCAACAATACTAGTGAACCTAGGCTCTGATACCAATTTATCATTACCTAATTTATGAGTCATGATTACACCTACTTTAAACCGCTAGTGAATAAGCCAAATCGTAGCTCAGAGCTATAAAAATGGAATAATTTGGTGGAAAATGACTTAAAATCCAGAAATCAACAATTAAAGGCTTATAATAATAAGAATAAATATTGTCTAAAAGATAGATAAAGAATCAACAATCATCCCATGACCTATTAGTGTCATTACAAGAGCTACTATAAAAGGAATATAAGTACTGAAATAGTCAAATATAATTTTTCTCAAAAAATAAAACACTCAACATAGATATAGAAGGAAAAAAGGGCAACTCCAACTCGGAGAGCTCACCCTATCTTCGAAATCAACTCAGCATGATCGTCAATTACCAGTGGCTACTAGTACTCGAATCTGCACCAAAAAGGTGCAAAAGTATATTATGAGTACCAAAACCACAGGTACTCATCATCGACCAACTAAGCTAAATCATGATATAAGTACGATAAAGATGCTAAAAAAATAAACCAAGTCAAGGTAAAAGGGAAAACCTGGAAATAATATCAAACATTGTAAATAAATAACTGGAACAACCATAATATTAAAGAAAGAAAAATTAATACTACAAAAATTGCCCCTATAAGCCAATAAGTATGAAAATATAAATAATCCCACTTGGGCCCCCATAAGCTGGAGGGTAAGGTAATACCCCGTAAGATCATAGGCTAGTTTCAACTCTTAGTTGCATGTTTAAGGGGTCCAAGGCATGAATTTCTCACTAAGTATAAAAGACTTAGTCATTTTCAAAACCCTAAGATTTCACGGATTTTATTTTTGGCCTTCCCAAACCCAAGACGTTGATTTTTGAGTTGAAACATGTTTAGGGATGATAAAGGGGTGTCCTAGAAGAATTTTGGAATTTTAGAAAGGGGTTTGGGACATTTTTGGACCATAGTGGTAGCAAACCTCCACGATAGGGATGCACCGCAAAAGCTATCGTGGGGACTAGCCTCCGCGCCACAGAGGTTGCATTTTTCCGTATTTTAACTAAGTGTTCAAGGGGTACTCTGGTCTTTACCCCTTACCCCCAAACATCTAATATATGGGTTAAAGCTCTAAAGGGGTCATTATTTGCCTACTTTTCATCAGTTAACACATACGTAAACCCTTTCTTTCTTCCCAAGAATAAGAAATTAAAACTTTCTCTCCAAGAATTGAAGTACTCAAGCTTCAAGTTCAAGATTTCTTCAAGGAATTTAACCAATTAAGGTATGTGGGGTATTCATCAATGGGTTCTTTTCACCCATTGAGTTCCAAAATCCCCCTTTTGTTCATGTATGAACTTTAAAATCATCATTGTGAAATTATCCATGTAAATCATTAATTTAATCCATGTTTTCTTTGTAATTTGAATGCAAGCCATGTCAACATGTTTCCCCCATATAAATTAGGTTATACATGCTTTAAATTTTAATTACCCATGTCTAGGGGTGTCAAATGGGCGGGTTGGGTTGAGATTGAAGATATTAAATGGGTTGAATTAGGTATCGGGTTGGGTCATGATTCGTCCAAATTCACTTTGGATTGAAATGGGTAAAAATTGGGTTGGGTTTTGACCCGCCCAATTTAACCTGCTTAATCTAAAAAATATTAACATATTAATATTTACCCCTTGTAAAGAAAATAAATTTGATTGGGTTTGAAAAGTTGGATGGATGGGTAGGGAGTGGGGTAAGAATATTTTTTAAAAATTTAATTTTTTAAAAATAAAAATTTATGTTTTAGGGAGGGATGTGGGGTAAGGGGTAGGGGTAGGAGAGGTGGGTTTTAGGATGGGGGTAAAGGTCAATTATTTTTTTAAAAAATGAATTTTTTTTTTTTTTAAAATTTAGAAACGGGTGGGGTGTAGGGGTGTGGGTATGGGGGTAGGGGTTAGGGAAAGGATGGGGATTAAGGTAAAAGGTTTTTTTCTAAAACAAAAATTTAGTTTTTTTTTAAAAATATGGTTTTTTTTGTGGGGGGGGGAGAGGATATGACGTATAGGGGAGGAGGGTGTGGGGTGTAGGGAGTAGGGAGAGATGAGCGTTGGGGTAAGATTAAATTTTTTTGTTTAAAACAAGATTATTTATTTAATTTTAAAAATTAATTTTTTTTTTAATTTTTTAGGGTGGGAGTGGGGGTGGGGGTTCGGGGTAGGAAGGAGGAAATGGGGATGAGGTGGGGTGGGGACAAGATAGAAAATTTATAAAGAGTTTTTCAAGAAATAAAAATAATTTATTTAAGGGGGCGGGGTGGGGTGGGGTAAGTTGGCTTGTGGTGGGGTTGGGATAAGGTGGGGTGAGATGAGATGGTGATTTTGAGAGTGGGAGGACATATTGTCACTTTTCCCCCTACTTTCATTAAGAAAATAAATTTTCTTTTAAACGGGTTGAATCAGAGATTCATTGGGTTCATTTGAACCTAATTTGAAAATGGGTTGGGATTTAACGGGTTGAGATTTACCCAATAGCAAATTATCTTGAACCCAACCCATTAAGTTTTGGGCGGGTTGGGCGGGTCAACTCAATTTGGGTTCATTTTGCCACCCCTACCCATGTCATATTCAATTAACCCTATGATTAAATTACCAAGTTATGAATTAAACCATGTGAACAAGTTGTACTCTCAAGTTTAACACATCCCCATGTTCAAATTCACATACCTCATTTGTTCATTGAAATGTATTATGTTTTGGGACTCTGAATTATGACTTTCTACTAATGTTGTAAGTGATATTATCTTATTTTGTATCATTCAGTACTGGAGGGTTATGAAAACATGATACCTATGTGTTCTTGCATGTTTTCATTTTCAAGTAACAAGTTAGTTCGAATCATGATTTTATCACCATGTTTAGATCATCATATTTATAATGAACTAACCAGTATTATTTCATGTTAAATATATCAATTCACATGTTCATGATTTCTTCAAGATTATGCATGCACTATTATTTTTAGAATACCATAACCTGAGTTTATCATTTATAAATGTATGCACTAACTTGTGTTTCAGTGTCTTTCAGTTAGGAGTAGGACTAATCACCGAGTGAACTTAGGGATGACGGCTCCCCTGTCAGTTTAGGTAGAGTCGTTAGCAGCAATCCCTAGGTTCTAGAACTACGTAGCCAGCGTGGGATATGGCGGTTCACCCATCAGTTTAGGCTTGACTTCCTCTCAGGGGTCACTTGTTAGTTTAGGATTGACTCCTTGGTCCTTTGGGACATCAGTTTAGTGGATCCACACAACCATGTATTAGTACCCATGGCAAGGTACTGATACCCTTCAAACTGGGGTTATAGGTTGGACCCCTATTAGCTCAGATTGGGGCATGTCGGTTACATGATAGCTCCCATAATTTTAGTCAGTACTCAATCCATATCAGTACAGATTTTCTTGACCAAGTAGTCATATTTTTAGTTATTCAGTCAATCAATTTTACAGATTAATTCAGCTCATGTTTTACTCGGTCTTGCATTCTCAGTTTTACATGTTCTTGCTCAATTCCACATGTATTTCAGCTAGTCCTTACCTCACATACCAGTATATTCAAAGTACCAATTACATACTTTTCTTTTGCGCTATGTTGTCTTATAACATAGGTTTGGATGCTCAGTTCTCCGAGCATTCTTAGGCATTTCAGTATTTCCCCGTAGTGGTGGTGATGAGTCCTCACCCACTGAGGACACAACTTATTCTTACAGTTATTTTTAATATTTCCCTATATAGTCAGTCGGAGTTAATTGGGGTTTTCCCATCAACTCCTTATGTTTTAGAGGCTTTCAGACAGCAGTCGAGTTTCTAGTTTTTATCAAATGTTTCAGACATGTTGTTTAAGATATTTTGTATTCCAGTTGGCGGTACTTTATCAGTTTATCTTCCACACATATTGTCTCCTTGTTATTATTATTATTATTATTATTATATTCAGTGCTTACAGCAGGTACCAGACCATGTGTTAGCTTGGGGTCTGAACCAAACAAGGCTTCTAGGTACATCCCTGTCCTAGATGCTAATTCAAATTCCTTATTTTATAAGAGAACAAGAACCTTGTTCTATGTACCCCCACGTTCTATCTTCCTATTCCCGTTCCCGATATCACAAGATTAACAATGAATATATTCAAAGGGCCATGAATCCATAAAATATTTGAAACAAGGATACAAAACAACCAAATATGATAAGCAACTCACCAAACTTAAATCAAAATGAAAGCAATCATGATCTCGGCGTTAACCCCGAAAAGGGGGCGTTTTGCCGCTAATCGACATAACCGTAATCAACATAATTGAATACATGTTATAATCCATTATAAATATAAATTAAAGATATATAAAACCTAAAATAAGTGTTGAGAATCCCCTATCCTAAGCCAAAGACGTCCAAAAGTCCCTTACAAAGTGTTTAAAATGCGTATTTATAGTAGAAAGAAGCCTAGGCCGTATAGGAATAGGGGGCGTCGCGGGCACCATTTCAAATTACCGGAAGGGGCATTATAGTCAAAATGGAACCACTTGAAGGATGGATGAAAAATCTCTATATCACCGGGATGAAGGGGATGCTTCCCCTATATCTACATGCCGTCACTGGATGTCCTTTTTTGCGTCTAAACTTGGCCTTGTGCGTTTGCCTTCCCTTCCAAGCTTTCTGTGTTGTTTCTCTTTAATTTACAGCTTTTTCAACATTAATAAATCAACATATTAAACTCAAAAATAATCATACATGATCAAACACCATGTATTAGAGATCAATACAACAAAACATCAAGAACAACAAGCTAGAAACTCGGGCTAAGACTAGGCTTACCTATGTTGATCTTTAACTTATTGTATTGATCGTAGCTTATTACAATTAAACTTTACACATTATAAATAAGTTGTTACACTCATAAACACACAATAATAACATTAGAAACTCATTTGATACCTTATAATCCATCACGATAGACTAGAACAACACCTAACTCAAGCTAGTAAAACTAGTTTTCTCGCATAGACTCTAAATGATCGATTTAAACCCAAACTTGTTTGAAAATACTTTTAAACATTGTAATCACTTTATTTAACACTTAAATTCTTATTTATATCATAATTACCACATAAATAACACTAATTATCCTCAAAACAAGGCTAAACAAGCTAGGATGGCAACACTAAAGTGCATAAATAGACCTAACATCACCACCCCACACTTAAAGCCTTGTTCGTCCTCGAACAACTCTTTACTCTAAGAATCATAAGCTGTGGAGACTCCACACTTCTACTACATGTAATACACTCGATATAGTACTATAATTACTACACAAAATGCAAGTTTCTACACTAAGAATGTTACGTACACATTTAAAAGTTCAAGAATACTACTCTAAAACATCCTAGTCTCAAGAATTGACTCACCTAGTTGGAAAAATCATGAATATTTCTCAATAAAAGACATCATACAAATCACCCATATTCATCAAACATGTGCCCTCACAATAAGAGATTTACCCCATAATCACTCATATAAATGCAATTTATAACACAATGAGTAAAAGAATCAAGTTACACTTACTCTCACAAGGAATTCACAAGTTACATATAACGAACAATAGGCTTTCCCTTAGTGTCGTACTCCACTAATATCAGAATAATGAAGATTAAGATCAAATAGGTCTTTATGAGTTATAATGTAAGCTAAGGGATGGGTAGGAACTATTCTGGCCAGGAATAGTGACTATCTTCCCTAAGCACTTTAATACATTACTATTAACAATTGAGACCAATCTCTAACAATCTATGTACACCTCTTTCATCTACCCTAATTTTTTTGTTTTCACCCCATCTTATTGAGCTTACTCATATACATTATGGTGGGAATGTGCTATGTACATATCATTTAATTTTACCTTTTTTCACACCCAATTTATGTTACAGACCCCTATGATAGTTACCATCAACTTAAGCGATTTCCCTTAATTGAGGTGCACAATATCCAAGGAGGACCACGGCCAAAATAGGTTCATTGTAACACAACTGGGCTAAAAATGGGAATTTTTCAAGCACAAATTTCTCTGACTCCCAACCATAACACATAATGATTGTACATGCCAATAACTGTCACTTTTGGGTTACCTTTTTCTTCTTTAATTTCACACTTCTTATCTCAATAATTTTACATTAAAGTACTTAGGGGTTTTGGATCAAATTAAGGTCTATCAAAGAAGGGTATTAGGCTACACATGAGGCTACCAAAGAAAAGGCTAAAGGCTCAATGGGGGTTTACTAGGATTATGCACCATGGTATGTCAAAAGAAGGTATACAACAAGGCAATCAAAGAAATGCCTAAAACATATCTTAAACCCATACTCTTTATTTCATTTTGCACACACACTATGAAAGTTCTAGTCATCATAAGCAACAAGGAGTATACAAACAACCTTACACACATGGCATATACTTGACTCAAGTTGGATCATCATGGAATCTTAACCAAAGAATTACATGAATTCAACTTTAAGCCAATAAGTACAAGAGTCATAATCAAGAGCCTAGGAGTCTCAAAAGTAGCAATTCACACAATCAACATGCTTTTACAACCAAAACACTTGCATCATGCAGTCAACTATAGCACCAACAAGAATATCTCACTTATTCCTAACAAAAAAATTTAAATTTACCCTTAAAATGGGAATTTCCCTACCCCACACTTAAAAATCAACTTTGTCCCCAAAATATAATTTTAAAATAGAGATAGAAATACTCCCTGAGGCCTTTAGGACTAGCTAGTAGCATCTCTTATCATTAAGAACGTCCAAGGACCCGATACTTAGTCATCGCCATGCTCCTTAGCTCAGGTTTTCTGGTACTCATACTTGCCATCAACCTGTGACTCAACAAAAAGAAAAACTAGTGAAGTAAAAAAACTAAAAATTCTAAAAATAAAACATACATGCCTCCCAAGAAACACCTAATTTAGTGTCACGGCATGAACCAATCAACTTTTTCCTCCACATTAAGGATATAAATTTTACCCCCAACTTCACATCCATCTTTTTGCTTTTCTCATAGGGTGGTGGTACAAAGATGAAGAAACTAAGTAATAGAATGTGAATGATAACCCACTCGACCTTAAAGTGAGGTGTGTTTTTATGTTTCTTGTCTGGTGCAAAATCAAGAATATAGGATTCTTGTTCCTCATCTTCACACCCTTCCACTATTTCAAATGATCCCATAGAAAAGACAATATATAAACATAATATAGAAAAGTGCTTTGAATAAAGCCCAACCAATCCCACTTCAAAATTTACATAATCCATAACATCCTCACTCATATTCACCTACTCAATTATAGTCTCAAAAGAGAGATGACAGTAGAATGGTTGTGATTCTTGTGTTTGTTCCACAAATTGGCTAGTATCATCCTCATATTTTTATTTTCTTAGCATATGTGGACATTGTGGTGGTGGTATATCCTTAACCTATTCAATAACTATAGTTTTTGAGTACTCAGACTTTCTAGAATTATCAGCATCTTTGTCTGCAACCGGTTGGGGAGTCAACTCTGCATCTACCTCAAGATTATTCTACAACTACTTTGTATCTACCTATTAGTTCTTCATGTCTTCCAATAAATATTCATGAGATGGTAAAGTATTTCAACATCTCTTCCATACTGCTAGTTTGAGTTGTGGCCTATATGTTTGGTTGTTGCTGCTGAAACTGCTGTTGCTGGTGGTTCCATGATTGAATTTGTGGCTGAGTTTGCAACGTTTAATTGTAGGTGTTAACATAATATTGACTTTAAGAATAGCCTACAAACATTACCAAATCGGAATTGATAACACACATAGCTGTAGAATGACCACTATTGCCACAAACCATACACCAACTTATGGTCTGCTCCACAGATTGGGTAGTATCCTCCTCATATTGTAAAGGTGTCTTCCATTCACTTCCATCAAAATCTAGAAAAAAAACCTCGTGATGGGGTCCCCCCACAAAAACAACAAGAATTGTCATCACTCAAAAACAATCTATCCCAGGCTGAGATATCAAGAAATGTGAGAAATAAAAAAGAAAAATAAACTATAAAGAAAAATTACTGAACTATGTACAACTCAATAAGGGTAAACTAAAAATAACATAGTTGCATATTTACAAGTCCCCAACAACGGTGCCAAAAACTTGACAACACCCAAGCACACACACAAGTGTACGTGGTCTACCAAGTAATATAGTGGCCTTAAATAAAGCCGAATATCAATCCCACATGGACTTGTGTTAAGAAAATATCCAATTCTAGTTTAACAATTGAGATAAAGTAACCAAGAAAGTTTTAGAATTGTAAACTAAAAGTAAACTAAACTAATACAGAAAAGTAATGACTTTTGACAATCAATGGATAAAGATCCAGGGTTAAGGCTTACGAACAATCATACTATGCCATTGATCTTAATTAGTTAGGTTGATTATCTTGGTTATTGGTTCATAGGGTTTATCACATGATCATAGTCTCCTGACCTCAATTCATCTACCTAACTTGGACATTACAACTACATCGTTGAGCGGGGATATAATAATCCAATTAAGTGCATGAAGCTATCATCCTACGTGTGAACCAAACAAAGCTTCCAGGTATATCCCTGTCCTAGATACTAATTCAAATTCCTTATTTTATAAAAGAATAAGAACCTTGTTCTATCTACCCCCACGTTCTATCTTCCTATTCCCTCTGCCGAGATTACAAGGTTGACAATAAAAATATTCTAAGGGCCATGAATCCTTAAAATATTTAAAACAAGGATAAAGAAACAACCAAATATGATAAGAAACTCAACAAACTTAATTCAAAATGAAAGCAATCATGATCTCGGTCTTAACCCTAGAAAGGGGATGTTTAGCCGCTAATCGACATAACCTTAATCAACATAATTGATTACATGTTATAATCCATTATAAAAATAAATTAAAGAGATATAAACCTGAAAATAAGTGTTTATCAGCCCATCTCATAAGCCATAGACATCCAAATGTCCCTTACAAAGTATTTAAAGTTTGTATATATAGTAGAAGAAAGCCTAGGTCGTGTAGGAATAGGGGGCATCACGGGCACCATTGCATCGGAATGGCAGGGGAATCATGGGCACAATTAAACTTATCCAAGGTAGGCTGTGTGGTCTCTATATCACTGGGATGAAGGGTGTGCCACCCCAATATCTACATGCCCTCACTGGAAGTCCCTTTTTTGCATCTAAACGTGGCCTTGTGTATTTGCCTTCCCTTCCAAGCTTTTGGTGTTGTTTATCTTTAATTTACAGCTTGTTAAACATTCATACATCACCATATTGAACTAACCATTCATCCTACATGACCAACCACCATGGATTAGATATCAACATAACAAAACATCAAGAACAACAAGTTAGAAACTCGGGCTAAAATTTGGCTTGTTCCAATTAAACTTTTCACATTATAAACAATTTTTTACACTCATAAACACACAATAATAATATTAGGAACTCATTTTAAACCTTAGAATCTATCACGATAGACTAGAACAACACCGAACTCAAGCTAGTAAAACTAGTTTTCTCGCCTAAACTCTAAATGATCGTTTTGAACCCAAACTTGTTTGAAAACACTTTTAAACATTGTAATCACTTGATTGAACACTTAAATGCTTATTTATATTATCATTTTCACATAAATCACATGGATTATCCTTAAAACAAGGCTAAACAAGCTAAAATAGCAGCACTAAAGTGTATAAATACACCCAACATCAATAACCAAATCAGTAAGGTTGTGGCTTGACTCTGATCTTAGTACGAGTGGATCATTAATATCCATAAGGTTATGTTATGAGTAATTAGGTATGATCATAGGGTGTCTAGTGTATACCAAAATTTGAGTTTTGTGTTGACTACGACTAGATCATACGAGTTATAGGGTCTCATTACAAATGGGTTGGTCAAGTCATATGGTCGAAAGTGTATGGGGTCATAGTCATTGTATTGGTTATGACTCGTGGTGACAAGTCATAAGGTGTGGTAACGAGTATATGGTTGACACGTAGTCAAAGGTGACACTTTTTCAGTTCTAAAGTTGAGGGCACTCTAGATAATTTCCATTTTAACCCCTTGGAACCCATGACTTAAAGCTTTCCTTGGGACTTTATTATCATATCATTTCCAATAAAACACTCCCAAAATTCTCTTCCTAACTCTCTGTTTAAGTTAGGGCTAGGGTTTAAAAGAATATGGTTATCTAGGGTTCTAAGGGTTCTATCTCTTCAAAATTTCTTAGTATTTCATGCCTGTTGCTCTTCCCCCATACTGGTATTTTATTAATGACATGATTTGTATAAGGTTTATATGGTTTTGATGTTGGGTGTTGAACTATGGGTTGTGGGTTTTGAATATAAATTGTTTAAATGCTTCTTTTATGACATTTATGAATTTTTTTTACTTAAATTGATGGTTGGTAAATGCTTTAGGGTGCATGGAATGGTGGGTGGACATGGGTATAATGGAATATCTTAATTGGTAAATAATGGAAATAGAGGTACAAAGGAATCCCTAAATTAATTAGTTTAGCATGGTGATTGGTAACAACCTCAACCCACTTGCATAATTGATTTTAGAATATACATTATCACTTGGATTGATTTATTTCTTGACATTAATGCATGTCTAAATTGGTTAATTGGAAGATAATGGTCTTGAAAACCTTGCAGGGTATACGGGAATCCCTCAAGTAATTTTTGTAATAGAGTCTAAGGGGTACATAAGAATCCCTAAGTTTTGGCTTAATGATAATGACTGCAAGCTATAATCAATATAAAGATACCACTTAATAATGCCTTAATAATTAACTCTTGAAATTGGTGGTTGGGTTATGTGTTAAATATTTTAATTGTAAATAATGGGTGTTGTGTTAGCTAACCGTGAAGGTGTGAGTTCGAAGGAATGATACTAGAAACTTATGTTTGCCGATATGAGGGTTGATCTTGATGACCATATACTTGTGGGGTACAAGGAAATCCCTGAATTACATATACATATATAAGTATCATGGAGGGTGAAGGGTACATGAAATCCCCGTTCATCTATGATATCTCTAGTTCGCATGGCTAATACGCACTGGGCTCATTTAGGGCGTAACACTGGACCCATATAGTCCGTGGGTGGAATAATGATGGTAAAGCTACATAAACTTAGGTTAAGGTTTTAAAAGTTCATGCTAAGCCCGTTCCCTATCCCAATATTATATATATATGTATGTATATATATGTATATACATGGATATGCATGGATGTGTACATGTGCTTTGGTTTGACTTGGTTTGAATGGGCATTCTTTTATTCTTATCCCTGAGTTACATGCTATCATTCACCCTGCTAAACGTCTACGAATGTTGTATCCCCACGCGATGCAAGAACTAGCCTTACTTCTACTTCTCTTGCATATTGACTCGGATTCAGGATTTACTCGTGAGTTAGACTGAAGTGGTGAGTTACTATACTTTAGAAGACCCCATTTCATGCTATGGATTTCTTTGTCTTTACTATTTTTTTGTTCTTGGTTTTGTCTATGGTCGGGGCATATCCTGACTGGATAATCTTTGATTTTTATTAGAGGTTTTTTCGGACAATTATAGACATGGGCGGTATCGGTATTGGTATTAGTTCGTTGTTTGGTTGTTGTTAGTTGGTTTTGGTTATAAACTTATCATAATGTCTTTAAATTGATATCCTTTTACATTGTTATATGTTCGGAATTCATCTGACATGGGACCTAAGGAGGTCAATGGTGGGGCATTGGGGGTGGTCTCCGATCCTGGTTGGACTTGAAATACCCGGCATGGCCAGGCCCTGGTTTGGGGCGTGTAAGCTAAAACCCTAAAAGAGAGACAAAACTTGGGATAAAACTTTTAGATTCATTGGGGGAGCTTGTATCATGACCTGATTCATGAGTCAAGATGGCACCTACTATAACCCACCAGTAGGAAAGTTAACATCGTAACCTGGAGCTAAGGCACTGGGTTACTTCAGTAGAATTGCCCACTAGGCCTAAATACATTAACACAATCATAATCAACAGTGTTCCATTAATAGAAGACAATCAAATTATGAATACCAATCCCACAACCTGGTAATATCAGTACAAGAGCATCTAAGTTTGATAATAGGAACTATAACTCATAACTCTAAAATAGTCAATACATCCATCTATAATACAAACGGCTAAATAAGGATAGAGGGAAACGAGCAACTCAAAACTCCAAGAGCTCACCATGTCTCAGGTAGATCAACACTATGAGAACTCAACTCAGCGGTGACAACAATTACTTGGGTCTACACCAAAAAGGTACAGAAGTGTAGTATGAGCACCAAAACAACGGGTACTCTATAGGCATCGTCAACCGACTAAGCTAAATTATGATACAAAGCAAGACAATATCTCTAAGTTAAGGTACATAATCAAACTTGAATCATTTTCGTCATCACTGTACATAATAGATGATCAAACTACAACGATAATATGACATATCAAATCCATACACGATAATACCATCATGTATAAGAATTAAATGATCCAAAAGCGTAAAACAGCATTAGTAAAATTACAATTGCGTGAATACCAAGTTGGCGCACATATATCCATTAGAGCATAAAGTAAAAAAACTCACCACGACATCTCATACCACCGGGGAGTACACCTAAAATAACATACAGTAAAGAACCTATCACAACATCCTATACCACTGGAGAATGCATAAAAGGATCAAATAAAGCGACAAAAATAAATATATAATCAACTTTCTTAATTTCCATGATTTTCCACATTTCCCATCAACAGTAATTTGCCAACAATTATAATCATCAACCATTAACGTAACTAACTAAGATATACCAAGGTACTAGTATTAAGGTGAGTTTATTCATTGATCAGTGAAATTTACGCTCTTAGTTCTTTCAAGATTGGTGCTTTTGTCTAATATCTACTACTATGATTATATTTTAGGCTTGCCACCACGTTACAGTGACTCCGTTAGGCAAATCACACCTGGATTGCCTCTTTTCTTGTACAACTACTCAACTCATCAGCTTCATAGAGTTTTTGATGTCTGTATCTCTACACAATTTGCATTACATAGTTGAATGTAAATGGATGAATTTTGTATTACTACTATCACACTATTCTCCTTTTTAATTCATCGAGCTAATTCTTAAACTGCTGCAGGCTGCTAGCTTTGGTGGCTCAAACATTGATCTGTCTTCCTGGGAGGACAAGAAGAACCCTAGTAAATCTCGCTTTCCTGCTCAGGTGAGAAAGTTATTTAGCATATAATTTTTTTTGGATTTGAACTAAAAGGTCATGTTAGTACGTTCTCTTTAGGATGCTTTTTTTAAAGCAAGCTTTTAGGGCGGTAAGAGAACAATATAGAGAAGTTGTAGTACCATTAGTTTTGGTTTTTATATTTGTTCTGTAGAATATTTGTTCGAGTAGGAAATTGTAGTACAATTTGCCAGTGCCCTATTTTCTTTATTATTCCATTGCTTATCCACTGTATTTCTTCTTTCCATTCTGCAGGGCAATAACTTGAGAATCTCTAGATAGAATGCATGTTATATTACATACTAAGAAAGTCTCTTCCCATCAATTTTGTATAGCATAGTACTGATATCACAATGCATGTTATCAGGAAAAGTTTTCTGCATATTGTTGTACATGCATATCCATTTTTTTTTGATGAATCCATGATCATGAAAGACAAACTTTTGTACAAATTTTGTTGCAGTTGAATAATCTAGAGCTTGCTGTCAATCTTGCCAAAAGAGAAAACCTTCCTGGTGCTAAGAATTTGGTAAGTGGGAACATTGTTTCTCATTGTGCTATCTTTTGAATTGCTCATTGACTGGATGAACTGTCATTATTTCTTTATATGTAGGGATCTCTTACATGTGAAAATTTTTCATACTCTTAACTAGAATATATAGGTTGTTGCTCTTCAAAATGCATCTCCTATTTCTAGATTAAATATTGAAATTAGTAATTGGTTATTATATGTATCATATACAATAACATTATACCCTGTGAAACCTCACAAGTGGGGGTTTGTGGATGGTAGAGTGCATGCGGACCTTGCCCCTACCTCATGGAGGTAAAAAGGCTTGTTTAGAAGGAACCTTGATGTAAGTGCCATATTTATCAATAATATTCTAATAAGCAGTTGATATCATCTGCTAGAACAATATTCTGCAAGGCTAATAGTTTTATATTACCTGAACTCTCTTTCTTTGATTGGTTATGGTTAGCTGTTGCAAATTTATCAAAAGCAGTGGTTCTGATGGATTCAACTTGTTGGGAATTTATTACTGCCTGCTATTCACAATGATCCCACATCTATTAATTTCATATTGCTTCAGGTTGTCCAATGATTCCAAGAGTTGTTTGCTTAAACCAAGTATAAAGAGGTTGCTGAGCTTGCTGCAGAATCCCCATAAGGAATAATCTGTACACCGAATACTGTTGCTAAATCCAAGTATTGGCAATGTTATCTAGTCATGAAAAAAAACTACGTTACCAAATCCGTGTTATTTCATATCAGATTATTTGTTGCCCTTCAAGGTCACAGAGGTTTGTAAAATTAATTGAATATGTTTCTTAATGTCTCATTCTGTGGAAGGTAATGTATGTTGTCTTATGTGCATAGTGTTCCCGTTCAAGCAGGGCAAACACCTACTCTATTGTAGTACTTTTGGTACACTCTTGATGCTGAATGCACACTGTGTACCCACATACTCCTTGCATGGCTAAAACTTAGTGCACTAGGTGCATTTTTGTTTTAACGAAATCAATGTCCCTAATAAAAACTTGATTTCTTAGTTGTGTGCTGAAATTATTGCATTACTAAGTTGGGTAGTTAAGTGCCCAGTTCTTATAAATGTGACACTTTGTTACCTATACATGTTTGGTCAGTAGAAATAAATTCATGATTGCTCTTCCCGATTACTTTCTGTTCAGGTCAGCAGAAATAAGTTTTTCTTTGTTATTTTAACCAACTTGACATTACATTTTTGCTCTTGATCTTACAGAGACTTAAAGAATTATGAATCAACAAGGGTGTTCGATAAATCATCAGAAAGCTAAAATCTTTCTTTCAGCTAGATCACTAGCATCTCTACGAAATAAACAAATACCAGAACACAAGAAGAAGAAGAAGAAGAACACAGGTTACATAAATGTAAAGAAAAAGAATCAAAAGCAGAAGGAGAAGTCAAATAACATTCGACCTATATCTCAAGTACCAGAACAAGTACAATGGGTGCCATCTATATCTTAAGTATCAGAACAAGTGTAACAGGTGTCCAAATTCCACATATCTTGCAGCACTAGTAGAGGAGCAAGTGTGACAAGAATTTCCAGACTCCACCATTCGTGCATCACAACCCACAGTTGAACGAGTGCAGTAAAATCAGTCACAACTTCCTAATTTACAAGCAAATGAACAATTTGGAGAAGGCAAGAATATATATATTTTAGTTCATACTATTTCAAAAATTATCTGCATTTCAGTAATTTTGTT
Organism: Capsicum pubescens; assembly: GCA_030864215.1. NCBI lineage: Eukaryota > Viridiplantae > Streptophyta > Magnoliopsida > Solanales > Solanaceae > Capsicum > Capsicum pubescens. The sequence continues at coordinate 180,091,477 of CM061546.1, read as the reverse complement.
ATTGATATTATTGTAGGCCCTTTAACTAATAAAAGAAAAAGAGGCGCTACACAAATACAAGCAGTACATGGACGAACGGACCGTCAACTGATAGTGCTAAATGAGTTGAACTAGCCTATTGGTCCAACTAAAGCACTGGTCACTGAATTTTCCAGTTTTCTTGGCACATTGGCAAAGAATAGGACATTTTGTCCTCTTAATCTCAGTTGGACAAAGTTGAAGACACACGATGATAGGTGGAGCTATATTCAAGTTCTAAGTTCTCAATATTTTGATTTCTACTTGAATGTTTTTCACAATTTTTATACTGACCCTATTCAACCAAATTATAGGAGAAATATGACATTCATAACAATGGGAAAGATTGGTCTATGAGATCAATTGATGCTGCATTTAGAGGGTATAAGTCCAGACTCAAGAAAAATCACTTTTATGCCTACACCAATGATAAAATTCGAAGGGTAAAAAGGCCTCGCACTGTTCCAGAACCTGTATTTGAGGATCTCCTTAAGTATTGGAATTTTGAAAAAGCTGAGGTATGATATTAATATGGACAACTATTATATTATTTTTAGCATGCATTTATTATAGAATTCATCACGCCTGATCTTTATTTTTATGTTGTTCTTTCTTTTGATAAAAGACATCAAATTCTGTGTGTTTAAACCTTCACTGCCTCAATTTTTTTATTAAAAACTTATTCTTAAATATTGACTTGCAGGATACTTCCAAGACTAACAAAGTAAACAGAAAAAGTATCCACACACTATGGGCAAAATAAGTTTTGCTTTAATCTGCAAGGTTTGATGTTTTCTCATATTGTTACTATGAACTTGTTGAGTTTTTTTGATAATATTTTAATGCCGACTTGCATGTAACTAGGAAAAAAAAGAAGGAAAATTTTGGTGCTTTGTCAAATAAGGAATTCTTTGTGGCTACTAGAAGAAGGAAACCTAATCGAGTATATAAGGACATATCTGAGGAGTTTACAAACAAAATAGTATGAAATTTTCTATTTTAAAATTAATCAAGATCATTGTTTTCTTAAATATTGAATCAACTAAATTTACTTGCTCTTGAATCTGATGTGTAGGTTGAAATAGAGAGAATAGAGACTCAAGAAAGTGAAGATGATACTCAATCAACTGATGTATTCACAATAGTTAGGGGGCCTAATCATCCTGGTTGAGTAAGACTACTCGAACGTGGTGTTACCAAGACTCTTTTGAAATAGAAAACAAGTGAGTCTGGATCCTCTTCAAAATCTAATGAACTGGTGTAGAAGAGATTGGATGAGCTAGAAGAGAGGATGCAATAAATAATGAATTCTCAAAGAGATTTCATTGAGCGAGAAGTTACAATGAATATCATTTCACAACTTCAGCGTCTAAATCTAAGATTAACACTTGATCCTAATATACTAGGATCCAATGTTCATCCGTCAGGAGAAGCGCTTGATAATCAACCAATAAATCGTCTATCTATTAGTAGTAACAATCAAATTCAGTTTTTGTTTCTTGATCTATTGGTAATAACAATATGTTGGTAGAACTTCTCTTGCTTTTGGTGTGTGCCTGCTGCTAATTAGCTGGTAAAAGTTTGGTATTAGTAGTTTGGTATTGTGTCCTGGTATTATTAGTTTGGTATTGTGTCCTAAAAGAATATAAAGATGATCCTCCCTTTAAGCTTGGGCCAGTTGAGAAGTTTCTCCAAGCGGTGCTTGATATACCTTTTGTATTCAAAAGGGTAGATGCTATGCTGTACATATCAAATTTTGATTCTGAGGTTGACTACCTCAAAAAGTCATTTGAAACTCTGGAGGTAATTATTTTAGGTCATCTTCAACTTCCCGTTATATGTTGAGTTCTCTAATAATCACTAAATAGATCTGATTTTGATTTGATAGAAGAAAGGTTTCTGTAAGTTTTTTTTGTTAAACATGTTAAATAAGTAAATATACTGGTACGTATGGGCTATGACAAATGAAACTCAGAAATAGTATTATGTGATTTTTGAAGTGCTGTTGCATCAACATTATAGGACATCTAATTGTTAGACTAGAGAATAATCAAGTTTTTTCATCTTGAACTGTCTGCACACACTTGTGATAAACTTGGAATATGTTTCTCTTTTGAACTGTGGAACTACGTGCTAACTGGATCCAATAGAAATTCGTAGCTAGAAGAGATTAGATCCCATAATTCTAATTCTTTGGTAAGATAGACGCGCCAATGCTATAGTATTTTAGGCCATAGAAGCATGCTCATCACATATTACTAGTTTTTTTTCCAAAAAAACCCTGACGAAGGTTCTCTATAAAGAAGTATTTCCAGTTTCCTATGGGCAGCCTTTGTAGAGTTTAAGATTTTTGATCTTTGATTTCACCAACATATCTATGGCAATTTGTTATAGCCTGTGTTGAATCTGAATATAGATGTTTGACTTTTAGTTTTGCTTACAAAGAACAAAAACTAAGAGGGAAAAGTTTCAAATGAAAATGTTTGTTCTTACTAAATATTTAGTAATGGGTGAATTTCCATTCATGACATAAAAAAGGGGTAGAGTTTTTAAGGTGCACAAGTTGACTTCCCGTGATAGTGTTTCGCATTCCATATCTGCTTAAATATAGACAGCTGCTCTATTGACGGAAATAGTTTTATGTGGGATCTGGTAGAATTAGATGTCTTCACATATGTTAGACCTATATAAATGTGAAGCTGTAGTTTTCTCTTATTTATTGATATGAAGGTGAGTATAACTTGGTTGAAGTTTGTTACTCTTCAACTTTGAGGTTAGAGTGAGCATGTTACCTTTTTTTTTTCTTCATGTTGAAATATTTCTTGGAATAAAGGGTGAGCATTGTGCTTAGAATAATTAGATCTTTGGTTGAGTGATAAAAACAGAAAATCAGTGCCCGTTTGGCCATAGATTTTTGAAGTTGAAACTTGAAACATGAAAAGTTGAGTTTTTGCAGTTGTGTAGAGCCAAATTATAATATAGGAATGAATACAAAGGATACATTGCTAGCTGTCTCGAATTAGTTTGGGACTGAGGTGTTGACTACTAGATATTCCTTTCCCATCCTTACTGACACATCACCTTGACTGGTTATGTTTCAAGTTTGAGTTTTCAGTCATTTATCTGCATTTATTTTTGTTATGAGAGATGTTTCCACAGAGGAAGAGAGTCGGATAAGTCAAGTGTGTCTATGTTGAATACATTCAACATGCTGGAAAAAAGCTTAAACATCTATATTTCAATCTATGGTTCTGCTTTATCCTCAAAGAATCTCTGATCTCTGATTTCTTGTCTGTCCGAAGGACTAAAACTGTAGGCATCAATATTATCGTCCAAATACTTTCCAACTTCCTTCCAAAGGACCTAAAAGGCTAGGCTGGTGTAGTCACCCAAACCTTTTTATCTTCCTTTCACCCAAACAAAAAAGGCATTAGCTCAATTTCAATTGTTCTTTAAGTTTTATCATCTCACATTTGGATATTTGTATTTCTTTTTGACCATGATTGGTTGATTTGCCTCTTCACTAGCTAACTTATATGTGGTTTATGTACTTATTTTGTTGTGGAATAGTCCTTTTTATGTTGTTATTTAAGTGCTAATTTATATTATTTGTTCTCTTTTTACAGGTGTCCAAAATGAAGAAAGAGATGAAGAAAATGATGAAGACATTGACTTTACTTGAGAAGATTTTTGGGTTGTGGATAAATGCTCTAATATCAATAGTTTTGTGTTGAATTTTTTTTAAAACTTATCGCGACTTGAACTTGCTAGTATGTAAAAACTTAACTAATCATTTGGACTTGATTACATTTTACTTTTGGGTTTAAATTACTAACTTGTTGCATATTTTGAATTATGAGATTATTAATGAATGATTTTGTTTTGTGATGTGTATATATTGTGTTATAATTTATTATGTATGTAAATAAAAATTTACATTAATACGACTATTTATATAAATCATTTCAATTTAATAAAATGTGGCAATCATTGTTGCAATAGATCAATAAACCATTGCAATAGGTAGTCAAAAAGCATTGCAATAGAATAACAAAAGCGTTGCAATAGATGCTATTGCAACAGTTTAATGTCGTTGCAATAGAATTTATTGCAACGGTTAGTAACCATTGCAATAAATGAAAATAGGCATTCCAATAAGTAATGAAATAGTTGTAATAGGTACTCAAAAAGTATTACAACAAAATAACAAAAGCGTCGCAATAGATGCTATTACAATGGTTACTGACCATTGCAATAGATGTGAAGGTTACTAACCGTTGCAATAGCATCGATTGCAACGGTCAGTAACCGTTGCAATAGATGAAAAATAGGCATCTCAATAAGTCAAAAAATAACCGTCGCAATAGGTCAATCTATGGCAACGGTTGTCAGAAATTGTCGCCATAGCTCGACCTATGGCGACGGTTTAGACAATTGTTGCATAAACCGTTGCCATAGTCCTATCGCAACGCCCACCTATGGGACGCTTGCTGAACTATTGCGGTAGAGATATGGAAAGGTTTTGTTGTCTATTGAAATAGTTTTGCAACCATCACCATAGGGGTGTTTTCTAGTAGTGCTACATTTCCACCCAATCATACGCCATATCCTTCAGCCTATAGGATGCCAACTCTACACTCTCCTCCTCAGTAACATGCATAATTTAGGTGATCTTTCTCACCTCATATAAGTAAAATTGTGGGTCCTCACCTACTTTTGACCCAAAGAAATTAGGCGGATTCATTCTCATTAAGTAACGAATTCTGGCTGCAGCTAAATCACTATTCTGCTAAAGTGGGATTGCGGCCCGATGGTTGCCCTAAACATTGGCAGTCATAGCTTGGGCCAATGCCTGAAAGGCAGCCCAAAATTCAGCATGGGATACCTTTTCATTCAGAGGGTCAGCAGGCTGGGGTGGATGGTTATCATTTTAGTGTGCATTATCTTGGCAAGGAGGCATATTCTGTCATGTAAGAGCACGAGTTAAAAGCAGAGAGAGACACTGTAAGCACGATAGATCATAAAAGAAAAGGGATGATTTCCTAAATCATTCCGTAGCCTCTTTCTCATAAATGTGGTGTACTTTACACCTATGATCAAGACTCTACGTAACACGGCTTGTCTGACTCCCTAGGACTCTTTAAAACTTAGGATTTGATACCAAGTTTGTAATCTCCCGAAAATGAGTCCCGAGATGTCACACGGTACTCAAGACTATGAGTAGTCTCAAGCTAACCCTGTAAGTCTTCTACTATATCTGAAACTCATAATAAAGGAATCCAAGCATGCTAAATACTACTAAATTACTGAATGTTGTCTGAATTAATTCTTGAATTAATTGAACATAATGTCTAAAAGTATTTGACTTAAAAGTCTAGACAACCAGCACTTAAAATCTAAATTGTAGCTAGTAGCTTGACAAGCCTTTACTACCAATAATTAGAGAGTCACTGGGACAGACCCCCAGCTAACTCAGAATGAACTGAAAACAACTAAACAATCTACTTTAATAAATTGGAAATCTGAATGACTGGGTCCCCGAACTATAAGGACTCACCAATGGTCGGGATATAGATAAATATGCTCTCAGTCAATCAAGCTGCTGGAACTGAGCACCTAAACCTACATTATTAAACAATGTACCACATAGACGTATATGTGGATCAGTACTTTTGGAATGTACTAAGCATATGAGGGTGAATGCATAAGTAAAATAGTGAAAAAATGTATATATTTCTCATAAACAATGCATGCTAAGTATAAATGGCTCACATTGGCTTGAGTAACTGAAAGCTGATGTCATAATCATGAATGGTAAAACATACTATATGAATACTGTGAACCACCACACTTAGTTCTAAATCTGTACTTGAAGTATATTTTCAAATCATGCATACTAAGTGTAGGAAGGACTCACTTTTATCATATGAAAACTAAAAGCTGAAATTCTGTAAGTAATGTCTTAAGTAAGACCATATTTGAGTAAATTCGTGAGCCTTTACACTTAGTTTCTAAAAGTTGTTCTATTATTCTCTTTTAGGACTTAGGTTTTAGGGAGGTTCTTCTAATCGACATACACTATTTTAGTTATCATAGTGTCCAATGTCTAGTTCCCTTAAGGGAAAACCTCATGTTGGGGAGAGGTGTCATACACTTACCAAGGAATATAACCTAAGCTAAGTGATCACAGTCTTTATCTGTCATCCATATAAATGGGAATAATCTAAATCTATACCTACATTGGCTCATAGTTTTGGGGAGTGAGAACATACCCAACTCGGTGCTAAATACTACTCCCTTTAATCTCTATGCTCATTCTATAGAATATCTACTTTAAAATTTGCATAAGGGTTTATAATGAAAACCAATTGTGTATCTATTTACTTTAAACTGTACTCAAAACTGTGAAGTGGATTCCATATCTTAGCTGAGATCAAAAGATTAAATTTTTTCTCAAAGTCTGAATATGAACTAATCATAGGTGCTTAAAAGACATATTTTCTTGAAATATCAATACTCAAACTAAGGCTTAATAACCCATGATTTAAACTCATGTGGGATTAACACCAAGTCATGCTCAATAATCAAAATCTTGATATTCTATAATAATTCTAGTCAAAATAGTGAAATTCAATTCTAAATGTATATATAATCACATCACACACATAAACATACAAAGTAGAGATACAATTCAACATTTAAGTCACTTGTAACATCATAATCTTCAGATAATGATAATTGGGTATGAACCCTAAATTGCAAATCATGTAAATTTATGTAAATTCAACTTTAAATACTAGTTTTGGGAACAAGGATGAAAAGAGTATCTTTGTTTATAACCCCACATACCTTATTTTATTGTTTGAATGCAAAAACTTGAACTTTGAATTCCTAATGATGTTCTTGAAGCTTCTTCTTGAAGTTCTTAAACTCAGAAACTTGAATTCTTGATTATCTTGTAAAAAGAATGGTGAAACTTTAGATTTCTTGTACTTAAAGTTGAAGTTCTAGGATTTTCTTGGAGAGGAAATTGGTGAATAAGGAGCGTAGTATGCTTAGAATAGGGTTAAATCCTCTATTTTTACAAATTAGGGTGAGAGTAAGTGACTTAAATGCCCTTATGAAACTTAAACTCGCGACTGGAATCCTGATTTTACACCTTGGCGTGATGCAGTGCTATCGCGTTGCGTCACTGGAAAACGAACGAGTGCAAATTTGTACTCAACCGCGACGCGGTACTATCGCATTGCGTCACTGGAAATAGACGAGTGCGAATTTACACTCCAATGCAATGCGGTACCTGTTACACCGTGATTTCTGGCGTGATACTTTCCAATCGTGGTGAGCTACTAGAAAGGGATGAGTGTGATTTTGGGGATCACCGCAACACGGCATAATCGTGATGAGTTTTTGCCTCTCACGAAAAGTGCCATAACTTCTCACCCAGGTATCAGATTTAGGCAAAATTGGTATCATTGGAAAGCTGACTCAATTATCTATAATTTGGTAGGTCTTATGATGGAAAATTATACATACATCAATTGTTATACCCTTTCAAAGTTGACCCTTGTAGAATCAAAAACCAACCTTTGGATGAATCTAAGGTTCTTAGTTCAACTTGGCTCTAGGTGATTTCTATGAACATTGTTCACCTACTAAACACTTCACACACTAAAAGCTGAACTGAATTAAGAAAAGTATAGGGTATTACAGGGACTCTATGGAATTTCACCAATTCTCTTAGATAGAGTCTAGCATAGTCTTTGGCTGAGTATGAAGTATTTACCGGCAAGAAATAAGCTGAATTTGTTATTTGGTCAACAATAACCTAAATAGAATCATGTTGACAATGAGTACGAGGCAAAACTTTGATGAAATCAATATTCACCACCTCCAACTTCCAAGTAGGGATACTGAATTCATAAAGCGTACCACTATGCATCTAGATCAACCTTAACCTGCTGACAATTTGGACACTTCTCCACAAATTCCATAATATCATTCTTCATACCATTTCACCAATAGACTTCCCACAAATTGTGGTACATCTTAGTGGCTCTTGGGTGAATGGAATATTGATAACCGTGAGCCTCTGCTAACATTTTCTACCTTAAATCATCCATATTTGAAACACATTATCTTTCCTGACAGCAAAGAACACTGTCTCTCCCTTAGGAGAAAATCTTAACCTTCTGATCTCGAATTTCCCCTTTCAACTTAAGAAAAATAGTATCACTATCTTGCTTTTCCTTTATCTTTTCAACAAAGAAAGATTCCGAACCATTCTAAACCATACACTACTTTCGACCGAATCAACCAACTGAACTCCTAACCTAGAAAGCTGATGAACCTCACAAACTAAATCCTTCTTTTCATCCTCAACATGGGAAACACTTTCTATATATAATCAGCTAAGGGTATCGTCCATAACATTGGCGTTACCCGGGTGATACAACATACTTATATCATAGTTTTTTAACAATTCTATCCAAGTTCTCTAATAAAGATTTAGATCTTTCTGATTGATGACATACTGAAGACTCTTATGATTCGTGAACACATGAATATGAATCCCATAAAGATAATGCCTCCAAATCTTTAAGGCAAAAACAACTGCTGCCAACTCAAGGTCGTGGGTCGTGTAGTTCTTGTCATGAGGTTTGAGCTATCTAGAGGCATATGCTATAACCTTACCTCGCTACATAAAAACAACCAAGACCAACCCTGGAAGCATCAACCACAAAACCATATGAATACTTTAGTAAAGTAAAAGCTGGAGTGGAGGTGAGTCAAGTCTTTAACTCCTGAAAACTCTTCTTATAAGAATTGGACCACTGGAATTTGACCTTTTTCTGAGTCGGAGAGGAAATAGAAGAAAATCATTCAACAAACCATCTATAGTAATCGAACAAGCCCAAGAAACTCCTAATATCTGATGGAAAGATGGGTCTAGGCTAGTTTCTTACTGCTTCAGTCTTTTGAGGATCAACTCGGATGCCTTCACTAGAAATAATGTGACCAAGGAAAGCTACTAATTTCATCCAGAATTCACACTTATTAAACTTCTCAAATAACTAGTTATCTTTAAGAGTCTGCAAAACAATCTATAAATGGTCTATATGCTCTCCTTCACTATGGGAATAGACATAAATATCATATAAAGGCTATGACAAACATAGCCAAGTACTGTTTGAACACTTTGTTCATCATGTCCATAAAAGTCGCAGGAGAATTTTTTAGCCTAAAAGACGTAACTATAAATATGAAATGACCATACTGAGTTCTGAAGATTGTCTATAGGATGTCATAGTCTTTGACTTTGAGTTGTTGAGAGCCTTATCTGAGGTCTATCTTAGGAAAACAATTTTCACCTTGAAGTTAGTCGAACAAGTGATCAATCCTAGGGATGGGATACTTATTCTTTATTGTGACATTGTTCAACTGATAGTAGTTGATGCATATTTTGAGAGAATCGTCTTTCTTGCACACGATGAGAATTGGAGTGCCCCGTGGAGAGACACTATGTCTGATGAAACCTTTATCTAGGAGATAATTCAACTGCTCCTTCATTTCCTTAATCTTGGATGGAGATATTCTATTAGGTGGAATTAGAATAGGCTGAGTATTTGGAAGAAAATCTATTTCAAAGTAAATTTCCCTCTCGGGAGAAACTCCAGGTAGATATTTAGGAAATACTTCTGGAAACTCATTCACTACTGGAATTGACTCAAGACTCAGAGTTTCGGACCTTGAGTCCTTGAATCAAACAAGATGATAGATGCACCCTTTGGAAATCATTTTACTCTCCTTATAGAAAGATATAAACCAATATATTGGAACTGAGGTGCTACCCCTCCATTCTAAGGCTGGCTCATTAGGGAACTAAAACTGGACTATTCTATTTCTACAGTCAATTGAGCATAAAAAGAGTGGAGCAAATCCATGCAAAGAATAACATCAAAATTGATCATCTCTAAATCTATAATATTAGTTGAAGTAACCTACTGGGATACTGTGACTAGGCAATTTCTATATAGCCGTCGGGATATAACAGAACTACCGATTGGAGTAGAATTTTGAGAAGGTTTCTACTAGAATTTTGGGACTGATGTCAAAATCTACTGATATATAAGGAGTCATGAATGAAAGTGTGGCTCCAGGATCTAATAATGCATACATATAAAGGTGAAAGACTTGCAACATACAAGTAACCACTTTAGGAGAACCCTCCTGATCCTGTCGAGTCAGAAGGGCATAAAGCCGATTCTGATGTTGTCCACTGGTTGCACTAGAAGTGGCACCTTGCTACATCAGGCGACCTACTAGAACTGATGAAGAGTTATCTTAACCTTGTTGACAAAAATCCTTACCCCTCTACGCAACCACTAAGCAATCCCTCATTTTGTGGCCTGACTTGCCACAACTTAAACAAGCTTCACTACCTGTCATTCACCCACCCTTGTGGTTCTTACCACATCTCCTATAAATTGGGTTAGTACAACCACTATTCACACTACCCTGAGAAAGGAGTTAGTGCAACTAATATTCACACTACCCTGAGACTTAGAGCCTGGCGCTCTATGACGAGTATCCTGTCTGAACTTAGGCACTAGGGAACTAGAAGATTCTGGCATTGGGGTTGTAGATTTTAGATGGAATTAAGAATGATTTCCACTCTCTAACCTCTACTGAGAGAAATTAAAACTATCAATCCTGGACTTCTAATTTTCCCTTTCCTTTTCCTTGATGTTCTTTTCCTTAATCTACCGAGCATGAACCATAAATCTAGAGAGGTCCATCTCCTTAATCAATACAGTCGTCCTGGACTCTTTGACTACATCCTCAGAAACACCGAACACAAACTTGCATATTTAGGCCTTAGAATCAACAACCATATTCGGAGCATACCTAGCCAACTGATTAAACTTGAGTGAATATTCCTTGTCACTCATTTTACCCTTCTTCAAGTTGATGAACTATTGTACTTTGCTTCCCCCAACTCAAGTAGGAAGAACATATCTAGCAAAGCAGTAGAAAACTCATCACACTTTACAGGCCATTGCGTCCAGAATATCAAATTTAGTGTAGTCACATAGTTTATTTATATATGTCGTATTCCAAATAAATAGTGAGTCATTGGTGGAAACTAGGAATTTTTCCAAGTTTCAGCTGTCAGCTATGCTGATAGCAAGTAGTGCGAATATACAAGGGAGTATGACAATCACCATACCTGCTCATGTAGCCAAGTAGTGCAATTTGACTATTGGTTGTATGATTGCCACATATGAGGACCTGGCATGGGTATAATAGGACCCCTTAGGCCATGTTTTAGACATTTTTCACACACTCTTGAGAGAAATAACCCTAAAATAGTGTGCTCTCATTAAATTTAGTCTTGGGGGTGACTTGGGAGCTTGATTACATATACTTTTGTGAATATCTTCAGATTTAAGATAAGAATCCTTCAAATTCATGCTTGAATTTCTTAAAATTTTGACCAAATCCCTAAATCCATTAGGGCTAAATTTAGCCCCAAACATAGCTTGGGTTTCACCCATTTTGAGGATTTTCATTCCTTGAGCTTGATATCATATTAGGTTGGTCTCAAAAATATGATTTTCTATGAGTGGTACCCACATGGGGTTTTGGCATGATTTTTGGACCCAAAGCACAATGGTGCAATATGGGTATCGATATTCTCATATTAATGTGTAGAATGTGTTTTTGATAACTTGGCATCTTGAAGAGGCTTCTTGAAAGGGGGAAATAGATTGCTGAGTATTTTTCAATATTGAGGTAGGCTAGTTTAACCCTTATAGATTGATTTATTTCATAGTATATTTATGATGTTGTGTTGGATTGGGATAGGTTTTAGGTGGTTCTTTGATGGATTGCAAAACTTGGGGTTAGTTGATCCATTTAGGCTATTTGACACCGTAATCTTGGATCCTTTAACTTATTCCCTTGTGCTTTAGATAAAATGAGCTTTATCCCTCATGATTTTCATGAGAATGACTTTGGTTACTCTTGTTAGGTATAATTAACCTAGTTACTCATGTTTTAGGGGAATTTCCTATCTTAAGGCTTATTAAGTCTTGGTTGACATCTAAAACTGAAATTAGATACCTTAATCTTAGTTTAGGGGGATTTTTCTAAAATGGAACTCGAGGAATAGAAGTGGACTCTTAACCTACCTTAGGCTATGCCATGCTTGTTTTAGTGAACCTTTATGCTTACTAGACTTTTGAAAAGGCCTTGTAAGGTGAGAATGAGAAATATTGATACTGAATTATTATAGGGGTGAATTTTTTAGGATTAATTCTAATGATATTTATTCTAATGATGATTTTATTACGATGATGGTTATGATACTTATGCCCGATTTAATTTAGAGTCTTGATGATACTTATGATCAGTTCAATTCTGAGTCTTGATGATACTTATGATCAGTGTAATTTCGAGTCTTGATGATAGTTATGACCGGTTCAATTTTGAGTCTTATGGATATTTATGACCGATTTGATTTCATGTCTTGATTACATTTATTCCTGATTTAATTCCAGATTGATAAATATAGATATTCCATGTTGTAATATGGTATTTAAAATGATGTTAGATAATATTATGCTAGCAAATTATAAAGAATGCCTAGTTTTTTTTTAAAATGGTGAATAGTTTATGGATGGTGGCTAGTT